>OX376156.1:13883020-15325439 GCA_947363495.1 Euzophera pinguis | reverse complement strand
ATTAGTATAAGTAGTTTTATTTAATCCTAATATTAATTTTACACTGTAATAAAGTTAAATAAATAAATAAGAAAGTAAAATAAGATATAAATTATTGCAGTATTGTTGTAGTCATTTAGAGAGCAAGGCAAAAATGGCATCCAAAAAGCTCGGAGTTCTCAACAGGGCAAAGCGATTTTTCACGCCGCAGCATAGACTGGTCCTTTATAAGGCGCAAGTGCGGCCACATACGGAATACTGTTGTCACCCGTGGGCGTGAACACCTGAATGTCAGCTTAAGCTTAAGAATTGCCGAAGATCCCGTGATTACAAGCGGTATTGAGCCTTTGAGTCTAAGAAGAGACTTCGCTTCCTTATGCGTGTTCTACCGCTTGTATAATGGGCTATGCTCGGAGGAAATGTTTGGCATGATGCCAACAGCCAATTTTTACCATCGCACCTCTTGCCATCGTCAGGGATTTCATTCCCATGGTCCAATCCAATACCTTGGATCCCATGTTATCGCGTACAGTACGCTTCAAACGGAATTTCCTCCCTCGTACACTGCGATTATGGAATGAACTCCCTGCCATGGTTTTCCCTAGTGACTATAACATGGGAGCCTTCAAAAAGGGTGTGAAAAAATTCCTTCAGGGTCGGCAACGCGCTCGTGACATCTCCGGTGTTGCAGGCGTTCATAGGCTACGGTAACCACTTACCATCAGGTAGGCCGTACGCCTGTTTGCCTACTTAGTAGTATAAAAAAAAGGTTTAGTAGAATTTTCCTTTAGGTATTTGTCACTACATTTTGGGTATAATTTGCAACATACATGATTAGATAAACTGTGAATAAGTATCAATTTTAATATTCATCAACTATACTTGTATATTTATTATTTTCATATACAAATATTTAAAATAAATAAAAATAAATCATCTAGCGCGACACATGTACTTATATCCTTAGAAACACAATTAGTCTATTATCTTAGAAAGGGAAATTTTTCACAATAATACAAATCTTAAATTAACTGAGATATATTTCTACGAGTATAACAACAAACACAAAAATGTTGATGCCAAAACCAAATAGACAACTTATTTCCGCGAAGTCAATTTTACTATTTCATCGAGAAGAAAAATATACATTACGAAAATGTATTTGTTAATAGATGGCAATGATAGTCTGTTTTCTGCTTGTCTAGCAGGTGTTCCGTGTAATGTTAATTGTATTACGAGCTAATAAGAACCCGTCACACATGACCTCTATGAGCCATTTAATAAAAATGTTTCCCAAGAGTCAATGACACCGCATCATTTAGTTTGTATTTTTTTTAATAATCTTATATATACATATCTCGCTAAAACTCGAGAACGGCTGGACCGATTTGGCTATTTTTGGTTTTAAATTATTTGTCTTCCACAAAGGAAGGGAAGGTTGCCGGGTCAGCTAGTTTTATTATAAATAGTATTTACTTCTTCCACGATACTCACCATAGAACTAGATTACTATGTTTTAAGGGGCTAAATCTATTTATGAGCAATGTCAATGTCAATGCAATCGATATGAGACTGCTAAGAAACGCTATCTTAGCACGCGATATCTTCCTACAACTCTTTTAATTTCAAAATACTTATTACTTTGCGGATAGGTAACGTGTGCACCTATTTTTTTTTATTTTATTTTTTTTATTTGTCAGGAAAAGAAACATGAATTTAACCCCTGAGAACTCGCGCGCTTTAAAGTTACGCGAGTACTCGAGTATAGAGCCTAATTCGCTCACATTTTGTAATCAGGTTATTTATACATGGGGTATAATTAATTAATTTATGACTATATTATAATGAAACATTCGTAAACAATAAAATAAAATATCAAGAAGTATACAACATTTCTTGAACTTATTCTTTTATTTCGCAGATAGGCACCGATTGCAAGTAAATAACCGTACTTTCCGGAAAAATAAAAAAAAAAACAATTCCTATAATTACTCAGATTACAATTTAAATTAAATAATTACAATTATATGAACCTATGAACTAAAAACCTACACTAACAACTCAATTTAACATAAAGTAAAATTAAATTAAAACTAAAAACTTAAAAATCTAAAACCTGGTGTCCCTGTGGCATGGCTCCAAGAACGCCAGCTGCATTCCCGCGCTGAATAGCAATTGCTATTCTTTGCGCGAGATATGAGCCGGCCCTCTTGTCACCAGCGACGTCGACCAGTCGTGGGGCCAAAGTTTTATAAAATGATTTCATGGTGGGCCCCCATGGACCGAACGTTTCAAAGCCAAGCGGAGCAAATATGTAATCACTAGATAACGATTCATATTTGCGCCGCTTGGCACCCTCTGCAGCCTCCGCCGCGGCTCCGGCCTTGGAGACGGTTCCCTTGAGGCGGGAAGGAGCCATCGTATCGACACATGTTGCGTCCCGTACGAGTGCCCTTCCCCGCTCCCAAGGGACCAGTGTTAGACCATCTGGACGCTTGCCGTCATCCCTAACTAACCCTACTGGTTCCAGCGTACTAGGGATATTGATAGTGGCAAGCGCCCTTTTTATTATTTCATTTAAAGAGCCGTGGCGGAAAAACCTGCCAGCACTTTTGAAACAGTGCAGTCCATGAAGGCCTTTCCTGTCGACGTCGGCGCCACAGAGGCACTGATGGCGTTCGACAATGTCAGCTCCTAGCCGAAGGCCTACGGCGATCCGGAAGGTGCCATTGTCGAAGATGGTTCCGAGGGCGGTTGAAGGTAGGGCGTGAAGCCATTGTCATGACTCGGCTACCGACACAGCGAGAAGTCTTGCGTGGTCATTGTCACTGGTAGAATTTTGAATCAAATAATTATAATCTCTCTGTACCAACGGATCATCCCAAAGTTTTTGAAGGAATAGTGCCTCTAGGATACTTTCGTTGGGGCAGAGAGATTTCCAGGCTTCAATTGCGTCGTTGCAACAGTGTATCTCAGCAGGAGATTGTATTTCAGATTTCAAAATTTTTTCACAAGTGTTTGACACACTTTGCACTGACGACAAAAAAGCTGGGAGAGCGACACTGGAAATTTTTCGTATGCCTATGCCACCATATCTAATTGGTAAACAAGCTTGCATCCAGTTGTTTTCCTCGAGGTTTAAATTTAAAAAAAATTCCATGGCAATTTTAAGCGTGGCATCTAGGTGTTCCAAAAGGTAAGTATGTTTCCAGATTGGGCATGCTCTTATAATATATGTGAATTTAGGGACAAATAAGCAGTATTTCAAGATGGTGTATGCAATATGGGAATTTAGAAGGCCCAATCTGCTGACGTTATCAGAAAATGTTTTGGATTTATTTTCTAAAAGAGGCCTAATATTTTCCTCGAGTAACGGAGCTCCAAGGAGGTAAAGTGAGTTGTTTTCTAAAATTTTGATTCCTGGTGCAATGTTTTGGAAATTTCGAATTATTAAGTTTCTATCCAAAATATTAAATTTGTTTGATATAAATAATTCATATTTACCCATGTTTATGTCTAGATTTATTTTCCGAAAATTATCAATAACTCTAATCAAGTCGTTTCGTACTGTGTCGACTTTACCTCCTAAAGTTCCGTCGTCTAGGTACCAGACATTTAATTTGGAATTTAAGTTTGAAATTATGGGGTAGATTCCTAGACTGAATAGTGCTGGTCCTAGAGGGTCACCCTGCTGAACGCCTACTTCTGATGAAATTTCTGAATCAAAATAAAATAATTTAGAAGGACAACTATAAGATTTCCAAATGTAATTATATATTTCCGGAGTATGAATAAGGGCTTCATTAAGCAGGGTTGACCGGTCAATAGAATTGAAGGCATTTTTGACGTCAATTTTGAGCAGTACCTCAGCCTCGCTGTCTTTTTCTAAAAAAGTGCGGGCTGAGTGTACTGCAGCTTCACTACCTCCACGACTACCAAATCCTAGTTGTGTAGGTTAAAATAGATTTTGAAATTTTGATGACAATGTTCTGCAGGCTAGTTTTGATGCTAGCCTGCGGAAAGTGCAGCCGATAGCAATAGGGCGCACACTTCCATCTTTCTTATTGAAAGCGCAGAGGCGCGCTCCAAACAGTAGCTCTCTGAAATCTTTTGATATATGTCCAGTGAATAAAAAATTACAAAATTTGGTTATGTCGTTCAGCAATGCCCTACCGGCGTCGCCAGCGGACGCACCAATCAGATCTTTGAGATGCTGAGGTGTCAGTCCGTCGACGCCGCCTGCAGAGCCATTGGGGAACGACATTATGGCTTCCAGAGTATCTTCAATTTTGATTTCTAAATGAGCCGAGAGGTTTGGATGTGGAGTCGTAGAGGTTGAAGCGGCCAAGGGATGTTTCTCACGAAGGCTTCTCAGTGTATCGGCATTATTAGGAGCTAGAGTATCATTAGAGAAAATAATTCTAGCAGCGTTTTTTAAATCGCCATCCATTGCTTTACTTTCGACTGTTTTTTTAGATTATATGGCTTTCTGGGGTTATATGGAATATCTATGGTATGATTGATATGAATGTTGGAACAGTTTAGCTTTAATAATGATGTGAGTGATTTGTTGTTATCAGATGGGGGGGCATGAAGGTAATGATAAGAAAACGTAAGTAAGTCTTGCCATGATTGTGGTTTGTAAGATTGATTAATCATACAGTTTTGTAAAACAGCAGACAGCGATTTGGCTCGAGATACTCTAGCTCCTCTTGGGATTCTTTTAACTATCCGAACGTTTGAATTTAGCTGACGTAGGTATTGGTCGAATGAAAATTTAGAATTTAGAGAAGGTGGGCGAGAAAGGATTGTCTTTTGTAAGTGGGGCCGTAACATTGGAAGATTTATGAAATTTGGCTTTGTGAATTTTAAGGCCTCGACGCCCTTTAAAACGACGCCCATCGGAACACAGGTCACAAGTGATATAAAAGTCTATGGCTGGTCCAGTACGTGTTGATTGATCCAGTGACGGTGGTAATCGCTGCGAATCTTCGATGATTTCACTTGATGTGTCTTCCCGTGATGGAGATTGTCTAGTAAATCCGGCTGGTGGCCAGGACGTGCGAGGCAGAGAGCTTTCGTCATCGCTCCCCACAGAAAAGAATTCATCCGTTATTACGTTTAAGTAAATTATAATGGTTAACCTGAAAATTTATCCTGAAAAACCATAAAATTTCGTCGCAAAATCACATAAATTGACATTGTCAAACACAATGACAGAGTCGTCTCAATTCTTGTGCGAATTTGGGGCTCCGCAGACACCCGTAGATATTTTTTTATCTTCTATTTTCTTTATTTATGTTATATAGTTTATGGAATGATACAAAGTCACAGTATTTATATTTCAGACATTTGGCTCCATATTATTAATTTTTTTTGTAAAATGTGATTTGACAGACCTTTTGTTGACAAGTTTTAACTTAGTTCTACTTACCTATAATTATAAAAAATACAATTAAAATAGAAAGGTTTTAATCCTCATTATAGGACTGTTCAAAGTGACGCAAATCCCGCGCGACTGGCGGGACGCCCATAGAAATAAGAATCGGTAGAAGTGCCTTAGCATATGAAAAAGTTAACTGGCCTGCTAATGACACTTCTATATATTCTTATTTCTGTGGGCGTCCCGCCAGTCGCGCAGGATTTGTGTTATATGTTCGAGGTTTGCCTAGATAAAAAAACAATTAAAAATATGTTTTGTACACAATTTTTTTTGCAGATACTGCATGTCTTTTTTGTTTTGCTATAAGTTTGTTCGTCTTGTACAAATTCCATCAAGTTTCTGATACTCTGAGACTCTTGGTTAATTTTCAAATCTATTGATAATTTGCTATCGTGGATATGAGATGTTTTGCATGGTTATTCTCTTTTGTATTTGAGGTTGTGTTAGCCAAAAAGCTTGTATTTTTAGATACTATCTCAGATAAAATGTTAGAATTGGTTTCGTATCCTTAGACAAAAATGAGTTGAGAGGCCATCTGCAAGACTCAAGAGCCCCGCAATATTCTTCTTTTAGTCATTCAACCACATGGTCATATCGTTTCTTTCATAGGATCCACATAGTAGGAACACTATGTGGACTAACTGAAGATTATTGTTCTTTTCCTAAGAACTAAAGTCGATTACCAGGTGGTATAGAATCGTCAGCTTTATCTACGTGTTCCGTAATAGTAATTATGATCGCTGTGCTTATTTTCTTTGTCGCTTTCTATAGTATCGGTTCTAAAAGAAGGGTCTTCTTTGTCTTAGGAATAGCCATTCTCAAGCCACGTTACAATTTGTTGTTCTTGTTCATACATCTGAAAAAGTCAAATTATATAAACTAATGGCTAACAACGATAATAAGTGTAAAGAAAGTACTTTCTTCTTTCTTCTTACAATAAAATTAATTCGAAATCCGACCTAGATATTTTCTATGACCCATTGCCTAATTTCAAATCGAAAATTCTGTCATCCCACCAAAATGCATGTTAATTTAATTTAGTATCGACTTAATCTAATCTTATAATTCAAATTAAAGTCGAATTTAATTTAATTCCTTTTTCAATTCAATTCAAATTCAATTTATATCAAAATTATTTCATTTTTCCAAATTCAATTTACAATTCACAATTTACAATATTTGATTTATTTTGCTTGCTGCCAAAATGTTTATGAGTGCTGTGTTCACCTATAATTGGGTTGCATGCTAGCACATTTATGGGAATGTCTATTGTATGTTATTTCATATAACCTGTTGGTGTACCAAATTGAATAAATAAATAAAGTGACTATTTCATAACATAAAAATATCAAAAAACTTAATAAATGATTTTTAACATTTTATAAAACAAATAAACATGTACTTACGTCGATACTCGCGCGATGAGCAAAATGCCGCGTGACACGACCGCGCCTAAGAAATAGCCTCCTGTGATAGACCAGATGAAGCACAGAAAAGATGAAACTGTGCAAGTGGATCTGTAAAGGTACAAAACTCAGCTATAGCGAGAGGCATTTACGCACATATTTAACGAAATGCCGGGAGTTTTAAATTCACCGTGAGGGAAATGCTCATAGCGCGAGTGCTCGCGGGTTAAAGAGTGCAGCATCTTAGGTGTTAAAATAAAAGACAGAGTAAAAATACCGCCCTGCTCTATAACTCAAATCATAGGGAAGAATGCTTTATACTGAAATTGAATAAGGCACGTAACCACGTGTGCTGCATTATATATGCGGAAAGAGGTGCAAATGAATTCCAGCAGGCTACAGAAAAAGAGGAAGACCAGAAACAAGATAGTCTGATAAGTTTGACGGAAATTAAATGAAAGTATCAGGAAGGCGCGAAAGAGGGGGAGGCTTTTGCCCAGCTCGACTTACTTGACTAGGCCTAGGTCCCTAGCTGGGGTCGCCTGGGGTAGTGATCCACAATGACTGTCCATGTCGATTGGTCTTGGGTTTGACGCGTTTGTCCAGCTGTGGGACACAAATACCTATATAATAAAAAAAAGCTCTTACGTATTCAACTATAGGACTTTTGGCGGGAAGTTGAGAATCCCATACTGCTCTTACATTCTCGATACTCGGCGCTGTATTTTATTTTCCAAAAATAATGCAAGATAATTCGAGAACAAGATGCTGAACGTCATTTTCTTGTTTGTTGCCAAAAGCTCCGCAAGCAAATCGCTAAGTGCAGTTTTTCTACCACTTCACTTAGACTTATTGTTCTGACCGACTCGGCTTGACTTAACTATTGACTTAACTTTAGACTTGCTTGCCACTGGCTAAATAGGAAAGTAAAAGCTATATTAAAAAAAGTAGAATTAACTAAAACGACCCAGGTAAGTTCCGACCTTCACTAAAATGGCAAAGACTCCGGAAGTTCAACATGACCATGCGCCAAACCGTCCAGTCTCATAAAGCGCCTCTTTGTCCATCAATAGCGACCTTGGCCTGCAAGGTTTTCGTACATGAGCTTCGGATATCGCACATGTATGGACTTGCTCAAAACAGGCATGTAAGGCTGAGTATTGACTATGTTACTTTCTGTTACACTTTTTTATGCAAACTTTAGGATATATTCCAATTTACTAATATTGTATACGCTACGGTAACCAAGTGGGTACCGTAGCGTTAGCCTACTTGCGTGTATAAAAATATGTTTTAATTTTTTTAATTTATGAAATAACAGTGTTTGTGTTTTAAGATTAATTTTCATTAATTTCATACTGAGTCGAAATAGCGTTGAAATATAGGGCTTTAGGAAGCCATAGTATCCCTTTGTAGTCAATCAAAATTTTTACACGAATTTCATACTCTTAAGTACATACATAATAGTTTATTGACTACAAAAACTTCGTTGTACCTGAGTATGAGTAAAATAAACAACAATAAATATATTTGTGTCTAAATGGAAAGGTATAACTCCTGTAAAATGTTGCATGGTACTATTTAATATCTCCGCAGATCTTGTGATACGGTTGACACACTGCACATCGTTTTTTATGGATTGCGCTAAATCAATGAAAATTATGAAACATGACAATCAAGATAAGTAAAAATTGTAGTGTGCACTTGCTTTTACAATTTCAGTGTATCTCACTCAGTGCAGCGCCGCCGGCTCGTTTTCCACGGCTCGTCTGTCGTCGCGTCCATATCACCTTGTGTCAGATGCCGTAGGTATATTAAAATTTCAGCAATGTTAACCAGTTCACTCTAAGTTATATATTTCTACGACAGAACGAAATATTCACCAATACAGGTATGAACTCCTCCGTGCTTCGGAAGGCACGTTATGCCGTTGGTTTCGGTTATTGTTGTTATCGATAGATAGCAATCGTGAGGCTGAGTCAGATGCCTTTAGGCACACTGAAAAATTCTGACAGTGTTGGCCACTAACATACCTCGGGTCAAGTTCCTGTTGGTCTGGTTTCCCTGTAAATGGCGTTACGGAGGTCAGACGGCAGTAGCTCAATTGTAATAACCAGTGCCGCCAAATCTAGAAGCATGACTTACAGCGTACCCTAGGCTCCGAAGCGTAACTGACTACGCAACTGGAAATGAAAAAGGAATACACGCTAGGATGAAGAAGACATCTACTAAGTAAGTCTTCTTCTTCTACATCTGAATGTTTTACAATTGCATCAGCTTCCTTAGAGTACGTTTAAATCGTGGTATGGCGGCGTTTAATGTTAAGAACCGTTCAAACTGACGCGAATGGCGCGCGACCAGCACGAGACGCGAGAGATGCGAATCCGTCGCTCGCTTAGTTTCGCCGGAAAATCACCGGTACTGGGAGAAATATCCGAAGAACTACTAGTAAATCGAAATTATTAACTTTTAACAAAGAAAAAGATGCAGAGCGACCTTCATTAAATGGGACCACCTAAAACTAGTGTTGCTGATATAACGATAGTCTATCGATAGTATCGTAATACTGGGATCGGTCGTACTATTGGTAGAACTATCGAATCGATACTATCGATAGTATCAGTTGAATCATGTTCGATACTATCGATAGGCTTTGTGTTGATGATATCGAAATATGTTGATACTATCTACAGTTTTGTAATATCTATCGTTGAACTCAACTTTCTAAATGTAAGTATATGGACATACATACATTTTTATGCAAATAAATCGATCGATTTATTTATGGAACTTTTTGCGATTGTCTTTATGCTAATTTTTTCCTGACCATAGTACTAAAATCCTACCGTAAGTTTTGTCGTGATACTATCGTATTGTAATTTCTATGTTATCGCCTGTCCCTGTCTATAGTATCGAAACTATCAGTCGTATCGCTAAATTTCGGTTTTTTCGATAGTTTGCTCGAGTTGGACTATTGTACATATGTCTATATAGTCAGCGTAGATTTGTCTACTCTTTACTACGTCACTTCCGTGATTGATGCATGCCGCATGACCGCGTGCAAGTCATCACGATATGGTACGAATGGAAATCATTCGATATCGAAAGAATTTCAATCGTCATAATCGGTTAGTCGAACGATTTTCATATCACATAATAGTCATACATTTCAAAAATAGCACTCAACAGTTTCAATTATCAATAAATAAATAGACATCCGACATATCTTGCAAAATATCTCAAATCGATTTATCTCTAAAGGCGTGAGAATCGGCCCCCAGGCTATACATTCACGGTTCTTGTGAGACCCTAGCGTGAATGTCAGTGCCTTTCTAATCTTCGGAGATTTACCGGTGATAAATCGGTTACAGTCAATTCACCGGGGAGTTTACCGGTGTTTGTCTCCATTACCAAGCCCTAGTATGCTGTCTTGCCAGAGTTGCCAGAATGTTACAAAACAAAAGTAACAGGTTATTTTTTACCTCTCATGTATAGATGGATAATCGCCCGGGTAAAAATCCGCGGCTGGATTAAAACTCTGTTTTCACCTATATTGATTCACATATATTAATTTTATATCGTTATATTCTTATTTTTTTTCTATTTTATTAAAATTTTATTCCATTTTATTGTAATTACTTTTATAAAATTTTATTTCATATTGCTTTTTATTTAAATTTATTTTTTTCATTGTATTCCACTCTGTTTATTTATTTATTTTTATTTTATTTTAATCACACAAAACAGATTACAACTACAACAATAATAACTTAAAAATAAAAACATTATAAACCAACTTTATTTTATAATTTTAATATTTTTTTAAATTATAAAATAAGGTGTATTCCACTTTACTTCAAATTATATCATCGTAGATTTTACCTTCTCGACCTTTGTAGGTATTATGCTGAATTCCCGTCCTGATACCTTCAGAAAGTGGGAGATTCCTCTTCCCCGTTTACAAAAATAGTATCGCCGAGCACCTTGACCACTATCGTGACAGTATGTAATGCTTGGATGAATGGATATATTAAATAATAACATAGTTATTAAAAAAAATATGTAGTCATCCTATTTAAATTCATATCACGATTCACGAGTAAATCTAAATTTATATCACGAGTCATGAGTTACTAGTTACGAATCACGAGTTGAGTGTCACTCTTTACGAGTTACCGAGAGTAATATTTTTTGAAATGTATGTCGAATAAAAATAGTTGGATATAGAATGAAAATTATTCGAGTCTAGTTTAATCTATTTCACCACACAGCACTCAGGCAACACGGTCTGTTCACAGCCGGGTCACGCCAATGATGTGTGTGAACAGGGAGTACCTGACGTAACACGGACACGAGACTCGTAACGTGTAACTCGTGACTCGTAGCTGATGCATATGCATCTTGAAGTTTGGAGAGTTTATAAATTGGTATTATTACATTTTTCGAGAAAATGTAGGTAACTTTTTGGGCAGTCGCATGCTATATTTCAATATCTGCCACTGGCAACACTGAGTCTCGCCTGATTATCGCGCACCGCGCGCGACCATTCGCGTTCATTTTCACACGTCCATATTAGTTGTATGACGCAATTGGCGCGAGCGACTAGCTTTCCGCTTGACGGGTGGGATTCGCTTCAGTGTGAACGGTCCTTTACAATGGGGTAACTGCTGTCTGACCAGACCCATTTTACATGAAAAATATTTTCAAATTCAGTCTAAACTAGCTAGCGGGAGAGACCCTTGCCTGGCATATTTTAAGACAACAATACATTGTTAAATTAATTTAAAAATAAACACAATAAACTTATACCCATAAAACTTATGAGTTGAACATAAATAAACTGCGCATACGCCTACGTAAATTACGCATTACCAGTTCATATAGTTGTTTGTACAATGGTTTCAACTTACTAATAATTTAGGGCGGATTTCCCGAAATTTCCACATGAATGGACACTGGAACAAAAGCTACTGGACATTGCAAGATGAACCGGCATTACAGTAGCGGGCGCCATTGACGGCGCCGTTCAAGTCCAAATTTAAATACTCCGAGCCGGCATCCGTTGGAAACGTAGAGCTTAGAGCTAGTAATCAGATATTTATCTCATACAAATTATTGAGTATTTAATTATGTATGTACTTTATTGTATTTAGGTAGAAGGATTAGGTATACAACATAAATTTTTCAATGGTTCTATTTTATGAACTTTTGTTTCGTTCGAAAAATACAATCAAAGTGGCCAGATCAAAGACAGCAATCATATTCTATCTTTAAAAGATTTCTGAGGAAATGAAATGATTGGTTAAATTTGTTTTGTTGTATTCTAAGTAGGTACTTGTACGGTATTCAACGCGAATTCTATTTCATTCTAAATTCCTGGTGCGGGAGTGCACTTGGCAACTCGCCAAAAATGCGCACGAGCAGCTAACAACTGTGGAATCTCCCGTTCTTCAACCGCCGTCTGTTATTATGTCGTCAAAGTACAGGAAAGAGAAACGGCGACTATTAGATAAAGGAGTCCGTGAATAAAATAAACTTAATAATTATTGATATCTAACACTTTGCCTATTTGGACGACGATTAACCTAAGTTAGTCAAACCTTCACGTTACCAGTAAAGGTTTGGTGATCCTTATGGAAAATGCAGAACCAAAGAGCATCGAAACCGCACACGAAACGTTCCTTTCTTAATGTGTTCTGTACATTCCATGTATAAAATTGTTAAGCAAAGAAGATTTAGGGATCACTTTGTGCCCGAAGGGTTATAAACCAACCTACTTCAATACTGGTTGCCTGCCGGAGTATCAGCTTTCTTTTAAAATGCTGTTGTTAGTGAAACCCGCCAGTCGGATAGAGGTACAAGTATATTGAGTTCTCTATTATTCCCTTTTGACCCCTACTAATCCCAGGAAGAGAGAGTGTGGTCTCATTAACGTATCTTACGTCATTTGTTTCACGCATCAAAATGATTCGCATTTGTAAAAAAAATATTTCATTCAGTTTGTTTGACATTGAATTCAGAGAATCTCACGGTCGTAGCAAACACATTTGCAATGACTAGACTACAACATAAACGATTCTGTCTTCCGCGAAGTCGTTAAAATATCTTCTTAAGACCGTAAGTCCTGAGTTATCTTGTTAAACCGGAATTCCGGTTGTCAAAATTGGATACTTTCTTCATTCCCCGAGTTACAATATGTAGCACATACATTTTATTTAACTAGTCATGAAAGTATTTACATATTGCTCATTTAGCAGTACATTCATAGAGATTAGAAACGTCCGAACACGGGTTATATTTATGGAATGAGTATATCATTGCATAGACATGAGTCGATTTTTGCTGTAAATCTTGTCATACGAATGAATTTTTACCCATTCTTTCTACTGGGTTATAAACCTACAACTACATAAGTACATAAGCTACTAATGATTCTGCAGCTGATTATATCCTGACCAAGTGGATTGATCCTTGCAAAGCTATGTTGCCTTCTGCATCCGTCCAACGTGTAGGAGAACATCCATTTCCTCTTTTACCTACGACACGATCCGTAATGATGACATGTTCTCAGATATTATTATACATACATACATACCATCACGGCTTTTTCCCGCAGTGGTAGGCAGAGACTACGGATTTCCATTTGCTACGATCCCTACAGATTTCCCTCGCTTCTTCTACGCTCATCACTCTCGTCATACACGCTCGTCGATTACGGGTACTCCTGACATCTCCCTTTTTTAATATGTCTGCGATTTGGTCGCAGTATGTTCTCCGAGGCCGGCCCTTACCAACTTTTCCTGTCACCTTTGATTCTTCTGAGAATTTTCGTAAGTCTCCTTTCATCCATCCTTTCTACATGCCCAAACCATCTTAACATGCCTTTTTCTATCTTTGTCACTACATTCTCATTCTATTATATTTATAAAATAAAGCATATAATAGAAACTTCATCTATATTTACCTTGTCGTCGAGTGGCGTGCGTTTGTTTGGCAACAAACCACGCGGTTCTGGGTTCATTCACTGAGATGGTAGGGTTTCGACACATCGTCGCTTGGTTTCACAATCACAGACGCCGTTACCAAATGCTTCCGGACTTATCTAGGTTACGTATCTATGGCTGTACGGAACAAAGAGTTAAGATGATTTATTTTATACACAAAATTATAGCGGCGGCTTATAGGGGCGATGGGACGACTCAGTAAATATGATTTAGTGTTGTGTAAAAGGAGCTAATATTTGGTTCAAGTGTTTTGTCTAGTGATTAAATTACCTTACCTTACTTATTGTACCTACTGTATTTTACGATTTTAGGTCACCAACCTTGATTTTAGTATTTTTACCATATTCACGATCAGCATGCCTATTCCGATGCCTATCCTTTCTGAACTATGATCATTAGGGCTTCAGTACATCTATGAATAATTTTTTTGATAATGCTTACGTCCATAAGAAAAATCGTTGTACAATATGTCATATAAGGTAAAAGTACGATTTTGCGTTCTGAAAATTGATAATTCAGATGGCACCTTAGATATATCCGTATCGAAATCCGCTTTCGAAAATAGGTCGACCCTTTAGTATTTCCGCATAGAGGCGAGTGTCCAGACAACCAAGGGACCGCGGCCCTTCTGGCGGCCGCTCGAAGCACGACGTGGGAGGCGAACCAAAACGATCGACGATCGATGAAGCGATGAAATCGCCATGGTCGACATTGAAGGTTTGAGAGTAACGACCTTCATAAAGATTACGTATTATATTTTAGGTTTATCTAATGAAAAAATGGATACTTATAGTCTGTCTGCCAAAACCGATTTCATGCGAATTTATGGGACATTAGCTGTTGCATGTAGCAGTAGTCTGTAAAAGTATATTTGATTCCGGGTTTTCTACGAAATTCATACTAAAATCAAAATCGGTCTAGAGGTTTAGCCGTGGAAGCGTAACAGACAGACTTTGGCATTAATAATATTATAGTATGGATTTTATGAAAAAATTACGGTTAAATCAACTGTAGAATTTCCTGTGTTCTTTGTTTGACTACGAGTATATGGAGATTAGTCTTAGGCTTTGTTTTAGGGTCAGAAAAATAATAATCTTAATTTAAGTATTGAGCGATCAACAGTTTTGTTCGTTTGTACATGAGAATATTTGGTAAAGACAGGGGATGAATAACTAAACAGCTCATTTCTATGCTCGTATATTTTTTTATAGCAGACCGTTATTCTCACATTTGCCCTCATACTACGAGTATATTGACGAAAAAAGCGGGTTGGCCGTGAAAGCGTAACAGACAGACAGAAAGACTTTCGCATTTATAATATTAGTATGGATATTTTTTTTAAATCTTAAATTATTCCAAGGGATGTGTATGTCTATAAAATTGCTGGTAAGTGTTAGTGAACTAGTAACGTGCCGTCAACAATTTTCCAAACGTTGCCGGAAATATTCCCGGCAATTTCCTTATCCTTCCGGCAACATTGGAAAATTACTGGCAATGTTGGAATATTACCGATAAATTACTACGGAAAAATGCCTGTAAATTAGGTATATTTCCACCGACACATCATTAGCCAAGAATCACATGGTTTAATCACAGATATATAAGATGTAAACAGACTGACCATAAGATAATAGTTATACTTATGTAGCAAGTAATTGTTGTTATCCTTTTCTCACGTATTCGGATCTATATGGCGATATCTCTTTTTTACACCTGTAGCAACATTCACTCACACATAGATATTAAGCAAAGCGTGGCAATTTTTGGCCGTGACGCCATTTTGTAAGCTGCGTTGTTGCATCGGTAAATACTAAAAATAATAGAGCAGAATACCATATAAATGATCTCGGATTATGCACTCCACACAACATTCATACATTGCTTGAAATCATGGGGAGCATTATCGTAAACATCTTACCCTAGCCTAGATACAGCCCAGGCTGCATAGTTTTGCATGTGTGTGTTTTTGCTACGCTAAGTAATAAGAGTAGCATACCTTTCGTCTGTTTACATCTTATATGTCTGTGGGTTTAATTAGTTTGCATGGATGATGGACAGGCGGAAAAAACACAAAGTAAATTGGTACAGTGCTTACTTACATACATCTCAAATTATACGAGCTTTCCTTTCCACTGTCTATTGACTTGCATTTTTATTTAATGTTGTTCTAGTTTCCACACCATTATCAGAAACATCTCAAAGAAAATAATGCCGACGGATGTAGGTCTTTAATAAAATTTAAAAAAATGTTTAAAAGAAAACAAATGTCAGACTGGATTCCATTCATAAAATGTTCACTCTCCAACGTTATGTAATCAAATTATGCGAATGAGGTTACAGCTGTATAGTAGATTAAATAGTAAACAGAATGACCTGGAATGTTCAGTCTTTGCCTGAAAATTAGGTTTATTTCATTATTAGACTAGTAAACACTAACTGAAAGGCTTGTTTACATTGATAATGTAAACCTGAAAATGAAACTTGTTTACTTAAGGCAACGCTTAAAAAATATAAAGTAAAAGTTATTTATTTACATACCTTTTATATTTAAAAAAAAAGGTAATCTCTTTACAAATTTGGTAACTTATACGAGTATAAAGCAGATGACATCACCATTCATATCGAGTGGGTTACATAGTCAATCGGCCTTGCACACCCTGGTGTCAAAGTCGACCTCTGAAATGGTTCTTTAATGATGTGTGATTTAAGTTTGCAATGACCAATTCAAACTGGAAACAACAAAAAAAAGTATGCTTCTCATGGGAATCGAGCACATGAGCTCCGAGTCTATGGCGAAAGCCTTAACTACTCGACCACAGCAGTTTGGTATGGTTCATATTCAATATTCATCTTTATACACCGTGAAAGTTTTGGACCCATGGCTCAGTGACTCCATTCATGCAACTGAACAACTTTCCCCAAGATACATGGGTCGAAATATGGAGTAAATTTTTGGACCTCCCATACAAAATGTCTCATCACGTGACTTAACTTACTATGGGAAGTCCAAATTTGTTTTTCATGTTTCGAGCTATGTTCCTTGGGGAAATTTGTTCGGTTGCATGAATCGAGTCACTGGACGATGGTCCAAAACGACTAAAATTTCACGGTGTATGTATTATTTAGTCTCATCAGTTTCGTCTCTACAATTTCCTTAAACATGTTGGCATTCATAAGAAATTTGGAGAATCATAATGTATATACTTAAAACAATACCCATTCTTTTTACTCCTTTGTACTAACTTGCAAACGGATTGGCAGACGTTTTCAAAGAACATATTGTTTATTTAACAATTCGTTACTATATATTTAATTTTCGAATATCCTGAAACTCTATAATTCTGAAGAAATATAATTGTAAATACTTTATCAACCAAAGTCTTTCTAAGATCTTGTATAGTTTGTTAGAAAAGGGTGTTTGTTTTCTTTACATTGAAACAAATATAATAGGCATGATATTTAAATAACCATAAGTATAACAAAACTTTCTAAATTTTACTGGGTTTTTCATGCATCTGATGTTTCGGTCGTGTTTCAACGGACGTAGGCATAGCTAAGACTACTTTCGTGTTGAGGTATTTTATTAGGTTTCTCACTACTAATTAAATAATCTTGCAGCATATAATTATTGGCTTAGTCTTTGACCACTGCTTTCATCGTGTATGTTCATTCAGTTGCAGGACTGTCATAGAAACCGGACTACAATGTTTATGGGCTTCCGAATTTACGACAAGACATCATGGCACCCAGCCCATTGTGTTGCACAATGGTAATTCTTTATGAAAATTAATGAATTTGATGTAGAAACTACCTCTCCTTCGTGCGTGTTTTCTAAGTTACATCTTCAGTTTGCACTTCAGAGTCCAGGGTACACTTAATCATGGTGATATTTAAAATTTTGTAATGTACAAAAGAAATAAAATTTTAATTCTATATATATTGTAGAGTATTGTGTAGAATGTATAATGACAACCTTAGCACTATTATAGAAAATAAAAACAATTAACTTGCCGTAAATTTTATATTTGGTTATGAAATTTGGTTAAGGAAACGACAATTAAATTACGTTTTCGTAACTGCCTATCAAAAATTCGTTACAAACATGGACTAAAGGGAATCATTTCTAGACCATTAAGGGTATGCGATATCCATCTACGAAGAAAATTCCAGAATTCTAGATTATCCTGGAAAGTTTGCAACAGTTTAGAATAGATATAGAAGTAAAATTCATTCACTTCATTCTGAAACAACTTACACAATCTCGCATCGATTGTAAGGGAAGCTACCTATACCAATTTGTACTTAGTAAGAAAATAAACTACAATATAAGTATAAATACTAGAGCTAAAGCTAAAAATAATATTTGTAATATTATGCAATTTTTGAGGTTCCTTTGAATTTGATATCTAACGGTTGTTCAACTGAGTTTATCAGGCTTCTTTCATTGTTGATTGCCCACAGAGTTCGTTCGGAGTTCTACTGAAAAATAAATCAAAAGAGTGGCTCCTAATGCAACTGCGTAATATGTAGTAAGGATAAAATTACGCAGCCAATAAATTAACACATAAAAAAACAACAAGCGAACATATTGTTTGATAATATTGATCATATAGCTGTAGGGAAAGTTATGAAAAATGTGAACGGGCCAGATATAAATAGGGAAATCGAAAGCAATTACCAAATTGCAATTACTTTAGGATATATATTTTTTAGCAATACGTTGGTTAGGCTTTGATATTTGCCTATTTGATTCCTTTACCTTGCAGGCCACACAGCTCTGGAATGCTCTACCCGATGACATCAAAGAGACTATAACGAAATTCGCTTTCAAAAGAAAAGTCAAAATTTACCCACTAGCTTATTATCCCCTAAACCATCGTCATCTTTTTCCGTTTTCATCTATTCTTTTATGTATGTATTATATGTATAGTTATGAATACTGTATGTAAATCTATGTATGTTTGTTTAGCAATAAGTGTTTTATTTACTCTCATTGTATTTTTAAGATAATTGGCCCCGCACATAACTTTTCTGTTTTTCCTACTGGTTGACTGGGAGTGAATGCTTTTAGCATTAAATCCGCCAATAGTAAAAGTATTTTTTTACTTGTGGTACAATAAAGATTCATAAATAAATATTTGGATGATAAATCGGAAATGATGATAAAAATGTAATTTCTCAATTAAAAGAAATATGTAAACATTTTGGTCCAGGGGGCTTACCATAATGTCTTATAGCAGTATTATTTTAATATTACTCTCGAAATTCGTACCATGACACGTAAAAAACAATATTACTATAAGCTTGCATTTCCTAGCAGTTTTGATGACGTCACAGTAAATTGTTCATTCAATTTCGTACCATGAGCAGTATTTGACAGTTAGCAATGTTGTTTTTACGTCAAATTTAGCGATCTTGAAAAAGTTGGTCGGATGTGATGGAAACAAAACTTTTTTCATGTTGAGTGTGATTCTTTCAATGATCTTGTGTTACAAATAACAAGGTAAATTCTAACTTTGTGCAAAAAACTATTAGTGTGCGACTGTGTGTGTTGAATCTTTCATTATTATGTGTTAGATTTGTTTTGTGTTAGTTACGTGATGTTGTTTAAGTATACCTCGTCCGGCCATAAGTTCTGTTACAAATAAAAATGCATTTTTTATGAAGTAATGTAATATTACTAAAACTTATATGTACATATTTATTAGCCTCAGCAAAAAATAAAAACAATATTCTGTTCAAAGTGGACACCTTTGGCTTTTAAAGGCCTTTTAATCTGTCTGGCCATGAATCTATGGATTCACGCACTGTTGCCATGGGAAATTTCGCCATTGCTTGCTCCAGAGATTTTCTAAGAGACTCAATGTCGCCGTGTCGTTTAGAGCAAGCCGTTAGACAGAAACCTAAAAATAAAAACATCTTAATTATTTTAGTAACTTAATATAAAAAAGTGGCAGTGGGCGGGGCACATAGCGCGGAGAACCGATGGCCGAAGGGCAGAAAGGGTCTCGAATGGCAACCACGTACCGGTAAGCGTAGCATTGGACATCCACCGACCAGATGGTCAGATGACCTGAAAAAGGTCGCAGGTAAACGCTGGATGCAGACTGCTGCCAACCGATCATTTTGGAAATCATTGGGAGAGGCCTATGTCCAGCAGTGGACTGACTGCGGCTGAAATGATGATGATGAATGTAAAAAAATAATAGATATTTTACTATTTTTTCCACAAGACATGATAGGCTAGGCTAGCGACAATGCCGGCTCCTCTGTTACTGCTAGACCCTCGTTCAACAAAGGAAGGAGAAGAGTACGAGAACGCTGTCCCCATTCACAGTTCTCTCTCGAGAAAAACCTGTGAATCTGGACCCCGCATTTAACTTACTTGGAATAAGCCAAAGCTATTATTTAAATATTTTTATCTAAACAAACTCAGTGCGAGACCTTTTGAGTGACTGCGCGTGAACTGTCAGTTGTCTATATAAAACGTAAAAAAATGTTCCGAATCTCATTTGCGTGCACAGCTTCGTTTGTAATCAAAACCCAAATTTCATTTTTTATTTGTTGTAATTGAAATTTAATAATATAAATGTATTTTATATATTTTGAACACAAAATCAACTTTAAAAACACACATTTAAATTTAATATATTGAATTATTCAATATATTAAATTTAAAATTCAATATTTCGTAACGAGAGTCAATCGGAACACTGCGTAAAAGTGATGCAGCTATACGAATTATATAGCGGAGTCTCGCTCTCACAATCGCCAGGGAATAGACAAATCATTCGTTCTTTCACAACTCTAAGCAGGAATACAACAATCTTGTTTTAAAAGTTCATGGTACGATTTGGAACAATATTATTTTAAGCTTAAAACAAGATGGGCGAAAACCATGATGGTTTTGTTAAAGTTTATGGTAAGCCCCCAGGAGTGCTATTTTTGAAAAGTGTGACATATATGTCGAACAAAAATTCTTCGATAACGAACGAAAAACATTCGATATCAAACAAAAATTATTCGACTCGCCGATTTTGCGTGAGTCACACTTTTCAAAAATAGGGCTTCACATTTAAGACTACATAACTTGTAAATATTAGTTTTTTAATTAATTATATTTTTTGTTTTTGTGTTGTTAAACAGTACGAGGTCTTGTCTTCCTCAAGAAGCGAAACGTCCATTCATGCGCGCGCCGACACAATGTTGTGATTTGTACGTTACGGTTGCAAATTAGTTGTTTCATGGCTAATCCAATAACAAAACATTTTTCATACGCAACGAATACGATGAACAATGCGCACGTCCCCAAAACCAGGTTGCGATTCTCACATCTTTAGATATAAACTCTAAAAAAATGTAATAAGATATTCGAGATATGTTGAAAAACATGGCTAATGAAAACTTTTACTCAAATTCTCACGTCATCTCTCAAAGAGCATCGAAACTGAAAAGTAAAATGTTCCTTTTTCAATTGTCTGGTGACATTTCTCTACTCTACGTTCCATTTCACGATCACAATGCCACTTAAAATGTAAAAAAAACTGGCGTCATAATCGAGAATAAGCTTTTTTATCAACAGATATTTTCGTAAGATGTCGATCCAGGTTCAGGACACAGATTTGTTTTAACGCGATATTCAAGTCGTGTCAAAGTTAGACCCCTGGTTCAAGGGCTACATTGGCCATTTACTAGCTGGTGGGCCATATGCCTTATTGTAGGTACTACTACAGCACACATAGTCTGAATGGAGTGGCTGTTATGAAGTAGTAGCGTTCCTCTGTGCTTAGGAGATTGAAAATGGCACTAATGCGGCATAGTTCCCACATACATGTTCAAGCATTACCTAATGATTTCAGTTCGCACGCGATTTCCTCCACGGAACGTCAGTGCATTGTTGCACTAAAATAGAACGGCAACACCAAGATAGAATGCAGATTTAGATCTTAATGCAATAGCTAGCATCCTTTCTGAGCACTAGGTGCAAATGACAGGAACACGTAGTACCTAAACAATCTATAAATAAATTATAAGCTCTCTTTACGTACACAAGAAAGCTGCATCTTCTGTGGATTTTGATAACAACTCATTTCGTATTAATGCCCTAATCAATGATAAAAGGAAGTATAGCAAATATTATGCAGAAACATGGCGAAAAAAGATTTACAAAATGCGATTTAACTTAAAATGTCAAGGAAGTATTTTTCTTCAGCATTAAATTTATTTGATAATGAAAAATAGTCTGCCTAGTTTTTTTTAAGTTGTCAATTCCTAGCATCTGCGTAGCAACTTCTCCTCTTTGATTAAAAATATAGAGTCCATTAACCTGATGATATTCACAGGTAAACAGCAGTCAGTTAATTCTTGTTCAGCAAAACTCATTAAACACGATAATGAATATCAAATATCTGCGGGTCATTACTGCTACAATCATACTACGATTACGGTGTGAATAACACCCGTGTTAATAGTACACATCACAATTACAAACTTCGGCCACCGACACACTCGCGGAGTCAACGTACTTTTAAAGAGGGTTAAAAATCCGAAATATTCCCGTGCTAACGTCGCAGATTTATAGCACAATAATTTGGTGTTATTTGTAATATTTTACAGTCACTTGTTAAATTGTTTCGTGCGAAATGTTGGGAATGTAATTTAAATCTTTTACGATTAATCACTAAGTGAATCAGTGTGACCGTGTATGAGAAACGCTAAATTTCCTTCCGACATGTGAAACAAAAACAAACATTTGTTATCCACAAGATAGATTAGGTAATGGCAAGGCTACTGATAGTGCTTATTATGACAGTATGATTTAATTAAAGATTAAACAAATTGAAAAAACTGTGTTATGGTTAAAATAAAAAAAATTATAAATTGAAGACACTGCCTTACACAACTTAGACAGTTAGACATACGAATCTGTGGTCGGTGGGTGTACAATTATTTATTTATATAATTTTTACATGTAATAATATACAATAAACATTCCCAGAAATGTGCTAGCATACAACCCAATTACAGGTGAACACAGCATTCATAAACATTTTGGCAGCAAGCAAAATGAAAGCAAAAGCAAAAAAAAGTGATAAATAAAATAATTAATTAGCAAGCAAAATTAATCAAATGTTGTAAATTGAATTTGGAAATAAAATAATTTAGATATAAATTAAATTCGAATTAAATTAAATAAAGAATGAAATGAAATTCAACTTGAATTTGAATTATAAGGTCAAATTAAGTCGATATTAAATTAAATTAACATGCAACAGTTGCATATTAATCAACAGTTTGGACATAACACAGATTTATGCACAAGCTGCCTAAAATATTTAAGATATCTCAAAAAACTTACTATGCCCTGCACTAATTTATGGTACTTGTCAGTCCGTCCGTCGTATTCCTATATTGAGTATAAAAACAAGTACTACAAAACACAAACTGGGCATACATATTACTTCCTGGAAGCCTTCAATAAAGCGCTTGTTTATTTGGTAAGTAATTAATTATATTGAATAATTTTAAACATGAAACTAGAGTACATTTCGTGTTAATAGAAATAAAGAGTTCTGCTCTTTCAGGCCACTTCCTAAATCTATGTTTCGGGCCCAATTTGTATCAAAACTATTTGCTCAAATGTCTCTCAGATGCTAATAAATTAGTATTGTTAGTAAATATTTACGTAAAGTCGGTAAAAGGCTGTCAGCTTGGTATTCTATACCCGGAAATCTAGTAAAATCGGCATGATGTGTGTTCACTGTAATTGCAAAATCAATTTTCAATAATAGAAGCGTTATGTTCTAGGTCAAATATTTATATTACTGCCAAGATTTCAAGGTTCTTGTTTAATTGATGTCTTTAGTTAGCAGAAGCATTTAATAACAATATGCCAGTTATATTTATCGGGTACTTTATTTGATCGCTAATTTTGTTTTGTTTAGTTGGTTTGTAGGTAGTTATTATCTTTATTGTACTTCACATATGTAGTAGTTAATGTAGGTATGCCGGGAGTATGAATCATAGACACACAATCAACAATGGGTTTTACGGCCATGGATACAAGTCCTTTATAGCTCTTCTTAATTTTTCTATCTTCTTCAGTCCTATAGTGTGGTTTCGTCAAGTCCTAGTCAAGTCTAAAAGTCTAGTCGGTAGTGAAGTCTAGTCAGAAGAATCAGACTAAGTGAAGTGGTAGAAAAACTGCACTTAGCGATTACTATGAGCTTTTGGCAACAAGCATGAATATCGCATAAATCAAACAATGTATCACTTCCCAACACTCACGCTTGTTATCGAACACTTTGCGAATAATAATCCAGTATTATTATGCACAAACACTAAAAAAACACAAATATTGGAAAATAAAATACAGCGCCGATACTGCTCTTCACAGCTTCCCGTCAAAAGTCTATGAATCATAGACTTATATTTTAAATCACCTTCACCTAGGCATCGTCAGGAAAATTGTATAATTTTGGAGAAAATTGAAGAAAAGCGCGCCAGGGGAAATCTTCAGCCAGATAGATCAACAGTATAAGGGTTGCAGAACTTGCAGGGCATTTACAAAACCCTCCATAGTTCAGATGATCGCATTGAAAACTTAAATTAATTGGTCACGATCTTAATCTGCGAGGGACCAAGGAAGGAAACATCGGTATGAACAGGCAGCGATTACTGTAATAGCAAATGCTCTAGTAGCACTAATTGCACCTATGATTTAGTATTCTCTAAATGTTATATTAAATTAAGTCCGCCTTTTATTGTGTTCTATTTTAATGTATTAATGTTCTCTTTTTACTAAAAGGTTTTTACATACATACAAAGATATTAGATAATGGTCAAAGATATTGTTTGCAAGAAATTTTCTTATTTATTCAGTAGTCCATATTGAAGATGTTTTTTTGGAAATACAGTCTCAGGAATGTTTGGAATGCCTGTTTATTTTGGTCTCAAATAAAATACTGCATTCAGCCGAGTGTATTAAAAAGTAATTTATTATGTAACATAGAGCTCAGCGAGGGCCATGAATCAGAAAATCCATTAAAACTCTATAACAAGGAAGCTGTAGGGTGTCAATTTCCAAGGCAAAACATTTAAGCTCTATTATCCATTATTATATTTTATCTCTGTATTTATTTATTTTTTAAGTCCGCCTTTGCTCATATTATATTTAAGTCTTTGTAAATGTTAAGTTATTTGTTACTGTATGTCGGCAATAAATATATTTTGTATTTTATTGTTATTGTACTGTATGAAAATATTAGTAACAGTGCTATTGTTAAATTTGACATTATATTTCAGTATATAAATAGATATATATATAAATATTTTTTAACTGTTTATATGAATAAAATAAAATAAATAAATATACTTATTTGCATACTTATTGCATTTCATTATGTAATGAAAAAAAAAGAAAACATTTAAACCTTTGCTCACTTTGTTCAACCTGTGTTTAATTACGACGTCATTTGTATTTCTTCTCACTCCATATAAAGTTCAGAGACCTTGGTAATTTCAGAATAGATAATTCTATAACTTATAATGGCTGGTTACAATTTAAATTATCTTAGAAGGATCGAGATTAAGCAAACGAGCGAAAGACACGAAATCTTTTGTCTTCATAGCCCCCGGTTTAGAAACCATATAGTATGATAATACCAGTAGAATAAATTAATCAAAAAGAAGACAAATTAAAAAATATATTAGAATTAAGTCACTATTTATGTTTTTAGATCATTAAACTCATCATATTTATTTCTCAGTATCGATTTATTATCGACGGGAGCATTAAACCCAACAGATAAGCCCATAACTAGTGCAGCTGCGGCTCAGATAGATAGCTCAGTGAAGACTCATCTTCAATTTAAGGTCACCTGTTTCAACTATTTGACGAATAGCGATACTCGATTCTAAATCACATTTGTATCCATTACAAGTATTATTGTGGACTTTTCTAGGTCGATATACTTATAATGTTTCTTTACACAAAAGGTCAGCTAAAAATATGTTGGATAAAGGCACTGTATAGACAAGTAAAGGTATTTAGTAGGTAGGTTGGTAGGTAGTACCTATTTCTTATATGTACTATAGGTAGTACTATTAATAATTATGTGCTATAGATACTAAAATAATACGTAAATAAAGTAGTTACTAGTTAACCTCATAAAGATCAATTATATAATACCAAAATATCTTTATTTCCCACATACAGTAACAAATAATGTAACATTTACAAATACTTCAACATAATATTTATTTATTTATTTAAACTTTATTGTACATAATACAATTGTATAGCACAATAGGCGAACTTAATGCTAAAAGCATTATCTAACAGCCGTCACAGCGAAGGAATTCGAGAAAAAACCCGGTATGTTGAGAAGGAGTAGCGAGGGTCATGTTGTTGGAGGAACGCAGGATTCTTTCATGAGTGGAACTCAATAGTTTAAAATCAGTTTTGAGGTAATCAGGGAACAGTGGATTGCAAAGAATATTATGAAGTTGGCATAATATATGCAAATTCCTGCGTTGCCGTATAGGTAGCCATTTAACCTCAGAACGGTATTCCGAAATATGGTCATACTTTCGGAGACAGAAGATAAATCTAATACAATTATTCGAGACGCTCTAGTTTGTTCAGCTGTTCTTCGGTTAAGTCCAGATAACACACGTCACCATAATCAATGAGGGGTAGAATAAGCGCTTGAGCCAGCATAATTTTGGTTTTGACGGGCAGAAAGTTCTTAAGACGCTGCAGGTAGTGAAGAGTACCATATACCTTTCTACTAATTTGGACCATATGGGTATCCCAACAAAGTTTACTGTCTATGTGTAGACCAAGATCTTTTACTACAGGACCGAAGGGAATCACCTTACCTTCAAACATTAGCGGCTGCAAGTTGTTAAAATCTATATTATTAATGTGATATGAGCTACCCACTATTATTGCTTGGCATTTCACGGGGTTTACACGAATTCCAAAATTGATAGACCATTCCAAAATACCGTTCAAATTTCCGTTTAATAAAGAAATTGCCTGGTCAATGTTATCCGTGTTCATCTGTATATAAAGTTGCAAGGCGTAGAAATGGTAGGAGCAGGACAGATATATTATGAGCAAAGGCGGACTTATTACTAGGCAATCTCTTCCAGTCAACCCTTACGAGGTGAAAGAGAAACAGTTAAGTTAGTTACAATCACCAATAATAAATGGAATCATTTATTTTCAATTTAGCATATTAATTTATGTGACGTTAAATTTTACTTAAATTAAGTTTACCACTACTTCCAAAGTGCAAGTGGAGAAGAAGCGGCGACAGAAACTCCACTGCATAATATTCATCAAAAAGTCAATTTACAAAAAAAAAATCTGTTAGGAATATGGTTCCTTGTAGCATGAAAAAATATTAGAGTTTTTTGAATCAGCCAATTATTTAATAAATAATAAAAAAATTACCAGCCGAAAAAAAAAAACATGTTTTTGGAATTTTTGTCTATTTCCCTATCCTATCTATAAAAATTATAAAAGAGAAAGTGAGTTTATATATTTGTTTGTTACCTATTCATGCTTTATCTTATTAATATTCCTGAAATTTCGCACACACATAGTTGGGGGGACCGAAAAAAAAGTTTAAGTAGCTATGCGTGCGACGCTGCGGGCAAAGCTACTGTAATTTAATGTAAATCTAATTTAGATCGTGTTTAACTAACCATGAGTTTAATGAATAGAAATACTAATTTGCACACATTCGTTGATATTGTTCACTAGTCACAGGCCTTAGGGGATAAATATATGTAACGATTAAATATGAAAGTGCTATAAAGGTCAAATATCTGTAAGCAAAGACCTCAAATGTCACATTAAATATGATCAACCTGAACACGTGAACGGTTCACTGCAGGTCTTTAATCTCCAAGTTACTGGAACAATTACACGTGAGGACTTAGAGGATTTTGAACCTGTAATTGAACTGCTAATGAACGATTTTCGTCATTTTAAATTTAAATAAAATTCTGACGTCAATTGACATTATAATCCCTACGATTTAAAGTCTCGCTAGCTTCTGCAAGATAGAAGGCTTTAAAAATATGACACGAGTATTTACCATTTCATTTGTTCATTTCGTGTGGATAACATAGTCGATCAACCCAGTTCACCCTGGTGACAAAGTTTTTCGGAACCGGGACCGATGGCATAACGTGCCTTCTGAAACACGAAATCATCTTATCAGACAATAGGCTAATTTCCAGGGTCGAAAGACTAACATTAAAATTAGTCCGTCTTTTAGGGAATAAAAATATATTAGTGACCTATTTTTTCTTTTGTCAATTGAGCGATAAATTAAAAAGATATATCGCATCAAAGTTTAGGAGCGGGGGCTCGTGACGTCACATATTGTGAAAAAGTGTAGCACACTGTGACGTCATACGGAACTTTAACGCGCCATATCTTTACCATTCATTGTTTAATTTTCAAAAGAAAAAATACGTCTTCAATATTTTTTTATTAACTAACTGACAGACTAATTATATTTGTTTAGGAAACTAGCCTATTAGGTGTTTCAAGTCTGCAATGTTCTAAACAAACTGAAAATACTAAACAAACTATGTATCACAATTACGACCTCCGAGTCTAAGGCAAACGTCCACGAAGGCAGTTTCCTACATATTTATAAACAATGAAAAGATATATTAGATTTTTTTCTTTACTACCCATTAATTTAATGATAACTTATGTGACTTAGGAAAATAAAGTACAAAAAGATGTAGGCGTCAGACGTATTAATATCATAATGCTGTCTTTTGAATGTACCCAATATCCCTAATTGCTTTCGTTGAAAGTCTTTCTTCTTCACAGGTACTAGCCCTTTCACCGAGGGCTCGCCACCGGATCAAAAGTGTTTTGTTTCTAATAATAATACAACGGCTCCATTGTGAGAGGTCATGGCTCTATATCCAAAAACCTTCGAGATTTCGAAGCTCCGATTTGGTTATGAGTTTAGTATAAACATTAATTAATTTATACTGACGTTTATTTTAATTACAATCATATAATTTGTATCTGGCAAAATGTCAGAGGTCACTATCCTTAATTTCTAAGGTTTCTGATTCTAGACGGAAAACATAAACACGTTTTAACTTATTAGTCCTTTTCTGTGATACTTAGTTATTTACCCCCCTATTTATAAGAATAAACGAACGTTCAATAAGACCAAGTTAACTAATTTATGTTTCGTCTCGTTCTTTCACGTCAAAAATATATAAGACAGAAAGGGACTTAGCATATTTTAGTCAATGTAGGCTTAACTAACGTTATGCACGTTAATTTTTATGAATAAGGGGGTAAAGCTTCAAAATTATTTAGTTTATATCTGTTGCATTATAAAATTTTGACCGAAAAGGAAAATATGAGTCGAGTAGCTACTGGTGACATTATACCCGGTTAGACCGATGTACAAGAATAAGTTAGCAAAACTAGGCGCCAAAGCGTAAGCTGTGGGCGCAATTAGGAAACGCTTGGACGAAGAAGACAGATGTACAAGAATGGTTCAGAAAGCGAGTAGAACTACGAGGAAAATTTATTCCACCACTACTCTATCAAAACGGATTGTTTGTTTGTAATACTCGTAACTTTATTGCACAGAAAATAACATTACAATGATATAACCACTAGAAATAAAGGCAACGGTGGACTTATCACACAAAGAGATCTGTTCCAACCAACCGGGACGTTACAGGAATACAAATATAATAAGACAGGTGGTAAAAGTTGTGACGAGTAGTACATCATCTAAATCATACTTATCATTTTATCTTGAATTAGGACATCGGAAGAATCTGCTGGATAAACATTAATCTCTTAGCTAAAAATATCGATTAATAAATTTGGCGCCATTAATAAAAATACGTTTATTATGCGATGGTCGATATATTTTGGTTGACCACGCTTAAAATATTTAATTATGGAGTTCAAACGCTCCCGTTTGAACTCCATAATTAAATATTTTATTAGATCTTGAGGTTGTATAAATATATTTTCTGATGCTAATTATACGTTATTTGATATAGCGAGAGCAAACAAACACATTTCTGGTTGATCACTTTTCCTGCACGTGAAAGCTGTTATGATCATTTTCAAGGAGACTCGATTTACCGCTCATCACTCAGCGTCTCAATTTCAACCCAATTTGTGTTTGATGATTTTTCTAATGCTCGTTCCCCGCTTTGGTTTTATCTTGCCTTGAAATCAGCCATTCGCTAATGCTATTTTCGTGTCTTTCTTATGAGAACTGGAAAACTTTGAATGGCCATATCTTCCAAATGCACCAAGGTATCATGTCAGTTTTTGGACTCTTGGTATGACTACTGTGTGGAGTAAGGAGCACATTATTCATATATCAGTCGGTCTAAATATATTTTACGTAACAAACCTATTAAACTTAAAGTTTTAAAAAGATTTAACAACCAAACCCACCAACCTTTTGCAACTGACAAGGCAGACCGGCTCTATTCCTAAATAAGTGAACTACACGCCGTTGATACGAAATTAGCCGTCGGAATGTTTTATTTTACTTCGTTATCACATCTAGAATTATTTGAATGGCCATATCTTCTAAACGCACCACGGCATGTCAGTTTTTGGACTGTTCGTATGGCCACTGTCTGAAGCATCATTTATTGATGAATCAGTCGGTCTGAATATTTTTTTCCTTAACAAACCTGTTACAAGTTTTTATATTATTTGTAGTGTAAATATAAATATGCTTCACATACTAATAAAATCTACATATGTACAGATCAAACATATAACCCGTATTTTTTGGCTTTGCCGCAGTCGGGTAGAAAAACTGTGTAAAAGCTGATTCACAACGTTTTTTGTGTAATATCTATTATTCCGAGGAAATAAAATTATTTTTTGATAAGATCTCAGAATCAAATACAAACAGGAACGAAATGATATTCGAGTGAATCGGTCACTCGGTACTTTAAAATAGACACATTTAGTATTGCACAAACAAATACATAATAAGGCTTAGGACACACTATAGGATACATTTATCTGAATATTTTTGAAACTGAAAATCTTATAAGGTAAAAAAGTATTAGGGAAAACGTCTAATAAAGTAAAAGTTTATTGGGGAAAAAGTCTTTTCGCATATAGTATGTATGAACTTGTAATAAAATCTCTTTGACTATACAATTTGTATCTGGCTGGTTTTTATATCATTAAAAGTTTAAATATTAAAGAAGTTAATTCTAAATTCAAATTAGGAAACTGTGTGATTTTCATTTATTTTTCTTACTGTCAACATGAGTAATTCGATACATTTTAAAATTTTCCTACAAAAAAGGTAAAAATGCAACGCAAGCCGCGAAAAAAAATATTCGATGTTTAAGAACCTAGTGCAGTGTCTGTGAGAGTAGCACAAATTTGGTTTAAGCGTTTTCAATCAGGAAATTTTGATGTCAAAGATGCACGTCGCTCTGGTCGCCCTATTACGGATAAAATTGATACCATTTTTGAAAAAGTGGAGCAAGATGGGCATATCAGTAATTACTATGTATCTGAATAAATCAATAATAAAAATTTCTTTATTCAGATCATAAGTCCATTTTTGTTAGTAACAATGAAATCTTAAACTATTGTTAGTAAATACAAACACATAAAAATAAATAAAAATAATAAACAAAAATATTCATCACTGCTGCCCCGTTCCATGGGAGACTGCACAACAGCGACCTATGTACACACAGTCCAGTCTACTGGCCACACTATAACAATATACACAATAAACTTTATTAAAAAATGTTTTGAATTTTCTTAAAAAATGCGAAGAAACTTTTTTTCCCCAAAATATTATATTCTAAAACGCGGACTAACAAAGGTTCTTGGTATTAACCAGGATATACCTTAAGAAGTGCTGGTTTCTCATTTGAACCATTAAAAAGCACATCGAACTAGTGAATAAATGAATGAACATCATTTCCGCAGTTAGTCCACTGATGGACATAGGCCTCTCCTAATGATTTCATAAAGAAGAAGTTGGCAGCAGCCTGTATCCAACGTCTGCCTGCGACATTTTTTTAGGTCATCTGGCCATCTGATCGGTGGATGTCCAATGTTGCGCTTGCCGGTTCGTGGTCGCCGTTCGAGAACCTTTCTGCCCCATCGGCCATCGATTCTCCGCGCTATGTGCCCCGCCCACTGCCACTTCAAGAAACTAATCCGCTGGGCTATATCGGATAATGCCACTTGGTTTTTATATATGAGTTTGTCACCTAGTGAAAAAATGTTATTTTTGCTTTCGTGTACACTAAACCTTGCTTATCGGAAAATTTTCAATTCCACTGTCCCGATTTAATTACCCACTTTCATGGATGAAAGCTCATGAACTCTCATTTAAATCGGTCCATCTGTTTCCAATGAGAAATGAAAACACTGACATTTTTATCAATAGTAGCAGGAATTTGCTTGATTAGATGAGTAGTTGCATAGTCAATCGACCCTGTTCACCTTATCATGAATCCCTAAACCTTTTGTTATATGTCAGAGATAAAATTTAAATAAGCAAGTATGTCAATATTATAAAACCATTATTTTATAGTGGTACAGTCAGAGACAGAGATACATGTGACACCCCACCGTACTTATTGCAATGACAGGGGTTAGGCTTATCTGCTCTCGACAGTACATACCTGCGTTCAGTTGCCGAAGTTTCAACATTAACTGAAATCCAATAACCGTTAACACCGACCAATTTCTCAAGACAAGGCTCAGAGATCAGTGACCTCGGTTATATTGAAAGCAGTTAAAATTGTTATCAGTAACAACTTGGAAATAGGCGTAATATTTCGTTGAATTCGAATTTGAAATATACTTGAAGTACAAACTATTTGACATTCAATTGTTTTTAGTAACTTTGTATTGTACAGAAATGTTTTGTTTTTAGAAATTAACTTGGCTGTTCAATAATGAATTGCGACAAACAATAAAATGAAATGATCATATTCTTTTATTTATTTAGACTTATAACGACACATCCCACGACACAAATCGATGTTACAGGCAGTGTCGTGCACAGACATTTACCTCAGGATAGGCACATTTAGTACTTGCATACGTTACATATACCAATCGTTCGTTCGTATCGTGTGGGTTATGTGGTCAATCAAACATGTACACCCTGGTGTCAGAGTTATTCGGAACCAATACCAATTGAATAATGTTTAAACATAATTTTTAGTAACGTGTTAAAATTAGGAGACGTTTAGCAAAGGTATGAAAATAAAATTTAGAAAATAACGGACTTAAAAGTTGAGGCTTGTTCATCTACTCTTCTACACTAAGGCTCATTCAGACACAAACACTCGTCATTCGAAAAATCTTGAAACTTACAGAAGTCTTGTTCTCGTTGTATATTGGTTTGACCACCTCAAGTATCCATAAATTATTAGAAATGGAAACACATTAATTTGAGGATACCCGAAGTGGCCTTTCTAAAGGCCGATTTGCGTTAAGTTTACGAACAATGAATGAAGAGTATAAAGGTATCGAGCCAGATAAACGCGTCGTATTGTTTTATATTAAATTTTCTAGTTACTTTACATTTCATTTGAGTAAATTTAATCCCGGTTGATATCTTCCATTTAATATTAATGACTTTTTCATCAAAAGAGAGATTTGCAAACGAGTTATTCTTTAGTTTTTGTAAACAAGCACTCGGCATACAACAATCTCACGAAAACTTTTCCATTTTAAACTAAAAACAAGTAATAAACTATGTTAATTAGAAAATAATAAAGTTTGTCCTTCATTCACTTTCACTGTAAACAACAGAATGCAAAATTGTTGTCGAAATATTTCCGGAAACTATCACTCAATTTAGAATTTGAAAAATTATTATCCTACCAAAAATAGTACACTTTCCTTCATCTACGAAATCTTCTAAAGTATATGACTTTTTAAATTTGCAGCAATAGACATGTATTATCCAATAATTACACGCGATATCGCGACACGATTTGCATTGTTGATTGCAGTCAATGATATTAGCTAATCAAAACAAGTAATTTTAATATAATGCCAGATTCTAATTGGCGAAATGAAAGTGGGAGCGAGCGAGACGAGATGTCATTCTAACTCATTTGTAACTCTTGGCATTTCGGGTGTTTTCGTTGTATTCGGGAACACTCGGGTAAAAGACACAGGCTGGATTTTCGACTCGCATCCATATTTTCGCTTGCATGTGTGTATGCGTGTAAATTGCTTACTAACACAACTTAACGTGCAAAAGGCTCGTCTGAACACAACACAACATAGTGATTTTCTTAGTGATTGTAATTTTTTTGAGTTTTGGAAAAAGCTACCCTGGCTCTCTCGCCGTCTCTGCCCGCAGTTCCGTTTCGGCTAGAGGTCGTTTACCTCGTAGCGCGCGAATAAGTACGTACGCTATTATTTATAAGGACCGAATGGAAATTTGGCGCGCGGCGTTGTTTTCGAATTATGGAATTATATTGTATTAAAAAATATGTTATTATTGGTGAAGTACAGGGTAGGCAGTGTCTTTTTGTCTATATGGTATGCACGCCACTGGTTACAGGCAACGATCAAGTGTTTCACTTTCCGCAAACTTTAAGCACCCTGTAATAGGCTACTTGACTGTGTTCATACTTGGGCAATATTGACATATGAAACAATATGTACACTAAAAAATAACAGATTCCGAAAACAACAACAAAATTGTTTGTTGATTAAGGCAGTAATTGGATTTTAAAGTTTTCTTAAGAAGAAAAGTGGGAGCGCGATGGGGACGTTGCTATCTCTTTTGTACGCACGAAACCAAGTGGTGGTAACGTCACTGCACAGTGCATCCTTGTCTTGTTTTTTGACAGTTTTCCTTTCCACCGAATTTCAAAGGCTTATAACTTATTTATTTAAGCACGAATTGAAAAAATCTTTCTGTTTTCAGTTTTTGGTAGTGAAATGTTTGATGAGAAGGATAAAAATAAATTGAGTAGAAGACCCTATTGCTTAACTTAATAAGTCATAGTTTTGTGTTAAGTAAATTATTTATAAATCTCTAAAGATTATGATAACATTGGGTAAAACAGTTGCTTTGAAAAAAAAAATTCAAATAATCGAGCAAAGTTCTACCACCTAGGTTATCAAAATAGAGGAATATTAAATATAAAAATTACGGCCAAACTAATTTGTCATAGGATTATTCGTCACTGTCATATCTGCGACGGGAACATGGCAAAAACCCTGCAAAACAAATCATAGGAGTTTGCCGTTGGATATGGAATATTATTCATAGGGATAGGCTAATGAACTTTGGTCAAATATTTAGTTAACTGAAAATATTTATTTTTGTCCTGTAACAAGGTTGAATGGGCAGATAAACTTTTTTTGACCAGATTGTGTTGATGATCATCAATTATTTATATTATTTTTAACGTGAGGAAAACGCCATCGCCTATCGCTCAGCCTAGGCACCCATTAGGCGCTCTGACTAGAAGCTGAAGCCCTATTTTTGAAAGTGTGATTCGCGCAAAATCGGTGAGTTGAATAATTTTCGTTCGAATTCGAACGGTTTTTCATCAGTGGACGTGTGCTTATCGTGTGCTCACCCTACAGTAACCCTACATGGTCAATTTACACTGCGCACACCCTGAAATTTTATTAACGCAAACGCAGTTTAGTTAACTTACTATCCGCTGAAGGTGCTTCTCAAAGGCACTGGGATCAGATATTTTAACACAACCCTTTGATGTGATTTCTGTTTATACGACTGCAATGTGGTAGCTAGGACCAACGGCATCATCTTTCTTGTTAGACAATCAGATCATATTTGATTTTTTTACAATTAGTTTGTAAACATAAAATCCAATATTTGTTTCCACTCACTGCATTTTTAGATGACGAGCGTGGGTTGTTTACAAGTCACGTTATGCACAGATTCAGTTACGCAAAGTTTATTCTAAACTCTGTTTTTAAATTCAACTAGTTTCATTATGTAATCCTCGTTATGAAAATTAGAATAGTATTGAAGTAAAAAATATGCTGGGTTGATTCCATAACGTTTTCATTTTTCTCGTGTATGTTTTTCTTAAATTTTCTTTGGTTTCTTCATACTACTTTTATCATATCACATTGGGACGTGTATAATCTAGATAGATAGATAGATTGATATACACTTTATTGTACCAAACACAAAATTAAAATTAAAAGTAATAAATACATTTAGAATATTGAGTACAAAGGCGGACTTATCGCTATTGCAATTTCTTCCAGCCAACCTTAGGGTAGATAGGATAAAAAGTGAAAACAAACAAAGGCGGTACAGTAATAAAATACTAACACTATCATCCTTATACAACAGTCAATAAATAAACCTACAATCAATTAATACATACTATACCTTTAATGAATATATACATATCATATACCTACATACAACATACAATAATAAAAAATAAAAGAAGAGAAGAAAATGTCTAACGATGAGCAGGATCAGCTTCAATTGCAGAGAGATAATGTTTTTTCACTTGATTTTTGAAAGATGAAATTGTTTTAGCCTTTCGTATTTCAACTGGTAAAGCATTCCATAACTGAGCAGCCTGCACCGCAAAGGAATGGGAATAGAAAGAGGTAGCAGCAGGAGGGATAGCTAGACGATGAGTATTATATTCACGCGGTTCGCGATTATTAACCTCACTGAGAAATCTGAAGCGTTCCTTAAGGTAAGTAGGAGTCCAGGGAATGAATAGGATAGAGTACAAGAGTGAAAGGATATGCAAATTTCGACGAAGTCTAATGGGGAGCCACTTGAGTTGAGAGCGAAAAGAAGAGACGTGATCATATTTACGTAAACCGAATATGAATCTTATACAAAAGTTTTGAAGGCGCTCAAGCTTGTTGCTAGCCACATAGATATGTATTGCAATAGACTAAGAATAAGTAAATTTCACTAAAGTGTATTTATAAAAAACACTTTAGTAAAAATGGGTCCGTAATTGTATATTTTGATTAATTCTCAATGAGATTCTTTATCTTATCTCTAGTAAATGTGTGTAGTGATGCGTATGTATTACGACATAATAAATGTAATATATGTTTTCTGTTTATATTAGTTCATTATTTGATTAAAAGCTAGCCAAAGAAAGACACGTAACAGTGTTGAAAACAACGGCATCATACAATACAATACAATACAAAAACTCTTTATTGCACAACAAGGATACATTGTTAAATACAAGTAATTACAAGAAAAATAACCTTGCGCAAAGGCGGCCTTATCGCAATAGCAATTTCTTCCAGGCAACCTTACGGAAAATTGAGTAAAAATATTAAAGATTGTGCGCGGTAGGTGTCAACAAGATTAAGAAGAAACATAATAATTTTATAAATATCAAAACATAAACTTACACATATAATGTATATTACACACTTACTTATATACAACTATATATATACATACAATATAACAACATATTCACTACACATACACACACCATTACTACAAACAAGGTAGAATACCATAGCCATGATAAGTAAGGATAGTATTAAGTAGTAAAAAGTGCGACATGACTTGTGATTTGAAGCTTGCTAACGTTTCGGCGCACTGAACGGTGAATGGCAGTGAGTTCCATAGACGAGCGGCTTGTACAGCGAAGGAACCAGAGTAGAACTGAGTAGAATGAGTTGGAATTAATAAGCGAAGTCTCTCAGCACTGCGCAGTGAGCGATCCTCAACATCACCACGAAATTGAAATAGGCTTCTTAGATAGATGGGCGAGGAAGGGTTAAAAAGGATTGTGAAGAGTAAAGACAGAATATGTAAATCTCGACGACGACGAATAGTGTCAATATAGTAGTAATATCATATCCTCTAAAATTGCCAGGAAAATTTATTTTCTTCTTAATTTCTATTCACTCAAGTGCAGTGGAAGTCCTTCATGTTACGCCACTTCCTCATTGAACTAACATATAATTGAGTAGTAATTTATGTTATTCAAGTTTTAATTATTATTATTCAAGAGCAACCCCGTCTAAGGTCGGAAGCCTTTGTGACGATGTTAGAATGTTATTTATGTAACTTTGACTTTTCTAAACTTTTGTGTTGTAAGTGAATTGTTATGGCATTTGAAATTCATTTTTATTTTCATTAATGACTTACTTCATCTTTATAATTGACAAATAATTTTAGTCTCCAGGCCCAGGTCAGGTAAAGTAAATAAAACATGTATATGTATATAATAAAACACTGGTCCTTGGGTATGCGCGGAGTGGGCATGAGATTCGTAGTCCCAGACGGATCTTACACTATCGAATTACAAGTTTTTGAATATTTACGAGTATAATTATATCCAATCCCTGTTTTTACCTGACTGCGACAGAAGGAGGGTTATGTTTTTCGAGAGTATGTATAAACGTTTGGCACGCTCTGCACCCTGAACGGCTCGATAGATTTTAACTTTTAAGGTGTCGTTAGATTCGTATTTACTGTGAGAATGATACTGCGTATACGAAAAAAAATGGCGGGTTTTTAATTTTTTTTAATTGCCGTCTAATATGTTTTTTAGCTAAGTACAATAAAAATATATATTGAACTAAAACTTTACGACCCATCTTTAGATATTTTATCTCGCATACCTCAGGCAAGGCAGGTCAAGCTATAATTCTTGTATGCCGTAACAGCCTGGCCACGAAGCAAATGCATTTGTTTCAGTGCACTGATCGTTACTACTCCTCATTCGCCTCGCCAGTCACCAGTTCCCGTGGCTTTTTAGTGCATTTGTTATGTATTTCTTTTAGTCGCCGGTGGCATCGCGGCGAATTGCTTCGTGGCCAGGCTGGCAGGTGGCAGGCTGTGAAGGTTAAGCATGTTTGTTTTCCTTTTAGTTTTGTCTAATTGTATACGAACAAGAAATAAATGATGATGACGCTAGCGAGTGCTTTTGTGTCAATAAAATGCCATTGTAGCTGCACAGGTGCAGTTACAACTTAAAAGATTCTGCGTGTTATGTCTTTTCTCAGGCCATGGCTACCATAATCAGAAATTCTGTATAATGCCACCATTGATAAAATAAAAACGGCGAGAAGGGAAAAAGTATTATATTTCTATGGAAGCTACTGATAATGCCTTGTCAACATGCCAATGGTTTATTTCAAACAATTAACATATGCCAACGTAGACATGCTAAGACGGAACTGATATTATTTATCAATAGCCGTTTCCCGCAGCTCCGCCAGCGTCAAAAAGTAGCATATGTTTAACCCCGGGTCTTCATCTATATTCATACCAAATTTCATCAAAGTCCGTTCAGCGGTTTGGCCGTGAAAGCGTAACAGACAGACACTCTGACAGACTTTCGCATTTATAATATTAGTATGTAAGTATGGATAACATGCATTGTTAATTAAAATCTTGTGATATCCTTTGATTAAAGCGCTTACAATTATAAACATTTAAAGTGCTAAAGGTCCTTAATATATTTAAGGGGATTCCGTTGTTGCTTTTGAATTGTTTAATTAACTAAATTGTTAACTGTTGTAAGACAGTTAGATGGGAGAGTGTCAATGACTTCCGTAACTTGATATAAGGTCTTTGAGCTCAAACTAATTTCACTGTAACTTGTACCCACTAATTGATAGGTTTTGAGGAAACATTGATTAATTGGTAGTTTAGGCTGTAATCCAGTAAGCGTTTGCTTGTCTGTTTTATGTTTAACAGTGATAAACTTCATGTGACACTAACTGCCTACTTTTGTCTAGTTTTATGATTAGATTTTTCTGTAATTACTAAACTTAGTAAGTAGTAGTACCTACAAAGTAAAAAGCTCTTTTTTTACTTCTGTTTTGTCTTGTTCCGACATTCGTTTATTTCAGTTTTAAAATGTTCTGCAGATACCTTTGTATGTACGAGCACGTAGCATGTTATTAGCTAAACTTTAAACGATAATATTTGTCAGAATTTCGAAGATCTATATTTCTTACTGAAATCAGATTTTTCAAGTTGGCTCAAATTATTAGTTGAGTTATTAAAGTTTAGCTCAATAATGTTGAGCAAAAATATTTCTTTTATCTGACGTATCTATTTCAAAAACGGGGCTTATATTTCATTTTTTGATAACTACTAACAATTTAATAATTTGTACTGCTACGAAATTTGCTACGACGTAGACAATGCTACAGTCATGCTACGCCATTAAATATCTCTTAAAGTTTAATCATAGAAATGTTCTTTACCAAAATACTGAATAATATCATGTATTAGCATTATATTTAAGAGTTTATCGAACTCTTCTTAATATACTTACTTATTGTTGATCGCACAGATGTTCATATGCAAAGTAGCAAATTACAATTTGATTGATCTAAGTAAAAATACAACTTGAGAGTAGGTTTATGTTTATCATTATTAAGGGGTGATATTTATCTTCTTAAAGTGCCATTTACCTGAACTAGTGGGACACTAGAGCCTAATGGATGGTGTGCCCTAGTCTGATCTTCGTAACCTCTTTTCATCTAGATAATGTGGAATTATGTTTAGGGTTTGGGTCTCCACTGAGATGGAAACCGATCATTTATCTGAAATTGACTTTGCCGAATCTCACTTGACGCAACACGTTTCATCGACGTCTTGTTTGCTGTATGTATTGTTTGGTATATATTTATATTATAGAAGCATTATATGACATATAAAAACTTTTTGCTAATGGCCGAAAATTCTTTTGAACTTTTTTTATTTGCCAGATGATTTATTTATACTACTATCCCATCACCAAAATAACTTTGTTTAGTAAAAAGGGGCAAAAAAATACTTGAAATAAAACCGTAGCTTAGTTCGGTTAGGTTGGGTTAGGCTTGTGACCACCTTCCGCATGACGCAGGTGCTCACCGGGCACGGTTGCTTCGGTGAGTACCTGCACCGCGTGGCCCAGAGGGAGGCCGAGCCTCGCTGCCACGACTGTGGCGAGGCTCAGGACACCGCTCAACACGTCCTTGAGCGGTGTCCCAGGTGGAGCCGGCAGCGCCAGGAGTTGGCCGCCGCGCTTGGCGGGACGGACCTGTCGCTCCCGAGTGTCGCCAACGCGATGCTCGAGAGCGACAGCGCCTGGAATGCAATGGCCTCCTTCTGCGAGGTAGTCATGTCGCAGAGGGAGGCCGAGGAAAGGGACCGCGAGGACGATCCCCTCGCGGACCCGATCCGGCGGCGGAGAGGGGGGGTGCGTCGCAGGCGCTACTTGGCGCGCCTGGAAGCGCCCCCGTAAGCGGTGGGACTGGAGCAGTCCCACCCGGTGGCAGAGGTCCTCCAGGTGTCGGAGGGCCTCTGAGAGTGGTGAGTCCGGTTTCTGGTGAGAAACCGGCCAGTCGCAGAGGCGTCTTGTGCTAGTCAGATCCGAGGCGCCTCCCTGCAATGCGGCCGACGGCACCCGCAGGGGTTTAGTGGGTAGTCTGGGCCGGCTTCGGCCCAGGAGTCCCAAACTCTGTGCGTAAACGCATTCCCTCGCGCCTCAACAGCCGGTGCGGAAACGCCGGAGGGGTTTTAGTGAGTAGTCCAAGCACTCTGCCTGGGAGTCCCACACTCAGTGCGTAAATGCATTTCCCCTCCGTTAACAAAAAAAAGGCTTGTGACCACCCATAGTGGCCCCTCAAACTGCTGCAGGTCTAAAATGATCACTTTGAGCAATTCATCAAAACGAATAATTTCGTGAATTGCGAAGCTTAGCAATTCTGCAAATTTTGACATTGACGTTTCAACTCTAATTCTATTCATTTCGTGATTCATTTCTTGAATTAGTACTATTGCTACAGTAATAAAATAAAACTGATTTTAAAATTTTAATATTTTTTTTGATATTTATAATTCTACAGTAAATTAATGATAGTAAATCAACATTATTGGTTAGAAAAACTTATTTAACTAAAAAAATCATAAAAGTACACACGCTATCTAAAAATAAAGATTATTTTTATGCCTGGCAATAAGGTAAAGCAATTCATAAACAATTCACGAAAAGTAAGCCATTTTGCGACTTTCCGTCAAACACCAGAATTGCCATGAAATGGTTCATTTCATGAACTGCCAATAAGTAGTTATTTTAAGATTTGCAATGATTCATAATGTGATCATATTGTAATTCGTGCAAAGTGGCCATTTTAGATCCACTGAAAAATTCATGTAGTTATCTATATCAATATTGTTACGAGCTCCGGGGTTCGCAATTTGGAGAAAAACACCTGATGACTCTTAAAAACGTTTATTCCCACAAGGATGGTCACCGACGTCACTTCACTACACTTATCACTAACAATGCCCAAAACACTTACTAATCACAGTCACTATAACTTGCCGAGGCCGCTTGTATCACTTGTTATTCGCTCCGGATATCGCTTCTTGATCGCACTTGTAGCTCAGTTAAATTAGAACTGCCCTCCTGAGGCACCTTCCGATATTTATATGGCCCGGGGAAACCCGCTCCATAAGTTTCTAGAAAGATCACAACTACTCCGGAATAGAGAGAGGGATACTCTCTATCTCGTTCCCTTAGTTTCTCAAACCACATACTAGAAGTGTGAGAGCGAGACAAAGCAATATGTCAGAGCGAGACAATCGATGTACTAGATCGTTCGCGATATTATTCCCATATGGAAACACGCGACGAGAATTTTCCACGGACAGCGCTACTAAAACTTCCGCGGGCCGCATTTTATTTTTATTTATTTTTGATTTCGTAACAATATATTGAATTGTAGGCATATATGTCTATTATCTTATACTATAATGTACTGTATATATATTTAGAACAAAAGTTATTTGGCCGAGCATCACTACGGTAAAAAGTTTTACGATCCAATGTCATGTTGAAGTGACGAAAAAAAAAAGAATGAACGGGAAGCTGGGTGGTTATGTGGGACTTGGACCCACTAAAAACCACACGGTGTCAAACGCCTACCGCGTATTGCCGGAACTATGTGCTTCTTACCGCTCCACAGCCCCGGCGCAACTAGGATTGACCTTTTTTTTTTTTTTTTTTTTTTGTTAACGGAGGGGAAATGCATTTACGCACAAAGTGTGGGACTCGCCGGGCTGCTAGTCAGCCCGGAATACCCACTAAAACCCCTCCGGCGTTTCCGCACCAGCCGTTGTGGGGGCGCCATGGGATCGCAATAGCATTCTACCACGACGCCCCCCGGCTTTGGCCTTATCGGCCTTGCATCTGGGCGGCGCGGGCAATTCTGCCCGCCGCCTGCCCCTACCACGGCCTCTACCACGCCGAGCGCGTAGCGCATCGGCGTTGTCCTCGCGCACGCGCTCGGCCGCCTCCTTTTGCGACATAACTGTTTCGCAAAAGGAGGCCACTGCATCCCAGTACCTCTCGCCACACAGCATCATTGCTATGACGCTGTGTAGCGAGAGGTCCAGGTGCCCTAGGGCTACTCCTAGCTGCACCCGTTCGGGTGCCCACATCTGGCAGTCTGCCAGAGTGTGTTGAGCCGTATCATCGGGCTCCCCACACTCATGGCAGACCGGGGAAATCTCCCTCCCTATTTTGTGCAGGTAATGACCGAAGCACCCGTGTCCGGTCATTACCTGCGTCATCCTGTACGTCAACTGGCCGTGTTGACGTTCTAACCAAGCCGGGAACGATGGGAGGAGCGCCCCGATGGTTCTTATGCCATACGGGGAGTCCTCTAGCTCGACTCTCCATCGCTCCCTCAACCTATCCACAGCCAGTTGACGCACCTCTCGCACTTCCGAGGGAGCGGGCTCAGCGCCATCTGCACGCATTCTGGCCCGCTCCCGATACACCTCGGCTTGAACTTCAGCGTCCATTTCCCATGGCGGGGTTCCGGCCAGGGCACATGCTGCCGCCCAGGATACCGTGACATAGGCCCTTGCTAGACGGTTGGCCACTATACGTTGTGGCCGTCGTAGCAGGGCCCTGTTGGCTCTGGAGAGCCTGTCCGCCCAGATGGGCGCCCCGTACAGCGCCATGCTGCGGGTAATTCCCGCATACAGCCGGCGGCACGGGGCACCAGGCCCTCCGATGTTGGGCAGCAGTCTGGCCATGGCCGATGCTGCGCCAACGACTCGGGGAGCAAGTCGTTTGAAATGCTCCCCGAAGTTCCAGCGCGAGTCCAGGATGAGACCCAGGTATTTAATGTTGGGCTTCACCTGGACTCTTTCCCCGCCAAGGGAGATGGACGCACCAGGGGGTGTGCTCCACCTGCGTCCTCTTCCGAAGGCGATGACCTCACATTTGCTTGGGGCCACCCTTAGGCCGAGCAGACCAATACGGGACACCATAAGGTCCGCTGCGACCGTTGCTCTTCGCAGGGCCTCCTCTAGATTCTCACCCCGAACGACTACCATCGTGTCATCCGCATAGCAGATGACTGTCGTCCGGGGGAGAAAAGCCCCGCGGATGGCCCAGTCATAGCCGATGTTCCACAGCAGGGGTCCAAGTACCGACCCCTGTGGAACACCGCAGGTCATCGCCCTCTCCTTCTGTCCTTCTCGGGACTCGTAGAGCACCACCCTGTCTTGGAGGTAGTGCTCCACGACTCTCCTCAGATAGAGGGGCACCCCATGATACTGGAGTGCCTCCCCTATTACTTCATAGGGGAGGGAGCCGAACGCATTGGCTATGTCCAGCGACACCGCTACGGCCCCCTCCCCTTCACTCACCGCCTCCTCCGAGAATGTCCGTAATGCGCTTAGGGCGTCGATGGTGGACCGCCCGGCTCTAAAGCCATATTGGCGGTCCGACACATTGGGCCCGGCGCTCTCGAGATGTTGGATGATCCGGGAAGCCAGGATGCGTTCAAACATCTTTCCGGTTTCATCCAACATCAGGAGGGGCCTCCATCCCGAGGGGGAGTCCTCGGGCCGGCTCTCCTTCCTCAACAGGCAGAGCCTGCCCTCTTTCCACGGCCTTGGGAACCGCCCTGTTGACAAACAGTCGTCAAACAGGTCCCTGAGGCGGCTCCCAAGATGCTGGAGTGCCACCGGCAGGACGATACCGGGGACGCCATCCGGGCCAGGGGCCTTCTTGCGGACCCGCAGGCGCTCTACTCCCCGGTCAAATTCCGCATCCGTGACCGGAGGCACATTCGCCGTGGAATACTCCCTCTCGGGGGTGGACATTCTCGGAGGGGTGAACTCCTCAGCAGTCGGGAACAGGCTTCCGACAATCCTGTCTAGGAGATCCGGTTCCATTGAGGCTGTGGGGGGGGCGAACCGCATTTTGTTGCGCACCACCCTGTAGGGCCTCCCCCACGGGTCCCTGTCGAGCGTAGCCAAGAAGGCCTCTTGCGCCTCTTGTTTGGCTTTGGCTATTGCCGCCGACAGGGCACCTTTTGCCTCCCGGAGGGCGTGATAGAAACTCATTTCTTCCGCTCCTCCGGGGTTATTGCCTCGCCGCCGCCTGCATCGGGTGTAATCCCGACGGGCCCTGTTGCTGGCGAGTCGGAGAGCTGCTATCTCTTCCGACCACCAATAGACCCGTCTTTTGGCAGACGGCGGACCGGATCTCCTCATTGACGCGTCGCACACTTCGGTGAGCGACGCTCGGAAGCCTGTTGCCCTCTCGTCCACGCCAAGGGAACGGCTTGGCGTGGGAATCCGCCAATTTGCGACCATGGCAGCCTCGTCAGCCAGGTCCCTGTCGAGGCTTGCCATATTCCACCTCGGGAACTTGCTTCTACTGCGCCCCCCCAGGGGGAGTTGGGACTGGGGCGTTCTGGAGACCGTCATCCGGACATACAGATGGTCGGAGAGGGTCTCCACGTCCTCCAGGACACGCCATTCCGCTATTCGTGCGGCAATGGCAGGGGTCGCGAATGTGACATCCACTATCGACCCCCCATTCTGCCGCACACACGTGTCAGCAGTGCCCCGGTTTAGGACTACTAGCCCCAGTTCCACCACCCACTCCAGGACGGTTTCCCCCCTTGGGTCTGTGCCGGGAGACCCCCACGCCGTGCATTTGGCGTTTAGATCTCCCAGCACTATCACCTGGGCCGGTGCCGCCCCGCGGACCACCCTACCTACTCTCCCGAGGAAGTCCTCAAGAGCACGTCGCGGTCTGTTGGGGGAGAAATAAACCCCAACGACAATGATTTCCCCCCATTTAGCCGCGACGTACCCCGGGCCATTCGAGACCCTCGAGAGAGGGGGGCGGCCCCCAAACTGCGGGACGGTTATGCACACCGAACCCTCAGAACTAGGATTGACCTAGGTCAACTGATATGGTGACAAATGATATTTCGACGAAGAAAAAAAAAGAAACGAAAAAGGTTGAAACGTTCTTAGTAAAATGAAAATCTAAAAAGAATAAATCGACTTTATGATAGGTAACCCGCTGAGATTCAAATTATTTTTTTTGCTTTTGTTGTGAAAAATAATAGTTTAGCCATTGATGTTTAGGATATGAAGGTTCTTCTTTCACACATTACTGTAAATAGTTTTTTTTTTCTTGTTGTTGTTAGGTGCAGTTGCTTAATTTCATTTACATATACTTAATTTAGTTATTTTGATTTACAAAATTAACATTTTTTTATTAGCTATTTAAGTCTCGCTGTTGCGAGATTAGTAACTTTGTTGTGAGGTCTGACAACTGACCATGAAACTTCTTTTTGAAAGTAAAAAAAGAAAAACAATTATGTATTTTTAAATATTTATATTGTAGAGAGGTTCTAAATAACGGAAGACCACCATTAAGTTTTTACATTAAATAAATACCTTATGCCAAAAGCGGCTACATCAGCGGTTGACGTTTTTAGAAAATAAAAGGGAAATTTGCATTTCCTCTTTCGAAACTCCCAACTAGGCCGGTCACCGACCTCGAGGTATTTTAATTAAACTTAGCAGGAGCCAATTATTCATCTCATTTTCGTTCCTTTTCATATCACTTCTAGAGAAATCTAATATGGCTAATTAAGAATTTACTAACTTTGACAAACATTTACAAAATAATGTATTTTTCTTAAGAATTACATAGGTCTTTGCCCTAGCTAGTGTAAGTGGTTTGATACATTTTTTTTTATTGAAAAATAGTAGTTCCGTACGAAAATATTATTCGGTGGATTTATGTAGTTTAATGTAAATCATACCATTCAAATTTATTCCGATCATGCCAAGATCGTAGTTACTTAAAGCACACTTAAAGAAGCGGTAATTGACTTGTCAAATATAAACACAGACATTAAAGCTTCGGATTAAGGTAACGTTCACAATAGGATGCACTGTCACAAGGGTCAAAGGTCTGTAAAGGGGTTGACGACCTCTAAATTAAATGTTTTCATTACCGGGCATTAGGCTGCCTCTCTACCTTGTGCCACTTCCGTTTGCTAATATTTACTGGTATCAGACAAGCTTACATTTATTTAGTACATAGTATATCTTTATTAACCTATCCTTTTTTCCTGGTGTTTTTGGTTCTTTCGGAATTCAAGTTCGTTTATCTACTTTTCTTCTCCATTTTGCATTAACTAATATAATAAACTCAATGATACTATATTTATGATACATTAGCTGTTTCCCGCAGCTCCGCCTGCGTCAAAAAGTAGCATATATTTGTTTATGGACCCCTGGTCCTCAACTATATTCATACCAAATTTCATTGAATTCCGTTCAGCGGTTTGGCCGTGAAAGCGTAACAGACAGACAGACGGACAGACTTTCGCATTTATAATATTAAGTATGGATTTATAGACAAACATCCATGACTCGGGCTAATCAGAAAATACCTCTCTGAACCGTTGGTCCGACAGTTTACATCATTTTCCAATGTGCATGGCTGGTGCAAGGAAGTATGAAATTCTATTCAGACAGCAATTTCTTTTTTTACTAACTATTCTCTAAAAACCAGTTTATTTAGTTTTATTCTTTACTTTTTCATTAAACTTTATTGCACCAATTGAAATATGGCTTTCTCTACCTGTACGAGCTCCCGACGACAAAAGATGATGGACCAATCGAGAAGGGGAACCGCCACAAATGTACATGTTAAAATAAATAAAATTCAAAACAAGTAAATATAAAAAATTAGTAAAAATTATTGTTCGTGCTTTAGGAGCTCTGTGAGGTCATCTCGGCGTTGTTCGTGTCTGCTGCGGCAGCGCACCCTCCCGACGACCCCTTCCACAGGAACAAGCCTCTTGGAACTTAGCTGTTGTAGTTGAACCCAAATTCATGACGAATGATTGAGACGGCATTTTGAGATGACAATGGTTCCATAATTCCGTTTGATGTATAGATTCAACAAGTTGATAGAAATGTTATTTATGATCTTGATGTGATGTTGGCTTGGTTCATATCAGCGCTTCAACTAAATACCCCGACGTAGGATGTGTTGATTGTTTTCTTCAGAATGATAAAATGTGATAATGAATTGACCTATATTTTAAGTAGGTGTTCATTTGACTGGGGTTTTGCAAGTTTGCAATTTGTTCTTGTTGTTGTCAATGTCGTCGACTGCCGATATTGCGTCAAACGTATGATCATATTACAAAGTATAAGTACATTCTTAAAATCATACGATGTTTTCGTAATATGTATTTGTTTCCGTAATTTACTTAATTAGCTCTATGAATTGTTCTATTGAATATCTTTATGTTATTAGCTATTGTTTGCGAATGATTTTTCAAACCCTTAATTAATAATTTTCCATGATGTGCATTGCATAGTACTCCTTCTGAGTTTCCAAAAGTTATAAAATGGAGATCCTTCCCAGTCATCTGTGTGCAGTAAATATCTTGATATTTCAAAGATTATTCTTGATCATAATATAAAGATGTCGTCCTGTTGGACGCAAGAACTTCGTTACTGATTGCAGCGAAGCTTCAGTGATTGATATGTTGATAATGTTGGTGTCCAGCTAGACGTGGTGGCTCCGTCTCCTTGATACGGCGAAGCCCCAATGATTGCTATGATGAGGGTGTCCAGCTAGACGTGAATACTCCGCTTTCTTGATACGGCGAAGCTTCAATGATTGCTTGGTAATGTCTAGCTGAACTTGAAAACTCCACCTACTTGATACGGTGTAGCTTCATGTTTTCTTGATATAAGCCCAGCTGGACACGAAGACTTCACCACCTTGATTGTAGTGAAGCTCCATATTGCTTGATAGCATCCAGCTGGACACGAGCTTTGCCCGCCTTGATGCAGCAAAGCCTCAATGATCGAGGTGATGATAATGAAATCTAGCTAGACGACGAAGACACTACTCTCTTGCTTGAGTGATGTTTCAATGACTCCTTGAAATCTTGCTGAGATGACTAGGTGGCCTCCTGATGAAATTCGATAATGTCTGGCTGTTGAGCGGCTTTCCATATTTCCTGTTGACCGCTAATTCTATGTTCAGTGTGCTCGCACCCTTACGATATATGCGCCTTCTCAATTCACTGGTGAGACCCGCTTGTGGGAGGCCAGTGAACCGATTCGCTATCGCAATAAAGATATGCAAGCATCACTCATCCGGCTCGAAGGACCAAAATGTACGGTGCAGGCCATGGTGTTAGCCATAACACCATACATGAAGTGATGCTGATGATAAGTTGATGATGGTGTGGAGATACAAGACATCGTCACATAGTAAACTGGTTTATTGTACTTGATAAATGTTACATCTTGATACTTGGGTGTGACGGGTCCTTTCTCGACGGCTGCTCGATAGTATCTCAAATTGTATTGATAATTGATTTAAAATGAAAAGTAAAAACAGCTGACACGCGACCTGCATGTATGCGGCCGCGTGCCGGCGAAATGTGCGAGGTAAGCTCGTACACTACCAGTCAACCTTTCTCGTCAATACTAAATACTCGAATACTCATACAATATGGACATAATCAAACGATAATCTCTCAAGATTCCTATCTTTAAACGAGCCTTTAGTTTTTTGGGACACAAATTCTGTGAAGATTACGGTCGGCTTGTAGGCTGTTATTTAGGAAATCGATTTCATTGATGCCTTACTTGTTTTGTCACAAGATAGCATGAGATCATGGCACAAACAGTTTTGGAGATATCATGGCAAAAAAAAATATTGTGAAATACAATTGATATTTTTAGAAAAGAGAAAGCAGCAAGACATTTAACAAATTGATATCCTTAACCAGACGAGATACAGTTTCTGATTCCTTGCTCTAAACTAAGCATACCTGCGAAACCCTTGTTTACCTTATTTTAATGTAAGTTATCATAGTTCCAAACAGACCGTGATACGTGAATTATAAAGAAAATTTTGCCTAAAAATGTTTTTAAGCATATAGGGATGCTTGTAGGGATTTGCGAGAGGTACGCGGGTAGCCACGGACTTTTATACAATGTTAAGAAAAGTCAATGCATGGTCTTTGGGGCGGGTACTAAGTATCCCAAGAATGTACCACCACACCAGTAAGAATAAATGGTATGCCTCTGGAGTGGGTTTGTCAATTTAAGTACTTGGGTCACATAATAACTGCCGACCTTAAAGATAATGCCGACATTGACAGGGAGCGGAGGCATTGTCAATTAGAGCCAATATGATTGCCCGCAAGTTTGCTTGATGTTCACAACAGGTCAAAATTGCGCTGTTCAGGGCTTATTGTACGTCGCTGTATACCTGCAGCCTGTGGGCAGACTATACTAAGAGGAGTTACAATGACCTCCGCGTCCTTTACAATAATGCGTTCAGGGTGATATTGGGGCTGCCCCGATTCTGTTGCGCTTCGGGTATGTTTGCGGAGGCGCGAACTGACTGCTTTCATGCAACCATTCGTAAGAGGAGTGCGTCCCTAGTGCGAAGAGTACGGGCCAGCTCCAATGTCATTTTAAAAATGTTCGCCGAAAGACTGGATTATCCATACACCCAGCGTTGCTGTGACAGACATGTCGCGGTGTCTGTGCCGCTGAGGAGGTATTGACATCCTAATTATTTTTAGTATTAGGTTAACGTGACTTTTACTTATTATTTTTATTTATTTTAATTCCAAATCATTAATGAAAAATTTATGTGTATTTTATTTGATTTATTATTATTTTAATTTTATTTCTCATCGTAGTAAATTTGCATATTTATTATTATTTAATTTTTATTAATGTGAATATGGATCTTTGTAATCCGAAATAAATTAATTTTATTTTTATTATTTATATACCTTCAGCAGGGGTCGTACCTTTGATCTGTAGCAAGTAAACCCTCTTTGAGTCAATGCTCTCAATTGTACGCGTGACACATTTCCGAGTCAACTCAGCCGGCATTGAGTTTTAAACATTGTTTCAGGAAGGAATTCATAATAATGGATGAGACGGGCAATGACCGCCTTAACACTTAATTCGCTCAGAGGTTTTACTGCTAAACAACCTTTTTGGGAAATTTGCAAGTGCCTGGTAATTGAGAATCTTGAGTTCAGAGAGCCTCGTTAAGGCGAATAAGGATTTATATATTTGTATTGTTATTTTCATTATTTTATTTGAATAACTCTTGAAAATAAGAGGATAGGATTGAAACAAATTGAAATAATATCATTGAAATATGCATGACGATTTGTAAGTAATGATTGGCTTCTAAATTGCTTAAGTTTTTTACCTATTGTATAGATATAAGCTGTTGGTCTTCCTTATAATAAATAAATAAATAAAAAAAAAAAAACTTGGTAGATTGAAGGTATAATCTTGGACACTTCCATGAGAGTGCTTTGCGCACCAAAAAAAAGCTCGATATTTGGGTACCTCACGAGCTCATTCAAAGAAAACTAATCAACCGAGTAATCATTTGTGATTCTTTATTACGACGTAATGAAACCGAACCATTTTTGAAGAAGCTGATACTGTACTGGTGATGAAAAGTGGATCACGTGCGACAAGAACGTGCGAAAAAGGTCATGGTCAAAGGCCGGTCAGGCTTAACAGAAATCGAAACCCGGGTTAACTCGCAACAAGGTGATGCTATGGGTGTGGTAGGATTGGAAGGGCATTATTAATTATGAGCTGTTACCACCAGGCAGAACCATCGATTCTGAACTCTACTGCGAACAACTGATGAGATTAAAGCAAGAAGTTGAAAGAAAGCGGCCGGAATTAATCAACAGGAAGGGTGTGGTTTTTCATCATGATAACGCTAGACCTCAAACATCTTTAGCTACTCAGCAAAAATTAGGAGAGTTTGGCTGGGAGGTGTTTATGCATCCGCCGTATAGTCCTGGCCTTGCACTTTCAGATTTCCACCTGTTTCGGTCTCTTCAGAATTTTTTAGCAGTGTCAAGTTAATATCACGAGAGGACTGCCAAAACCACTTGTCGCGGTATTTTGATCAGAAGCCCCAAAATTTCTACAGCAACAGGATCATGTCCCTACCTACAAGATGGCAAAAAGTAATCGAACAAAATGGCACCTACATATTTTAGTTAAATGTAAATAAACTATATTAAAACATGTTTTGAATTTTCTTTAAAAAATGCGAAGAAACTTTTTCCCCAACCTATTATATAAATTACTAGCTTTTTCCCGCAGCTCCGTCTGCATCAAAAAGTAGCCTACGTTTGACCCCGGGTCTTGTGCTGCGAGCTACATTCATATCAAATTTCATCAAAATCCGTTCAGCGGTCTGACCGTGAAAGCGTAACAGACAGACAGACAGACAGACTTTCGTATTTATAATATTAGTATGGAAGTATGGATGTATGCATCAAATATTTATTTGTTATTATTTGATGGTTTCTGAAACAAAATCTACGAATATTTAAAATACTATACGATATGGTATCTATGCAGGTGATTCGACTAAATAAGTACAAGCAAGTCTAATCATATATAAATAATTTACTTACTTATTGCTTTATTGGACACTATTTTTCCTTTTATCTGATACACGTGGAAGCGGATCTAAGACATCTCGTTAAGATACCATAAAGGATTTAATTTAGTATTGATATCCCTTTACTTCACGTGTAATTCGAGTTTTCATTTAGCGAAGCTCTAATACTATATTGTTCATGATCGATTGCATTGAAAAGAATAAAACAAGTTGTCAGAATCCGTTCTATGGTGAGGTCATCATTATCGTGATTGCATTGTCCCAGTTGCATCTCTAGTCGTGCGGTTTCCAAGCTTGGGCATTGTGGGATACGTGGGGACACTCGGTATACTTATGAAGAAGACATTAAACTTGGCATTATATTTTAAGATCTACTGTCATCTATTACCAGTCGAATTGTTGTCCCACCAGTCGGATAGTACAAGTATATTGGAACCTGTGTTATTTACTTGTCATCTAAGAAAAGAGGTGGCTGGAAATCACAAAACAAAGTACAAAGTTTAGGCAAAACTAGCTGTTTAACTGACCTACATAATAAATGAACCCTGAAACCATGGTGTTAAAATTTATCCTACAAATACGAATTGCATTTCAGTGAGAAAACCGGGGTCATTGACTGACGCTACTTATCATCCCTTATGTTCGGGGTAGTAGTCGACTCTGCGGTTTATCCCTATTTTACGGCACGTACGTTCGACGTAAAGAGATTTGCAAATTGCACCCTCACAGACCACAAATGCCACAAGCTTTCGCCTCGTCTTTTGTTAAAAGGAAATTACATTATCAGGACGTTGGCTGTGTTACACTTTTTGTAAAATAGTATTGATACAAGTTTAAACAGGTATAGATAGCCCTTATATATATAAAGGTATGGACTATAGAAAATTTATGGTGTTGACCCATGGTAATAATATCCAAAAATAATGGATTAAGAACTTGTATCCATGGCGGTAAAACCATCATTAACCAAACTTAAGTTCGAATATAAGCTGATTAAATAACATTTTAAGCTACTTAAATGCAGGCTAGTTTTTAGCCTTTAATAGTACTTTATGCTGTAATAATACTACGCAAAATTATTATTTTTTTGTCAAAATTTATATATTCAGGTTGTTTCGTAAGTACTTATTACTTCCGAGGTATTTAGTGCTGATAAATGTTTGTTGCTTATGTTATGCATTTAAAAATTACTGAACGATAATCAAAGAGTCAATCAAATCAGATAAAATGACATGACATTTCCTGACAATGTTGATTTTTGCCAGTTTTCTAAATCGATGAGAATATAAATTGTTAATATTCATACATATAAGTATTTATGTATCTTCTGTGAATGAAAATGTATTCTAATATTTATTTGGTGAATTACACATCTGAGGAATGCAACGTCAAAGTGAATCATGTTGCAGTCAACATGTAAAGACAAAAATACCAGCTGATCTGCCAATAAACGATGCACCAAATAAATCTAATGAAGAATTTTTCGCAGCTAGCGTTCATTTCTTGAAAAAAAGGCTAAATGAAAAGTATAGAATAAATGCAGATTCACAAAGTACATCGCAAAGTTGTGACTGCTTATTCGTTGATAGTTTCCTGGAAAGTGAGAAATTCGAAAAATCTTTAACAGAAAACGACATTGAACCTCCAAAACCCGTAGGCACTTCTCTATCCATGCATCAGGTGCTCCCATTTCCAAAATCTAGCAAACGCGGCTTCTTTGCTCGTCTGAAAAATACTTTTAAGAAGTACAAATCGTATTATGATATGGAATCAAAAGTGGACGATCTGGAGAATAAGAAAGCTACATCGAACTTCAAATTTCCTCTTAGTGAACGATATAATAAACCAATTCACTCGTCGTGTTTGGTAGATATAACTGAAGAAACTGCGAAGCAATGTCTTAAATTAAAATCAGAACAGAGCACGTACAAAACTGAAACTCAAATTGCTAGATGATTTTTTTTTTATGCACAGCATACTATATGGTATGAATATTTTGAATCACATGTAAATGTTCTTTTAAATTAAATTAAATTAGAGTTGTTGTTATATAAAAATATTTTCAACTCCTGTTTCCTTCATCAAATATTTATTTCTTGACTTTACATTTCTTCTAATTGAGATTTATTTTTGGGAAAATAAAAGCTGTTTTAGCTTGTTTATACCTATTGATTCTGTTCAATCCGAAAACTTATGCTCGGGTTTGCAATCATGAGAAACTTTAAATGCAATTTCAATTGTTGCACTCATCGAATAGACCATTTACAACTAATTACTAGTATGGTTGTTTCAATATCGCACAGTCTAAAGACTCCGAATACGATGAAATTTAGAATTACACGAATCTTGTCGGTTCACTGCCCCTGCCCAAGCTCGACTTTGATTTGCCATATAAACTTTAGTCTTAGAGCGGACTGAAGTGGTTTGTGTAACTAAACAGAAAAAACTTAAAATAGTACTTTTATGACATATTGTTGAATAAAATAGCATATCACTTTGATTTTTTTTGGTCCGATTGTCATATAAAAAAACGAATTATTATAAGTATTATTTAAAATAAGGTACTAAATGACAGCCTAGTTGTACGTCTACTGTCGCTTGATTACATCGCAACTGAAGCAGCTAAAACTTTCTGAGAAGTAATTCGCTCATATTTCATTCAATTTCTTTTTATATTTTTTTTGTATTGAATGAAAATCTAGATGGTTGAATATTTCGGCCTGTGCGGGTGCGGTGTTAGACCAATGATATCTATATACCACCTTTGTCACTTACTTGCTTTTAGTTTTTACCACGTTCTATGGAAGAGGTGGAGACGTATATTTTTAAGCCGGTAAACACAGGGTAAGGGAATGAAACCTCTGTATTGCAACATTTATCACCAAATCGAAATCTTCAAGGACCATCTTGGGAATAACCCATGTAAACGCCTACAGCTATTTTCTTTTGGAGATTTACTTTACAAATGTATTTATTTGTTTAAGACAGACTTCGTTCTGGATATCGTTGGGGGAGCTCTATGTCCTGCTAGAAATTTTCGTAAGTGACTGAGTGGTCTAATCCTGAACACTCTGACTCACTATTGGATGATATTACATTTTAATATACCTATTTCTAAACAAAATGGGCAAAATCATAACCCTACTTGCCGTTATCCCGTGATCGGATAAAAGGGTGTCATGTTGTTAAAGGAATGCTAAAGAAAAATGCCAGTCCTTACATACATCTCGTTTTATTTTTAGCGAACAAGCATCGACATAGGCGGCAAATAACTAAATTCTATTACCCTCTTCCTTACTGTTATAAATTAGGCAAGTATAGCATTTTGATAAAAACAACTAGAACTAAAATTAAATATAAAATTAATTAATTAAAGTACATGTTTAATGTTAAAATATATATTTAATGAGACACATAATGAATGAAATTAAATATAAATAAATACGATATGAAAACAGGCAAGTATCTACTAGAATTCATATTTCGTTCGATCGAACTCAAATAATTATCACAGGTTTTTTGACGAATTTATTTAAGAATAAAATTAAAGTAACTTCCTATATCTACAGACTATACAGTACTAGAAAAATAAACAGTAGTTTTCCAATAAAGAAAACAATACAATTAATAGTAATCATCAGTACTATTGACTGTTGTGTGCAAAAACGAAACAACCTATTTTGCACGTTATTTAAATCTAATCCCAAGCCATTATAAAATATGTGATATTTTTATGCTGTCCTACTTATATCTACAAATGGTGGGATAATAAGAAAATGACAATATTAATTCAAGGGCAGAAGAAAAAGACAAAGCTCTTAGGTGTCTAGAAATTTAGTATTCTTTGTGGCGCAATGATATACCTAGATCTAATAACATAATTGATGTAAATTTACGAGTAAAAAATTTAAACTATAGTTGAAATTGTTGATTTATAAAATTAAATTGCTGTTATGTTCTTCATTATGTTAACATTGTTTGTTTAATTATTTAACTGGCAAGGGAAAGGGCAGAATGGAAAAAACTCTACCGACAGGAGCCCGGCTCTTAAATATATATAAAATATAATCAATGTTTTTAATAATTTAACAGCTGGCGGAATAATATATTACTAGTAGACAGACAGGTAATCTCCAGGTTAGACAACACGCGTAGGTAGAACCCCTGTGCCAAGAACCAAGGATTTCTGCAAAAGCAGCCTACAATCCTAGCGATTTAATGTTTAATGTCGAAATATGCTACCTTTACATATTTTACTGATAACAAAATTTTCCAAACATCGGCATATTAGCTTTTCCCTTATACTTTAAAAGCTCATACAAAAGTTTGTAACCGTACCGGGACCTCGCTCGGATACGGGACCTACGCCAATGTACATTTTGAGCTAAATAAATCGAATTCCGCAAAATTACGTGCGTAGAACTTGTCGAAACTCCTGCCCTACTTTTAAGACAACTTTATCCCTTCCTCTTTCAGTTTTATTACAACATCAGGGCAAATTTCCTTTTCGCGAAATTTATACCCGCTAGATATTACCTCCTTGGCAACAAGGAAGTTTTTCTTAAGAGACTCCAGCCATATTGTATAGGAATAATCAGGCCAAATGCCGCCATATCTTTCCGGAAGGTGATCGGGGTGAATGTGTTTGTGTAGGGATGTGACGTCATATCCGTGGAAAAAGATCTTTGAGCGCATACTTTCGTTGAGGAATGGTTTGAAGATGCTGTAGATTTTATCGAAGAGCCAAGAATGGTTGATGATGTGGATAGCGTGAGTGATTGCCGGGAAGCTGGACTGAAAAAGAAATTGAAAAAAATAAAAATTCGACAATCTAGGTCTGTTTGTTTGTCAAATTAAAATATTTAGTATGTATAAATTTTGCCTGTATTAACTTCGTATCACTTCAGTTAATATCAATTTACGAGCTTTGTGATATGGAATATGGAGAATTCGTTTCTAAAGTTCTATACTTAGCATTTTTGTAATTGCAATCATCCGGAAGGTAAATAAAATAAATATATACTAACCACCAACAGCTTGACAATCTTAGCTGCGACAGATGGCGTTATTTGCCAAGCATGCTGGGTGCCAATGTCCTCCAAATCAAAGATGGCGATGCCTCCGAGAATCTGATTTCTTTGCTCCATCATCCCCAGCTCCAATGCCAGGATGGTAGCCTTGAATAAGTCCTCAACTGGCACTGATTTTGGATCCCAACCGCCTGAAAATACAATGTTTAAAATGTTTTTATTAAATATTAAACAGATAAGTATGTCCTTAATCAATTTTCTCGAAGGCTGTCTAGAAAAATTGCTTTTGCGATAAGGCCGCCTTTGCGCATGGTTTATTATCTTATTGCTTGTATTTGACAAATTACTTATTGTTTATTAAAGAGTTTTGTATTGTATTTATGTACAAATATTTATTTCATACCTAAAATATTTGTTCAAGTTCAAATATTTGTTCAAGTTCTATTGTTTATTTTTCTGTATCATCGAACTTCTCAGACGCGTGTTTTACACGTGGACCCATCCTGAACATGTTACTGTGGCCCAGATTATTATGTACCTACCTGGTTTTATGAATAAAATATTCTAAAAGTGGCCAAAAGGAAACTTAAAGATAAACAGCTTTTTAGTAAGTTCATAAATAATATATGATTATAGAAAATACTACTAATTTATACCACATAAAAGTCTTTGAAAGAAACAAAAATGTCTGTTTTATAATTTGTATAAGTATTTAAATAAAAGTATAAACTCTTTTGAAGTAATTTAAGTTTTATATAAAATATGGGGATATTTTATATAAAACTAAAATAGAAGACCCGACGCGAAAAAAACCTTCGATATAAAAACCATCTTAGGTTTCTTTCGCGTCGGGTATAAATGCGTTGAACAAAGTTCGTAACAATATTTTTGTAAATAAAAAAATAATAATGAAATCTTACCAATCCTGAAGTGAAGCAGTCGCCTCCCATTTTGATCCCTATACGGAGGTACAGCTAGCACGTTAGCATCGCCTATACAACGGAGGTCCAGGGGGAATATGTTTTCAAACAGTTCCGGATTGTCCTCCTTGAACTGGTAGTAATTCACCATCTGCAAATTATACCAGTAGTTGTTAAGGTGAATAAGATCACCTGGAACTTCAAAGATAGTTACTAAAACGCAAATGTTTTGTGTACATATTTTGCGTACCACTGCTGGGCAAAAGCCTCCCCTCTTCCACACATGTCTGTCAAACTCGGTCGCTTACTATAGAACAATCCAAACTGTTTTTTGGGTATCAAACTCATAGACAAAACAAGTAACGCCAAGTTTCGGACTTAGATAATAAAACGGCGAAGTGAAAATGGGACTGGGTGGGTCATGTGTGCCGCATGCATCCGGAAAGATGGGCAAAAATATTGTCTAGCTGTGTCCCGATTAATGGGTAGAGAAAGAGATGTCGGCCAAAAGCGAGATGGTCCGATGACTTAAGAGAGTTCGATAAAAATTGAAAAGAAATAGCCCCTAGAGTGCTATTTTTGAAAGTGTGACTCACGCCAAATCGTTGTCGTTGTCAAAGTTGAATAGTTTTTGTTCAATATCGAATGATTTTCGTTCGAAATCGAAGGATTTTTATTCAAAAATAGCGCTCATGGACTGATCTGAAGAAGAAATTCAAAATTACCGATAATAAAAATAATGGCGGATTCGTATAACAAGAACAGAATAGGTACGTCCTTCATCATTAGCATTTCACAAAACTCGAATTCGAGATTTTCTCTATATTCCAGAATCCGTCAACAGTAGACCAGAGAAGGGAGATATTTCTATACTTTTGTATATGGGTATATTTGTTAAGCCTATCCTAATCTAAATAGAGGTAATGTGTATCCGTCGACGATGTTACAACATGGGGTCTTTCAAAAAGGGCGTTAAAGGATTTCTCAAGGGTCGGCAATACGCACGTGATGCCCCTGGTGTTGCGGGCTTTCATGGGCTACGGTGACCACTTACCATCAGGTGGGCCGTATGCCTTTTTGCCTACTTAATTGTATAAAAAAAATATGTTTTCGCCGACCTTGCCACGAGTGTAGTGTAGTCAGGGCCACCCTCTATTCAAATTGATCAACGAACAATGACTCTACAATTGCTTGCAACATATGGCATGACACCATATTGTCTAGGTAAAAATTAACTAATTTCAGTTTTATGTATAGTTCAAAGGACTTTTTATTGTTACAATATTTGAAATAAGTACTAGCGTTTTTGAACGAGCACTGCTGAGAAATTTGATTATATTTGTTTGTTTAAAGTTAACCTCTACACAGTAGCAACAATCACTAGATATCATTATCAAGTTACATTATATATATTTATCACATCATTGTGATAAAATAGTTTGAAATAATGTCTAACAATCGCGAAAACTAGCACTTAGTTTTTTTTCTAAACCAATATTAATTTAATTACGAAAAAATTTGTATAAAAATATCAATATCAAAGGAATAATGAAAATAAATAACCGGTCAAGTGCGACTCGGACTCGAGCACGAAGGGTTCCGTACCATTATCTATAAAAACCACATCACATTTGTTGTATGAGAGCCTTCTTAAATATTTATTTTGTTCTGGTTTTTAGTATTTGTTGTTATAGCGGCATTAGAAATACATCAGTCATTAAAAAATTAACTAGGTTTTTTCACGGTTCATGAGGTACAGCCTTTTATTTTATGCAACTAAGTAGGCAAACAGGCGTACGGCCCACCTGATGGTAAGTGGTTACCGTAGCCTACGAACGCCTGCAACACCAGAGATATCACTAGCGCATTGCGGACCCTGAATGACAGAACTGAGCCTGGTGACAGAACTGACAGACGGACAGCGAAGTCTTGGTAATCGGGTTCCGTTTTACTCTTTGGGTACGGAACTCTAAAGAGGACAAACTATAAGAGGCAAGACTTTTACTTGTATTTGACAATATTTCCTAGTTGTGCAATAAAGAGTTTGGTATTGTATAAAAACGACAATAGAAAACTTTTCTGAAAGTACTACTAAAGCAAAATTCGGCCATGAAAGTGAATCAAACTATATTGAATAAACGGTGCATAGAGTGAACCACTATATATTGATAAAGTAATTTTACCAAGCGGTGTGCCCTTTGTGGGATGAAGTTGCGCGCGCGCAGGAATCTTGTCAGGAATTCGTCGTCCATTCGATGTGGGGTGCACTCTCCGCGCTCTGAAATACAAATATTATGTGTATGTAAGTATGTGTAATGTGTATGTACATTTTGTCTTCCTAGTGACGGAGAAAGGCGGAAAAATGTGTATGCGTAAATACTGAAATTAATAAACAGGGTCACTTTACACCAATTTTTTTTTATTGAAGTATTATTGAAGTCGATGACCAAAAGTATTTCATATTTAATGAAGTAAAATTTTTTAACTGTAAATGTCCCACTGTTGAACAAAAGTCTTCCTGCTCGCCTTCCCCGTTTTCTATACCCATCAATTGGAACCCAAGAGTAAAAATGTAGACCCACCTTTCGGGATGCGGAATGATGTAATATTATAAGAAAAAAATATTTATAACGAATTTCTTTATAACTTTTGAAATAAAAATACATGAGTCAAATATTCTATAAAATATTTTCTGCGTAACAAAACTCTTTAAAACTTCTGTCTGGAAAACAAAAGTGCCTACACCGTCACTAGACCATAGAATTAACTTGATCCATTTTTTAATTTCATTTATTTGCAAAACCAAGTCTTACAAAGTGACCTTAAACAATTTAGAAGTGCTTACAACCTAATCACCTTTTACAGTTATCGCAATCATTTCAAAGATGAAGAAAAACTACCAGTTTCGTTCCCTAATTCATAAGGTGTCTTCGCAAATAATCCTATAGTCCGGTAACCCTACGTGTGCATACAAATATTTCCAGATTACAGCGTGCGAAGCCGAGGGTCTCTGACCGTGAAGAAAGGACATAAAGCGGTCCTTTGCGTTTATACATTAATCATGACTGTTCAACAAATAAATCCCTCTGATTTTTTTTGCTTTGCATTTGAAAATATATATCCATACTAATATTATAAATGCGAAAGTCTGTCTGTCTGTCTGTTACGCTTTCACGGCCAAACCGCTGAACGGATTTTGATGAAATTTGGTATGAATATAGTTGAAGACCCAAGGTCAAACATAGGCTACTTTTTGACGCAGGCGGAGCTTCGGGAAACAGCTAGTGTTTTAAATGTGTGAAATCGTTTCCTTCATGATGTAGAGTTTTTTTTTATATTCCTTCTCGATACAGGTTTACTAAAGGCGTATATGTAAGCTTCAACCTTAGCTTCAGCGCACACGATTAGATTGAGATAAGATTTGGCAGTACTGGGGCGATTCCATTTGACCTTCTTAACCCTTTTTACGGAGAAGCAGATATGAGAGATTTTTCAGGCGCAGGTTGGGAATTCCCAACGACCATCTGCGATGACAGGCCTGGACCAACGAACCAACAGGCTTTCCGAAAAAAATCAAGAAATGCCACTAGTTGTGATAGCGACCAATCAAATTCAGACGACGTTAAGAACACGAATACCTCTTTTGCTGAAACCACAAAACAGGAATCAAGCAACTGGTGGGATCGGACAGCTGTTTAAAATATTTTTTTATCCCATATATTTTCACCAATTTTGGATCCGCTTAACAACAAATTAAAAAGATCTCAGGGTAAAATACCCTAAAATCGACTTCTATTTTTTTAACCAGGATAAACACCGTAATTTTTAGGTCTTACAAATACAGGTTTCGATTCCTGCCAAAAATATTACTTATCAACAGCAATTAGAAATATTCCGTAATAATTTCAGAAGATTATTTCTACTCCCACGGAGCAATCACTAATGGCACAATTGTTTGTTCATCTGCCTCTGCATGTAATCCTCTCAGCCGTGATTCATACCCACTGTTTTTCTGAGTAAATATGAAACCACAAATATTTCTACTAATTTTAATAAATTATATTTAAATTGCTAATAAATAATATAAGGTCGAAATAATAGATTAATTGATTGCATGATCTTTGTACAGCCTGATGTCAGAGTTTTACGGAACCGCCTTTCGGCATCTGAAATTGCCTATTGAATCTTATCAAAAAAGTATGTGGTGATGTATGAAAGGCTACACTTGATAGGCCTTTCCCCGTGCGTAAATGCCTAAAGAAAACTTTATATGGAATCTTACCATAGATCATATCCCGCAGCTCGTCTATGGCCTGTAGACGAGTGTTGGGGTCTTCTCCGCAGTGCTGCCTCGCGTACTCTAGCAGTTCTGGAGGAGGCTCTCCAAGTTCCAGCTCCACACTGTAGTCCGGGGTCGGCATTGTTCACTGAAATAGACATTTTTTATTTAGCACCTAGAAAAGTAACTGAATAACTATATTTATTTAAATTATCATTTCAGTAGCAATAAATATTGTATGCAGGTGCAATGACGTGCACAGGATTTTGCCATGGGGTAGAAGAAATGTCCTGTATTTTTAGTAACGTATTTCCTTAATAAAAAGCATTGTACATTTGGACAGGGTAGACAATATCTTATGTATGTGTCACACCACTGCCTGCATATCTATTTATTTATCTCCATATCACAAAATAGGCAACAGTATTTATGCATATCCTAAATAAGATATTCTTCTAACGTGTAAACAGAATTTTTGGAATGAAGTGACCCAAGATTTAAGCATTAAGATCGTCTGTTGTGACCACCAGAGTCTGCCAACGCAGGGGTTAATAATCGTAGATATTTGTGCAATAAAGTTTAAAAAAAACAATTCAATTAGAAAAGGACTAGTAAGATGTCCTGCGAAAATCCACCCACGGTATCTTCTAACTTTGGTGTGCCTTTGACGTCACGAGCATTCAAAAGCCCAAACTAATTCAGGACGAGCCTCCGCTCGCAAATGACGTCATGACCACTTTCAGTAGCCGCAGTATCAAATATTTGATATCTCCAATATCTAATCGTGGGAGTTGACGTTGGTGTGAATTGTAACTCTTTCCATCGTGTTTTCTGAATAACTATTTATAAACGACTGGATGAGCATTATAAAAATGTTAGTAAGAAATTTGTTATTGCCTATTCGTATTTTAAACACAGTATGACAAAACAAAGATTTATAACTAATCGATATTCCTACATAAATTATTTGATTTCATTGATTAAAATTTATTTTGCACTACAAATAAACTATTCTTCCAGTCCACCATCAGGAAAACAGAAAAGATCTTACTGACATATTTTTTTTTTTTTGTTGTTGATGGTGAGAGGTGTGATTATGGAAAGTTGTTGTAAGCGCAATAGGTACCTATGTGAAATAAATACTATGGTATGCCTTTGTACAAGCGGTAGAACACAAAAGGATGCAAAATTTCTCCTCAGTCATTTTATGGCTAAAGAGCAAAGAGCAATAAGTACAAAGGTACTGTTCGTAAAAGTGGAACCGAAAACTCAGAGGATAGATAGATAAACACTTTATTGTACCAATCACAAATTTAAAATTAAAAGAAATACATTTAGACAATTGAAGTCGCTAAGACGAGAGCGATGTGTTCCAGTGAAAAATAAAAGAAAAAGCAGAGTTATATCAATTAGTAATATGTTGTTCGTATCGAACTAGTGTTCCTATAAAAAAACTTAGGATCTTATTTAAAGCGTACCCTGGGCTCAGAAGCATATAGCACGCTCGAACGAAGAAGAATGTGAAATATATTTTGTATGGTAAATAAACAAACCAGCTGGCAAGTCATTTCATAGAAAGCTGTTACCGGAGTCAATGAAGTGCTATGGTAATGAATGTGCGTTGTATGTCCACAGCGTAAACAATAAAACACAAACAAACCTTACCACTGCAATTACGTCAGTTTTCTATCACCTAAGCGTGCTACCATGCGTATGCAATTAAGGCCTGGAACAAACGCATAAATTTTGTATTAAAAACATGGTAATAAATGTACTAGCACCGCTTATGGCGGCGGAATAAACTTCTTATTAGACTGCATTAGAACAACATATGTGTTTCTGATGTATTATACTCTGATTCGGTTTGAATGGCAGTTTACTATTATATAGATGGGTATGGATACAGCTTAAACCAAAGCATTACAGCAAGGACGTACCTACTACACCAATAAAAATTATTAAATTTCATATGTTACAGTCATAGCTAGAAAGATTTTTTTTTTAAATTTTATTTCCCAGCCCTGAATTTTTTTTATACAGCTAACCTTTTTCTATCCAGTGCTACTTTTTTCCATTTCCCATCAAACACTCTTAAGTCATCGGACCATCTAGTTCTTGGCTGATCTCTTCTATACCTACCATATACCTACACATCAGCCGCTACATGACGCTGGTGAATATTTTCAAAATAAAAAAACAATTTACGGTCTATAATGTATCAAATCGTCTAATAAGTATTTACACGCGAAAGTAAGCAATTATAAATCAGAACCTATAATAAAATTTTCCAAGTGCTTCGCTACCGACAAACAGGTCTGTAAAATATATTACGGCAATAATTCTCAGTCGCTGTACCGTGCAATATAGATGCATCTAATTGCTTTAGGGTGGGTACTTGGCTAGGGTAAAAGTGAGAGAAAGTCTGTGAAATGCCACCAGACTTGCAGATAAACCAGTCACGATATGCCCGTTCGTAGGAAACTTTCCTAGCTTGTTTAGTAGGAACTAAATTATTAGCTTAGAACCTGTTACAAGATTTAAGAGCATGTAGTGGAAGATAATATTATGGTAGCTTGTCCCGACCGATACCCTGGATTCTGAATGACTTATACAGGGCTATAGATAACGCTGTACGTGTGGCATTTTGGGCATTTGAGGTTTGTCGACACGATGAGAAGAAGAATACCCCTGCTCTGGTATATGGATATGAAATATAAAAAGACAGGCGGACGCGTATGTTAAAATAGCGATTACCTTTGAGCTACGAATTAATAGGTGATACTCGCTATGATTTTATTCTTGTTTTGTTTTATTAGGAAAAGAAACTGTTACATGCACAGTTAAATAGAAATTAAAAATCACAAAGCCATTATCGTCAAAAATTACGATATTTTTCTTATCTATTTGAAATCCCTTTTTCTGTTTGTATGACGGAAAATTCAGCATCCCGGAGGACAATGCTAGAGGCGACTATTCGGAATAATCGCCTAACCTACCTATGTTACTGTATCTAGGTATATGTACTTATCTAGCTATTAATACAGTCTCCGGCATTTTTTACGACTTGTAACATGCGTAACCGGTTCCATTACCGGCACGTAATAGAACGTAATGCACTTTTTGAAAGCAAAATCTCCAGTCAAGTACGAGTCAAGAATCACGCATAAAGGGTTCCAAATTCATTGTTTCTGTACAAATTAATTTTAAGTGTGCAAAACCGCTTTTTTTTAATATCTTGCAGATTATACGCAAAGGTCACTTAATGATGTATTGTGTAGATTTATTCGTTTATGTATAGATTTTACTAGCCGTTCCCGTGGTATTTTCCAAAAGGCTGACTGTTAGATAATGCTTTTAGCATTAAGTCCGCCTATTGTGCTTTACAAATTGTAATTTATACAATGAAGATTAAATAAATAAATAAATGATAATCATTGCCATTTTGATTGGGCATTTTGAAAAGGTACGGAGAGACAAACATATTGTAACAAGTAATAACATACATTTTGTTGTGTTCTATTTTGTTGTATCTATGTTATTCTGTGTAATAAAGATTTTACATACATATTTAGTAATTTAATCATCTTTTACATCTCTTTAATAGAGGCTTATAGTAATAGAGTTTTTACTGTTTATGTGTGGAACCCTAAAACTGCATAAACAAGTTCACCTAAATAGTCAGTTCTTAACAGAAGAATGATAGAAAGTAGCTTCCTTGTTTTCAACTTAGAAGTGATTGCATAATATCATAAGTGCAAGTATTACTTAACAGCAAACAATAAACGAAACCATCTCAGTAAACACATAGGTTATGACGATAATATATTCCATTTATTTCTAAACAAAATGTTTCACTTAATGTAGGAATTCCCTTTAGGGTTTCGGTTACCTTACCGCAAACGCAATTGATGTAAATGGTTATAAATAATACTTAATGTATATCTAAGTACTGACAAAAACTTTTGCAACATCACGTTTTGTCAGTATTTCAGCCAACTTTGAATAAGGAAGAGTTAACTCGAAACTCCATTTAAATCAAACAAATATAAATCGATATAAGAAAAAGAATAAATTAATTTTTCTAAAAACACAGATTACAAAATACAACATATTGAACACAGTACCTAGGTAAGTTTTCGGATATAAGTACTTTCCGGATGTTCCTATAGAATTTATATAGATAAATTCCAATATGAACTGAAATAATTATAGTTATCAGCCGAGTACCAAAACAAAATGTAAAGTGCGCACTTAAATGTTTTTCTGTGACTTTTCAATCAATCAAATCATTTATTTGTGATGTGATGTTATGTTGTGTTGTTCATGTCTTAAGTTTTTTGGTCCCGGCAAACGAATGGAAGTCGATTTTTTTATTATATGAATAGATATAAAATTTGAATATCTCAAATAACAAAACCGTATATACCATACCATTGCGTTATGTCGATGTTGTGCGCGTTCGCAAAAAAAATAAAGCTTAAACATTTTATAAGCGTAACCCACGCTAACTATCAAAAGTTATGGTTCAAGCGACCATGATTGCGTAATCTTAATCTTATTGAGAGCAAGCCACGTTGGATGCGTTTGGGAAGTGTTGTGTAACAGTTTCTTTTTGTCCGACTGTCCTAAAAAAGAGGTGTTTGTTGACATTCGACTGCATGTATGTAACGTAATAAAGTGATATAATCAGTGAATTCGATACAATGTTGCATAAAATAGCTACAATTTTTTTTTGAGTCGACGTATTTTATGATTTTGTTATATAATGGAGATAAATTATATTTTTTACTTTGTCTCAAAAGTAAGATACACGGAGAGTGTAAGTATTTACTTAAAAATGTTAATAATGTGGGTAGTTAGTAGCTATTTGAAAATAATATTTTACCAATATCTTATAAGGTAAGGATTTGAGAAGTTATAGACCTGTTGTAAATGACTTAAAACTTTTTTTCAATTGTTAAATTAATTTATGAAATATATACTTACTGTAAGACCAAAGAATATAGATACTCGTAAGTAGTTTCAGTTGAATGAATGTAAATATTTGTATCTGAATTTATTAATAAGTTGATTTGATAGGTATATTCATTTAACATTTTTAAAGTGGTATTTTAATTTCTGTTTAAGTTAATGAGCCTATATGTTGCCAATTTTCCGGCTAACTAATTGATGTAAATTTTGAATGTGATATCAATATCTAATAACGTCTCATTTTAACGTAATGTACCGGAAATTACTAAATTCAATTATTTGTTACTCGTATGTATGTCAAACATACAAAATGTTCAAAAATATAATCAAATAATTACATTTTCAAACATACAAATTTTTTTTTTCAATAAAATGTATTATAAACGAAGGTAGAGTACTGTATTTAGTCAAAAAATTTGAAATTATTTTGCGGAACTAGTGAAGGTCAACCAGTATTTATATTCTGAGCTTTGCTGGTTATTTTTTGCGACTAATTGCGTACGATTTTATGAATACCTACCTAGTTCTTTTGTGCGATGCCAATAAGCGCGTTCAAATAAACAAATAAATGTTTAACATCATTTGTATCTTACTAAATACATACTACATACATACTTTACAGTAAAGATTTAACTCTGTGTAAAGGAGATAATTATTTTTATTTTTTTTTACTTAAAATTGCTAAAGCCGATGCGGAAATGTTAGATAATTATGTATTAAAACTTTAATGTCAAGAAACTCACATTCGTATTTCACTATCACAATAGACAGATAGACTTGGTGCTAAAATATTATGTAACAATAAACTTTTGGTGCTCATTGTTAATGGATGGATCTTAAAGTAACATGGTATATTTCGTATTCTTCTTAATTTCAATTTTTGAATGTTTATGATATTTAAAAACCTCTAGGTAGACAAACCTACCAACTATGAAAATCTATAATTGAATATTAAAACCACAATAAACAACGACTATCAGAAAGATATGATTTGTATATTTGGATTGATCAATCGAAAGACATGCTTTTTTTGTAGAAGAATCTTTTAAAAGGTTTGTTTGCTAGCCTAATAGTGTTAAAATCGCCCCCAAATTACCAGTACCACGGAATAAAAAACAGAAAACAAAGAACAAGGTAAATAAAAATTTACAAAAAACCAGCCCGATGATTCCGAAAAGCAAGGTCATTGCACTAGAATCCGGCAGAATGATGCATTTTGCGAACCTCGCTGTCCAAGGTCAAACTGCTTCTTTTGGTGTAAACACGATCTCAGGAACAAAGGACCGGTTGGTGGGAAAAAAGCTGAACCCGACTGACGGGTTAGGTCTCCTGTTTTGGCTTTATTTTCGCTTGCGCTCTCAAGCTCGCTCTGTGAAGCGGTGAAAGCTCCAGGGCAAATGTTCCTTTGATTTAGTTGCTAGTAGTTGTTGTTTTTTGTAAAACTATATGGAATTACAAAAAAGTGCGAAGAAATAACAAAGAAATTGTAATGATTTCATATGCCATTGTTACACATTAAATTAAACTATTTTATCGGGCGGATTTTATGAAATAGCATATTGATATGTATGAGTTAGAAAAAGGGTCATATTTAAGATTCTGGGTACTCTGAGTACGTCTACATTTGTTTTTTTACTCTAACATGTAATTACCAACAGAGAAATTGGAATTTACGCTCGTTGAAGATAAGAATATATTTTCTTAACGTTTTTTAACTGTTCTTTCTCTCCGAAATAGAGATCTAATACGACCCTTACACACCACATTCCTATAGATATTTTCGACTACCTATTTACAACTAAGAATTATTGAATTTTAGTCTTTCTGTGTTCCCGTGCGAATAAGATTAGATGTAAAGAAGAAGAATAAGAAGAATTCTTGAAAAAATTGTTACAATTCAATTGTGTACTATACAAAAGTTTTTTAAAAAAACATCTGAACAGACTCCAAACTCATCTGAAAAGAAAGTGATAAGCAAGTTATACGTTAGTTATTAAGTCGGTGCCAAGTGCCGACTTAGGAAGAGAAGGTTGGCGTATACAGACTTATGCCCAGAAGTGTAATGATAGATGTAGATGAATTGGGAATTGGTGATAAGATTAATACCTATAAGATGAATTAGGAAAAGGATAGACAAAGTACAGGACTCAATAATCCTAGCAATGAAGAATACCTATTCATTTTATGATTTTTGATTCCTGATTTCTGTCTATTTACTACGCACTACTGCTACTGCTACACTTACAAAATCGTTGAAATGTAGAGCCATTTAATGTTATAAGTATGATCACAATAGGCTATTCTATTTAAAAAAAATGTATTTCAGATCACAAATTTGAGTCCCTGAATTCTTAAATATTTTTTTGAATCCGTTCAATATTGAATAAGTTATAAAAGCCTTTGAAATCCTGTGGAAGGGGAAACTGTCAAGAAAAAGAAAAGGATGCACTTAATGGTGGAGTGACGTCACTGCCACTTGATTTGGTGCCTACAAGAGATAGCAAGACGTCCCCACCACGATCCCATTTTTATTCATTAGAAAACTTTAAATGCTAATTACTGCTTTAATTACTAACCATTTTTGTTGTTGTTTTCGGAATCGGTTACTTTTTAGTGTATGTATTGTTCCGTATTAAATCTTATCAAAATGTGAACACAATCAAGTAGCCTATTATGTAACTGAAGCGATATCTCGGCAAGTTTGTGACTTAAGTGTGTCAAGTTGTTATCTTAAATACATTGTATAATAGATTTTGTGTACAGAATAATAAAGCATAGTTTATTGATCCGTTAACAGTCAATGGTACATTGTAACCATCCATTTGAAAAGTTTATCTTTGATCGAGGTCGATGGTTCGATACAGAAAAGGTTGAATGTCATGTCACCAGAGATGCAAGTAATCATACTTTTATACTTAGTATGTATTATTATACTAGTTTCAGCAAGCTGTAAATGTATGTGCCATAGCCCTATCCACCTATTGCCCTAAAACCTATTGTTGGGAATAGGGTTATCAAACCCAAAAAAGTTTTTTAAATTTTCGAGAATTAAACAAGTTTAAACACATAAACTCTCCAGTTTTCTGACAAAAGTATTGGCCACTTATTAAACACCGGTGTCTTATTCCACGGAGTTTGATCCTATCCGGAAGTCAGACGGTAGTCGCTATATCTACCTTCATTAAAGCCTAACAGCAGCAACTTAGCAGCGTAAGCTAGAAAACACGTTCGGACGAAGATGAAGAATATCTTTTGAACCTGATTATTTGCTGATTTTGCTTATATATATGACAAAACTAGCTGCCCGGCAAACTTCGTACCGCCCCGCCAATACAACTGCAGTGGAAAATGGTACGAACAATTTGCATGGGAAAATAACATTGTTGACCTTTACTTTCCCTGCAATTTCTTCATATTTTCTAACCTTTTAAACCTCCTGTTAGCTTCTATTAATATTTCAAACCCAAAATTAGCGAAATAGGTCCAGCCGTTCTTGTTTTTAGCGAGACTAACATTTTATATTAAAGATATTAAAACTTTAAGATTGTATAGTGTCTACACTGGACAGGCAGGTATTACTTGCCATAATACGAATCCTTTTCAACATTCAAGGTTATAAACTCGGCGGACATAAACTATACATTGAGAGCTATTAGTATGGAGGTACATGAATGGAAGGACATTTATACATACAACTAATACGTCAGAGGCCGAGAGGCGGTTCCGCACAACTCTGACACCGATTGATTGACAATGTAAACTACACGAAATGATGATGAGTACATACACGGCATTATCCAGCTGCTATTCGCGTTATTTACTTTTAATTATGTATTACCATGTTTTTTTTTTCGTATATCCTTGGGTTTTAAATACCTACTTTCTTCACATCGTCAACTTTTTGTCACCATTTTACTCAAAACTTCGTAAAGCAAAGGTCGGTTTACTAGCATAGACGGACTTACACTTTCTCACCTAACCCTAATCACGACAAGGTTAGGACACGTAGAGAGAAATAATGTAAGAAAGAATTTGTATAAACATATTATATACATACTTGTTGGAGATACTTATTATAATGTTTATATAAAGGATTTATTTATATTTATTTATTTTTCACATTTATACTCGTGTAAGTAATGTCATGACAAAATATTAAATTTAACATAGGTCCTGTAGGACCTTGCTGTAGCAAGGTTATGCCTGCTGACATAATTGAGATCTCCAACATTTTTTTCTTCAAGAAATGAAAGAGTTAAATAGTTACTGAATACATAGGTTTTGTAAAAATCTCTCATAATTCCACTTTGCGAATTCATACGGAATAACAGCAAGAAATTGAATACTAGTAGGTATGTTGTTGTGCAAAATACATTGTCATTCGAAAGTCAAACCCACTTTTGTGATTTTTTAAGACATTGTCTATGTAATTTATACGGCATTTTGTCTAACTTGTGACCCTACCTTGAACCTATTATTTCTAATGAATGCATGTCTATTGTTTGCAATTAGTATGTATGTTTTACTCAATTTAAAAACTATTTCCCAAATAACATGGTTTGATTTCCGACGAAATAGTATGAAGAAATTAATCGCTCCAATGCATCATCATATTAAATCAAATTAGCGATCCATTAAAATTCTGGATCCCCTAATATTTTATAAACTTGTGGCAAGAAAATACTAATAATATATTTGTTCCACTTTTATGACAAAGGAGTAACTACTAAGTACTTATAATAAATAATACATTAATATCTTTTAACATTTTCGCGGACAGTAACGTCTCTCGACGTAGATAACAATTGAGTGCTATTATTATTTTCTTGACTGTCCGTGAAAGTGTTAATATTCTACGAAGATAAAAATATATAGTGTGCTAATTTTTCTCCTGTTCTGTCCTGCGATTAAAAACATGTTCAAATAAATATTCGTAATGTACCATCAGGGTACACTTGAGCTACATAGGCACTACACATACATAAGTCAGATACATGTAAACGATAATAGCGACATAACATACATAACATTAGCGATGCGACGCGAACACGTGCGGGCGCGCAGCCGACGCGAAGGTCAGCGCCTCGATGCTGGCCAATCCCGCACACTTGCGACCATTAAGATAGGAACGTCATTTAGTTTCGATACTTGCGACTTTTCATTAAGGCGATGTATGAAAATCAAGAGATTTGAAATAAAAGTCGCCGTCTGTCTGTTTATTTACCTTAGCTGCGGCTAAAACGCTATTAGCGTAGTAATAATGTTATTTTTATAACTTTTTATAACATTAAGTTTTTATTATATATTAATTATATCGTATGACAATTTAATGTTTGTTGCCCGAGATAAATAAATATTTTTTAGCACTAAATCAGGGATTTTCCAGGGCGGCAATTCTTTTATATAGCAATAACATCTTTTGAGGTTTCTGGCATTATGTAACTAATTTTAGGACATGTTGTAGGCCACTACTACTATTACCGTTTAATTAAGTTTTAATTGTAATTAAATTGAGATTCAAAATTGTCTTGGCAGAATACCAATATTGAGCATATCAAAAATGCATCGTAATTAAGTCGTAATTGAATATCAGTTGCATGGTCTTTTAAAGTCTATTAGCGGAATTGACCCCCAGGCCAGGTTAAAAATTAAAGGATAAAAAAATGGGATTTTAAAAACTGAATCGTACTTCCTTGCGCTTGCGCAAATTAAAAAATAGTACGAAGTAAAAATCGCAAGTGTGCGCTATACAATTATCTGCATTAAATAGAGTTGTGTCACGATTAAGTAGGTATAAAATTATAAAACTATGCGAACTTATCTAGGGCGGAAAATAGGATGATTAGTTTGTACTTAGTGCGACATGTCGACCTCGACATATTTGTCCACAAGATACACAATGTGGCCCACTTGCACACGCCAGTTATTTTTTTCACTGTCATCACTGTCAAAAAGACAGCTGATTTTTAAAAATCATTTAAAACCCTAAATCCATATAGAGCTTATCCCGATCCGCATATGTGGTGAAAAAGAAAGAATCCGTTTATGACGATTTATTATTGAATTAAATATACCATAATTATTCACTTCGCTCATTAGTTTCTTAATTAATCTATCAATAAAATTAACGTTTGATTTGTTCACTTTGTTATGAAAGACAATTTAAACTAGAGCTACCTATTTTAACTATCGAAATCACTGAAAACAGATAAATCATTATATTAATTAACAAAAGTTTAAATTTTTAAGTAAATACTTACGTCATCACAAATAATAAACAAAAAATATATTATCCTTAAAAAGACTTACCGATGAGTAAGACAAACAAACTATTTTTCTTGAGCACACGAGCGTACGATACAGCGTCGAACAACGAACTGCGTATGCGCAGCCGATTCGCCGCCGGTATCGTGGTGCCCAATAATAACAATCCTTTTTTACCAAATAAGTGAAAGAAACCTGGGTATACTTTTATTATATGTAAATATAAGTTTTAATACTTATTATCTTATATCTCTAGAATAACTAAGTAGATTGGAATAAATACACCTTATACGATTGATTTAGGGTAAAAACCATAAATTCAGAATTATTTGCTCTCTTCGTTTCGTCCATTGTTTCCTTTTGTAGTAAATAGACTAAATTTGACGTAGTAATTTTCTTCGATGAAACCAAGAGGTAGATAATACAATATTGGTGACAGATTGACTCTGCTGCTAGTAGGCCGCTGTAAAAGTAACTAGGAAAATATGAATAATGTATATTAGGAAAATGAAAAATACATTGCCAAAATCCATTCCTATAAAGTACTAAGATACTGGCTTATTTAATTTTTCATCGGAGCAATATTACCTTCGACCTGGTTGCGATGTTTTTGGTGTTTGGTGAACATGTTCCTGTCAAGCACTACCCAGCGCGGTCCAGTGATCACTCTATGCATATACATGAAATAGAATTAACTACCTCTGTTGACTAACTGCCTTTGTGGTCCAGTGGTTAAGGCGTCTGCCTTTGACCCAGATGTCGCGGATTCAATTCCCACGGGAAGCATACTTTGTTTAGTTGTTTCCAGTTTGGTTAGGGCATTTAAGGTTTTAATCAACTGATTGACTGATAGTAAAAATGATTCCGTGCTTCGGATCGGAAGGCACGTTAAGCCTATTGCCATTTAGTGGTCGTTAAAGAACATCATTATCCTATTGGTCTGGTTTTCCTATTAGAAAAGTCAGACGGCAGTCGCTCCAATGTAATAACCAGTACTGCCCAATCCAGGACCATAATTAAAGCGTACCCTGGGCTCCGAGGAGTAAGCTGACGACGCTAGGCTAGGATTAAGAAGAATTTAGTGGACACGAAGGGCCTCTCTTAATGTCACTCACAGCACGTGTATTGATGCACTGTTATGGGTAAAATGAGATACTTATTTAATTGAGGAAACTTGTGTACACGTGTATTGTTTGTATTATTGTAAATGTTGAATGTTCCCTGTATGTTCCCTGAATAAAAATAAATAAATAAATTCATTTCATGTTTTTATATAAGTTAATTATAATCGTAGGTGTATCCTAAATTTATCCTTATCCTAACAAAATTACGAAAGCGGAAGTAAGTTTGTATATTCGTTTGCTTGTGAACCAATATTTCCTTTTTGCAAACACATAGCTGGGAGTCTGTGAAGGACATAATTTACCTTCCATTCCGGAAAAAAGTAGGTAATATTCCCGAACCCAAACATAAATAAATGCAAATAAAAAGTCCGTCACACGACGATAGTCATCCACACTCACCTGCGAAGCTGCTAACAATTTCGACGTAAACAAAGAACACTTCCTTTGTAAAATTGCGTTCCGCGCCGGCGCAGCTGGCGTCGCTGCACTGCTAGGGATGTTCAGTTTTACATCTAAAACTTTTTCTAAGTACTTACGTTTATAATTTAATAAAATTATTGAATTATTTCGTTCTATGATATGGTTCAAGGGACCCATCAGTGCAGGACCCCACCCCACCATATCGCTTTTACAGCGACCAACCTAAGTCCTTAATCTGTTCAAAGACCTACACACTGGCCACGGCAGGTCTCCACCGGGTGGAAGCGTCTCCGATGGGGGAACATACTAAGGGGGAGGAGCGAGACGTGTATTCCACAGGTCCACTCGAGTACTACCATCTATGTGTGGAGACCTGAGGGCTGTTGTTGCCCCCATAAAACTGTGTCGGATTTTCAATCTAAGGGCGCTTGTACACTACAAGGAATTTTACTGTTCCGCAGTCCGATTTTTTACGGTCCGATATGGCACGCCATCAATTTATATACTAGTTTGTGCACTATACGTAATTTTACTGTCTGAAATTTTACTTTTCCCTATTTCGGGCCGTTTTTTTCCGGTCCGAGATGACAGCAATGCAAAACGTATCTGTGCTTGTGCACTGCGTCCGCGATCAGTTTTATTCATGATTGGGCGGGGCGGGTGCGGGGTATACGATGTATCACACACACACACACTTCACATCTTTCCTTTCCTCACCTCCTCTACTAACTGCGCCTAGGGATAATAATAATAATAAACACTTTTTTGCACCAGGAAAATACAATTTTAAGACATGTAGACAAAATGATGTGCAAAGGCGGCCTTATCGCAATAGCAATCTCTTACAGGCAACCCTTTTTGTAGGAAAAATGGATGTCGGAAATGCAATAAAGTATCTATATATATTGTGTTGTATTTATTGTATCATTACATTATGTACGATATTTTCATCTTTTTTAACGTTACTCATGCATGGCGTGTAGTTTCAAAGAAAGCTGACCTTTTACTGCACTTTACCGATCCGAGTAAAAACGGACAAGTGCACAAGCTAATCAGTCGTGTTTTTCATGCCAAATCGGACCGTAAAAAATCGGACTGCCGGACAGTAAAATTCCTTGTAGTGCACAAGCGCCCTTACCCTATTCTTTTCAGGGTAGTTGAACAGAAGGTGGCGTTTATCCGTTTTCTGCTTCGGCTCCTCCACACGACAGACAATCTCCCTGCGAACTGCAGGTGGGGTTATCCCAGCAAGAGGGTAAATCTCGTTGACTGGCGTGGTTTTAGGCACCCCGTTATAGCTCTGCAGGTATCATTTCACGTCCACCTGTTAAGAGTGAGAAGACCGGTGCTAGACTGGGCATGCGTACTCCCCTGCCGAAAAGCATAAAGATAGGCCAGTTGTTCTCATGACGTCTGGAGCAGCGCCCCAGGAAGTTGTGGTTAGTCTGCGCAGTATATTATTTCTTGCAGAAACTTTGGCTTTTGTATTTTGGCAGTGATCACACGGAACACACTATATTAAAGTTGTCGAATAGACGTCGCTGCACTGCCACTAGGTATGTTGAGTTTTAAAGTCTACCTACTTAAATTTGAGACCAAAAAGCACAACAAAAAGGACCACGTGGGATTCCGAAAGGATTACATAAATCTCTGACACCAACGGATTCAGGGTCCATTGATCATGTAACCCAATCGATATGAATGAAACTGAAATTTTGTTTTAAATATTTTTGGATACTACTTATTGAATTATTGCATCTTTTTACGTCTGAGGATAAAAACTTTCTGTCAACATTACCCACCTTGGAATCCATTTTTCTTTTCCGAATCTTAGCGATTTATGGTTGCTGAATTAAGTACGTTAATCGGTCTGCCTAAGAGCTATTATATGTCTAATTTTATGAAAGATAACTTCGTGTATCTTTTAACTGTAATTCAACTTAATTCTAAATCAGTATTTTTAACCTTAGATGTCTGGAGTTTGGTCTGATGGTCAGGAGGTCTCCAACCTACCTATGGGTAGAGTCATTCTAAAATCGAGAGAACCGTATAAGCGGTCATATAGGCGTATAACCGTAATAGCGGACTGTATTTTAAAGTTTCAATTCTAACCTTTAAAATACAGTCCGCTGCAATTTATAAAATAAAAATAGGAAGTTATTCCATCGAGTCTCGTAGTCGCTAAAATGGATCGGCTCGCCTCGAGTCTTACAATAGACTACTTGACTGTGTCCATACTTGGTTAATATTGTTATACTAAACAAAATATAGACTAAAAAGTAACCTATTCTGAAAATAACAAAATTAATTGTTAATTAAAGCAGTAATTAGCATTAAAAAATCCATGATTAAAAGTGGTAGCGTGGTGGGGACGTATTGCTATCTCATTTGTACTCACGAAATCAAGTGGCAGTGACGTCACTGCAAACACAGTGCATCCTTTTCTTGATTTTTAACAGTTACTCCTTCCACCGAATTTCAAAGGCTTATAACTTATTTCTTTTTGAACGGTTTACAAAAAATCTTTATTTCTTTATTTACTTTATTCATGTACAAAAAAAAATGCAAAGGATTAATCATAAGAGGAAAAGAAAGTACAAGGGAGCTGCTTATTTCTAAAGAAATTTCTTCCAGCAGACCCAAGAGAGGAAATGTCAAGAAATTACTTTCTTAATTAAGTTTCTGCAGGTCTAAAATGGCCACTTTGAGCAATTCATCAAAATGAATCATTTCATGAATTGCAAAGCTTAGCAATTCTGCAAATTTTGACATTGACGTTTCAACTCTAATTCAATTCATTTCGTGATTCATTTTCTGAATCACTTCTCATGTAAGTGTTGCTATAGTAATAAAATAAAAATAGATTTTATAATTTTAATATTTTTATTGATATTTACAATTCTAAAGTAAATTTATGATAGTAAATCAACATTATTGGTTAGATAAACTTATTTCACAAAAAAATCATAAAAGTACGCACGCTATGCAAAAATAAAGATTATTTTTACGCCTGGCAATAAGGTAAAGCAATTCACGAAAAGTAAGCCATTTTGCGACTTTCCGTCAAACAGCAGAATTGCCATGAAATGATTCATTTCATGAACTGCCAAAATGTGGCTATTTTAAGATTTGCAATGATTCATAATGTGATCATATTGTAATTCGTGCAAAGTGGCCATTTTAGATCCACTGGTCCTAAAAATATTGATATGAAAGAAAAAATAAAAATAAGTAAAATACCCAATTTACAACACTAGCGAGCAAATACACCACCGTTATGTCACGGAACACGGCCATGCCGTCTCTGATGGTTCAGTCTTGTCACAGTGCGTACTTCTCATCGTTTCGTACAATCGAAAATAGTTCAATAATCGATAATGCCCAGTCTTGGCCACTAATACACCTTGAGTCATGTCCTGGTCTGGTTTCTCTGTATTAAAGGGTTACGGAGATCAGACGGCAGTTCCTGTAATAACCACTGCCGCCAAATCAAGGATCATGACTTACTTAGGCTCGCAAGAGGTAGCTGAGTACACAACTAGAAACGCTTGGACGAAGAATTAATTATAGTAACTTATTGGCGTGACTATTTGAATTGTGTGATCTAAGTGATTATTGAATTACCCCAAGAACAAATAAGCAAACTTTTCTCAGACCTAGAGTGCTATTTTTGAAACAATACAATTCAGTCGAGACCGGTACCTAATCGATTGAAAATTGTTCTAATCATTTATTATGTCGAATGAAAATATTTTGTCTCATCACGTTGTATGTTAAATTTTTTAAAATTAAATTAAATTGTCCTGAAAAAAGTACAAGACAACAGGTCTTATTGGAAATAATTTTTATGCGATTAAAATCGTATTAATTCTTCTATTTAACTTAAATACTTATAATTGTATTCTAGGTTTAATTTAACAAATGATATTCGTGAATTTCCAAAATAAAATAAGTAAGTGTATGCTCTAGCTAATGTTAGTACTCGTATCTAACATTGGTAATATTTTTGGGCACATCATAATGTTGTAAAACAGTTGAAATTGTAAAATGAATTGGTTTTCAATCGCTGAAATGATATTTACTGAAAATGATTCGACACAGACTATATATATGAGTCGAATGCATTTTTTTTTTGCTGTTTTACGCTCTCTGTTATAAATCAGTAGATCTATTTGACATCCTCAGCAAAACACACAATGATGCTTTTCAGAATGTGAAATGTATCTGCTACTCCTTCAGAGATGGCGTTAATATGTCAGATATGTTACTTCTCTCCGGTAGATGTCGCTGAATGTAATACACAATTAAGTTCAGTAGTCAGGTTATGGGGGAAAATGTATAACAGCTGAATTTTATTATTATAAAAATATGTAGGGAAACAAAAAATGTTTTAATCCTAAGGATTGACATGTATTCATTTGAAACAGGACTGCTCCCGCAAGAAATATTTTAAAAAATTGCACTTTAGAACTATAAAGCTCTTTTTCTGCTTGGGGGATAAATAAACAGCATATTTATTTCATTGTGTGTGGATGGGCCCTAGGAAGCCCCCGATCAGCTGTTATTTAATGTTTTTATTTATTTATCTGGTGGTGAAATCTGACAAGAAGTCAAGGAGACATATTTATAAGGCGTCGCCCACAGCAACTGACTTTTCCAGTGCAGCTATTGGCCAAGAAGCGGCATTGCTACGCGGTTGCTAAGCTACAAGAGCAACTTCACCCATGTTTGTTTGTTTACAAAGGGAATGTCAAGAACGACTTATGGAATATGATCATCTTTTTATCAAATTCTGTGGCAATACTATGAAAAAATTCTGAAATCTGACGCTACGATACCTCTTATAAATTTTACCAAATAACCGTGCTTGCATTATTATGTTAAAAGTATATGAAGCACATATCCCAAATGATAGTACGACTCATGAATGATACGTACATCGGCGTACCAACTCCACACGCGTAACACGCAGTTTCTAATTTAATGATTCTTCATACATAGTAAACTTACCTTCTATTCTTGTTATGTTATGTGATAAACGTCTCCCTATCTATGTGGGGCTCAGTGTAATCTGTGTTGTGACTGATGTACGGATTTGGAGAATAATAATTAATCTTAACCAAGCCGTCTAGGAGCTAAATTATATGGTTCTTGGAAGGGTCAACGTAGACACTTGTTATATTACTGTCATGGTATACAAACAATATAACATGTAGATGTACTGTAAGAAAATTATATGTCTGCTTATATTTTTTTACTGTTTTATATTTTTAAGTATTGCTTTCTATTTTAATTTTGTTGACAATTAGTTGGTTATGTTACATAGAAATGTCAGACACTATTAATCATGGGACATGCCCTCTCTGCCCGGGTACTTCTCGTCAATTTGTTATTCCCAGAGGTTTGGCGGTGCATATGAGTCGTATGCACGGGAATGACCGCTTTGATGTCAATAATCCTGACTCACTCTCGCATACCCCGAGGACGGTTACTCGTAGTCAGCTTAATAATTTATCTTCGTTAAAAAGTACCGTACGAGTTTTAAAACATGTACCGAAAGGAGCAAGGAACTTGGCTGCGGGTAAATTGTCTTCCATAATAGAAGTCTGTTTAAGAGATAACAGTACTGAAGCATGGTTTGATTTGCTGTCATTCGCATATACTGCGTTGAGAGTACCTACTCGGGAGGGGCTTACCTCACTTACAACAAAAGTAAAACAAAATATTGAGGGAATCACCGCTGTGGGTCTTACCAAAGATGATAAGAAATATACATTCTCCTTGATTAGGTCAATCGAGTCTAAAGTGCACGATGGTAATCTTAGGGGCGCAGTGCGTCTACTATCGTCAGATTGCTCGGTTGCGCCGCAAGATGCGGACACACGGCATGCTCTTGTACAAAGACATCCCACTCCATCCCGTCCTTTGTGTCTCCCTGCGGAGCCAAATCGCACAAATGTTTTCCTGACGGTTGATTCTACACAAGTAGCCACTGCTTTAGGGTCTTTTCAGGCTGGATCGGCGTCTGGCCTAGATGGATTGCGTCCAGATCATCTGAAGGAACTCATTTCCACTTCTGCAGGAGATAATGGGGGCCGTTTATTAGTGGCATTGACCAACCTATGCAATTTTCTTTTGAAGGGATTGCTTAATCCTGAAGTTTGTCCGTACTTGTATGGCGCTTCACTTTGCGCTTTAAAAAAAAAAGAAGGAGGGATCAGACCTATAGCTATTGGCAGTGTTTTGAGACGTTTAGTGTCTAAGTTGTGTTGTGGTGCAGTTAGGAAAGATGCGGCTGAATACTTGCAACCACACCAGCTAGGGTTTGGCACGCCTAGAGGTTGTGAGGCTGCAATACATGCGACACGACTTTTTGCAGAGTCTAATCGGAACACATGTGGCGTGATAGTGAAAGTTGATATAGAAAACGCATTTAATAGTGTTGAAAGGGATGTGTTGCTTAATGAAGTTCTAGTGCATACCCCGCAGATTTTTCCTTTTCTATATCAATGCTACGCATCTCCAAGTCATCTTTTCTTTGACGGAGCCCCTATCTCCTCTCAGGTTGGAGCCCAACAGGGGGATCCACTGGGTCCTTTAATTTTTAGCCTGGCAATTCAAAATGTAATTACGGATGTGAAAGCTCCTTTGAATGTTTGGTATTTGGATGATGGGACTTTGGGGGGTCCTCCAGATGTTGTGGCATCTGACTTGAACCATCTGTTCAATAGGTTGAGGTCTTTTGGTCTGAAGATTAATACAAACAAGTGTGAAATATATTTGTGTGGGGAGGAAGCTAGAGGTTCTCTGTCACGCTTCGAGGTTCTGATGCCTGGGGTAAAAGTAGTGAACGACGCCAATTTTAGTCTTTTGGGAGCCCCAATATTCGAGGAAGCGGTCCCTTCATCGATTCAGGCCAAGTTGACTTCGTTTTTGTCTGTGTGTGGGCGACTTAGGTCGCTTTCTTCTCATGTGGCATTGGTGCTCCTCCGTGATTGCTTGACAGTGCCTCGATTGATGTATATGGTTCGGACTAGCCCAATATGGTTGTTCCCTCAAGAAGTACATCAGTTTGACGACGCAGTGCGTTCAGAGCTCGAATGTATATTAAATGTCAAACTTGATGAAAATCAATGGGTTCAGGCATCCTTACCAGTACGTCATGGAGGTCTTGGTGTCCGCCGACTTTCGGATATATCTCTTCCGGCTTTCCTGGCGTCCTCCCATGGGGTGGTCAATCTTGTTGCTAAAATACTCTCCATTGATGGTGACGGATTGATTTTGCCCCGTGCGAGTGAGGCTTTGAAGGTCTGGTTGAGTAGGTGCCCAAACGCAACTATACCAGCAGGGCCACATGTGCAGAAATTTTGGGATGAGGAGGGATCTCTGGTCATACGGAAGCAGTTAGAAGCCGTGGCAAATGGTTCTGATTTAGCGCGCTTAAAGGCTTGCGCTGAGTCGGAGTCAGGTGCTTGGCTACACGCCTTGCCATCTCCTCATTTGGGCACATTTCTGGACAACGATTCACTTAGAGTAGCGGTAGCTTTGCGATTGGGTTGTTCAGTGTGTGAACCGCATCGTTGTGTATGTGGTAGATTGGTAGAGGCAGATGGTCTTCATGCCTTAAGTTGCTCGCGTTGTGCTGGACGCTTGTCTCGACACAATGCAATTAATGATATAATTAGAAGAGCCCTCATTTCAGCAAATATCCCTTGTCAACTAGAGCCTCCAGGACTTTCCAGGACAGATGGAAAGCGTCCAGATGGCTTGACTCTTATCCCGTGGCGGAGGGGACGCTGTTTGTTGTGGGACGCAACTTGTGTGAGTACCTACGCGGCATCCTATCTCAATAGTAGTATACGCACACCCGGGGCGGCTGCGCGTGCGGCGGCTGGACAAAAATGTTTCAAATACGCTAATTTAACTTCTAGATATGACTTTGTTCCGGTCGCTGTGGAAACGGCTGGCCCGTGGTGTCCTGAAGCCAAAAGTTTTGTTAGTGAGATAGGGCGCCGTTTACGGGACCGCGGTTATGACGAACGCTCGGGATGGTACCTGGTCCAAAGGATATCCATTGCTATTCAGAGAGGCAACGCAGCTAGCGTAATGGGTACCTTTGAACCGGGGACAATCTGGGGCGGAATTTTTGAGTAATAGTAATTTTTGTAAATATATAAATAATCTTATTTAATTATTGCGCTTGTAACGTGTTATAGATTTATTATTGTATCCAAATTCTAATTGTACACCTTTTTTTTTAAAGTATCATATTTGTAAATAAGAGATTGTTTTTTAACCAAGATGGATAGAAATTAAATTTGCAATAAAATTTATAAAATATATAACATAGGAACATGGCTACTACTATCTAATAATATATGTTTGATATACATTATATTGTTTACACACACATCCCCTGGAAGACTAAGTATAGAAATATCTGTCTAAAAATATCAATTCATTATTTTAAATTAAATCTAATGTTTAATCCTTCGCATATTTTAGAAATTAAATTTAGTTTTATAAAGAAGCAGCGATCGGAAAAGCAGTAAAAACCTTGGTTACATAATTAAAAATAAAATAAACAATAATAGCCAGTTTGTACAAAATAAAATTATATATTTTATGTATTACCAAAGTAAATATTTAATAAGCTGTAAGTATTTCTTAGAACTAATAAAATAAATGATAGCGTTCGGTTTGATTATGAATTGAAAATTATTTTAATGCTTATAATGCAGCAGTTTTTCTTCCCCAATGAAAAAGCCAAAGAGGAGGATGGTTTCTAAAATTTCATGTTTAGTGAGAGAGTGACCTTTTACCAACCGCTCCATAGTCACACCAATTTACCACACCAGTGTGACTTGCTTCTATAGATTCATCACCTCGGTATTTTTTGTACAGAGTTCTACGACGTACTACTAAAATAGTTAATAACAGATAAATACTGCCTATATTAGAAAAGAAGTTTAAACTAAAGTAAATATGTACTTAATGAAAATGTGTCGAAAAATAAACAACTACAACAACGATATATTTTATAAATTGGTTCTTTCCTTTTGGGGTTTTTATGTTATAAAGACGAATCAATTTTCATCATCATTTCAGCCGCAGTCAGTCCACAGCTCTCACAATGACCGGTTAGAAACGGCCTGCTTCAATTTAATTTCTTTTATTTTTATCCACACTGATATCGCGGCTTAAAAATAGCTTCTCCAATTGGTCAAGGTTAACCAAGTAAATTAAAAACGTCGAGTTATGAACTGGTTTTCATGACAACACAAGTTTCACCATATTTAGCCGCTTTATGTAATAAGTGCCCGGCTAGACGCGTTGGGACACCATTTTTAGCATACACACATTTGTGTAGGCTTGTAAACGAAATGGTAGCAACTGCCAGCTGTTGGGAAATCATTTAGTTGCCTTCACAATGAACCGGTATTTAAGTAAGTAGGATACAAATTATCCTTGCGTTTAACCGATTACGTTCCAATACAGAGGAATTTTTTTTGCGGGTATGAAGGTCGTCTGCTTGGGTATCGTTCTCACCTGTGTCTGCCGCCAATATTGTTGTGTTTCTAGTTGAAGGCTGACAGTGGTAGTAAGTTCCTGGGTACTGTGGCATAACAAATGTCATGAGTTGTCAGCGCGCTAATGACGTCCACAAGTTATAGACATACCTTGTTACAAATTTGATTCCTAACGGGCGAAGAAGAAGAGATAGACCATGAAAAAATGGAATGATGATGAGGTTGATATAGACTTGCAGGCAGGAACAGGGGACAAAAATGTGTGGAAACAATGAGGGGAGGCCTTTATCCAGCAGTATAAACAGCTATTAAAAATATATTTTACCTGCCATGTGGTTAACAGTTTCTCAATAGTAATTTTTCCCATTCCTCCATGAAGTACTAATTGCAAAAAAATATTAATTGGCATAAAGTATTTAACGTCCAGCCTCCTGTCTGACGTCAACCCTACCTGAGAACAGTTTGTTAGTGGAATCCACATCAATTTTGATCGGCAACGCGCACGTCACACACCTGGTGTTGCAGGCGCCCATAGGTGGGCCGTATGAATGTTGTTAAAATATTCTTAGTACAACTGATTTCGTTACTCATACGTCCTAAATCATCGAAATATCATAAGAAAACTATCACAGTAAGTAGCTGAAAAACCATTATGTTTTAACAAGTTCACAAAACATAGCAACAAAAATGTACTTACTTTAAAAGAAAGCGTTTAAATTCAATGTCTATTCATAAATAATGATTCTGTGACCATCTCGCGAACCTTCATTTTACGCAATTATTTTGTAGCGACAGTAGGTACTTACCAAAATTATTCACAGATTACACTAAGAGCTTTCTTTTATTTTCTTTAACTAGAGCGAACTTTTTATGTGTATTTTTTCTTTAGTTTTTATACTTAAAAAAATATTGTTTATTAATCAAAACGAAATAGGTAAACATACAATTATATTAGTCAAAATAGTAGTTAGGTATTTCCTTTAAAGTAGGACATACTATTTATGCATATCCTTTTTGTGACATTAATAATCGTCGGGCTTAAAATTAAACTATATTTATTTTAAATAGTAGAACTCGCTTTTCGGACTTCTGCCTCTACCATGATAAAATCTGTAAAGCGCCCCTGGCGGATCAGGTAAGAAGTTTTACATATTCTTGTTAAAGTGCTAAGTTGGTAGGGGGACTGTGGTACTTACATACAAGTACAAGGGAGCTTTTTTTCTTTATACTAGCACACACTGAGGCTGTGGCATGATCTCTGAGCTAAGCCATCGTAAGTTAACGCATATAGTACAGTCTAAGACAGTTAAACCTGACTCCTCAGCCATTACGATGGGTATGTCAAGGGGCTCACGTTTATTTGTCTTTGACTATGCTTATTGGCTATTGCCAGTGGCTTCGCACGCGTACTTTAATCCCACGAGAACGGCAATCCAGGTTGTTACGCACTAGTCCTAATCATAATTAAGCAAAATTTCAGTAAAATTAGAATATAAAAGGAAGGAACAGACAAAAACACAAATATTCGACCTCCCAAACAAAATCCAGTCAGCTGATCACTACGTCGAAAAATTTTTGTGTTCTTATTTTTCAGTTATCACTTTTTTTATTGAATGTGTTTTAGTTTCACTTACTAGAACACACTGTAAATAGCCAGTATTTTCAAAAGAACCCAGTATAATCACCTTCGTTGTTATAATTTAAGTTAGGATTAGAATGTGACTAGTAATTCTAAATAAGTTATTTATTTGACGTCAATGAAATGACAACACCTTAATTTTGAGTAAAGTTAATACATAAATATTACAAATAATGACAGTCCAAAATGGCACGCAATTGCTATGGACATATTATTTGCCAAATTATGTACTTGAAGAAAATAATATGTTTGACCCAGATTCGCTGATCGTTTTCTCACTTTCAGGGGAGCCTACACATTAATTTTATTAAATACCAGCTGCATCCTGTGGTTTCACCCCGTGATGCGTATGATCTATAGTTTCCAAGATGGCTATCAAATGCTTTAAGATTTTTTTTATATCCGTAGTAGGTTTAGTAGAAGTAATAGTAGTTCATATCTCTCTCTCTCTCTCACACACATCTCATCTCAACGCTTCTAAGTCCATGGTTCGCTTCCCTTCTCTTTCTCCTGCACTTCGCCCGATCTTCGGCATCACTAGTTGTAAGACCAATAACACGCAAATCCGTTCTTGCGACCAAGCCAGCACTGTTTGGCTGTTTGGAGGCGATATGGCTAATGGTCCACACGTCATCTGCTGCTGCTGGTTTCCGAAAAACGTAAACAGTAGTAATAGCATTTAGTGTACTGCTGGATATAGGCCTCCACAAAGTTTTCCAGTTGTATCCAGCGCATACCTGCGACTTTATTCAAAACGTTTGACCATCTGGTCGGTGGAGGTAATAGTAGTTAAAAACGTTCAAACAAGCCTTTAACGTTCATATCGAGTGGGTTACATGGTCAATCGACTCTATACACCCTGATGTCAGTTTTTAGCAACCGCCTTTCGGCCTCTGACGTGGTTCCTTTAACGACCACCAGCCGGGACCAACGGCTTAATGTACTTTCCGAAGCACGGAATCATCATTCGTTACTATTCACATTTATTTATTTAATTTTATTCATTTATTTCATGTGCACACTTTAAATATACATTTCATCATATTTCAGTTTAAATTTATTTTTAAACTCGCTTATGAATATATATCACTGTTCTTCCCCCTAGTGCAGTAAAGGCGAAGGGCCTCTTCATAAAAATACTCCACTTTTTCTCGGCTTGCTTCAAGGCTTCGGTTAATATCACCGCTGAGGCGAATTTAAATTTTATCATTTTAACGCATAGATAGATTTCAATGATTTTACGTTATAGGTTAGGGACAGACTGTGTCGGTTACTTAAAAGAAAATCTCAACAATAATTTATATTTACCTACGTCATAAAAAATTTCAAGGTTTCGTGCCCTCCTATGTTAAAGAAAAATTTGCAGCTTCCTTTACCTTATCAACACTTGATTATTTTTACCTGAAGACTGACCACTTTTGAATCTAGTCGATTAAATTGAAATTGGGTTAACTTTATAATGACGAAAATACGTGTTATCTTACTTAAAATTTTAGGGGTCATTTATGTCACCAAATAAAAACAATTATATTTTGGAGACACACAAGACACATGATCGCAACTATAGAGTTCCAAATGGAAAACCGGTCTAACAATATTAAAGAGGCCGAAATAGGTCAGCTTCGTTTAGAGATCAGAAAACCTAATCAGGTAACCACTATTACCAGAGAGTGCACGTACAGCCACAAGCATAATATATATGATCAAAGGTCTTTAACTCAATGTCTAATGTTTATTAACGCTCGTGACTGTACCTATAGTCTGGGTCTGCTGATATCTCATATACTTAACTGTAATGACCGGGGTCTGTTCCTCTATTAAAAGATATTTCAAACGCTTGCTTTATGTGCAGACGTGGCTTACAATATGAAAGCCAAGGCGCTGCAGCGTTCCTGTTTCCTGCAGCGTAAAATACCATACTGTGTACTAGGTGCCTGGGCCTGCGTTAATAAAATCAGTAGAGGTACCTACAGGTTATTTGCCCTAGACTGTACACTGTAAAGGAACTGTAGTTATAGAGTCGTATGATGACAGCGCATACAAATCCACGCTCTACCGCGCAGTCTCTATCAGTCCTTACCGGGCGACACCCGCGTCTCTCCTTTCCTCATTTCAGCTGTTCGAACCATGACATAAACTAACCCAAATCAAGTATATTTTTACATTATAACATTTGTTATCATATGAAATATATACTCGGTTAACTTTGATTGTAGTAATTAAGTGGAAGAGCGTGTTTTGTGCTTTAGCGGTCAAGTGCGTGCGGTCAGAATGCCAGCGGAAATCAAAACAGTTGTGGTACATCGTAAAATTACACCAGAATGTGAGTATTTGCATTCATTTATTAGTGTTTTGTTTATTTAGGACATTATTTTATTAGTCGACACCGTGATTAAGGAGTCAAAAACATATTCAGTGTTTTTTTTTTAAATATAATTTGGCAACTTTATAAGTGTTTTGTATTTAATATCACCGCAATATCACATATTAATAGATGTAATGTGTGTTTACCAATAAATACAGCTCGGTTAGTTTGTTTGGACATGCTAAACCCTCAAACTTTTTAAACAACAAACTTTATTTAGTTTTAATGCGTTTATTACTTATTTTACACCTAACGTTCTTAGTAGCATTTTTTATTCAATGTATTGCGAAAACCTAAGGCAGCATTATATAAGGGATGTTGATATGCCACATTGGTTTACCTAATCAAATAATACATGTTGACAATCAGTAGTTTTATAATTGCGGAGGTAAAACTGCATGTACTACTTTATTGCTTATAACTTAACTTTATTATAATTACTTATAAACTTAAGTTAACTTTATTGTATAACAGTGATTTATCTTTTTGTTTCTTGCTATGATTGAATGGTAGAGAATTCTCTTATTTTACATATTGAACGATACATAGACGGGACCGGCAGTTTAGTACGCGGAAGTCAGTACTTTATAGATCAATTGTATTAGATTTAGTAAGGCAATTGTATTTAATAAATAGCAAGTGATATTAAATAAATAGCTAGAACCTTTATTCATTACTTTTTGTAATTCTTCAAAAGGCATTAATCATATAATTTCTTTGTTAATCAATTTGCAGTTCATTACAGTACAGAAAAAATAATCGTTTTTATCTTATTTTAATTGATTGATTTTATTTTTATTTTGTTTTTTAACTATTTACAATGGTTTTACATCAGCTGCTTTTGGGCGCGAGTCTACTAATCTACTTTAAAAAGTAAAAATATTATTTCTTTAAAAATTTATTCAATGGTGTTAAGTAGTTTTATTTGTAAAAATACCTTATTTTTAACTATTTAATTTTCAACGTATAAATTTTAACAGCCCTAAAAAATATTTTAAGCGTTAACTTAAAATTTTTATTGATTCAAAGAGATACAAAATGGGGCCGCAACTGGTGTATGGACAAGTGGCCAAACCACTGTTTGCTCATACTTCCGCCCCGATAACTTATCAGATTGACTCGTCCACGAAGTGAAAATACTTTTCACGTTGGCTTAGTTGCCAAACAGTCCTGCACTGATTGTTGTTCAATATCAAGTATCCATTTTAAATGAATTTTCAACTAAATCTTTCTTTGAGAAGACACGCAAAGTTCTTTGAATATCATATCTATATGATATTCAAAGAACTGTTATATACTTATTATAAAATGAAATCCACGAATTTTGTCTGTTCGCGACAAACTACAGATCCCTGCTACGGTTTTCCCTTAAGACCTAAAAGGGTTATTCAAAAAGGGTGTGAAAAGTCTTCTCTATGTTCGGAAACCCGCACGTAACACTCCTGGAAGGAATTTTGAACGCCTGGAAAATTTCGAAACGCAATTTTGACTCACTTTTTGAATTATGTCGAATAACAGTAATTCGAAATCGAACTATTTTCAACCATTTTACATACTCAAAAATAGCCCTCGTAGGCTAAATAAGTCTAATAAAAATAGAAAATATAATTTTTATCGTGAACTTTGTTGGCCGCATCATGTTTGGTCGAACTTTCTGTGTTGCAACGGTATCGCACAGGTTGGTATCGCCCTATTTTTTACCACCAACCCACTACCAAAATAACGTTTGGAAAAAAGTTACTATCGAGGAACTTTTTGGCATATTAATTTCGATTGTATTTTTTAATTAATTTGGTTTAATTCATTAAAATTTGTTTTAAATTGTAAAAAATTATTTTAATTCTCTAAAATTCATTTGAATTAATTTTAATTCGTTAAAAATTTTTTTATTCGATTCGATTTTTTTTCGAATTTAGTAGATATTATTGCAATATAATATAAAATATTATAAATAAGTAAGTAAGTAAAAACACTTTTTTGCACCATATATAATTACATACAAAGATATGTTGTGTGTAACAAAAATAATAAGCTTTAAGTTTGAAAAAAAGAAAAACATTTTTTGTAGAATTACCCATCTTTATTTGGGAAACGGCCACAATTTTGTCGTTTAAAAATAGTTCGACTCGCCTATTATGTCGAACGAGAATTATATCACCGACTCATCTGTCATCATCACTCTCATCACGACTCACCGATATTACATACTCGAAAATAGTCCGTTCCTTGCTTTTGGTAATACGTTATTTACAGCCTGGCCACGAAGCAATTCGACTAAAAAAAATACATACGAATGCTTCAGTTTGTTTCAGTGCGCTTATCGTTACTACTCCTCATTTCGCCTCGCCAGTGGCTTTTTAGTACATTTGTCATGCATTTCTTTTAGTCGCCGTTGGTATCGCGGCGAATTGTTTCGTTGTGAGGCTATTAGTTATCGCGATTCAGGCCCTGGTGTTGCAGGCGTCCATAGTCCTACAGTAATCGTCATCTGTTTACCTACTAAATAGTTAAAAAAAAACTAAAAATCTACTTATCTAACGAATTTTCTCGCGGTTCCCACCCTTCCGTTCAGTAATACGGATACAACATACTGGATCACTAGTGTGAAGCCAGGATGGACTGCTAGCTTAAGTATAATTAATATAATGAAAGAGAGTTAACTGTAATTGGCAGCTATTATCGGGTCATACAGGTCAATGGAGGGTATATTGATATGATGTTGTAACATATGTAGCTCTCTCATCATAAATTGCGCTGTCCGCTAAAATAAATACTTATATATTCGCTATATATGATAATTCTTCTTCTTGGCGTGTCGATGCCATTCTAACTATCAAATCAAAACAAAACTCATTATTGCACAACAAGGCCACTTTCACAGAACTTTTAATTTTATGTTGTTATTAATTATGTCAAAATATTTTAAATGTAAGTACTCGGTATTAAATGTCAAATAATATTACAAAATCTTCCATTACGTTAAATTTTGCTGACTGAATCATAAAGTTTAAAACCTAGGTGAACAACTGTTGGTAAACTTCTTTCTATAGGATTTGATGTTTTATGTAATTAATTGTTATTTGTATAGGATGTAACTTATAAATAGTTTTAAAAATTAAAATATGTAAGACAATCCAGTCAAAAATTATCCCTGCCTAGACATGTTAATGTTCATTAAGGGAAAATTCCATCCAGTTTATGCAAATGCATTCCAATATGGCGATTGCAAAACATTGTACATTCATGTCACATTCGGGATTCGCCTTTGTTACTCAGGATTTACATATTAAACGACATGGATACACCTATAAATATATAAATGTTTTCATTTTGTCTTATTTTTCAATATTAATTACCCGACTACGACAAAGCCACCGGGAGGGTTATGATTTTGTCCGGTTTGTATGTATGAACATACATACAAAAAAATAAAATCTGTGCGCGATTTTCTTCTAAACTACTAATGAATTAAACAAATGGGGCGTTGTTGGAAAGGTCTTAGTTATCCGCTAGTTTTGTCTATGTGACTTCATGTCAAATTTACAACAGCGCCATTTAGAGGGCATAAAGTGAGAACCTGAAACAAAATATTACTTTTGTTGATGCCTTGTGGGGTATCAAATGAAAGGGCTAAAACAGCACATCTTAAAAACATGTATATTGTTGGCTTTAGCTCGCGGGTTTGCTTTCATTTATCCGATATTTGAGAGAATATTTTCATACAAATCGAATATTTCCTCTGTTCTCGAAATTTATTCTAAACTACTAGTGATAATCAAACAAATGGAGTATCGTTGGAAAGCTAAGTGAGATTATGTGGCGTCATGTTCAATTTAAAACAGCGCCCTCAATAGGACAAAGGAGTTATAACAAAAAAAAATATCGTCGTTTTGGTTTTCTATTGAAATACCTCAATATATATAGTTAGCTTTTGCTGTTGGTTTTACTTGATTTCGTTATAGAAATATTTGTCTTCAAATCGAGCAGAACCAATTAATGTGTCTTGGTTTTTGTTGGTCATTTGGCTGTATAGTTTATTCAAATTTTATAAACTTCATATGAGCAGTAGACAAAAGAATGTGTCTTAATGATAGACCCTAAAACTAAATAAATAAAAATAACTTCAAAAACTTAAACCAAACTAATGAAAAATCACGCTCTAAAATGTATGAAACAAGACAATAATTTATTATTGATATCATATATTGTTTCAGTAGTAAGTTGTACAGAAGACAGCCGTGGTCGTATGGCACACCAGAATAATTAAAAATACTTTGAGAGCAAAGTGGCTTAGGACTAGGTACGTTGTCTTCTGTACATTACTGACTACTGAAACAATATATGATATCAATAATAAATTATTGTATTTTTTCATACATTTTAGAGCGTGATTTTGCAGTAGTCGGGTTTTAGCTTTTGAACTTATTTTTATGTCGAATTCGTTTTTCGTATTAGATTAGACCCTGTCCAATTGAAAGATTTATCGTCTAGCTAGCTAGACATTACATTAGCAATACCCTATGATTAAAAATATCAAAGCAACCACCTTCCCAATATTATAATGATAGCAGGCGAATAAAGACGCGCCAAATTGTAAGTATGTTTCCGTTAAAATGTATGTTCCGGGCTAGAGGCTACATTTCTGAACGGATTTTTATGAAACGTGGCTCATGTATTCCTTGATTTTCATTTGTCGAAAGCTTTTTTGATTGAAGGAAAATGAGGGCAAAAAGGGGGAAGTTTGCTGTAGTGTTATATCTAAACGGATCTTTATGAAACTTGGCACACATGTTCCCTGCTATATTTAAAATTTTCGGTCAAAGAATTTTTTTGATTGGGGAAAAAATGAAAGCAAAATGGGGAAGTTTGCTGTAATTGTTGACGCAGTCACTAGCGTCTACATTATTACAATGTCAAACATAGGCTACTTTTTAACGCAGGTGGAGCTGTGGGAAACAGCTAGAAATATATACAGTGAAGATGTCCACAATCTGAAAAGAGGAAACCAATGCCAATGACTTACATGAGTCACGCTCACACAACTCTTTGTCCGCAATCCGCAATGAGAGCTGAATAGCCCATTAAAACAACGACTTATCGAAATGTTTAATAATAGATACACCCAGTATGGTGCGTAGGTGATTAAAGTAGCCTTGTTAGAAATAATTTTTGTTTTGGTTGATTAAAAAGAAATTGTAATAAGTTAGTATTGATATGTCGTTGGTGCGAAGAAGACACGAAATAATAAGACGACAGAAGATAACTTCATCCCTTACCACGACCCTTTCTCTACTTTACTAATACTTATTGAATGTTGGCAAAATTTTCGAATAAAAAACTTAACCTGTGTAACGTGTGGCAATTGCTAATAGAATTATGGTTGTTGCTTAGTTTATGAAATTCGTAGCTTCCATTATATTCTATATCATAATGACCGCTTTATTTTACAATTCTAAGGGCCGAACACCAACATGGTTCCTATCCAAGAGTAACTAATTTAAGCAAAAAACTGAATAACAGACATTTTTATTCTAGAGATAGATTCCTTATTCCGGAATTATACGCGGCTTGACGTCGCAAAGCAGGATGTGCGTGCTAATGGACTCTCCATTAAGGATGCTGAAGACCGGGCGAAGTGGAGACGTAAATGTAGGAAAGCGGACCCTGGGCTCCGAAGTGTACAACTGAGGATGCAACCGGGAAGACGCTAGGATGATGATGATGACCGGAATTATACGCGGATTAACAGTATATGCTCTGGTTAACTGTGTGTTGAAATGAGTAAATTGCCCCATTATCCTTGGAATAAACCTTATCTGAATTTGGTGAAATTGGCCCTTAGGCTATAAATAAACACTCTCTCATGTATTATATACTCAATATTTTAAAATGTCATGGTGTACAACCGCAGCAATGAAATTGAATCGATATTGCCAACTACAAGGACCATAGCGTGGTCTGGTTCTGTTTCATTGAACCGTGAGATCAATCAAGTAATTATGTGCATCTATTATGATCCTTTAAAGATTACGGTTTATGAGGGGAGCCTTTTTACGGCTAAGAAACTTACTTAAAAAATATGGTCCTAAAATACACTACTCAACATCATCATTCTACTTATTTCCCAATCGGCGCAATATGTGTTTCCCTTCCATAGCTCTCGATTCCCTGCTATGTTTTAATCAACTTCGAACATCCTCATGTCTTCTCCAGTAAAATAAAGTAATAAAATGTATTTGTTTAACTTCAATATTTTAAACGATGTTCAAAGTCCTGTCATTAAAATTTAATTTTCTTTATCTTCAGCTTCGCAAAAATACTTTCAATAAAAATTATCATATTCATCTAATTCATAGAAAACTCAGTTTATTACATCCTTAACCATCTTTAAGAATTACTCTAAAATTATAATCTTTGAAATTTTATAATAACAAGTATATTTAGGCCCTATGCACAAGTCTGACATCAAGTGGCTACTGACCCTTGACTTTTGCTTTGTTTCTACAAATAACTTTTTAGGTTTTGATAAAACTATTTATTTGATCAATTCTTTTGGTTAGATGGGATGAAACTAAATCATTTGTCTCAAAATTATATTCTAAATACTTGTGAAAACGGCAATAAAAACCGTTTGGCACATGTTTATTTTATCGCGAACAGACAAATAAATATTTAGCAGGAAAATTTTCTCCTCGTATTTGCATAGGTGTCAATAACTTTGTTTATTGTTGTAAAGCTATGCGACGTTAGAAGAAAGTGGTGAAAACAGTTCCCATGCACAGCTATTTGATGGCATCGTAGTCTATTGTAGCTGTCGACAAGGGGATTTATTATTGTCGAATGTCATCTTCATTGTCGACAATAATTTTGTAATGAATATAATGCATACTAATATTAGAAACACCTATGAAACTAACATTAAATTATCTTTGCATACCTACTGAGCAGTTATTGGCCGTGTACAATTTGATCTATGTCAAACTTCTTCGAAAGCTTTGCAACATTATTTATGTGACATCTACACTAATATTATAAAGAGGAAAGATTTGTATTTTTGTGTGTATGTTTGTAATGAATAAACTCCAAAACTACTGTGCCGATGAGTAACATAGGCTATATTCCGCAGGCGGAGCTGCGGGAAACAGCTTGTACTTAATAACTTAGCTCGGCTAATAAAATTAATATTTGAATATACCAAAATCGGGACCTCGAGTCGATATACCATTAAATTGGGTTTTAATGCCTTTTAGAGTTTTAATGATATTATTACGAGGTTTATAATCATGATTACTTCGAGTAAATAACAACAAACAGTAATGTATCGTAAGTTGAGAAAACTGTTCAAGAGTTGAGTAAGAAACAACGGCGGTTGTAATATTATCTGAATATGACATCGAGATCCTATTGCAACTAGTAATATTGTCGTGCATACGAGGGTCAAACTGAAAGTTCTTAGAAAATCAAAAACTGAGCACACTAGCAAGTTATTCCTTTTATTTCATCTTTTCAAATTAGTGTCCTTTCACGTCAATACATCTCTGCATCCGATGGAACCACTAAGAAAAGCACTTTGCCCACTCGTCTTTAGGGGTCTCTTCGACGGCGTTTTAAAACGCAGCCACTGCTTCCTCGGCGTCCATAAAACGTTTTCCTCGAAGTTTTTCTTTTATTTTCGGGAATAAATAAAAATCGCAAGGTGCGAGGTCGGGGCTATATGGAGGGTGACCTAGTAATTCCACGTTTGATCGCCCTCGTATTTCTGCAATATCTGTCACAGCACTAACTCGTTTGTATTGAATAGCGAAAAATTACTATTTATTGAAGTTCTATTGTATGATTTACAGCCAAAACTTAAAATGGCTGTATAAACTTTCGACCGAACAAAGAATTTCAAAAATTATATTTTATGTATAATGCGATGAAATGAGATAAAATATTCATTAATTAATATATCATTGCTAACTTCAGATAAAAGTACCATATGAAGGTAATTACTCAACTAAAATAATGCCAGTGCCATATAACTTTTGTTGTATAACTCAAGAAATATTTAGCAGCCTAGCCTGTAAGCCAAAGAAGCTGGTAAGGTTAGGATTTAATGGTGGAAAATGAAGTACCCGCAGGTAAAAACGGGCATTTTACCAGCCAAAACTCTCCTACCTGGCGGTAATCTCCCCTGGACAGTTTGGAAGTCCTTAATTAGACTTCAGGCTGGTATTGGGAGATGCCAAGAGAACAAAGTTAGGTGGGCGTTCTCGGATGACAGTCTTTGTGAGTGCGGGGATGTTCAGTCCATAACGCATCTGTTGGTGTGTCCCGAATGCCCGGCACGTGAGGCCAACGACAGGGCGGTGACCGTGGCCTCTTATTAGTCTAAACGAATCTGAAAAGTCAGTCATTTCGATTTGACAAGAAGAAGAAGAAATATTTTTCTTTAAATTATATTTACTTGTTTGTTTTAACCATGGAGTAATAATTACTCCATGGTTTTAACCATGTTTAATGCTCTAATGTAAAAAAAAAAACAGTAATTGTTTAGTATAGATTAGAGTAATATTATTTGTTTTTAAATTGATCAGCCTTGGGTTGAACCTCCGAGGAGACGAACCCAATTTTAAAGTAGGCAACTCATTGGTAAAGTATTCCTTAAGATACTTACATAAAATGATTTATTACGCATCTTTCCTTTTATTATTCATCTATCACAAGCTTGCCTTGGGTATAAAGGTCGGCGCATGTTTACTAAAGTACTACAGGATACCTAGTACAAACCTTGCATTGAAAATGTATTTGTATGCTAGCATCGTGTTTTAAACATTCACGTAGTTTGTTTATTACTCTACGTTGTTAGGTGAGGTCCTATGTGTATACAATAAATATATTTAAAAAGAATGTATAAGATGTAGTCTCTTTAGAATATGCATTACTGTTTTAGTAAGTGTAATGTTTGTAACGGAATTTAAATTAGGCGAGTTTATCGCTAATACAATATTTAGTCCCAAACCAGCATCTCCTACCTAGTAATAGATTTTTTTTTGTAAAAATATAACATCTAAGACAATTTGATTTTTTTATGAGAAGGTTTTCAATCGTAGTTTTGGTTTAATACCTGTGGACAATGCTTGCTTATTTCATGGATCTATTGCATTAAGAGTATTGGGAGGGTGCCGGCCGGCAATAGTTTGCATGTACTGATTGGTGGCGGAAGCAAGCAAAATAATTTGGTAAGTGCTTGTAACTTTAACTTCGGCAAAGTAGATAATAATGCCTGAATCAATTAAACAACTTTAGGTACTTAGGTATTTGCTTTTAATACAAATAATTATTTGTTACGCCCACCACTGCTGTTGCGACATATTTATATGGTGCAGTGATAAAACAATCATTTTGCGTAAGTACTGTATGTAGGTCACATTGTTTGATATGAGAGATCGAAGTTCATCTCATATTAAGGTTATAGGATGTGCGCTTTATTGTTGTTAGAATTCTAATACGATAGTACATTTTATGGTAAAGTCTAATGAATGTATGCAGAATTTTTCCTACTTCAATAAGTCATGAATTAGAGTTTGATTAGACATAACCAAATACTAATTGTAATCTTAAGATAAACCCAAAAAATATTTAAATAACAAACTTTAATCAAAGAAACACTCGGAGCACTTTGTAGGGCTTCGTAGCATTTCGATCTAGTATAAAAAAGAAACAAAAAATTAAAAATATATTTTTTTTACTACAAGTTTCATAGAGAATAAGTAAGTTAAAAACTTCAAAGAGATTTTATATGAAAACCTATGAACCAACACGATTTTTAACAGGTTCCAGAGACTCGTTAACAACGTTAACAAATGAAATTTCAAAATCAAACAATTACCAAAATAATATTACTAGTAAGTTTTTGACAAGTTGGAGCTACGCCATAGAAAATATCTTGCTAATGTGTTGTATTTCCAAAGAGTAGTAGATTAATCTTGCCCTCATGTGTCTACTAGGAGACCAATACGCCACTACTAAATATTTGGAGTATTGATCATTATTATAATCACCCATTTTGGGAAAGCCGTACTTTAAAAAATTGAGGCTCCAGAGTCGACTCACTGAGAAGTTGGGTGATCCTTAATTTCCCTTGATGACATGTTCACCTTCAAGCCTATAAGTTCAACATTGGTAATTTCAAAACTTTCCAACGACAAGTAGCAGAACGGAAAGTTTTACAACATCTTGTTTTTCGGTCACGGATTTTACACACATTTCAAGTTTTCAATATTCCACATGTGATTCAAGAATGCAGATTAGTAAATTTAGTAATGATAACAAATTAGTTTTGGTTAACCTTTAAAGCAAATATAAGTATACATTGCTAAATTTAAGATAAAATTTAATCAATTGTACTCATCTCTTTAGGTACGTAAGTAGGACTGTAAACCATTTTTAAGTTTTCCAAAACTTAAATTTTATGACATTAACTTAGCATCAATTTATTGTCAAAAAGTGAGAAGTCATAAAGGTAAAAAGATAGTTGGACAGATGATGCCATAAAGATGCATGGTTTTTCATTGATCTGATTTCTATTTAAAGATGAAACTGAAGAAACACCTTTTGACAGCAAAAATTTATTGTTATATAAACCACAATTCAGTAAAAACAACATTAAGAACCGTTATCCCGATCTACTTAGTTGTGGTCCGCTGACGTACGTATTTAAAGTTATGGTGCTGTTGCATTGGGGGAACTTGAGAGAGTTGAATACGAGTAAACATATACTCAACACGAAATCGTTTAAAAAACAATTAAGTAAGCAAAAAGGCATACGGTCCACCTAATGGCAAGTGTTCACCACAGCCTGTAGAATTAAAAACATATATGTAGCAAATAGACATAATATAATTATAACTTAAACATATAAACATGCGTTATCAGATAAAATTATCGTAACCTTTTTTAACAAAAATTACCTATGTGCCATATCAAGTCGAACCCTTTTGATTACTGATGAGTATATAGCCTTTGTTGCAAACTTACGTGGATTTTACTTAATATCGATATCTTTCACTTATGATAGTGAATGAAACTTGAGAAAAATACCCTTGCTTCTTGCCGCAACATCCGATTGTATTGAAAAAACTTGAGAAGACACGTACTCACGTTTTGTATTTAATCGATTATGATAAACGTTATCATGAATATTAATTTAAATTGTTTGTAATGTATATGTCGCAGTCATTTGGTAACCGTTTATTATACATAATATATATGCCGTCAATCAATGTGAAATTGTGTTTACGAACAGTAGCTGAAATTCGTATTGTATATGTATTTTTAAACTCGACCAAGATTCATGGTACTTGATCTCGGCTCTGGAGGTTAAAGATAAATTATTAATGTTTTTGATAAGCATTTATCAATGTTCTTAATATAACCAAATATCCATACTAATATTATAAATGCGAAAGTCTGTCTGTCTGTCTGTCTGTCTGTAAGCTTTCACGGCCTAACCGCTGAACGGATTTTGATAAAATTTGGTATGAATATAGTTGAAGACCCGGGGTCAAACATAGGCTACTTTTAGATGCAGGCAGAGCTGCGGGAAACAGCTAGTACAGTATAATTGTGTGAGTAACCTTTACGACCCCTTTAAATGTTTTTAAATGATAAACATTTAACTCCGACCTCATTTTAAAAGCACAAAAATATTATGAATATGTTTATAGTAACGTATATAAATAAGGTTATCGACTAGATAGACCATTACAAACATTTTTATTTTGTAATAACTTAAGCGGTGGTTAGAGTTGGCCAGAGATGTTTCGAGAGAAATGGAGGAGACCTTTGTCCAGCAGTAGGACAAAATAGGTTAAAAAAATAACTTAAGTAGTAGTAGATGTAGGAAAATCATAAGTATTTACAAAGAGACAAAAAATATATATATGTCAGCGTGGGAGTCTATTGCAATTGTATCATGAATTAGTATGCAACAAATGTGCAACAAAATAACAAAACTAACACTAATTTACGGCCTTATTCGTTGCCACGTCTCAAGGCACATGTTTGGTGGATGGCCAACTAGAGGTTAATGTACGATTACACGTGGTCAATACAAATTTCATCGAGTCCTCAAGTCATTGGGTCGATCTAAAAATATCGAGTTATAATAGGTACTCGAGGAGTCAATTGCTTGTGCGTGATTCAGACTCGGTACGTAATCTGGAGAGGCGGTGGCCACCCAAGCCACGGCAAGAATGACATTCATTTTTAGGGTTCAGTATCGAAAGGTTAAACGGAACCCTTATAGGATCACTTTGTTGTCCGTCCGTCCGTCCGCCTGTCTGTCAAAACCTTTTTTGTCAGGAGCGCGTGGAGGTATTAAGCTGGAATTTATATCAAATATACTCAGATATACTGCCCCTATGGCTGCTAGCTGTGAAAAATTCAAACTTTTAAGCCAACACAATCAAAAGATACAGCAGTTTATTCCGCAAATTTTCGCAAATAATCGACACTCGCAGGGGAATCAAAACCTACAGGGTACTTCCCGAATCTTGAAATTTGGTACGAAGCAACGTCTTATAGCACAGATAAAGGGAAAATTGCGAAAACCGTAAATTTTTAGTTACATTATATAATAAAAATATTTTTAATAATTTTAATCTTACTACTACCCTCTTACTACTACCCCTTTCCTCGTGAACGCGATACCTACAGATTTGTACGGAACCCTCAGTGCGCGAATCCGACTCGCACTTGGCCGGTTTTTTTCATTCGCATATGGTGTAAAGTAAGAAAGTAAGCGTCGTATTGTCGTGATGATGATAATTAAAATTAAGGAACTAAGTAATGACAGACAACAACGAGATAAACTTCCACTGACAAGAGTTTGTGATGTTGATGATGGTGCAGATGTTTTCTGGATATTAGGAAAATATGTATTAGTAAATTCTGTGGGATAACAAGTTTCTAAGATAAGTTAACTTACATCCATATTCTTAAACCTTCACTCAAACGCGACTCAACCTTACTCCACCTCATTGGTATGATTAGTCGTCACAAGCTTCCTTGACTTAAAATGATTTTTCATTGGATCGAACTGTCAAATATAAGGTTGGTCGAGAGGTATCTTGAGGCGGCCTCGAAAGTGATTATAAATCCAGTTTTTTCCCAATTTAGCCTAGTTAACTACTTAATTTGTTTATTTTAAACTCTATTCTTTTGTATTTTTTAATTTTTGTGCTTCGGATTGTTATTATAACCTGTATCTTTCCTCATTGAAGTTTGCTCAAGCAACCAATTAAGAATGTAATTTTCAAGGAAAGTTTCTTCCTTAAGGTTATGTTTAAGAATACGGGTGTTAGTCTTCCTGCGACCATTAACGCTATAAAAAGTTACCACAAATGGTCTACGATATGAGGAAAAGTGTGTTTGTAGATTATCAAACTAGCAGCCCGTTCAGACTCACTCTTGGACCCTGCCTCGATGAGTAGGCTATCCAACATTGACATAATTATTCAAATCGGATCAGCAGTTCCTGATTAGCGCGTTCAAACGAACTAACTTTTCAGCTTCATTATATTATTAAGCATTATAATTTATATAGATTGTTGTCAACTATTCATTTCATATAATATTAAAAAAAATCTTTCTTCGCATGAATAATAAGTAATTATTATAAATAAATGTTAAGAGTTAGGAGTACTGAATTGTGGCCGAAACATAAGTAGGTTAGAGTTTTTATTACTACTATCTTACTTCTGCTCTCCTTCTGACGTTTTGACTCAACAAGTTGATACAAAGTAATCAAATATCTCCGTAAGTGGAGCGTAGGTCTGACGTAAGCAAGACGTAGGTCATTAACACGTGCAAAAATGCTTAAATTGCACACTACTCAAGGAGAAAAATAATCGTGTATTATAATAAAGTTATGCGATGATCTCTGACCTAATTCGGTTCGTCTGGTTTTATTGTTTTGATGGTAAGTATTTCTTTTGTGAAAAATGTAATGATCCATTTTTTTCGAATTGTGTTTTTGGTTTTCACTAACATAGATTGGTTCCCGGGTGGTTTAGGTATATAAAACGATGTGGTTTTAAATAAATTGGGAAAAATATGAGAATTTAATTGAAGAAATCAGAAAAAAAACATTGAGAAATTTGATCCGTTTTAGAACAACCATGTAAAGCCGGGGCAGGCCGCTATTTAAAAAGATCAAAAGCAAATACGCTATAGGAATGACGGACTTGAATTAATGGTCGGAACATATAAAAAGCCAAATAGATGCATCCACAGGAAACATATGTGGTCCCATCATTGAATTATGAAACGCCTTTAACGGGACAAATTCATAATTCTATGAGTGCGATTTGACTAGAGACAATTCCGCATCACAAAGAGAAATATGTCAAGCTCTACCTAATATTGGAAATTATATAAATTAGGATGGAAATGGAAAAAATACATTTTACGAGTCAGCTTTATCAATGGTAGTTGGCACAGTTATTCGAACGATTCGCAGTCAACAATCGGTCGGGCGGAGGCGAGCGACCACGGAGCAATCGAGCGACGCATCGAGCGCAATGCCCTCACTTTTCCTGCTACAGTTCTAGGTCAAGGAGTTGGGTAATCAAGGTTATCTAATGTTTATTGATGCACTCGTTGAATCAATTTAAAATTATTAAATTCCTACTTTTTTGGATGAGTAGATTATGATTGACCAACTTTTTCATTATCTTGAATATTGTTAAGATTTTTATGATTTAAGTATTCAAGCTATGATTCTGTTGTACAGTGAACCTTTGCTACTCGCTAATAGATGGCGCTAAAGTGGCCGAGTTTCTGTGCAGGTCTTTTACCTTTAAAGAGGATAATTTTGTAGAACAATTTTATTTTGAATAGCGTAACGCCATCTTTTATCTAGTAGCTTGTTTAAAAAGTACAAAGTAAATAACAAACAAGTTTGTCGTTCGAGACTACGCAATCGAACACTTTTCTGTCAATTAGCAGAATCCATTATTTTCATTTATAACACAATTTTACTTTAGTACGCAACCAATTGTCAGCCGATCGACATCTATTTGTTATTTAACCGTTTAAAACGCGTATTCAATAACCATTTTTATTACCATTATTCTTTTATAGAATTTTTCCATTTTATTACCAATTTGTAGTACAGTACAGTACAGTACATTAATTGTGTGTAACTCTAACCAAAAACCAATAATAACCATTATTAAATTGTATAGCGGTGATCTCTGATACGTTAGGGCGAGCCGCTACAGATAGTGCCTTATGACAGTTCGGAACCCTAATTGAATTAATAATTGGCAGGTTTTCTTTAATTTACCTAACCTAACTAAAATGGGTAAATTGAAGTCAGCCTTTAATAAAAAAAAATATGTTCTACATTCCCACAAAAGACATCCCGTCCCTTTTTTTTAATTAGCGGCATAAACAGTTCCTTTTCCTTAGGTACATCCTTATAATTTTGTTAAGCTCGCACTAAGTCCAGCTAAGTATTAAGTATACAAACCGACTGTAAAAGTTGCTAGCCACTGCGACTGGACATAAAAATATTATCGCTGGTTTAGACGGATCCATGCGGGCAATCCAATTCCGTAAAATTCCGTAAGGTTGCCTGGAAGAAATTGCTATTGCGATAAGGCCGCCTTTGCGCAAGGTTATTTTTCTTGTAATTACTTGTATTTAACAATGTATCCTTGTTGTGCAATAAAGAGTTTTTGTATTGTATTGTATTGTAATCCACTATCGAAATTGTCTTTGTAGACACGAAATTGTTTGTGTGTGCAAATTTCGTGTCCGTGAAAGCTACTGGATTGCCCACACTGGATCCTTATAAACAGGCCATTACATGAATGAGAAAGGAACTCCGTCTGCGCTTTTGATTCTCTGCTCTTTGGCAGTAGCTAGGGTGGGGAGGCCCTTCAAAAAATCTAATTATAGATTGTGATATATGACACACTTACATACATGATTAAATGACAGAAATAACCAGACTACTTTCGGAACTGGTAAAGCAGATAAACTTGATGGTTATGATTGACTTATTAGGTGTTTGCACTTACTTGCAGCACAATTTCTATTTTTGAGGCAATCTTATTTTTACACGACTGACCAAAAAGGAGTGTTATATTTTAGCCGTCATGTATGCTTGTATAATATATGTGAGATTCTTTTTTTTACCATAAGTCAGGAACGGCTTATTGGATATAAACGTAAGAGGTCTCTTTCGATTCGTTGCTTCCTTCCCAGTGGCATATCATCATCATCATCATTTCATCACAGTCAGTCCACTGCTGGACATAGGCCTCTCCCAATGATTTCCAAAATGATCGGAACCAGCGTTTGCCTGCGACCTTTTTCAGGTCATCTGACCATCTGGTGGGTGGATGTCCAACGCTGCGCTTACCGGTACGTGGTCGCCATTCGAGAACCTTTCTGCCCCATCGGCCATCGGTTCTCCGCGCTATGTGCCCCGCCCACTGCCACTTCAAAGAACTAATCCGCTGGGCTATGTTGGTGACTTTTGTTCTCCTACGGATCTCTACATTTCTGATTCGATCTCGTAGGGAAACACCAAGCATTGCCCTCTAAATAGCTCTTTGGGCGACCTTGAGCTTTCTTATAAGGCCCATAGTCAAAGACCACATTTCCAGTGATGGCATATGGGTCCGAAATGTGGTCCCTGACTATGGACCTCATAAGAAAGCCCAAATAGCTATGTAGAGGGCAATGCTCGGTGTGTCCCTACGTGATCGAATGAGAAATGAGGTGATCCGTAGGAGAACAAAAGTCCCCGACATAGTTTTTAAAAAGTGCCGTGATCGGGGCACATAGAGCGAAGAACTAATGGTCGATGGGGAGAATCATTCTCGAATGACGACCACAAACCGACAATCACAGCGACATCCACACATCCACCGACCAAATGGTCAGATGACCTTAAAAAGGTCGCAGACAAACGCTGTACGCTTCCAACCGATCGTTTTGGAAATCATTAGGAGAGACCTATGTCTAGCAGTGGACTGACTGCTGCTGAAATGACGATAACGAATGATGATAGCATGTTATTTCTCGAGCACCTCCGTGTTTCAGAATGCACGTTAAATTGTAATTGGTCCCAGCTGTGTCAGATGCCTTTAGGCAGCAAGGGAAAGATCAGACAACAGTCACTCCATTGTAATAATCAGTACCGCCAAATTTAGGAACCCTCTGATACCAGGTTGTGTTAGATCGATTGACCTAACAGGTCAATGTAGTAGGTATTTAATCCCTTGGGAAACCCCCTCAGGGCAAGACCCCAATGGACCGTTAAAGTGGCCGTAAAGAAGTTTCGAAAAAGTGACACTAGTGCATTGATCAAATGTCCAAATCAAATATAGAAGTATAAAGTAAAATGTATACCTATCCGTCACTACTATTATCTTTGCTATGCCTATACCTAACTATATCCTTAACAAAAAAAAAATCTGTTCTTAAAATGACGTAGTAACATAATCCTTTAAAAATATAGCCGTATTGAGAACCACATTGAATACCATATTCTTTTTGGGATTCGGTTAAAAAAATATTATAGGTTAAACTTATGTTTAAATTCCTTAATTTAGTGTTTGTACGAAAAAAAAGAGTTAATTACATTGCAGTCAGTCGTGTTTTTTATTTTTAATAATTAGCTAGTTTCGTTATTTACTTTTAGTATGAATGTAGTTTATATTGTATTTATGTAAATGGTGCAATCAGGTTGTATGTCGTAAATTACTTATTTCAGTTTTTTTACAAAAAGCATTCTCTGTCAGTCAAACCCTAGCAGGATATTCCGCCCCAATGATCCGCAATATCTATATTATTTGCTTTGTTGTATAATAACTAAAATTCTAATAAAATTAGAATAAAAAAAAAGATTAATCTTTATTAAGGTTATTATCACCAAAGAATTGGTATTCTACTAAATTTACTTTTATCATTCAAATGAAACATTTCACTACTAGAAACTGAAAACAGAAAGATTTGAAGCCGAATTTGAATGAAACAAGCCTTTGAAATTTGGTGGAAGGGGAAACTGTCAAAAAACAAAAAAAATGCACTGTGTGTGCAGTGACGTCACTGTCACTTAGTTTCGTGCGTACAAAAGATATAGCTAGACGTACCCACCACGCTCCCTCTTTTCTGTTTGAAAAAACTTTAAAATCCAATTAATTACTGCCTTAATTAACAAGCAATCTTGTTGTTGTTGTTTTCAGAATCGGTTACTTTTTAGTGTACGTATTGTGTCGTATGCAAATATTGCCCGAGTATGAATACAATCGAGTAGCCTTATAAAATAAGAACAATCAATAGGTAAATTATGTTTCTGTAAAAATACAGTTTTTCAAAGAGGCAGGCAGGACGCGATATTTATATAATATACATATTAGACTAGCGTTTGTCTGGATTGTCTATTCTCGCATAGGAGTGAAAAATTGATACAAATTTCATTTACGAATTTTTCACTTAGTCTACATCACACTTTCAAAATGACAGTTTGTTTTATAAAAAAAAACAAGCTGTTTCACGCAGATCCGCCTGCGTCAAAAGTAACCTTTGTTTACGCCTGGTCTTCAACTATATTCATACCAAATTTCATCAAAATCCTTTCAGCGGTCTGGCTGTGAAAGCGTAACAGATAGACAGACAGACATTCGCATTTATAATATTAGTATAGATATAGATAGTATGGAAGTATGGATGGATACATGGATTTAAGATGTGTTCAAAAATAATACACACTTCACATACACTTAACAAATGATTAGTTAAATTAGATACTAAGTACAAGTCAATAAACTCAATGCCAACTATTCTGACCCACGCACCTTTTAAAAATAGGCTTTAACATCATTATCCTTATTAAAACCAAAACATTTTAAAAGAAACCACAAAATGTGTAGGAATTTTTTGCTGGATGCTGTCAGTGTTGGCTGCGCAAAGGCCTAATATAATACCCGCGTATGGCTGCGCCCGCGCAGTCTCGCGATATCTGACCGCGTCGACAGAGGCTAACCGTTGGCAGTCAAATATTGGTATCGAGAGTTATCAGTTCCGTATAGTTTTAACAAAATGGGAAAAAGTAAGTCTTTGTCTATAATAGCATTTTGCACTTTTATTTTAATATGTAAATAGAACTATGTATTATCATGTTTTATATAAATTAACATAAGTACTGTTTTGCTTTGCTTTGAAATTAATCGAAATAAGTATTTTAATTTTATCAACCAGATATTATTTATTTTATTCTTTGTTTTTGAAAACATAACAATAATAAACACATTATTCAGAAAATACTTAATGCTAATTTAAATTAGTAGAAAATAACTAAAAAATATAACTGTTGAAATATTTTAGGTAATGTTTCGTTACCTTCATGTTTAATAAAATGAAGATTCTGGGTTTACGTACTTACTTGTACCTGTGCAGCCATTGAATTGAAAATCTATGCAACTTAATGAAATCTTAATTTACGTACCCACAAAAAATAAACGATTTCATAAGAGAAATAATAAAAAAAAAATATTAAGAATATAAAAAAAACTATAAAACACCTTAATAATATTTACAATTCAATAGAAAAAATAAATAATTCATAGTCATACACAATTCCCTTTTCATGTTATTTTTATTTGTACTTAAACCAACCGGTCAACACCGCCACGTTAAGGTTAACCTGCCCGGTCCTTGTGCGTGGTCAAGATACGTCACTTTGCACTTGTTTTTTAAACCGACATAATTAGCATTTCCATTCACTGGATAAATATCTATATCATGAAAATGCACTCTTTTTAAGAAATTAAATCTCTTGTAGTAAAACGTAAAGCGTCCAGCTAGGTACCAAGATGTGATAAAAATCCCTAAAATTAATCTCGTAAAATATAATATGCTTATGCCCAGGAGTGACTTATAGAAAGCTGAAGACTCCGCGAACATCCTCCAAACATGAAATCTTTAAGATCTTTGAGATTGCTTGAGCGATAAAATAAGTGTTAAATAAATAAAATAAATAAATGAAATCTATCTTTTGAATAAAGATTTTTATACAAAATCGTTAGTGTCTGAACTATAAGTTCTAAGGTTCCGTAATTTAGGAAGGATTTTACCATTTTTTAATTTTTATTTTACTACTTAAGTACCTACTTACAAAATGTAGATTTCAAAATCATAACCGATGAGATAGTATGTCGTTTCATCATTTGTTTGTCGTACTTTTACGTCGAAAGGAGCAATTCAAGCGATTTAGACACAAAATAAATAGGAGTAGAAAGTGCTAATAAGTACATAAACCTACCTAGATTAAAATATTTGTTTGAGACATTTTCCGTATTCTTCTTTTTATATTTTAGACTATTATAACTTTGGATTCGAATTGAGATTAAATTTTTACAGTGTGTTTACCTACACGAACTAAAACACTTACAAATAATTAAAAATTGACAAAACTTTTTTGACCTCCCAATAAATCGAGTAAGTGACAGTCTTACTTAAATATGGAAGAGCGAAATAAATTATATTTTTTCACTAATTGTTTTTTACCAATAGGTATACTAAGTACCTGTTTGTGGAGAAAACGTAGTAAATAGAAATGTTAGTAGTACCTAAATAATTAAAGTACTAAGTATAATTTTCAGTTCTAGTGCGCTATTTTTGAAAAATGTGACTCACGCAAAATCGGCGAGTCGAATAATTTTTATATAATAATAATATGCCATACATTTCAAAAATACCATTCCTGGGGTAAAAACTAACTATTATCAATAACCTGATTGAGAACGATAAGCCGGTCGATACCCGAATAAAAACCACGTGGCTACTTTAGACTCCCGTCTTATTAGAAAAAGTTAGACATCTGTTCAACACGTGTCTAAAAAAAATGAAACCTAAAGTACTCTTAGACTACTGTATAACAAAGCTTAAAACCATGTCTATACTCTGTTTAACTTTAGACTATAGAAAAACGTAGTTTAATGGTAGCATTTTTTTTAAACACTTGTCGAACTGTTATCTAGTCTAATTTTGTTTGTAGTAAGACGAGGCATTATCTCATTTTACAAAATTTTCCTGAAATTGATTAATTTGTTAGAGTCTAGACTAATGACTTCTTTTAATTGGTAGACAACGTTCCACTTTTAATGATAATTGAGATATAATGACCCTGACACATATGCTACATCGATATCATAGATTAATAATTGGTCTCGCGCGCTCGACTAGATACCGCGCTGTGAAGAAAAATCAGTTTCCAGAATGCGGCCACTTAATAGGAAAGTGTGTGTAAAACAATGTGCAAGGACGCACACTAGCGTCGATTATGGTGTTGCCAGCTACTTGACTGGTGCCCGACCAATGGGAAAATTATTAATTGCTGCGGTCTGGTTACGTATTATAAAAAGTAGCTCAGAAAAACCTTTAAAATGAAATTAAAATAAAACTGGCCAAGTGTGAGTCGGCTCGCGTGTAGAGGGTTCTGTAATATTTTTTATTTTTCTCTATTTGGACCTCCTAAACAAATTTAAAATTATCTCATAGGTTTTCCTGTAATTTATGAATCGAAATTCTGGAATCGATAGTTTCGGAGATAAGGTAGGGGAAATGGTTAGTTTTTGTCTACTTTATTTTATAATTCTAATATTGAATCCTAAAATTGCAGAAAAACTTTCTTTTGATTTATTATTACACAGTACAGTATGTTAAACGTTACTTTAATTTTGGAGCTAATTCATTACTGACCTCTTTTTAGTTGTAACCCGGGTTTAAATACAGATAAATAAATAGACATACACATCCTATTACTATTATTAACGCGAAAGTTTGTAAGTATTAATGGATGTTTGTTACTCTTACACAACTAAACCGCTGAATTGATTTTCATGAAATTTGGTACGGATATAGTTCAAGACCCGGAGTCAAACATAGGCTACCTTTTGACGCAGGCGGAGCTGCGGTAAACATCTTGTACATACGAGTAGATATTATCATGGCCTTTTTCCATACAGTAGTGTTGCCGGAAAATACATTACACATCGAATAATAATCGATTCTTTGATAGTTGAAAATATAATCTAAATTATCGATAGTATCGATATTGATACTATTGATAATATATTTCTGTAATTTTTTTCTGTATGTGTTGAATGACGATGATTTGTGTTATGCCCGCTGTACATCCCGCCGCCGAGTTCCGGTATATCTGTATAGTATCGGTGCCTGAAATGCTTGGTATTGTTGTTAATCCATTAATCGATTATTTTTCATAAATTCTCAAAAATCAATACTACAGATTAGATTATATCGATACTACAGATACATAATCGATTAATAACCATTGATATGAACGATTACCTTTGTTGATTAAATCGATATAATTTATATCAACCCATTTCAATAATCGACTAATTGTTTGATATTGCAGTTAATAATCGATTAATTGTGAAAATTCGATTAAATTAATTATATCAATACTTTCGATATCATAGATTATTTAAAAAAAAACCAAATTCGATTATACAATTATCCTGCAACAATACCCTACGGGGTACCAACTACCTATAGGCCATATTTAGAATGTTGGTGGGCGTAAAGTGGAAATGGAATCAAAATAGTGATAGGTTGCTAGTCGCATCGCCTACTGATAGGTATGGTTCTTCGATTTTCGCCCACTTCCTCGGCCGGCTTATATGGTCTGCGCGGGAAGAGAAGCAGTAGTACATTCCACGTATTTACTTTTCTCCCAGATCAGCATTAAAGAAATAAGATGTTTGTGGCGTGCGTCCACGTCTTTTAATTAAAAAGGAAGCTATAGTTTTATTAAGTTGTATAGTATTAGTATTATAAGTTATTTATTTTGATAATTACTTGTAAATATTTTAAATAAACTGCAATACTAAAACTTGTTAATTTTAGATAATTTAACTTAAAAATTTGTATATTTTTAATGTCAACGAACAAGCGGACAAGTGTTGTTGTTTTATATATATAGCGAATGCGATGCGCGCGCATGCATGCCAGCCGCTGCGATCGGCTCGGACGATGCGCGCGCAGCCCACGCCACGGCGATCCGTGCCTCTCGCCGGCTCGCCAGTCCGAATACCATCTTGAGACTGAACTCACGTTGCTTGCGCTCGCATTCGCGCGCTTACGTAAACTCATTTCCCGCTTGATCCGTTCCTTCACTTTTCTCACCTGTATTTTGTGCTTATCATAACCTTCTGTTAATCTTTAAGTTGTCGGTGTGCTTGTATTGTATTTGTTCTATTTAATTGTGCTGAACTTTTAATTATAGTGTTAAATTACATATTGACTTTATTGAATTATCCCGCCTCATAGCACAATAGCCTAACACTTATCATACACATTACGCACGCACCCCGCTTTATGTTAAAGACAGACAAAATTGTCAGAAAAAGTCAAAATTGCAACATCTCTCTTTTGGTGTCGGGAGTTAAAAAACAAAATATCTAAATAAAAAAAATCGAAACCTCGGGGAATTTGGAATTATTTAATACACGGCAACATTGAGCACCGAGCGGTACTTCGCGCCATATTTTAGGGTTATATTATTTTCGTGAGTAATTTATGTCCATAGTTCGAAATTATACAATACTTATTGATGGTATGTAATACCAGTATCTTCCTTATTTCTTTTAGTATTATTCTTACACAGTTTGACTACGCAAACTGCACATTTTGCGTCTACTTTTACATTAAATTTTATATTTATCTAGACATCCAACTCACTCATCGGTCGCGGCATGACTGACGCGGGTATGCCGCAACCATGCCGGTCTCGGCATGGTTTTAGTTGCGAATTTATGTAGTATGCCGACGGTATCTAGTCGTAGCGCAGCGGAGACCAATTATTAATCTATGATCGATATCTATTAAAATCCAAATGCTGAATTAATTGATAAGCGAGAAAATTGGTACCGAATTGAATTCAAATTACTTATGCCCTAGGCCCCAATTATTATTTATGTAAATTTTCATTTTCAAGTAATTTAATACACGTTTTTAATGTAAATAGGATGATCAATGCGGAATGGCCTGTGGTCTATACCTAGTAGGAGTTAGGGGGAGTCTAGACCTTCCCTTGTAGGTAGATATTAATGTGTAATTTTTAACCGGAACCCGAGGCTTAAAACGTGCCTAAAGCTGCAAGTACCTCCGAATCAGTTAACATGCCTTCATCTGAATCATCTTTCTATCCAGATGATTCAAGCCTTTTGACAAGATATAATTTGTACAAAATACTTATGTTCCATGCATTGCACGGATACAGTCATTATTTTCATGTAAGTAAATACATAATGTTACTTTTAAAACATCAATGGGTTAGGGTGAACGAAGGGGTGCAGTCGTACAGAAATTAGAATTTTTTTGCAATGCTATTATCTACTCTGTGGTGTCCGTACCTTCGATGATTAGACTGACGGAACTCTGGCTCCAAAGCCGTATTGCTTGAGAGGACATCGGAATCAGGAATCCCATTCACCCGCCCGTGATATAAATGTACTTTCTTAAGTTTATGACATATGCGCCGCAATAAAAAACTTAAAGTATCTACTTACCTATCCTACTTTAAGTTTATTTAGAGTTAATTTAACTACCTATGATAATATGCTAAGGAGTTCCTTAGCATATTATCATACATACATATTAGCATACATAGTTATGTATGCTCAATTTATGAAATAAAACCTTGATGAGTTGGCGCCTATTTTGGCCATCGCATCAGCCTGGCCATACAACGAGGGAACGCCGCCATCCTCTTGGGTACCTTGCCATCATGCAGCGACAACGATTTGGCCTCAATATTTTATTTAATATAAAAAAAAATTGTTTGAAACCTTGATTCTTCTATATTTACCCAACACAACAAAATATCTTACAAGAAGTTTGCCCTGAAATATAACCTTCCGAGTTAAATTTGGTCACAAATCAATAAAATGTTAATCTAATCACTGCATTTGTGGTCATGATGTTGCACTATATTTAGCAACTTGATTAGAATTAGTTGTTCACCGCGAACATAGACCTCGCGATTATTTCACTATATTAATGTAGTCGGTTCCAAGTAAGTAGTCGTAGGGTCAGCAACACGCAAGGATATCACTTACATTGTCGACCCTCAAGCCCTCAAACAATATTGTAGGCAAACAATCATACGACCTGCCAGCTAAATGGTCAAAGTAGTCTATAGACACCTGCATCTACTGGAGTGTCATGTGTGCATTGCCGACCCTTAAACAAATAAGTAGGCCACTATGAATCGGCCCGCCTAATGGTGAGATTTTACAGTAGTCTATAGACGCTTACAACACCTGGATGGTCACATGCTCATTGCGGACCTTCCAACTATTTAGTAGGCAAACAGGCATACGGCCTGCCTATTAGTACGACACTTGCAAACCAGGAGTATCACATGCGCATTAGGGATCCCCAGACAATTTAGTAGGAAAATAGGCATGCGGCTTGCCTGATGACCAATATTTTCTACTCCAAATATTTTCCATTAAATGAAATTTGGGAAAATCTATCCATAAATTGGAGAAAATTAATTACCACGCTTACAAAATCGACGAATCATAGACAAAAAACATAGACTTCATCAAAATCGGACTAACGGCTCGAGAGTTATCGCGGAACATACGTAAATACATACATACATATAAAAAATGTTTTTTTCGCCCCAACTTGAGATATAGCCAAGGTTCCTACATTTTTTCTCTATTCTCATTTTTTATCTAAATAAATAAATAGGATAGAAGTAAATAGGATACCTAAATACTGACGTTGAAGAAACGACATTTATAAGTGTCTGAAAGGCGATTTCGAAAAACTCATACAAAAGGGTGCATAGGGTTGATTAACTATTATATGTAAACCCCTTGACTTGAATTAACAATAGCTCGTACGATATGCATACATCAGTCATATATTATTATCATTTTATTTTTTATATTGACTAAATTTATTGAAATGTTTACATAGCTACGAATTACGATCACATAAACATAGAAACTAACTTATTTTTTTTGTTTCAGTATCTCAACACATGTTATCGGACATCGATAAGTTGCCTGGCGTCCAACTAGGAGACTTTTTGCTGCAGATCGAGTTGGATGAACCCAGGGAATCCATCAGGGAGATCGCCAGAAAGGAGCTGAGGGAGACACCAGAAGTAGTCAAACCCGCTGTTGAAGAGTTAAGAAGACTACTCAAAGGTACTCATCACAATTTTTCTAGGCGTGCCATCTTTGGTCCATGCTTGTTGACTGAGCATTAGCGAAGTCTCCATTTCGGGACTGGCCAATTTTGCTTTTGTACAGAAAAAATATGTTCCGGGCTAGAGGTCGTATTTCTAAACGGATCCTTACAAAACCTGGCATACATGTTCCTTGATTTATTTGAAATTTTATATCGTGAGCTTTTTTTGATTGGGGTAAATGATGATTTCAATCATACTTATTTGTTAGCAGATATCGGGTTCTCTACAAGGGCCGTAAAAAAGGGGGTAAATGGGGGAAGTTCATAGCACCGTTTTATCTCTTTAAGTATTATAAAGTGTAATTAATATTGTAAAGTAATAAACAAGTTAATGATAATTAAATTAAACTATTTTAATACGGTTTTATCGCGTTTATTACTTATTTATTTACACCTGACGTTTCAAATACTTTACAGCGTTCATGGTCGCAGGCAGACTGACAGGAGAGACATGGGACAGTCTGCCTGCGACCATGAATAATAAAAATAGTTTAATTTAATGAATAACAATCGCGAAAACATAAGAAATCATTAAGTTAATGATAATCTTTTTACAAGGCGCTGTACAAGTCACAGGGCATATGATATCATGATAATTATTCACACTGTAATTTAAAAGGGCTTTCGCGTATTAACCCATGTCTGTTACAGTGTTAATTATGTTTTAATGATCACTGACTGCTGCTAACCTTTTATGATGGAAAAACCTTAATGAATTATGTGTATGTTGTGTAATGAATCCATTTCTTATGCTCAGCATATTGTCGTTTGCCCTAGCTAAAGAAAAAAGAGGAAAGTACAAAAAGCTTCATTTTCATTCAAAATTATTTAGCCAGTAGTTATTTTATCAGTAAATTTGTGATGTGTAACCACTACACTAATCCGCTGTACAAAAATAGATTTTCACTGACAAACATCTAGTGAAAAAATATCAAGTTTAGACAGATTTGACGTCAATCATGGCAATCATAAAAAAACTGATTGGTTGGATTGATTTGTGCACGAAATGTTCCGTATGAGGTACAAACATCAATTATCTTTTTAAAGTGTATCCCTCTTATGAATCGAATTGACGCGAACTAAGCGTGTTTCACCTTAAAATCTTAGAAGCAAAACTCAACAAAAATACATTTTTATTAGTGAGTTGCAACTCTGAAGCAATATGCGGTGGTTACCCGGTTGCATTACTGGAAAACCGCAGAAATAAGAGAAAAATCAGTCTCTTTTTTTTATGTCAAGGCTCACGGAAAATTTTAAAAGCATATAAGTAAGTTTGTTTACTTATTGGTCATGATCAAAGGTCACTATCTAAAAGGCAACACCAACATGCGATATAATCAATTGAATAAAAAATCGGGTTTTCCTTACATATTTTTTCGTGGTCGTTTGTTACTACTACAGATCAGATACAGATCTACTACATAATAGTTGTTAACCATTGAATATATTTAATCAGACCATTCCCGCTTTTGAATTATTAATCTCATTTAGGTACCTAAGTAAGTTTTTTATCCTGCTAAAATATAAAATCTCCGTTCAACTCTCTGTTTATTTATTTATTATTATTAAATACTAGCTGTTTCCCGCAGCTCCGCATGCGTTTTAAAGTAGCCAATGTTTGGCCCCGGGTCTTCAACTATATTCATACGAAATTTGATCAAAATCCGTTCAGCGGTTTAGCCGTGAAAGCGTAACAGACAGACAGAATGACCGACAGACAGACTTTCGCATTTATAATATTAGTATGGATATGGATAAGTATTTATTATTTTACCTGTGCCCTAAACATTTATGAACTTCCATTAGTTCTTGAGGGTATAGGGGATTTAACCTATATCATATAACGATAGCAGCCTGTAATATAATATATTTTGTAGACTGGAGTGTGGATGATGATTGATTCATCTTCTGTCCCAACAAAATCTTTCTCAACTAATGAATGATAATGCCTACGGCTCTCAGCCCACCAATTACATATTTTGTAACGAAGTTTTAATAAATAAAATCTAACTCGCGCATTAAATCAATGTTTTATTTTATTTCAGAGGACAAAGACTTATACGTTCCTCTAGACAACGATGCGTGGCTTATTCGGTTCCTGAGACCCTGCAAATTCTACGCTGAAAGTGCTTACGATCTGGTATGTAACTTAAGATTAGCTTATATTTATATCTTCAGTTTTAATCTAGTTTAAGCTACTCATAGTTATATTATGCATAAGCGCCCGTTAAACTCTTTTTATGTAACGACATCTGAAATCAAACACCTCATACTTACCTAAAGTAAGCGGTTGGATCGTATGCGTTTTTCTACGCTAGAACGAAAATAACAGCATTGTCTAAAGACAATACTCGACTATTAAGTCGCCATAACAATTGATTTATCTAATGTAATAGTTAAGGCGATCTCCCCTGGACAGTCTGGAAGTCTTTAAATATATTCCGGGCTGGTGTTGGAAAATGCCAAAAAAACAAAGTGAGGTGAAACAAACAAAGGGGGTTTTCATCTAACAATCTTTGCGACTGCGGCGCTGTCCAGTCTATGGATCGTCTCTCGTGAAATGTCCCGATTGTACAGACCCCTGCACGGTGGAGGATCTTGGAGTGGCCAACAACAAAGCAGTCAACGTTACCACCTTATTAAGTGGTAACGTTTGCTGATTAATTAGACTAGTCTTCTACTTAGGTACTGTTTAAAGTTTGCTTGTATGTAATCATTTGGATCGTACAAAAAAGCCGCCTGCCCGCTTCTTTGTAACTTAACGAAAATACAGTGCAAAATAACTTTATATGACACTATCCATTTCGACTCGAGAAGAAAGGAAGAATAAAGTAAAAATATTATGTTCCAGATAAAACGTTACTACGCCTTCAAGCTAAAGCACCACAAGCAATATGATGGTCTAGTGCCCAGCAAGGAGACCAACATCTTCAACCAGAACATTCTGACAGTGTTGCCGACCCGGGACCAATATGGCCGGCGGGTTCTTGTTCTGGAGTTAGGAAGTAAGTGACGACTTTATCTACAAGTAGTAAGACAAACTGTGGTCCAGCAAGGAGACCAACATCTTCAACTAGAACACACTGACAGTGTTGCCGACTCGGGACCAATATGGCCGGCAGGTCATTATTCTGGAGTTAGGAAGTAAGTGACGACTTTATCCACAACTAGTAAGACGGACTGTGGTCCAGCAAGGAGACCAACATCTTCAAATGGAACACACTGACAGTGTTGCCGACTCGGGACCAATATGGTCGGCAGGTCATTACTCTGGAGTTAGGAAGTAAGTGACGACTTTATCCACAAGTAGTAAGACGGACTGTGGTCCAGCAAGGAGACCAACATCTTCAACTAAAACACACTGACAGTGTTGCCGACTCGGGACCAATATGGCCGGCGGGTTCTTATTCTGAAATTAGGAAGTAAGTGACTACTTTGTCCACAAGTAGTATGACGGACTGTGGTCCAGCAAGGAGACCAACATCTTCAACTAGAACACACTGACAATGTTGCCGACTCGGGACCAATATGGCCGGCAGGTCATTATTCTGGAGTTAGGAAGTAAGTGACGACTTTATCCACAAGTAGTAAGACGGACTGTGTTCCAGCAAGGGGACCAACATCTTCAACCAGAATATACTGACAGTCTTGCGGACCCGGGACCACGGGTCCTTGTTCTGGAGTTAGGAAGTAAGTGACACTTTTTCCACAAGTAGTAGGGTTTACAGTTTTCTTCGATTGGGCCAGGAGACCATTTTTTCAACTCATGATGTCGAATGAAAATCGTTCGACTCACCGATTGTGATAAATGAAAATTATTCGATATCGAACGAAAATTTTTTGACTCGCTTGAGTGAATTTTGTAAAATAACAGTCCAGATCCTGAAAGGTGGGCAAAAGTTGAATGATAAAAATCTGCTAACTGATAATATTGTGCAATAAAATGCATCATCGGCTTGTTGTATAAAGTTTTATTCCGCACAATGGTAGGTACTGTAAGATGATCATCAAATGAGATGACACTGAGTATACGTTAATATTATTACCTACCACAATAAAATTACTCCTTACGGTATTGTATGAAACAAAATGGTATATCATTAAAGTCCGTGGATTTGACGTCAGCACCTAACGTAAATGTATTAGTTAAGAAAGTATATTCTTACCACCGTGCATCACCAACAATAAAAACAATTATTTAGCCAAACGGTTAAGTAACCCATTTCTTCAGCTTTGAGAGTTAATAGCTACAATCTTAAAGCCTAGTCAGCTAAAGTTTTTCTTTTATTTTATTGACACTGTTTATTTAACAATAGTGATTTACTTAAAATAAAAATATGTAAGTAGATGGGTATATATAAGTATAGGTGCCGTACATATTTATATTGTTTGCAACTGAATGCACTGTACTAAAGTACTTGTAGAAATCAGAATGACGCATATCCACTGACATCATGAGTTCTCTACTGATTATCGATGTATTAATTTTCAATGGCCGCAAAATCCGGCTCATGGTCAGGGTCATTTCTTTGGTTGATAATGATTCATCAATTTACAAGTGCCAAAACACTACAACTTACGTTTACATCTTTTTACCCGACTGCTCCAGAAGGAGGGTTATGTTTTTTGAGAGTATGTATGTAGGTATGTATGTATAATGGTTACCTATCATAAAAAAGAATAGGTAATGTACGAATTTTAAATATCCAAAACACGTTTCGTTATTTTTTTAATTTCTATTATTTCATTTGACTGAAAATTCAATTGTCATATTGTTGAAATTCCGATTCTTTATTGTTATTTTTTTGAAAGCTTTCAAATTCAAACAGACATTTCAAATGATAAATAATTAAAATCATAATGTTTATATATACAGAGTAAGTATTATGGTAGCAGTCGTTTAGCCTGGTAAATATATTATATGAAGCAATGACACTTTATTTGAACTAATTTTAATATTGTTTTATATTAATTTTGCATGTTCAAATTTATTATTGACTACATTAAATATTTCAATCATTAGATATAAAGGTAGGTGTTTTATTTTTAAAAGGAAACCTAACAAACCTAGCCTATTTTCCACGACAAAGCTGTTTTTAGGTCTTTATTATTTTCGCCCTAAGCTTGAGTGATGTTTTAGTCACAAGATAACCTAACGAACCTAACCTACCCATCGTGGACAAGTTGTTTTGTTGTGGTAGGGGCTTCGTCACCGAGCTCTCTTTTGCCCTTCTCCTGTGCCCCCCTTTTACTTTTTTTTATTTGGTACCAATCTTTTTTTATTTTCTGCTAAACTTTTTTGATTTGTCGACTGTAAGTAGTTATTGAAAATCTGTGTGAATATTATTATTTTAGAAGTCACTTTTTCCATATTATTATGGAAAAAGTTACTTCTATGGTTAATACTTCTAGAAAATGAAATTATTCTTACGAAAACATCTATCAGAAATAAACTTACATGTTTTGATTTTCGGTCGACAGTTGTTCTAGAAGACGAAAAATATGTTTATTAAGTTTATAGAAGCAGAAAATATGGTAAAGAAGCCATTTGGCGTTTAAAACTTCGACGTACCGTTTTCGAACAACTGAAATTCTAAGAGAAAAAAATCGTGTGTACGATAGGTTATCATGTATAATTGTTTGGCACGCTCTGCAACCTGAACGGCTCTATGGATTTTAGCTTGAGAGCTGTCGTTAGATTCGTATTTACTATGAGAGAGACACTGGGTTGTTCAAAATTTGAAGCTTGTATCTATGTATGTTCAATATACAAAAAGTTTTGTGGAAATACAATTACCGAGTGTAAAGTTAAAAAAATACTTGCATAAATTTTAGAATAGAATAGAATAAAACTTTATTGATTGATCCATCACATACTGGAAAGTGGAAAGGTCTTACAAGCAAAGTACAAGATGCATAAAGTGCGTGACAGACGTCTCTATAGGTGGCGGCTCAGTGTTACACATTTTCATACTACATAGACAAAAAATATTTCTCATCCTTGGTTGTCTTTTTTCGATAAGGCTGAGTGACGAAAGCCCTCGCCTCAAACTGTCCTCCTGTTATTAGATCAATTTATTATGAAATTCTAATAGTAGTCCTCGTCCAACCGTGTTTGTTTTCCAGTTGCGTCCTTTACTCAAAAAGGACCTTGATTATGGTGTTGGTTACTATAATGGAGCGTTTTTACTTGAAAACAAGACCAACAGGAACATGAACCGCGGCTTCTAAAACTATCAGATTTTTTCAGGCTGCCGGCTGCTAAAGGCTTCCGACACAGCCTAATGATTGTCATCTATCGACAACACCAAAGAAATTAACGTGCCTTCTGAGCACGGTCCAGATAGAATATGCCACTAATGGTGATCAATTCAACACGGGCGAGTGGCGTTTTGCCGTCGCGCGTCGTTTTACACGCGCATAAGCTACTCGTACTTCGGATACACGCGCCCGATCGGTTCTCGAGCTGAGCTTTTTGTTATATCTGCTAAAGGACAATATGTAGGTGTTCTTTAAGTTTAAATTCTTTATTATTTGGACTACTATGGAACCCTACATTGCGCGTGACTTGACACCGCACTTAATCAATTATTAAATTATCATTATCTACAGGATTTACATAACTTTCCAAAACAGAAGAGGAATTTTATTTCACCCTATTGCCGATTCACTATAAATTCTAATTGAAACTGTTCCAGAAAAATGGAAACACAACAAATGCTCGCTGGACGAGGTATTCAAGGGCTGCGTGCTGTTCCTAGAAGCCGCCATGTTGGAGCCGGAGACGCAGATCTGTGGTGCCGTGGTGGTCTTCGACATGGACGGCCTCTCCTTGCAGCAGGTCTGGCAGTTTACGCCACCGTTTGCCAAAAGAATCGTTGATTGGTTGCAGGTAATATTCATACCCCCTTTATTGACGAACGTTCGATAAGTTCAAGTTAACTATAATATGTTTCGTCTCGTTCTTTCTCATCAAATATAGCTACGACAGAAAGGGACTAAACATATTTTTGTTAGTGTAGGCTTAACGAACAAATGTTAATTTTTATAAATTTGGCGGATAATAATTACCTATCTAGGTTAGGTAGCATGTTTTGTAGCCAGCACGTCAACCATGCGATTTCATTGACGCAGTGGCTAGTGCGTTAACAATTTAGTATGGCAAACCTATACAGCGCCTCTGGCAGATAGTAACTAAAAAATCTTAGATAAAAAAAATAATAAAATCTCGTGGTAAAATCACAGGTATAAGCTTGACCTGTGTCTGTGACTAAACGATCGGATTTTTTTTTTTAAATAATGCGTTGTTTGTTTATGTATGCTGTTGATGTGCCTATTGTAAATAAATAAATGAAATCTTGTCGAGGACCATGCGTCTCCTTACCAATAAAATACGACTAGTTTGTATATTCACAAGTACACACTTAAATCTCCGCGATGCCTTTTGCACAAGGATTTTTTCTTATGATTCTATATATGTTTTTGATGTTTCCTTGTTGTGTAATGGAGTTTTGTATTGTATTGATATTACTACAAAGTCTTATTTCTTTCAGGAAAGTATACCTCTCAGAGTGAAGGGCTTATACATAGTCAACCAGCCTTACATCTTCAACATGGTGTTCCAACTCTTCAAGCCGTTCCTGCAGGAGAAGTTGAGATCTCGTATCATATTTATTGGGAACGATCGAGATCTTCTTCATACATATGTGACGCCCAAGTGCTTGCCGGAGTGCTATGGAGGCACTCTCAGCCTGCCAAGAGTGACAGGTGCACAATGGTTGGAACTCTTGCTCATGTGCGACCAAGAATTTAGCGGTAAGCTTATTTTTATGTTTGATCCTAAAATTCACAATGGTTTACTTGTCACTAAAATGGTTTAGACCTGTCGTTTGCAGAAGATGGATATCATCTAGGTACAATCTTCCGGCCCTTTGGAACTAACAATTTCGCTCCGTTCAAATCATTCCATTCAATGGGGTTGGGGTATTTTAACAACAATAGTAATAGGCCTAACCGTAAGAGAAAATAATACAATTATTTAAATAATATGTAGGTGTTGATTGTGAATAGAGCCCAATTATTTTTTAATGTACACACTGTCATATTGTATTCTTATCATTTGAATAATATGTATTTTCTTTTGTTTCAGCAATTAACTCGTATGGATACAAGAAGAAGTAGTTAAACTATAGATATCAATGCATGTGTGATATTCATTGAAACATATCGTGATAAATTCTGTAAAATAAGATTTTTGGTCCTCCAGATTCTTTAGACTTGGAGCCCATTGTTGGTTATAAATGAAAAATTTGGAAAAAATTACTAGTAAACCAATGAAGAAAAGATGATTACGTAACTTTTAATTTGATGAACGGTTTATACAAAGATAAATTGATAAACGTAGATATTTTAGTCAAAAATTATATAAAAAAAACGTTTCAATGTGCACGAAAAAACAAATTATTATTTTTTTATTTTTAAGCGTGTAAGTATACTCGTAATTTTTATTTCACTATACATTCCTTTTAGAATTATTGTAAATCGTTCCTCATTCAACTTTTTACGTTATGCTAAGTACCTATATATGATATTGTAAGATGCTTATTTTTTATAATTTAATTACAAAAAGACAAATCAAACTACTCGTTTACGTACCCAAAGAAATTTAAGTAATTTTAGGCATTTTACGAATTTAATGCCAATTTTGATTTGGTGTATTTTCTAAGTGCCTGTTTCTGTAAAATAAATAAAAAATATTAATATGATTTATAAAATAACATGTAAACATCTGCTAATAGTAGCAAGTGTTTACATGTTATTTTATAAATCGTAATCAAATGTTAACATTTTCTTATTTTTTTATTACGGTTAAAGATTATAATGTTAGTCTAAGATTTTATAATGTCGATATTAATTATTTTTATATTATTAAACAAATTTAGTTTAAAAAAACCTAGTACAACTTTTGAGAAATCTTAAAATTCATATCTAATTCTTTTAAGTAGCTTTGATTTTATTTGTTTTTTTATTTATAAAATATGGGATTAGACACAGCAAGTAATAATGTTTCATTGTTCAACTTTTAAAAAACAATACTTTATTTGATATTAGTTAAAAATAAAACATAAAAACATATATGGAATGCATATGCATTACCTTGTTTGTGTATCCGATGGCTAAGGCTGTGATATTCTATTTCTTACATTTTTAATATAATTACATGCCATATATTAGTTGAACCTGCTTCTTATTGTTGATTTTATAACTTAGATTTTGTACATAAGAATAAATAGATAAAATGTGTAAAAAATATAATTAAGTGTCTTTCAAGTACAATTTTATAAACTAGGCATATGTGCAGGGTTACCATGTATTGGTACTACATTTACGAGTAAGTAGACATATATAACATCACATTTTGGAATCCTAACAATACTTAAAAATTAAAATGTCATGTTTTAAAATTGAGTTAATATTTAACTTAACAATGTGTATCTAAATGCGAATGAGAATATATACCACTAACTATACAAATGTTGCTTAAAAAAATCTGTAAGACTTTACATGTTGGTATATGTAAATTATTTTTATAATAAAAGAATATTTCAGTATAAACATTTTTATTTCTCATTTACCTCTTAAACACAAAACCTCTAGAGAACATTTATATAAAAAAATATACAGGAATCATAGAAATAATTATAAATATGAATGGTTGTAAAATACACTATTTTATGGCAAGATACATATACAAAATATATTAATGAAAAAAATTCTTACTCTTAGATTTAACTTATAGCTTGTACTTATACATATACATGGAAAACTATGATAACCCTTGCCAGTCAAGATTACATAGCTTATATTATAACCTGAGTATACCTGAAGGTATAAAGTGATTAATTTTATAAAGTATAGCCGTTCTATATATATTCCAGGTACTTATCACCCATTATCTACCAAGCAAGATACCTACTTTGGTATTTTTGCTATTTTTCACTGTATTTAACATTGAAAAATAGCATAAATTATTGCAGTTGTAATATAAAGAATTTTGTTTTAATTATAATTACATTCGGGTTGCTGTTTCATATGGTTTTAAAATGGCCATACTTACTTAAATAAATTTATACGTTTTAAGTGACATTTCAAACATGGTTTTGTACTTCATTTTGATTGAAAATTTGCACAACTTTATCAATACTTCTTAAAATATTACTAAATTCAATTCCCACGGGAAGCATACTTTGTTTAGTTGTTTTCAGTTTTATTAGGACATTGCAGATTTGAATCACCTGATTGTCTGATAATAATGATGATTCAGTGCTCCGTGACGTTGGTCCCGGCTGCCATTTGGTGGTCTTTAAAGGAACCACGTCAAAGGCCGAAAAAGCAGTTCCAAGGTCCACCTTGGTGTACAAGATGACCATGAAGCCCACTCGATATAAATGTATATAGTAAATTACGAGAATCAATAATTGTATATCGCAGTATCACACTAGTACTTATCTTCGCTTCATTTAAGTATTACTTCTTGTTATTATTATTGTTGTTGTTTGTATATCCATATGAATTAGCCACTGAAACAGAAAAAAATCATTTCATAAAAAAAATATCATCGGAAACGATGTCTACTGATGCGTTCTATCGTCACAGTCGCATACGCAATAAGACATTGACATCATCCTCATACCTTGAAACCATAATTGCCAAGTACAATGCGCTTATGGGATGTGTGAACAATTTTCCTGTCATTTATCGATTTGCTTAATGGTCTAGCTGATATCTGCTGTTATAAGTGTCCAATAATCTACGCGACCACAGTTATTTGGTCATTTGACCACATTCACAGTTTATTAGTTATGCTTGGCCTTTGTCACTTCTGATAGAGCAGTTCGGGTGGCTTCTTTCTGGGTTAGGAGAGTGTAATGCCGTCAAAAGCAAAAGAAGAAATTAATAAAAATTATTAATTAAATTAAACTATTTTAATACGGTTTTATCGCGTTTATTACTCTGTCTGCCTGCGACCATGAACGCTGTAAAGTGTTTGAAACGTCAGGTGTAAATAAATAAGTAATAAACGCGATAAAACCGTATTAAAATAGTTTAATTTAATGAATAACAATCGCGAAAACATAAGAAAAAATTATTAATCCTTTAGCCGAATTACGAGGATGCCCGAACCCAGATGAACTGGAAACATGGCAGGAGAAAGAAAATGAATCAGCTGACAGGATTATGTACGAGAGTTTTTTTCAGGTTTAGCACTTATTTTTTGTTTATTGAAAGTGGTCTTGTTGTATATAGGTACTTAGCCCAGGTGATATCACCCAAGACTCATAAGTGGAATAAACCCTAATCACCCTGTAAAAATTTTCTTTGCTCTATTAAAGCTGTCAGTTCTTACCTTTAAAGTCTTCCTCATAGTGTTGTAACATCTTCCACAACACTTCACCGGGTATTTCTGGCTCGGGCAATAATCCGCCATGGCGTTTCCTCATCGCCTTCGCGTTTATATGTGAGAGTAGAGAATCAAAGTGGTTCCCATGGAAGTGAATGCGGGAACGTAGCTTCTCTCTCATGAAAGGTTTGAAAATGGCGAACAGCATGTTAAATATGTATGGCTGGTTGACTATGTGGACCGCTTTTAGGCGAATGGGCACGCAGTCCTGAAACATATTTTTTTATCATTATTACAAGCAAAAATATTTTAAAGATTCTAGTTGCCTTCGAGTTTTTATAATTTCAATGTTATTATGTGATTAACATCACTATTTCTTCTTCAAAAAGAAGAATTGGGACCTCGAAGTAAACAATGTTTATTTTTGACAACATAGCTTTGTAATTGTAACAAAGAGCATCAACACAAGGACATTCCTTTCTCAATGTTTTGTAAGTATGTAATTATCTATGGTGCAATAAAGTGGTTTTACTTATTTATTTACTTAATTCTATCAGTAATAATTTAATGAATTCTAAATAAAAAATAGATCATAGAGCAAGAATCAAACAATACCTGTATCCAATCTATGACCATCTTGGCGAATGACGGTGTAAACTGCATGACCTGGGTGAGCGACAGGCCCTTCATGTCGAGGATAGAGATGACTCCGTTGACCTGAGTCAAGGGCTCATCCATAGCTGCCTCCAGTCCTAGTTGCACTCCCCGGAACACTTCAGTAAGGGATACATTACGGGGGTTCCACCGGTCTGGAAAATTGTGAAACTTTCATTAGAAATACAAATCAATTCAAATGTTCCTATTCAAAACCCATTAGTTAATTATTTAAAACAACGGAATGTAGAAATAGTTTTCGAAATAACATAACAGTTATAGAAAAATGATGTTTAACAACGCAGCAGATAGTCATCATAATAGTACAACATCTATCATCCGCAGTCTACTGCTGATAATAGCCTTCCTTAAAGATTTCCAAAATGACCGCTTGGAAGCGACCTGTATCCAGCGCTTGCTGCGACTTGATCAGGTCGTCTGACCATCAGACTTTGGTCTGTGATTGTTCAACGCTGAGCTTACCTGTGAGTGGTCGCCATTCGAAAACCTTTCAAAAAATGGAAAATATACGCGTAACGTATTATTACTGAAACAGTCAATGGTGCTTTTGTTTGTAAGTAGATCTTATCTCATATGCAAAACATACAGAAATATTGCTTCGTAAAACCTAAGATTCACTTACTTAACTTTTTAATTTCCTCGTACTGACTTTGTCTTTTTCATAACACCTTTGATTCGCTTTAAAAACGTTTAGGTTTTAGTTATTAATTTTATACAATTTCAGCAATTAACCGAATTACCAAGGTTCCAAATTCAGTGACATATTTTTTGCTGCGTACAATTGGACAATTTCCGCCAAAAACACCTGTTTTGTAGCCAATGTTGCAACTAATTATTATCTGTGAATAAAATTGCAAAAATTTACCGGACCTAAACGTGCGATTAGTTAATAGTCAATGACGAATGCGCTGATCACGAATGATCACCGATTACGATATAGAAGATAGAAGAATATTTCTGTGTTTATGTATTTTGTTGATCGTCAATATTTATATCAACTCTATTGCTAACTATCAAAAAGATTACACACACAATGTTGTTATGCTTTGTCCTCCAGTTTTTCTTCTTCTTGTTCAGTTCATCTGGAATTGGGTCAGAGGTGCATAGGTAGAAACCTATTTTTGCTTACTGGAACTTTACAAGCAACTTTACTTGGGTCAATTTCTCCGGACTTCTGGGGCCGATCGCGCAGAATGCAAAACAGGTTAACGCCATTCACATGTAGCGCGTTCGGCCCCCTGGTGGTCACAACTTATGTCATTAGACCAACAGGTTGTCGTATGGTATCGCGATCACGATTGAACATTAGGGGCAACATAGAAAGTAAGCTATGAGACCATTGATTACGCATCTATACCATACTGATATCATTGCACATTCTACTTTCTTATATGCAATATTTAATGACCTGTGAAGTTGTCCAAGAATATAATAAGACCCTAAAAATCTTAGTAATAGGCAATAATCTCACCAAAGCGTGGCTCTATCAAAGAAACATTTCGCATTTTTCAAATTTTAAAAAAGAATGTGGACTCGGCACTATGCGTGTTTGATAGCTACTGATAGAAAGGCAAGCAGCTAGTTACAATATTTACTTACTTAACTAGATAGATAGTATAAAATTGTAAATAAACGATTTAATTGGCGCGGCTATGATATTAAAGTTTATTTTTCAAAAAAAGTAATAGTTTTATCAATGTTTCATCAGTTGATAATTATTCAAAGCTAAATTGCAACTTGCCGGTCTGTTACTAAATACGCTCTTAGATTTAGAGTTGATTTAAATTTATTGCTATTGCCACAAACAAATACAAAGTGTTATGCAGTGTGCATGACGGTAATATTTTGTCATAAAAAGCATTTCAACCTTTAATTAATAGCATATATGACTTTTTCTGTTACCATAAATTACATTAATTAAAAACCCTCGAGATATCCCGCCCGCCACTTCCGACCACTTAAGTAAGAACTACAATAACACACGCAAAAATTATTTAGTTAGTCACGTAAAGCAAAATGATATTTTTGGTAAAGACAATGGGAAGATTGCATCTGAAACATAAATGTAAAAATTAAGTAGTCACAATTAGTTTACATTTAGATGAACATTTTACATAAATATCACACAGATCTGATCATCCCAGCTTTTTCTCGATTGCTTATGTATGGTCAAGTTAAAAGTGGATCCTGGGCTCCGAAGCTAAGGACACAACCGGGAAACACTAGGATGAAGAAGAAGACATACTCTTATTTCATATTCTAAAGTCAAAAGGAAATCTAAACTATTCAATGAAATTACAGAAGAATATGATAATGAATGCAAAAAGCCACCACACTCGCGCTCACATTTTTTACCTAATGGTTAAACTGCTCTGTATATATTATTTATGTATCTAAAATTTGTTCTTCTTAGTCAAAAGTCATAAAAGTTAAAAGTATATGTTATAAAACAATCGTTATAATAAACAAAAGAATCAGCAACGAATAGGTGGACTTGTTGAATGTTGTTAGATTACAACATAGATTTTGAAAGGCTCGAACAATTAAGTGTGAGAAATAAGAATTCCCATGTACTCGTAATTTTCATATGCCACGAAAATATCATTAACGAACCAAGCCGTCTGCTGCAAAAGGTTATGGATTCATTATTTTATTTTTAAGATATAGTCTTGGAATTATTTCTAGGTAGCATGGTGTGCGTTTTAACCATTAGCAACGTGAGCGCGTGTATTCCCCAGGCCTTAGCCTAAACTGACCACCTGACTCCACCACCATGATACGCCGGCCATGCTGATCTCTCGGAGACAGGATGGAGACGATGGACTCGTCGAAGGCTGGCCGCACTGCCGACGGCATCAGATCATGGCAGTGCTCAGGGTGAGACTTCCTGAATTTGTAGTATGCTTGTATCTACAGGAAAAAGGTAAAGATGAAAGTTTATTGAAGTGGAATTATTTCTAAGTGTACCAAGACGAAAGCAGACCGCAATGTTATTCTAGGTACGGAAGCTAAATTTACCGAAGTATTCCCAATATTTCCCGTAATATTTTTCCATTAACCTGCAAATTTTACGGGAAATATTAGGAAAATTCCCGAAATCCTTCTCCTTAGCCTTCCAAAATGCTAAATCATCTTTTTTTATCGGATAATTACCTAGATGATTGAAGCTTGCTATATAACAGAGACTGAAAACAAATTTATGTATTTAATTATTAAATATTTAACCAACAATTTATTTATTTATACAACAAAACAACAAACAGCTTGAGGCTCAAAAAAATTCACTCAGATTTTTTAATTCAATTCTGACACGAGAATGTTTTGTAAATTCATAATTTATTCCGAAAAAATATCTCTCTTAACATGTTGTGTTCATGTTATTTGTTGTATGAATAAAATCTGCATAAAATAAACAACAGAAACCGCCGCTTATGAAACCAGTTGGAAGCACTGTTTATTTAACACTTTGTAGGCATAAAATAATAGTTGCATACCCTTTTGAATGCGCTTTCTGCGTAGAATTTGCATGGTCTGAGAAACTTCATGAGGAAGTCATCTTTGTCGATTGGTATCGCGAGGTCGGGCTCACCTGAAAAATATACAGTTTTATTAATCTTTAAGTAACTTACTGAGATGGCGTAACCCGAAGAAATGTTGGCCTCCGATAAGGATCTGACTTTGATTTGACGCCAAAGGGGAAAAAATAGCTGGATGATCTGGTGGCAGAGTCAAAAACTCTGCTGGCTTGTGCACCTAGAGAGCATCATAACATACAGTAAATAAAAGCCAAGGGAAAGAGGTTGTGCAGATTGAATTGGAGATCCTTATATAACTTTGCTGCAAAAAGTTCCTTCTTATTTGTCAAAAGTTTCGATTTCTTACAGAAGAATAGATATTTGTCTAAGAATGTCACTTAGTAACAAGTACCTACTTACAGCAATAAAACAAGTATTTGTTACAATAGTATACTTGGACTTTGAAACAGGTAAGTAATATATTATTCCCACTTCAACAAACTGTCTTAGATCATAACATTCAATGAGTAAAGCTACCGTAGCAAAAAAAATCCTCGCTTCAACAGGTAATATACGAGCAACCAGTAATATAAGGCTATGTTGTAAAAATAAAATTAAAAGTAACACAATAAACAAAAGTACTGTCTGCTACTGCCATTGGAGCTTTTTTCGTAACTTCAAAATTATATTGTACTAGTGGGTTAAAATTATCGAATGCAATACTATACAAAACTCTTTCACAACAAGGAAACATTTGTAAATTACAAGGAATAAAATTAAAAAATACGTGCAAAAGGCGACCTTATCGTAAAACCATTAATTAGTATGTACAATTAATGGTATATTATGACGTTTTGGAGAACCAAGACATAACTCTATGCTTAACTAGTTGTCCCGTGGTTTTGATTCCCTCCCACAATTGATTGGTATGTTGGGGGAAAAAATAACCTATGGCCATAGACAGTGGGACCACCCCAACTGGCCAAAACTCAAATTGCGAATGCTGCAGGCCCTACATGACAACAACATGTTTTATTTTTGGATTTCGTTGATTCAGGTCCTGGCTATCCTCCCATTGATACAATAAAATCTTACGAATAAGGTATTACATCTTTCAACTAAATTATTTTACTCTTTATTCACTTGCAATTATTATAATATTTTAAAGTTATTAAATGACACTTAATTACGAGGAACTGCGTACAATATCACAAAGATCGTAATCCCGACATTTACCATCGTAACGATTATTTCAAGAAATTAGTTGCATATATTATAATATCCAATCACAGAGCCAAGTTCGCAAGTTCAACTGTTATAAGTACTTCATTACTTCCATTTTAATTAGGTAAGTATACACCTACATAAGCTAGTTACATGGGTGTATGTAGGTTTATTTAATGTATTTCCTTCATAATAATATTATATTGTACACACTTCTACCCTTCTGGTAAGCATATCTTCTCCTGTCACTCGCTGGTTGACTGTAAGAGATCCTTAAGTAGGATAAGTCCGCCATTGTACTTATTGTTTTTCCATGCTTGTGTATGTAAATTATTTGTTTGTTTTTTTGTACAATAAAGATATTACAAACAAACAAACAAACTTTTCTTTGCTATTCGTTCATATTTCTTCATATATGAACATGCGTCCCTACTTATTTATTTATTTATTTCTTAGGAAGACCAACAGCTTTTTTTGTATAAAGGTAGTAAGGTAAAAAATATATAAAGCAAGTGAGCCACTACAGGTCCTCACAGATAGATCCAAAATAGCTTAACAAAAGTTGAATAGTAATCACACACGCGCCACAATTGTGAGAAAACTACATAATAAGTATGAGATCTAACAAAACATTAGTCGCAACATTGCTATGGTCAAAATAGAAAAAGAATAATAAGAAAGTTTAACTCTAAGACTTAAATAAAACACAACAGAAAAATTCTATGCTACTGGAGTAAATGTTCATAAAGTAAACGCTTTGCTCTAGCTATGCTTGTGGTGAATAAATCCAGATCCAATGTCCTGGAGAAAATATTGAAATTATTACTCGCGCGCAATAAATATGAATTCTGCCGATAATTTGTTGATACATTTGGTACGTAGAGAAGAGGATTAAATCGAAAAATTCTAGGGGGAGCTAATAAATTGATTTTAGCTAAGAGTTCTGGAGAGTCAACTACACCAGAAGCAATCTTCATTAGGAAAATTATGTCAGCGACATCACGGCAATCCTTCAAAGGTATTAGATGGTGATTTTTACATAGGTCTCGATAGTTATCCGATTTGTAGTTTAGTTTAAGGCGGTAACATAAATATTTCATGAATTTTCGTTGAATATTTTCGATTCGTTCGACATAAATATTGTACATAGGGTTCCATACCTGCGATGCATACTCCAGATGAGTCCGGACAAAAGTGCAATATAGTATTTTCAGTATTTTTATGTTTTTAAAAGAAGATGAACACCTCAGTACAAAACCAAGCGATCTAAGAGCCCTAGAAACTATTTTGTCTATATGTGATTCAAAAATGAGTTTAGTCTCGTGATATATTCCCAAGTCTCGTATAGATGTAGATCGCTGCAGATTATATATTTTTTATAGATATTTCTTACTCTTTTGTCGTAAGACGCTACTAAGGGAATAATTTAAGTCTAATTCACTTCTACCACTACTGTACCGACTGTGGATCCACCAACAACAATATTACAAGGGTAGGCGAATGTCCGAAACAACACAGAAAGGTTTTATATAGTATTCCTGAACCTAAGATATCACCTTTTAGCGGATTCTCAGCCTTTAAGTCTATATAAAACACGATCAATAAATTTTTATCACGACGATTTATTTATTGTGTGCAGTATGAAAATTAAAAAATTTCAATATACAACACGCGATATTACTTTGTTATCACATTCCATCCATCCATCCATACCTACACATCACATTCAGGCTCTGGCAAATACGCGTTGTTAGTATAGCCTTGAGGCACTATGTGCAGTCATAGAAACAAGCAGACCATTTTTTATTGTAAGTGTATTTATGTACTCTGCAACAGAGCCTTTGTTTTGAAACACACTTAAAAAGTACAGCAATATTTTTATGCCCGTCCGCCTGCCAGACATCCAGTCCTCTCGTAAACGTTACAATTGGTAGAAGTACAAAACGTGCCGCTGCCAGTCAAAAACGTGTACGTCACGAGTACCTAATAATATAAACTGCTGTTTCGCTGCGTGATGAGTTTGTTAGAGCCTATAATCTTCCCCAAGTATTGGTTTATTTATTAAAACTATTAAAGCAAAAAAAGATATAAAAATAAAGTAAAAACAAACACATGATTCAGTTTTACTAGTAATTATAAAACTCTATATTAATTTTTTGCGTTGACTTACTTAGGAATGAACAAAGTACCAATCCTTAAATTCCATAAACTAAATTCAATAGCTTTTAATTAATTGTAATAAAGTGTCTAATCGGGTGTGTAACATCTTTAGCTCTTGTAAACTGATTTGTAGTAATCGATAGAACTTCATATTGGTAATTTGATAAACCTTACTAAAGTAAGTCATTGACATTTGATGAAGATAGATCTACTGAATCTATAGATTTCGTTGGTTAAGCTGACCGGTATACATAAATGTTTCCACATTATGCTATAGCCATGCTTAATGGTCAAGAGAGCTTCGTTAATTTACTTACAATCGCAGTTTCTAGATACCTTGAGTCCAGGTAAATTTTATATCCATACTTACATACTAATATTATAAATGCGAAAGTCTGTCTGTCTGTTACGCTTTCACGGCCAAACCGCTGAACGGATTTCGATGAAATTTGGTATGAATATAGTTGAAGACCCGGCGTCAAACATAGGCTACTTTTTTACGCAGGCGGAGCTGCGGGAAACAGCTAGTTTTGAATATTTAAAAGACATTGACATAAGCACTATTTGCTAGAAATATACAGAACCCGCGTTATTTTTATTAGTTTTAGTGTCTTCATCTTCACATAATTTGTGTTTTTAAGATCATACATATTCTATACCTACTACCGGTCACTGAGCAATGATTGTGTGCAGAGTTTGGAACGCACTTTATGCTCTAAATATACAAAAAATAAAAAATGAATTGCTGCAATAGAAAAACCGAAATGTCATAAGTTATTTAGATTTTTAGAGAAAGTTAACGTATTTTGTAACAAAGAATTAATTTTTTCTGCATTTTTTATTACAACAACATCTCATCTCATCTCAAGCAAGCCGCGATACAAGTTCTTCTTCTAAGCGTATATCCAATTGCGTCTTCAACTTCGCTTGCCCATACACTTACCCAAAATTTTAAGGTTTGCTATCGCAATAATTTTTAAAATATGCGGTTAATAATTAATAATGAGTCCGAAATATTCCAAGTCACGATTAGAAAAAATCTTTACGTAGACGTCAGACGAAGGACCTTAGATCCACTACGATCGACTGAATTTATTTAGGCCTTAGAGCGTCAATTAAAAAAAATATATCCTATCTGCATATTATTTTTTGGGAATTTCTCCAGTAAACGTAATATTGCATGTAAATAACGATCTTTTGACTGTCAGATTCAAAATGATAGTACGCCGATGCGCGTAATTACCTCAATAAAGTTGATACAATGAGTATCAATTTATTGGCACAATGACCCACGGTCGTCATGTTATATAGTAAGTTAGGATGTCTGCATTTCAAAATATGAATTATGAAATGATAAAACTGATATAAGTAGGTAAATGTTTCTGAAGAAGGGTTTGTTTACGAGTATATACACTCTTATTGGAAAAAGTCGTCTAATCATACATGCCTCGTGCTAAGGCATTTTTTTAAAGTAATTATTATCAAATCAAACCGTGAATTATAAATATACACAAAAATATAAAACCGTTTTGATAGAAGATTGCATGAAAATATAATTAACAATAGTTAATGAGTGTTTCAAACAAAGTATCCTACGTCTTCATAAAATTCTCAATGATAAATATTAATTAAGATAACGTAATTGACATATCTACTTAAATTTGTTCATGTTTCTATGTCGTGGCTTATCTTAGTATTGCTAATTATTATTTAATTATTATTGATATCCTTTGCAATTCCAATAAAATTTTACGACCTTTGTTTATTGTTAAATATATTACAGCCTACATATCAACACGCCTATAATACGTAAATGCTTGCTACGATAAATAAGTACAAGTATTATGACAAAGGAAAAGTAAAGAAGAATGAATGAATAAACTAAATTAAAATATTTTTTTACTCGAAGTCAAGCTTTTATTATGTTCACTCGTCGTGCTGTTGTTAAAATCTTTTTCTTGGCACTCATGATTAACCCTGAGTATAGTCAAAACTAATATCCTATTCATAACTGAATTTTCGAACCAACATTCTTGTTAAACGTCTTCTGAAAATTAAGAAGCCTTGTTCTGGTGCTATTCTTATTATCATTTCCAAAAATTTTATAAACTGAAGGTTCATAATAAGTATTTGAAACTAAGTACACTACAGAAGAAACATAAGGTAAAAGCTCAAATAATACTACTCCATGAAGGTCAAACCACAATAGTAGTTTTTGTGTAACACTTTGTTGGTACACTTTGTTGTTTCATATAGAGATAAGTATTCATTTTGCTTATAAAAAAAATAAGACCTCTTTTATCCATACTCCATACTAATATTATAAATGCGAAAGTATGTCTGTCTGTTACGCTTTCACGGCTAACCGGGGAACGGATTTTGATGAAATTTAGTATGAATAGGTATAGTTGAAGACCCGGGGTCAAACATAGGCTACTTTATGAAGCAGGCGGAGCTGCGGTAAACAACTAGTTTTTATATAAATTTCTTGAGTGTGGCCTTCTAAGTTTTGTTAGGTGTGTCCATATCCATATTTATTTAATGTCAACATAGAACTTACTTTACTTTCGCAACACATATTTAAATACTCGCTGTACCAGTCTAAGTTACCTTTCAATAATTTCCTCAACTCTTCAATAGCTGCTTTGACAATTTCGGGGGTTTCTCTCAATTCCTTTTCAGCTTTTTCTAAATAAACTTTGTCTGTGATGGGCCCGTTCTCTAGCTGGATCTTATTGCCACCCCACATCACAAAAGGGGTTCCATCGGCGTTAAATTGCAACTCCATTTTGTTTAGTTTAATAACCGTCACAATAAACTGTTTCCTCACACTCCTATCATAAGTTTCTATTGCGTCTATCGCAACAGACGTCGAGACCAACTCTGCAACTTTATTTCGACAATCTTAACCCTTCACTCGCATTTTTATTTCGAAACCACAGATATATGAGTAAAGACGCGAGATCTATAGACGCGCGATAACCACACAAGTTTACAAGGATGGTATGGAAAGCTCGCATAGGTTGTTTATGTGCATTGTGTGTACGGCGAGACCGAGTGCGTTCGGACTACGCTTTATGTTGTGACTGGCCGGCTTTCTGCGCCCGCGCATCTTAACGGTATCCCACCTCTGACACCAACAGACGTTAGCCACTCACTGTTCTCAATCAGCTATCAAATTGGTACACTTCTACTAAATCTAACTAGTTGTCCCTATAATAAAAATATTTTAGCTAATTTTTATACCAATGTTAAAGAATTATTATCTTTTTAACACTGCAATATCAAACTAAAGTGATAAGGAACGCTGTCTTTAGATATGACGAACTTTGGCCGATTGCAAAAAATCATTAAATTCATCAGAGTGTACTTAATTGCACTAGCTTAGATTTTATTATATTACGAAATTTATGACTTTCTTACGCACGCTTTGGAAATTGATGAGGAAATCATTATATGGTTAAAACTAGTTACAAGACAGTATAGGTGTTGTCACCCAAAAATTATAATTTGAATAAATAGTAAAAAATATGTACCTAATTACATATAAAAAATTCATATTATGTAAAACATACGATACCTACGTCTATTTACTACATATGATAATAGAAGCGGATATCAAATACTTTTTAAAAAGCAGTTTCTGAAAATACGTGGGAAACAAAGTTGTAAACGCATATCATTTGATCATAGCCTGTTAGGTTAAATAAATATCGAACTGATGCATTATAGTGTATTTGCCTCATTAAATTAAAATACAGAACAGACACATATAAAACGGACGGAAAATTGGCTGACAAGTGTGTCAATAAGACGACATACTATTGCTATAATCTTGCTCCAACTTAGATTGTGCAGGAGCCGGAGAGCCAAGCTGGCATGTGTGTAGAGACGTGAAAAATTGGCCCAATCTGCTCCAACATAGATTGTGCTGGAGCAGGAACGCCAACGTCCGGAGCATTAAGTTTGCCCATTGTGCAATACAATTGTATTTTCTACAATAAAGTTTAAATATATAAACGTCAGTAGACAAGAGGTAGGGTGGGGTATACTTCATGCTCTCTCTATAGGAAAAATCTAAATCAAGCACTGTGATGTCTTTGCTACGAATTATTATATAGGCACATAATAAGCGTTCTTCTCGCTATATCAACTCACCGGTTTTGAGGGGGTCATAGATCTCAAAAACAGCACTCCTGTAGGATATTATGTATTTCTGAATTGGTAATAAATCATGGCACAGTACTTATCGTTCTCAGTATTGTGTTGCATTTGATTTACTGCAACTGCCCCATAATTGAATGCCATAGGTCCGGGAGCCCTATTTTTGAAAGTATTCACGTAAAATAGGTGAGTTGAATAAAACCCGTTCAACTCGCCGATTATGTCAATCATTCGATTACGAACGAAAATGATGTGAAACACCGGTTCTACGTGAGTTATACTTTTCAAAAATAGGATTCCAGGTCGACTTGAGGATTGAGTTGTCTTTGAGCAGTTTTCAGTGGTCAATGCGCTGATGCGCTCGCGACTGATCAACCAATAAAGATTGTTGTATTAGAAATTCAGTTTAGACATTGTTTTAGCCTTTGACTATGGATCCAATAGACGGGAAATGCGAAAGAGAAATATATAGGATATACGTGTGTTAGAATGAGATAGAGAGCGAGACCATTTCACATACACAATAATGTCCCATAGCGGCCTTACGGATTTCTTGTTTAAAACAAATATTTAAATTATAAACAAAGCATAACTTTATTAACAAAGTATCTAGTCGTAAGTTTTAAAAAAGTGTTCAGTAGAAGCGCATAATATCTAATGGTATTTATGTGCAGTGCCTAAATGTATCTCAAGTAACAAATAAAACCAGCGTAAGTACTTACCACCAAAGTTTATCACTGTATAAATCCATGATTTCATAATTGTTTCGATAGTTATTCCGCACTAATATATGAGAAATATCATGTATTTATCACATGATTGTATTAGATGCATATGAATTTAAATTTGGATAAAAATAAATACGTGAATTTTTACAATTTGCAACCTAATTCTTGAAGTTTAGGGATTGACATCGATGCTGTCAAACATAATATCGATAGTATTGCACCCAAACGCTAGGAAGGAATAAACACCTACCTACTGGTATCAAACGTAAATATAGGTATATTTAAAATTCAGCAATCCGACACGGTTTATGAAAAAAAGTTCGCTACGAACGCATTCTCGCGTCTATAAGATAAGCCGAATTCGATATTTCTCGAAAAAACTCTAACGCCTTTAGAGATAAAGTCTAATTTGAGATATCGTAAAAAAACATGGCGGATTTTTACCGAAACCCCCGTGTTCGTATTCTCATTCATCTCTCGTAATTGTAATATTACAATTTTTATACCTACCTATTTTTCAGATTTCTATCTAATATATAAAAGATATTTGCGTAAAATGGCTTAAAATGGTTGGCAGAGAAGAATGGTTTTCCAAAATATATTCAACTATATGTAGTAAACACTTTCAATACAGTTTTCAGTAGAGCCAGAGTCGGCCAAAATTATAACAAAGTAAATTAATGTCCACCTATTCCAAGTCGAGTCGGAGTGCTCGTTAAAAATAAAAATACTAAAGTAGCATGTTTATTATGTAATTTTATTTTAACTTCTCCCAAAGAATATCGCATACTTAATTTGGCAATGTTCTTACGTTAAGAAAATCGATCATAGTGATGTCGACATTGCTCGGCTCAGCACTATTTGACAGGGCACACATGTATGACACACACACATCAAAAGTTTTAAAATTGGTCTCGTTTCTTATACTGACCAGGCAAACAATTCACGTAGTCAAAAAAAATCTAAATCTATGGTTTTAGCAGATTTTATCTTTATTAAAACGTGTTTTCCAGTAACGCTTTAGATCATAGGGTACGCTTTAATAATGGTCCTAGGTATGACGTCATTGGTTATTACAATACATCGACTGCCATCTGACCTCTGCGATGTACCGTCACCCTCTTTCAGGATCACTCCAGCGGAGTAGACTTTTACATACTATTTGAGGAATAAAGTTCAATCGGGAACGAAATTAAAAAATAAAAGTACATGTGAACTTAAATACCAATGACCTTTATTTTTATTAGATTTTTAATTAATTGAGCAATCCAGGCATACGTAACTTACTTACAGGCGTATATACCTATATAACTTTTTGGAATGTTTTACTATAATTCACATTTAAATCAGTTTGTACCTACTTATCTATACCTAATTACAAACAATAAGAGACATGAACGATTCAATACGTATCCAACTTACTTAACTCTAAAATCGATAAAACAAAATGTCAAGTGATATTCAATGCACATTGTTCTACTACATATTTATTAACAATAACATATTCAATACTTTAATAAAATGCATTTCCCCGCCCAATTAAAAAAATAAGCATTCAAAGATTTAGTTTGTATGTTATTTCAAACAAAGTTCTAAAAATAATAATTTAATGAGAAAAAGAATTTTATAAATATCCCACAACATACGATTCGATTGCACCACAACTTAATAAATTAAAAATCTAAAATAATGAGAGCAAATATGTCTTAATGCTGAGTAAGTGCAATAACACTCACATTCACAGCCTGATTAAAACTAAGACTTTCTAAATCTACGTAAAGAGAATTTCCAAAATAAATCATCATTCGAATTAAAATATTCTTAGACATTTGGAATAAAAATGTTAAAATAATCATTACCTCGCTAACAACAACTCATAAGCATTTTTATAAATTTAAAGTGCATAGGTTAACCTGAGGTCACCTTACAATACAATTTTAAATTTTTTCTGCAGTCCAATATTTCATATAATATTTTCGATTCCTGCAACACACGGGAATCTTATTTCTGTGACTATTATTGTAAATAAAATTAGATAATTTATTATTCAGTTAAGAAAATATTAATACAAAAAGAGAGAAAAACTCATTGTTTAAAAAATATTTTGAATAAGTACTTACATTAAATCTACGCTACTTGGGTAATAAAATATGCTTTTCGTATTCTCATTGTTAATATCCATTCACTCAAGACAACAGACTTTAGTAAGCTACCTGTATCATTTTTTAATTTCTATGTAGTAGTTGGTGCAAAAATATCAGAAAAATAGTTTGTGGAGTCTGTTTAACGAAATAATTACAGAGGCAATTACAAGGAAATTTATGGACGAAGCTAGAGCTACGCTCAAGGGCATTCTATCAAGAAACGGTGTATGTTTTTTTCTCTATATTACCTATCTGTCACATGAATTAAAACAATATAAAAAAATGCATTGCCAGTTCCTCTACGAGTATGTGAACATGGCTTCAAAAGCGTGACGAGAATTTCATATTTAATTGCATTTTAATAACTTTACGTTAAAGAAACTTGGCTACAATCCAAGTGGTGAACCAAGGAAACACCGCCAAGGATGACTCCACAATTCTTTTTTTTATTATGTAAATTTCTGGTAATATTTTGAATAAGATTTTGGACTGAAAACAAAGAGAAGGTAGAAAAACATTAAATACTTATGTGGGCTAGACGTACCTAGTAAGAAAGTGATGAAAATACTTATGACAGATCCCACATAGTTGAATATGATCGGAAGTAACAGATGACCCCCGAAAATCGTAACTATTCTTACACTTATCTAAGTCGCATGGATTTACAAATCTTTTAAAACTATGATTCATATTTGGACAAATAAAAGGTACGTTCACAGCCCAGTGGCTGCATTGCCTAGGACGCCTTACACACTTATTCCATAATAATAATTATACTACTGGTGCTCTACACTTCATGGCAATCAATTAAATATAATATTTTTACACTAAAGACAATATTTACTTTAAGTCACAAGTTCTTATTATTCTGCTGCTATTTCTCTTATAAAATTGAATCATAACAATCAATATTATGATACATTAGTGAGTAGTTATAAATCCTACTTATTTATTTATTGGAAAAATATACTGACAAACATTTCGTCAAAATAAAGATTAAGATTTATGTCGATATTTCCTTTTAAAATGTTAAAAACAATTTCCCATCAAAAATTTTAGCGGACATGCCGCCTTAATTTTACTTAGTCAAATCTAAACTTAATAAATATTTATTTCAGACAAACATTTTGGCAGCAAGTATGAAAATTTCTATTTGAATAATTAAGCATAGTGAACATGAGTAAAGTAAATAAATACGTGAATGAAAGTAAGTCTTGCGAAACTCTTACACCCTTATTCTTAAACATAACCTTAAGAACGTCCTTCACTCAAACTCATTGGACGAAGCCTTATGGAAGTCCTCGAACTTTCCTTGAAAACCATATTCTTAGTTGGTTGCTTGAAAAAACTCCAATGAGGGACGACACAGGTTATATTTACAATCCAAATCACAAAAATTGTAAAATACAAAGAAATAGAGTAAAAAATAAATAAAGTAGATACCTAGGCAAAAAGTTGCAAAAAACTGATGTAAAACTACATTTATTTCATTTCGAGGACTCAAGGTACCTCTCGACCAACCTTAAATTGAGGAATCTCCTTAAGTTAAGGAAGCTAGTGTCGACTAATCATACCAATGAGTTATCAATGGAGTAAGGTTGAGTCGAGTTTGAGCAAACGTTTGAGTAGTGAATAATAACTGCATAGTAACGATAAATTGTCTTTAGTGTGTATAAAAAGATTACATCTAAACAAATGAGGTTACTTCTTAACAAATCCGTATTTATCCCAAGCTCTTATATGAGGTAAAGCTTCATCTATGGCAGGGTACCAGTCTGCTCCGGAGTAGTCGATGGCCGGAAGATCGCCGCCGTAGTCCGCGGGCAGGTGGCTCGGGGGAATGAACTTGTGAAGAGACGACATCTTGGAGCCGTGGAAAAACATCTGGAAATTTATTTAGCTTTTGAGACTATGAGAGTATATTGAAGCTATAAGTCCTGGGCTGCGGACCGTGCGGATGCCAAAGAGAAAGAGAGATATCCGCACGCGCCTAAACGATCCGGGTACCAAAGAGCTAGCGCATTTTCAGTCACAGGTAACTAATGTGGAATGCGGAATATTACCAGCATTTTGGTTACTTTAACCAGAGATAATAGTGATTTGAGCTCTATTTTTTATTTAATATACTATCTATTTAAACTATGTTTTATTTTTCAGTTTTATTTCGAACTGTACTTAAATAAAATTGTTCTTGTGTCATTTAAGTTATCTATAAGTAAGTCTTACTTGGACTTCCCTAATTTATTTAATGAAAAACTTTGCATTTAATGAAATGTGATTATTCCCAAGTAAGAAATAATTTTAGAATTTGACATTAATTCAATTAACAATGATCTCTCAGCTCTTCTTTATCTGAAGAGATGGAATAATGTTTTAATCAATTAATGAATACTTTATGAATAAATGCCACAAGAACAATTTTATTTACAGTTCCAAAAACGATACGTACTTTTGTACCAGAATCATCTAGTGTCTTGATTGTTTGTGAGAATTCCGATTTAAATCTATAATCGGATAAACATAATCGGTCTGTGAAATTTAAAACAGTCGCTCAATTATTTTTTGTTCGACCGTTTAATTATATTCCTTTTAATATCAAGCGTATATAACAAAGTGAAAAATATGTAGAAACTTACTCTGCTCTTCAACTTCTCCCTGACGAAAGGCTTAAACATATTCCACACGACGTTGAAGATCATTGGCTGTTTGATCACGTGCACCTCCTTCAGTCTAGACGGCATCGCTTCTTGGATGAAATTCAGCATCCTTTTGGCGGCTGCTGGTGATTGGGCCATGACCTGGACAAGGTAAAATTTAACTTTACCTTAGCGCCGGTTCGGATAAAATGAGATATAGTAGGAGAATCCATTCAGCAGTAGATTGTAGTAGTGTCTGGTTTGACAATGTTTTAAAAATATAGAGGAACCCAACAGACTAAGATAAAAAGTTAGCAGCTATCTTAGTTGTTTACTATAGATAGAAGATAGTCATAGCGACTAAAGGAGGTCTTACAAAGACAAAAACCCTTGTACACAATTTTCCTAATTTTAAGTTTCCAATGTATATTTACAGCGTGTACATGAAATAAATAAATAATAAATAAAAAAAGGAAAAGTTTGTGCTAAGAAAAAAAGTCCGAAAGAATGTACAAATATAATTTGTACAGCAGAATAATGGGGCTTATTGTGTGATAAAGTGTAACACTAACACGCATTTACTAACTTCAGTTTGTAATTTTGAGTGAGGATAAGAGGACCAATGTTTAAGTGGGCCAATGTTTGTAGTGACATAAAAATGAAGAAAAGGCGATTTCGAAAACTCTGACCCCAGGGTGTGTAGTATATTCCCATCCGATATGATTGCGTTGAAATTTCAAAAGAGCTGATGTTACTTAATATGACATAAAATGGTTGAAGACGTTTTTCAAACGAAGAAGTATTAAATAGAGTAGAACAAGAGAGGAGCATTTTAAAAGTGATTGAAAGCAGAAATGGATGTTTCCTCTTGGTGATGGGGGTCCAGTTAGACCAACGCACAGCTACATAAAGCAAATAAAGGAAAAATTAAGCGTCATCTTGTATCAAAAAATTAAAGAACTGGCAAGTGATAGGGAAGAATGGTAAAAATTCCGCCGACAAGAGCCTAGCTCTTAATTTTATGAATGAATGAAAATTGTTCAACACATTCCATGTTTGCCAAATATAATTTCATAAATATCGAGTTTATTTTAAACATAATGTCAACTAAAAGTTGTTTGTAGTACATTTACCTATCCACTTGGGCAACAAGTAGGTATAGGCAAAATGCCAAAATCACTAAAGAACAAAAGCGTTGTGAGAAAATTTAACACTGCATTTATTTTTTTGAAAGAGCATTACGTATTGGTTTTTGAAACTGCTAAGTATTTGCACTGTATCTACGGACTGCTTTTATTAAGTTATGATCAGATCAATATAAATAATTTATATAATCAAATTGCGTCTTAATCAGTCCAGTGATTAGAGTGTCAAGACTGAGTTACTCTCATGTATAATATCAAAAGAGATTGTTTTGCAACTATTGTGTGATTATGATATAATAACGAATAATCCTGGTTGAGATCTTTAGATGGCATCAAAGTTATATAGAATGGCCTGGTTGCGGTTGACCATGACCACTAGAGGCGACCGCATAAGTCAATATTGAAGTTCACACCCATGCCACAACAACAAAATACAGACCTAATACTTATTTAACCAACAGCCATGGTCTTGAATCCTTAAGAGCCAAGTAAACGCACTTCCTTTCACACGAGCAAAAGGATATAACCAATATTTAGTTACCTATATTTAATCAACTGAGGCATACAAAACACGGATATTTGTAATTTTAGATAAGAGGTAAGTCAACGTCAATGATATATTCGAATGTTTTGCGTAAAATATTGGAAAACAATACATTAAAAATATTTTAGTAGGTATGTGTTCAACATAAAATGTACATCGCTTTTTTATATATTTTACTGTTCAAGAACATTACTAAGGATAATCCGAATAGTCCCAGTGTTCTGTAAGACAAGAAAATATTCTTAATGGACAACATGATAAATTTCGAAATTCAAAATACCATTTCTAGATGATTCATTGAGGAATTTTTTTTTAATAATTGTGGTCTCTTCTTGTTTACAATGTACGAAAACGTTTAAAACGCGTTATATCTTAAACCTTGGTACTTAATTTGTAATGTGTCTTGAATCTGAATGTGCAGCCTTCCCGATTTTCCTCACTCTAAACCCAACACGTTGCATGACTCAATTCATTTTAATTAATGTTAGTTACTAATAAATGCATGAAATGAAGGAATAGTTATCAATCCCATGAATCATTTTGTACCCATAGGTGACTGATATATCTCGGAACAAATTTTGGTGGAACACCAAAACACCTCAACCTTTTTCAAATAACAAAACTATGTAAAAAATTTTTAAATAAGTTAAGTTAGACTTTAATTTAATGAAGTATACCTACGTCTGAGAACATAACTAAGCAGGAATATTTGTACGTGCTGGGAACCCCGGATGTTAGAAGGTACTATTTATATATTCTGTGCCAGAAGCCCAGAATCTCGGCAGTCAAATCGTGCACTAGCGTGTTAAAAATTACGCGAAAGAAGGTATTATGTAGACCAGAATCATAATAATAACATCCACAAAGAGTCCTTACCTAAACACGGGCCACCCCAATCTCCATAGGTAGAGTGTGGGCAAGTGGTGTGTTTGAACAGTAGAGTAAATTTTTGTATAAATTTTTCTTGCTGCTGTAGTCTGAGTCGAGTACTCAGCCATAAATAAAATAGTGGCATGTCAGTCGCACGTGATTGGTTTACGAAAATGAAAAATTTTCTCAACGTTGGACTTCCACCGCGCACTTGACCTTTCTTTGGTATTATTCGACGTGATTGGATTATAAAAAGGTAATAAGGCATCAGTCACCTTCCGCTAAGGATAACTAACATCACGGAAGTTATTTATTTTGACATACTCCAGTAGTATCTACATGTAGAGTATCCGATTTATTAAAGTAACTCTATTTCCTTTTCGCAATTCTGATTGAATCGTTTTATTAAAATTTAGTACAAAGATAGATCGAACTTATGACAGGGCTACTTAATCATATGGCTACTTTATGACGAGATAAGGTGGTATCTCACTTTACTAATTAAATGTTGCCATTTGAAACCCTTTTTATTGGCGAAGGTTATAGACTCATTACACACCATAGGTGAATCTGTGCGGGTAGTCAGCTACATTTAATGATGATAAGCAATTTCATCCAGTATGGTTAACATTTTTAAGGCAATAAAGCACGAGTTGAAAATGACAATGTAGAGTCACACTATGTACTTCAAAACTGAGGTGTCCGGTTATTTAGAGTCAAAAAGTGTTTATTCAATTTATATTAAGAAATATAGCTAAGCTTAATATGATAAAGAGTACTTTTCAGCCTGAAGTTTCAAAGCTCAACAATGTGCAGCATAAAATACAGAGCAACAGAGAAAAACAAAGTAAGTTGCGTTGCCATCTAACAACCTTTGTGACTGCGAGGCTGCTCAGTCTATGATTCATCTCCTAAAGAGTCCCAATTGTCCAGATTTCTGCCAGTTTGAGGATCTTGAAGCGGCAAACGACAGTCTAGCCTTAACTGACATCGTAGCCATTTCGACTCGACAAGAAAAAGAAGGAATAAATACTGTATGATATAAAGTGCAGTGAAATCCTACAAAGATAGTATTTATTCTATTATTTATATAAGATAAGTATGACTAATTGCCATTATGTTTCTATGCAAGTAAATTTAAACAGAAAACGGAACAATGGAGGGAACGCTCACTATATTCTTTGTTAATTGTTGACATATGCAAGTCTTTGTTGACAAATGCATGTAACTCTGTACTTTGGAACATAATGTTAGATGCCCTTTGTGATTCATTGTTTTTCTAACGTATGTTTAATTTTTGTAAGTGTTATAATATTAATCACATTTTCTTTTGTTATTTTGCGTTCATTACATTAACTTTTGACGTGTAATATCTTTGAATTTATATACATACTCGTATTTATTTATCTACTAGCTGTCTTGCTTGAAGAAGATAACATAGGCAGACAACATCCTACCTCTAAATTTGTAAATCATAGTGGTCCATTATTCTGCGTTTAGGTATATTAATATTGGTTAAAATTGAGATTATCTTTATTTTTAAAAATATGTCCTTGAAGGTAGTTGATAAGTAGCTTCATTACATTTATTTAGAATATCAAACTTGTGATATCGTATCAAATTAGCCGATTATCTATATCACTTGTAAAAAAATAAACGCAAAAGTAAGGAAGATAAATCGTCTGATTTCAATCCAAACAAACACTTCGAACTACATAACTCTTTCGAAACTGCTGTTTTCGTAGTTTATAAAAAAACATGGACAAATGGACTGCTAGGGACGGCAAATTGGTCCTCACAAATCATTGGACAGATCAGACTCTAAAATACATACATACAGGTCAAACACATAATCCTCTTTTTTGGCTACGCCGCAGTCAAGTTAAAGCCACATCAATCGGACCAAGTAATCTCTACAACAGTTGGTTCTCCTAGTCCGGATCCCATATCAGACTATAAGACATAAAAAGTTCACGTCGTCTGATCAATAGGACCAATGGTTCAGAGAGGAAAAAAATATGGTAAAGATTTTATTTCATTGTCACTATTGTATGGTAGCATCTGGCTCTACCTCTCACGGGTGTACTGTAAGATTAGTATTTAATGAAGTAGTACCTTTGTGCTTATTGTGTTTTATACTAAATATATCCTATGTTTTTATTATTTCTTGTGTAATATATAAGTTACTATTTTAAATGAAAAATCCATTGATAATTACCCAATGTCCCTATACTTTCGTCACATGTTCGTTAACACAGTTCCTTACAATAACAAGTACACTGACCTAGAACACTGATAATTTTACTTCCTGAAACAAATATTGCAACGATCATTGATCCAATAAAGCGAACGAAAACAAAGCGTAGGTCAATGACGTTGATCTTTTGTTTAACCACCACATGCTACCGTATAATTAGTAGTAGGTAATACAGAATAGGTTATTAGTATTCGAGAATTAGGCCAACTGTAAAAATATTGTAATTTGTGGAATCATTTGGCACGCAATTTGCTCTACTCGGATTATGCAAAACATTAAACGACAGCACTTTATGGATTCTGTTATTTCTTCCAGTATAGTAGCTGAACGCTTACTTCAAATATATAATTACGGTAACATAATAAATTTATTACTTACTTTGGGGGGCCAACTCAATCTGTATTATTTGTCCTTATTTATTTTATAAATTTACGCACACGAATTACTTTTAATAACATTGTAATTTAATTAACAATAAGTAAGCTACGGTTCGCGAGCAACTCCGGGATGTGTCAAATAGTAATTATACTTAAGTGGTACGTAGATAACAGTAATAATTTATCTAAAAAAATACTAAAATTAATTATACCTAAATATCTATTAAAAAATAATGAGAATTGGTGGCTTATAATCTTAATTTTGTAGGAAGTAAAGAGAATTTTATTAAAATCCATCATCCTGTCGAAGTGGTTTCCTTTGTGGTAATAAATTACTGTAAAATATTAACTAAAAAAAAAGAAAAGACTGTTCCTTTGTTACCACAGAAGTGAGTATGACGACACGTTCCTACTGTCCCTAGAACTTCATGTTTTACCGAAGACTCGCGTAGCGGGCATTTAAAAAACTTTATTACTCGTATGTTGCTTATTACTGAAGAAACATCAACCATAGTAAGTTTTGCTTTTTTACTAAAAAGTCTTTAGGTACTTATATTCACGAAATCTACAGGTGTACTTTTAGATATAGTTATTTCAGTAAACAGATACCTTTACTGATACATCAATAATAATATCTAATAGTAAGCGATAATATACCACTAAATATAGAACAAATCGTTGAGTATCGCGTATAGATTACTTTTATCAAGGGCAATAACTTTCTTGAGGATTAAGTATAAGGAAAGATCCGATATATATACATATTCAACTAGCTGTAGCCCGCCGCTTCGCCCGCCTGATTAAAAGGGATTGCCAATGAGGTTTGAATCAATAACATTATAATTATGCGACAGGCCTCTCAGGATCTTCATTTTATGTATTTAGAAGATTACACCCCATCGGATCCCAATAAGGATTGAGAGTATATCACATCCGGCATGTCGGAATATAAAATGGTTGTTATTTTCGTAGTCAGCAACCCGATAAACCATACAAATAACACCCATGAATTCAGGGGGTTCACTACGCCAGTTCCAAGCACGTTCTATCATGTAACACTAACTATGACGACTCATACATTATTACTTTCATCGGTAGTTCAATTCCCTAAATGTTTAATATGACGAAAAATATTTCACCCATGCATCATTTCACCTAAACACTTTTAATCCTAAGTTCATTTCCTCATGTTGCAATTCATCTACGAGAGTTTGCCCTAGAAATATTTTTATCTAATTACGTAATCAATGTTTAAATAAATAAATAATAAATAAATAGGGACAGATAACACAGGTTAAGCTAACCCCGCACTAAGTTGTGAACTTGTCTCGCGGGATACTAACTCAAAGATACTATATTTTATAAAATAACATCCAAGACCCAGAAAAACCTGAAAAAGATAATTTTTCCAACTTGACCTGGCCGGGGATCGAACCCGGGACCTTCCACACCGCAAGCTGGCGTACTGTCCACTGCGCCACGAAGGTGTGTCAAACGCAAGCACGGGTTAACTTATAAATGGTAAAGGTGGGTATTTGTAAGTTAACCCTTGATCAAATTTAACGTAGATGAAAGGGGTTTTGGCCAAATAGTTTTATAAAATAATACTTGGATATAATCACTTTAAGTGAAATGAACCACCGGTGCAATGTAACTTGTTAAATAGAAGACTAGCTCAAATAAGAGGACGATCAGTTGTCATAGTTAAAGTGTTACAAGATAGAACGTGCTTGGAACTGGCGTAATGAACCCGAATTCAGGGGCTGAATTCTAAAAACCTTAAAACAGGTAACAAATCATTTATCAAAACAATTATTCTTGTGAAGTTTTGACTGCAACGGACTAACTAATCTCCTTCCCGTATGCATACTTTGAACATCAGTTTCGAATTTGGGTGCAAATTTTTCAAAATTCTTCCTTAGTGCACCCTCTGATTACAAAAGAAACCCAACTTGCTAAAATTTAATGACATCAATTATAGTTTAGTCAGAGTCTGCTCCCCCCTTTTAGAACTGGAATTCTAAAAATACTGACACAGGTATTTATTAATTCATCAAAAGAAATCATTTTGAGAAATTTCGAATAAAACGGTCTAACTAATCTCTCTCCCCCTTACCTACTTTGGACCCCATTACAACCCCTTAGGTGGTGTGTTTTAAAAACGCCTTGCTTGGTGCAGCCGCTGATTACAAAAGGAATCGCCTTGTTAAAATAAACACAATCAATGATACACAACCTTTTCCCTCTTTTGCAATGCAAAATATACTAAAAAGGTATTTACTCATTCATCATAAGAAATAATTATGTAAAAGTTTAAATAAAATGGCCATATTTCCCAATACACGTTTGTACCCCATTTCACCCTCCTAGCAGCTAATTTGGAAAAACATTTGCTAAAATTCATTAACGAACAATGATATTTTAGTTTTTCTTTTTTCAGACTATCCCATTTGTCTCTTACAGGAGTTAAATTTAAAAAAAGTCAAGATTTAGCTATTTAGATTTTATAAATCCAAATAAAGATGTGCATCCATACTAATATTATAAATGCGAAAGTCTGTCTATCTTTCTGTCTGTTACGCTTTCACAGCCAAACCGCTGAACGGATTTTGATGAAATTTGGTATGAATATAGTTGAAGACATAGGGTCAGACATATACTACTTTTTGACGCAGGTGGAGCTGCGGGAAACAGCTAGTTTATAATAATTCTTGCTTAGTGAACCCCTTTATCACATGTCAACAGTCATTGAGATATCAGTGATCGTTAAGTTTTTGCTCTTTCAGACTATGTCCCCCTTTTCCCCCCTTTTTTTTATTTTTTGCATTTTCAGCGTTTGTCCCCTTACCCCCTCAAAGTTGGTTAAATTCTGTTTAATCACGTATCAAAAGCAACAATCTTGTTAAATTTCGAATGAATCAGACTAACTAATCTCCTTCCCCCATACATACTGTGGACTCCCTTTTGACCCCCTTAGGGAGTAAATTTTGAAAAAACCTTTCTTGACTAAGCACTATGTAATAACATAAAACTTATGTCCAAATTTCACGTAGAGCTTTTATGGTTTAGGCTGGGCGTTGATGAATCAGTCACCCTTGTTCTTTTATATATAGGTTTCTAAAGATTGAAGTCTTGAACTGTCTTTTCAATGCTTTTCCTCTTCTTGTCGTATCAAAATAGCTATTGACTGCAATATATTAAATTACCTAGTACTTGGTATCATCTAAAGCCTGGTGATTCGCTCACTAGTTTAAATTGATGCTTAGAAATTATAAATTTTACCACAATTCCCTAACATACGTATAAAACGCTAAATTTGTTTCAGACACGCAAAGATATTTATCAACTTCAGGTTATTTCCAAAAAAAAAAAAAAACAAAATAAATATAATTATTTTGCTTACCTGCGCCCATCCCATATTGTGGAAGTCCATGATGACGACACTACCTCGGACTTGGGTCTCTGGTTCGATCATAGCACACAAATGTATGAGATAGAATATTCTGAATACCTGGTCTAGAGTTACTTTTTTAGGATCCCATGCACCTGCACAACGAAATAATTCTAATAAGTTATTGCACTTAGTACATTTTCGGGTTCAAATCAGGCAAATCATCCATACTAATATTATAAATGTGAAAGTCTGTATGTCTGTCTTTCTGTCTGTCTGTTACCGCTAAACGGATTTTGATGAAATTTGGTATGACTATAGTTGAAGACCCGGGGTCAAACATAGGCTACTTTTAGACGCAGGCGGAGCTGCGGGATAAAGCTAGTAGACAATAAAAATTATAACCTCTCAAAATCACCGAAAATGCTACTTTAATTTGACCTCTTAATTAATTGATGGTGAAAGTTAACTGATGGTGAAGTAATTTCAGCCGGTATCCTTTGTTCTCGTAATCTTTTATTGTCATAAAAATGACGTCGAATAACGTCGGAAGAAAAATCAAGATCTGTTTGGCATTCCAGAGTAAGACCAAGCCGAAGTCGAGCGACATGAGATACCTCTGATTATAAATAGAGAACAGATCATCATCACTCATCACACTGGTCGTTCATTTTTACTTAAATTTTTTAATTATAATTGACTGAGCTAGCAAAACCTTTTTCGAGGATGTTTGTTTTTGCCACGGAAAATGTTTGTTCCGGGCAACATTTCTGAATGGATCCATACGAAACCTGGCACACGTATTTCTTGATTTATTTGAATTTTTTTAAGAGCTTTTTTTTGATTGGGGGTAAAATGAAGGACATACCCTGGTGTCAGAGAGATAAGGGGAATCATCCCCTCACACCCATCACTGCGCTATGAATCACCATAGAGCAGTGCATTATGAATAGATTACATTTTTGAAGGATGTTTGCGAGGTCTACCGTTCATAGAACTAGTAGCTTACTTACTTCCAGTTGACACTATCAGCACTCGTCTTCCTTTGTGATCACGGCTTTTTAACACGTTAGCGATTTTATAATTTAGGAAGGCATCTTTTTCATGCTCTGGCAACAGCCCATCTAATAGTGAAGCATAATCCCTTTTAAATTCAGCTACACGCCGCATCTGGGGACAAAAGAGAGGTATTATTTACTAAGGAATCAAATGTATTAAACTTTATTGGGTCATTAACTAATAATAGATAAACTTATTAAAGGATGACTCGGGCATTTGAATTGAATGTCACGAAAATAAATGAATGAATATGATACAATATGAAAAAATCTTGCCAACGGTTACTTAAATAAGATATGGCTGGTACTATAGTATATATTAAGTTGCAAAAAAGTTCAGATACAGATTTCATCAGTCAAACACATATAATTTAGTTTGAAGTTACTCAATGATAGGAGAAGAGGGTTTACATCATATAAAAAGGCGAAATCAGACCATGATAATATTTAACAATTTTCTTAAACGTCCATACAAGTACACTACCTGCAAGTTCTTACGCTAAGATCTGATCTACATAAGCACAGGCTGTTATTATAATTTGATTTATAATAGCTTAACGACCAGTAGTAGATGATTAGTCGAGTTTTCCCTGGAAAGTGCTTAGTTTCACGAACAAACAAGTTTCAATGTTTTAAGGGCTTAAGTATCCTATGAGCTTTGGACCTATTTCCATAAATCCACAGAAATTTTGTCCACACTATCTTCCATTTATTTTAAACGTGATAATTTTCAATTTTATACTTTTCTTTCCCTTATTCGCAAAATATTATTGTTATGAAGATAAATAAATAAACAATGCATGAAAACTGTGAAATCCATGACAAAATAGCAAGTCTAAGTTATCTACCAGAAGGCTTAAAACAGGTATGTATTGAATGATATACCAGTGAGGGTCATTACCTATTCTGTGCTTTCGTACTTACTTAAAACACCTTTTTTTTAGTGATAACTACATGGCTCCTACACTTGTCCCTATATGATTCATATACATACCTGTTTCAGCCTCAAGAAAGGTTAACATGAAAACATGGTAGTAGATGTTGTAGTTTGTAGGAGAATCAAACATGTCAAATATGAAGCAGATGTTACGAAAATATTGTGATTCAGTGTACTCAACAGTGTACTCAATGCAAGCACAACTTGTTATCATAATAATCCAACAGTTTATATAATCTTACAAACAATGGTATTTTGCTTCCTCTCTGCTTCAATAATAAGGAATATTACCAACATTACCATCCGATACATAATTTAGTCGTTCCGAGAAGGAGTAAAAATGTGGTGAAATATACCTAAGTACAGCAAAAAGAAAAAAAAACTAGCGTGTATTCCTATTTGCATCGTCAGCTTACTCTTCGGAGCCTAGGATACGCTAGGGAAAGGGTATTCTGGTCTATTTCAGACAAGAACAATACAATTTTATCAATTATAGAAAAAAAGGCATTTTAATTTATTAATGTTGACAAAATGTAAATGTATTTAATACATTTTTTGTCTTCTTCTTCTTCACACACGTATTTCCGGAATGCACGATCGGCAGTCGTAATTTTATGTACTTAGATGCATAGAAAACTTGACTAATGTTGTACAATACAAATAAATACATTTACATGCTAAAATTTATTTAATATTTCATAAAGGTGAAGGAAAAATTTCAAAAATTATTGTCGCCTATTCTGTCATTATTCGTAAAACTCGTTAACACCTTGACTTTTCACCAAGAATATTTTAGTGCAAAAAAATAACTGTTGACGTCACCACTCTGCATTTTCATGGTGCGATCATTCAATCTAAGAAAGAATATTTTTTTGACTCATGCCAGTAAACCAAGGATGTGAACTTTTAACAATAGGGTTCTCTTACGATGATAATGGTAGATTTTTTATGTAGATTAGGTATGTACCTACTTGTATTTAAATATTTTTAATGACGTCAAATAGTGTTTCACCTTTAGACTGATTTAAATCAACGTAACGACATACATTATTTTTTTAATTAGTAAAAGAGTGATTTTTCTTGTATCCTTAATACGTCATACATTCATTACACATACACACTAATACATTTAGTACGTTAATTTATTTACAAGATGACATTAATGTGTTTTAAACTTCTGGGAAATAGCGGAAATTTCTATATACCACTTCAAAGAGCATTGCCTTTTATCACATATTAACTTTATAGATTTTTATTAAATTAAGTCGTAAAAATCATAGTTCCTGATTCTTCTTGAACTTGGAAACTAATAATACTTATAAAAGAAATTCTCATTGTATCATGTACCAGTCTGTACAGTAGCAATGTGCAATTGTGTAGGAATAAAATTATTTTGTCATCGAAAAGTTGCCTTAGTCATATTTTTTTAACTTCAATGTTATTTTTTGTTATAAATCTTCAAATAATGAGTAGATACTTTTTAATTACAAACAATTAGCACACAAGGCATTGCTTTATTTCAATGTAATCTAATTCAGGACGATCTTGACCTGTTTCACCATGTGCCTATACATCACCTATGCTTTGCCTAGGCGTTAGGCTCAGTCACTTCTTGCGGTAATGAAAAAAAAAGCTTGCGACACTCACACAGGTTAATGACTGATTGCCAATGCCTACAAATGCACCTACACGTGCAAACGAACAGTCAATATGCATGCAATGAATTTATTATACAAGCCGGTAATGAACAATAAAAAGTCAATAATAGTGAAGCAAACTTTAACATTGCGCAGTGCGCTTGATCTTTGTTTTATAAAATAAAACCTATGTTATCGTTTTAATTGTTTTAAGCACAAGTTCTTACATTAAAAATTGGTCTCGCGCACGCTCGCGCTCGCTTTTTGAATTATATTTTTGTTTGTTCTACGTTTTCACTAACAACTTAAAACTTTTTCGTTACTGTTAAAAACCTCATTTAGGTAGTTTAATGGTAATTGCCAGGTTTTTTTAATTCCCTGAAAATCTGATTTCTAAGCCATTACAGATAATAAAAAAATAATATGCTAAGTACATAGACTTTTTTTCTGTAACAAGATACCCAGTAGCATAATTATTCAAATATTGTGAACTTCTGAATTTTTTTGTAAGTATATTATAGTTTTTGTATATTCTTACGTAAGTACATATTAGCACGCCTACTTTTGGTACCTATTAGAGACTTAATATTTCCACTTGCAACTAGCGTTGCCAGGCGTCCGGATAAACCCGGACATAGTTAGGCTTTTTGATTGCGTGTCCGGCCAAAATAAACGGTGTCCAGCTTGTCCGGCTTTTGTTAGGCTTTTTACATTTTATTTAATTTAACAAGATTTATGGTAATAATCAGAAAAGTTTTAAATACTGAGACACAAAATCTTCAATAATGTAGGGTGTCCGCCCGTTTTAGCTAAATTTCCGGCCAAACTGGCTGGTCTGTCCGGCTATTAGGTTTGGCGACCTGGCAACCCTACTTGCAACCATAGTCAGATCTCACTCTCTTCGTCTATACTCTTGGCATATACGCTCTCCAATAAACTTATATTAATATCTATTTAGAAGAGAAATAAGCAGAAACATAAACATTCAATATCGTAAGTATTGAAAGAAAATATAATTCGAATTAATTTAGCTTTTTGTATGTTGCAGCATTATCAAAACAGAGGTACGAGATGACATCCATCGATCGTTGTAACCGGATGGCCAGCTGACTATCCTCATTGTCGTTGGTGGAGCATTGATAACACAGTCAACACGTCATGTTCATATCGACATAGTGGAAGTAATATACTTAGGCCTTTGTTTAATATTATGAAGAAGTGCTAAATTATAATCCCTAGCTCTGAGTACTTAGGTCTCCAACGCAGGCTGACTAAATCACGATATGATAAAACTTATTTTTATCATCTACTAGCTGTTTCCCGCAGTTCCGCCTGCGTGTAAAAGTAGCCTATGTCCGACCCCGGTGTCTTCAACTATATTTATACCACATTTCATCAAAATCCGTTCAACGGTTTGGCCGTGAAAGCGTAACAGACAGACAGACAGAAAGACAGACAGACTTTCGCATTTATAATATTAGTATGGATATATCATCTACATGTACAATGTACATGGAATAGACTTTCGAGGCCAAATTTAAGATCATCTTTGGTATCGTGAATCATTGCTGATAAGATGACTGGTAGATAAGTAAGATGAATTATGTAGGTAGAGCAATTAGCAATTATTATTTTAAGTATAAATATATTTGTGATTGTCTTGAAAATTGAACAATAATTTTTGCTTGATATACAGGGTATCGAAACTGAGCGCAAGTCTTTTCAAAAATAGCGCTCCTGTTTTCTACACTAATATTATAAAGAGGAAAGATTTGTATTTTTGTGTGTATGTTTGTAATGAATATACTCAAAAACTACTGTGCTGATTTCAAAAATTCTTTTGCCATTGGAAAGCTACATTCACCCTGAGTAACATAGGCTATATACCGCAGGCGGAGCTGCGGGAAACAGCTAGTAGCTGTATATTTTAATAAAAAGAACTGTTAACTATAAAATTTCGTTGGATGTAGTTATTACTTCCTCGGCGTTAATTTACATAGAACATTTAAACGAAACTTGCACCACATGTAAACACATTCAAATAATTAGTGAGTCATTTTGTGATAGTGAAAAATGTAGATGTTAGTTGTTACATAGATCCGGGTATACGTTTTACCGAAGCCCGCAATATTATGTAATATTTTAAAGTTCATGTAGGAGACAAACAAGACAATGTAACGTGCATTGTCTTGTTTACTACTACTATTTACCTATAATATTTTTATTTTTTTTATTTTGTGGTGCTCACTTTTTTTGTTGTAAGTACTTAATGGTGTAAAGCGAAACGTACGTTCTTTTTAATCTATATCCGTTCTGGCGCTAGTGTGTGTAACAACATGGTAACAACGGTTCATGCAAACCCTTTTAGTATTTATGTTATTAGCGTTAATTTAATTGAATTTATTCTTAAATGAAACTGTCTTTCGAAAAAAAACAATCTATTATTTGCGAACACATTTTACTAATAATTAAGTAGTTATTTTAAATTGTTTAATCTTACCCAGAATTCTACTTGATTTAAAAGCTACTAATATAATTACGAATCTCGATAGGTACGCATTTTATTTCTATTCTATTCTATAAAAAAAAAAAAAAAATTATATTCTTTGTAGAAAAACTAGGATCTCCAAAATGTCAGACCAATGTATTTAACCATTAGCCTCTAATCCAAGCGGCCTTTACATAGAGTTAAGCTATTTGACATTGATACTGCAGACTATGAGGTCTTGGTCAATTAGCGACTAAACCATTATAGTGTCCTGAACCTGTCAAAGATGCATAAACAAAAAATCATTAACGGATTACGCAAAATATGTGCGTAGAAGTAGCGCATCTTTCATTGTGAGGGGCAACATAATTGATTGACATTTCAGGTCAATTGTTATAAAAATAAATAAAAAGAAATCTCGTCGTAACAGTAATTTGAGAGGACAATTATGCAAATGGTATCGCAATTGACTGTACAGTAAACTTAATTCGCAATGCATAAAACTGCTAATTTAAAAAAGTAAAGTACTCACAAGTTTTGAGGAATTTCGCATCCAGCGAATATATTGTGCTTATTTTGTGCACATTTTCTGAATTTGTCTTTTTATGTAAACTTAATATGAGTAGTTTTCAAATTTCTTACATTTTCCGAACATTCATAAATAATTTTGTGAAATACTGGATAGCGAAATTATTTACGGATCATTGTATATAATTATAGTAACATGCCTGTAATGTTCTTTAATAAAGTTACAATGCATTGCTAGCAATCTATTATGTATTGATCATCAAACTGATTTGAGTGAAGTCGTTACTCACAAATATTATAATAAATATTGCAAATTATAATGGCTGCTAATGATTTCAAATAAATTATCTCGTTTGCACGACTGTCATAAAAGGAGAGGTAAAGTAATTTTCCCCCTAATAAGATTTCAAATATATAAAGAATAACAGTGCGAAAAACTGCACGCAGTAAGTAGGTACTTAGGTGCTAAAATAACCACTATTCCAAAAACAAAACAGAAAATTAATACTGTATTTATGTAGAAGTATAATAAAATATTTATTGTCTAAATTGAGAATTAGTAGTCAATCAATGTTACGTATAAGTATTGTTCTTTGAATTTTAACAGTGTTTTAAAATACTTGGTAAAAGCCTGACCATGTTTGAAAACGAAGACGTGAGTAAAAGCTGGTGACATAGCAATATTTAGACCATTTCAATATGATGAATATAATAAAAAAAATTAATACTCATATAAGTATAACAAAAAATAAAACATATTATACTTAATACAAATTTAGACTAGTAAGTTCTGTCAACAGTTGACCTGGCGATTAGTGCCACTACCATGACATTTTGATAACGTAGACGCTAGCGTCTGCGTTTAGAAAATGTAAAGCGCCCATGGAGATTAATAAGATAATGCCACTTATCCCTTAGATTGAGCTTTATAAAAAGTGTTCTTGAATATTAAAAATATCATGCGCATGTAACAAGTAGGTACGTAACTCTAGACGCATAACATGACTTTCCCACAAAAATTACGTGTGTATAAGGTAAAACACATCTGTTGCGATGTACTTACTTAAGATATGAACTTCATATTGTGTCATGGTCACCTCCGCTCTATGACCCGTAGGCTTACGAAATCCTGCTAGCATCGTATATTGTCTAAATACTGGGGAATCAGTAATTTGCTTTAACTTAAGAATACATATTATTCTTGTGGAATAATGAATGGTCGTGAAGATTGTTACAAGTTGAAAATTCTGACTTACTATTAAATATATATATATAGATATATACATAAATATAAGTATATAAGTTAAGATATATATATAAGTTATTTATGTAATGAGAAAAAAGTTATAATTATATAAATTGGACGATATGATAAACACCACAAGTGAACAGTTTAACCAACAGTGTGTAAACTATCTACACTACTGTTGCTTTATTTTATTTTTTCGATTAGTTTTAGTTTTATTTTTGAACAGACGGCCAACATCCAACAACAAAATATTGTTAACCACTCTTAGACGCCTGCGGGCTTAGTGTAGAGATTACAAGTAATCTATTTTTTTTTCGCTTCATGTTACCAAAATTTTTATTAAGCTGCATGTTTTTATTCACAATTCACCAACTAACCTAGAAAGTTTTCTTTGATTCGTTGACATAACACTAAAGCAAGCAGCTGATGCCTACGCTAGTGAATATAACAACACTTGTACATAATAGGTATTACATCATTTTTGCAATCTAAGTATGCGTCTAAGGTATATAGCGAGGAAACTATCTTTTCCAAAACTTGCCTAAGATTGATTAAGAACTTTTTTTTATAAATTTTAAAAAACTAGTGTTTAACAAAAAAGGTACTGAGAATTACGTACTTAATAAAATTTATCACATCATATTTTCATTCAATTTGCGAAAATATGGGAAGTACCTAGTGTATAGGTATTAGTACCTACTTCCATATCCATATCCATACTAATAGAAAGTCTGTTTTTCTGTCTATCTGTCTGTTACGCTTTCACGGCCAAACCGCTGAACTGATTTTACTGAAATTTGGTATGAATATAATTGAAGACCCGGGCTCAAACATAGGCTACTTTTTGACGCAGTCGGAGCTGTAGGTAAAAGCTAGTGAATTATATTACTAAGAGAATATATAAAATTACTTATTACTTACAAGTGCTAAGGCGCTCTCGGGATACCACTTACACGGGCGCAGGAAAATTGTCAATATTTCTTCTTCGTCGGAGAAGTAAATGTCATCGTTCTCCTTGAGGAGTTCCCGGAGACGCTCCAAGGCCTCTCTCACTCTCTCTGGTGTTTCTCTTAACTCCCTCAAAGCAATTTCCTTGGTCTCTGGCAGCAATTCCACGTTGCGTTCTATCTTAAATTCACCCGAACTCATTTTTGTTCACCCTATCTGTAAAGAAAAAATGAAGTAGGTATTATAATTTATATTTTGTCGAAGATTCAGATTTTTGAGATAAATGCGCTTAGCCAGTAGTTTTTACAGGTTCCGTGTCCGAAGTATAAAAATAATTCTTCTTTTTTTTCGAAACACGAAAACGGACTTTTATTCGTCTTATAGGACTCCGAAAAAATGCTTTACCTATTAAAGTTAATTCAAGGTACGAAATCCTATTAATACAATATGAACTTCTACATTTCACTTTTGGTTTTTAAAATTAAAACTTAACTAAATTGGTAAGAATATAAATAAGTAATCAATGAAAATAGGGCGCCCCGACGCCTCGGCTCTTCTTTGGTCGTCGTTATCTAGTACCGTGTTTGTGAATAAACCAAGCTAATTTTATTTAATAAAAAATATTTTAGGGATTGAAACGTATTACTAACCCGGAAATGTTTGCTTCGTAGAATAAACTTAGGCAACAAACATTTTACAAGCAACATTGACTTTGACCCTACTTGATGACAAACTAAAGCCACGACCAGTGCATCATTTGATGATTGTCAATAGCTTGGTCGCACAGCCATCAAATCATATGAAGAGGACTTCCTTTTAAATTATATGGTAATTGATGTGCGGACATCAATAGGAAACACAATTGAGTACTTTTGAAAATAGTATGTTGTTAAGAGCATAACGAGTATAATTCCGAGACAAAACGTTCAATAAGTAATAACAATTTCATTTTTAATGTATTTTCTTCTAACTTTATGGTAATTTGTGGCTCGTTATGTAAAATGTCTGCACAACACGCTTCGTCTTATCGCACATAACATCGGAACACATTTTGTTTTTTTTTTTTTTAATTTTAACATGAATTTTATATTTCAGAAAATGTAAAATTTGAAAGGTCATTTCTATACAACATGCATTGTCAAAACCTTGGCAAAAATTTCTACTCACAAGCAAGCCTCGATAGTCATTCATGAGTTTAATTTCATCATAGACATAGGAAACGCATCCCGTTAGAGCGGGGCGCACTTCCTAAATCTACGAATTTTATTTATTTTTTTATTTTGAGACACTTACGCAAAGTCAAGCAAATTGCTAGAGAACTGAGCTGAGAAAAATGTCTGATTCATTAAGTAACACGTAATTTCTCATGAAAATATTTTTCATGGTTTTATCTATCTACTCGTATTTCAAAGCCCTTTTGGTCGAGAGGAAATTCTCTAAATTATTGTTTACTTTTATAAATTTGCCGATGGTTTAAAATCGTAACAATTTTCCTTTTTTTTCAGCTGGTTGTTTCTATGCCCTAGATCTCATTATGCCCATATCCTAAGTTGATACGAGGATTTACACCCGTATTCTTAAACCTTCACTCAAACTCGACTCAACCTTACTCCACCTCATTGGTATGATTAGTTGTCACAAGCTTCCTTAACTTGAAATGATTTCTCATTGGAGGCGAGTATCGAACTGTCAAATATAAGGTTGGTCTAGAGATACCTTGAAGCGTCCTTGAAATGAAATAAAGTAGTTAAAAAACGGGTTTTTACCACTTTTGGCCTAGGTATTTACTTACTTCATTTTATTTTTTACTATATTGTTTCGTAATTTTCAATTTTTGTGTTTAAAATTGTTATTATAACCTCATTGGAGTTTGCTCAAGCAACCAACTAAGAATGTCGTTTTCAAGAAAAGTTCGAGGACTTCCTTAAGGCTTGGAATGGTTATGTTTAAGAATACGGGGGTTAGTTTATATTCTTAAGAAATATTATGAAGTAGGTAGATCAAATACGTGTAAGTGCATACTTAGGCGCATACTTCCGTACTTCATTACGCAAAATAGAATACATAATTTGTATTTTATATTCATCATTGATTAAAATAATATTCTAATGTCAACATTTACTTAACAAGACCATCAAGACACATTATATACCTAAAAGTGGATATCTAAGTAAACATATAAGCACATACTACTGCCTCGTGGTCCAGTGGTAAAGCAGGGTTTCCTAACCTTTTTTACATCAAGGTTCCCCGGATTACAAATAATATTTTCATTTGAGATTAAAACTATTTTTTTTTTTTATTGAACGCATATGAACCGTCACTTCTCGTGGACGTTGCAAAAGGCGATTATGGGATAAACAGTTGAATATTTCTCCGACCAACGACATCACGGAAATACTAGTAAACAAACAAAATACCCTTACTGACTTTTCTTCATATAGGTAGTAGAGTTAACAACACCAGGCGCGTGTTTAGGCTAACCTGATCAATTAGTTTTGGTACTCAATTTTATCTTCTCTTCTTCATCCTAGGTCCTAGCGCATATTTGCCTAGGAGCCCAGGGCCGCTAAATTCTCTCTACTACTCTCTCTCAATACTCATCTTTATCTTTTACATCTAAACATATTATTAGTTTAAGTGTCTGTTCAAAGGGACTTTGACATGGTCGATGGTCGATGCTACAAACTAAGACTAATCTAGCTAGAGCATTGACTAATTATAAAGTCTAGACATAACTCAGGCACGTATCCCTGTATGAGATGATATAAAATCTCTTTTATTGTTACGATTATTAGTAGTTCGGTAAATATGACCTGACTAGAAGTCTTTAGAAAAAAATCTCTTTGGAATACTAAAAACCGTTTCTTTTCTTCATTTAAAAATAAATCCAGGAAATTTTTATCCATACAAAATAAATCTTTAATTTTTAATTTATTTTTATATAGTAAGTAGATAAGTACTGTCCTTTGTGAAAACACTATCTTTGTGTAGGTTGAGCATAACTTTTCTACCATTATTATACTTACGTTAATCTTGTGCTTTTTTTAGCTTATAAAACTGTCTTATTTATTTATTTGATTTATGTGATAAAAATTATATTTCGTTTGGTGCGTACGTGCCTACGTACTTATGTACTTACGCTGTACGTGCATTTCGGCAGTATTTTTTAAATATAGCATGTTTCTGAAGCACTAAAACGCAAACGACACCCATAAAAAGTATGTAAGTGCCTAAACAATTCAATTAAGTTATGTACGTAGGTACATTGATAAAATATTAATATTTGTTTTGATAACTTGCTTGTAGATTACTCATTGTTATTCCTTATTATCGTGTATGTGTAAACCCAGCAATGGGACAAAACTGTTTCCTTTTTTATTTATTTTTACAATCAAAATACAACGATAATTTAATAATGCTAGCGGGCTCTCTCTCCAAAACAATATACCCAAGTTTAGAATATAATAGGAAAAACAGTAAGATGAAAAACAAAGGAAAAGACTGCGCCATATAAATTGTTGAAAAATAGGTGTAAACAGTACCAATATTTAAATAGAACAGGTAATTTAATTGGATCTTGATCTCGGTTGCATACCGGTTTACATTCCTGATGTTAAGCAAGGCGACCGGCTATTAGTTGTTTATGAAGTGCAAACGATTGCACATCTTGTTGTATTGTTCTATCGAGTTATCTATTAATCTATGGTTTAATCAACCCTGCACGCGCTGATGTGATCATATTGCAAACGTTCCACATAAAATGCTAAATTGTTTTTTTTTTGTCATTTATTACCGATTAGGCAATTTGAAAAATCGGTTAAGCTTAATGAATTCGCTTTAAGACTTTTTTTAATTCATCGCTGGGCACTAATTAGAACAAAAGTACAATCATCGATCCAGAGATTTATGTAGGTGTTTATCTATTTATCTTAATTTGTATCATAACACCTACTATCTTGTATAAATTATAGTATTTTATTAGACGTTGATTCATTTATGAAGTATTTATAAAAGTTAATTCAAAATAAACTTACCTCACTGTTCTTAGGATTTATACAAAAATATATACTGTTGTTGTCAATACACAAAATTTGCACAAAAGACACGACACATTCACGAACTGGTTCAGTTCCGCTCCAATTTGTTCACAAAAGTTTTTAATATTGTGTAAATCACTTCAGCTGTGAAGACCACGGTATGAAAACACGCGTCGATTTTTAAAAGTGTGAAAAATCGTGTGCGGGGCGACGAGTGAGAGGCGAGCGAGTGTGCGCGCGCGCAGCTCGACAGTTGTTATATAGAGACGATAACACGCTTACTTTGTTTGTAGTTCTGCGTCTGATAGTACTGTGCTGCAAGCTTAGGGGTGAAAAGCCTCAGCCGACATACAAAATTAAATTATTCTATAAGTATAGATATTTTATACTAGTTTTAACGAGCATCAAAAATGCAAGTAAAACGTTCCTATCTATAAACACGAATGAAAATACAAATAATCGGTATGTTTCGCACGGAGCGAAAGCGGGTTCACGAACTGATTTATTTTTTCAGTTTGAAACCATGCCACATGCTTAAAATTCATTATCGTGTAAGTTAAAAAATTTGTAAAAAGGCATATAAAAGTCAGGATCGCAGCACCCGGTTCCTGATTTTGATGGTGCCTATAGGCTGCTGTCAACCACTTTCTTTCAGGTGGACCGCGTTTCGCAAAAAATAGACATATTTCGCACTAGTACTTATCTAGGTGTTAAACTTTAGCAGAGTATATAGAAAAAACCTGAGTTTTTTTTTCAACAAAAGAAAGACTGGGTAGTATTTAGGTAGATAATAATGATTGACTTGTGTGTAAGATTCACATTCATAACTTAGGTACATACTAAACATAAATAGGTATTTATACCTACACATTTTCTTAGAATCGAATATATAGATACTAAAACTATACTAATACACATACAGGTTGAATTGATAGCCTTCCTTTTTGAAGCCGGTTAAAAACAAAGTCGAATTTGGAACTTCGATGATTATCGTGGACATATTGGACATAATATATATAAGTCTCATAATGATAATGAGAGCAAAATGTATTTGTTATTTGATACGGAATGAGTAATTAGAGTATTTGCCTAATATTATGAACAAATTATCTGTATACTTACTCATTCTGTAATATTATAGATTTTGTATATCATGAGAACAAAGTGATCTCATTGTCATAATGATATCATTTCAGTCAAGATCCACTTCTGGAAATACTCATGTAGCATAACGGCCTCGGCCAATCCGTAAGTACCTTTTATCCAGGGTTTTCCTCGGTCGATTCAAAGGGCCCTTGAGTAGGTATCCTTAGTATGTGGATCTCCTACGAAGATCTTGTCTGCCCAAACGACCATAGCTTCTTCGCACTATGTGTCTAGTGTTTCAGTTTAAAAAAATAAATCTGCTATGCTCTTCGTGACCATACGTCGGTACGGACTACGGACGGACCGTCCTTTTTTGCGGCTCTACGTCTCGGTGTCGCGAAATTGTCCCATTTCTCGAAAGGCGAATGCATCTTTATTTTATCTACTTTTATATGTCCAGATGAAGAATAAATATTGCTATTGGTTTCCAGATGAAGGGTACTAAACTTCCCGTGGATGACGTATCTCAAATACTTTTAAAACGAATAAATAACTTAATGTGCCCCACTTTCCTGCATTTTTGGAAGCATGTTGCTGCAAACTATGTTAGTAATTTTTTTACCATTTAAGATGGCAATCGTCCAGACCACACAGGTCGAACCATACTTATTGTTTTCCAAATTATTCATAAAGGTTATACTTACTCTTTATTAGTCATCCCTTTGTTGTGCAGTGATAGGGTAGCTTGCGGACAGATTGGTAGGTAAGATTGACTACTAATGATGATGACGCATGATCATAAGCACTATGACCTCTTGAACAGACTACTCATAATTATACTTAGTTACAAAGTTCACTTTTAAATATCATAAAAGAGCTGTACATTCATACGACACTCTTTTCAGGAAGTCACTGTGTAGCTAGCTATTTTTGTATCTCCTCTGCAGTACTATTACTCATCTAAGCGCCTTATTGTAAGTATTAGTGATGTATGGTTGTTGTTTTAACATCAAAGTTCACTGAGATTATTTTATTTCAATTGTTTCTCCTCCTTTGACGAGCGGACAAAACACGGCGGACATTGCTGATAACGGCCGCAAAAAAAAGTGCTTAGTTCTATTAAGTCTGTGGTACAAAATACAAATCTTTCTTCTAGTTGGACGGGAGAATGAAGCATAAGCTTCCCTACATTTTAACTGTTTTTACGTTAGTACTATTCATAATTCTGTGCCGTTTCCGTTGCTGTAATTTAGTAATTTTACGAAAGTTCCTTTGTAGAGATTGCATGAGAGAAAACTTATAACATCACATTGTTAACCTTTCCATCGTCTTACAATATGGATGACACTATAAACAACGGTAATATAGTTAAAACTTGCGTTAAGGTACTGTAGTGAGTGTAGTGAAGTAGTACTGACTAACATAGCTTTAAGGTATTGTGTAAGGTACTTGATACAAATAAGGCCTACCTAATATCAAACACTCGTATCTTGATAAATTATTCTAAAAAGGCGATAAATAAAAGCATGGCATTATTATAAATCAGTGGTGTTATTTCCAAGCATCTGTCCGATGGCTTGGATACATAGCACACGGGTACGCGAGCCCGACTTACTCGAGCTGCTACAGAGTCAACCCATGTCCATCCGAGTCAGTAGCATCAGTACCTCATCCTTTCCCCAAACTCAAACACTTCCCACCCTTCCTTAGCTTAAGAATACTTCCGATGGGTGCAGCGTCGGAAGTCCGATAAGCCGCTGAAACTGCGCTCGCCGACCCGCCTGCCAAGCATGGCGAGTATGGCAACAACCCTCAACTAATGGGGAGGCCCAAGTCCAGCAGTGGACTGACTGCGGCTGGAACGACGATAACATAGTAACTAAACAAGGCCTATATGCTTAACTTACAGAAATATTGTTATTAGAGTACTAATTATATGTAAATTGTATTCATGTACCTTTTAATCACGTGTTTCCATGAGATCCCTGAACAACTTTCCAAGTTATTTTACTAAATATTTTGCTAAAATTGCTAGTCAAATTTGACGTTGCATATTAACATGAAATAAAATTAAAATAATATAATAAGGAAAAAAAAATACAAAAAAAAAACCGTTTCCATACATTATATTTATTGCTAATTAACATATTATCCCAAAATTATTAGTAAATATTGAAAAAGGAAATAAGGGAAAAAGAAAAAAAGCCTTTTTTTAAAGTAGGCCTTTTTTACTTATTAAACGTTAAATGCGGTCATAGTTAGTTAGCATATTATAAAAATACAATTAAATGTCATAGTATCTTGTTTTTTATGAGTTATGTTGTGATCAGTATACATTACTTGAAACAAAACTTCAAAGAATAACTTATTAAAATAAGATAAAAATTACCACAAATTACTAACACGCCAATTAAAACGCGATCCATAAACGACCGGCCACTATTCTCCCTGTAAGCGCGATTGAGCCTCTTGCACTGTTTGCCGAGTCGTGGCGCTTTTGTTTATGCGCATGTGAAGTATTTTTGATGTAAATATATTTTAAATGACTTTTTCTAACTATAGGCTTTATTAGAGCATAGGCCTTATATGTATCAAGTACCTTATGTTATAACAATAAATAAAAAAAAATCTAACGCCAACCATCGTATCAATCTGTTCATCTCTACATGAGGAGAGGGATTAAAAGAGGTACGTCCTTCTGTGAGTACTTACTTACTATAAGAATTGATTTTCATTATTTGTGAAAGAAGCCTATCTTAATCTATCTTAAGATTAATAATTGGTCTCGCGCGATCGACTAGATACCGTCGGGATACTAGAAAAATGCGGCAACAAAAACTACGCCGAATTCGGCGTACTCGCGGTGTACGCGAGTACGCCGTGTCAGACACGCCGCAACCGAAGAGCGTATTGGACGTCTAGATAATTTTTTAATCTAAGGAAGCCCATATTCGATATTTAAATCTACAGCAGCATCTTTAATCAGCAGCCAACCTCGTTGCATTACTATCATGAAATTTTATCATGTAGGTATTTGATTATTTATTGGCAAACTGAGCATAGATAAGAATGTGTATTTCCTTTAACCATGATTAACAAAAAAACAAATAGGGAACCATAAATAAAATATTAGCTCAAGATAAAGAATATCTTGCGTTGATGCGTAGGTATAAGTATTTGATTTTACTCTTTTGTTTTGTCCTTTTTGTCGTTTTCGTCAACGAGACACGTCAAGTGTTCTCAAAATACATAACAAAAACTGTAGTTTCAAATATGTTGAAAATATAAAAACAACATGTTTAAGTATAAGCATAATTTATTCTTAAGTAACACTTAGCATTTCAATATAAATTTGTTAATTGTCTCGTCATTAACAGCCTTTTAGATACCATTGCTAGGTATAGGTTTTAAATTATGCCATGTACAATCGGGAACAGATAAAATTAACCCCCCGGCCTTAGATTAATAATAGGTCTCGCGCGCTCGACTAGATACCGTAGGCGTACTAGAAAAATGCGGCAACTAAAACTACGCCGAATTCGGCGTACTCGCGGCAGTTAGTCACGCCGCAACCGATGAATGAGTTGGACGCCCAGATAAATTTGAAATTTAATGTAAAAGCAGAAGCAAAATGGCAGTTTGCGTAGTCAAACTGCGTAAGAATACTAAAATAAAAAAATAAAGATACCTTTTTTTCCTTTGTGGGTAGGCGAAACACAAAGTCATAAATAAATCAGCTGTATTTATTTTTGTATTTAAAAATAGTTAACATTCAAAATATTTATAAATAACTAAAATAACTCACTGCCAGGCCCGCCTGCTCTCACTGAATCATTGATTCTCTTCAAATTACTGTTTTATTTCTACACAATCTCATTAAGAATATCTTCACTATAACTCACAAAGTATGGATGCGCAGCTTGCTCACAATTTAGAAGAACTTGAAAAAATGTTCAGTTCCCGCATGATGGAGTATGACCAAAAGCTTGCAAAGGCTACATCTGGACCCATTATTCAACAAGATGTTGCTTCATTATCTCGTGAGTACTCAGAATTTAAATCTTTTGTATGGCAAACCCTTTCAAGGATGAAAACACAACTCGAATTACTGACTCTGGGACAGGACAGGCTTGAGATGATCATGCGCCGGAAAGTGCTGCTTCTACATGGGCTCTCCGAGGAGCAGAACGAGGATGTGTATGAGCGAGTTCTTCACATAGTTATTTCCCATATGAAGTTGACAGATTTTACCCGTGCCAACCTCCAGGTTTGCCATCGACTCGGTGCTCCACGAGCTAGGACCCGTCCAGTGCTGGTGAGATTTGCAGTACTTGAGCATCGTCATCTTGTTTGGGACAATAAGACCTCCCTTAAGGGCACTGGCATTACAGTGTCTGAATTCCTGACTAGGCCAAGACATCAGGCGTTTACCACTGCTAGAAAGCACTTCGGCATCAAGAATTGCTGGTCGGTAGAAGGGAGGATTGTTGTCATGCTTCCTGACAAATCCAGACGCAAAGTGGAAACATTATGCGAGGTGCAGAAGCTTGTGGGTGAGCATCCTTCGGCCGCGGGCACCTCTGGGTCTTCCAGCGCCAACCGAACTGATGCTACAGCATCTCAGCAGCCTGTGAAAAGATCCCGGCGTCGAGTTTGAACATTGTTAAGTTCATGAATGACTATCTGCGTCGACTTGTCCCTCTTGTCGATTACCTCCCTTGGTATTCAGCCCCATTTTCAATTTTGTTTATATAAATGCTCTCACGTAGGTATTTCCTTATTATGTATTTGTGAAACCACCCTGCTTTACTTGTAACTTTTTTTAATATTTTTATTCTACAACGGTAGGTACCACTTTATTTGTTGACAAAATGACCATTACTGACTGACAATGACATAACTATTTTCCCGGCTATCACTGTCACAAATTTTTCTTTTTTTTTGTTATGTTTTGTTCCCGGATACGGATCCAAATTTAATAAGTGGTCAGGGTAGGTGATCGATTTTATTACTTGTAATTATAATGGTTAACTATTTTGAAGATATATGTAACAGGAATTTCTTTCAGTACACACTAGTGAGTTCATGATGGGTTTGGCAGCTTATCGTAGCTATCTTTTATATTTTATTATTATATATATTTTTTGTTTTATTAAAATATCTTATAATCTATATATATATTATATTACCATTCTATAATATTATTCATGGCGGACGATATACTCCTTGATCTTGACGATAGTTTTTTCAGTTGTTCATCTGTTAACAGTTTTGTCAGCGCGGAAGATAATGAATCTTTTGCATCTTACGACTTGTATTTACACGATCAACTTTCTTCCCTTTTCTCCAAATACCCTCGTAACCTTAATCTTGCTCATATTAATGCACAGAGTGTTGCTGGTCACTATTCTGATCTGATAGCGTCTATTGACAGTGCTCATCTTGATGCATTATTAATTTCGGAATCTTTTCTTAAGCCTTCTCTTCCTTCTTCCCATTTCGTAATACCTGGTTTTATTCTGCTGAGTAACGATAGAGTGGATAAGCAGTGTGGGGGTGTCGCAATTTACTTACGTAACAATATTCCATATAAACTGGTCAATGCCTCTCCTTCAAACTATTCTGCTTCTGCGGAACACCTCTTTATTGAGATTATTGTTAAGCACACTAAAGTTCTACTGGCAGTGTATTATAGCCCCAGCCTTCGCATCGACTACTTTCATTCTTTTGATCTTCTTCTTAACGAATTCTGTCCAAATTATAAACATATTATTGTTATGGGTGACTTCAATACATGCCTTATCAAAAATGATTGGCGCACTCACAAACTCTTACATCTTTTAACTTCCTATAATCTTAATGTCCTGCCTCTCTCAGCAACTCACCATGTACCTAACCGTACCCCTTCTCTCCTAGATTTGATTATAGTGTCCTCTCTCGACTTTGTTTCTATGCATGGTCAACTAACTGCTCCTTTCTCATATCACGATCTTCTCTATCTTTCTTACTCTATTATTCCCCCGAAGCGTGAACATGAGTATATTTTTCGCCGTAACTTTAATGCCATAGACTTGGAGAAATTTTATACTGATGCGAAACACATTGACTGGACAGCAATATACACTAGTGACTACGTGGACACTAAGGTTGAACAATTTAATAGTAATGTCCTGAAATTATTTAACGAACATGCTCCCTTGAAACGCATTAAGGCAAAACGTAACCCTGCACCATGGCTTACAACTGAGATCAAAGAGGCCATGAGGCGAAGAGACAGAGCTAAACATAGATTCAAGCGATGCCCCACAGAACACAATGGCACCATATTTAAGACACTCCGCAATCGCTGTAATCGTCTGTGTAGAGATGCCAAGCGACAGTACTTCCATAACTCTCTTACTTGTAAAAGCCCCGCGGAAATGTGGAAATTCCTTAAGTCGGTTGGTATCGGTAAATCCTCTCCACTTAATCACAATAATTTAGACCCAAATGACATCAATAGATATTTCTCTCTTCCTCCTGTCTCACTATCTCCTAATATTAAATTGAATACTCTGGCACAACTGTCCAATCTACCTACTCCACCATATTCTCCACTTGAACTATCTTCAGTTACAGAGGATGAAGTTAAGAAATGGGTTCTCCATGTGTCCTCTAATGCGGCGGGTAATGATCAAATTTCTGCAAAAATGATTACTCTTCTTCTTCCTGTAGTTCTTCCAATACTCACTCATATTCTTAACTTCTCCATTTCGTCAGGATTATTTCCTTCGGCCTGGAAATCGGCTTATATTATTCCGTTGCCTAAAGTCTCTAATCCCACCTCTCTTTCCCAGCTCAGGCCTATTTCTATTTTATCTTTTCTTTCAAAAGTTCTTGAGCTAATTGTCCACAGTCAATTATCTGCCTTTCTCTTGCGCAATAACATTATTAGTCAATTCCAATCAGGCTTCCGTGCAGGCCATAGCACAGTGACTGCACTAGTTAATGTTACTGATGACATCCGCTGGGCTATGGAAAATAAATCTCTTACTTTACTTGTTCTTCTCGATTTCAGTAGTGCTTTTAACTCTATCGATTTCGATGTTCTGCTGGAAATTATCCGATCTCTAAAGGTAACTTCATCAACTCTTTCTTGGTTTGAGTCGTATCTTCGGGGTCGCTCGCAGTGTGTCCGCCTTGGGGAGGTGACCTCTGATTGGTGTGAGCTCACGGCTGGTGTGCCTCAGGGTGGCGTACTTTCACCTCTCCTCTTTTCTATCTTCATTAATACTGTTACTAAAATTCTATCTTCCAGTTTCCATCTCTATGCAGACGATCTGCAGCTCTATTGCCAGTTTTTACCAGGGGAAATAGATTCAGCCATTAACCGTATGAATGATGATCTACAGAGATTGAGTGTATGGGCTGAGTCATACGGTTTACTAGTAAATCCAAATAAATCCCAAGCAATGATCATAGGTAGTAGTTACTGGAGGAATTCACTTGATCTAAGCGCTATTCCATCACTTCTTCTGGATGGTACCGTTATCAATTTTGCTAAGACCACTAAGAACTTAGGCGTTGTTATTGACTCGGGTCTAAACTGGAATGCGCACGTTTCTGCAGTTAGTCGTAGAGTTCACTTTACCTTTCACAATCTAAGATGCCTTCAGACTTTCCTTCCTCTGGAAACTAAAATTTACTTATGTCAGTCCCTTATATTGCCACTTCTTGATTACGCCGATGCCTGTTATCTGGACGCTACAGAGGAGCTGCTGAACAAACTTGAACGCCTGCAAAACTTATGTATCAGATTTATCTATGGTTTGAAAAAATTCGACCATGTCTCCGACTTCCGCAGCCAACTCAAGTGGCTCCCTATCCGACTTCGCAGAAATATGAGAATCCTCTGTCTCCTATTCAATGTCCTGTACAATCCCTCCTATCCTTCTTATCTAAAGGATCGTTTCTCCTTCTCCCGTCCGATTGATGCACCTTGCCGTTCCCACCTTAGAACCCTCCTCAATATTCCCATCCATCATTCCGATTCCTACACTCACTCCTTTTCAGTCCAAGCAGTAAGATTGTGGAATTCATTGCCAGCTGATATACGTGACTCTAAAACTATCTCAATATTTAAGAAACTAGTTAAAGATTATTATCTGTCCTTAGCACAGTAGATATTTATGTATGTATTTTATATGTAAGTTTATTATGTATGTATTTTATATGTAAGTTTATTATGTATGTATTATTTGTAATAGTATTTGTGTATGTATGTTTATGTATGTTTACATTATAAGGATTTAAAAAAAGTTTTACCTAGGTAATTAGGTATACTTTTCCTTTCTTTTTTGTACACGCTAATTACCCTTTTCTTGTCTTTTCCTCTCTTGGGTCTGCTGGAAGAAATTTCTTTAGAAATAAGCAGCTCCCTTGTACTTTTTTTTCCTCTTATGTATAATCCTTTACATTTTTATTGTGTACATGAATAAAGTAAATAAATAAAAAAAATACCTATTACATACCATCAGTAAGTATTGCAAATTTTCGAAATATGGACATAAATTACTCATGAAAATAATAAAACTCTAAAATATGGCTCGAAGTACCGCTCAGTGCTTGCCGTGTATTAAAAAAAAACCCAAATTCCCCGAGGTTTCGATTTTTTTTATTTGGATATTTTGTTTTTTAACTCGCGACCCCAAAAGAGGCATGTTATAAGTTTGACTTAGCCGGCTGAGTGAGTGGGCGACAATCGAAGAAATCATACCTATCAGTAGGCGATGAGACTAGCAACCGATCACTATTTTGATTCCATTTGCCACCTTTACGCCCACCAACATTCTCAATTTGGCCTTTGTTAGTCACCCTGTAGAGTAGTGTTGCCGGATAATCAATTATCATTTTTTGTTTTTTAATTAAATAAGAATATAATCGATTATTAATTGCAATACCTACCAAGCAATTAATCGATGGTTGAAGTTAATATAATACATAGGTAATTGTTTATATCGATTGTTATGTATCGAGAGTGTATCGATTATGTTTCGATAGTGTCGATGTAATCTGTAGTATTGATTTTTGACAATTCATCGAAAATAATCGATTGATTGGTTATCAATTGAAATACCAAGCATTTAAGGTACCAGCTATGCAGATATACCGGAACTCTTACTCGGAATTTGTAAATGTAATATGTATATCAACTACATAACTGTATGTTTCTGCGGCGGGAGTGTACAGCGGCCATTACACAAATCATCGTCATTCAACTCAAACAGAATAAAATATTATACTTACAGAAATATATTATCGATAGTATCATCATGTATCGATATTATCAAGATACCTCACTACCGATACCTTAGATTATTTTTTCAACTATCAAAGAATCGATGTAAAATCGATTTTCCGAAAACACAACTTAAAAGGGGTCAGTAATCAATTAACTTCAAGCTAAATAGAAAATTAAAAGTAAACGTTTATCATACTGCACTGTGTAATAATAAATTAAATGAAAGTTCTTGTTGTAATTTTAGGATTCTATATTAGAAATATTAAATAAAGTAGACAAAAATTAACCATTTCGCCTTAGCTCCGTAACAAGACGACAGCAATTTATAACTTTCCCATTGATCGGGCACCAGTCAAGTAGCTGGCAACACCATAATCGACGCTAGTGTGCGTCTTTGCACATTGTTTTACACACACTGTACTAATAACTGCCACATTCTGGCAACTGATTTTTGTTCACAGCGCGGTATCTAGTCGTAGCGCCGCGGAGACCAATGATTAATCTAAGCCCCCGGCCATAGCTGAAGTACGGTAGAGGTCATGTTTTATTGCAACTGGAGCCTTATTTTTGAAATGTATGACATTGTCGCACAAAAGCCCTTCGTTATCGAACAATAATTCTTCGTTAACGAACGAAACTCGTGCGATATCGAAAAAAAAAATATTCGACTCGCCGATTTTGTGAGTCACACTTTACAAAAATAGCACTCCTGACTTTACCTAAGTCCTGTGCTGTACGTAATCATTGTCGACAAGCGACTTTTATAACTTCGTAGACCTATCTAGCTTTGAATGACCAACGTTAGTTTTTTATGTTATTTTATTCAACTTTCATCAGCTTCCTCTGCCTCGGCCGCTGCTGCAGTAGTCGCGTCGTCCTCCGAGTTGTCATCGTCGCTACTGTCTTGCTGCAAGAAATAATATCAATTCGGTCACAGGGTCATAGCAATTTTATGTACGTTTAAGGGACTAGAAATAAACCTCCTTCACAAATAACTGAGTAAACCCGGCGTTTTTCTAAGTACTGCGTCCAGTGCTACAGGCTTGAGCCACAAACAGAAATCGTTGATTATGAGTTGGAAGAGATCGGTAGCTTATCGGGGCGGGCGTATTCGTATCGTGGTCGATATAGAGTGTCATACAAAGGCGAGCGCGGCCTAACTTAAATTAGTCTACGCCTTTGAACTGAGTAAGGTACCTTTACACAGCCTGAAAAATCTGACAGTTCTAGCCACTACTAAAGCACCTGAATTTTAATTCTATAATTATAGTTCTATCTAAAAATGGTTATTAAGGATGACGTTTTGGAGTACGGAGGGAGCGATGGTGTTATGCTCGACCGCCGCAAAGTGAATTACTTCCCGCCAGGCGAGGTGTTATGCCTGGGGAACCGCGGCTCCGACGGTGTTCTGTCGGAGGTTGTATATATGCTCCAATTCTTTAGAAACTCTGATATCGCGTTTCAGTCCGCCGTACTAATTAGGCTTCTTGTATGGCAATTTCGAATTAGTCGCTTTAAGCGCCATCTGTTGCGTTGTGTTGTAACTTTTTACTGTGCGATTGTGTCGCCACAACGTCACAAAAGTAAGCTGACGGGAACTGAAAAACACGCTTGAATGGTGATCAGTTCATGACTCATGAGACGTTAAGTAATCCTAACTAACTAATATGAGTACTGGTCCTTTGGCTTTATCTTCTGAAGCAATGTTCCTGTTTCGCAAACACATAGGAAGGAGTACTGAGAAGGACATAGGACCTTTCATCGGGGAAAAAAAAACAACTGTTCCCGTGGAATTTCACTACGCGTAAAAAGCCGCGAAAAAAACTTAGTTCCTAACACTAAAACTGCTGAACATACCTCTAACTTCAAATCAGAATTGTATGACGACTTAAGAGCCTCGTGGATGTATTTATACAGGTAGTCTCTGACCATTTCGTCTGTGTTGGGTGGGAGCCAGCCGCGCTTGGGATGGCAAAGGTAACCAGATGGCGGTTCCGCTGCCAAGAGTTCTTGGACCTCAGGCAGTTGGATGTTGCAATACTGTGAAAGTCAGATTATTTACATACATTAGTTCTGAAAAATACACTTACAAAGTGTTAACAGTAACAAGATAACGGTAATTTAAAAAAAAACTAAAACACCCTACTGCCTTTCTGTGTAATTTGGAAACGTAGAACCCAAAAGCATATGCAATTTTGTTTTTTATTTAATTTTATGTACCCAGTGTCACTCTCACAGTAAATACGAATCTAACGACACCTCTCAAGCTAAAATCCATCGGGCCGTTCAGCCTGCAGGGCGTGCCAAACAATCATACATACACACATACAAACATACCTACATACATACCTACTCTTGAAAAACATAACACTTTTTTAAAATATAGTGAAACGAAGGCCTTTATTGGCCTCAAGTCGTATTTATGCAGGTCTAGAAAGAATTACAACGAATTCTAGTATAGAATCGCAGTGTTCCCACATTTAGGGCGTATGTTCAGGTGTAACACTGGTCACAAAAATTGAGGAACAATCATTTGATGCGGATTGTTTGTTTGCTGAAATGATTGTGTGGTTCCATTTGCGGGAACCTTTTATTGGCTTTTAAGTGTATAAATTTGTTTTATATTCTGTATTATTTAGCTGTTGGTTCTCCATGCAAATAAATAAATAAAATACTGACAATATCACCAATTATCTTATTCATGGAATCAGCCTACTGGAGCTAGGGAGCAAAAGATATAGAACAGTTATTTCAGCTGTCTCTCTTTTAAATTCAGCCGTAGCCAGTCCACTGTTGCACTGTTGTTTAAGGACCTATTACAGGCATGATAATGAATAAAATTAAAAAGTAATCGCTATAAATACAAAGGGGCGCATACTCCAGCTACATGGTTTAAGTATAATATAGATTTTTTTAGAGGTATTTTGTAATTAAAGAAGTAATAAAAATTAAACCATTTGAGTAATCTTTGGGAGCTGGAAAAGGGATGCTATGTAAAGATAAAAACCTAATACCTGGTAATATATTTGCCTCTGTGATGGAACCATTCCCGGACGGAAATACACAGCGCCCTCTGAGACCAAATCTTCGATGAAAGTCTCATCTGCATCTTTACGCGATCTAGGTCTTTTGCGCGATTCTTTCTTTGGTTCATTCAGCTTTTCGCTTATTTTCATCATAAGCACCGCTTTCTCCCGAGTTAGTACTAAGCTGTTTAAGCCCGCTGAAAAATAAAAATAACATCATTTACAAAATTTCTTTTAGTAACATAACTACTTTTATTGTATGCTAGTTTTTTCTCGCAGCTCCGCCTGCTTCAAAAAGTCCGTTCAGTGGTTTGGCCAAAAAAAGCGTAACAGACAGACGGACTTCGCATTTATAATATTATACTAGCTGTTTTCCGCAGCTCCGTCTGCGTCAAAAAGTAGCCTATGTTTGACCCAGGGTCTTCAACTATATTTATTTATATTTTCACTTTTTAGTCAACAGATTCACAGTATTTTAACTATCTAAGCTTTCTTTTATTGTTTATCTCCAAACACAACTCGGTAATCACTGTGATTAAACACTTTTTGACTAACTTTTAATTTATAAATGACAGAGCGTCGAATTTTAAAGTTGCATAAGTGACAACCACAGATTATTCATACATAAATTTTATACATACATATTATATACATACATAAATTTCATCAAATTACGTTCAGCGGTTTGGCCGTGAAAGCGTAACAGACAGGCAGACTTCCGCATTTATAATATTAGTATGGAAGTATGGATTGTTTTAAACATGAACCAAGAGCAATTATAGTTTTCACAAAATACCATCAGTGTCATACAATAGCCGGGCTTAAAGCTAAGTGGGTGGGTGGAACTAATACAATACAATACTCTTTATTAAGGAACTAGCAGCCCGTCCAGACTTCGTCTGGGTATTATAGCCTATGTTAATCTGCAATAATGTAGCTTTTTAATGATGAAAGAATTTTCGAAATCGGTCAAGTAAGTACTTTTTGAGTTATTAAATTATATAAATGCAAATCTTTCCTCTATGTAATAGTTATTAGTGTAAAAGTGTGTAAACATACTATTTTAAGAAGGAAACATATAAAAGAAAATGCTAAAATTTTGAATGCATGTAGAAAACTATATACTTACGTGTACTCCGCAACCTGAAATCCAATATTTGATACACGCGAGCAGCTGGATCTTTTCTTGGATCATACCCGTATCTCACCCAGCACATTTTCCATGGGCCATCTTTCATTTGTATAGCCAGACATGGCAGTATAACCTTCAGCGACACAGTACGAACCTTAGTCTCGTACTTTAAGAGGTTAATTGTCGATATAGGCCTTTCCTCAAAGTGCTGCAAATATTTAAAAAATATGATACTTAGTAATTTTTTTTTTCAAATTATAAGGTAAAATTATTGTAAATACAATTTCTTTTAATATTGAACTATAACAGAAGGGTGTGGGCATCGGCAATAATTTGCATGAACTAAAAATGTAGTTTTAAACTAAATTTATAAAAAAATATATAATTATAATAACTACTTGTAACCAACCTTTGCAATAAGAACATACTCTTTCTCCAAAGTAGGATAAACTCTCTGCCGCTCTTCCCTCTGTTTAATGTAATACTTATGGGGCTCCGTTGCCAGATCATCCACCAAATTAAATGTGAACAGTCTTCCCGGCAAAGCTCGGTCATTCCGTCTTCTACGGTGGATATCATCATTCTCCGCCTCATTTTTCCGCTCTGGATATTTCTTAAATGTGTATAGGTAGGGCATAGGTTTGTCTGCACGCGTGAAGTTGGGAGGTAAGATGAAGGTTGGAGATGGTTCACTGCAAGAAAAATTTTTAAACATGCAAATTATAAATAGCTGTGCCCAGCATTTTGCTTTGGTTATGGTGTGTAAAAAAACTTCCAGAAGAAACAAGTTACAGCATGCAACCAAATTGCATGTGAAATCAAACAAACTCTTTTAGTAAGGCTGCGTTTCCACCAGAGATGTGCGAGGATGCGTTACGAGGGATGTGTATTTGAAGAACCAATAGAATCGCTTCATTTACCTAGCCTCGCTTAGCACAGCTCTGGTGGAAACGGCATAGCTGAGCGAGGTTTATGTACTACAAAATAAGCGAGAAAGTACGAGAGAAATGTGTTACAAGGAATGTGTTGTGAGGAATGCGTAACGAGGTTCCGATCCCACTACACCACACCCCCGCCCTGACACATTACATAGTTTTGCAACACATCCTCGCACGGCTCGCACCGAACATTATACACATTTTTACAGCTCCTAAAAATTGTATCAATATCTATATTTTTTTAATAAGCTTCTTGCTTGCTTACTTTAGTAAACTTAAAGGATGTAGTCCAGCTGGTATCAGTTTATCTAACATACAACGCCTGCCAGCACCTGCAGTGTCTTCTATTGGAAAGTACTGGAAGTCACACATAGCTGAAAATAAAAATGAAATAAGGTGGCTAACTACTGGATATTAACCATTCAATTAACAAAAAAGCATATGCAAAAAGCAGTATTATCACAAAAAAAAACAATATGCATCCATATAATATACTAGATTTAGTATTTAAGGCCGAAAATTTAAATGCCAAATGTTAGTTGGCATAATTGCTTTGTAAACACTTTCTCTGTGTAATGAAAATTGGTTTAAACTTTTTGACACTTTCGCAGACAGTAATGTTTAAGTGCCATAGATAACAATTAAGTGCCATTGTTATTTTCGTGAAAGTGTTAATTGAAAACACAGAGCACCACATTTTCTATATGATCATAGAGCAAGAAAAGACATAAAATTAGTCAGATCCCCAGCAAGTAAAATATTATCAAGTTATTAATTAAAATTATGTGTTCTTTTTAACAAAAAAATTATTACAAACAATTACTCACAGTCAAACTGATACATCTTATTCACACGCCCCACAACAGTAGTAGATACAACTTCCCGCTTCACCTCATTATTTACTTTTGTTTTCTTTACTTTGACTTTTAGCAAAATTCCTGATGATTTACAAGCATCAGCATATATCTTCTTCATATATGGATTTTCTGGTTGAAATGAAACTCCTAAACGCTTTTTGCTGGTTTCAGAATATACCTGAAATATAAATGATGTTCCAATAATAGCTGAAGTCTTAGTAATGCCACAGACACAGACGGTACAGAATAATCTCTTGTATTCTGTAAGTGCCAATGACATTACTTCATCATCATCATTTCAACCACACTTAATCCACAGCTGGGCATAGGCCTCCCCTTAAGATTTCCGAAATGCCGGCTGGCATGTACTTCAGCTGCACATAGGGTTGCCAGGTCGCCAAACCTAATAGCCGGACAGACCAGCCAGTTAGGCCGGACATTAGGCTAAAACGGCCAGACCCCCTACATTATTGAAGATTTTGTGTCTCAGTATTTAAAGCTTTTCTGATTATTACCATAAATCTTGTTAATGTAAAAAGCCTAACAAAAGCCGGACAAGCTGGACACGGTTTATTTTGGCCGGGCACGCAATCAAAAAGCCATACTATGTCCGGCTTTATCCGGACGCCTGGCAACGCTAACTGCACACGTAGAATTATAGATAAAATTTAATTTTAGTTCCAGTGGTCTAACCTGTGAAATATTTCTGATTCCTCCTAAACATTGTATAGCTCTTTCGTCGTTTTTAACAATCCCTGGAAACTTTATACATACAAGTTGACGATTCGACGGCGAGTTCTCCATTTTACATAATTTAATAATTTTATTAAAAAGTAAGACAGAAGAGCTAAAACCACATTATAAAATAAAATTCACAATTGAAACAAAAAAAAAACAACGTGCACGATGTAAGTAAATAAACAAAATTGACACACCATTTTTTTTTAATAATGTGTTTTACGGCCATGGATGGATACAAGTCCTTAATAGTCCTTCTTAATTTTTCTTCAGTCCTACCCTACCTTAGACTATGGATCCAATAGACGGGAAATGCGAACGAGATAAGATATGCGTATGTTAGAATGAGATAGAGAGCGAGACCATTTCATATACACAATAATGTCTCATAGCAGCCTTACGGATTTCTTGTTAAAAACAAATATTTAAATTATAAATAAAGTATCTAGTCGTTAGGGTTAAAAAAAAGTGTTCAGTAGAAGCACATAATTATGGTTTCATGTGCAGTGCCTTTAATATAACTCAAGTAACAAATAAAACCCACATAATTTCACATTTTACACTTAAGTACCACCAAAGTTTATCACTGTATAAATCCATGATTTCATAACTGTTTCGATAGTTTTTCCGCAATAATATATGAGATATATCATGTAGTTTTATCATATGATTGTGTAAGATGCTTATGAATTCGAATTTAGATGAAATGATGAATTATTATGATGAATTATTTCTATGGGCGTCCCGCCAGTCGCGCGGGATTCGCGTCAGTTTGAACTGTCCTTAATTACCAACTACTGGTATTAAACGTAGGTACCTATATATTTAAAATTCAGCAATTCGATACGGTTTATAAAAAAAAGTCCACTACGAACGCAGGTAAATGATTCTCGCGTCTCGGAGTTAAGTCGAAGTGGAGATTTCTCGAAAAACTCTCACGCCTTTAGAGATAGTCTAATTTCAGATATCGCAAAAAAACATGGCGGACTTCGACTAAAAACCCCGTGTTCTTATTCTCATTCATCTCTAGTAATTGTAATATTGCAATTTCTATTAAATACCTAAGTACCTTTCAGATTTCTATCTAATTTAGATATTTGCGAAAAATTTCTTAAAATGGTTGGCATAGAAGAATGGTTTTCCGAATTATATTCAACTATATGTAGTAAACACTTTCAATAGTTTTCAGTAGAGCGAGAATCGGCCACTGGTCATATAAATTCTAAATCTATGGGTAATTTTTTGTCCAAAATACAAGCCAGCATTTTGGTCAAGCGTTGCCTCCTTTAGTCTCCTCGACAAATCCTTAAAAAATCTATGGGTCATATAGATAAAATAAAGTTAATTAATGCATCTGTTCCAAGTGGAGTCGCAGTGCTCATTAAAAATAAAAATACTAAAGTAGCATGTTTATTATATTATGTAATTTATTCTAACTTATCCCAAAAAATATTGCATACTTAATTTGACAATGTTCTCACGTAGAAAATCGATCATTCATAGTGATGTCGACATTGCTCGGTTCAGCACTATTTGACAGGGCACACATGTCATTTTCAAAACTGCACTTAGCGATTACTAGGAGCTTTTGGCAACAAGCATGAAAATCACATAAACCTGTATCACTTCCCAACCATAGATAACTATTGTATATACTGAAATAGATGAGAAACTCCTGCTTTGACAGTTGAACTGAATACGCCCTCTGGTACGCAATTTCCGAAATAATAATTTACCCATACATAACTATACTCACAAATACTATATATAGCATACTAGGTATGTATACCTATAGCTACTCATATTATATGCATACTAAAGTAGGTATTGAATGGATTGATGAAATAAAAATGCCTTTTAGTGTATTTAGTTTATTAATTTTATCACAAACACAATTAATATACAACAAGTGGTCACAAAACAAGAGTCTCTAGGCTAAACAAGCATTAGGTTCGATAACAACGAAACAGAAAATGCGGCACAAAACACAAATTCAGTCACTTCACAAGAACAGTTCCTAATATCACACATTAACAATAGGATACTATATGATGTCTCATGAAACTAAGGCGGAGGAATAAAATATTCAACTCGAGGCATTAAGTTTCCAGAGAAACTTGGAAAAATCACGAAAAACAGTCAAGTTCAAGTCGTCGCCATTAATCAAGGTTTAGGGTTGCTAGTAGCATGAATATGTTTTCCTTAACCATAAATCTCGTCGGGAAAATAAAAAATCATTTTAATAAACAATTCAACCTAAATAATTATGGCGTATAAAAATGTAATTATCATGTAGGAAATGTGGAAAAGACGCATCACATAGGGTACGGTCAAATCAAGACTGTTCAGTATAGAGAAATATTCGCCATCTTCACTCTCGCAGATCTCTTGTTGCTCATTCGGAGCAGTGAATGACGAGAGGATCAGATAAGATAATTTATATAATTGCAAGAGTACAGTACATATATAGATCTTTGTTAAATTATAATTTCGTGTATTCCACTTTCAGATGAGTATGAAAAAATAAACAGAGAAAAATACCGGCACCGGAGTGAGAGCGGGCGAGGATTTCCGAGTGACCCCTAGACACTACAAGAGGTCCCATGTACTGTCTCGCGTGTGTGTACAGCCGACATTAAATTACGTCTGTTACACCGAAATAATTCTAGTGAGGCATCGAGTTTCAATATCGTATATTAATGTTCAAGAAATTACCTCTCTTCTCCCTCGTGTTAATTGGAGTCCCATAATTAAAATTGGACACCCGAATCACAAAAACGCCGAAGCAGTGGTGCGAAAAATATACATATTTTGTAAAATAAATGTAATCACAGTATTTTCCAGACCACTGGACCACATAAATAAACGTATGGTGCACGTGTTTATTTATTCATTCACGACAGGCAGAAGTCAAAAGGCGGTGCCGAAAACTCTAACATCAGGATGTACAGAGTCGATTGGCCACGTAGCCCACTCGATATGAATGAATAAATTAACTTGAACATTCAAGAATCCTGCCAAGGGTCAACTTGGGGAAAATATCACAACCTGGCAATTTTCAGGCAACGCGATGAGTTCGTCTGTGTTGCCGTTCAAATAATTATGTGACATTGATGTTGTTGCCATGACAATAAACTATGCTAACTGCAAAATCAGCCGCTAGATGACGTGCTAATTAAAAATAAATATAATTTTCTCAATGTTCTAAGTTTCATAGGCATGTTCCCAACACTCACGCTTGATAACGAACACTTTATAATTTAAATACAAAATACAGCGCCGATCTGCTCTTCACTAGGTACTTCCCGCAAAAAGTCTTTTAAGAGTTATTTGTCCGTAATGACTGCTTGAATTTGTTTTTTATTTACAGACGTTTGATGTAAGCACAGAAATAAGATTACGTTGAAGCGGCATGAGGACGTTTCCTTTGTGCCAAAGTTAAGCCTCGCCATATAAAGTCAAGACTTAAGAGGCTGAACTGGCCGACACGCGGCACTTCAATCCCATCTTATTTATTTGGATGTAAGTCCCAAGAATATGAATGCAAGCATGCACTCGGGGATTATCATGTGTGCTTAATTTCTTCAAAAAGCGAGTGAGGAGGTCGTCAAAAAGCATCGAAACCCAAAAAATCTTTTCTCTCTGGTTACAATCTTGAGATTGCTACTGGTGGGTGATCTTTATGGCACCATTGTTTGACCGAGGATCTCGTAAACTACGGCTATCTTGCTCGTCCTGGAGGCGACTATTTTCAGCTTGGAAATAGAAATCTCAAGTCTCAAGTAGGTAAGGTTCAGGCATGGTTCACGTTATTGCTGGATTTCGAGCGACTTTTAAGGCCTACAACCACTATAGATAATAATAGTTAAGCCAAGAAAGCGCTCGAAATGACTGCAGGATACCCAGATACTCAGTACCTACAACAGTATAAACGCAAAAAAGAATAATATGGTAGCTAAATTAAAACTTCAAATGAGATTTTTCATAAAAGTACAAATAAATCCAAATATCACAATCTTAAATTCTAAATAAAAATAGTATTTATGGCATGTTAATTTCAAATTAAATTGAATTCAGTCTTGTGCACATCTTGTGCTATCGACTGGCCACTGCTTCCACTGCAAGTAACAACCTGAAATGAGAACATTTTACTTTAGAAGAAAATAAAGTATCTATTTTGTTTATAGTAAAATAAAAATAGGTAAGAAAGCGTGTCGGCACGGTCGACAAAGTATTCAAAAAAGGGAAACGGATTTTGATGATTGGTGAAGTTGAAAGTCACCAATAGGTGGCGCTAGTTACTTCTTGTTTTATTATATGTACACTGGCTGGGGGATGGAAAAATAACCTCGGCACCTGGAGGGTTACTATCACTTATTAGCAAACGAGTAAGTAATACAAGATGTAAAGCGACATCTAGCTTACTCCCTCGTTTCTGCCTTGCTATTAGAGGTGATGTAACCCCCTGACAATCATGGTCCACCTATCAAAGTAAAATAAGTAAGCAATAGTCACCTAAGAAATAAGTATCTGGATTATGTGTTTTTATTATGAGCCTATAAATAAATAAATAAAAGTTATAAAAATAAGGGTCTATGACTTACTTTTCTAGTAATAGATTCCTCTGTCTTTCAATATCCAGTCTGTCTCTCTCCATTTTTAAACGTATATTATTGCATCTCTTTTTCTCTAAAAGCTTCTGTTTTTCGATTTTTATTCTTTCTTCTTCCAAATTCAGAAGTCTATCATGAACAAGTCCTGTAAAGATAATTGGCATTATTTAATATCAACATCTCATGAAATGAGTAACTTGCAACTGGATATTCAAGATAATAGACTAAAGATGCCGAAAACAGAGCGAAGTGGAGATGTAAAAGTAGGAAAGTGGAACTTTGGCTACAAAACATTTCTAAGAATGCTGCTTTTCCGTTACTGCCTAATCATCATCATTTCGTGTAGGTTACTTTGTCTATCGACCATATACTGCCTAATTAAAAACATATTTCAACTTACTGACTGGCCGTCCTCTTTTCCACAATGGCTTTCCAGGTATAGGTGCTGATGAAACTTCGTTGGATCCCATTCCTACATCTGTTTCAGCAGCTAAGCTACTCTCCAGACTGATACCAATATCAGCTTGGGTGTATTGTACGGGATCTGAAGGCCATTTCTGCAAAATAATAATGACTTAAAATAAAAGCAAGTCATTTTTTAATAATTTTTGTGTAAGTAGTAAAAAATATAATATTTCAGAGATTTTATATCAATTAATTCATTCATTTCGTGTCGCATTGTCAATCGACCATGTACACCCTGGTGTCAGAGTTGTACTATACTATGTTTATATGACTAACTAAAATATATTTTTTACCATTGTGCTTGTTGATGGATCGGGATTACATAGATCATCCGCGATTCCAGTACTCTGGACTGCTGCCGCCTTAAAACAAAAAGATTCATGTTTAATTAAATTAAGAGCCTACATCTGAAAAAATCTGAAAAAAGTATAAATCCTCCATTGGGGGCAAGTTGGAATATGGCTTCTTTCTGGGTCTTTGCCCTTAGATGGACTTATCAATATATCTATTTGCAACAAAATATATAGTACTGTTGTCACTACCCTTAAAGGTCCATTCAAACCTCAGAATAACGAGTCCCGTGGAACTGCCGTAATTGCTCAATTTGACACGGCAATAATAATAAAATACCTGTCTCTTTCTCACAACAGTAGTTTTACGAAAAAGCATCTACACTGTTTTTATCAGCGCCCTCTTCATTGGCTTCGATGTACTTTTGCTGTCACGGACGCCATCTTTTTATACGGTTTTGTTTACATGTGAGAAGATGTCATTTTGAGATTTTTATTTTTTCCGTGTTTTTAGATTTAATTATAGTGCGAAACTGTGATATAATTGTCAATCTTCTATAAGAGGTACTATGAAGTGTTCTGTAGCAGGTTGTGGCCTATGCCAAAGCAAAAACAGGCCGAATCTAACCTTTCACCGGTAAGTGGCTAACATTTCGTTAAATTGTTGTCTATCATATATTGTATTTGAAATAAAGTGTATAAAAACCTATTACTTTGAATCATCTTAGTTGTGAGCAGTAGAAACCCGCAATATTCTCAATATTTCATTCACATTGAAAACATAAACACGAATGCTAGTGTCGAACACCATCGAACATCGTACCTTATCGATAAATTAAAGATTAATAAAGTAATAAGTTATTTAAATCATTTTTTCTCCTTGTAGTTTACCAAAAAACGAACCCCGGCAAAGTGAATGGTTAGAAAAGATTGGCATAGAAAATATCCGGCCAGGAACTAAAAACATTTATGTGTGCTCATTGCACTTTGAAGAGAGTGCATTCAATAAAACTCTAAACATAGTTAGATTAAAAGATGATGCTATTCCAACAGTATTTGAAAAGGTAAGCAATTTATCAATCCTTATATTAAACTGTTTTATTTAGCTTGCCCTGTTTGTTTTTTGGATCCAATGTAGTAATAGAAATTTTACTCCCTTACTGTTGAAAGATTGATCTGATTACCATATGTTTCACGATTTTTTTTTTGTCAGATCTATGCCTAAGAGTGATGAGACAAGTGGTGTGACAACTACCTAAGACCTACCCAAATTATTTTTTAGCTTTTAATATATTACCTACATTATTATGATCTTTTTCTATACTTAATATTACAAACAGGAATGATTTGATTATTTCTTTGCACCGAATAGGCTCCGAAACTACTGGGCCAATTTTAAAAATTCTTTCATTGTTGGAAAGCTACACTATCCCCGAGTAACATAGACTAGTTTGTACCACGGACAAAGCCGGCTGCTAGTTTTCAATAAAAAACCTTTTACATTTTTACAATTACTAAACATTGAGTCCTTATATCAGTTTTTATAACTACCTATTATTACTTGTGACCATATCCAATGTTATAGGTACGATTTTTTCTCTTTCAGGCAGACCATCCATCCCAATTTGCATTAATTGACAGAGCGAACACTAGAGATCAACCATCGTGCTCGGGTTATTCACATCCACAACATGCAAAGGATCTTGAATTGGTAAGGCCAGTTCTTGAATAAAGAACCGACTTGAAATAATTTTGGATTGTTATGTTATGTGGTGTATTTGAGATATATGAGTTTTTTTTTTTTTTTGTTTAACTCGATCAGTGTGTCATTCATGCTGTGATATATGTATATAATTAAGAGTATATTTATCTATAACCTAAATCTCTTTAATGTTCCAGGCTTCATCACGAGAAGAATTAAAAAAATTAGAAGAAAAAGTGGAGAAACAGAAAAAGAAAATTAAATGTTTAAATGAAGTGGTCCGTCAACAGAAGTTGAAACTTGACACCTTTAAAAACATAATAATTGAATTGAAGGAGAAGAATTTAATAAATATTGAGACATCCATATTATTACGGCAATGTGCTGGGTCAAAGGATTTCTTACAGGGGCAAATTTTAAAATGTAAAGGGTTGCCTTTGCGAAAACAGTACTCTGAAGAAATCAGAAAGTTTGCTCTGACCCTGCATTTTTATTCGCCAAAGGCTTATGACTTCATCCGAAGAACGTATGAATCCTGTCTCCCACATCCACGTACCCTCTGCAAGTGGTACCAAAATGTTGATGCTGCACCTGGACTTTGCCAAGAAGCCTTTTCTACCCTTGAAGCCAAGGTTAAGGCAAGTAAAGGGCCTGTCATCTGTGCTCTCATGATAGATGAAATGGCCATTAGAAAATCACTTGTTTGGGATCCACAGTCAATGCAATACCACGGTCGAGTAAACATCGGGTCTGACGTCGATAGTGACAGTGCTGAAGTGGCAAGCCAAAGTTTGGTATTTCTACTAAACTGTGTTAATGGAAAATGGAAACTTCCCGTAGCATATTTTCTTGTCACTAGTTTAAGTGGTGAACAAAAGGCTGGTCTGTTGCTTTCATGTTTACACAAATGTTTTGAAGTAGGTGTTAATGTTGTCAGCGTGACGTGTGATGGGCCTGCATCGAATTTTTCCATGTTTCAATACATGGGATGCGATCTCATGCAAATGAATGAGACCTTCTTTTGTTTCGAGGACCATAAAATATATGCATTTATCGACCCTTGTCATGCGCTGAAACTAGTTAGAAACACGTTTGGGGATAAAAAGGTTTTATATGACTCGTTTGGAGCAAAAATTGATTACAATTTATCAGTAAAACTTGTCGAATTACAAGAGAGCGAAGGCTTACATCTGGCCACTAAAGTCACGAAAGCTCATGTGTTTTTCAGCAAACAAAAAATGAAGGTCCGTTTAGCGACGCAGTTGCTAAGCGAGTCAGTTGCCGACGCGCTTGAATATTGCAGCAAAGAGTTAAAAATCGAAGGTTTCGAAGATTGCGACGGGACCATACTTTTTATCAGGATTCTGAACAATGTATTTGATGTGCTGAACAGCTATTCAGTGAGACCTCCAGGGTGGAAAAAAGCTATTTGCTCTAATAACTTTGGACTTGTGGAAGCGCTTTTTGAAAAAGCCGTAAAGTACATTAGCACATTAAGATTTCCCGACGGAACATTAGTGATAGAGTCCCAGAGGAAGACCGGTTTCATTGGCCTAATCGTCGATATGAAAAGTGCTTTACAATTATTTATGAAGTTAGTACTTGAAAATTCCATCCTGGTGTACTTACCGATTTATAAATTAAGCCAAGACCATATCGAATTGTTTTTTTCGGCAATCAGAGCCCGCGGAGGCTTTAATAATAATCCAAACGCTGTGCAATTCAGAGCTTCATTTAAGCGGCTCTTAATACGTGCTGAGATACGCGATAGTGGGGTTGGAAATTGCATACCGTTAGAGCAGATAAATATTTTAAACTGCTCTAGCATTACAGATCCAGTTCGCACCTTAAATGACCTCACAGAAAAAAAATCGTTTGTAGAGGTTGAAGAGGACGACAGCGAGTTATTCGATGAATATTTAGACTGTCTCAATAGCAACATCTCAAAATATGTTGAGTCTGTTGTCACATATATTGCAGGATTTGTTGCAAGGAAACTGTCACGAAATTTAAAATGTTCAGTCTGTGAGTCATTGTTGCGTGGAGACACTCAAATGTATTCAAAATCGTTAATTACTTACAAAACACATGGAGGCCTTATTTATCCTTCAAAAGAACTAGAGAACATTTGTCTTAAAACCGAGAAGATACTAAAAAGGAATTTCAGGAAAATTAACAATGAAAAATATTATCTCTACATATATTCATTCCTAATAGAGAACATTGAAGAATGTTCGAAAATATTCTCTTCCGACTCCATCGAACATGATTCAAAGCATCAACTTTTATTAATTAAATCAGTTGTAAAAACTTACCTTGACATAAGATTCAGATATTTCGGTAAAAAGACAACAGAAAAAATTTCTTTTAGGAACTATTTTAATAAGATTATTTTATTTCGCAATGAATAACATTTGTACCTTACCATCTCTTTTTTAGATAAAAGTATGATTACATTAGGGACATAGTTAGTTTTCAATACATGTGATAAGGCACAGATATTTGTAAAAAAAATATGGAAGTCAAGTTACTTTTGATTGCATATATAAAAAGATCTATTTCCGGTGAATTACGTGTTGTCAATTGTAGTTTGGGCTATTTATTGATAATGACAGTCAGTCAAGCAATCAGTCGGTCGGTTTTCAGTAGCCGTTGTGTTGTTGGAATGTGAAAATTGTAACTTTGTAAATAAATGATTTTATAAAAATTGATTGCATTGTGTTGTTTAATAATAGTTGCCCTTAATTCATCTGCCTTCCTATTATATGCATACATATATCTATCAATTATATATAGGTATATATACTATACCTAGTAGGTAGGTCCAATTAACAGTAGAAGGTAATCTTAAATTATTTAGTTTCCCTGATAGAAGTATAACTAGGTAAGCACCTACTACTTATCATTCAACAAGATTCGGTTTCGGTTGTAGGGCGTCCCAAAGAAATATACATACTTACAAACATACTTAAATACATACACTCGAAAACATAATCCTTGCGCAGTCGGGTAAAAAGACAAGTTCATTATGGTCTGAATTGAACAATCTTAACTCACTCATCCATCGATATAATATTATCGACTAGACCAGTGATTCCCAAAGTGGTCCAGGTGGACCCCCAGGGGTCCACGGGAGACTTGCTGGGGGTCTACGTAGGCGTGAACAAAAAATGGGGGTCCATAAGATGTTAATGGGGGTCCACGAAAATTTATCTGCTTTTGATAGTAAAGAGCAAAAATGTAAGCATAGTTTTTATAAGGGCCTACCTACATTGTTTTAAGTACCTATCTAAGCAGATAATATTTTAATAAGGCAAGCGACTGTTACTTGTCCAAACTTGTGTATTCGATATTACGTACAATTTCGTGTACAGACTTGCAAAGCGCTATCCGCCCGACAATGCTTAATGCTTGTTCAGACATGAACTTGATCAACACTATAAATACTTGATGCCAAAGGCAACCAAACGCATTCATTTGTTTCCGGAATTTCGAAAACAAGGCGGAATTTGGAAAAAAAGTTGTGAGAAAATTTATATCTGTGTTTGCTAGTGCCGGAGAAAAGTAAGTAACCTACCTTTTTTTGTTATAGTACTTAAGTATTTTGTTTACGTGTACTAGTCGGTTGATCACAACGGCCTGTATAGATAGGTAACTTAGTAACTTACAGATATTTTAATTGTCCTCTTTCGATTTGAAGACAAACACAGCACGTTTTATTCAATTGTTTTTTCACGAGAGAAGCACTGCCTCTCTAAAAAGGCCGAATAAGCAATATTGCAGAGCAATTAATTTTGTAATTTTTCTTGCAAATAACTACTAATTTTATAAAACAGTAATTTCATAATCATGTTAAATTGATTTTGAAGTAACTATTTTATCAAAACTATTTCTTTTCGGAAAGAGCGAGCGGTGCGCGGGCGACGGGAAAAGGGCGGGGCTTGAACTTCGATGCCTGTTTGTCACGTTTTAACAATGAAGCCGCAGACAAAAAATACGCAAATACACGGAGCGCGTGAACTCATTGATTTAATAAAATGTTAGTTATCGTTTTTATGGACAATTTTGGGATTTCGACGTTTATTTTTTCCTACACAAATATGATCAGTATTCGATACTGAGTACACTAATTTTTATTTATACTATTAAAAATTAGTGGTAAATTATGTACTTTAAAATTGATACCGTTTTGTGAAAACGTTTGTATTTGTCTCAGCGGTTTATTAGTTGGTCCCTTTACAAGCCGTAATTCTATTTCCGCGTGCTGACAAAGGCTGCGGTGTAATACCTATATTCAGAAAAAAACTTGGTTACTAAAACATTTTTTTTACAGGTAAGGTAACTGACACGAAACATGGCTACAGCAAAGAAAAAATGTCGACAATATAGTGTCGATTATTTGAAATATGGTTTTGTTCCATCAGAGGCAGACAAACAATTGCCCATGTGCCTATTATGCAACAAAGTTTTGAGCAATGACTCTATGAAACCATCAAAGCTCGAAGATCATCTAAAAAGGTGTCATACTGATAAAATAGGTAAAGATTTAAAATATTTTCAAACATTGAAAGAAAAATATGGAAAGAGACCCACCATGCACAGTATGTTCGCTTCAACATCTCAAAGTAACGATGATGGCTTGCGGGCATCTTACAATATCTCATTACTTATAGCAAAATCTGGAAAACCGCACACTATCGGAGAACAATTAATTTTACCCGCTGTTGAAGAGGTTTTAAAAACTGTTTTGCACAAATCTCCATTTGACGTACTAAAAAGAATTCCATTAAGTAACAATACTGTACAAAGACGCATTGATGAAATGAGCTCTGATATCGAAAGCTTTTTGTGCAATCATCTGCAAAAAACTCATTTTTCTATACAACTGGACGAGTCAACGTTACCTAGTAATGAAGCATTACTATTGGCATATGTCCGATTTATTGTTGAGGAAGAAATTCACGAAGAATTGCTATTTGCCAGAACTTTGGAGACTGACACTAAAGGCGAATCAATATTTAATGTCCTGAGTAATTTTTTTACGGAAAAATCGATCCCATTTACAAACATTATTTCAGTGGCAACAGACGGAGCTCCTGCAATGGTCGGGCGATATCGTGGGTTTATAAGTCATCTCAAAAGAATTATACCAGGACTTACAGCTATTCATTGCGTAATCCACCGACAACATCTTGTGGCAAAACATTTAAGTGACAGGTTGAACCAATCTCTTCATTTTGTAATAAAAGCTGTCAACAAAATCAGAAGCAATGCATTGAATACACGTTTATTTGCTCAATTGTGCGACGAAAATGATGAAGACTTCCAACGACTGCTCTTACATACTGAAGTACGCTGGTTGTCGAAAGGTGCATGCTTAACGAGATTTTACTCTGTTTTCGATTCCATATTAGAGTTCTTAGAAAGTAGAGATCCAGATTTAAAAGAAAACTTGATCAAATTCAAAGCAGACATTGCGTATTTGACAGATTTGTTTAAAAAATTTAATGATATTAACTTGCAGTTACAAGGGGACAGCCTGAATTTAATAAAAACAAAGGGGATAATTTCGGCTTTTCTTGGGAAATTGAAATTTATGAAGCAAAACATTAGTCGGCGCGAATTCTCTCAATTTCCAAACTTGTCGCAGGTAGAATGTATTGATGAGGATATCCATACCTACAGTCAACATTTAAGTGCCCTGCATGATGACTTCAAAACCAGGTTTGAAGATATACTGACGATGGATATACCACCATGGATAATAAATCCATTTGATGAAACGGAAGTGGCCAATGTTGTATTACAAGAGGAGCTGCTCGAGCTAAGCACTAATGAGGAGCTGAAGGTGAAATTTAGAAAAGGCTACCCAACATTTTGGCTGCAAGCAGAAATACCCGAAAAATATCCTGGACTGTGGGAAATCGCAAGGAAATTTTTAATAGCTTTTCCCTCGTCATATCTTGTCGAAAGGAGTTTTAGTGCCGTTACAAACCTCTTAACAAAAAAAAGGAGCAAATTAAACATCACAGAGCGGGGGGATTTGCGGTTATTGCTCACAAAAATAAAGCCAAACATTGATCGTTTGCTGACACTCCATCAGATACATCCTTCCCATTAATTAAAATTATGACCTGAACCTATATTACCTTAATATTTTTTTCTTGTAATTCTATTCTTTTAATAAATAAAGTGATATAAAATGTACCATTTTTCGTTTTTATTTTACATATCGAAATATAGGGACAGAACTCAGAAGTGACACAATTTTTATTTTTTGGCGACTTTAAGAATGTGGTAGAAATGTAGCAGCAGGGGGTCCACCGAAACCAGTAAAATTTTGAAAGTGGTCCACGAGAAAAATAAGTTTGGGAACTACTGGACTAGACGAACAAGTGAACATCCCTAATCCGCCATATTTGTCAACCGATTTGTTTATTTAGGTATACAGGAAAAGTACATGCTCATGGCAGTTCCATATATTCGTTGTTCTGAGATTCAAACCAAAGTACAATATTACTTCTAGCGCAAGAGTCAAGAATGACAACTTTATACTAAAAAAGGGAACAAAATACTGCCATCTTTCGATATCGCCAAGAACTAAATGCACCGTGACAGGTCGGTTGGCGGGAATCCATACTAACTCTCTCTGTTACGCTAGTATATATTAATGTACTCTGTGGTAACGCTTTCACGGCCAAACCGCGGAACAGATTTTGATGAAATTTGGTATGAATATAGTTGAAGACCAGGGGTCAAACATATACTCTATACATAGGTCCAAAAATTTTTAGGTTATCGGGTGCTAGAAACAAATCTAGCACTACAAAATTACTTCAGCAATGCAAGTCATTTAGATTGTACAAGTGCTAAAATGACGTAGCGTTACTCTACTTCAGTATTTGAAAATGCTAAATTTGTTTCTTAGTCAAGGGAAGAGAAAAATAAAACTTGCGGATTCAAACAAACGCGAATACCGTACGACTGGCGGGACGCCCTCAGACAGAAATGAGAATCTGTAGAAGTGCCGTAGTGTGTGCCAACATTAACTGGCCTGCTAATGGCACTTCTTGTACATAGGGCGCACTGTAAGTTTCCGGAACTGGCCACTTACATAAACAATATTAAAAAATTTATTGCAACATTTGAAAATAGAACTCTTTGGCTGTAGAATGCAGTTTGTTTCATCTGACTGTCTTTTGTTTTTACCTTGTGGCGCCATTTAAAAAATTGTGTGTCTGCATCAACATGGATTTAACTCGGGAAAATTTTCGTAGTATGATTTTCTACGATTTTAAGTGTAATTTGACAGCTCAACAGAGCATCGCTCGGCTTGAAACAGCTTTTGGCAATGAAGCACCATGCAAGACAACTGTTTATAGCTGGTTTGCAGAATTCAAGCGTGGTCGTATCAATCTCAGTGACGAATCTCGCGATGGTCGGCCGTCCACCGCTATGACCAACAAAAACATCAATGCTTTGCGCCGTATGATTGAAACAGACAGGCATGTGACCTACCATGAAATTCGCGCATCCTTAGAAATAGGCATGAGTCAAATACAATTAATCCTACACAAACATTTGGGTGTGAGAAAGCTGTGCTCGCGGTGGATCCCACACAACTTGACCGAGGCTCAAAAAACGGACCGCGTCACTTGGTGCAGTGCCATGCTTACCAGATTCAACGAAGGTGCGTCAAATTTGGTGTGGGACATAGTAACAGGTGACGAAACATGGATTTATTGCTACGATCCCAAAACAAAGCAGCAATCGAGCGTATGGGTCTTTCAAGATGAGCCGAAACCAACCAAAGTGGCGCGCGTGAAAAGTGCATCTAAGCGGATGATTGCTTCTTTTTTTTAATAAAACTGGACACGTGGCTACTGTTGCTTTAGAGAATCGTCGTACAGTGAATAGTGACTGGTACACGACCATTTGTTTGCCGGAAGTTATTGACGAACTCCGTAAAAATAACCGTAAACGCCGTATCATCCTGCACCACGACAATGCTAGTTCTCACACGGCCAGACAGACAAATGACTTTTTGAAGGCGAAAAATGTAGAACTCGTGAGTCATCCTGCATACAGTCCCGACCTGGCACCTTGTGACTTTTTTCTGTTCCCAAAAATTAAGAACCAATTACGCGGTCAACGATTTTCATCACCAGAAGAGGCTGTCGAGGAGTATGAAAAACACGTTTCAGAGGTCACCACAGAGGAGTGGCACAAAAGTTTTCAAAACTGGTTTCATCGAATGAAAAAGTGCATAGACGCCAAGGGAGATTATTTTGAAAAACAATAAATTAATTTTGTACCTTTAATAGTATTTTTTCATATTCATTCCGGAAACTTATAGTGCGCCCCACGTATTCTTATATCTGTGGGTGTCCCGCAAGTCGCGCGGGATTCGCGTCAGTTAAATAGAGCTTAATATAGAATCTTAACTTTCTTCAGGGAATCTGTGTGATTTGTCCTTATATTTTGTAGAAACCAAATACCATAAAAATAATGCAGAACTTAAAATATTGAGGTAGCTAAATTAAATACCAACCATAGAATTAGAAGAAACAGAGGTCTCTGGTACTCCTTGGAGCCCAAACACAGAAGTGTTGGTACAGATCAGTCTTAGAATCTTCTGCTCTGCATCTGTGAGCTGGACGTTAGCATTACAACCTGGCGTGAACCTGTTCTTTCTGATTTTGAACGCTTTTTTTCTCACATTTGATTTCCAATCCCTCCATGTCTGTGGGCAAAACAAATCTTTGTTGGAACCTACTTTTTTGGTAGCGGTCAAAAAAAAACATATGCATCTACGATGATAATATTACTTATCTTTACCGTGATTGTAAATTCATCAACAGTATTCAAGAATTTTATTTTGATTTGACTGGGAAAATATAAAATAATCTAAATAAATTCTCAATGTGAAACTAAAGGAGATTGCGACAAATTAGTCCACAAGACCAATGGTGGTTTTTGTGAAAGATCATGGGGCAAATAACAAGAAAAAATAATAAGAAAAATCTAATCAACCGGGTACTTGTATAGTCGGGTATCAAATTTTTATTTGAAAATTAAAATTATTTTCTTTGTAAAGATATATGTTTACTCAGTGAAATCAATCAAAATAGTTGATTTAAGTGAATAAGAAGAGTGAATGTGCGTACAACAATTAAATTTTTACACATAACAATTAAAGGATCATCAAATAGGTCGCCTGTTGTGTCAAGCCGCTTAGTGTGTACGAGTAAAAGGTAATCCTATGGTTTCTGTGTGAGAAAAAGAGAGCACTTGTTAACGCCAGCGCAACACACATCATATATATTATTTTACCTTTATATTATCCATGGAGATCTTATCTTAGCGTATTCCCGATAACTATGCTAGTTGGTTATCAGTAACCTGTTGTTGGCTGTGTGGAAGTCCCTAAATAGATTGCGATCGGGCGTAGGTAGGTGTATGAAGAATCGGAAGAGGTGGGGTATATACGAGCGGCTGTATTTGTGGCGCGGTGCAATCGATGAACCATCAGCTGTCGTACACAGCTGCCTCTTTTTATGCACATGGGACGATACAAGTCTTGTAAGAACAGGCTGATTTGCTTCTAACGCGGTTGTGGGTGTTGCGTATTGGGCCGAATATATTTAGGTTTAGCCATTGATATGTAGGAAAATCTATATCCTTTAAATTATGTATACCTAGCTTGAAATAAGTGCTATTTTCCGGTTTCATAAAAGTTTTTAAAATCGACACTTTTTGGACTCCTGTCTTTTGAACGAATTGGACTTGAATTGCTGGTAAAAAATGAATGAAGAAAGTTTTTGTGTGTTGTGCTCACGTTCATGTTCATCACGAATAATGTTTTGTCAGTACACTTTTTGGAAATGCATCCATCATATGTTTCTTATTAAGGAGTTTTAATTTTTGGACTACTGTTGATGTGTGTTTTACTCTATTTTATCAGATACACCAGAACTCAGTCAATACAGAGATGCTAGAACTATTCTTAGCATATAATTAATCAAGTTAAAAACTGGTGAGAGTATTTTTTATTTGGAACCGCCTTTCAATCTTTGAGGTAATTCCTTTGACGACTAACATGGCAACCGGGACCCCACGGCTTTCGTGCAGACAATCAGGGTTTTCAACCCTGCCTACTAAACTGACCTAACCAAACTAGAAACAACCATATGAAGGATGCTTCCTGTGGGAATCGAACACACGACCTCCAAGTGCAGTGGTTAAGGCAAAAGCCAAACCCGGTCGAATTTCAAAAAGCGCCTTTGTCTTATGTATATTATATGGTCAGATCTAACATATGTCACCAATCCACAGACATATAAGACGTACACAGACAAAACATAAGATAATAGTTATACTTATGTAGCAAGTAATTGTTGTTATCCTTTTCTCACGTATTCGGATCTATATGGCGATATCTCTTTTTTACACCTGTAGCAACATTCACTCACACATAGATATTAAGCTACGCGTGGCAATTTTTGGCCGTGACGCCATTTTGTAATCTACGTTGTTGGATCGGTGAACACTAAAAATAATAGAGTAGAATACCGTATAAATGATCTCAGATCATGCACTCCACACAACATTCATACATTCCTTGAAATCATGGGGAGCATTATCGTAAACATCTTACCCTAGACTAGATACAGCCCAGGCCGCATAGTTTTGCATGTGTGTGTTTGTGCTACGCTAAGTAATAGCATACCTTCCGTCTGTTTACGTCTTATATGTCTGTGCACCAATCATATTTGTATTGGTCCCAAGACCATGTCCCATACATTTTTGCCCATACTCCTTCGAATGTTTGTCTATTACCTTTTCACACCAACTAAATCAGTGTACTTATCTTCCTGAAATTTCACATACATTTAGGCGATTCGCACACTGTCCCGCACCACGCAGCATAGTGCGGGAATGCGTGTTATCACGTTGCTTGTAAGTATCTCTCTTTTTATTGAAAAACGCGTAGTGCAACACACAGAACACGCATTCATGCGCAGTGTTACAGATCACGCGCCTACATGCGAAGGAACACGCGCTCCCGCGCGTGGGTTCGGGGCAAAACGCAGGGTATGGCACACAGAGTTCTGCAGTATGGTGAGTGATTTTGACAGAGCGAGACGTAAAACGACATTTTATAATGGATCTCGATATCGATCGATTTATATTCGAAATCCAAAATCGAGATGTATCGATCTTGTTTATAAAAAGGGATGTACCCAATATATTCCATAGACACGATGTCTTCTAATTTGATTATACAAAAACCAAATAGATAATATTATAACTGCAGCATCCTGAATGAGTTCTGCATTAATAATCATTTTTATATAGAAAAAAATGCTCTACACTGTACTATCCCCACCATAGGCTGCTGTAAAATGGGGCCCTCTAGGCCACCGCATACTTTACTGCAGCCCCGTGCGTTTTTGTGAAAAAATCTCCATGTTCATGCAGATCTGCACTCCCGCAACGACGCGCGTGACTCCGTCGCCACACACTCCGCAGCGTGGAGCGGGGCAGTGTGTGAATCGCCTTAGTTAGGAGTTGCCTTGGGATTCAAATACCTAAGAGAAGAAAGTCTCTTTGAATATTCCTGTGTGTATCTTGCTCACGAAAGTAATAAATTATCTTACTTGATTATTAAGTATATTGTAAAAATACCTTTATCTGTGTAGTATACTGAGTAAGTTACCCGGTAAATTATTATTAGAACATTTTTTATTGTTCAAGAATAAAAATAAATAGAAATGCTTTATTAACCTGCTGCCATTTCACTGGAGTCTTAATTGCACCGGACCCAAATCCTGAATTTGCGTTCAGTTTCTCTGTTATTTTAATCCAAGCATTTGTTTGCCGAATTCGTCCTTCCAAACCAGTAAATTTACCAATTGCAAGTTCTTTGTCTTCTTCCAGAAAATGTAAAAGCATGTTTAATTGCTCTGGGCTTGCTTTTCGTCGCTCCATTATAAGAAAAGATTATGAAATAACACCTATAACCAAAGAGGAATCCTTTATCTATTAGGGTACAAAGTTACCTGTAGAGTTAACCGACTGGAAGGAGTTTGCCCTGCACATTGGAGAGCTCTAGTATCGGAAGCCAATATAAATCTTTGGGTCGCAGAAGGTAAGTACAAAACATTAGAAACAAATAGTATAGAAACCGAACACAAATAAAACTTTGATTTTGCAATGATTAGAAACTATCGTATAAGTGTTGAACAAGAAAGTGTAAGTAAACCAAACATGTAATATTTTTTTCTCTATTTCTCTGTTATTAGAATTGTATGGAACTTCAGTGATGTTTACATTGTTAATTTCTACGATTTCAAAGGCAATAACAGGTATACCTTTCTTTGTTATCAATTTTAACAAAAACGAAATAAAACAAACCATGCAAAACCCAAAAAATTATAATAAAATTACTTAAACACAATTCACAAATACAAACACAAATTAACACAATATGCCCGATATGACGTGACTTTAAATTGACATTGACATTTACTTGATATATACGACCGTCGACCATCGAGATAAATGTACTATTCTAACGCAATATAGAAGACACCGCACGTCCGTATTGCGTCCCGTTCAACTGTGGTCAACGGGCCGCAACTCATTTAGTCGCTTGCTAAATGTTTCGGGCCTTGTGCTTCCGACAATCAAAAATGAAAAACACTGTAAAAATCTTTAAATAATGCCTTGGTGTGTGTTGAGGTATTGTAGCAATAATTCAAGGAACACGGCTAAGTGCAAAGGAATAACTTTTCATCGATAAGTAATCTAATTTCACTGTTTTAAATGTAAATACGACCAATATAATTGCCGCGCGCCATTTTAAATCATTCGTCATAGACTAACTAATACACAGTGAAATGTATGTAGGTCGTAAGTAGATTAGTTTGACTGATATAATGCCAAGATAATATTATGTGAATATAAATGTTAAGTGATGAAAAAAGAAAACTAATTAGGTACTAAAGACAAAGTTAGTCCGATAGTGAAAATTGTATTTATCTAACATGTTCCTAATTAATATAGGTACTTCTAATCCAAATTCAAATTGTACATTTTTGTTTTTTTGAATGGCATATTTCATGAATGTTTTCCCCCGCATATATGTATTCATCAAAATCGGTTTAGTAGTTTTATAAATAGAGGGTTCAATGTATTTCAGTAGGTAACTTAGAAAACGAGTTCATTATTAACTATAGGCGTAGGCAGCGTAATTGTAAAATATACCATTAAATGCATGTTGTTTGATTTATAAATAAGAGATTGTTATTTAACCAAGATGGATAGAAAATAAATTGCCAGTTACTGATGAATCTTAATAAACTCCAAACAAAAATGGTCTTAGATTTGCAAAAAAAACTTCAATAGACAAGAGATAACTAAACTCACATCGTTTAATTATTAAAGGAAAGAAATAAAAAGAATCACAAAAAGCAATTTGTTTTTTTTTATTAATTTGGAACCACCTAAGTAAAATACCTACATTGTCCATTCTGTACCGTACTTTATTATCTATACAGGCAGAAATCTTTGAAAACAATACACGTTTGAATGATGTTTTGAGATGAATTATTGTTTCAGCGCTGCAGCGGCTAAAATGATAAATTATGAAAAATGGAACAATGCAAATGTTCTACGTAGCTTCTCTAGTACGTCAGTATCTACATATAACTCGATGCCGTCGACTCTGCTAAAATCAAGGACTTATATATTAAACAGGACTGAGCTCATTGACCTTAAACCCGAGCAGATAGACTATCTCTATCTTTTTCTGCTCGGGTTTTAGGTAAAGAGCTCACTTCTGTTTAATATATTAACCCCCATTTGTAACTGCACCATCAGTAAACAGTTTTAAAAACAGATATGATAATATCTTCAAGCACAAAGATGCACACGCATCATCTGAAGAGCTGCTAGTGTGTTCCAATAATAATAATAAAGGCGTAGGGATGTGACGACCCCATCGCCCACTGGGTTCCCTTTCCAGTGCAGTCAGTCCCCGCAGGGCAGCTTGTGGCGAGCTGTTGGTGAGTGGCGAGACCGCGGACCTGAGAGCTCCCAGGGAAGGCCACCGACCCTCGCCTTCGGCCTTCCTTCGCCAAGGTCGGAGTGGACGCCGATAAGGGACAGGACCTATCTCTGGCTAGCCTTAGCCGGCCGGCCAGAGTGGAGTCGCAAGACCTATATGCTCGAGGGTGGAAGTGTTTTGCACGTAATGACGTAATAACGGGGAAACCCACTCACGAGGAAACTCGCTATGGCGAACCCGGAGGCGGAGCCGCAGCTCTCGGCACCCTTAGCCGCTAATTCCAATGTTGCCCCTCTGTTGCCAAACGCGGCGACTATTTGGGGGGCCCATTCACTGAGTGGCGAGTCACCGCCTGCCTCTATTAGTCAGTAATCATGATTATGACAGGTGTCCGATTTCTATTGCAATAGCAAAGTTTAAATCCATCCAAACTTCATAACCATAACCCATTTTATTCTTATCACTCATTAGCAATAATTCCTTCTCCTGCCTAGACCTGTTCATGGAAATGTCATCTATTGATATAGCCGAGGACGGGTTTGGGCAGGAGCACCACATGACATCAATTTCTCCAAAGGGCCTCTACGCGCTATGGGAGGAACAAAATGTCGAATATTTTTTTAATCAAAGTATTGTTACGGAATCAAAAATAAATAAAAATAAAATGCGGTCCGTGGAAGTTTGAGTAGCGCTGTCCGCGGAAAATTCTCGTACAATCGTCGCGTGTTTCCATACGGGAATAATATCGCGAACGATCTAGTACATCGATTATCTCGCTCTGACATATTGCTTTGTCTCGCTCTCGCACTTCTAGTATGTACTAGGGGAACGAGACAGAGGGTATCCCTCTCTCTCTATTCCGGAGTAGTTGTGATCTTTCTAGAAACTTATGGAGCGGGTTTCCCGGGCCATATAAATATCGGAAGGTGCCTCAAAAGGGCAGTTCTAATTTAACTGAGCTACAAGTGCGATCAAGAAGCGATATCCGGAGCGAATAACAAAGTGATACAAGCGACCTCGGCAAGTTATAGTGACTGTGATTAGCAAGTGTTTGGGACATTGTTAGTGATCAGTGAAGTGAAGTGACGTCGGCGACCACCCTTGTGGGAATAAACGTTTTTAAGAGTCATTAGGTGTTTTTCTCCAAATTGCGAACCCCGAGCTCGTAACAGTATGAACAGTTATCTATGCACTTTCGCCATCACATAGGTAGTTCATTGATCCCTTTACTAAGAAAACCATTCGGACGGGAATCAATAAAATCTTTGAAGGCGGTTTGGACTGCCCCATCGGAGTTGATTTTTTTCCTTTGCAAGAAGTTATCCAAATTTCGAAAAAAATGGTAATCTGTTGGAGCAAGGTCCGGGGAGTACGGTGGATGTCTTAGACTTTCCAATTGAAGCTCTTTTAAGTAGCCGTCTGGTGTGCAGTGTGTGATCTAGCGTTGTCATGCTGACAATAGACGTCTGCCGTAATCGTCTGGCCAGATTTGAGAAAACTGTAATGAACGACACCGGCGCTAGTCCACCAAACGGTTACAAGTAACTTTTTTTGGGTCAATTTTCGCGTGGGGCAGGATTTGGCTGGCTTGCCAGGGTCCAGCCATTGCGATGAGCGCTTCCGATTATCGTAGAGAATCTACTTTTCATCACAGGTACCTAATGATTCGAATAAGAAACTCTTCAGTATTTATTATGTGCCGGTCAAATAATGTAACGCAGCAGTCGACGCCGGTTTGCTTCACTCAATTCATGAGGAACCCACCTTTCAAGCTTTTTAATCTTCCCAATTTGCGTCAAGTGGATTAAAACAGTTTTATCACTAACACCGCAGCCTGCAGCTAACTCGGACGTGGTTTGAAATGGATCCGCTTCCACCATAGCCTTCAATTCTTCATTGTCTACTTGGGTCTCCGGCCGTCCACGGGGCTTGTTCTGCAGGTCGAAATTTCCAAAACGAAAACGTTGGAAGCAAAAACGCACTGTGTTTTCTTTTGCGACACGGCCGCCATACACATCATTAACCCTTCGAGCCGTTTCCGCAGCACTGGTGCCACGGTGGAATCGTGCTCGTAAATAACGCGATATTTCAAGTTTTCCATTGTGTAAACTAAGCGCCGCAAACAGAAAAAACAACAACAACAAACAAATGAATAACGGTTTACGAAACATAAATACATGTGGAAATAGCTGTATAAATTTGAATTTGGAATTCCAAACCAAAGAGGAGAGTGTTCGTTATCAAGCATGTGTGTTGGGAAGTGATACATTGTTTGATTTATGTGATTTTCTTGCTTGTAGCCAAAAACCTCCTAGTTATCGCTAAGTGCAGTTTTTCTACCACCTTTAGACTTGACGAAACCACACTGTAGGACTGAAGAAGATTGAAAAATTAAGAAGGGCTATAAAGGACTTGTATCCATGGACGTAAAACCGGCACATTTTTTTTAGTAATGTAAAAAAAAATGTGCCAGTATATGGCGCTGTTTTTTGACTATTGTTGACTTGACTCTTCTTTTGCTTTTCATTTTCATTGAAAATTTAGAAAATTGGCCAATCTTCATAACAATTTAGTCTCTAACTAGGAACTATTGAATCGAACTGTATCTTTTATTATAATTTACTTTCGTGTTCGATACGTATAGTTGTTATGAACATGCAGGATGATAAAAACGCAATTTTTCAGATGCGTTTTCCGCAGAAATTATGGTATTTGCTAAATATGCATACGGAAGCTATTTTGTGGGGTGGCACTGGACGAACAATATTGTTGAATTATCGAATCCTTCATTACTATTTGCAATGTGATCATTCTATTTTCAAAACGACAAATATTTCTAGTTTCGTGCGACAGTTGAATCTATATGGATTTCGAAAAGTTACATCTCATTTACAAGATCCCCTTTGTAACTCGAGTAATCCTTATATGCATGAATATGTACATGATTATTTTCAATACGGAAGACCAGAAATGTTGAATAAAATTACTAGGAAAGCTTTGGCTATTAAAAAGACTTACAAAACTAAGGTAAGTTTTAATTTTCAATAAAGTAATGTAGGTACTGTGAGTTAATAAGTATTATCTAATAGTAATATTAGATGTATGATTTGATATCTTCACAGGGTAATACTGACCAAATGCTATATTTGACACCTCTTCAAAAAGCTCGGCGTGCTTTCCATGAAGCTCTGAAAAAAGCAGCTCAAGATTTGTTCATGCAAACCTCATCGAAACAGCTTTGTAACCTTGAATCGGAAGGTATGCTTGGTAAAATTTTATATAGTAGACTAATTATGTAAGAAAATATTTAAGAGCCTACTACTTTTCATTTACTGATTCTAATAACATGACACTACAATACCTATTTGTTCTTTGAAGTGGCAGTGGACGGGGCACATAGCGCGGAGAACCAATGGCCGATGGGGCAGAAAGGTTCTCGAATGACGACCACAAAACGGCAAGCGCAGCATTGGACATCCAGTCATCCACTGACCAGATGGTCAGGTGACCTGAAACAAGTCAGGCAGAAGCTGGATGCAGGCTGCTGCCAACCAGTCATTTTGGAAATCATTAGGAGATACCTATGTCCTGAAGTGGACTGACTGCTGCTGAAATGATGATGATGTTGATACAGTTGTTATGTTGATACCGTTGTTGTTCTTTTTTCATTTCAGCATAGCCAATTTGTATGTGCAAGATTTTCAATGTTGATCTCACCATGAAATAAAAATAAAAATGCTGAGATGAGAGGGACCACATCTCTTCTTGGTTGCATAATAGTTACTACAACCTCTGCTGGCTGGTTCAGAGCCCGGTGTCCTCTCCAATGTCAATATTATTATCATTCTCTAGAGTAAAGATATAATAAACCAGATTATGTAAATTATGTATTCTAAAGACAATTTTAACTTGTAAAGTCATGTCATGTCTTGGAATTCTTTCAGATGGCCAGGAAGATTATTGTGAAGATGAAGAAACAATGGAGTTCGATTGGTTTGGCACTTCCAACAATTCCACTAAAGAACCTGACCAACCTCCTCTCCCACAGACAGGTTTCTTTCATTTCTCCTGTTTTTCCTTTACTTTCTTATCCTCTCATTTTCCTCATTCATTATTTTAAATCCTTTTCCTTTGTGCAGCCAATGAAGATTCTCAAGAATATAACACTGTGGTGAATAATGAAAGCCTTGTGTAAGTACACTTTTACCCTAGAGAGAAAAATTATCAAGGCCCTTTAATATTTAAAAAGAAAATATTTTTTTTCTGTAGGAACACTACACAGGAGGCCCTGATGAACTTCAATCAAGAAGAGGCATGTCCACAAACTAATGACAATTATCCAATTCAGTTTTTGAGTATGCCAGATTTGGATGCTGAGCCGGCAGATAACAAATCTGGGATTGAACTGCTGGCAGAGTTTGATATTGAGCATGATGTTGATGATGGTATCGTAAGAAAGGTGACAGGGAAGGAAAATGATCATATTTCTTTGAACTGTGTTCTTCCATCTGTGAGCAATGATCCAAACGATGATGCAACTACAACAGAGGTAAGTAAAAACTAATCATTTTAATGCACTAGTGCAATGATAAATACAATGATCATGTACAGTCTACAGAACAGCTCTTCTGTAGACGTGATCATCATTCATCATTGTATTTATACTTCCTGATATTTCCAGAGGATGAATGAAGATGCTGACCACTATCATGGTGAATGGGAGCAGATGTTTAATGATTTTATGACTAACAAGGAGACCAACCAAGAATGTGGATCTGATTTGAAAGAACTCTATTCTCAGATATCAAGAACCATAGATCTACTCAATTCTTAGATTATTCCAGTTTTTAAAAAGAAAATGAAGTTATAATTATTTTAAAAATGTATTCCTTATGCCATGTTATTAAGTGTAAAAGTACAATACACAATACTATTATTTCTTCTGTTTCTTCTTTTCTGCCTCCTCTTCCTTTTCTTTTTCAATTACAGAGACATATGAGTTGATAGTATCTGCATCAAGCATTTGCATTGGCTGTCCACGTCTCATTACAGCAATCTCAAGGTTCTTTTGTCCTGATTGGACGACTTCCAGGAGGGCACGAATGGCCAGCTGGGAATTAAAATATAAAGTTATCAGAAAATTGATTCACTACATAAAACAATGAATAATTATGCTTTGCCAGAAAACAACATAAGTTATACTGGAAACCATTGTTGCTAGAAATAAGGAAAAATGGATGTGAAAGGTAGGTAGAAAATAGGGCCTCCACCAATAAGACAACAGAGAAAGAGAAGACAAAATTCTAAAGGATGAGAAAATGGTGCTTTTAATATGACCACATAAATAATAAGATTGATAGAAGTGTCATGTATCAGAAAGCCAGTTAAGCCTCCGGAGTTGTAATTTAATATTTAATGGCTCGTTTATACAGATTCAGTGCAGACTCACAGACATGAAATTTACCTACAAAAACAAACAATTCTTGGAGTTTAGGGATTGGTAATGATTCTCGTGTCTCTTGAGATAAGTCAAATTTGAGATTTCACAAAAAAAAACTCTCACTCCTTTAGGGATAAGGTCTAATTTGAGATATTGTGAAAAAACATGGTGGATTTCTACTGAAAACACCGTGTTTGTATTCTCATTCATCACTTTCAATTGTAATATTACAATTTCTATTAAATTAACTTTTTAGAATTAGATATTTGCGAAAATTCTAAATCTATAGGCACACCTGTTACACCCACATGACACTTCTAAATCTTATTACTGTGAATATGAAAATGCCTAGTATTTCATAAAGAAGACATCAAACATGCTATCAAATTATTTATATATGTATAACCTTCCAAAAGAATCTTAAATGAATTTTCAAGAAATTTTTCAATCAAACTACTATTACCTACTTGACATTTGTGCATTGTGATATTTAAAACTATTAAGTCAGTTCAGAATACTATACATACGTAACAAAGTACTTACCTTTACTGCACCCTTTTCATTGGCAACCTCCTCAGCTGTGTAGTTTTTCTCTAGAAATTCACGGACAGTCTTGGCAGATCTGCCAGTAGCATTGGCTTTCCACTCATAATATATGCCTGATGGTTCTGTTTGGAACAAGTGAGGCAAACCATCATAGTCAAATCCTCCAATAAGACAAGAGATGCCAAAAGGTCGTCGTCCATTGCTTTGGGTGTACTTCTGTTTCAGACTGGCAATGTATCTTGTTATGTACTCTAAAGTTACAGGGTCTTCAACAGTCAGCTTGTGAGACTGGCACTCTATTTGCGCTCTATTTATCAGGATACGAGCATCTGCTGTTAAACCGGCAAATGCCATCACGACATGGTCATCAAGCAAGCATATTTTTCGAACAGTTCTTTCTTCTTGTAATTTAGCAACAGACTTCTTCTCGACACCCAAAACAACGACATCAGCACCTCTTACACCAACCTAAGGGGAAAAAACAACAAATTATTGATAGTAAAGATAATCTAACCAAAAATTTATCATGAAAGAGAAACATACCGCAGTAGACCCCTTGCGGACTGCTTCTTGAGCATACTCTACTTGTAACAAATGGCCATCTGGAGAAAATACAGTAATAGCTCTATCGTAACGGGCCGACATTATGTTTTATCAATTATATTCCAGCAAAATAATATTCCCTCAAAACCGCTTGTTCACCGTTTGGGTTGTTTTTTTTCAATGACTTGAGTAAATTAACTTGACAGCTGAAGTATGAAGTATACCTAGTGTAGTGATGTGTTGTAACGAATATAAGATTCCGTTATTGTTTGCTCTGAGGGCTTACCATCACCTCTAAAAGCATGGTAGAGGCCACAGACATAAGACGTAGAGGCCACAGACATGTAAGACGACGGAACATAAGTTAATAGTTAAACTTAAGTAGCAAGTAGCAACATTCACTCACACATAGATATTATGCAAAGCGTGGCAATTTTTGGCCGTGACGCCATTTTGTAATCTACGTTGTTGGATCGGTGAATACTAAAAATAATAGAGTAGAATACCGTACGTATAAATGATCTCAGATCATGCACTCCACACAACATTCATACATTTCTTGAAATCATGGGGAGTATTATCGTAAACATCTTACCCTAGACTAGATACAGCCCAAGCTGCATAGTTTTGCATGTGTGTATTTTTGCTACGTAGATAAGTAATAGCATACCTTCCGTCTCTGTACGTCTTATATCTCTGTGGTAGAGGCACATAAATAATATTACCATACGGATTGTCCACGAATGTCCGCGAACTTCTTCCGAGAACCATAATCTTTCTAAGTAGGAAAATATATTTTTACATTTATTTTTTTCCCTCTTAATACATACCTAGTTAGAAATTCTGAAGTTATTGACTGAGCGTAAGTGAAGTCTCCATTTCGAAACTGGTTAACTGCTTTTAAACGGAAAAATGTAAACAGATCCTTAAAAAACTTGACACACGTGTTCCTAGATTTAATTAAAGCCCGGCCAGGAAAATAGCAGCCTTCGCCATATTGCGGAAAAATATTAGAACTTATTTCTTTTACTGGCAACTAGGTATTTAAGTGACTTTTGGTGGGAAGCTGTGAAGAGCAGTATCGGCCATGGGACTTTAAAGATGGGAGCCGAGATGGCATACAACAGGCTAGTTGAAGAAAATTTGACCTTTTTTTTTTTTTTTGTTAACCGAGGGGAAATGCATTTACGCACTGAGTGTGGGACTCCCAGGCAGAGTGCTTGGACTACCCACTAAAACCCCTCCGGCGTTTCCGCACCGGCTGTTGAGGGCGCCATGGGGTCGCGTTAACATTCTACCACGACGCCCTCCAGCCATGGCCTTGCGGCCCCCTCTGTTGGCCTTTCATTGATCACCGGATCCTTGGGATCAAGTGAGAATGCAAAGCTTTCAAAGGACCGGGCACTCGAGGAGGTTCTCTGCCCTGCACCCCAAGAAAATTTGACCTGAGGTAACCTCTGATTTCCCTAAAGTATTATCATCACATCATCGTAAAATAAAAATGTCAGTTTGCATATTATAATTGGGCTATATATTTCTTTCTTTCTTTCTTTCTTATTTTATATTATGGCTTCCACCGATATTTCGGTGATTCTGCCAATGTCAAGGTTTGAAGAGACACGATGTGCTGTTGGTATTCAAGTTACGGGGTGGACGAGCTGAAAGGGAAGGGAAAAACAATGTCACAAACACATAGTCACAACACAATATATAATAATAGTAAAAAGGAAAAGTGTTAGTTAAAAATAAAAAATAGTAACGATAATGCAGGTGTTTTAAAAAAATATATTTTTGGTAAAACATAAACGAACTTGAGATCAGAACCTGAGTGAATTCTTTATCAAAAATTTTGCAAGGATGTAATAATATCGACTATGAACTAAGTTAAGGAGGAACGGAACATCAATTTGGTTTTGAAGTAGAGTAGAAGGAAGTATATCACGAAGATTAATGGGAAGCTTAGGGCAATTGAAAAAGATGTGATTTAAAGAGCCCTCGTCAAGGCCACATTCGCATATTGAACTATCTCGTATTCGGAGTTTGGCGAGAAAGACAGGTGTACCTGCGTGTCCTAGACGAAGGCGAATAATAACAGACGTTATCCATTTATCTAAATTACGATGGCGAGAAAACCAAGGACAGTTGGGAATGTTCGGTTGAAGGTTACCGTACCAAACGCCTTTATGTTGTCTGGTTGTTTGCCATAGATTTGACCATTTCTGAGACATTGCTGGTTTTGCGAGAAGGCGAAGATCCCTAGGATGGAGGTCATAATGAACCTCGGAACCCAAATTACACGCTTGCTTTGCCCACAAGTCCACAGTTTCATTTCCTCTGATACCCGAGTGACCAGGAATCCAGGCTAAAACAACATTAAGTCCTGCAATATGACATTTATATAAAAGGTCTCTTATCTTGAGGGTAATGGAGAAATTGTCTCTAGAGTGAAACGGACGTTTTAATATGTCTTGAAGACAGCTCAGGGAGTCAGACAAGATAAGAGAATTGTTAAGACCGTGAGATTGAACAAATAAGGTAGCTTCAAGAAGAGCAATAGCTTCGCCCGTGAAGACTGAAGCTTGAGGTGGGCATTTAAAACTTAGAAGTAAATTAAATTTGGGAATCCAGACCGCAGCTCCAACATTAGAGGTTTGGGATAATTTAGAGGCATCTGTATAAATGAGATTCCAGTCCGACCATTTCTCGTCAATAATCTCATTGAAGAGCTTATCAGATCCAGGGGTGTCTTTATATATACCAAAAGAGAGAAGAATTTGAGGATGAAAAATCAAGGAGTCGAAATCTATTTCGAAAATGGGGTTTTTGGAAGTTTGTTTAATGGGATAGGGAAGATTCTGCAAATTATTATAACTTTTGACTAGAAGAGGAAGGTCTTTGTTGGTCCAGTAAGGAGATAAAGAACAAGCGTTAGATAAAAGCCGTAAGGTGTCCAGAAGTGGATGTGAAAAAACTTGAGCAGTTTTATAAAGAAATCTATCAGCTAGAAATTGTCTTCTTAGAAACAGAGGCGGATCCAAACATTCCACTTGGAGAGCGTTGGATGGGGATGATTTCATGGCTCCTGTTATTATACGAAGACATTTGTACTGTATTTTGTCTAATTTGGTAAGAGCCAATTTGCTACAAGGTTCCAAAAGAAAGCTACCATAGTCTAAGTGGCTACGCACAATGGCATTGTAAAGTAACTTTTGGTTGTAAGGGTGAGAGCCCCAATGAACCCCAGAGAGAGCCCTCAATACATTTACTCCTTTTTCTGCTTTTTTAATTACATTATTTAAATGAGGAATTCCAGTTAATTTAGAATCTAAAGTGACGCCTAGGAATTTTGCGGAGTCCTTAATAGGAATAGGATCACCATCTATGTTAATAGTTAAAAGAGGAACAGACCTTTTTCTGGTAAAAACTACAGCATTAGATTTAGGGGCAGACACCGTAAGACCATGATCAAGAAGCCAATCATTAAGATAATAAAGAGCTGAATTGAGTCTATTAGTAAGATCAGAAAAGGATTCAGAACGGGCAAATAGGGCAATATCATTAGCATATTGCAGAATGTTGCAGAAGCAGTAAACTGATTGTTCCAGATCTGAAGTATATATGTTATATAAAAGGGGACTTAGGACCGACCCTTGAGGGAGGCCTTTCCAAACTGAGCGAGGGGGAAGAAAGGAATCTTGGGATCGGACGACTATAGATCTATCCATCAACATATTACAAATAATGTTTATTATCCTCACAGGAATACTCAGCTTTTGCATTTTCTGCCTGAGTATTGGAAGCAGTACATTATCATAAGCTGAGGTGATATCAAGAAAAATAGCAATTAAGTGTTCATTACCAGAAAAAGCTAGACGGATTTGAGAGGTTAAAATGCTCAGACTGTCAAGGGTACCCATACCTTTGCGAAAGCCAAATTGACTGTTAGGAATTAAGCCCTTGGACTCCAAGAACCATTCAAGACGATTCTTAATTAAGTGTTCCATAATTTTGCAAATAACAGAAGAAAGAGCAATGGGGCGGAAGCTAGAAGGATCAGAGGGATCCTTTCCAGGTTTAAGAATGGGGATAATAATTTGTTTCTTCCATGTTTCTGGAACAGAGCCAGATAAGAAAATCTGATTTAAGATTGAAAGAAGGAAAGTTTTAGAAGGAAGAGAGGATTTAATAATAAAAGAGAATGGAATACCATCAATTCCCGGAGATGAGTCTTTAAGACCATCCAGAGCGCACAGCAATTCTTGTAAGGTGAAAGGTTCATCTAATCTGTGAGAGGGAGGACATGGGGAAAAGTTAGGGAGTTCATCTTTGGAAGGAACAGAAGGAGGAGAGAGTTTATTGATGAAATCATTTAACCATGACGAATTATCATTAGAAGCGGTGAAATTGTCCAGAACACTGGCTCTTCTAAAGGCTTTAATTTTCTTCCAGACAACCGAAGATGAGGACTTAGGTGAGAGAGATTCACAGAATGACTGCCAACCCAAATGTTTCTTCCGAGACAGTAGTCGTTTAGTCTGAGCGGATGTTTTACAGACCAATAAATAATTCGTCATAGAAGGATCTCGGTTGAAATTATCCTCTGCTTCTTTACGTGAACGAATACTCTCTGTACATTCTGAGTCCCACCAAGGAGGGGATGGAATTTTGTGGGATGGGGAATTTTTAAGAGGAATAGACCTGTCAGCTGCTGTTAGGACAGATGAAGTATAGTCATCATAGAGAACTAACAGGTTTGCATTAGAAGGTGTAGGAAGGGAAGACAGAAGAGAGTCAAGGGAGTTTGAAAATTCAGTCCAATTAGCTTTGTTTGTTTTGTATTTTAAAAGGGGAGGAGGATGAAGAGATTTTACGATAGAACGGGCAAGGGTAGTGCAGATAGGGAAGTGGTCACTTCCATACGTGTTGGGGAGGACCCTCCATACAAGAGAAGGGACCAAGGAAGGGGAAGAAAGGGAAAGGTCAGGCACACTACTGTTTTGAGAAGGAGGTGAGCGGCGAGTGACTGAGCCATCATTTAGAATGCACAAATTTAAGTCGTCCAAGAGATCTAAAAAGCGAAAAGAGAGGGGATCATCAGAAGGAGAGCCCCAAAGAGTATTGCGGATGTTAAAATCTCCTAGGATTAGAAGTGGAGAAGGGATATTTGATAAAATTCTATGCAGATCAGATATAATATCAGCATTTGGATGGGGTAAGTATACTGAGACAAAGGATATATCCAGGGCCTTAACTGCAACAATGTGATAGGATGCGTCATGAGAAGGAATTGGGATTTGAGAGAATGAGATAGACTGAGGGATGAGTAGGGCACAACCAGCCCAACCATCGTCCCTGTCGTCTCGAAAGCAAGAGTAATGTGGGATATGAAAATGAGACGTGGGTTTGAAGCACGTCTCTGAAAGGGCAATAATTAAAGGTCTGAATTTGTTAATTAGAAATGTAAGATCAGGTTTTTTGTTGGAAAGACTTCTAGCATTCCATTGGAGGAACACTGGATCCATTATTTTTGGAAATGAGCGTTGATAATAATTGTTGAAGAAGTATGACGACATTGGACGGTAAGGCATCATTGAATTTGTTTATAATATTAATGAGGGAGCATACAAGTAATTCGATGAGGTTGTCATTTGGGGTCAATAGTGGAGTAGATTCTTCTGCTGGGCCAGAAGGGTATGCACAACCATTTGGTTGGGAAGAACTAGGGGAGGAGATAATATTTCCATGTTCATGAATATCATATGATTTTCCAAGTTCCTGCCTAGGTTTTGGAGACAGGAAGACTGTTTTCCTGTAAGAAGTGGAGGGTTTGGTGGGAGTAGAATAAGGATTGGGGGAAGATTGAGATTGATGGGAAGGAGAGGGTGGATAATATTGGATGTACGCGGGAGGTTGAGAAGCAGTGACTTGGGAGAAAGAACGTATTCGGGGGACTTTTTTCTCGGCTTCTGTATATGAAATGTTTTGGTTTGCCATAATGATTTTGATCTCTTTTTGTCGTAAATGTTCTGGACATAACGGGTCGGTGGCCAAGTGAGAATTGCCACAGAACAGGCAGGAAATAGGATTGAGGCATTTATCTCCAGTGTGTGCCTGACCACACCTGAAGCAGCGAGATTTAGAACGGCACTGATTAGCAACATGACCAAATTTGCAACAATTCCTACATTGGATTGTGGGCAGTAAATAAACAGAAACTGGAAGGGAAGAATGATATACGTAAACACGTTCTGGAAGTGATTGCCCGCGGGAAGTTAGCACAACAGTAGAAGAGGGGATCCATGTTGTTGAGGAGTCAGGATTTTTATTTTTTAAATTAAGGCGTCTTGCCATCACCACCTGACCACAATTCACAGGGGTTGAGATATTGTGGACTAGTTCTTCAAGAGACCAATCAGTGGGAATGTCTCTTACCACACCCATACGAGTAATGTGGAACTTTGGGATAATTGCCATGTATTTATTATTAGCAAGGGCCGGGTTGTTGAGAAAATCATTTGCAGAATCTCTATTGATAAACTCAATAGAGACCCTGTTTCGTCCCAACATCTGAATGGATCCCGACTTGATACCTGAAATAGTATTCTGATGTATAAATTGGGCAAATTTAAGAAGCTTAATTGATAGACCCATTGAGGGGTCTGGTTCGATTCTTGACACGTGAACGATAAAAGGGCCTTGATCGTTTTCAATGTATTTAAGCTTAACATCAGATTCGAAGCCGGGTCTGTAGTATATCGATTGGATCGAGTCCGAGGGTGGAGTAATTTTTTTAGTAGGTTCAGATGTGATGGAGTTCTCAGCATGTCTTTTAACTGGACGAGAAGGGCCAGGTTCTAAAATCAAAGCGGTCCGACCGCCACCCCCATCAGGGGGATCTCCTTCAACTACATCCATTAAATCAAATCAAGAAAACTCACCTCAATTATATTTAAGATACCACCACCAAATAAATACAAATAAAGGAAATAAGAAAGATTTCGCACGGATTTACAAAAAACGCGTGTGTCAACCAACACAATGACGGCAGAATCTATATATTTCTTATAAACAAGTAAAATTATTTTTCATTTTGACGTGACAACGTCTAATAACTCGATACTACAGAGACTAGATCTTGAAAACGCCACTGTCACGGATTGACACACTGTCAATCTGGCAAAATGGCGGCTGCGGTGAGCGAGTTTGAGCCATGGCTTATTGATAAATTAAAATGTTTAAAAACTGACGAAGGAGTATTTGGATCATATATTACAGGTATTTTGGATAGCGAAGATTCCATTGATGATAAAAAAGATGCTTTGGAAGACATACTTTCTGGGATCGTGGTAAGTAATCAATGGGGCCTGTCCTGTTTCTATGAAATATATATTTTCTTACACCAACACTTTGTAATATGCTGTATATTTAATTATCCATCAGGACAGTGATATAGCTTTTCACGTAAATGAGATAATAGACAAGTGGGAGACAAGTCGGCCTAAAGAAGATGCTCCAAAACCAGCTGCTGATGTTGATGTCCAATTAGCAAAGTTATTAGAATCTCAGTCTCTCGCTATCACTACCCGGCGAGAATACACTGACGAGGAAAAGAAAATTCGAGAAGCAATATTATCACAGTATAGTCAGCTTTCTGACCATGAGGTGAGTTTTTGTTTAGTCTAACCTCAGTAACTGGGTTCTGCAATTGGTGATAAAAAACTTCCCATAAGAAATAGCTCAGATTCTACTAATTAATCAAGGTAAATATTTGGAAGCCTTTACATTCCATCAGTTGCTCTCCCTTTGTTTAATGCAATGCTGAGATTGTACAAATTTTATTACTCAGTATTGCATTAAAACAGTGGGACTCTATTTTGTACACTTGGTTCTTTCCATTTAACCCTTTGCTTGCTACAAACTAGATATCTAACAATAAAAATTCCATTGTTATTACCCAATCTGATTTCTGCACACTTTAGAAGGGTTTAATAAATAACATTTTAAAGATATGTTTATAAAATATACTTTTTTTTTATTACTGCTATTAATATATAGCACAACATAAGTATATTTCTGTAAAAACTACTAGCTGCTGAGCTATACATAGTGTTTTCGATAGAATTGTCAGCATTTTTCTATCAAAATCCACAGTTCTTTCCCATGTCAGTCAAAGAGTTAATATGTATGTTGATTGTTGCAGGAGGATAACGCCCAAGATGAAGATGCTGAAAGTTCAGATTTAGTCAAGAATACAAATGCTGCTGATGTAGCCGCCGCAGCGCGAGAGCGCCGTGAACAGGCTCGCCAAGAAGCCCAGCGTAAGAAAGAGAAAGACAAGGAAGACCGGTAAATGTTTCTCTTATTACTCTTCAAATGTTTTGGTATAGTAATATCTCAAAACATGCAAAGACTGATGTCAGCATTAAAAGTTTATGCATTAGTTATATTGCGTCAGTTTGAATGGAGCTTTAGGCTGAGCCATAAAATTAGATAAAAACACTAAGATTAGCATTTTTTTGTTTGTTTTGTTATTGTTTAGGCTGTCCAATGTTATAAGTTAAGTACTTACTGCTGTTTGAAGAGAAAAATGATTAAGAATTTGTCATTATTATAAATTTAAAACTGTCTACTAATTTAAATTTACATCCACATATATCAAAGCTAAACATTTTTATTTTAATTTTCAGTGAGAAACAGAAACAACTCAAAGAAGAGAAAAAAGAAAAGCGCAAGACACAAAAAGGTGAACGCAAGAGGTAGCAATCTAAACATGACAAGTATAAATTTATAGTTTTACAATTATATTTAATAATATGCTACAGACAATATTGTGTTTAAAGGAAATTGTTATGCATAAGTCAATCTTTTTGATTGATTTCAAGTAAATATATGTGGATTTCAAATATGGACTAGATTTTAATGTTGTGAATTTATTCTACCAGATAAAATTAGCCATGGTTAGGGTCTTGACCACACTTAATGATGAGGAATTGACTAAAGTAGATTACTTGTTGCATCTTCAATTTTTAATTAAACATTGATTATATTGGTTGCTCTGACTAATGTCGCCCAACCTTTTGTATGAAGATCTTTTTGATTCATTCACATCAATGTGTGTAGTCAAACCCTTATCCCATCACATTTTCGTCTCCATAGTGAGAAAAATTTGATTTTTGTCTTGGAATGTATTGTATGAGTCACATAAGTATATAATGAATAAGGGCTACTGTATATGAACTCGCACCCTGAATTTTCTTGGGCCCGTTTTCACGCCTATATAATTTACAGTGTATATTTTAAAAACTTGCTTGTCTGTGGCGCCAACTGGTGAGCACAAAAACGGTAGCCTTCATTGTCATAAAAATACTTATCTAATATATTCCTACAATGAAAGATGGACACAAAATAGTCTATTTCTTCGGAAAATTTAAATATATATTTTTAGTATATAGCAGTGTTTAAAAACAAAATAAGAACACTGAAATGAAACTCCATGAAGGTTGCTACCAACCACTCGCCATTTAGCAGATGATAAAGCAAGTTATATGCTGAGAGGCAAATGAGAACGCTAATACCAGGGTGTTCAGGGTTCATTGACCCAGCAGTAACATGATAATCATAGTAATAAATTTATCAAAATTCTATGATGAATAATGAATGTGGACTGAGGTTTTGTAAATTACTGCTGATACTCATAGTTGCTATCAATCTGCGTGGTTTTTTATTATACTGTTTAAAAACATGTTCATCTATTTTTCGATGTATCAGATTGGTAGGCAAATAGCTATAGAGTTCCTGATTTACATTGTATTATTATTGTTAGTGATCACAACCGCAGTATATCATGTTTGTGAATATTAAAAATTATTTAATAAACAATGTCAGCAATTTAGTCTTACTTTTTACTTGTATGAAATAAATGCACACCTAAGTACCCGTGCCTCTACTATAAGTTTTTGCTATTGTTAAAGTCATGACAAACTACTTATTAGATATCAAAACATTAATGCCTGGGTTGATTTCGATAGACAAGTCGAATTTTACTCTTTTGGGTGCTCCAATCTTTGAGGATGCAATACCTCCTAATAATTCAGTGGAAATTATCGAGTTTTATAGCATCACAGGAGCGTTTGAGGAATTTGTCATCTCACGTGGCTTTAATATTATTGCGTTATTCGATTGCAATTCCTCGAATGACTTTCATTATAAGGACAGCCCCAACTTGGATATTTCAGGCGGAGCTAGAATTTGATATGGCCGTTTGTTTGTGTTTAGAAACAATACTAAACATCAAACACAATGGGTCCACGCGTCTTTACCAATACTCTTGGGAGGTTTGGGTATCCGCTGCTTGTCGGATATTTCGCTTCCGGCTTTTTTGGCATCCTCGCATTGGGTGGTCAATTTGGTCATTAAAATACTTTCAATCAATGGTGACCGATTGGTTTTGCCCCATGTGGATAGTGCTCTCTGATGGCCTGGTCGGCGGGATGTCCGGCTTTGGCTTATCCAGATAAACTGGAGGTTCAGACACTGTGGGATGAGAAGAGAACAAGAATTATTTTGGACAAACTGAAGGGCCAATAAGACTTCAGAGTCTGAGGTGTCCGGTTCCGGTTCCTAATCTTTATGTGGGAACTCACCTAGATAATTCTTTCAGAATGGCCGTCACACTTAGGATGGGTTGTACAGTGTGTGAGCCACATCGTTGTGTTTGTGGTATGATGGTGACATCAGACAAGCATCATGCCCTAGCCTGTACTCGGTGCGCAGGCCGTTTGTCACGTCATCACACTATCAACCACCAGGAATCTCCAGAACTGACATACGCGGCGTCGTATCTCGCTAATACGGTCGGCTCACCGGGGGCAGCGGCACGGGCGGCAAAGTTATTTAAATATTCTGTTTTGTCTTCACAATATTACTTTGTGCCAGTTGCCGTGGAGACCGCTGGCCCATGGTGTTTAGAAGCCAAAACTTTTATTTCCGAGATAGGACGCCGCTTAGTTGATCGTGGGTTTGACTGCCGCTCAGGGTGGTATCTGGTTCAAGGATTTCCATTGCTATTCAAAGAGGCAATGCTGCTAGCGTAATGGGTACCTTTGAACCGGGTATTATCAGGGGCGGCATTTTCGATTAATATTTTTCTGTGTAATTTTTGTTTTGTGTTTGTGTGTGACCGCCGCCTGCCACAAATAGTCAGGAATCATGAATATGGTAGGTGTTCGATTTCTATTGCAATAGCCCAGTTTACATGCATCCAAACTTCATAACCATAACCATTTTATTCTTTTCACTCATTAGCAATAGTTCCTCCTCCTGCCAAGACCCGTTCATGGAAATGTCATCTATTGATATAGCCGAGGATGGGTTTGGGCAGGAGCACCACATGAATCAACTTCTCCAAAGGGCCTCTACGCGTTGGATCCATATCTCGCAAGCCTCTCAAAGGACCGGGGCAACCCGTGAATCCCAAGCGGAGATACATAATAATCATGTATAATTTTTGGCAAAACATCTGGTTGGTACCTGTCGACCACACCAAGGGATCTTAGATGCGTGTGACTCGATCGCGACCATGGGAGTCAATAAGAATAGACACTCAAGATATTAGTTGTGCAATCCATTTTGGATGGATGTAGCGCTGGGTCCCATGGTACAAAAGAGCTTCTCATTGACAGGACCGTTTGCCCACAGGTCCGTCGAAACAGGAAAAATCTTTCTGCTGCTTGTATTGATACAAATATACAAAAAGGCCTACGATTCGGTGCCCCATTCATGGCTGAGACGGGTGCTAGAGTTGTACAAAATTGATGCAACTCTATGTTCCTTCCATGCATGGGGCAGTGGATAGCACTTTGTTAAGGGATTCAGAGCTTGGTTTGCGTCTTCGGAGAAGGGGTGAGACCAATTCTTATCGTCTTACATGGATGACCTCAAATTGTTTGCATTAAATAAGCCAAGCCTTGTGGAGTTGACTTTGGTGTTGACAAATGTGCGGTCATGCATGTGGGGCGGGGTAGAGTTGTAAACTCTGATAGTTTGCAACTTTCCTAGAATGTGACACTCAGATCCCTTTCCGAAGCAGAAACATAGAAATATCTTGGTATGCCGGAGTCCATAGGTATATCTGATGGAGACATAAAACAATCGGTGACAGCACGTTTCCGTGGCCGGCTGAAAAAAGTACTGAAAAGTATTTTATCAGGTGGCAACAAAGTACGTGCTTTCAATGGTTGGGTTATGCGTTTGCATAAATACACCAAACTTAGGTGGACTCAGGCTGAGCTCTACGCCCTGGATGTAAAGGTAAGAAAACTGCTAACAACGAATCGCATGTATCACCCACGATCGTCGGTGATGAGATTGTACATCCCTCGGAAGTGTAGGGGTCGTGGCTTCCTCAATGTCAAGAACCTACACAACCGAGAGATCAAGAACTTACACCACTATCCTTGGCGAACAGGAACTGGCATGTACCACAGGCGCTAACTACCCAGAGTCGCATTGACATATGGAAGTGCAAGGAGTTACACGGGCGGTACTACAAGGCCCGCATCGGTGCCGGTGGCCTGGCTACGTTTCGGTGACCTCTTTGAGGAAACCGAAGGTTTTGTCCGTGTAATTATGGACGAAGTTATCAAGACGAATAACTACCTAAAGGACGGTACGATCGACATCTGACGAGCATGCCACCGTCCCGGAGAGTCACTCAGGCATACGTTTCCGGTTGTACTCATCTTGCTAACGGCGAGTATTTGCATAGACAAATTTAAGTAGCTGGGATTATACATCAGCAACTTGCACTTAAATACTTAAATACGAGTCAATACGCCATTTGGCATGTTGACTCAACGATAATTGTTCAGATTGTCGTTAGTACGCACGGATTAATAGCGAAGAGTCTCGACCGTCGTCTAGAGACTCTCGCTTGGCAGTTGGGTCAAGGCACAGATAAAGAAGTACTTCTGGACACGACCCGCATTGTGAGAAGATTCCTTTCTCTGGAGCCCTAACCACCGGCAGCTTGAGCTTGAGTCTAACTCTGCTGTCGGTGGGTGCCCCTTTTTTGTATATTTTTAAATATTGTGTTTTTTTTACAAGTAATATTTAAAAATGTATTAGAAAAGAAATAAGACGAATAAAAAAAATATAAATAATATAATATATAGATATTTATATTAATATAAATAATATATGTGAATGTGATAAATGTATAAGAAAACTTACCTCATTAGATTGGTGCAATTCTTTAGAACTCTTCGAGGACTGCCAGCAATGCAACTTAAAATTTCAAATTTTAGACCCCATGTTATAAATTTTTGGACAGTTTGTTGTAATTTAAAAAAAATCTAACAAGTATTTTCTCTTATTATTATAAATTACATTATATCAAGCACCATAGTTATAAAAAATGACTATTATAAATTTACAAATACTTGAATACCTAACTACCTAGGTACTCGGGTTATAAAGAAAACAATAATAATGTTACAATACAAATACCTAAACCTGAATAATTAAAAAGTAACTAAACAATAAAACAAACACAAAAGAGGTAGGACATTTTGTAAGGAGTAGTCCATCTGGGGAAGTACCTCCACCCTACAGAAGACTGCAGCCAAATAACACTGTGATGCAGTGTTGTGTTCCTGCTGGTGAGTAGGGTCGCCAGGCTCCAGAGGGGTCGCTGTGCTGATAGCGGACAGGTCGGCAACTTGCTCGTGACATCTCCGGTGTTGTAGGCGTTCATAGGCTACGGTAACCACTTACCATCAGGTGGGCCGTACGCCTGTTTGCCTACTTAGTTGTATAAAAAGAAATACACTTATATGAAATGAAATAAATTTATATAAAAACATAATGATACTGTATCAGAAATATTACAATAAATAGGACTAGATTTTATTAATCCTAGGTTCCGTTCCCTACCTTTTCATGTGTGTGATCTTGACATTAGTCAATACATGCAAGCTGTTTAAAAACAACTTTTGTTGCAAGACGGCATCCTTTTTGATTGATATAGAAACTTACTCAATGCTTTTCTTCCTATTTTCTGACTCTGTATTTTGTTCACTATTAATACTACACTCAGTTTTCTGACAATCTACAGACACCAAAACAAAGTTCTGTGCCCCACCTGCATAAACTTTCGATATTTTGTTGGAACCTACATCTAAAGGCACTAGAGTGGGCGTGTTTATACTGTCCCCTCCACCAGTGCCAGTGTTAGCATGCTCGTTCCAGCCCCACGCCCAAAGAGAATTGTCAGTAGCTAAACACACTGTGTGCTCAGAGCCTAGAGCGATATCTTTGACTTGTCTGCCATCTGAAAATAAAGAAAACATGTAAATTATTCTGCTATTACAGAACACAATAAACCTAACTATATTTAGACAAAACATGTTTTGTCTCAAACCAGCATTCATCATGGCAAGGTAAGATAGTTTAAACTTTATACTGCCATGTTTTAAAATGAGACTAAATAGTGTTGATATTAAGGCTAGACAAATAAATATTGGTAACATCCGAGCCTTACCTGGTAGCTTTATCTGAATTATCTTTCCAACAAAGGCATCTTCAGTTCCAAGCTGCCCATAGTTATTGCGACCCCAAGTATATAGAGTACCATTTTCTAACCATAAGAGTACATTAGTCCAACCGCTTAGTAACTTTTTCACTTCTTTTTTGACATCTATGTCTATCTTCTGTGGGGTAAATATTTTTTTATACTTCTCGGTGCTCAGTAATAATTGTCCATGCTTATTATCACCCCACACATATAAGGCTTTCTCGTCAGAGCACCATGTGACTGTATGGTTTTGTCCGCAAGCTATATGAGTTATTCTTCCTACTTTAGGCACTGGTTCAAATCTGTCAGAAGAAAACCTTTCATTTCCTAAACCTAACTGGCCATGTTTCCCACACCCTGTTACCCAAACTTCACCTTTTGAGTTAACAATAGCCGTATGTCTAAGACCCATAGAGACATCAAATGCATTGACTTGTAACCTAATAGGTTTTACAAACTCAGGGAAGTGATCTTTAGGCAAACCTAGTTGTCCATTGCTGTTTGAGCCCCAAACAAATAAGAAGTTAGTGTCTGTAACGCCACAGCTAAAATCCCAACCACATGCAATATTTACAAATGATATGCCACTAAGCTGCCATACTCTTTCCAACCTGTGAGTTTCTTCTTCTTTTCCTAATTGCCTTTTGTTGTTCCAGCCACAAGAGTACAATTTACCTTCGGCATCAATCAGTAATGTGTGGCCACCACCACATGCTATCCGACTAATTTCATCACAATGTAATGATTCGATCACAATCTTTGTTGGTGTCTCAACTTGTTCATTTGCCATCCCTTGTCCCAGCTGGCCATGAGAGTTTGCTCCCTGTAAAAGGTACCATGATGATTATTTACTTAACTATAATCAAAGCTGTGAATGCATTTTGTAATAAACAATCTAAGACACACAATTTGCGACTTGAACAACTCATCAGCTTGACATTTGGGTTCTAAAATGCATAAAGGGATATGATGTTCTGAAGTGGTTTTTCCCAGACAAACTTTTATCTCATCATTGTAATGAGGACTGATAGCAGATTAACATCCATACTAATATTATAAATGCGAAAGTCTGTCTGTCTGTTACGCTTTCACGGCCAAATCGCTGAACGGATTTTGATGAAATTTGGTATGAATATAGTTGAAGACCTGGGGTCAAACATAGGCTACTTTTTGACGCAGGCGGAGCTGCGGGAACCAGCTAGTTCTTATTAAATAGATAAAACATCAAAAGCGCTTTTTCTCATTTGCATGCCAAACCGTATCCGTATAGTTTGTGGCCTTTGGAACAATTTATCGAGATGTTTTAATTTTGCCAAAATTATTATGTCTCATGCATGCCGAACTTACCCAGGATAGCAACATGATAATTGTGTAAAGATATTCTAAAGAAGGCCTATTACAGCTAGGTAGGTACGCATTTTTTCACAACTTTTACAATATTTATTTAATCGTACAGTTGTACTGTATTATGTGGACAGTTCTAAAACTATTATTAGTATTTAGTACCTATTTCTTGATGAACTTATATGTCTATCACAGATGTCTATATATTACACATACATAAAGTGGTAGTATCTCTATATAGTTTGTGGAATGCATGGACTTTATATATTAAACAGGATTGAGCTCATTCATCTTAAACCCGAGCAGAAAAAGATAGAAATAGTGGAGGAATCTATCTCTTTTTAATAGGGTAACCATGATAATGTTTTTAATTGGGACAAACTATTTTAAACTTCGTAAATACTGCACTTAAGTACAGCTTGGCAAAAAAGTCCTGAAACGGAACTAAAATAAATTATCACTGACTATACTCTAGCTGTCACTTGTCAATCACGTTAAGCGAGTCCGTGCTGTGTCAATTCATGATCAATCCTGATAGTGGTAATCGTTGAATACTGTTTTTTTCCATGTTTTACCTATTGTAACTTGTGCAAATTAAAATATGTCTTCGGTGAAAAGAACGACAATCCGCAGCTCCGCAAGAGAAATCATTTATCTCGTATACAAGCGTTGTTTCGCCGAATGCGAAGCTGGGAACATCTTATCCGATATCAGCGATGTCTTTACAAGAACGGCTGAAATGACTGGTATGTTTCAATGTTATTTTATCAATCAAGTATGATTTGAGGTATTATAGGCATCATAAAACTTTCATACGGGTGTGATGGTTTACGTAAAATGTATATAAAACTTAAGAGGTTATGTTTACAAAATGCAATTTGTGCGGTAGCGCATTTTAGCCATTTTGATACTTTTTGTTAACATAACTATTAACTTATATCAGTTAGTAATAGTCATTTATTCCTCCATAAAGTAACATTATTTACTAAGCTTAGACATTAATTTAATGGAATGATTTGGTTATGGTTACAAGTAAATTTTTATTTTTAGGTAAATCTGTAAGTACTATCATGCGAATAACATTCGAAGGACAAACAAATAAAGGTGTTTTCTCCACTCCAGGGAAACGCAGAGCAGGAAGACCAAGAAAACAGTTAGATGATTTCGACTTGTGTGCAATCAGACAAAAAATTCAATTCTTTTACACCGTTAAAAAGATTGTAAGTTTATAATAGTGTTCTACATTTTATTTGGTATATTAAGAGGAACTGCAACCAGTAACTTTTTATTTATTAATGTTTTAGGCACCAACACTGCGTAACCTTTTGCCGGTGATCAGAGAAGATCTTGGGTTTGATTGAAGCCGTAAAAGCCTAAGGAGAACTCTAAAAGAACTAGACTTTAAATACAAAAAATGTCAATCAGACAAAACAGCCTTTATAGAAAAACCAATTAAAGCTGCGAAACGTGAAGTCTATCTAGATAAGATTATGAAAAACAGGGCTTTGCCTGATGAATCTTGATGAGAGCTATGTTCACACCTCCTATAAATTAAAGAAGTGTTGGCAGTCCATTGATGTCAGTGGAATAAAAGAAAATATTTCCAAAGGCAAAAGGTAGTGTTCAATAACCCTAATTATTATGTAGTAGTATACATAGGGCGCACTGTAAGTTTCCGGAACTGGCCACTTACATAAACTATATTTAAAAAATTATTGCAACATTTGAAAATAGAACTCTTTGGCTGTAGAATGCAGTTTGTTTCATCTGACTGTCTTTTGTTTTTACCTTGTGGCGCCATTTAAAAAATTGTGTGTCTGCATCAACATGGATTTAACTCGGAAAAATTTTCGTAGTATGATTTTCTACGATTTTAAGTGTAATTTGACAGCTCAACAGAGCATCGCTCGGCTTGAAACAGCTTTTGGCGATGAAGCACCATGCAAGACAACTGTTTATAGCTGGTTTGCAGAATTCAAGCGTGGTCGTATCAATCTCATTGACGAATCTCGCGATGGTCGGCCGTCCACCGCTGTGACCAATAAAAACATCAATGCTGTGCGCCGTATGATTCAAAACAGACAGGCATGTGACCTACCATGAAATTCGCGCATCCTTAGAAATAGGCATGAGTCAAATACAATTAATCCTACACAAACATTTGGGTGTGAGAAAGCTGTGCTCGCGGTGGATCCCACACAACTTGACCGAGGCTCAAAAAACGGACCGCGTCACTTGGTGCAGTGCCATGCTTACCAGATTCAACGAAGGTGCGTCAAATTTGGTGTGGAACATAGTAACAGGTGACGAAACATGGATTTATTGCTACGATCCCAAAACAAAGCAGCAATCGAGCGTATGGGTCTTTCAAGATGAGCCGAAACCAACCAAAGTGGCGCGCGTGAAAAGTGCATCTAAGCGGATGATTACTTCTTTTTTTAATAAAACTGGACACGTGGCTACTGTTGCTTTAGAGAATCGTCGTACAGTGAATAGTGACTGGTACACGACCATTTGTTTGCCGGAAGTTATTGACGAACTCCGTAAAAATAACCGTAAACGCCGTATCATCCTGCACCACGACAATGCTAATTCTCACACGACCAGACAGACAAACGACTTTTTGAAGGCGAAAAATGTAGAACTCATGAGTCATCCTGCATACGGTCCCGACCTGGCACCTTGTTACTTTTTCTGTTCCCAAAAATTAAGAACCAATTACGCGGTCAACGATTTTCATCACCAGAAGAGGCTGTCGAGGAGTATGAAAAACACGTTTCAGAGGTCACCACAGAGGAGTGGCACAAAAGTTTTCAAAACTGGTTTCATCGAATGAAAAAGTGCATAGACGCCAAGGGAGATTATTTTGAAAAACAATAAATTAATTTTGTACCTTTAATAGTATTTTTTCATATTCATTCCGGAAACTTATAGTGCGCCCCACGTATATAATATATATAGTATAAGGTAATATATATAATATAATAGTATCGACATAACCATACCCCAGAAACAAGCTGGCATGCATTACACACTGTTACTATAGTGGCCAAGATGCTCGGTGACACTATTTTTGTAAACGGGGAAGCAGAATCTCCCTCTTCCTGAAGGTTTCAGGACGGGAATTCAGCATAATACCGACAAAAGTCGAGAAGGTGAAACCTAAGACGTTGTAATAAAGAATATATTTTTTGTTAGCATACACTTTTTTTCAGGTACATAATTATACATGCTGGAAGCGAAAAAGGTTTTGTAGCGAATGTCTTATTAATATCCAGTAGTACAAATAAGAATGCGGACTATCATTCTGAAATGAATAGAAATAATTTTAGAAAATGGGTTACAGAAAAATTTATACCCAATTTGCCTGAGGCTGCAATTTGCAAAATAGTTATAGATAATGCTCCATACCATTCGGTGGTGCTCAATAAAGCGCCAACTTCTGCCTCAAGAATAAATGAAATTAAGTTGTGGTTGACAGATAATAATATACCATTTGAAGACACAGCAAGAAAGCCACAGTTGCTGCTTCTTATCAAACCACACAAGCCTCAGTCCATCTATGAAATAGATGAACTCCTGAGTGAGCATGGTCATAATGTGGTGAGGCTCCCACCTTACCACTGTGACCTAAACCCTATCGAATTGATTTGGGGGATAGCCAAACACTTGGCGTATAATACGTTCAGTCGTTAGTCCTGCTTGTCTAGTGGAGCCAAGGCCACTAGTAAAGTTTCCTTGACTTCCCCGAGGGAGCCAATATGTCTACGACATGTCAACGAAATGTTATTTTAGACTAAACTCTAACTTTGTACAGAACTACTTGAGAGGAAGTTAGCACCTCCTCACTCGGAACATTTGGTTGAGTCTGAAAAAAAATCTGCATAAAGTATTTTTTACCACCTTTCCCCTTTTTTCCAGAGGAGCGTGGCCACCCTATTTTGCACAAGTACCAATGTGATAAAGCTTGTATTTGCTAGAAAGAGACAGGTGTCTCCACTATTTCTGTCTCGCTTGGTTCGGCCTTGTCTCTATGCAAATTTGCAGTAGTATCAGTCCTGTTTAATATACTAAGTCCATGGTGGACATCATGGATTTAATATTAAAAGCATCCCTTGCACCATCGCGCTTGCATACAATAGGCTGACGGCAGAAAATTTTACCTGAATGCATTTCGTTACCTACCTCTTTCTTTCTAAACTCGTGATGTGTTAAAGTGTCCGTGATTTTACATCATTCGTGGAACACGTGGAACGGAACGAATTCCGAGTAAAAAAAAAAAGATTCTATTTGCAGACAATAATATATTATAAATTTGTGATTGCATATGAAAATGAATCGAATGATCTATGAATTTCATTAATGATATTCAATATAAATTCAATAATATACAAAATATTTTCGTTACACCCTTTCTTCCAAATAATCAAAGTCATCATCATTTCGTGTAGGTTACATACATTGTCAATCGACCATGTACACCCTGGCGTCAGAATTGTGCGGAACCTCGGCTTCTGACATGGTTCCTATAACGACCATGACGACGAGATGGCAGCTGGGACCAACGGCTTAGCGTGCACGAAATCATCTCTGTTATCAGACAATCAGGTGATTCAAGCCTGCAGTATCATAACCAAACTGGAAATAACTATACAAAGTATGCTTCCCGTGGGAATCTAACCCTCGACCCCCGGGTCGAAGGCGAACGTCTTAACCACTGGACCACGGAGGCAGTAATCAAAGTGAAACTCATAGAGCTAAATAGTCTAAAACTTACGATTCTAAGCTAATGAGCGGATCGATAAACACACGGCACATACTCGTAACACACAACAGCGATAATGAATCTTGCAAGGGAATCATCTTCGGAGGTGGGAACTAGGTAGGCTCAAAACGAAAAAAAAATTGCTGCAAGTTTCACAGCAAAATATTTAGAGTTCGACGAAACTTGTTTTACTACCGAAACCGAATTAAGGAACGGTCTCATTTTGGGCCTAAATCGAGTTCAAAAGGATCGTGTTTTGTGGGGAAAATAAAGAAAACGCATCGAGATATATGTACTTACGTACTAGAGAAGCTACGTTGAACATTTGCATTGTTCCATTTTTGGTAATTTACCATTATAGCCGCTGCAGCGCTAAAACAATAATACATCTCAAAACATCATTCAAAAATGCAGCGCTACATTTGCTACAAACGTGTATTTTTTCCACTTTCAAAGATGACTGCCTTATAGATAATGGCAGGTACTGTACAGAATGTACAATGTAGGTATTTAAAAAAAAAAAAAGAAAAGTACTTTAAAACCGTAGCGCAAGTCGTCGGCGATCCAACCGGTTTGAAATCTTGCTCGTAGCTTGTCTCGGCTCGTACGTGTGGCAGCACTGCGAGCCGCGAGCCGCCATTATGGCTGGTTTACACACGATCCAGTAAAATTTTGCGCCGATCCAGCGATCCAGTATACTGGATTGGCTCTGGATACGGCCGCGCCGGGCTTGAATCCAGTAGCCATTTGCTTTGTTGAGGTGACAGACAATACGTTCGTTGCAATTATGAGTATAATGCGATTACATAAAGAAAAAAAGAAATGAAATGTCTGTCTAAAAAAACTATGTCTGAAAAATAATTTAAAAAAAACATTCATTTTGAATTTGGATTAGAAGTACCTTTATTAGGAACATCTTACTTATATACAGTTTTTACTATCGGACTAACTTTGTCTTTAGTACCTAATTAGTTCTCTTGGCATTATGTTAGTCAAACTAATCTACCTACGACCTATATACATTTCATTGTGTATTAGTTAGTCTATGACGAATGACTTAAAATGGCGCGCGGCAATTAAATTTGGTGGTATTTACATTTAAAACAGGGAAATTAGATTATTTACCGATGAAAAGTTATTCCTTTGCACTTTGCCGTGTTCCTTGAATTATTGCTACAATACCTCAAAACACACAAATGAATTTTTTTTTAAATTTACAGTGTTTTTGATTATTAATTTAGGAAGCACAAGGCCCGAAACAACTAGCAAGCGACTAAGTGAGTTGCGGCGCGATCGCCTTAGTGAACGGGACAAAGTAAGGAAGTACGGTGTCTTCTCTGGTACGTTAGTACATATATCTCGATAAGAAAACATTAAGTTTTATTTTTTATCTTTAAATCACTTATGCAGTGTTTGACGTTTTCGCTTACCTATTCTTATTCAACATGTAAGAACGCCTCATTTAAGAAAAAGTATTAGGCATGTGCACGAAGTTAAATGTTTTCAATACTTTAAAGTTATATCGGTACATTTTGAGGTTTGAATTCACAAAAATGATAATATCTCGCAAACCATAGATTAATAATTGGTCTCCGCTGCGCTACGAATAGATACCGTCGGCATACTACATAAATTCGCAACTAAAACCATGCCGAAACCGGCATGGTTGCGGCATACCCGCGTCAGTCATGCCGCGACCGATGAGTGAGTTGGATGTCTAGATAAATATAAAATTTAATGTAAAAGTAGACGCAAAATGTGCAGTTTGCGTAGTCAAACTGTGTAAGAATAATACTAAAAGAAATAAGGAAGATACTGGTATTACATACCATCAATAAGTATTGTATTATTTCGAAATATGGACATAAAATACTCACGAAAATAATATAACCCTAAAATATGGCGCGAAGTACCGCTCGGTGCTCAATGTTGCCGTGTATTAAATAATCCCAAATTCCCCGAGGTTTCGATTTTTATTATTTAGATATTTTGTTTTTTGACTCCCGACTCCAAAAGAGGGATATTGTAATTTTGACTTTTTCTGACAATTTTGTCTGTCTTTAACATCTTATTTTTTTAATGCTGATCTGGGAGAAAAGTAAATACGTGGAATGTACTACTGCTTCTCTTCCCGCGCAGACCATATAAGCCGGCCGAGGAAGTGGGCGAAAATCGAAGAACTATACTAAAGAATCCGGAATATAAATGAAAGATGCGTGTGCTCACTATGACGTTTATTTGCGACTGACGAGTTGAACAAGGATTACGTTTACCTACAATATTGACAATATCACACCTCCACTCTTATACAAGAAATACCTAACTTATCAACACTTACTAATTATTACATAACTATAACACACTCCTATATTTTACAATTAGTAATAACTATCTCAAGCAAGTAACATTTTATTTGGATATAATTAACTAACGAAATAACTAGATAATTACACTAATAAGGACCATGATGAAACAGTGTCCTTTCAGACAAAAAGAAAACATAGGTACCTATATATGGTAATGACTAATATTAACACAAAATAACAAAAAGTACATACAAAAGTATAACCGTGGTTTGATGTTAGGTACTACACTACGTAATACCATATCGTTCGACAGGCTTACGAACTCGTTTGGGTAGTTCCGTAACCGTTGGTGCCGTATGCGTTGTGGTGTCCGACTGTGCCACGGGTCCTAATGTCGAATTGCTGTCGCCGAAATTGATTCAATCTGAGGTTCGGCACTACCTAAATCATCCGTTTCCACAGCTGGTACGGATTCAGTATCTGAACGGTTCCTTCCTTCCTCAGGATAAGTAACATCAGAAAATTGTGACCTACGACGTATTTGATCTACATGCCTTTTAAGTAATTGACCGTCATTCCCTACCACTGAGTATCTACGAGTACCTTCCCTACGTTGAACCTGACCTTTCAACCACTTGTCCTTGGACCCAAAGCCCCGTGCCCAAACCGTATCGCCTTCCTCAAACGAGCGCGTCACTCCCCCCGCGCTTTCAACCTGGCGCTGCTGAGCCTTGGCCACCCTGTCCCCTACCGCGAGCTCCGGCCGCAATAGGTCTAGCCTGTTCCGTAAGTTGCGCTTTTGTAATAGTTGCGCCGGTGTTTCCCCTGTTGTTGCATGTACCATGTTTCTATACGACAAAAGAAACGTTTGTAACGCCGCATCTACGTCTACACGGTCCCTTATAGCTTTTTTAATAGCGTTTTTACACAACTTTACCGCATTTTCAGCGGCACCATTAGAAGCTGGATGATAAACGGGAGAGAACATTTGCTGTATACCATTTACTCTTAAAAAATGTTTAAACTCTGAACTGGTGAAGGGTGGACCCTGATCAGACACTGACTGCTCAGGCAGGCCAAATCGTGCAAACGTTTGTCTTAACACCTTAATAACATGAAATGCACTAGTAGTTTTCATCTCAAATGCTTCCATCCATTTTGAAGACGAATCAATTAATATTAAAAACGTCAATCCTTTAAAAGGACCTAAAAAATCTATGTGTAATCTAACCCACGGCCGCCCGTGGTACTGCCACGGCTGTATCTGCGCCCGCGGGGTTAGCGTCCCTCTCCGCGGCGCACGTCTCGCACTGGCGGCAGGTATCTTCTATCTCCGCGTCAATGTGAGGCCACCACACGTAACTACGAGCCAAACCTTTCATCTTTACTACACCGAAATGACTACAATGTAACTGTTTTAGGACATATTTTTGTAATGTCTCGGGAATAATCATCCGATAACCCCACATGACATAGCCGTATTCTACATACAACTCATTACGTCGGCTGAAATACGGTTTTATCTCCTCATTTGGGCATTCAGCAGGCCAACCAGATTGTATGTACACTATAAGCCTACTCAACGTTCTATCTCTAGCTGTATTTTTCCTCACCTCGCTACACGATATGGGCAAAAAATTTTCAACAAAATTAATATACGTATTATCCTCTTTTCTTTCTATTTTACGATCAGTGTGAGGTAAACGAGACAATGCGTCCGCACAATTCTTACTCGACTTAACATATTCTATTGTATAATTATAACCTGCTAATGTCACCGCCCAGCGCTGTAACCGTGAAGTGGCCATAACAGGAATACCAATCTTGGGGCCAAAAATATGAGTAAGTGGTTTGTGATCAGTCCTCAGAGTAAAACTTCTACCGTATAAATACTGATGAAACTTACGGATATAATTGCCAAGGCTTCCTTATCTATTTGTGAGTACCCCTTTTCTGCAGCCGTGAGTGACCGAGACGCATAGGCGACGGGCCGCTCGCCGCGGTCCGTGAGGTGCGATATGACCGCGCCCACGCCGACGCTGCTGGCGTCCGTCGTGAGCACGAGCGGTACGTCGGGAGAATAATGAGCTAACACTTCTGTACTCGTTAACAAGCTTTTAATTTTTTCGAAAGCTTTTTTACATTCCTCCGTCCACACATACTTAGTACCGGCCTTCAACAAGCTATACAGAGGTGCTAATACTGTACTTACATTCTTTATAAATTTTCCATAATACATAACCATACCTATAAATGCTCTCAGCTGTGAAACATTTGTTGGGGCGGGCGTGTTCACAATGGCCTTCACCTTATCTGTGCTCGTGTGAATTCCCTCTTTACTTATGGTATGCCCCAAGTAATTAATAGACTTTGCAAAAAATACACACTTATCATTCCTCACTTTCAATCCAAATTTTTGTAATCGGTCAAAAACTTTATGTAGGTTACCGATATGTTCTTCCCGAGAACATCCTGTTATTACGACATCGTCCAGGAATACTCCTACTTGAGGTATATCAGCGAACATTTGTTCTAACCGCCGCTGAAAAATACCTGGACTCGATGCAAGGCCGTAGACCAGCCTGTTATACATAAATAAACCCTTATGAGTGGCTATTACAGTGTATTTCTTAGTTTTATCCAATTCAAACTGCGCATACGCTTGTGATAAATCAATTTTACTAAAATATTCACCCCCCCCCCCAAACGTAATAAGAGATCCTCAAACCGCGGTAAGGGATAACGGTCAATTTCGATGAGTTTATTTAAGGTAAGTTTATAATCAGCACAAATTCTGATATTACCGTCCTTCTTTACTACCGGCACGATGGGCGTGGCCCAATCAGACCGCTCGACGGGCGTCAGTACGCCGTCGCGCACCAGCTGTCCCAGCGCACGCTCCACCGGCTCGCGCAGCGCGTAGGCCAGCGGCCGCGCGCGCATGAACACCGGCCGCGCCCCCTCGCGGAGCACAACGCTTACGGCACCCCCGGTGAAACGGCCCAAACCCTCTTCAAATACCTTACAATATTTCGACCTGAAATGGATTACATCGAAATTATCATTCGATAACCTCATTACGTCATACGTCAATGGGGGCAACTGAATATGTAATGCCGCAATCCACTGTCTACCTAATAAACTTGTTTTGCCATTATTCACCACTAGCAAGTCTAAATAATCACTTTTATTTCCGTATCGTACATACGGTTGTATAATACCTAAAGGCTTGATAACTTCCCCAGTATAATATCTCAGTGTTAACTCGCATGGCTTTAAACACAGATTGGAGAAATTTTTTTTGTAACATTCATAACTAGTACAAGACACGGCACTGCCCGTATCACATTCCATATCCATATCCTTTCCGTGAACATTTAACTTAATATACATCGGTTTGCAATTGCTAATAGAGATACGTCGTATATCAGTAAATTTTACCTCCGAACTGTCCGTGCTATTGGCCTGCTGATCGCCTTCAAGTTGCACTTGATGGTGTTCATCATCCTAGGGCATACACGTTGTAGATGACCCTGTTGGTTGCACACCCGACACACAAAGCAGGAAAATTTGCATCTATCCGTGGAATGGGCTGCGCCACATGCTTGACAGGTTAGCTGGGAAGCCGCATCCGCCGCCCGGCGAGGCTCCGACCGCCACGCCCGCGGTGTCCATCGCTGCTCCTGTGCCTGTCTCCCTTTTCCGCGCTCTGCCCCGCGACGCTGCCATTTCACCTTCACTGCTTGGCAATCAGCTGATTCCGCCCTAGGCAAATCTTTTCCATCCACGATGGCCGCATCCCTTTCTGCCGTTTCCATGCTCACCGCCATTTTGTATGCCTTCCCAAAATCTAACTTGCACTCTGCAAATAGCCTCTGCTGTATATTTTCACTTGTGATTCCACACACTAACTGATCACGCAAGCTTTCTTCCAGATTGCTGCCAAAATCACAGGAAATTGACATTTTTTTTAATACCGCCACGTACTCGGAAATATTTTCGCCACTCCTTTGTTTGCGATGTCGGAATTTAAACCGCTCTGCGAGCTCACTGGGTTTCGGCTGCAGGTGTTTCTCCATAATACTGGTTAGCTGTACAAAAGTTTTCGCCTTCGGTTTCTCCGGAGTACAAAGGTTGACCAACAGCTCGTACGCCTCCGCTCCCATGACCGTTATAAGCGTCGGGACTTGTAACTCAGCCACAATCTTGTTCACAAGAAAATATTGCTCGAGCCGCTCCACGTACAGTCTCCAATCATCCTGCTGCACCCTGAACTCCGCGATCTTCCCAATCGACATCTTCACACGTAAGCCGTTACCTCGTCGCCATTAAAGAATCCGGAATATAAATGAAAGATGCGTGTGCTCACTATGACGTTTATTTGCGACTGACGAGTTGAACAAGGATTACGTTTACCTACAATATTGACAATATCACACATACCTATCAGTAGGCGATGCGACTAGCAACCTATCACTATTTTGATTCCATTTCCACTTTACGCTCACCAACATTCTAAATATGGCATTTAGGTAGTTGGTACCCCGTAGGGTATTGTTGCCGGATAATTGATTAATCGAATTTGGTTTTTTTTAAATAATCTAGATTATCGAAAGTATTGATATAATAAATTTAATCGATTTTTGACAATTAATCGATTATTAACTGCAATATCAAACAATTAGTCGATTATTGAAATGGGTTGATATAAATTATATCGATTTAATCAACAAAGGTAATCGTTTATATCAATGGTTATTCATCGATTATGTATCTGTAGTATCGATATAATCTAATCTGTAGTATTGATTTTTGAGAATTTATAAAAAATAATCGATTAATGGATTAACAACAATACCAAGCATTTCAGGCACCGATACTATACAGATATTCCGGTACTCGGCGGCGGGATGTACTGCGGGCATAACACAAATCATCGTCATTCAACTCATACAGAAAAAAATTACACAAATATATTATCAATAGTATCAATATCGATACTATCGATATATGATCACTATCGATACCTTAGATTATATTTTCAACTATCAAAGAATCGATTATTATTCGCTGTCTAATGTATTTTCCGGCAACACTACTGTATGGAAAAAGGCCATGATAATATCTACCCGTATGTACAAGATGTTTACCGCAGCTCCGCCTGCGTCAAAAGGTAGCCTATGTTTGACTCCGGGTCTTGAACTATATCCGAACCAAATTTCATGAAAATCAATTCAGCGGTTTAGTTGTGAAAGAGTAACAAACATCCATCCATGCTTACAAACTTTTGCGTTTATAATATTAATAGGATGTGTATGTCTAGTTATTTATCTGTATTTAAACCCGGGTTACAACTAAAAAGAGATCAGTAATCAATTAGCTCCAAGCTAAATAGAAAATTAAAGTAATGTTTAACATACGGTACTGTGTAATAATAAATCAAAAGAAAGTTTTTTTGCAATTTTAGGATTCTATATTAGAATTATAAAATAAAGTAGACAAAACCTAACCATTTCCCCTACCTTATCTCCGAAACTATCGATTCCAGAATTTCGATTCATAAATTACAGGAAAACCTATGAGATAATATTAAACTTGTTTAGGAGGTCCAAATGGAGAAAAATAAAAAATAGTACAGAACCCTCTACATGCGAGCCGAGTCACACCAGGCCAGTTTTATTTTAATTTAATTTTAAAGGATTTTCTGGGCTACTTTTTATAATACGTAACAAGACCACAGCAATTAATAATTTTCCCATTGGTCGAGCACCAGTCAAGTAGCTGGCAACACCATAATCGACGCTAGTGTGCGTCTTTGCACATTGTTTTACACACACTTTCCTATTAAGTGGCCGCATTCTGGAAACTGAGTTTTCTTCACAGCGGCGCGGTATCTAGTCGTAGCGCCGCGGAGACCAATTATTAATCTATGATGATGATGACTCATACTTATTCTTGAACACTTTGCGAATAATAATCCACCATTACTATGCACAAAAAACACATGCTTTGGAAAATAAAATACAGCGCCGATACTGTTCTTTACAACTTCCCGCCGAAAGTCCCATGTTCAAAGTTATGAAATGCTTTATTATTATTACTTTACTAGCTTTTCCCGCAGCTTCACCTGCGTCGAAAAGTTGCCTATGTTACCCCGGATCTTCAACTATATTCATACCGAATTCGATTTATGTATGACGCATCGATTTTAAAAGTATGGCATCAGATTCACCTTAGACCACGGAGCAATCGCAGACTACCGCAGTCTAAGTTACAAAACCTATGTAGGTAGTGCAAAACGAATAAGTATTTAGCAAAAAGGTGGTAATTAACCATAGTTTTTATTAATATCACTATTAATTTGCAATTAAAAACCGCAACGTCGTTATTTCCTGCTGTCTCTCAAATTTACCGGTCGGGTGGAGACTGCAGCGTACCGTATCCGATCCCTTGATTAAATAACAGCTCGGTGCACGGCACCTGATGACCTGACTGGCGCCGGACGGCGGCACGGTATATTGCATTTTAGCGCGACTGGTAAATTCGTGAGCTTCAAGCTCACTTACCCGTTCTAATTCAACGATCGATTCCTGGCCTCGACTAACTTTGTTTAACGCTAACCATAACTGGATTGGTAGTTGGATGGATTTTGATTTATTTGCAATGATAAAACCTCTCGCATTTTAGCATTTTCCCTAACTCCCGATTGTTTTCTCTACATGTTGTGTCTGGCAAGGTCAAGGTCACGTCCACTTGTGCCTAACTTACAGACTGAAGTAGATACTAAATTATATAATATAAATAAAAAATACCACTTATTTATATTATTATTTAGTTTATCATATATAGTTAATTAGATTCAAATTTAATTAAATTTATGCAAACATCTTTTAATTTTCATAGGCAGTAGTCGCCTCTTTGGCGTAGGCCTCTCCTAAAGCTCTCCAAGTCAAAATCAAAACGCTTTATTGTTACAAGTTATACAAAAACATTCATAGGTTGGGCCTTCCTTGTAAGTTATTAAACCCTAAATCTATGATTAAACCTGTGTCAGGGAGGCCTGCTCTTATATAACAAGATGTGTGTTTTTTTATGATAAGAAGCAAAAGACAAATTCTATCAAACAGAAACAGACATTAAATAGACAAATAAATTTGACATTCAAAACATATCTATTTCGCACCTTTTTCACATAACACACAAATGTGTGTTGAATAATTTCAGTGTTGTCAAGTAAGTATGAATATGTAGATTTACACGCAAAATACAATTTCATCTATAATATCATTCTACTTTAAGCAAAAGTATCTCCGTGTCTTCATATGTTTGAGGGTTTAACCATTTGCTAATGACCACTTTACAATTATAGCGAAATAATGGATATATAGTCAGTTGTCTATTTAATTAGTTATATAAATATGACGACATGTGAATAAATTGTCTTTCTGCAAATGAACTCTTGACTACAACTATAGGAGCGACGACATCATTTCTACGTTACTACTACGTTCGTATGTCAGATAATTAGGATCAAAATGCAGTGTGCTATGTACCCTGAGAACGGTATTCAATACATACAACCTTCTTACAGATAAAACCTCGCTCAGTTTATAGAGATCAGTTGTTGGAAAACGATATGGTTTAAAATGAATGACCTTTAGCAACGCTCTTTGCGCCCTTTCCAACTCCAGAAATTTTGTTTTATTAGCACCGCCTCAAGCTGGGATACAATATCCTAAAACAGACTGCGCCAGAGATAGATTTGTTTTAACAATTCTTTAGTTGCAATGTTTCTTAATAGTTTAAAGATCCATATAAGTTTCCTAATATGCCCCATCAACAGTTCGTAAGTATTTCGTTTTCTGGCTTTTTGCATCCAGTCTTGTCCTACTTTCTTTCCGAATATATCGCGCCATCTTGTTTTTGGTCTTCCTCTACGTCTTGTTTTATTTCTTGGTATCCATTCAGTCACTGTTTTCGTCAATCTTGTATTGTTCAGTCTGCCCATAGGTGTCCCGCCCATTTTCATTTGAAAAGTCGTATTCTACACTTGACATCAGTCTCTCTAGATTTCGTTCTTATGTTTTTATTGTTTATTTTATCTGAAAGTCTTATGCCAAGCGTACTCCTTTCCATCTTTCCTTGACACACTGCAAGTCTTTCTTCGTCTTTTTGCCGTAACGACCAAGCTTGACATCCCTAAGTAAGGCAGGGCAAAATAGCCACATCGTAATAACTAGTTGTTCGCCGCGAACATAGACCTCGCGAATTTCACACAATAAAATTTAGCCACAAAAATAAAAATAAATCTTCCCATCATTTACTGGGGCCATATTTAAGATATTCTGAACTCAAAAGTTTCATACACCTGGAAGAGATTTATCGTAATCCTGTGTCAGATGCCCTCAGGCATACTGAAAAATCTGACAGTGTCAGCCACTAAAACACCTCTGACCATGTTACTATTCATCCCGATGGTCAGAAGGCAGTCGCTCCATGGGAATAACCAGTACTGCCAAATCTAGGAACACTATAAACAGCATACCTTACGTTCTGAAGCGTAAGCTCAGGACGCTATTGGAAAATACCCTTGGACGAAGAAGATAAATATAAGTAGACCAAGGCAAACAGAGTCAATTAACCGCTCTAACATCAGGGTGTATCTATTGATTGACCATTGGAGTTCAAGCTACATGGATTTTACCCAAGTAAAACTGACCCCGAAAGTAGCATTTTAATGGCCGTGAATTGATTTCGTAGTAATATGCCTTAGAAAACATAAACAAAAATATTTTAAGATCAAGAAAGTGAATTTAAAAATATGAAAGATCAAAAATGTTGAATTGAGTTTATAAGCAGATAAGCAGTTAATAACAATGCTTACTTTATTAGATTTTAGTAATGCCTTCAATTCTGTTGACCATGATATTTTGCTGGCCACAATGGGTTCTCTAAACATATCTCCGACGGCAATCGGTTGGTTTAATTCGTACCTGTACGGGCGCCGGCAGCGGGTCCATATTGAAGAGACATACTCTTCGTGGTGTGACATTACTGCGGGTGTACCTCAGGGCGGCGAGCTTTCACCTATCCTTAATGCTATTTTTATAAACTCCATTACCGTAAACCTTCAATGTTCATAACACCTATACGCCGACGATCTTCAAATGTATATACAAGCAGAGGTTGAAAATTTTTCTCCGGCTATTAACACCACAAATGCTGATCTCAGTGCTATATCGGCTTGGAGCAGGAATCATGGTCTCGTTGTTAACCCTCAGAAAATGCAGGCGATTGTCATTGGCAACTCAAGGATGACATGCAAGTTAAACTATGCTGACTTACCCAAACTCACTTTTGACGATAATGTTATACAGCTGAGTGCGTATGTAAGAAATCTGGGAGTGCTCATCGACAATTCGCTCATCTGGTCTCCTCAGTTGGCTGAAGTCAGTAGAAAAATGTTTGCTGCTGTTGGATCACTAAGACGACTTAAAAAATTTCTTCATTTTCGGACCAAAGTTATGCTTGCCCAGTCTCTCCTCTTTCCTATCCTTGATTACGCGGATACCTGTTACCTTAATAAGCTCGAGCGTCTTCAAAATTTGTGCATCAGATTCATTTACGGCCTTCGTAAATATGATCATGTCTCACAGTTTCGCAATGAACTCGAGTGTTTCCCTATTCGATGTCGCTGCGACTGGCATACAACTTCCAGCCCCAACAGAATCCTAAACGCGTTAGTGGACCGGTGGGACTCCCCGTTACTGGGACGTTGGATTCGCTTACACACATTGTTGTGCCGAGTGTAGTCTGATGTCTTGGTGTGGTGGGGTCCTACTACTTTATATTTGACGTTTGTAAAAGTTGACATTTAAAATTTTATATTTTTGTGATAATTTGTAATTTTTGGAAATTAATTTAATTATTATTTAGTTCCTGTCTCGTTAAATGGATTTTTAATCTGAAAATAAATGATTTATTATTATTATTATTATTGTACCCTTTCATTGCTTTACTCTATTCTTTTTAATCCCTCTTTCCCTCAATATCTAAAAGATCGTTTTGTGCTCTGTAGTGAAGAACAAAATAGAACACGCAGCTCGTGTAACCTACGTTTGGAAACACCTGTCCACTCTACTGATTTTTTTTCCCGCTCGTTTACTGTCAAAGCAATCCGTTTATGGAATTCTCTTCCAGTTACCATTCGACGCGCTCAAACTCTTCCTGTTTTTACGTCACTTGTTAAAGCCCATTTCCTAACTGCTATATGATTGCTATACGCTTGATAAACTTGTGTCTTGTTTGCAATAAGTATTGTGCAATACTTGTGTCTACATATGTACTTTATGTGTATATAGAAAACATAATATAATCGTCTATGTATTTATTTTTTAAATAAAAATTTACGTATATATTCTTTATTTTTACATGTCTGCGCCATACCCATGTTATTTTATTAAATCCTACCCGTTGGTTGCCTGTAAGAAATTGCTATAGCGATAAGGCCGCCATTGTACGAGTACATTGCAAATCTGTTATGTAATTTTAATTTATTGGTGCAATAAAAAGTTATATTATTATTATTATTTTGTTTTTTTACAAATTGTGCTCAGGTCGGGCCTGGTATTTTCTGTAATAGCACGGGCGGCTAGCCAAGTGCTAATACAGTTGTTAAGAAATGTTAAGACGGTATGTTATTTAAATTATCCGAATCTAATTGAAGAAATTTCCGGACTATCCTACAAGTGTTTAGTATTGCAGCTTTTTGTGAAGTTAAGTATGTAAATTTAGGTAAGTCTAATTGGACATGGCGTCTAAAGATATCTTTTGGTACAACAGCTGTGGTGGATATAAGTATAGGCACTATAAAGACTGAGTTCATTTTCCACATCCTTTTAATTTCCTCCTGTAACTCTGTGTATTTTATTATTATCGGTCTTTCATATACCGGTCATACTGACTTTCTACGAATTAATGATTTTTTATATTTTCGCGATTGTTACACATTAAATTAAACTATTTTAAATTATTTTACCTGCTGTTGTTAGAGGGGTTATTAATTATTTATATATATTATTAATCCATACTCCATACTGTACTATCCATCCATACTATAATATCCATACTAATATTATAAATGCGAAAGTCTGCCTGTCTGTTTGTTAAGCTTTTATGTCCAAACCGCTGAACGGATTTTGATGGAATTCTATATGAATATAATTGAAGACTCGGGGTCAAATATAGGCTACTTTTTGACGCAGGCTGAGCTGCGGGAAACAGCTAGTAAGTAATAAACGCGATAAAAACCGTATTAAAATAGTTTTTTTACGATTTTATTAAAGTTGTTTGTTTTTACGGAATTTGGAATTTCTACGGAATCTTATTGAAAGTAAGTATATCCATCCTATAAGACAAAAAAGAAATAAATCGGTTCAGACATGATGGAGTTATGAAGTTACTAGCTGTTGCCCGCGGCTTCGCCCGCCTGATCATAAGGGGTTTCCACTTAGATTACATATGACAAGTCTCTCAGGATCTTCTTTTTATGTACTTAGAAGTTTACTACCCCATCGGATCCCAATAGGGATTGGTAGTATATCACATCTGGCACGTCGGATTTTAAAATGGTTATTATTTTCGTAGTCAGCCACTCGATAAACCATACAAATAACATCCATTTCTAAAACTCGTGAATTGTAAAAACCTTAAAACAGGTAACGAATCATATATCAAAACAAATAATCTTGTCAAGTTTCTACTATAACGGACTTACTAATCTCCTTCCCCCGTACATACTTTGGACATCAGTTTCCCTAAAAATCTCTGTCCCTCTTATTTTATTTTATTTATTTAACCGGAGCTACTTCGGACCCCATTACACCCACTTAGGTGGTGCGTTTTGAAAACTCCTTGCTTAGTGCACCCCCTGATTACAAAAGGAGCCCCCTTGCTAAAATAAACACAATCAATTATACACAACCTTTTTCTCCTTTTAGGGGTTGATGTAAATTCTTATAGAGGTATTTACACAATAAATGATACACAACCTTTTCCCGCTTTTAGGGGTTAATCCTAAATATCCTTAAATAAGGTATTTACATCATAAGAAATAATTTAATAAAGTTTTAAATAAAATGGTCATATGTCCCCATACATAGTTTGGACTCTATTTCACACTCATAGCAGGTGAATTTTGAAAAATATTTGCTAAAATTCGCTGATTAAAGATTATTCATAGCTTTTCTTTTTCCAGACTTTGTCCCATTTTTCCCTTTTAGGAGTTAAATTTAAAAAAAGATGTAAAAAATTTGTAAGATGTGCATTTAGACAAGAATTTTGCTTAGTGAACCCCTTAATCTCAAAAGACATGCTAATAATCATTGAGATATCAGTGATCGTTAAGTTTTTGCTCTATCAGACTATGCCCCCCTTTTCCCCTTCTCAGGTTTCAATTAATAAAAGAAATGATCTTGTGAAGTTTCGGATGGAACTGAGTAACCTAATCTCCTTCCCTCATACATACTTACAGCCTTATTTGACTCATTTCTCTCCTTCCTCTCCTGTCTCCTCTACTCCTTTGGGGATGAATTTTTAAAATATCCATTCTAAGTGCACCCCTTGGCTAAAATCTACATGCCAAAATTCATTGACAGATCACTGATCGTTTAATTTTGCATTTTCAGCGTCTGCCCCCCTTTAATGAGGTGAATTCTGAAAAATCCTGAAACATGCGTTATCATTCATCAAAATCATCATCAATCATTTAACAAAAGCAATAATCTTTTGAAGTTTCGAATGAATCGGACTAAGTAATCTCCTTCCCTCAAACATGGGCAAAAATCGAAGAACCATACCTATCAGTAGGCGATGCGACTAGCAACCTATCACTATTTTGATTCCATTTCCACTTTACGCCCACCAACATTCTAAATATGGCCTTTAGGTAGTTGGTACCCCGTAGCGTATTGTTGCCGGATAATCGATTAATCGAATTTGGTTTTTTTTTTTAATAATCTAGGATATCGAAAGTATTGATTTAATAAATTTAATCGATTATTAACTGCAATATCAAACAATTAGTCGATTATTAAAATGGGTTGATTTAAATTATATCGATTTAATCAACATAGGTAATCGTTTATATCAATGGTAATTAATCGATTATGTATCTGTAGTATTGATATAATCTAATCTGCAGTGTTGATTTTTGAGAATTTATGAAAAATAATCGATTAATGGATTTACAATAATATCAAGCATTTCAGGCACTGGTACTATACAGATATACCGGAACTCGGCGGCGGGATGTACAGCGGGAATAACACAAATCATCGTCATTCAACTCATACAGAAAAAATATTGTACTTACAGAAATATATTATCGATACTATCGATATATGATCACTATCGATACCTTAGATTATATTTTCAACGATTAAAGAATCGATTATTATTCGATGTGTAATCGATTTTCCGGGAACACTACTGTATGGAAAAAGGCCATAATAATATCTATGTACTAGCTGTTTCCCGCAGCTCCGCCTGCGTCAAAAGGTAGCCTATGTTTGACTCCGGGTCTTGAACTATATCCGTTCCAAATTTCATGAAAATCAATTCAGCGGTTTAGTTGTGAAAGAGTAACAAACATCCATCCATACTTACAAACTTTCGCGTTTATAATATAGTAATATGTATGTCTATTTATTTATCTGTATTTAAACCCGGGTTACAACTCAAAAAGAGGTCAGTAATCAATTAGCTCCAAGCTAAATAGAAAATTGAAGTAACGTTTAACATACTGTACTGTGTAATAATAAATCAAATCAAAGTTTTTTTGCAATTATAGGATTCTTTATTAGAATTATAAAATAAAGTAGACAAAAATTAACCATTTCCCCTACTTTATCTCCGAAACTATCGATTCCAGAATTTCGATTCATAAATTACAGGAAAACCTATGAGATAATTTTAAATTTGTTTAGGAGGTCCAAATGGAGAAAAATAAAAAATAGTACTTACAGAACCCTCTCTACGCGAGCCGACTCACACTTGGCCAGTTTTATTTTAATTTCATTTTAAAGGATTTTCTGAGCTACCTTTTATAATACGTAACAATACCACAGCAATTGATAATTTTCCCATTGGTCGGGCACCAGTCAAGTAGCTGGCAACACCATAATCGACGCTAGTGTGCGTCTTTGCATATTGTTTTACACACACTTTCCTATTAAGTGGCCGCATTCTGGAAACTGATTTTTCTTCACAGCGCGGTATCTAGTCGTAGCGCCGCGGAGACCAATTATTAATCTATGGCCAGTGCTTTCCAAATGGTGTCATGGTCCAGTATGGCGTAGTCAATGAAGCATATGTAGAGTTCCATGTTAAAGTAGTTCGATTTTTCAATCAGTTGCGTTACTACGTGGATATGATCAATTGTAGAAAACTGTTTACGAAAGCCCGCTTGTTCCTGGCCTTTATTTTCATCAAGAATTTAGTCTTCTTAAAATTATTTTTGAAAGAATATTGTACTTGTTACTCAACATGCTAATTGGCCTGAAATTGTTTAGATCATCCTTGTCTGCCTTTTTGTGTAACAAAATGATAGTGGATTTAGTCCACTCTTCTGGCGTCTGTTCCCTTTGTAGAATATTGTCAAATAAAATCTGAAGTATGTATTATGTATGTATCTTTATTAAGTAAAACTTTACAAAAAATTTAACATTTAACATTGTGGCTGTTTTAAAGGTTCGCTATACAACTTCAGGCCTTCATTGACTATGTTGTCTTCTCCTGGTGCTTAGGCACCTTTCTGGGTAGGTTTAGAATAACTTTATTTCTGTTTTCTTATGTTTTCGCAATTGTTATTCATTAAATTAAACTATTTTAATACGACAAATACGAAATACGATAAAACCGTATTAAAATAGTTTAATTTAATGAACTTTATTTCTCATAAGAATTACATAAAGAATTCACTTACTGAGAAAAAAACAATGTTTTTACAAAATAATACAATGAGCATGCTTTTTTATACAATACAAACTAAATAGCTTCGATAAAAATTGCAATACAATTTAGTGGGTAGCAATAAATCTAATGGTTGCTATTGTGCCGTCCTCTCGTCATCGACGCGCACTACAATCCCGCCCGGAAACACGGATTAAGAATGTTTTATCTAGATGTGTCGGTTCTGCGATTTAAAGTTTTTATTCTAAGCTCATACATGATTGTATTTGGTTTTTGATGTTATTATTATCTGTAAATTGTTACTCTGTTAGTACGAAAAGTATCTGTGTATACTATTTATTAGTATTACTATTTATATTTTAGGTTTATTATAATATAATATTTTTAGGTTTATTTATTTTTATTTATCGACTGTCTTGTTTATGTTTCTAATTTATAATTTTGTATTTGTATGATTACATAATCTATTTCTGAACTTAAGATGTTTTGTGGCTTTTCGTCGAGATTTCTATCGCTGCTTATAAGCATTTCGTGTTTATTTTCACTTCTCAATTTGTAGAGTTTTCAATTTAATTGCCTATTCCTTTTTTTCTGTTAATTCTTTGTACGTTTACGTATTGCTCCATTTTTTCTGTAAAACTTGGTAATCTTCTATAATATACCATGGGGAATTTTGTCATAATTTCTTATTCTTTAATTTGAAACTTCAATTTTCTTTCCCAGGGTTGTCAAAGTTACTACTACTGGTCAGATTTTCCCACTCTTCCTGCCCAATCTTCAAACTGCTTCTATTTCTTCCTTTCGACACTGTATTCTCATATTGTTATTTTAAATGTCAATAATATTATTTTGTTAGTCGTCATAACCTCGTTCATTCTCACATTCTCAATTCACACCTACTCCAAAAATATAATATTTTTCTTTTGTATTTACTTTTTTAAATAAATGATAGTTTTCTGCTCCTGATCTATTGTTTTTCCATCTGTTTGGTCTATTCTTCAATTTTCCTCTCTTCCTAGCTTGTATGACTTGCTGACGTAAGTGAGAATACCTCAACCCCTTTTCAACCGCCATAGCAACTGTGTTTCAACACTCAGGATTCACAAACCTCTATGAGGATTTTTCAAATACCTAAGTATTTAATTCAACAATCAGTTGTTTACAAGGAAAATCTTAGATCCCAATCAGCTGATCGTTAGATTTGTATGGGAAACCGAAAAAAAATTGTTGGTGTTCAAAAAGTATCTAACACAAACAAAAAGTTAATACAAACTTGTTTATTTTTTGTTTTATTCAAGTATTTTGTGTTCCTGATATTACTTATAATAAAAGAAAATAATTTCAGTAGGGTAGGGAACACAAAAATCATATGAAACCATTTTAATAATGAAGGGACTGACTTCCGTGTGTCCGGTCCGGAGTGTACAGGGTTGACATTGTATATAAACAGGTACATTGTATGTATACAGGGTATCAATTCTCTTATTTTACTTAGTGCATGCACAATTGAATTGAACTTTTGACGTTTCTGGTATTCTGTTAATTTTAAGACCAATCGTATTCCATTGGCATGCTATTGAACTGCAACTACAAAATCAAAATCATCAATTTTTTCAATAATCGGTACTCTGTTATTTTTATATATTTTTTTCTACTATTACCATTCAATTACTTTTTAGTTGCAATTAAATTGAGATTCATAATTGTGTTAGCAGAATACCAATATTGAGCATGTCAAAAATGCATCGTAATCGAGTCTTAATTGATTGAATGAATTTAGAAACGCAAATCAATTGTTTCTGAAAGAAGAAAACTTAAACGAGTGCAAAGTTTTAATTTGAATTCTCTGGCATCCTTTGAGAACTTTCAACCTTCAGCCGTCATTGATTCCATAAAATAGTTCGGGCGTCAAAATTTAAAACAAAGGGGATTTTAAAATCTGAATTTGAAATCAGCTCCGGGTCAAGTTTGGCGTAGCGGGTATTTAAGGTGCAAGTCCATTGCTAATAGACAATGATTATTTGGCACTGCTTATAACAATATTCTTAATTTCAGCGGAGCGATATATGATGTTACATAGAATATATCGCTACTTTGGAGGTACTTCGACTGCTTTGTTGAATTTTGTGATAATAAGTACTCATTTTTGTAAAAGCTGGTAGATATACATACATAGTTCCATATCTATACTAATATTATAAGTACGAAAGTCTGTCTGACTGTCTGTTACGCTTTCACGAGCAAACTGCTAAACGGATTTTGATGAAATTTGGTAAGAATATAGTTGAAGACCCGGATTCAAACATTAACAACTTTTTGACGCAGGCTTACCAGCAGGTAACAGCTATTATTTAGATATATAACTTATCAATATATCTTTGTTTTACGGGGTCTTCAAGTTACATGTGTAACCATGAGCTAGGGCAACCATTCGTTTCGGATTCTGCGGGACAATAATATGCTTCAGTCTACTTACAGTTGTCAGTGCTGTGTATCCGCAGCAGTAGATTTGTGGGTTTACTGGCTCGGGTTTGGAAGTATCACAAAGCAGCTTACGGGTCGCGAGCCGTAACAACTTTCGCCTCTCAAAAGAATAAACAAAATCGCGCCGCCTAACTTTGCGCTGGAACTTTACGGAACTTCGCGTTTTGTTTATGTTATAGTTGAACCTATTGAACAAAACTTTTCTGATGGTATTGGATGGGAAAATGAGATGTTTGATATCGTTATGAATAAGTCATAACGCTGACGTTTTTGTTTATTACGATGTTCTATTAAATAATACCCTAAAAATTAGTTACGACGATATCTAGCTTAGTCATTATCCTGTGTTCGTGTCAAAAGTACCTTGAACGTTTCGCTCTGTTCCAAAATATATTAAATTAAAATAAACTATTAGCATCATCATCATCATCGTTCCAGTAACGTTTTGGGTTTATATAAAGTTTTGGGAATTGGTCAACGCTACATGGAGAACTTTGTACCTATGTCTAACTTTTCACTTGTTTTATCAAAAAAGGTAAGTTTATTTTTACGAAGATCAGTGATTATGATAAAGACCTTGTTTGGAAAGCCGTAGGCTATCGGCAATGAACTTAAAGGAACGTATGAAAGTGTTGCGAATACTTCAAAGCATGTTAGGTAACTAGTGCCTGCTTATAGAAATTCCGTAACAAACTCCAACAAGTTTGGGTTTTGACAAATCCTCCAAACAAGCTCCAAGTTCTTAACTCGACAGATGCGGACGTGGCGTGATTAATCACTTCGGAACACATTTACCAATATTCTAGATACCTATATCTATAAACAGATACCTACTTAAAAGGAAAAGGTCACTCACCTAGTAAACACAAAACCACCTCAAAAAGTAAGATGATGCAATTCGCTCATGTTTTCCGCGTGTGATAGGGTCAAGAGCCCCATTTTTGAAATGTGTGATATATATGTCGAATGAAAATCGAAAATAAAATTATTCGACTCATCGATTTTGCGTGAGTCACACTTTTCAAAAATGGGCTCTTGTTCAGGTGCGCAATTGCGCTTTGGTCCTGGAGATGGTGGTTAGTTTCTTCCGTGGTGCTGATCCCACATATTCCACGATAAGTTAAGGAGAAGAAGATAGTCAATTAAAAATGTTGGATAACCAGGCGGGTATTGAGTCACAGAGACAGTATAGTTATTCAAGCTATATTCTTTTATAGTATTCAAAGGATTGACGTTATAAATAAAAATAATACCCTACGTACCCTATCAACTTCTTTTTGGAGTGTTGACGTCCTTCCAACGAAATAGTAAAAATTTTGGGGATTAGTAGTAAGAGAAGTGTTCTGCCATTTTCACGGCCTCACCGTACCTGATAATGTGACTGTTCTCGGTCTTCTAACGGAAGCAATACATCTAAGGAAGTAACTAGCTAACGCGCTATGTGAAAGAGAAAGCCGGCATTTCCAGGCTACATTCGAAGAAATTATTTAATTTATAAAATATCAACTTCCATACAGCCCGTTTAACGATATTTTAACCAAATATTTCATCTTATACAGCACATTTGTATCTGTCATTGGCGTTTTATACACCCGCTATAAAAGTCAGATGGCGGCCACAAAACAAGCCGTTTTATTATTCGCTTTACACCCTTTACTGGTAACACAAATGGCGAAATAAAATGTATATTAATTCATTGATAAACAAAATATAAATTCTCGTTTACATTTTTCTATTGTAAGTAGTATAAATTAAATATATTTAACTAGGTATGTGGATAGTAATGATGTTTTAAGACATCATATGTAAAACGAGGCGGTAATTTTTTGTTACGGCTATTGGATACGTGCACCATTCCCCGCACGTACCTGTCATCACAACCATGGTCAATTTGATGTCCACCGTGCTAACTAACCTACACTACATGGCCATATTTTATTTACTACGTCGGCTTAACAACAACAACAAATTATGACATTATTTGCCTGTCGAGCAAAGACTAACCCTCACTTTAACTAAGGGGTATGCTTTATTGCACTACCCCCGATAATTATGACCAATATATTATTGCCAGCAAATTTACACGCGAGTAAGAAGTAGGCAATTATCTACCAGTGGATGTGCCATAAAATCCATACTATACTAATATTATAAATGCGAAAGTCTGTCTGTCTGTTACGCTTTCACGGCCAAACCGCTGAACGGATTTTGATGAAATTTGGTATGGATATAGTTCAAGACCCGAGGTCAAACATAGGCTACTTTTTGATGCAGGCGGAGCTGCGGGAAACAGCTAGTAGTGTATAATTATGGGCCATGTTCACAGAATACTTACATCCATGTATGAGCGGGCATTTGCGAGTAGATATTTTAATTGTAAATCAATTATATTAGAAACTTCTTGTTTATTTTAATATCATTGTTGTTATGTAAAAAAATAAAAAATAAATGTTTTTTTTGTGGGACTGGATCTTAAATCTCAAGGTGAATTATTGATAGATGTTCAGGTGGGGCTACTGCTCGGAGGTGGCCTGCCGGTGCGGTGTCTCTCCCCAAACCATGACGCATCTCCTGTCCTGTCTTGCGTGCCCGGCCACCTGCACGCTCAGGGACCTCTACGAAGCCACCGACAATGCCTTGTCGGTGGCGGAGTTTTGGTCCTCTGAAGTTTGATAACAGCCAGAGTCGACTCGCAAAGAAGAAGAAGATTGATAGATAGATATTATAATCATTTCTCTCTCCTCTTTTGGTTGTGGTAGGTTGACAGATTTGTATTAAGTACAAGTGAATTGTTTGGCACGCCCTGCAGCCTGAACGGCTCGATGGATTTTAGCTTGAGAGATTCTATAGATTCGTATTTACTGTGAGAGTGACACTGGGTACATAAAATTAAAAAAAAAGAACAAAATGGCGGATTTTTGTTTCCAAATTATGCAAATTACACAGAAAGGCAGTGTTTTGTTTTTTTAAATTACCGTCATCTTGTTGAATACTTAAATTTCGGTTTTTGTTTTTAATCATTTATTCAGTAAATATCAAAATGTACACATACAATAGTTACCATACCGCGGAAACCTCGAAGGGTTTATCTGTGTTCGGTAAGTCGCTATTACATTTAAAAAGAAGGTATTTTGTCCCATACAGGTTATAAAATTTTGGAAGACTATATTTATTTAAATAACAGTGTTCTTAGGTAGCTAGGTCAATTAATTAGGAATGAATTATTTGTCACGCCGATTTTGCGTGAGTCACACATCACGCAAAATCTGACAGTCGAATAATTATTATTCGATATCAAGTGATTTTTGATCTATATCAAACGATTTTCATTCCACATAGTCATATACTTGGTTCTTTAGAACTTTAAACACGGTCGGTGGTTGAAATTAAACATAACCCTAGGTGTGCCTGTAGTAACTACTTTCTTATTTCTTTTAGTCGTTGGTGGCATCGCGGCGAATTTCGCCGTGGCGAATTGTTTCGTGGCCAGGCTGTAAGGTAAAAATGTCTCAATGGTCGTCGCTAAATATTTGAACGGAGCGCACTGCGCACGTCTTAAATAATACATGACGCCCAACAGAAGTGAATTTTTCACGGATTTGCTAACCCTAGGGTCACAGAGGCGGACTTTTGTGTCCGTCTGCAATCGTGGTATGAGAATTGATTTCCTCTTTGCCAGCATCTGTAAAATCTGAAAAAAATATTTGTATTTTTTCCAAAAGGGCTGAAAAGCAAATAGCCAAGATCCTCTTTGGGTCGCTGAGCCATCGCAGTAAGTAAGTAAGTATTTGTAGGTAACAAAGAGCATCAACACCGAACAAAGTAAGATGTAAAGAATTTTTTTTTTTAATAGACATGTACATACAGGGCTGGAAGTTTGTTTTTTTTTGACATGACCTACAATTTTAGCTCCTGTGAGCTTTTAAATTTACAGCGGGATTTAAATTTAAGCGGGATTTAAATTTACAGCGGGATTTAAATTTACAGCGGGAAGGGCTGTAAGTATATCTATACATTTAAATAGTAATATACTAGGACTCTAGAGCCACTTGTTTGTAAAGATATGAAATAAATGAGACGTGTCCACCATAAATGCTGAACGACAAAATAATCCTCATTATTTGGATAGTCGAGTGAAAATATTAGCTTTTAGTTCTCGCCGTGAATCTAAAATAGCTGATTTCCCCTCGGTGGAATTTCAACTCACCATACTACCTTTTCTCTTTTTACAATGCGGTGTCTTACGAAACTCATAAATTAAAACAATAGTATAGAGAAGATAAATTCAACCATTTAACAATTTAGTAGACCAAGACATTAAAACTTGTAAAGTACATACTAGAATCATTTTATAAAATGTTATCAGGATTTATTTATTTAAACTTTATTGAACAATACAAAAATTTGTACAAATGATGGACTCTATCAGTCACCCATAGGACCATAGAGAAAGAAAGGATCGTAATAAGATGGGTATACTTTAGCAGCCACACTTAAGATGACCTTTTGAACACAATATTCGTAAATCTTGAAACAATTTTTTTTCGTGTTACGCCAATGATGTTTCCCGAAAGGTGATTTGCATTATGTTCTACGATGGTGAAATAAAGAGTAACCTACGGAAAATGTAAATTTGAAGCTCTCCTGAATGCAAAGTTCACGGTTGATTTTATTTCATGGCGTAGCGCCGGTTGAATTTTAACACCGGTGCTACTCTAATGTAATTTACCGTTCATACAATTATATTAAATTTAATTTAGGGTTCTGTTTATACCAGATACAAATACTATTAATTGCACCATAACATAAACATTAAATAAACCTAATAAAAACATAATATTTATTCGAAATGTTAACATTGAATGCATACAATAGTGGAATTTCACCTTATTAAAAATGCCGTCTCGACATGTAGATATAAGTAGGTACCTAGTTAAATAAGATTTTGGTAGAAATATTGTCTCGTTCCATCAATTATTTATTTTAATAAGTATATTATTTCTTGGCGTCTACTATGAAAAAAGAAAATCCTTGTCGTGTTCATGAAAGACACATGAAAATTTTGAATGGGACTGGAGAATGGGTGGAATGTTATCTAGACCAAAAATGGGGCAAAAATGCTAAATGCTGCTTATGTGGCATTCATAAATATCGTCAAATCGGGTCTTTTTCGGGAATCTCTTTTACAAAATGCAAAAACTTTCCTTCCTTTGCTCCATGATGTAAACATGTTTTAATCAATTAATCTTCTAGAAAATCACAAAAGATGTGGGCAATAAAGTTTAAAACTTTATGTATGTACTTAGGTAAGAATATAAAGAGTCGCATATAAAGATAAAAATATAGATGTATTTCTCGCTATTTAACCCATTTCGCCTACTCGACGGTTTCTCGAGCTCGGCTCAGGGAACGGTTCGTTGCCCCCTACTTATTTCTACACCCGCAGGTTTTGCTTGAAACGCTTAAAAAGACCTGCAAAGTTCATAATTTAGAAAACTGCTGCGACTTTCTTTAAATGTTTTATTTTGCCTTCCTTTAAAATATATTTATACGAATTCATTTAGAAGTTTTAGGAAATCTGTTTGTAAATGACATATTCTAACTATAAACTATCCACGTGCAATATTAAGTATACTTATCTTCCTAGCTTCAGTAGTTTTTGAGATTTCGAGTTAAAGTGAAAAACTATTAAAAAAGTTCACCCGATTTTCCGAACTATACAAATTCCAGTATATTAAAGGTAAAAACGTTTATCTGTATTCGCAAACATAAGGAGAAAGTGAGAAAATAAAAAATATAATAATATGTAGTTGTACAGAATTTGCAAAAATAGGACCCAACTCAGCATAATAAGCTGGTTGTGCAAAACAAACCAGCGCTGGTCTTCCGTCGGGACCTCAGAGTGTCTTTACGCTTGATTGAACGCTGTGATACTCGTACATAGCATACAACACCTAACACCTATTTAATTTTATCCGAACTAGTATCCAAAAACACGGCCTGCGAGGGGTCGAATATATTGTGGTGTGCGACTTCCAGTCGACCCTTTGAAGTCATTTTTATACTTATGCCAAAAACTTTAGGGCAAAGGGTGTTTGATTTTGTGTTACTATCCTTTATCTGTTTTGTGTGATAATAAATAAATAATCAAAAGGAAGAAATCATTTGAAATAATTCATGATACACACAAATATACTCATAAATTAATTTAGCTAACTTAAGTAGTTTTTGCTGTTACGCGACGTTGGTAGGAAATAAGATAATACACAGAAATAAGATTATTTACAAGTGGCATGAGAACGTTCCTATGTGCCAAAGTTTAGCCTCGCCATATAAAACCTTAACTTTTTTGCGCCAAACTATCTTTCCGTTTCACCCATTGGTTGACTGGTAAAGAATGCTCTTAGCATTAAGTCCGCCAATTGTTATAAGTATATGTGTACTTTGTGGAACAATAAAGTTTTAATAAATAAATAAATAAAGTTAAGATTCGAGAGTAACTGGCCGACACAGGGCACTTCTATCTAATCTTATTTCTGTGGGTAGGACGGACAAGAGCTGGTAATATTCAGGATTGGTCTCAGCAATAGGAACCGAGTCTTTACCTTGACGTGACTGGAGAAAAAAACATGTTAGAAAAAAAACGATTTGGAAAATCCGTTTGAACTCATAGACTATTTTCAGAGGAAAATAGGTCGAGTTACAACATTTATAAAGACTACAACTAAATTCAGTTTAGATAGGTACGTCTTACACTATAGTAATGTGAAGTGCAGCGTCTTTGGCAAGCTCCCGCTGTCCGTAAGCTGAAGTAGCTCAATTTCAGAATAACACTCTCTTTAGCAGCAATATGTTGTCCTCAGCATTTATGTACCTATCAATATGGTATCTTTGTGAATTTTCTTCCGCATTACTTGTGGATATATTCTGTGCCTGTGACTTTTTAGAAGTGTGCACTCACTTTTATACCCTACTTAAGTGTCTTTTTAAACACCATAAAAGTTTGGGGTTGTTTAAAAGAACGAAACAACATCTTAATATTCTTCGCGTATCTGTCTAACATTTACATCTGTTACAGTCTGTTCCCTGAAAGAAAAGCTACCACGCATAGATAATTTATTTACCTATATTGACGCTGAATGTAGCTCGTCTGCCTGCCCAAAGAGCCGAGTAGAACTATATTTGCGGGACGAATGTTTGCACAAATAAAAATAAAACAAGTTGATGCCTACTTATTTAGTTTTCACTTGGTTTGTGCAGGGTTAGAATCATTAACATGCAGGGGAAAACTACTTAATGTGAAGTGATTCGGAAGTAAAGTGCTTCCAGTTAAGAATTCTGGAAGCGTACTTAATTTTGTTAATTAATAAAGTATGTGGCTGTTTAGAGAAAGATGGCAACTGTCGTGATAAACGAGTAAAATTCGAAAGACTAATGAAAGCATCAAATATTTTGGATTTCGCGTTCATCCATGGAATAATTTAGTAATTAATTCGTATCGAGAATGGATTGTTGGATGCGACACTAGAGAATTAAACTGGATTCCAATATTAATCACAGAGACAATAATTAGAGCTTCGAGATAAACGAACCACGCCCGAATGTCAATTAAAATCTGATAGCTACGCTAAAATTCACTAAAATCTCGAGTTTCGTGGAATTAAATGAACACGACATTGCTTAGCAGATTTAAGTCACTCATTAAATAAAAGAAGAGAAGAAATCAAAATATACTCCTCTCTGCAACTTGTGGGAGAGAAAAATACTTATTAGAACATCTAGGTAAGTATCTACTTATTTATGTAGGCATAGTGCACAGTAAAAATATGATCTTGCGTCGATTACAAATATTGTATTAACTAGTTGAACCGACAGACGTTGTCCTGCTTTAACTATGATTTTTCTTCCATACAAACCTCTTGACAATAATAACCACAACAAAAAAAAAATAAGCGAAATTGTTCGTTCCGTTCGCGCGTATTTCGATGACCAACGGAAATAGAGATTAATTCTAATACTTATAATAGACAAACATGGCTAAGTGAAGTATTTATACTTACATGTACTTACATTAGTAGAAATAAGATCTGTACTTAAGCGTCTTACTGTAATTTTAATTACAGTAAAACGGATTACGATACTTAGTAGTTTTCTAGCAGGTGTAAATGCGGCCTTGGTACACCAAGTACTTACTACTATCTGGTACCTCTGTATAAGAACAATGCAAGCTAATTACAATTTAGATTGTTCTTTGTCGCCAAATCGATTGTGTTGTTGATTAAGATCCTCCTATAATGTTCCAATTAAAAATTATGTTCATTACTTTTCACTTGCTTTCGGTGCAATTATCAAGAACACAGTTTTTGGGAAAGTTTGACCCAATGTACAATAAAGAAACAGGAAGTAAGTAATTCTATAATAAATACATCGATTAGGAATTAATTTTCTGCTGTTTCTAAGTCCTCTTTAAACGATAAACACAACGACGTTGTAAATACTTTTTTATGACCTAAGTACCAGGTGACTTATAAACAAAACATGCACTAAAATAGTTTTAAATTGACAAGTGAGAATAAAATCCAAGTCCGCCTATTGTGCTTTATAATTTTGTTTAAAAAGTTTAAACGAATTATACTCGTACTTACATAAGTAAATCTTTTGCAAATAATTAGCGCAATTTGGCACTAAAATTCTTTTGATCAAATATTTTTTATTTAAATTTAAGAGGTTTTCACTATACTTTTTTGGTTTTCATTCATCTCTTTATTCATTTCATCTTTTTTATTTTTATTTTATCTCTTTTTTAGTAGATTGTTTGAATGTAATCATTTATACCTTTAGAAATAGTTTTACTTTACGTCAACTATCACTCTATACTTACTTTCATTTTGCGCACAATCGTCCACTATTTTCTACCACTTGACGTAGTTATCCCTCATATATCCTCATATTCCACTTTAGTGTGAAAGTCAAGAAAAGTGTGCCGCGTTACGTCAAACATTTCCTTCGACTAACTCTGTTTTTCATTTTATGCACGTGTTCTAGAAACGCATAGGTACAAAACACAGAGGCGGTCATAAAGTCGACGTAAACACTAGCCTGCCTAGCGGGTAATTAAACAAAGCGAATTTTCAGAACGTGTTCTTAACTTCACTAATTACGAAACGCTAATTTCGCCCCGCACACTGCAACACAATTATATCGTACGTAGTCCAAAGTGAATAGTATTAACCTTCTATTTACCCGACTGCGACAGAAGGAGGGTTATGTTTTTCTAGAGTATGTATGTTTGTATGTATAATTGTTTGGCACGCTCTACAACCTGAACGGCTCGACGGATTTAAAAGCTTGAGAGGTGTAGACCTGAAAAAATAAATAGATTAGGCCTGAAAACAACATTGACTTATTAATCTGACAAGAACTTAAGTCGTTTAAGAAAAAAAATGCCTTGGGTTAATGTATGTAAGATTGGTTGATTGATTGTAATATCTGGAAATAATTTAATAGATCTTAAGAGAATATTAATGATTATAAATGCATCATAAAGTTTCGGGTTTCGGCTGAGTCCTTTCCATTCTTGTCTATTATAGCGAGTTGTTTTATTACTATTTTTAATATTAAAAGCAGTTAAGATAGCTTTATAAGATATAATGTAATAATGGCTATAATCAAAAGGCCATGGAGTCGCTTTTGCCTGCAGAATTTCACGTAACATTCGAAGTAGTATAGTACAGTACAGAAGTAATACAACCCGAAGTGAAATATTCCACCCGGCTGAAGTAAGTTATTTTAGAAATAAATTCGCTTTAGAAGTTAAAGGAGAATCGCTGACGTTGAATCAGATACTTGGCAGTCGCACGAGCTGCAGTTAACGTTGAGCTGGCTGTAACCGCAGCGCCGGTCCCAACTTAGAATAACTTAAAATAGTTTCTAGAACTTATAGTATCACTATTGCCAAAGTTATCTTGTAATTCTCAAGTAGGTATCGGATTTCAGTCGATAGTTATAAAATGTTTGCCTGCTTGTAAACAAATGTTCGACATTATTTTGAACTAGCTAGCTTTAAAGACTAATTACAGGAGTGTTTAAAATAGCAATCCGGAAAATGTTTGTACGGATCGGGTTAAAATCGGTAAGTCGACATGATCGGTGAGTCGAGCGATTTTAATTGGAGTCATAGGTTCTCTACGAGATAGATCTCAAAAATTGCACTTCAAATCTTATTGACTTTTCTGTAGGATGGGAGAAAAATAAATTCAAATCCATTTTGTACTTTCGTTAATAATACAAATAAACCAAGTTTTGAGCTTCGCACCGTTTTCAAGACTTACATCTCAAGATTTTTATAACTGACCACCAGCAGAAGGGTTGACGAAAACGTTACCCTTTCTTGTTAATTATTCATCAACTAAGAAATGTACCTAAGAAATGTAATCAATATTTCTCATTGGGCCACGGTAGAGAGGTTTCTTCATCTGACCAATAGACTCTGTAAACACTCGTAACATTAAATATTTTATTTACTATTACCTTATTTCAGATTTGAAACTGCAATCCTGCGGGAACGATAAAGGGATTTGCTTAGAACACACCGCCTGTCAATGGAGCCAGATTATCGACGATTCGTCGGAGAAATGTGAACAGCGCGACCATGTCTGCTGTGAGGTGTCCCGGACCAGAATGCCGGCAGACTTGTTTATGGCTTATGAATAACTTAAAACCATTGGTATATATATTTAAATCCCAGTTCTGTTTCGGCGGCTTTCTGATTTCCATCAGTATTGCGTCCATGTGTTCCAATAGCTTTTATCTTCATATCTTTGCATATATTGTTTTATAATCGCTTACAATACTTACTTAATGACTATAAAAATACAAAATACACTATATTTATCAATATTCAATTTCTATGTAGACTGGCACCCATTGGAACCCACATTCATATCTACTCACATTTGGTGTCGCCATATCAGATTTCGTATATTTCAGCCATTCCCCAACTTATACGTACAATTGATGTCCATTCTGTACAGTATTTTGTTGCATATCGTTAAGAAACGTTGCAAAAATGTCTTTATTTTTTATTTTATTTTTCATTTTAATAATAATATTACAAGTTTGTATTTTTTTTTATTAAATGCTTACTTGCTGTTTTGCTTAGAGTTCTTTAATACAAAATATCGTATTGTCCGTCAGTATAATTATCATTACTCATTACATAGTATAAAACAAAGTCGCTTTCCTGTCTTGCTTGTCTGTCCCTATGTATGCTTAAATCTTTAAAACTACGCATCGGATTTAGATGAGGTTTGTATTAATAAATAGGGTGTTTTAAGAGGAAGGTTTATATGTGTAACTAGCTTTTTTCCCGCAGCTCCGCCTGCGTCAAAAAGTAGCCTATGTTTGACTCCGGGTCTTCAACTATATTCATACCAAATTTCATCAAAATCCGTTCAGCGGTTTTGCCATGAAAGCGTAACAGACAGACAGACAGACTTTCGCTTTTATAATATTAGTATGGAAGTATGGATATAAGTATGGATACATGCATAATATAGTAGAGGAACACTTATAATTTTAGGGGTTTCTAATGTGATGTTGTAAATTGACACATTTTTTGCTCTTACATTGCAAAAAATAACTAAAATAACCGAAACAGAACATATATTTATCTGTTAAATTAAACTATTTTAATACGGTTTTATCGCGTTTATTACTTATTTATTTACACCTGACGTTTCAAACACTTTACAGCGTTCATGGTCGCAGGCAGACTAAGTTAACATTTGTCTTTGATGTCATAAGATTACAAAACTACCGCCCGAAATTTTTATTGGGAACTATTCCGATTCACGCAGTATTGGCTCACAGTATCTAAGGGTCTTGCAGTCTGCTTCCGAGTTTGCGATTTTATTAAGTTAATGACTGGGTCCCAAGCTGGCGGTACCTGCCATCCATCCTCTCTATTGAAATTAGGATGTTTTTTAATTTCAATAGCTTCACGTAACATCCTTGGAATGAATCTGTTTTCCTTTGCAAGGACTTGAGGATTATCAAAACGCATATAGTGGTTGGGTTTGTCTAGAGCATGTTCACAGACTGCAGACTTGGTTGAGCGTCTATTTTTCATGTCAGCAATATGTTCTTTTATACGAGTATTAATGCTTCTCTTTGTTTGCCCAATGTATGATAAACCACAGTCACAGTCAATTTTATAAACTCCAGCATCTTGCAATGGGATATTGGATTTTACAGGTCTTAAAAATTGGTTAATTTTCTTATGCGGCTTGTAATAGGTCTTGATTGAAGCTCGCCTAAGTATGTTACCAATCTTGTCCGTGACTCCCTTTATGTATGGTAAGATGGCAGGAAAACGATCAACTGTGTGTGGCTTGGGTCGACTTCTGTGACATATGTGTGGGAGGCTGAGATTGTTGCTTCTTAAGACAGACTTGACTCGGTGAAGCTCCTCCTTAAGATGGTGGGTGTCACAGATGCCGTGTGCTCTCTGTAACAAAGAAAAATAAATAAGTAATAAACGCGATAAAACCGTATTAAAATAGTTTAATTTAATGAATAACAATCGCGAAAACATAAGAAAACATTATATATTTATCTGTTTCGGTTATTTCAGTTATTTTTTGTATATGAATGAAGCGTAATGACATGGCTAATAACACAAAGAAATAGCACCAATTTTTGCGTCATGAAATGTTCGTAGGTGTAATATCCTATTACAGCTTGTTTTCTAACACACCTGCGTGGATCATAATCATATCTATCTTGAACCGGTATGCTGTGATATGAGTTTTAATTTATCAATATTTAAAAGTACTTATAATGGACCCTTTGTTCAATTACGTATAAAGTAAACCTATGTTTTGAAAACCTGTGTAATTTTCCCTGAGACCATAGCACCCATTGGGAAACCATAATATTCAGTAAATAAGACTATTTAAATAATTATAGTAATAAGTCATTCGCTGGACATTTCAACATGAAAAAAATAAAACAAGTCTACAATATATTCTGAATAAAAACACAATTTTACAACTTGCACATAACAAAGACCTAGAGATTGCAGCTTAGTAGGTAACAACTCATAAAAAATAAGATAACACAACATACATTATCAAGTAAACCCAAATAGCGGCTGGTCAGACATAGGCTCTTGGGGTCAATAAACCGATACGAATATTTTTTTATATCTTTATAATTTATGAAAAACAAACTGTGTTACCAATCACTTATTCCCTCACAACATCTTGGTAAGTAATGTTAGTGTGTATAATATACAGTTCATCATCATCATTTCAGCCGCAGTTAGTCCAATGCTAGACCATAGGCCTCTCCTAATGATTTTCAAAATTACCGGTTGGAAGTGGCCGGTGTCCAGCGTTTGCCTGCGACCTTCATCAGGTCTTTTGATTTGGTCGGTGGATATCCAACACTACGCTTGCCAATGCAGTTCAATGTCTAAGTAATTGTAAACGTTTTAATATTTATTTAGGCATTTTTCTCATACTGTCTATTTATATAAAGCTTAAACTATCTTTAAACTGAACGTAATAATCCACTGTCATCTGGTTATCCAGACCCGGATAATGAAGTTAGCAGGGCTTTCCGATTCGATCTCTCATAGTTCACTGATGTGCACACAACATAGTATCCTGGATATGTCAATGCTTATGATTGTTTTATAAAGATTAAAAACAAAACAAAAACATCCACTATTTAATATTGATTGATAGTAGGTAAAAAGATGAATGCTTTGAACTAAAATTATTAAGCTACATTTCTGTATGTCATGGGCAAGACAACATAGATTGTATTGTATTATTTATTTTTATATTCCTTCCATCTATTTCAGTTAAAATTGAACGAACTATAAATTATATTTATTTTTCTAGCACCATATTTAATTTTTAAATACTAGTACTACAACTTAATTTCCTGTTTCTAATTAATAATAGACTTTTTTATGCTTTGTATTTTGGTAAATAAAGAAACATAAAAAGTCCTTACAATTTTTTTACATGCAGTTCCTGATAGTCCTATATTTTTTGTTTCAAATTCAGCAGGCTCGGATATTGCAATTTCCATCTGCCGTACCGTAGCTCACGCGCCCGCTCAACTGCTCTTCAGTCCATTTTGTTTCATAAACAATGAAGTGGTATTGCTTTTTAATTTCCTACTTGTTGGAGGAAATTTGGCTTTTTATACATCCACACTTTAGATTAATAATTGGTCTCCGCAGTTAATCTAAGGTTAGAAAGTGAAAGCTTTAAGTTATTTTTAATAAATTTTTGAATACTTAAGCGAGTGTATTACTAAGGAATAAGTATGATAGCGTTATTAAAGTCTCACTTGAGTACATATATTCTCGGGATTTTTTTCTTTGAAAAACCTTCTCCTAGAATAGACACAGTACGCTTGAGGCGCCGGCAGATGGTAGAACACGTCTCCGAAAGGTCAAGCCGAAGGCACCGCCCTAAAATAGAACCATTTTCCAACCTAAAGGGAAGAAAACGATTATTTTGGGTCGTGCCGAGGCTTGACCTGGAGTAAGGGCCTTGCCGAAGGCCGGCTTTTCGAAGACTGGCACTCGTAAAGCTCGCTGCGTCGCGAGCTCGGAGGGAGAGAAGGCTTTCCGCCCCGCCCCGCTTCCCGCGTCCTGCGACACCTTTCCACACGCTATCAGACGTGCGTGACGTGAGTAACTTTAGAACACTGCAATCAGGTAAGGTAACGAAGGTTATATTATAATAAATTTTATTCAAAGTTAATAAGTTATAAAAAAACATAATTTTATGGTCACATTAGATAATTATAAACCCTCGCCTCGGTAATGGGATACTTTTAGCACCACAGCACATTTGATAAAAATGCAAAAATAAAATGTATTCTTACATTATAAGAATAATAATGAAGTCTTTTATTCGCGTAATTTAATATTTTGGATACATTTTGAAGGGTTTAAAATAAGGCTTCCCTTTAGCGCGCCCTTTTGCGTAAATATATTTTTAATTTTATTCACGGTCCTTATTTGTATTGTTTCGATGCAAAGGGCGGCTCGTCGGATGTAATTTTAGGATGTATATCGAAATGAGGCTCAATATTCACTCCTTTTTTATGAGCATTTTCAAATTATACATCTTTTAAATATTTATTTGCCCATTTAATAATTTCGTATGCAAAATAATAATGTTTCTCTGTAACTGGAGCTGGATGTTTCCATTTATTACATAAAGATAAGAAAAGCAATTTTGTTTTGTGATAAATATTGATACATACGAAATTTATAACCTCTTACCGGAGACAAAATTTTTCACCGTCCTGAATCTATAGCCATATCAACTTAAACTTAACAATTCCTTCATGTCAATGGTAACATTTATCAGTGGAATTTCAAAATTAATCCTACTCTGTTGATTTATTAGTTTTCTCTATTTTGATCGTAATTGAGTAGTAAATTTAGGTAGTGCTCAATACAGCTACTATGTAATCCGGTATTGCTATTTAATTGGATTACTATAATTAATATTCATGCAGAACATATCATCACCAGAGGTTGGTTGTTACGTAGATATGCGTTCGCCTAATTGTGATATACATTTAATTTTGTATATTGTTCAATAAAGTTTAAATAAATTATTATTTCGAAGTACAAGTACAGTCACGAGCATTGACATGTATACAAATTTGTTCTTAAGTCACAGTTTGTTTCGAACAAAGGTCTCAAATTGAATACAATTGTATATGTGTTAATGCTCGTGACTGTACACCGATATGTCAGGTGTGTAATAGCAAGTTTGTATATCCTAGCTGAGTAAGACGAATCTAAGTATATGGTCTAGTGATAATATAATATTAGGTCCTTACATATGAAATTGGCGTTTTGTATGGGAAGAACAAAATGTCGAATATCAAAGTATGAACCATTGTATCTTTTTCCATCTCATAGGTAGTTCATTGATCCCTTTACTAAAGAAACCATTTGGACGGGAATAAATAAAATCTTTGAAGGCGGTTTGGACTGCCCCATCAGACTTGAATTATTTCCCTTGCGAGAAGTTATTTAAATTTCGAAAAAAAAATGGTAATCTGTTGGAGCAAGGTCCGGGGAGTACGGTGGATGTCTTAGACATTCCAATTGAAGCTTTTCTAATTTGGTAGCCATCTGTTGTGCAGTGTGTGGTCTAGCGTTGTCTAGCGTAGCGTAGAGCGATTGACTAGCCTCGGTTGTTTAGCAGCTAGCTTATCCATCATGGTTTGCAATTGCTGACAATAGATGTCTGCCGTAATCGTCTGGGCAGATTTGAGAAAACTGTAATGAACGACACCGGCACTAGTCCACCAAACGCTTACAAGTAAGTTTTTTGGGTCAATTTTTGCTTGGGGCAGGATTTGGCTGGCTTGTCCAGCCATTGCGATGAGCGCTTCCGATTATCGTAAAGAATTCACTTTTTATCACAGGTAATGATTCGATTAAGAAACCCTTCATTAATGTGCCAGTCAAGTAATGTAACGCAGCAGTGGACGCGCGTTTGTCGGTTTGCTTCACTCAATTCGTGAGGAACCCACCTTTCAAGCTTTTTAATCTTCCCAATTTGCTTCAAGTGGATTAAAACAGTTTTATCACTAACATCGCAGCCTGCAGCTAACTCGGACGTGGTTTGCGATGAATCCGCTTCCACAATAGCCTTCAATTCTTCATTGTCAAGTTGGGTCTACGGTCGTCCACGGGGCTTGTTCTGCAGGTCGAAATTTCCAGAACGAAAACGTTGGAACCAAAAACGCACTGTGTTTTCTTTTGCGACACGACCGCTATACACATCATTAACCCGTCGAGCCGTTTCCGCGGCACTGGTGCTACGGTGAAACTCGTACTCGTACATAACGCGATATTTCAAGTTTTCCATTTTGTAAACTGAGCGCCGCAAAGAGAAAAAAAACAGATGAATAACGGTTTACGAAACATAAATACATGTGTTTGAATTTGGAATTCCTAACCAAAGAGGAGAAATTTGTGATTAAAGTGGCCATTACGACAAAATGCCAATTTCATATGTAAGGACCATATATGAGTAGAATTATTTGTCCTAATTTAAATCCTGAACCTTATATGTAAAGAGATTTCTAGTTTGGATAGACTTATATAAACAAATATCTCATTAAATTTTTGATAATTCAATTAAAGGTAACCTCTTCATGTTTAACTTTAAACTTTACCTTATACCTCCTGAGTAAACAAAGTTTAATTAAAACAACCCGAAAGGCACTGCCACAATGCCTCTGAAACGTAGCAAGACCGACATTTCCATGAGCAGAATATTAAGTTGATTTAATGCCATCCTGGATGCTTTAGTAAAAAGTTAAGAAAAAATAGGTCAAGCGTAAGTTGAACTAAGTATATAGAGACGCAAATGGGAAAGCTTTTCTTTGTCTTTTTTTCAAAATATTTTCGATTATTAATTGACATATAGCTGGAGCTCAATGAGTAGTCACACCGTAAGCTGTAAGTTATACGCCAAGAAAATGGGGTTTTCTTCCCATAAAAAGTGGCTAATACATACAACATATGCAAAAAGTAAATTTAATTGTATCTCTATCGTACTGGTGGCGGGTTTACACAACAGCATTTACAAGGAGTGTTGACGACAGGCAGGCGGTTTTTCCTTATTTTAAGTTGAATGGAGTGACAATTTAAAGTGATTTTTTTACTTTAAAAAAAATACCAACATGAGTACTTATTTATATGAGATGAAGAACCCTTTATTGCACCATAGAAAATACCATGGCCATATTTTTTTTATATACAACTAAGTACGGCCCACCTAAAGGTAAGTGGTTTAATATAATTTTTTACTACGAAAATACAGAAATAAAATATTGTTTGTGACAAAACATAGGCTATTATGTGGGCAAAGTCGAGTGCGATAGTATAAATAATTTCCGTTTCTTCATACCAAAAGAACTCTAAAAGCTAACATCCATTACACTAAGCAAGAAACTTATGGGCGTTGGGCGGGCGGCGTGCAAAATGGTTATTTGCTAAGTCAGACAGTCACGCCGCTGGAGGGCGCTTCAAGCACGTGACCGCACTATTTAAGTTCCGTTTACATCTCATTTTGAAATTAAAATTACAGAATATCTGTTTCAGTTTAAAAAATTTTTTTTTTGAAATAAGTAGAAGCCTTGTACCAAGTTTTCCTAAATGTATAAGTACATGAAATAAATTACTATTTATTGATGGCGCAGCGAACCTAAGTGAGTTTTGGCCTCCGACAATAAGGATCTCCACTTCATACATGAAATAAATAAATAAATAATTTTAACACGCCGCATAGTTTAATGATAAAGCTAATGGATATAACATTTCCGAAAGAGCAGGTTTAGCTAAGTGAGGCAGAGATAGCTAAAAAAGTATTATAATAACTTTTTACTGTACCAAAGAAAATACAAAACAAATAATGATGAGACATGTACAATAAGCGGCCTTATCGCAAATGTAATTTCTACCAGACTACTTTAGGTAAGTTAAGTTACGATGATCCAAAAACACATAAATCTTTAAACTACCTATTTTCTAAGATAATCTCCCAAAGAGTGCTACGCCGCGGTGGTTCTGTTCCGACGTTTTTGTAGGTGCATTTTAACTTTGCATTTGAATTATATGTAAACTTGAATTTTTCTTCAAAATACTTGAAAATACCCCACATGTGTAAGTAGAAATTTGAGACACACCTTTGAACAAATGGAAATTTAATTGAGAATGGATTTCAGTCGTTTCAGTTTCTCTTGTTTTATAGTTTACTAGCTGTTTCCCGCAGCTCCGCCTGCGCCAAAAAGTATCCTATGTTTGACCCCGGGTCTTCAACTATATTCATACCAAATTTCATCAAAATCCGTTCAGCGGTTTGGCCGTGAAAGCGTAACAGACAGACAGACAGACTTTCGCATTTATAATATTAGTAAGGAGTATGGATTAATTATATATATATAGTTATTTATTTTTTATTTATGTATATTAGTATTTATTTTAAGTAGTTTATGTATCGTGTACTTCTGTTATTCTGCCTAGCGTTATTTGTTCTTTATGCACCATATCCGTATATCCTTTCTTTTATATTTCTAACTACCCTAAGGTTGCCTGGAAGAGATTGCTTGAGCGATAAGGCCGCCTTTTGTATGCATACTGTGTTCACATTTTATGTAACATATTTAATTTTTATTTTACTGTGTGCAAAGAAGTGTTATTTATTTCACGGCCAAACCGCTGAACGGATTTTAATGAATTTTGGTATGAATATAGTTGAAGACCCGGGGTCAAACATAGGCTACTTTTAGACGCAGGCGAAGCTGCGGGAAACAGCTAGTATGACATATATGGGCAAAGACTGTGTCATACTAAACCACACGGTCATTATTACTCGGGTAATGGTCTTGTGAAACGAAAACCTTCTCAAAAGCTTAGAACAATTTGCATTATAACGACGTCGTTCATCTTCGCTCATTGTTTCTTGTGAAGTTATCATACACCCTGCGCATAATAACGCCACTGCTTTTGAATCATACATAAATATGAGTACATCATCATCCTATAGAGTGTATTCCTAGTTGCGTCGTCAGCTTACGCTTCGGAGCCTAGGGTACGCTGTAAGTCATTGTCCTAGATTTGGCGGCACTGGTTACTACAATGGAGCGACTGCTGTCTGACCTCCGTAACGTTTTTTACAGGGAAACCAGGAACCAACAGGAACATGACCCGAGGTGTGTTAGTGGCCAACACTATCAGAATTTTTCAGGCTGCCTAAGGCGGCATCTGACACAGCCTCATGACTGCTATTTATCGATAACAACCTGGGCTAACGGCTTAACGTGCCTTCCGAGAACCTTAACAATCAAGATAGAAAATAACACTAAATGACGACCAATCCAATAGTGGTCGCGTCTTGTCGGCGCTTGTCACGCGCATTCGCTACGGGTACGCGGGTCGCGCTCCTCGTAAATATATGAGTACATTATATGTATGTATTTACTATTATTAAATTATAGCCTTAGCATTGCTACATAAAAATGCTAAGAAGTACTTAGATAGTAACAATATTTTGTTTTTATCATTATAAAAGAAATGATATACTTCAAACTTAGATATAAGTATATGTTTTTAAAACACACCCAAAAAACTAAAAAATAAAACTTACAACAAAAACTTAGTGATACCTAGTGAAGGATGAAATCAATATAAATACTTGATTACAGTGACACGATTTATTTATATTTTTGAGAACTTTTAAACCTGTACTCCCCAATAAAAAGATAAGATTTGATGTGGTTTAAATTGGATAACATACCTAAAAGCAAAAAAAATAAAAATAAAAATTGTTGGCTGTTTTACTGAGGTTTTTGTTTCATAAAAGTGGCAACTCGTGTCCAGAATGCTATCTATATATCTATATATATATATATATATATAAAAATCAATTGCTGTTCGTTAGTCTCGCTAAAGCTCGAGAATGGTTGGACCGATTTGGCAATTTTTGGTTTTAAAGAAAGAGTGTGTGTGAACTAACTATTTGGGGAAATACGCAAAGGACTTATTGCTGCCATAGGGTATATGTAGCATACATATTTAGATAGACGAGCGGATATAACAGCGGCGAACAGTTAATTCTACTACCAAGCCTTAGATTAACGGAGACCAATTATTAATCTATGTACCAAGCGTAACTATGATACGTATTGTTACGAGCTGTGGGTTCGCTATTTGGAGAAACATACGTGGTGACTCAAAAAAGACGTTTATTAGCTGGATAGTCGCCGACGTCACTTAACTTCACTGATCACTGACAATGTCCAAATCACTTGCTTAACACTGTCCTGATGAATCGCCGAAGTCGTTGGTTTCACTTGTTCTTCGCACTTGTTTCGCTTCTGGATCGCACTTGAAGCTCAACTCAACTTGAACTCCCTTCTATGGTTTTTTTTTGAGTGACCTACAATTTTAGCTCCTGTTTACATTACAATTTTAGCTTTAAAATTAAAGCGGGACAGTTTGAGGCGGGGGCTATTAACTACTCAGTATTTTCGGCAAATGCAAAAGGGGCTCCCAGTTGGAACGAACCTCGGCCATGGGCTTTGCCTTTTATCAAGAGAGCGATGCAAACTCGCGAGCGGAAGCAAAAGCTCAATGCCATAAGACACTATAGTACCTGAAGGGCCTACTGAGAACCTATCGGTAGCGTGAAGCGCCCTGGTACATTTCGGTACCTGGAAAACGAGCTACTGTTCCTACTACGTCGTACTCGCCGGCGGTTATGAAAAAACCCGGACTCCGGCGAGTCTGGAGATTTTCAAAGGGTTTGTTCCCTCCTATGGTACCTTCCGCTGTTTATATAGCCACGGTAACGCGTTCGATAAGTTTCCAGAAAGATCTAAATTACTCCAGAAGAGTAAGAGAGAAACAGCGATACTCTCGATTTCGTTCATTCTTTTTCTCGAACACGTGAGAGCGAGACACGCGATTGTACGAGAAGTTTCCGGAGGCAGGGCTGCTCAACTTTTATTTGCAGTGGTTGTCAACTGTGGGGCCGTGATTCGTTACAGCATTATACAATATAATACAATACAAAATATCTTTATTGCCCACATACAGTAACAAATAATTTAATATTTACACAGACTTCAACATAATATGAGCAAAGGCGGACTTATTGCTAGGTAATCTTTTCCAGTCAACCCTTATGAGGCGAAAGAGAAACAGTTAAGTTAAGGTGGGTACAGCAACAGATATAGTTGAAAATTATAAACATACACAAATATTGCATATAAAATAAACATACATAATTATCTAACATAATGTAACAACATACATACGTATTGTAATATTTAAGCGAAAATAACAGCAGTAACAAGTCAAAGTGAGAGGTAGTATTCTTTCAAGCGACTCTTGAAACTGGTTATAGTCTGAGCAGTGCGAATATCTTCAGGCAAAGCATATTATCAGTCTATTCAAACCAATATACAACATATTATTGGTAAAAATATTGCTGACAAAGCTTAGAAATCGTTTCGAATTCACGCTTTTACCGTCAACACTGGCAGTTCTAACATAAAGAAAAGATTGGACAAAGGTAAAATGTAACAAGAATAAGCATATAGACTTAAATAAATCACAAACATGTAGGTACCTTGCAACATGAGTAGTGTTCATATGTTTCTGTAATGTTTTCTTTTATGGTGCAATAAAGAGTAATTATTTGTATTGTATTGTTCACTTACATAGAAGAATGGTATGTTTCCTGTGGTTGAATTATTATTATTATAAGTAATAAGAAAAACCCTTTACAATCAAATAAGAGATACTTCTCTTCTGAAAGAAGAGCTGAAAGGGTGTAGTCTACTCTTAATTCGGAATATTCACAAGTAATTGACATTATAATCTATACTTTCCATATTTACTAATATTATAAGTGCGAAAGTCTGTCAGTCTGTAAACCTTTACGGCCATTTGAACAGATTTTGATGAAATTTGGTATGAATAAAGTTGAAGCCCCGGGGTTAAACATAGGCTACTTTTTGACGCAGGCGGAGCTGTAGAAAACAGCTAGTGATATATGATAGAATTTAATTTCTGTTCTGTCGATATTTTACAGTCGAGTGCTTATTTCGGAGGCGAGATCAAAGAGAGGTCACAAAGAGATGGGGACGACAGGCTCTCTCATATTGATTTAGAATTTACAATCAATCGTTTTGAAATAAAATGTTCTGAAGAAAATAGATCCATTTTTATACATTCATTCAGCCAGAAGGTCAGTGGACACATACTTAGTAATAGAGTCATATTTCCACTGAAAGCTACCTAAAGCAGAATGCACCTAAACGTTTACTTAGCCATAAAAAGTTCTTTCTGAAAACATTAGCCCCAACGATTCGTTGGCTTATTTGGAAACAGTCATTCCAACAGAGATCGGAAACAGGTCATCAATCATTATTTTGACATTCCATTTTCCTCCCTTTCTATTGGAATATCTGGAGGACAGTCCTTTGATTGACATTTTTGTTTTATTGTAACTCGCAAATTATTTTTTAACACATGGTGCGAATTGGCGGAATTCCCATGTTTTTACAGGACTTCACATAAAATGCATTGGTTAATATACCGGAGCCGAGCCGAACATAGTGCGAAGAACCGATGGTCGATGAGGCAGAAAGGTTCTCGAATGTCCACGAACCGGCAAGCGCAGCCGACCAGACACTCAGATGACCTGAAAAAGGTTGCATGCCCTGGATGCATGCACTTTGGAGTACCTAATGAACTGATTACAATTATGAGAAAAACTAAATTAAAAGAAACAGATGAACCAGAGACAATTCCTAGAATAACTTTATTATTTATTTATAAATTTTGATTGTACCACAAGTAACAATTGGCTGACTAAATGCTTAAATTGTGAAGATAGGGTCAGCTTCATTGTACCATAATGAGTAATATGCGTCAGTAACTGATATTGATGACATAGTCCGTAGGTTATCGATTAATAAAACGATAACACTTCAGTTGTCTCCCAGGTTTTTGCTCTTTTTATTCGTATGAAATATAAAAATATTGATGACAAAGTGATTTTATAAACTTAAAGTTACATATAAAAATTTATAAAAAATAAAAGTTCCCTAAAACCTGATGGAATAATATTTTTCCCCTTCATGTAATAATCGACATTATGACCGTAGCTGCGCCTTACCATCAGTTGGAAGAGGTCAAAGAAATCTGGCTGAATGTTCATTTACACAGAATTATTAATAGTTGTCATCGACAAAAGAGAGAGTTAACGTTTGAAGTAACTAGTTACTAGTGGTGTGAGAACAGTAGACCTCGCGAGCCCTTACAACCACGAAATAACCGATACTTTATCGTTTCCATGGCTTATCTTATTGGTTCACGTCTATAGTAGTAATTTTCTGAAAAAAAGAAAAATTGTTATCTAAATGGTTACGTTTATGACTTTATGAAAAAAGATAAACTTTTCTCTCAAGACTCAGTAAGAAAGGTACATAATCAAAATTTTATTTAAACCTAACTCAACTTTGAAAAAATAACGTATCATTCAACGTTCAACTTATACAAAAAATATTGATGTTTGGACAACAGATATATAAAAAACATAAATAATATACCTATCTGCGCCGACCTTGTTTTTTTGATGCTATCGAAAAAACTAATAAGTATTATTTTTTATATGTTATTGTTTTTGCTAGCGTGCTTTTATTACGTTATGTTAGGGTTTTATAGAGGGTTTCTTTGACTGCCTCCGTGGTCCAGTGGTTAAGGCGTTCGCCTTCGACTCGGGGTGGTGGGTTCGATTCCCACCGGAAGCATGCTTTGTTTAGTTGTTTTCAGTTTGGTTAGGACCTTGCAGGATTGAATCACCTGATTGTCTGATAATAAAGATAATTCCGTGCTTCGGAAGGCACCTCAAGCCGTTGCGTTGGTCCCGGCTGCCATTTGGTAGTCGTCAAAATAGGAACCACGTCAGAGGCCGAGAGGCGATTCCGAACAACTCTGACACCAGGATGTACATGGTCGATAGACAATCTCTGAGACCCTGCCAGATCTACATCTCACTCATTCATATATCATGTGGTCAATCGACCATATACACCCTGGTGTCAGAGTTGTTCGGTACATCTCAGCCTCTAATGTTGTTCTAACGAGCTTTCCAAAGCACGGAATCAGTTAATTATCAGATACCACCAGTGACTTATGTCTTCAATGTCTTATGAATGAAACAATCAATCAAAGTATGCTTTCATACATCTCACTGACCAGGCCTACTGTATTTCATAGATGGCATTCCGAAGATCCACGAAGCCGACCGACGAGGTACAATACAAATACTCTTTATTGCACCAAAATAAAAAATTTACAAAACAAATATAAAATTAGATACTTAGATATTTACATACATACATACATATGATCACGCCTCTTTCCCGTAGGGGTAGGCAAAGACCATTTACAATCATGATTATATACAAATACTACTTTTCAGATTAGTGATTTCTTATGTTTTCGCGATTGTTATTTATTAAATTAAACTATTTTAATACGGTTTTATCGCGTTTATTACTTATTCCTGACAGTCTGCCTGCGACCATGAACGCTGTAAAGTGTTTGAAACGTCAGGTGTAAATAAATAAGTAATAAACACGATAAACCCATATTAAAATAGTTTAATTTTCAGATTAGTGTTGAATTAATTAAAAATTGTAAATCTGGATTCTAAAGGGATTGAATTGGGATGTATTCTATTCTCTACAAATAGCAGGGAGGATAAGAGGGAGATCAAAAGTATACACATAATATAAGATTAAAAAATAGTTATTTACTCAGTCTATCATTTTATAACTCACGATAAAACAATGTAAAAGGCTTTATATCTAAACGAATTAATATAAATTAATTGTAAACTAAAACAATATTAATGACAAAATGAAAAAAATAAATATAAAATGCATTGTATTGCATAATATCACAGTATCGGTACATACTAATACAGATAGGAAACTACATGATGCGTCAATTTGCATTATAGGCAAACTAGATAAAACTTTATACAGTACCAAAATTCACTGGGTTATGTAAAATACTTTTAATTATAAAATTGGGATATATTTCCTATAAGTCCTTAGGCGAGTAGTAAGTTCTTTCTCAAAGCTTGCTCTATTATTAATGATGTGCAAAACAAACTCATTTTATTTCTATCATCCTTTCTAAAAATACTGGGAATTAAATATATTCCTACAGTTAAATTACTCTGCAGAGTAAGCACCAATTATTTCTGACAAAAATGTCTTCCAACGCTTTTCAAATATGTCATATAAATGTTGTTTCCTTATTTTATCTAAAGCGCTATATTTTATTGAATTTAAAGCCAGTTTTTTGAGTAATCGTAGGTCGGCATTTCTACTCGCAACGCCTACAAAAGTCACGTAAAAATCATGCGACAAAGGATCAGAGTCCCAAGCTCCAGGATCGTCACTTGATAACACAACAGGAGCACCTAAGGCTAGGTACGTAGCTAGAGGATGATTTCTTACATCACGAACTAATGACAACACAACATTTGATATCACATTCACTTCCAAGGCTATATCATTTTTGAAAACATCGGCCATTAAAGAGGGATGTTTGATCAAAGCATTTGCGTGTCCAATTCTTTTAGTCCCTAATGCAACAGCATCAAATAAATTTTCATCTGTCGCCGTTCCTAGCCAGTTGGTTTCTCCGGCATGTAAATAATAATCTGTGTTTTCTTTTGCTTCAAATAAAACTGGCAAAAAATCAGCTAAACGTCTGCCCAAATCTTCCTGACCGACCAAGTCAAACCCAGCGAACATTTCTGGCATTTCATTCTTAAGTTTGCGAGCGAAAAGTAAAGCCTCATGAACTTTTTTTGTATCTGCAAAACGGCTATGGGTTAAGATAAACTTAATACCAATAAAATCTGGATACTCCTCGATGAATTTCTCGGTAACTTGCCTGTATAGATCAGCCAAGTAAATGTGGTCATGTTTTGTCCCATCAAGTTCATATAAACTGTGTAGTCCGCTTCTTATTTCAACATACATTATGTTGTCGTCATAAAATCTCTTCAAAATCATGTAAAAAAACTTTTCACGTACAGGTCTGTATGAAATCAAACATTTAATAGTACGGTATATATTATTAAACCGTGCCCACGTGTAATTAATATCTGCATTTAATATTTTTTCATCTTCAGTGTAGAGCGTGAAAAATTTCTTTAGTTCGGAATCAAAATGTTGGATATTAGCAGATGCGTTACGAAGATCTCTGAGGAGACTCCATTTGATCGAACAAGGCCGCTCGGGGATGTTCTCGGAGAATTGTAGGTCTAATTTGCCGTCTGTATAACAAGCGTATAAGTGGTCTTCATACGTCAGCAGTAGCAAGTCGTCAGAGTGAAGCATTAAGGAACTGTGAACATGTAACGCTGCTCCTTTTGGCATCTTTCGGATTATTTGATACACTGAAGATTTCTCGATATCATGTTTATATTTGAAGTAATGTTTCGAGAAATTAAAATACTGTGGATTGTGGAAAGATTCGTCAAGTTCCTCAAATTTGTGTTTCATAAGAATACTATTCACTTTTTGCTCTTCATTATTTAGTATAAAGTTTCCTCCAAGATACTTTTGCGATTCTTCTGCTAATAATCTTGTTTTGAATTCTCTGTTAACGAGATTATGATGATCAGTGATCGACCGCGCACTAACATGTTTAGTAATAAGGAAACACAATAAAGCAACGATAACACTTTGCATGATTACGTTTCACAGTTCGCACAAACCGTCCATTTACTCATTGGTTTTGATATGACACGATCTTGTCCGCTTGTTAACTGACACTGCGTCTCTGTACTTCAATCGCTGATATTTATAGGTCTGTAGGTACAAGATAAGAATACAGACTTTGGTTGTTATGTTTCTAATACAACAAATTTTTGTTTAGATTTCTCTGAAATTAATCAGGATGTTTTCAGAAATGGTTCATTATATCACTAAGTATCCAGAGATAGCGACGTATCATATAATCGCATTTTCCATTGGCATATTTGTAGAAACACGTGCTCTGTATTTACTATGAACTTTTTGTTTACAGTGAAAATCAAAGTAAAAACTGGCCAAGTGTGAGTTGGACTCGCACACGAAGAGTTCCGTCTTCGTGTATACAGTGTCCGTCCTTAGCGCTCATTTTTGTCTACGGTTAGCGCCTTATATGAATAAGGGAAAAGTTAAATCTGTATTTTAACTTGGTTTAGCTGCTGCCATGATTGCAGCGAAGCCAAAAAAGAGAGTTATGTGTTTGACTTGTATTTATGTCTGTCCCTTTGGTTCCCTTGTAGCCAAAAATGGCTGAACCGATTGCTTGACAAATTTCTAGGCCAACGGGAAGTACCTCATAGGTGGCGTGTCCTATCTGAAATAGCGAAAATTGCCATGTTTTGCAAAATTTACGACCATATCTTTTCATCGCGATGACCTATGATTTTGCTTATTTTACAGCCGAAAGAGACCGCAGGCTTGGGTATATAGTATGAATTTCAACTTGATTGATACCTTATTGCAATCGCGAGAAAAATATTCTTGACAAGCTAACCATCATGTGATCCTGGTTCTTGATAAGTGTTCCAATTTTAGCTTTTGAGGTACGGAACCCTAAAAAGCAATAGATTGAGGTACAGCTATTCAACATACAAAAAGATCTTTTAGTGTCAATGATCTCGTTAAATATCTTCGTATTAAGTACACAGCGATCAAATAAACTGATAGAATGACGACGGCAGCCGAAGTTAAAAAACCGGTCAAGTACGAGTACAACTCGTGTCAAGTCGCTAACCTATTAACAGTATGGTGCAAAGGCGAACTTATAGTAAAACAGACAAATCGCAAGATAATCAATAATCTTAATTATTTAATGGGGAGAAAAAAGCCGAAATGAGCTGCGGATAATCCTACTAAGTCACCAAATTACTAAATGAGCACTAAATTACTAAATGAGCGACTACTTTTTTACTTAATAATAAATCCACAGCCCTTGTTACATCGGAATAGTTTTTTTATTACTAAGTCTTACGGCCAATATTGATTTTCATTACATTAAATAAATTGAATGATCAAATTAATAAACTAAAGGTATGCTGTATGTACAAAATACAGCAGTAATGCCATAAACACAACACTTTTAGTTTGGTGTGTCATATGTCAAAAGGTGTGTCATAAAGGCAAAGATTCTATTTTCGGTGCTTATATTTCTAATTCTTTGGTCAAGGCTTTGACTTACAATACGAGCTTGGAAGTTAAGGGTTCGAATTCTACTAGTCTATTATCACCCTTATGAGGACTCTACATTTTTTGCGTCATATGGTAAAAATAATGTAATTAAAATGATTTTTCACACTTTTACGAATAACAGTAGCAGTAACACAAGTCTTGTTCAAGTTAGCTAGGTAAAATGTCATTTCTACAAATAGCATGATTTTCTCTATTGCAATTTCTTTACTTACGCAACTGTGTCATTTGCTATCGTGATTTTATTTTATAAGGAATGGGTGTTGCATGAAATAATATTAATACATAATAGAGCTCTTTTTCTTCTGACCTTCGAACACTGCGTTACTCTTTTTTGTAATAATCAAATACCGTTTTCACGGCGTCCTACAAGCTTATTGAGGTATGATGACCTTCGTCTATGGATGTACCTACTCGTTTCTGCTCGTGACTTCGCACGCGTATCACTATGGGATGGGAACCATGAGATTTTATTGACGCAGACGCTAGCGACTGCGTTAACAATTTAATATGGCAAAGCCTGTACAGCTTCTCTGGCGGATAGTAAGGTAACTAAGAAATTCCGTAGATACTAACTCCCTCATACTTCCCCCTTATTCATAAACAAACACGAACGTCCTATAAGCCTTCATTAACTTAAATATGTTAAGTCCCTTTCACTTTTATCTATATTTGACATGAGGGAACTAGACAGAACAGTTTTTAGTTAATGTAGACTTAAAGAACGTTGGTTATTTTTATGAATATGAAGGGGGTAAATCTTAACACGGTCGCAAGCGTCTGCGTTAATGAAATCTCGTGGGAGAGTTACAGTACGAGCAAAACACAAGTAGACAAACAAGAAAACAATACTGCATTGTATTGCCTTTATTACAAATTTGGAAGCCTTAATAAATAAATAGTCATAACCGGATAAACACTAATGCCCGGGCGAGCCACTGTATTAATCCGGATGATTTCGGGGCCTCCATGAATCACGGCCGGCGCAATTTATAGCTTTGGCTTCACACGCACATCGCACCGGCACAAAAAATGTGGAATGGAATATAGCTTAGGTGCACTTTTTATACAGCACCACTTTTAGAAAAAAGTATGCCAGGAAATATATAAACGTGCGTCGAAGGCAAGTCAGACCGTTAGTTCCGGCTGCCATTTGGTGACTGTTGAAGAAACATCATAGATTGTGAAGGTTTAATTGTCTTTATAACTCGCACTTACACTCGTATTCTTAAATCTTTACTTAAACTCGACTCTCGATTAGTTGTCACAAGCTTCCTTCACTTGAGATGATTTCTCATTGGAGGTGAGTATCGAACTATCAAATATAAGGTTGGTCGAGAGGTACCTTGAGGCGTCCTTGAAATGAAATGAAGTAGATAAATTACGGGTTTTTGCCACTTTCGGCCTAGGTATTTATTACTTACTACTTACTTCATTTTATTTTTTATTCTCTTTTTTTGTAATTTTCAATTTTTGTGTTTAAAATTGTTATTATAACCTCGTTGGAGTTTGCTCAAGCAACCAACTAAGAATGTCGTTTTCAAGGAAAGTTCGAGGACTTCCATAAGGCGCCCTCGATTGAGTTTGAGTGCAGTCGACGTCCTTAAGGTTATGTTTAAGAATACGGGGGTAAGTAGTAGTAGATTGAAGTAAATCAAAAGTCAATTGCGACTCTACTTACAGACTTAGATGACATGGAAAGTCACTGCGGATCCAAATGGCCAAATGGTATATATAAACTTGTATGTTGGTGAATATGACATAAACAAATAATTAGGCGGCGTTTGTATCTAGTACCTACGTCTATCTACGTCGTTGTAAAACCTTAAAAAGCTTTTTCTATGATAAGCCTAACGTACCTATAGCTGTTGGTCCCGGTTGTCATCTAGTGGCCGTCAGAGGCCGAATGGTGGTTTCGGTACTCTGACACCAGAGTGTATAGGGTCGATTGACCATGCAACCAATATAATGAGCAATATGGTATAAAAAAATTCTCGAACTTCCTTATTTTGCAACGTAGGGTCATTTTTATTACATCACTACTCTACCAGTATACAAGTACATCCACTTGAATTATTTAGCGGGCCATCCGACCATCCCTGGAGGAGAGCCGCTACGCAGGAAGACGAACAAGTTTTTCCAAAGATTTATTGTAAGTTGCGATTAGAATCGTTAATCATAAGCAAGACATAGCGTTATATTTGGGGTTTACTATGTTTAAATATAAAGGAAAATATATTTTTGACTACTTATTTCGTTCATCATCATCGGAGCGTGGTATTTCCCAATTAATTCATATATTCTCTGCCAATAATTAAAATAAAATAAAAATGCCCTTTATATACTACCGTACAAAATATCTAAAATTCAAGAAAAATATTTAATCCGTCCATACTAATATTATACATGCGAAAGTCTGTCTGTCTGTCTGTTACGCTTTCACAGCCAAACCGCTGAACAGATTTTAATAAAATTTGGTATGAATATAGTTCAAGACCCGGGGTTAAACATAGGCTACTTTTTGACGCTGGCGGAGTTGCGGGAAACAGCTAGTTATATTATAAAACACACAAATTATATCATTTTCTTTAGTCTTCTTCACCAGTAAGTTCGTCAATTGTGACATTTAATACACACATCATCATCATAGCCTTAGGTATTGGTTATTACAGTTGAGCTACTGTCTTATCCTCGAACCATTTTACGAGAGAACCAGAACTACTTGATTTGTTAGTAGGCAACACTATCAGGCTACCTAAAGTAATCTGATATACCCAACTGACACTGCCATCGCGGTACACTCAGGTGAATTCTACCTACAGACAGGTAAGTATACATACTACTAGGCAGGTGGGCCATGGACAACTAAGGACGCATTGTGTGGGTACAGGACTGAATTGACTATTCAAGATGTCGTGGTTGCATGTACGTTACGTTCTTAACAGTACAAGTTCGTCCCGGCTTCGATGTATACCGGACTCTGCAGCCGTGTGTACACATGTTTTTGATGGAGAACATACGAACATTCCTAACTAAGCATTTCTAAGCTATGCATAACAGATGAGCTTGCCGTAAGTTCTGCTCTGCACTAACTTTTGAGCTAATGCAATTTTCACTACTGCATGCTGCACGTTGGAAATGCGTTGTGTTTATAAATTTTATTCCTAAATCATTAAATACACTTGGCACATATCCTGCAAATATTTTATATTCAAAAATATGGTTAGTTGTCAGTTAGGCTGTCCACGGCATGATTTAGGATGCCTCATAAGCCAAATAGATTTATCTATTTCAAGTAGAGAGGTCTCTTTAGTCGAGCGCATCTCGCGTATCCGTGTTAAGCGACGACGTGACGCGACCACTATTGGATTGGTTGCCATTTTAGTGGCATTTTATATCTTGAGCTCCTCCATGCTTCGGAAGGCACGTTAAGCAGTTGGTCCCGGTTGTTATCGATAGATAGCAGTCGTGAGGACGTGTTTATATCTAGCGGAGCCCCCTTAGCTAGAGCGATGAAAGTGATGAGAGCGGTAAGCTTGTTCAATGTACCTACCAAATATAATGAAGTGGTCCAATGTACCTCCGTCGTATCGACAGAAATGACCTCTGAAGTTGATTTCCATCCAGCGGGGCCCTCTGTCGTTATCAGGCAGAGAGCTGTGTCAGATGCCTTAGAGCAGCCTAAAAAATTTCTGACAGTGTTGGTCACTAACACACCTCGGGTCATGTTCCTGTTGGTCTGGTTTCCCTGTAAAAATGGTTACGGAGGTCAGAAGGCAGTCGCTCCATTGTAATTACCAGTTTCGCCAAATCTAGGACCATGACTTACAACAGCGTACCTTAGGCTCTGAAGCGTAAGCTGACGACGCAACTAGGAATACACGCTAGGATGATGATGATGAAGTAGAAAGGTCTTGTAATCTTAAAGGATTCATAGGATAGGCAATTTAATTTCTAGATGGGCAGTAGCTGATAAAAAGTCTTTATTTAATGAAAAAATGGAGCACCAGGAACAGCGAAGGGGCTGCTCTAACAAGTTGTTTGAACAAGCCGTAGCTCGTTCCATTCAAAATTTTGTAATTGTTCACTGTTCTGGAAACAAAAATGTAGGTCGCAACTCAAGCGAAGCGAACAACTGCCTCAAATAATATATTTAGGCAATTGTGCACAGTATCCCAAAACTAGATTAATACCCGTCAAAAATGATTGTATTTTCATCCACTAAGATCAACATTTCTTTGAAGTTTGACCAGGAAAAGGTGTGAGAGAGAGAGAGCTAAAGCCCGAATCAGACTACCTATTACTTATTTTGTGCCAGGGTAGTGACCGCCAGATGGCAGCAACACGAGTACTTCTGGCCTTACACCAACAAGCTGGTAAGTCCATCGACGATATTAGATTTCTATGGTTTTTTTTTTATAAATGACTAAATGTATATATGTAAAGTATGCATTTCAACCCTGAAATAAAATGTACAATTTTGATTTAGAGCAATGATGATATATACCGTCCGCTATACATATATGAAAACCTCATCTGCATAATGCTTATAAATGCAGCTATCTATGTGGCAAAATTTCATGACACTGCCGGTGTCAGATTGTGTTGGAGTAACAAAGTTTCCGAGTTACGACTGATTTGTTTCACAAAGTTTAGCCTGTACTGTATGTACGGTGGCTGATTTTCAATTATTCGGGTTAACTTCTTGGTCTCGAATTTATTGGGCTTCCATTCATCAATACGAGTAGAGAATATATAAAAGTACTATGGTACTGGCACAGATATCTTAATGGCAATAAGGTTCTCTTAGTAAATATTTTAATTTAGAGGTATTAGTAGGAAGATGCTGTGTGCAAAAAATTATATGTAATTGCGTCCGGCAGGGATCACACACAATATGGCTGAAATATTAAGTATTGAAATTTTTAAAACAATTTTTTTTCAGATTGGTTTTACCACAGAGCTATATTTATGGCGAAAAGGTATTATTTGTGTATTATTTGTATTGTAGGCTGTGTTTGTATGGCGAAACTACATTAATCTTGTTGACACTTTTACTAAAAGGTCATGTGCATCTACGTTATCAGTACCTACATAAAGTCACTTCATAAGTGTAGCCGCGAACATAACAATGTGCGATATTTTTGTGACATTATTTATTATCACTTTATGATATTTAAGCTATCACGAATTAATATTATTTGAATATTGTTTTATTGTTTTATTTATCCAAATTCACTAACTAAAATTAAAATATCTAGACAAAAAATACTAAATCATCATCTCAGCGTTTTCCCTATGGTATCCCAAACCCTGAGACTTTCATACAAATAGGAGTTAAAACTTATATTTGCTATCCAATTATATTAGCAGTCAGGCAAATATACCTACCTACACGTCGTAAAAAAATAAATGCACGTGGTCACCATAATGTTTTTTTTTATTTAATGCTTACGTACGAACCTACTCAGTTTAAAGTAAAAACAGCACTATTTTCACAGACGGATAAAATATTTGTTCACTGAGTACCTAATGAGAGTTGAAAACTTTATGTGTGAGATACATACCGGAGTTTTCTGCAGGGTGCAGTGAATAACAATGAGGCGTGCAAATAGCTGTAATAATAGCGCACTCACAGATCAACTGCACATATAGACAAGGAACCTGTTCTTCAGGATGCGATTTATACGTCTATTGAACTTTTAATTTACACAGACCTTGGGCTCTGAACCGAACAGCTGAAGGCTCAACAGGGAAGGCACTGAGATGAAGATAGAGAGAGAGAGAGATGAACTTTTAAATTACAATTGATTTATCGAAGGTGAAGAAACATCATATCCCACTAAAGATCGGTAATATTGCAAACCCATGAGTTGATTGTGGTTGAGATTGACCATTCGGCCGCAAAGGCAAATGTGTTCGAGGATATTTTTTAAATTTACTTCCGCCATTTTCGATAGAAGATATTTTAAGTCATACACATATTACAGTCAAAAAGTGAAAATGCACTAGTCTTTTATTTTCTTATCTGTTCAAGGTTTGATTAGATCCCCGCTTGAAGCGGGTTAAATTATATTATCATAATATTAAATTAGTTATCTATTTCTATCATATCTTTAATGACACCTTTATGCAAAGGGATGACATTTCATTCGTAGTGTTCGCACCATGTATAGGGTCTCTATTACAACGCAAGAAAGTTCTCATTTGCAAGTTTTCTGAAATCCAGTTTACTACCAGCTATTATGAACAATGACAAAGTCTTTATTATCCTGCGCAGTTTGTTCGTATTTTAATTCACAAATGCCGTGAAGATGTTACCCGTACAAAATGATATAATTTTTTTATAAATTAGTGAGAAAGTTCCAAGGAACTAAATGAGTTGTGTACTTAATAAGTACATACATGTCTACGAGGTACACTTAAAGATTAAATCCATCCATATTTATACTATCTATATTTCCATACTATCCATCCATACTTTTTTCCATACTTATAATATTATAAATATCTATCTGATATAATGTCTGTCTGACTATTTGTCTGGCTATCTGTCTGTTACGCTTTCACAGCCAAGCCGCTAAACGGATCTTAATAAAATTTGGCATGAATATAGTTGAAGACCCGGGGTTAAATATAGGCTACTTTTTGACGCAGGCGGAGCTGCGGGAAACAGCTAGTAATATTATAAGTGCGAAAGTCTGTCTGTGTGTATATCTGTTTGTCTGTTACGCTATCACGGCCAAACCGCAGAATACATTTTTTTATGAAATTTGGTATGCATATAGGTAAAGACCCGAGGTCAAACAAAGGTAAAAAATTAATTAAAAAAAATACACAATTTTAACTAAGTAGTTAACGTGGAAATATGTAGTAGCCAATGGGCTTTTGTTTCAGGATCCACAGAAAATTATATTGATTCCAAAGACGTGGAAAGTGGAAAAAATGCAATAAACCGAATTCTGGACATCGGAGCAACCAACTGAGGATGCAACCAAGAAAAGGCTAGGATAAAAGAATAAAGCAAAATGTTCACTAAGTTCTAGATAACTTTTAAATTTCAGGTAACTTTTCACAGAAAGCATCGCGTGCAGCTTTTGGGTCAAAAGTAAAGCTAGTAAGTATTTCAAAGCAAACTTATTTCGAGTTTCTGGCTTTACTGTAAATAACATTTTATACAGTTTATATACGTCACATTGAAATGTTTAGATGACGTCATTTTATTCTCTCAAAGATGTTTGTTATAACTTTAAATAACAAAGACTTTAAATAGCTTGGAGTTTTAACTACTTAATTAGTGAAGAAATAAATGATAAGATATGCTCTACTCTATATAAACACTTTTCCCCTTATTCATAATACCTAGGACTTACACACGTTTGTTAATTTCTAGGATATAAGTATATGACATGTATTTATTTATACAGGCTGACTTTTTAAACACCAGCCAAATTTTTACAGTGTGCTTGTATGAAAAATAAATGAAATTAGACCAGTTTCAATAAAAACAATATGTAAAAACGAAGAAGATATTTTTGTCCTCCCATACATATTCTGTCAGGTGATCACTACATTTGTATGGGAGGTCAATTTTTTTTTCTCTGTTTTAACTTAGTTTTTATTACAAGTGGTTAAGATTCCATTACACACTGGTAAACTTGGCTGGTGCTAAAAAAGTCACCTTGAATAAAATACCATAATGCCAATTTATTATTATGATAAAAAATTGGGAATCTGTGTCCACCTGAGAACATTCTGGGTTTCGATCTAGCAGGGCCACGTGACCTAGATGAAAAAACCTAGTGTCAATGCTTAGTTTGTTCATTGTACCTCACGAATTTATTAAAAAGATCCTATGTACCTCAGCGGTTCTGACAGAAATAAAAAAAATCAACTCGTCTATCCAGCGGGGCCCTCGGTTATATTACGCTCGAAGTACATAAAAAAAATAGTGATCGTTACTTGTCGCTATGTACCTCTCGATTTATGTATTAACTTCAAAGAATGTTTAACAGAAAGGGAGAAATTCAGTAAAAATAATGTCTGTCTAGCAGGGCCCTACACAATTTGACTTCATATTGTAATTTATTTTCCCCACATTTGTCTTACTTGGTCTATACTTGGAGTTGTACCATAGATTCAACCGGGGGCACCGCTGGACAGACAAGTTGATTTTTTTAAATTTCTGTCAGAACCTTTTAGTTTCATAGGATCTTTTCAGTAAATTCGTGAGGTAAATTGAACAAACTAAGCATTGCCACTAGGTTTTTTCATCTAGGTCACGTGGCCCTGCTAGATCGAGACACATGAATGTGATGTTGATTATTATTAGCTTTAATTGTATGTAGTACTTAATTATAAGTTTAATTGTGCTGTGAAAGACATCCAAATAGTAGTCTTTTGTAAGAAATAAAATAATAGCTAAGTTTTATTTCGCTAAGTAATTAGCAAAGCTACTACGTTTCCCTTTCGTGTGCCTATTCTGAGACAGGATCACAGGACCCTGTTTAAACAGCCCTTAACTTTCGGAAAGTTAATTTATTAGGTAGGTTTGCTCGTAAAGAGGAGAACAACTTTTTCAATGTTTCCAATGGCACTCTAATGAATTACTCTTTTATGTTTCTAACACTAACGGAGATCGGTTTGTGGCTTTAGCAGAAAATTATTAAGTTATTTTGATAGAAAGTGGTCACTGGTCACCGGAAAATATAAACGCCTACAAAATTCTAATATAATTTTGGGAGTTCGAGGTTATTAAATAGGGTTGTAACTATCTTATTTTAGGTTCTAGGTTTAACTTTAGATGACTTGATAAGTGCTGGTTAAAATCTAGAGCTATTGTTAGTTCCAGTTTTATAAAAATATGATAAAGGTTTTGGCTACGGTTTTGGTATTTATTTATTGTTAGGAAGACCAACAGCATCTGTCTATTCTCTACTATGTAACTAACTTAAGCAATATATAAAATAAGATACGCTAAGAACTTTTGAATATTTTTTTTGAAGACACGACAAAATATATTAATATTAAGTATTAATACTAATAAAATGTTGTTAAAGAAATAGTAAACGAATGAGTTCTGCTGTGTACAAGAATATCGTTTAACAATACTGATTATTAGAACTAACTACGTAAGTTCGTGATTCTAATTATATCTGTTCACGTCACAATTTACATACGAGTACACATCTCGTTTACTTGCTTTAGGCCCCTACTCCATCAATCCGTGTTGAAGGGTGCAGATGTAAAGTGTCGTGGCCTATCGACCTCGTTGGTTAATAAACAAGGTATCGTACTTAACACCTACCTAAACTCAATTAAAAGCCTGTACTAATTGTAGTTTCAGCAAAATCAATTAGAGATTGTTGATGCAGATATTATGTAAATGTCTTGGCGCGAATCAAAGTTAATAGGGTACGAAACGAAAAATTAAAATGAACTTACTTTTATCAATATCTGGCGGGCACCTCCAGGAAGACTTCTTTTTTGCCACGTTCCCAGTTGGCTGAGATGTCGACTCTTCTCGTAATATGGCACCAGAATTGTCTTTGGTGCACGTCTATTGAAATTGGTAGATATAGGTACTCTTTATACGTTAGCAGACATAGGTACAGTCAGCTGAAAAAGTGGATAGATTATTTTCAGAACAAATTACACCACAAATTTGCCCTTCAATACAACCTCTCGTCCAGCCACCAACATCCGGCCTACGTGGGGGGCGGGCAGCGGGTACAATTGAGACTTACCCGGATAACGAGGCACTGAAAAACTGACAGCATTCCTAAGGAGGGTTGACGTCAAGCAGGCGGTCGGTCGGAAAATACTAGCCAAATCTAAGGATGGTAACAACTAGAAAGAATGCGTCTACAGATAGGGCGCCGCCGCAAAACAAAGCGCTGGAGCCTCGCCTGACTCCGGCGACAAGTGGGCTAACCCTTTTTTTTTTTTTTTTTTTTGATTTCGCAGGGGAATGCATTTACGCACGAAGTGTGGGGCTCCTGGGCCGCTAGTCGGCCCAGACTACCCACTAAACCCCTGCGGGTGCCGTCGGCCGCATTGCAGGGAGGCGCCTCGGATCTAACTAGCACAAGACGCCTCTGCGACTGGCCGGTTTCTCACCAGAAACCGGACTCTCCACTCTCAGAAGTCCTCCGACACCTGGAGGACCTCTGCCACCGGGTGGGACTATTACATTCCCACCGTTTACGGGGGGGGCGCTTCCAGGCGCGCTAAGTAGCGCCTGCGTCGCACCCCCCCTCTCCGCCGCCGGATCGGGTCCGCGAGGGGATCGTCCTCGCGGTCCCTTTCCTCGACCTCCCTCTGCGACATGACGACCTCGCAGAAGGAGGCCATTGCCGCCCAAGCTCTGTCGCTCTCGAGCATCGCGTTGGCGACACTCGGGAGCGACAGGTCCGTGACGCCAAGCGCGGCGGCCAGCTCATGGCGCTGCCGGCTCCACCTGGGACACCGCTCAAGGACGTGTTGAGCGATGTCCTGAGCCTCGCCACAATCGTGGCAGCGAGGCTCGGCCTCCCTCCGGGCCACGCGGTGCAGGTACTCACCGAAGCAACCGTGCCCGGTGAGCACCTGCGTCATGCGGAAGGTGAGAGGCTTGCGCCGCCTCATCATCCACTTCTCCAGGACCTGACGCAGGGCCTCCGCTGTGCGGACACCGAACGCTGCCTGCGCCAGGTCCGCCTCCCACCTCCGCACGACTTCCGTCTGCGCTCGCAGGCGCACCCGCCGCACGATCTCCGCCGAGGGGCGCTCGCCGATTTCCCTCCTATTTGCCACAAAGTGGTACACTTCGGCGAGCGCCTCCGCCACCAATTCCCACGGCGGGTCGCCCGCGAGGGCCGTGGCCGCAGAGAAGGCCACTGTACGGTACCCCCGTATCACCCTCACCGCGATCACCTTCTGCGCCTGTCGCAGAAGGCGTTTGTTCGTCGCGGTGAGGGCGTCCACCCAGATGGGGGCACCGTACATCGCCATGCTCCGGCAGACGCCAGAGTAAAGCCTTCTCACTGCTTCGCTCGGTCCACCCAGGTTGGGGAGGAGTCGGCCGAGCGAAGCAGCCGTCCTGATGATCTTCGGCCCCAACTCGCGAAAGTGGGGGCCGAAAGACCATCGTCCGTCGAGGATGAGCCCCAGATATTTCAAGTGGGCTAACCCTAAGGCTACCGTGTCCAGGGCGGGCACGGTTAAACACGCGAGCCCCATCTCAAAGGAAACTTCGGTTCGTACTTGGAACATTGGCACGCTGACCGGACATCGGGAATGGCTACAAGCTGCTGTATACAGGTGGGCCTGGCGGTAGGAACTGAGTGGCTGTGGTGCTTTCCGAGGAGTTCAGAACATCATCTTGGACGTGAAACGTTTTAGCGACCGGCTTATGGTTTTATTGAAGGGGGAACGACCCATTTAATAAGTGCCCACACGCCACAGGCGGGTTATAGTGACACAAATAAGATGAAATTCTAGGATCTGCTCGATGGTGTGCTGCATGACATCCAGCTTTCGCAGACGATCGTTTTGGGGACCGCAAAACGATCGCAACCGTGAGGGGGAATGTATGCTCAATACGTGTGCAGTTGCTGACCTGGCTATCGTGAACACGTTCTCCAAAAAAAAACCTGAGCACTCAATCACCTACAGGAGCGGGAGGCACGCGACCCAAATCGACTTCTTCTTGACCAGGAGACATCACATGAGCAAAGTGGTCAACTGCAAGATCGTACCCGGCGAGAGTCTTACTGCACAACAAAGCCTTCTTGTCATGGACCTCCGTGCAAAGCCTGCAGACAAGCCTAAGGAGCGCTGCCGACGTCAAATCAGATGGTGGCGGCTTAACGAATCTACGTCCGAGGAGTTTGCGTCAGCGATCGAAGAGTACGCTGACACAGATAGCGGCTCTATTCAACCTCTTCAAAGCGTGGCAAGCGTCAGGATCTCCTGAAGACCGCGACGCATACAGGGTTGCCAAACGGGCCAGCAAGAAAGCTGTTGCCAGAGCCAGATGAGACTACCTATGTACGACAAGTTAGAATCGCCTCAGGGACAAAAGTTTATCTACAAGTTGGCTCGTTCCAGGGGGTTGGCGGCGCAAGACATTTCCAAATGTCGCTGTGTCAAAGATCCCCAGGGCAAACTCTTATGTAATGATTCAGCACTGAACGAGAGATGGCGGTCTTATTTCCATGAATTCCTGAACAAGCAATATAAAGAGGTGCAGCCACCGGACCTCCCTCCGATCCAAGGACTAGTGCCACCCGGATAAGGTATGCTTCGCTCTTCGTCACATGAAAAACCGGAAAGCTGTCAGAGCTGATCGTGTCCCTATAGAGGCCTGGAAGGTTGTGGGCCCGCGTGGTGTGGACATACTAACTGACCTATTTAACCGTGTCCTCTTTAGCCGCAAGATCCCTGACTAATGGAGGCTGAGTATAATTACTCCAGTTTTCAAAGAAATGGGATCGGTGCAGGAATGCAAGAGCTACAGCGGCATTAAGGTCATGTCTCACACCATGAAGTTGTTTGAGCGTATAGTGGACTCCCGAATCCGACAGGAAAGTACGGTCTCGGAGTCTAAGTATGGATTTCGCCCTGGTCATGATACCATGGACCCTGTTTTTGTCCTAAGGATCGTCATGGAGAAATACAGAAGAACGAATACGCCTCTCCATTTCTTGTCTCTGAATATGGAGAAAGCCTTCGACTTTGTTCCTCATTGGATGATCTGGTGGGCACTGAGGTCAAAAGGGGTACCTGAAACCTATATTGAGATCATCCGGGGCATGTACCGCGATTCCGATTCCATAGTTAGGACTGCTGTTGGTGACCAAACCCTTCCCCGTCACGGTCGGGGTTCACCAGGGCTCGGTACTCAGTCCTTATCTGTTCAGCCTAGTATTGGACGAAGTGTCTAGCAGCATCAGGGACACACATGAGCAACCTCCGTGGCTGTTCATGTATGCGGATGATATCGCGCTGACGGACGCAGACAGAAGGAGACTGGCGCGACGTGCAAACACGTGGAAGGAGTCACTGGAGAACGGCGGTCTAAAACTAAATGTGACGAAGACCGAGTACATGGCCTGTATCACCATGGATCCCGTACGCATAGGCGAAGACTTGATCGAGCGTACGGGCCAGGTCAAATGCCTGGGATCTGTACTTGACTCGTCCGGGGACATTGACTGCGACGTCAAAGCCCGAATAGCAGCAGCATGGTCAAAGTGGCGTGAGGTAACAGGTGTCACCTGTGACCCAAAAAATCCTGTCAGGCTTAAAGGACAGGTCAATAAAACCATGATTAGGCCTGCCCTTCTACAAGGCAGCGAGGCGTGGCCGGTGCTCGAGCGGCATAAGAAAGTTTTGCGTGTCACGGAGATGAAGATGCTGCGATGGATGTGTGGAGTGTCGCGGAAAGATCGCATACGAAACTCCCGTATCTGGGGCAGCCTTCATGTTCGTGATATAGCGGACAAACTTCACGAGAGCCGCTTAAGATGGTACGGCCACGTCTTACGGAAACCGGCTAATAATGTGGGGAACAAGTGTCTAGCCATGCCGCCTCCGCCGGACCGGAGTAGAAGGGGCGCACCCAAAAAATGCTGGCTCGACGTTGCAACGGAAGATATGCGGGCTAATGGACTTACAAGCAAGGATGCCGAAGACTGGGGGAAATGGAGGAGAAAAAGTAGGAAAGCGGATCTTGGGCTCCGAAGCAATCAGCCGATGATGCAACCGGGAAGACGCTAAGATGAGTAGTAGGACTTTTGCAGCTGACTGATTCTACACCAAAAATATAAGCAGTCGATCGTAGAACCTCCTTTTTGAAGTCTGTTAAAAAATATAGAACCCGCATTTTCTATGTATTCTCTGTATCTAATGTACAATACCACGCACGTGTGGTAAGTGATGCTTCATTCATGGCTGTCAATAGTCACACAATACATTGTATACAAAGCTATTCTCATCGGCATTGTACTAAGTCGACGACAGCAGACATACGAGCTCTTTGCTTTATCTCAAAAATATGTATTTGTCATTTCTATGATATCAGGAGATAATTTATTGACTCTGTCATTCCCATTTTCCATCTTTTTATGTCCATAAAGATAAGAATATGGTTAGTATAAATTCAAAAATAAATCATTCAATGCTTTTTAATTTTACATTTCGAGAGAAAATTAATCACCACCATAAAAAAACATTATACAAATATTGAAAATTTCAAATTGTATAATATTTACTTAAATGCATCCTATTGAAATGTAGGTACGTACCTCATTCGTCACTGTATTTATTAATGTGTTTGTTTTCATTTATTTTTGGGATAATAAAGACTATTCGTATTGTATTGCAAAAGTGACCCTAACTATAATTATGCATAACTCGTGAAATTAAGCTTATTATTATAATAATTATACTTACACTGTCTGAATGTACGATGCCCATTGCGTGATTACTCCATAGATCTGCGGATATGTGAATTCACAGTTCACAGTGTTTAAAAGAGACATGGAGTGCTATTTTTAAAAAGTGTGTCTGAAAATCGGTAAGTCCAATTATTTTCTTTCATTAACAGATATTTATCAATGATTTTTATCCGTCATATGAGTCATTCATTTCAAAAATAGTGCTCCTACATAAGAAAAACAAACCAACCGCAAAGTGCATTACACTTATTATGAAATGTAAGTTGACAAGTTACGGTGTTGCATTCAAGAGCAGAACTTTCGAAAGCCGCAATGTAGTCTAAAAGCCACTTTGCCGTGTTCCGTTGTCAGGAGTCAGGACAAAGTTATCGCTATATCTTGTTTATCTAGATTGTACGTGCTGAGCTGATAGTTAACGAGTAGATAGATTTTCAAATGAGCACTTTGTTGAAATTTGTAATTTAATGTATTTCAAGGATCTTCTCCTAAAGTTTTTCTGATATTCTTCGAGGGACTCTATATTTGAACTACATCAGAAATGAGGGTGTCCCAAACGTGGAATAAATCTGATACTTATATAATTTTTATTTATATTTAAATTGACGTAGACGATAAGCTTTATTCTCCTTTTTTGTTATTTTAAAACCACACAATTATATATGTATATATGTACGGTTCGTTTTACAGGTTATCGATTTATTTTTATCATCCTCGACTTCGGGTTAAAGTCATAAATTTGATGATCAGAAAACCACATACTAACATTCAAACATGGACTACTTTAAGGAAATTTACAACGGGAAATGTTAAACTCGCGCTTTCACAGTTTTCGGTAGAGTCGGTTTATATACATAGCGGTAGGTTATGTGGTAGACAAATATTGTCGAATGTCTCATTTTGTGTCAATATGTAAATCGCACAGTATCGGAAAATACTAATTTGTCTCAAACAAAATGTTTCGAATAACAAAGTTTCCGTTCATTGCAGTCCGTGGTATTCGCATCGAATGCCAACTTTGTTCCTTTGAGTGCACTCAACCCAGGGAAATTTCAACTTTGGTACTTGCAATGAAACAAGGGAAGAAAACAATAAAATCTCTTATGAATAAGCAGTGTCTGTTGTAGGAAATATCTACATCGTACTACATTAATGACATATTTTATTTAATATGTTTAAAAAGCGTTTACAAATTTAAATATTTGGGACACCTGCTGACAGAAGACTTAAAAGATGATGGAGACATGGAGAGAGAACGCAGAGCATTGTCAGTAAGAGCGATGTTTGCTCTTACTGACAATGCTCGTTCGTTGGCGCGACGATTTGCTCGATGTACTGAGGCGGTGAACATAACACTCTTCAAATCTTACTGTACATCACTGTACTCGAGTGCTCATTGGTTTAATTAAATAAAAGCTAACAATGCTCTGCAAGTCCAATTCAATACCGCTTTTAATAGAGTTCTGTTGCGGCCGAGGTTTTGGATGGCTTTGATGCGGCTTGGCCACAGGGCTTGGCGTAAGAAATCAGCGGCGCTGCTGCGCACAATCCGAGCAACAGTATTCCGCGTGTAATAGCAGACCGGTTTGACTGTAAACTCATGTGGGAGCGGTCATAACGGACGAGGTCTTGCTTCATACGTAAATATTAATAATAACAAAAATACCAAACTGACACTTTTATTTAATTTTTTCACTAACAATTTATTTTTAAGATTTTTCTGTATTTTTTATTTGTACTAACACAAATGGACCATGTTGTCTTCAATAAATAAATTTGATTTGATTTGATAATGACTCCAAAACTTATCCAGATACTAAGAAATATTGTTTTTAGTTGTATAGTAAACTCACTTGATTGTATAATTTTTATGTAATTTCTTAAACATACTTTTTGACTGTCGTTATTTACACCAGGTCGAAGAGAGTCGATAAAATGAATGACTAAGCAGAGTCACTTTTTTCATAACTAGGAAATACCTAAAACCTTAAAACCAGACCTCCGAAGGAACGTATAAAAATAAAGCGAGAGACTCCATTAACTACATTAAAGTTTATGTATCCAATCAAACCCTTTTCCCCTTTACATAATTGAAAGCCCATATAGAAGTTACTAAACAGCATTTCTGATAATAAGTGAAATTCGATCGTGGCCTGATCTACATCAGACAGATTAGAAGGATCCGCACACGGACAGTTTTACGGTTATTTAAGCAGGATTTATTTGAGTAGGACCTTTAAACCGATTAGTGTTGAGCCACCAACCCTTACGTCTAACTATCGATGCAATTTTTCATGACCCATTTGCATAGCTCATTAATCTTGTTGGAAAACTAGTGCTGTGTAAATATTGGAGGGTTTGATTTAAAATCTTTGAATCGAAATTATTTAAATCAGCTTCGTGTTATAATTTAATCTAGAGTTAGAAAAATAAAAATAGCTTTAATAGGGAACAGATGAAAATTTCAAAAACTTATAATTATTTTTCTGGCGGTAGGAATAAGCTTCCTTATTATCCGAAAAAAATATCATGTTTTTAGGATCAGCCAATAAATATAAAAAAATAAACACATTTTATTCCCTTGAAAATCGATCTTTACGGCTGTATGGATTAATGCCTGTGCCACATCGATAGACATATCAAAATTTAAAAAAAAACCAACAACAGTTATTTATCCGGTTTGACAGTTTTACTTTGCACATCCTAAAAATCTAATATTTTGTTCGAATAATAAGGAACCTTATTCTACCACCGGAAAACAAATCAATGGTTTTTTAAATTTTCATCTGTTCCCTATTATAGAACGCAATCCATACTAATATTAAAAATGCGAAAGTCTGCCTGTCTTTCTGTCTGTCTGTCTTTCACGGCCAAACTGCTGAACGGATATTGATGAAATTTGGTATGAATATAGTTAAAGACCCGGGGTTAAACATAGCCTCCTTTTTTATGCAGGCGGAGCTGCGGGAAAAAGCTAGTAATGTATAAATCACAAAATCCGTACCGTTAGTACTTATAATAATTCTGTGTTCGTACATAAGATAAAATGTCAAACATACCTAAGTATTAATATTGCTCTACTAGAATTGAATCATTAAAAAATCTTTTCTGTTAAGAATCTGTCATGCACCGAACAAAGGAAAATCCCTCTGTACGTCCAATATTAGATATTAATTAAAAGACTCACTAAGGTTTTATTTCATTTTTGTGCTCAATTGGCGTCGTCGTAGGTGAATATTACTCCGTGGTGAATACCTATAAAAGGAGAATTAAACTTTTTGAAACATAAGATTAAATTTAATCTTAATTAGTGTTTTTTTCATAACACGTATATTTATAAATATTTATTTATTAATTAAACAAAACTTAATATATGGCTTGAAACTATTACGTATTGTAGATAAGTCATGAAAATAATGCATATTAAATTGAAATTAGGATTTGTACAATAACACTAGCTGACTCGGCGAACTTCGTTCCGCCTAACAGTCGATTCTTTTTTTTTTTTTTATGTCGTGGCATGCGCGTGAGCTGCGCGCGGTACTGGACAGTACTTGGACATTGCAACATTACTTCATTTTTCCAAAATAAAAGATTTTTTCTAAAATAAACGTACCCTAAGTTACTCCTTATTATATCAGCTACCTGCCAATAAAAGTCCCGTCAAAATCGGTCCAGCCATTTCAGAGATTAGCCGGAACAAACAAACAGACAGACAAACAACAAAGATTGTAAAAAAAATGATTTTGGTGCATGTACCATACTCATATTACCATATTCATATGCATGTAGTAAAAAACGGTTATTTCAATATTACAAACAGACACTCCAAATTTATTTATATGTATGTATGTATGTATAGATGTATAGATTAAAATTCAGACAGTTTTGTCTAAACCTAGGCAAGCCGAAGCAGGTTACTAGGTAAACATACATAAATTGTAAACTTTTACTAGTATACCAATAAGTACCTACTTATTAGTTAAGTTTACTCACATGCAAACTTCAAAACAGTGTTTTCTGTAATTAAGGCTACCGTTTACCAAGGTCTCGGATCCCCAGCACACAATTTAATTGAAAGACCGATAATTATATTGCACGATTTAATTAGAAATGTTACCCTCAGGTTGTAAATTTCAATATCATTAATAAAGCTTTGTACGGTAAAGAAACACATGGAGTTGGGTGCTGAACGTTATTTTTTAAAAGGATTTTAGTTATACGTAATTATGTATTAACTAATTATCCCTTCACCTGCGTTAAACTGTATAATAATAAAAATTAGAAGAAACATTACCAACACTTATTCACTACTCCTACTAAATTTACAGACTTTCCTCTGTTATAGTGGTTGACTAGAATAGATGGATAAATCTGCCATTGTACATTAATATTATAATTTTTTTTTTGTTGATTATCAATCAACAATTTTACATACCTGTTTATTAATTTAAACTTTATTGTTAACTAAAAATGTTTGAACGATTAACAGGCTTAATGATATTCTCATAATATATTCTATTTTGTGTATCAAATAAATTTTTCGAGTGCAATAAAGAGTAACATTTTTTTTATTAAATCTCAGCCCAGTCCTTTGAGAGGCTTGCGCGGGGATATTAATCTAACGCATAGAGGCCCTTTCGAGAAGTTGATGTTGATGTTGAGTTGATGAAGGATTTCCTTCTGAAAAATCTAGATCTATGACGATGAGATAAAATGCTACTAACTTTAATTTAAAATATGTATGAGGTATACATTCCATTCAGTTCCAAGAAAGTTGTTTTAGTGAAATATTTAATAAATCCAGGCAAACAACGGTTATTTCTTACCAAAGCTTGCAACAATTAAAAGGGGTTTTTAATTTTGCGCACATTTTTAATAAACTCTTTTTTAGTAATGTAAAACAGCTTTGTTAGCCGCGTAATATATTTTTGTCAAAAAAAAAAAAATCGATTAGCGTTTTTCAGTAATTGAAAATAAAAACAAAAGTTCTTACGGTATGTTTATTGCCTAATATTGTTTCTGTATAGCCTTTTTACCCAACTATTATAATGCATAAAAAATAGCAAGGTTATCAAATTTTAACTTGCTAATGTCGTATTTTAAAATCACGTCTAGTTACAGCGCTCAGCTACATATTATTATCCGTCTTTTTATATTTTCTATATATTTTATGTCTTTTCACAAACTCTACGAACCCAAGATCTTTACAAATTTCACAGTTAACTTTAGGATGATCATATATAAAATACTTACTTACACGTTTTTTATCGCGTTTTTATTACCTATTGATTTATTTTACACCTGTGCTCTTACAATGCTGTTAGAAAATATTTACAAACATTTCGTAACACTAAAACATTTACTAACATCCATACTCCATACTAATATTATAAATGCGAAAGTCTGTCTGTCTTTCTGTCTGTCTGTCTATCTGTTACACTTTCACAGCTAAACCGCTAAACGGATTTTAATGAAATTTGGTATGAATATAGTTGAAGACCCGAGGTCAAACATAGGCTACTTTTTGACGCAGGAAAATCTGCGGGGAAAAGCTATTAAAAATTAAAATGTATGGCTGCGGAAAATTATAATGTATGGGTAATGTTTGTAAACAATTGTTCACTAACGTTAGCAAACATTTTAGTACAGCAGTGTGCGGGAGCACAATTTAGTTTCAAACAGCGGCATGGTCGCAGGTAGATAGTTAACATTTGTTAGCGAAAGATTAAAGCGCAAGTAAGAAGTTTGTAGAGATTGATTAGAGTTAATATAATAATAATAAACTCTTTTATTCAACTAACCAGGGATCATTTTGTTAGTAACAATGAAAATCTTAAAAAACTAGTGTTAGTAAACAAAAAGAAAAACATTAAAAAAAAGAAATAAAATAAAACGCGTCACATTTCTCTGTTATTCAATATGTGGACCATTGAACAATGGTTCACATACCGAAGATCAGTTCGAGACGCAAACATACTCAGGGTAGTGTTGGGGATGGCCCGCAGCCTGCCCGCCAGGGATGTGCACCGCTTGCGCATGGTTGTGTAAAAACAATCCACACGCGCCTCGGCGAACATCCCGACGCGCTACAGCGTCGGGGCAGCCCCATCAGCACCCTGTAAGCATCATTGTATTGGACACGCAGGGCACCGAACTGTTTCCGCGTATAATGAACCCATAGGCTGCTCGTATAAAACGATGAGCAATATGCTCTAAACAGCGTTATTTTAACCTCCCTTGTACAGCGAGCAAACCTACGGGCTATCATGTTAGCACGTACAGACAGCGCCCTACGTTCCCTTTCAATGTCTGTATCGTCTTTCAAGTCTGAAGATAACCAATGCCCAAGATACTTAAATTTATCTACCATTTGCAATGCAAAACCATTTAATTTGATTGGTGAAATGGCATCTGGATTTTTTCTTCCGGCTCGAAATACCATACACTCACTTTTCTTTACATTATATTTCAGGCCGTGAACGAGGGCATATCGCTCACACACACCCAACAACCCATCCAAACCACAGACAGAGGCACTCAGCAGAGCCATGTCGTCCGCATAGCTAATATTATTTAGACAAATGTCATCGACATGCAAGCTACTGAGCTCCTCTATCAAAGCATTAATGTAGAGGTTGAAGAGTTTAGGCGAGGACAGGTTAAATTTCTTAACCTCTTCGCTGAACTAAAATGCTTCTCGATCTAAATAAGAATTATAACATTGTCTTATAGAATGTCAGCGAAATTGTTAATTTGATATTTACTCCATTTACAGTGATAAAGAAACCCACTTTAGCACAATATACTTACAGTACGGCCCTGTGCGAGATTCAATAGACCGGCTTCGATATACATACCTCATAAAGTTCCCATTCAATATCTTTCATGCCTTTGTTATGTGCAAAAGATTTCGGTAAAGGCAGACTCAGTTCTGTGAATATGATATGTTGTTATTAAATTGTATGATGGCAATAATATTACCGAACAAATGTGACTATATCTAGCTTAGCCGAACACATGTTTGCCTCCAAATGTTTATCTGCCAAGAAAGTAATCTTCTATTGTTTTTAATACTTTTTCAATACAATAATAAATATCATTATTTGAGATTAAGTTAAGTTTATTATTCTTTAGTATGAAGATTTTACTTCGTAAAATCTAAAACACCTTTCGGATTATCGATTGCTTTCACATAAAGTTAAATTGCGAAAAATCATCTCTAAATCATGCTACTTAGTTACTTATTTCATGTTATACTAAACACATGCAATAAGATTAGATATTATTTTTATGAGTAGCTGTCTGCCCGACTTTGATTCTAATAGATCATTCTGTTTTTAGGGCTTCCAGCCTCATGACGGGATATTTTTTACGAGAAGTCGTAAAAGTATATAAGTAATATTCTTCATTCCGTTTTTTTTTAAACTGTTTTACCTAACCTTTATTTATAAAACACAAAAAATTTTGCAAAAATCAGGCAGGAAAAATAAAGTAATCCCAGGTAAAATGAAAAAAAAAAAATGTTGTTTATTTCTAGTTAAAGATTACCTAACGAAGTAAAACAGACTCTAAAACCGAACAAACAAATGCACTAAAATCTCTCTAAATACAAAACAAGAGAGCGAACCTGCAGCTTGTTAAAAAAAAAAACAAAAAGTCACTAGTCAGTCGGAGATGTTGAAGCGAGTAATAGCCCTCACTGAGTCAGCATCTTGCGTGATGTGCCACGAAAATGTTCGTCATCGGAAAAATTGCCAACGACTACTGCTGACTCGATTCTGTGATGAATTGAACATGTCGCCCTCTCTCAACTCCTTATCGAAGTGCCATGTGGGCATTACCGGTGTGCCAAAGATAAGCCACACCACGCCTCACCCACTGAGAAAGAAACTTTTATTTTTCGATGCTTTTGGCCCCACTATATGAAGTTAAGACTCGAGAGGCTTAATTGGCTGATACACTATCTTAATTGGTTAGGCTTAATTGGCACTTCTATCTAATTTTATTTCTGGGCTTAGCTCCTCACAGTGATATTCTTTGGTTATTTACTCGAATTATCGTTTAAGTTCTCTTAACATCGGCTGTTCTGCACGTTCCAATGTGGCTTACGGTTCTAGATAGCCTTTCGATTTGATTCAATTATGCCAGCTGTGGGTTGAATACGGGAGTAGGCTGAGTTTTGTGTACTTATCTGATCTGCCTTAGGTAAAGATCAATAATTGAAATTAATGAATATAATTAGTTCGTGGAATGCTTTCCATATCTATTCGATTAACGCGTCTGAAAGTTTTATTTTTACTACTTTCAGTAACAGCAGAAACGAAATTTCGATAGGCTACTTGACTGTATTCATACTTGGGCAATATTTGCATATTAAACAATATGTAGGTACACTAATAAGTAACCTATTCCCAAAACAATAACAAAATTGGTTTAAAATTAAGGCAGTAATTGGTTTTTTAAGTTTTCTCAAGAAGAAAAGTGGGAGTGCGGTGGGGACGTCTGTGAGTGACTGGCAGTGACGTCACTGCACACACAGTGCATCCTTTTCTTGTTTTTTGACAGTTTCTCCTTCCACCGAATTTCAAAGGCTTTTATAACTTATTTATTTAAGAAAGGATTTATAAAAATCTTTCTGTTTTCAGTTTCTGGTAGTGAAATGTTTGATAATAATGATAAAAATAAATTGAGTAATATACCCAATTACAAAGCACTTCAAGCGAAGAAGATTCTAGACTGTCGATGTGTCTGTCTGTTATGCTTTCACGGCCAAACCGCTGAACGGATTTTGATGAAATTTTGGCATAAATATAGTTGAAGACTCGAGGTTAAACATATAGCTACACTACCAGCTTTTTCCTACAGCTCCGCCTGCCTCAAAAAGTAGCCTAACAGAGGCTACTTTTTGACGACCGGGGGGTCTTCAACTATATTCATACCAAATTTCATCAAAATCCGTTCAGCGGTTTGGCCGTGAGAGCATAACAGCCAGACAGACAGACTTTAGCATTTATAATATTATAGGAAACAGCTACTCAACTATATTTTTTTTCATGTAAGAATATATATCAATACTTATCCTTTTCTCTGTGTTATTTTGGTCGCATGGATACATTTTAATATTTGTTTTAAATATTAATATGCAATCGAATAACGTTGTTGCGTTCCAAAACAACAAGAGTAAATGAAAGTTTTGTCATGCTAATCACGACCTCAGAAAGATATATTTTAATGATTGCAAATGTAAGCAGAGGAAACAAAGAAAATCGTTGCAAAAATTGTGAAAAGCAGGCCGAGTCTCGAGGCAATTATCTGTGTCTACGCCATAATTACTGGACTCTGGGAGTTACAACCAGATAAGCGGCTCAGCCATAATTTACATAAACCAGGGATCCCGACATAATTAGCGTTATGACGGCTCGTTGTTAGGAAGAATATATTTACTGAGTTTTTGTTTTTGTACACATTTTTGAAGTAAATTTGATGGATATACGTTCAAAACCACCTATAGGTACTTATTTCTATTGGTTATATTATATCTGAGATAAATCTGTGATTCATAGTCAAAAACCTAACGTAAACCTGTAAAGACGCCTTTTTAACCGTGACAAAATCAACACGAGACCTGGTATCTATACATATAGAGTTACTTAGTTATCTATAGAGTTTTTACTTACTTTATAGCAGTCTTACACCCGTATTCTTAAACCTTAACTCAAACTCGACTCAACCTTACTCCACCTCATTGGTATGATTAGCTGTCACAAGCTTCCTTGACTTGAGATGATTTCTCATTGGAGTTGAGTATCGAACTGTCAAATATAAGGTTGGACGAGAGGTACCTTGAAATTAAATAAAGTGGAAATAAATCGGGTTTTGCCACCTTTGGCCTAGGTATCTACTCGCTTTATTTTATTTTTTACTTTATTCTTTTGTAATTTTCAATATTTGTGTTTAAAATTGTTATTATAACCTGTGACGCTCCTCATTGGAGTATGCTCAAGCAACCAACTAAGAATGTCGTTTTCAAGAAAATTTCGAGGACTTCCTTAAGGCGCCCTCGAATGAGTTTGAGTAAAGGACGTCCTTAAGGTTAGGTTTATGAATACGGGGTTTAGTCTTCGCGATGCGCGACCAATTATTAATCTAAGATAGCGGTGATCAAAAAGTTTAATATGTGATAAATGTCTATATGTTAACAATCTACATAAATTAAAAACAATTAATTACAATCTACATAACAACCTACATAAAGTTTAGCAACCTTCAAGATGCATTTACTCTTACAATTTGAGCCAATCGGTATTGAAAGGACTTTTGTTTCTTGGAATCCAAAAGCCTCAAGGAAGCAATTTATTAACGTCAGAAAATTTTCTTTGGATTGATGCTGTCTGTCTTCAGTGAGAAGCAAAATTAATTTCAAAGAAATATTTCATCTCACACTCTTGTAGGACTTGAAAGTTAAAGAACTTTCGAATTCCTGAAACTTTTAGATGTTTTCTTCAATCTTTTACAAGAATAGCTTAGAAATTTATAAATACAAGCTTAAGAAAATCAGTTAAAAAACAAAATTTCGTAAAAAAAAAAAAAACATAATTTCATATTCCTACTAGGTCAATTTATGTACCTACCCATACTGACCCTACTTACCCAGCCAGGATATTCGTGTACCTAATGCGGTGGCCTATGCTTTCTGGATTGTGGCTGAATGAGACGGTATAATGCGTGTGTGCTTGCAGGAGTAACAGATAAGTAGAAACATACTTTGCGTAGCTGTGCTATGTTTCATCGATGTGAAAAGCGAGGAAAATTTTTGGACCTCCCATACAAAATTGTGTACTTTTCTCGTATTTTATAAAAATTACACAAACCTGGAAAAACTAGTTTATAATAGACGAGATGTGTCCCGCAGCTCCGCCTGAAGTAGCCTATGTTTGACCCCGGGTCTTTAACTATATTCATACCGAATTTCATCAAAATCCGTCTAACGGTTTGGCCGTGAAAGCATAACAGATAGATGTCAGACATACTTTCGCACTTATAATAATACTAGCTGTTTCCCGCAGCTCCGCCTGCGTCAAAAAGTAGCCTTTGTTTGACCCCAGGTCTTCAACTATATTCATATCAAATTTCATCAAAATCCGTTCAGCGGTTTGGCCGTGAAAGCGTAACAGACAGACAGACAGACAGAAAGACAGACAGACTTTGGTTGACTGTTAGTTAATGCTTTTAGCATTAAGTTCGCCTATTGTGCTCTACAATTTTATTAAGTTTAAATAAATAAATAGACTTTCGCATTTATAATATTATATAGTATGGATAGGTAAGGTATGGATTATACATTTATATTTTGGAAGGGACATATCATATTTTATTCTATCCTTCCATTCTTCATTCTAAATTATTTAATATTTGTTTCACAGATATTCTCCTAAATGGAGTTTGGAATTAAATTGGAGCAGTGGCCGCCTGACGAGCGTCCCCAAGGGGGCAGGAATTGAGCCGGCTGAGCTGGTTACCTCTACAACGAAACGTGAGGGTTCATTGGATTTGGTGTTAATTATAGGTACATATAAATATACTTATATGCAGATATATATACGAACCGGCAAGCGCATCGTTGGACGTCCACCAACCGTCCGATGGTCCGATGACCTGAAAAATGTCACAAACGCTGGACGCAGGCCGCTTCCAACCGGTCATTTTGGAGTGGCCTGACTATCTATTAATCCTAACTGCGGTTGAAATGATGATGATGATGAATCCGAAAATTAGTTGTTATCCCTTCACCAAAGAATTATTAATATAATAGTACTAACGCCTTCACGCTGTCTTTACTAAACCAATCTTTCTGAAAATTCAGATACACTTATTCAGAAGTCTCTAAATTAGCTAAAAATGCCGTTTTCTTTATATAGGGCAATTTAATTAGAATTAAATTAATTTTATTAATAAAACTGTCCAATAAAAATATACTTAGCGGCATCATACCGTGACAGAAGTGAGTCAATCAAAATTTGCAAAATTTTAGCAAAGGCAATGTTATTTTTATTGGCCCATACCTGTAACCGAAATATTTTGTGACTAAGTCGCGAGATACGTCGCACCCTTCGTCTCCGCCGGGTCCGTTTTTCTCCGTCCGGAAATGAGATTTCCTGACTGATATAATGGCTTGCCGTGGATTACATCATGCGAGTTTTGCATTTAGAAAATACGCCCCAGTTATTCGGAGGCTGCCGCGCCAATTAAAATCGTCGTTGCATGTAAATTGCTATTTTAGTTACATAGGCGTCAATCTAATTTTAGGTTACTAGTGCTCGTATCAATATTTGAGCACCTTGTAGTGTTGGGTATAATTATATGGCCGTAGAAAATGAGCTTCGCAATTATTCTAAATACTTTTTGGAGCACGGCGGGAGCGATGGTGTTATGCTCGACCGCCGCAAAGGGAATTACTTCCCGCCAGGCGAGGTGTTATGCCTGGGGAACCGCGGCTCCGACGATGTTCTGTCGGAGGTTGTATATATGCTCCAATTATCAGAAACTCTGATATCGCGTTTCAGTCCTCCATTCTAATTAGGCTTCTTGTATGGGAATTTCTGTTCTTTCTCTTTAGCGCCATCTGTTGCGTAGGAGTTGTAGTTATTTACTGTGCGATGGTGTCGCCACAACTTTTTAAATAAATGCTAACAATGCGCCACGGAGCGAATTATCAACCTTGGCGTAATAATTATGACTTTAAAACAGACACACATAGGTATTACTAGTAATAATAATCGGAAATCTTGTCAAAAAAATTTATCATCTTAATTTCTTGCCTATATATTTTACTACGATTTCCGTTCCGCTAAACCGATATTGTAGCCAAAATAGACTGTTCTTGGTACTAGTGCTAGAAGGTACCTATAGCATTCTGTAATCTGTCGTATTAGTTGTTAGTAAACTTATTTAGCACCCTAAATACTATCTTCACTTTACGTTATACGGATACACCGTTGTTTTTGGGTCTCGGAAAAGCGGTTTTCATCCTCTTTTCTTTATGGTCGACTAAAAAGCGGTACAAACATTTCAGCTTAAAATAAATAGTGTAGTGGGCACTCCAGCAGATACGAGGCAAATGGAATCGCCTCTCGTATCGATGCAGGATTGGATCATTTGCTGTTTACCACGCCGCAATGCAAACTATTTTATTTTTAAAACGAGTGCAGCAAAGCTCTAGATTTATTGACGCTGTGAATATTCATGTGCGGTACGTTTTAAATACTATGTTTATGTAATTGTAATAAATATTTCCTGTATTAGCAGTAAGTGTTATGATACTTTTTGTAGCGCTCTTACAAATGAGACTAAAAACTACTCTGTTTCATTCTAGTGAATGTCGTAGAGGGCCAAATTTCCTCGTACCTCTTCTTCTTTTAGTACATACCCAGTAGATTCTACCAAAAATACCTAGCAATCTCAGAGAGTGTCGATTATAAAAACAAATGTATACTTATTTCGAATTAAGTAATGTAACTTTTTAAGTACCATATAATAGGAAAAAAATAAAGATGACTAGTTTTATCAGGGCTTTTATTCAAGTCTTGGGACGAAATCGGAATAACAATAAGGTGTCTATGTACTTATAGATACTTTGTGTTATATAATCTATACAAATTATAATTATAAAGCTGAAGAGTTCATTTGTACGCGCTAATCTCAAGAACTACTGGACCGATTTGAAAAATTATTTCAGTGTTGGTTAACCTATTTATTTAACGAGGAAGGCTATATGCGATCTGAACAAAGTCGGAACGGGCTGCTAGTGATAATATTTGTTTATTCTATGCAAAATATGAAAATCATATTCACAACACAAAAAAAAACCAGTGTAATAAGTCTCAGCCTAATATAAAATTAGATAAAGGTGCACCAAACCCTTAAAACCTTTCGGGCCCATGTAATAATCTTCGTATAACATATTATATATGGTATATCATAATATATATACCCTTGTAATGAAAATGGTGGATGTCGGTATCAGGACAGGGAGAGACTTGTTATGCGGATAATTTACTATGTTCTGGAACTAAATCGATTTAAAAGTAAGCTATTCGGAATGTTAATGTAAACCAGTAAATAAAATAACTACGACTTTTTTTGTCAGTAATAAAAAGTCACCTAGTTTGGGAACCAAGATTGTAATTTTAATAAACTTTGCTTTTGTAATAAATTATATATTTCTTATTACTGAACATAATCATAATTCGCGCCGCACATAACTTTTCTGTTTTTCCTAATGGTTGACTGGGAGAAAATGCTTTTAGCATTAAGTCCGCCAATTGTAAACTTGTGGTACAATAAAGATTTATAAATAAATAAATAATCATATCACCTTTGTGAGTACTCCTTATAAGTATGTAATGTATAAAATAGAAAATATAAAAAATAAACTTACTGAATGAGATTCCAAATAAGACTGACATTCAAGGCAATTCATTTAAAAAACAAACCCTTTTTATAACCCAGACGAAACCAACAAAATGATTCAATTCGTAGGACGGGTTCATTTTGAGTAAAGGGGCCGCGCTGCCCGTAGGAAGTGCCCACTTCACTATTTATTCGTATTTTCAATGTTTACGTACCTATTTTGTTTCGTAAGTTTTTAATGCACTAGCTGGTTAGAATTTTACATCATCAAAAGCCGCAATGTAAAATTTACATGCATTCATTCATATGTGTCACATGACCGATCGATTCTGTAAGCCATTTTGTTAGAATGTTTAGGGTTCGCCTCTCAATATTGACAAAGTAAACGTTAAGAACGCAATTCCACTTACAAGAAAACTTCAACAATAAAGTCTTACAATATCGACAGCAACTTCTGCATGTGAAACTGCAGTGTTTATATTTGCAATTCAATTTCTTGCAGGTGAAAGGGCGACCAGTCTTACTGATTGTCTTAATTAAGTTCTTACTCCACTTTTTCAAATTTAAAACATTTTAGGTGAAATTGGCTTATCAAACGTTGATCGATCTTTTTTAAATTAAAATACTAATACCAAAAAAACAAATAACAATTACTGCAGTTGCAATAATTTTAAACAATATTTTTCGAAACCAATCAAAACTTTTGATCGAATATCCTCTTTTTTGCCAACATGATTTAAATATTTTCAAGTTGAACGAGATCTCGGTGTCATCCCTTCAAATATATCACAAATAATTACCCTTCGTTACGACTTTTCTTTTATAACTTTTAACATAATAAAATACTTTTAAGGGTCCAGTTTTTGAACGGATTTAGATTAAGGATTGTAATTAAAACTTTTTATGGCAAAGAAATTGTGGCTCTTATTAGATTGATATCCATTTATTATTAGAAATAATAACTTGTTTTAAAATTTATAATCAATCCATCCATACTAATATTATATCCATATCTGCTTAAGTGATGACAACTCCATTTTAAACGTTTGATAGTCCTATTAGCGGTCTGTGACAACAACAAATTGCTGTTTTTGCCTCAAAGCGCTGGAATATGCGTAATGGCCGAGATTTCAGATGATTTATAACAGTACAACGATAATGTTCTCAGATGTTAGTCTAAAGAAAACTTAGGTTATGAATTATACGGTTACATTCATCACAAAAAATTCAGTTAATTCTGACAGAAGTCTGATTCAAATGAGATTAATATATTTTATTACTAGCTGTTTTCAGCGGCTCTGCCCACGTCAAAAGTAGTCTATGTTTAATCAAGTTTCAACAAAATCGTTCTGGACCGGTTTAGCCGTGAAAGCCTAACAGACATACAGACTTTCACATTTATAATAATAGTGTTACGAAATCAAAAATAAATAAGAATAAAATGCGGCCCGCGGAAGTTTGAGTAGCGCTGTCCGCGGAAAATTCTCGTACAATCGTCGCGTGTTTCCATACGGGAATAATATCGCGAACGATCTAGTTTTCTTTGATTTTGGGGAATTGATGCGAATGCTGGACAACCAATTTACAATGCTGGACAACAAATTTACAATGCTGGACAACAAATTTACAATGCAGGAGAAGCTTCTACAAGACACAAGAGAGCAACAACAAAAAGCTCAAGAGCAACAACAAAAGGCTCAAGAGCAACAACAAAAGGCTCAAGAGCAACAACAAAAGGCTCAAGAGCAACAACAAAAGGCTCAACAGCAACTCCTGTCAGCTATTGGTGAAGTTAGTGGCGTGGTTACCAAATTACGCAAGGATGTTGACTTGGTGGAGGAACGCGTCACGACTCTTGGGAACGACATAGAAAATATGAAGACGGACCTTTCCACATTACAGAAGAAGGTCGTGCGCCTTGAAACAACGGGAGTAGCAGTTGCATCTAGCGGAACAGTCATTGCCCACCACGGACCCAGCGTGAAATTGCCGCCATATGACGGAACCTCGTCCTGGACCGCATACCGTCAACAGTTCCAGACCATCGCAGCTGCTAACGGATGGACAGATGAACAGTGCCTGACAGCTCTCACCGTCGCACTCCGAGGACAGGCTCTGACGGTCTTGGAGGTTCTTCCGTCGGGCAGTGGATTCAAGGACCTGCTGGAGGCACTGGAATCGCGATACGGGGAACGGCATTTGGAGCACGTCTTCCGCGCTCAACTCCGCGACAGAGTCCAGCGCTCAGGAGAGGGTCTGCAGCAATGGGCGCTGGAAATGGAAAAACTCGTCCGCAAGGCGTATCCAGGGGCCGATTTGAAGATGCTTGAGTCCAACACCGTGCAGGCGTTCGTCGACGGCATCAAGGATTCGGAAGTCAGAGCTGCAGTAAGGCTAAACCATCATGCCTCATTAAAAGATGCACTGGCCCACGCTTTGGAGGTGGAAGCTGTCAGACATGACATTCGTCATTCCGCGACTCACAAAGTGCGCGAAGTAGTGAAGGAAGTTAGGGAAATAAAAGCCCCGCTAAGGAAGAGACCTGGATCCATGTGCTATAGGTGCGGCGAACGAGGGCACCTACAAATGAACTGCCCAAAGATCAAGAAGCTTGAAGACGACGTAAAGGAACTGAAGAAGAAGCAGGAGGCTTCATCATCGGAGAGGGCCCATGGAAACGCGGATGCGCTGTCACGCAGACCCTGCCCAGAAGATTGTAAGCACTGTATCAGGCAGGAGTTTAAAGAAATGACAGTAAAGCTAACTCGGACAGAACCATTAGAGACCTGGGAGAACGATGCGATGAGAAAGGAGCAAGAGAATGATGATGACCTACGGCACATCATCAGGTGGAAGGCACAAAGTAATGATAAGCCAAAGTGGAGTGAAGTTGCACCGACAGGCACTGTTTCCAAGGCGTACTGGGCGCAATGGGATAGCCTCGTTGTACAAAACGGAATACTCTACCGGAAATGGGATAAACCTAACGGCAGAGAGTTTCAACTGCAAATTGTGGTTCCAAGAACAAAAATACGTGATGTTCTTCGGGAAGTACACGACGGCGTGTCCGGTGGACATTTGGGAGTCAAGAGGACGCTAACGAAAATCCGCGAAAGGTTCTACTGGCTCCATTGTCGGGAGGATGTGGAGGACTGGTGCTGCAAGTGTACAACTTGTGCTGCCGTAAAAGGGCCACATACCAGGAGCCGAGGGAATCTACGACTGTACAACGTCGGTGCACCTTGGGAACGCATTGCAGTCGACGTAGCTGGACCATTTCCTGTCACTGACTCAGGGAACAAGTATTTCATGGTTGTCATGGATTACTTCACTAAGTGGCCGGAAGTGTACGCCATACCAAACCAAGAAGCTACGACAGTTGCAACCAAGATAGTGGAAGAAGTGATTTGTCGCTTTGGCGTGCCCTTGGAAATCCATTCCGACCAAGGCAGGAATTTTGAGTCACAGGTTTTTCAAGAGGTTTGCAGGATTATGGGAATGAACAAAACCCGAACCACGGCTTACCATCCTCAGTCAGACGGGATGGTCGAACGGTTTAATCAGACGATCGAGAGACATCTGGCAAAAATAGTGGAAAGCCATCAAAGGGACTGGGACAAGTACATTTCACTGTTCCTGCTAGCGTACAGAACAGCAGAACATGAAAGCATAAAGGCAACTCCGGCATATGTCAACTACGGTCGTGAGTTGCGGTTGCCAGTGGACCTCCTAACAGGAGGCTCACCAGATGAACCTCAAAGTGTTCAAGACTACGTTTCTGATCTGCGTGACCGAATGCGAGAAATACACGCCGCAGTTCGAGAAAACGGGTTGCAGTCGAGTCAGAACATGAAGACCAGATACGACAGAATGTCGAATACAAATGGCTTCGAGGAAGGCGCTCTAGTCTGGCTTCACAACCCGACACGCCGGAAAGGGAAATCGCCAAAGTTACAAACCAAGTGGGAGGGCCCATACAAGGTGGTAACGCGACTAAATGATGTGACGTATCGGATACAGCGTCAACCAAGAGGAGCAATGAAGATTGTTCACATCGACCGCTTGGCGAAATATCACGGAAGTAATGATGATGCTCGGGACGAGCATCTCTAAGAAGGGGGCAGTGTTACGAAATCAAAAATAAATAAGAATAAAATGCGGCCCGCGGAAGTTTGAGTAGCGCTGTCCGCGGAAAATTCTCGTACAATCGTCGCGTGTTTCCATACGGGAATAATATCGCGAACGATCTAGTACATCGATTATCTCGCTCTGACATATTGCTTTGTCTCGCTCTCGCACTTCTAGTATGTACTAAGGGAACGAGACAGAGAGTATCCCTCTCTCTCTATTCCGGAGTAGTTGTGATCTTTCTAGAAACTTATGGAGCGGGTTTCCCGGGCCATATAAATATCGGAAGGTGCCTCAGGAGGGCAGTTTTAATTTAACTGAGCTACAAGTGCGATCAAGAAGCGATATCCGGAGCGAATAACAAGTGATACAAGCGACCTCGGCAAGTTATAGTGACTGTGATTAGCAAGTGTTTTGGACATTGTTAGTGATAAGTGAAGTGAAGTGACGTCGGCGACCATCCTTGTGGGAATAAACGTTTTTAAGAGTCATCACGTGTTTTTCTCCAAATTGCGAACCCCGAGCTCGTAACAATAGTATGGATTATTAGAATATTCATTATTGGCAATTTATCTCGCGTAAAATATACTTTAAAATAATTCAGGTATTAATTCTCTTGGGGTAAAGGTCTACCTTTTCTGTCTTATCTTACCTGTTCACATAAATACCTATTCTAAACAAAGTTTACCTAACCGAATTCCATAGATTTTGAAGCAATACTTGAAATATTTTAAATAGTTGACCCTAAATACTTCTAGTACGAAATCAAGTTAGAGATAGATTTGAGAAATAGTCCATTTGATGTTTATGTTACTGATATTAAGGTAAAATAAGGTAAAAATGTAAGATTTACCCTCATAATGATTTTATATGTTTTCGCGATTGTTACACTTTAAATTAAACTATTTTAGTATGGTTTTTACTATCATACTTATATACCTACCGTAATGGGGGATGCTGATTACAATACATTATTTACACAATACTGGCAGCTGAAATGAAGATCTCTAATAAACTTTAACTCTTCAGATACAGAACAAACCATAATGTTAAAAAAAAAATCTAACTTCCGTACTATGTAGCTGACAGGATTTTCTTTGATTTTTTATTGAAAGTGACGTAGTTTAGTAAAAATTTAACCAGTGGTTTGAAAATAACCTTGTATATACCAGTATACCTACTCTGGGATTTGATTTGGTTAGATGCGGGCGCACATAAACCGAGCCGTGATACATTTATTGCGAGCTCTAGGTAAAGTGCCCCGTTATCTAAAAGTTTACGAGCGAGCGGTTAAACGCTCTATATAAATATTAATTTTAATTTCAAGAAAGTAATTGAATATGGTATATCACACAATCTTCGTGCTTCGAAAGTCATGTAAAGCCATTTGGCGGTCGATAAATGAAGCACGTCAGAGGCCGAGAGGCAGTTCCGAAGAACTCAGGCATAGGTTTTAATGGTCGAATGATACTCCTATGAGGATGCATCGCTATGAGAGTTGTCGTTTGTATTGTTAAGCGAAATAAGTATTTTAGATTTATTCAAAACAAATATGCTTAATGTAAGTAATGTTAGAGATACAGAGCAGACACAGGCTAATTTCTATTGAAATTGAGACGAATATTTATTTTATATTCATCCCAAATTGGAATTATTGGAAAATTATTATTCCAGTAGACAAACATAGGGTAATCTTAAAATAGATTCCACTCATTTATTCATAATATAGTACATTGACATGTAATTCAAATGAAAATGGGGGGATTTAAAATTTATCATTGTTTATAATGCTATCTTTTTAGGTCGATCATGGTTATCGAGTCAGGAACTAATAGTCTAATGGAGTCCCAGATTTGAACTTTGAACCGAAGTTTGTATAAATAGCGAAGCTGATGCTAAGTATATAAAGTTGGCCTAATTTTTGATCACGAAAAATAAATCGTATCTCTAGATCTTTAAATATATTTGCCAATAAAACTATTGACCTTCGATTCCATAACTAGTTTGAAATTGTTATCAATATTTAAGTGTGGAAAGTGGAATATCATATAATGTTATGGTGAATAATGCAAGATTTTAATTTTGTTTCACACTGAAAATTAATAAGATAGCAGAATCTTACTAATAGCACGTACGAGTCTCGAATTCCACAAAATTAATTATGTACCTATTTACAAAAATAATACTTATTGTGTTGACTTGTGGGCTCGATGAGTGCTGGCGCCATCTTAAAAAAAATATGTAAGAAGAAATAAAGATCTGCAAATTAATGCATATGTTATATGTATAGGATTTTATTTATTCTAATCAAAGTCATAAAACTTTGCGACCAGCAAAATGATTAGCTTATCTTTATCGGAGAGATCTGAAGTAAACTGTTCGTTCAGTAAGAATTTATTTAACTGTATCAAGCTAATAACCGGATCGAATCAAATTTAAACTTTCGTGAAAGTATTTGATATAATTTTATATTTGATCTTCAGTGTCAGCAGGCTCGTTGGTCTAGGGGTATGATTCTCGCTTTGGGTGCGAGAGGTCCCGGGTTCAAATCCCGGACGAGCCCTGTTTTATAGCATTTTTTTTGTATTCTGTGTCTTCGCACAAGCGTGTTTCCTAGTTGCGTATTTAGCTTTGTCGTTATTACGCGGATGCTGAATACGCACCCCTGGGCGTATCCTGGGGTACGTTTTTTTAATAGAAATTGCGGAACATGATGCGAAATATATTAGTCGTTATCATTGTCAGATTTTTAGGCTGCCTGAAGGCATCTTACACGACTGCATAAAGGACCTTCCGACACACTTTGGGCTCAATATAGAAATGGTGGGCTTATTTTGTCTAGCAGTGATTTTACACAGAGACTGAAATATGTAAAGCTTGTAGCAAAAGCATTCATAAGCCTCGCGGCGGTAAATTTTAATATTTCGGAACATTACCGGGACATCACGTGGTCCGCGCTCAACCAATGAGAGCGCGGCCCGACGGGAGAGTTCATTTTGCGAACCTAAAGATATAATGGTCTTGGGCTGTTTTGAGCTGGTAAAATAATTGTCAACGCGTGGATATTCACTACAAGCTTTATTTAATTCTCAAATTCAGTAATAAAAAAGCTTGTGGTGATGGGAATACGACTTCGGATGGTAAGCAAATTGCGAAGTGTCTTAAAACTCTCGCGTAGCTGCTAAACTATCAAAACTTATGAGATCCGAGCTCAAATACTACAAACGCTATTTCGTGGTTTTTTTTAAATTATTTCACATCTTTGTGATATGTAGTAGTGCGATATGAGTTCAAATTTTTGTGCAAACTGTAAGAAGAGTCTTAAATAAAGATTAACCCCCGTATTGAGAAACAATTGTTAAGCACATGTTAGCTAAAATATGTTCTGTCTTTGTCTCTCCTCCCAATATTTACCGCGAAAGAACGAGACAAAACACATTTAAGTAAACATGGGCTTAACAACCTTTTATTATTACGAGGGTAAGTCACTGCTCTTTATATATATTAATTAGGTCCATTTGATTTGCAGTGATGGAGTTATTATCTAGCCTGATTTATTTTCCGTCCTTAGATCCACTCCTAGTTAATATATTATGTATGAATGACCTAGAATATTCAACTTATGAACTTTTATGATTGTTGACTTTTGCTCATTTTATTTAGAAAAATGGACAATAGTAATTAATAAAAATAATCTAACTTAATAAAACTAAACTATATCTAAAACGAAAAGAAAACTTAAAAACTAAATTTAATCTAAAGTGGGCCCCCTTGGCAGGGTTCCCATCACGCAGGCAGCATTCCCGCGCTGAATACTCGTAGCGATGGCTATCCGTTGAACGAGAAAGCTGCCCGCGCGAGGGTCGCCTGTTATCTCTTTTAGGAGTTTGCTGAGCTCCTTATGAAGCCCCTGTGCGCCTTTACCCCATGCACCCAGTGTCTCTACACCAAAAGCTACAAATTCGTAGTGTGTGCCGAGACAAAGACAACTGTATTTATTTATTTTAAAACATTCCCGGGCGTCAGCCGCCGCACCAGCATGTCCGCTAGTACTCTGAAGGTATGAAGTCGTGAGCGTGTCGGAACAGGTAGCGTCCCAAACAAGCTCGCGACCCATCCTCAAGGGTATCAAGGACATCACATCAGGGCGCTTGCCGTCATCTCTCTATTTGTGGCTCGAGGGCCGCAGGGACGCCAGCACTAATGAGCGCCCTTCGTAGGATGTCATTGAGCGCAGCATGACGGGATTGGCGACCTGCACCCGAGGAACAAGAAAGATTTGCTCATTTATTAATCTTCGATGAGTTTGCATCATATACTGAGACTTATTTTATAACTATGATAAATACTGCAAGTTACTTATAATAATGAACTCTCGTGTGGTATCAAGTGGGGCAATATGACGTTCGTACATACTTTCACTTCGTCAAACATTCAACCAGTTTTGAAATGAGTTTTTTAACAATTTCGCCGGCTCGTTGGTCTAGCTAGGGGTATGATTTTCGCTTAGGGTGCGAGAGGTCCCGGGTTCAAATCCCGGACGAGCCCAAAACATTTTATTTTATTTTACTGGATGACTTTTTAACACTAGCCAAATTCCTTCTCAATAGTTCATCATGTTGTTAACTGTTAGTCTCGTGTGTTTAATGAGATAAAGTTTGCTTATCCTAACCTCTCAGTTAGTCTGAGTAATATTGTTCCAAATACATATTTTAAAAAGAAACCAGGTCTTGCCAACTCCTTCGGGTGCTCGACGGGAGCTGTTGTGTTTTTATAGTCTGTACTTTTGTGGAGATACTCGTATACATACACACAGAGAGCTCTCTTCAAGTTTTACGACCGCTGCCCGTCGAGATAAGTCAGTATTTCATCTCAGGCAATGTATTATTCACTTTAAGCCGACGTTTCACGGATTTGGGTGACTACGATAAATATTATATATTTTCTCGTAAATATTTTATTGTATGTTAATTTAAATTACTAATAAAAAAAACTAATTGATGTGTATAATAGCTTGGAAATTTTGATAGAATATTTAGTCTGAGAGGAGCAAAATAAATGCAGTTTTACAAAATAATTATAAGAAAAAAATTTAATTTAATTCTCTAGAGTCTAGTGAAACAGAGATTTATTTTGACAAAATTATATTTTACACGCCTGGCGAAGTTTTTTCAGAACGTGGAACTCGACTACTTTCTATAAAAAAATAGGCGAAAAAATTCTACGGTCTATAAAAATGCACGGATTGGCTATCAGGAATTTATACGGGATGCCGAATTTATTTTAGAAAGTATGTGATTGAGTGTTACGTTGTGTATGTAGAGACGAGTAAATTAAAATAATACGATCCACAAATCTATCCACTAGGCATACAAACTAAATCTTTGATTGTGATCTCTACAGAGTAAATTCTCGCGTTCTCGCGATCCACAAAATATCGATGAATGCTACCGCGATACCAATACCACAAGACTGCGAAGCCCGCTATCGCGAAAGTTTGTCAAAGCAATGCCACTGAATCGCGATGCAGTTATAGATTCATTAGTATTTTATGTAATGTATGTATGCCTGGCTAGTCGATAGCAAGACTTAATATTCCAAACCATTAAGAGTGGGTGTAATTCTTTGCGCATATGAGAGCTTTGTCCGTCTATCGCACAGAGATCTAAAACATGTAATATGATCCTTTGCCTTTTGGAGCCTGTCTGAAAAATGAAGAAAAATCAGTAAAGGAGAATATCTACTAACTGAGGAAAACGGGGAAACCACTCAGGAGAGTGGGATAAAGTGTAAATATTTTATCCACTTCGGTTTCAATTGATTTTTCTCTTTTTCAAAACAATACACATTCAAAGCTGCATCACTTAAGTCGTTAACATTCGGATCTACATATTCTTCAAAAGATAAATTTTACAGACATTTTATGTGACTTTCTCAGCACAATCTGTACTGCTTTAGGTATCTCAGCGTGCACTATGCGATCTCCATTTGAAAACAGCGCCAATCCTCCAGGGGCATTTGTCGTATCTTTTCCTGAGGTACATATCGACACAATGGAATAGGGTTGTCAGGGGTCAGGGTGGGTAGGACATGTCAATTTGTACACGTCAGTCCAGGGTGGGTCCGAATTGATGCGGGGCGGTGTTCGCTGTCGGGCACATAACAAACACAATTATACAAACGAGGCACAGGGACAATCCGACACCTGATGTGCCAAAATTGTGTCAAGGGGTAAAAACAAGTGTTGAATTTAGTATTGTTATGGTTTTATAAGCATAGGTTTTTATTCTAAAATTATATCGCTATCGTTGAAAAGTTCTGAGTCCTGACGGTAATTTTTCACCCACACAATCATAATATAAGCAATATTATTGATGGACCAACATACACACACGTTTGAATTACTGTAAATGAGATGTGATATGAAGTAAAGATGAAGACCACGATTTATAGAGAATCGAACAAAATGTGAAATATGAAAATACGAATACTACTTATTTCTAGATTCCAGTTCAAGTAGTCTCGAGCAAAGGTTCGAGTGAAAATATTTTTAGAATTAAGACTTCAAAAGTTAATCTTTTCTACATAATGTCACAGAATTATTAATAATACTAACGTACAGAACGGACATTCACACCCTCCCACCCGAAACAAATACCGCACCTCGCCGCGCAGATTAAGGGTAAAAATCGAAAGCAAAACAATGCAAGGGTGATATTTCGGAGCGTAATGTGTTACATTGTTTCAGTACAAATATTATTTTTAAAAATGTTTATACATGAGCTTTTTACTTATGAAAGACCACTGAATTTGTATGAGAAAATAGTTCGTGTTAAATTTAATTGCTTCACAAATGAAAATACACTATATTGCTTTGCAAATAAGTTGAGTATATGCTGATTGCTGAGCAGCAAAATTTGCAAAATATTTAAATTGTTGCCAACATGTAAATTTCAACTTAGTATTTTTTTTTCTTTTAACTTAACATTGCCATGGTCGTCAAATTGTCTATTCTGGACTATGGCGGTAATTATTTGTTGGGTATTACCGATAAGTTTAGCTGTATTCTTATTGTACCAAAGATTTAGAAGAGTTTATGGTTTTGGCTCGTATTCCATAGCTTGTAACAATTGTTTTTTGTGATTAATATGTTTATAAAATTTAATTTACTGTGTGTCTTTTAAAGGACAGAATGAATTTTTAAATAATTATTGAATAATATTACATTAATTTTATTAGAGAACGACCCAAGTATATTTAAGACGAAATGAGTATGTGGATAATTGGCTACCTTTTCGCAAATGAACCAGATTAAATGAAATTACTTGCGTATGTATTTCGTAGATAGGATAGTAATCCAATATTATAACAACATGTCTCATTTATCAGATAGGTACAAAATTATTTATTTATTTATTAGGAAGACCAACAGCTTCATAAATTATAAAATGTAATGCTTACTTTCGAGCCTCCTGTTTGAAGGCAAGTGCCTGGGTTGCGCCACTGGATCACGGAGGCAGTAACAGACACATGTTGTAATCGCATGTATCATTAAATTTACTAGAGTTTATTCCGTAGGCTATATTTTTCTGTGACTAAGGGGACACAGGCCACATTTATGTCTCTTTTTTACTAAAGATTTCACGTCACGTACGTCGCACGTGTACGGCGCTAACACTGCATTATCAATACTGGGCTTTATATCAAAGAGAAGGAATATAGTAAAAAAAACATTTTTCAGTATTTCTGCGAACTCAAACGAACGAAACGTTGCGTACGAATTTGCCCACGCTTTGGTGCTCACAAACAAATAGAGATATTTTATTCTGTATATTGTTTTACATTAAGAACACAAACTACCTACATAATTGGAATATGGTAGGAAATTGAAACGGCTCTTTTTTCTCTAGATTAAAACCTACGTTGTTATTAAATTCATATGCATTTGGGGTATAATTTCTTAAAGTATTTTCGAGCGAAATTAGAATAACTATATGAAGTTTTTCCACGACTGATGATAAAATTGCGTAAATCGAAATCGGCTTTACTTTTGCAGACTTTTCAAGAATCTGTGAAAAACTTTCGACTCCGAATGAAAAATCGAGTCTAGTGTCCTCATCCCTCCTGTCTTCACGGAATCACGACAGTAACTAATCGCCGAGCAAACGAGACTGATCGTTATTTCCCTTTTGATTTTAGCGATGTACTCTCAATGAAAAATAGAGGTGTTGCAACAACAATTATTGCATTGGCATATGGTGATTTATATTTATTTATTAGAAAGACCAACAGCTACTTCTTGTATAATAATAATATGGTAACAATTATATAAAACTAGTTAGCCACTACAGGTAACACTGATAAATACAAAATAACACAAGTTGAATAGTAATTACACACACGCCACAGTTGTGAGACAACTATATAACAAGTATGAGATCTTACAAAACATTAGTCGCATTAGTAACATTGCTATGGCTAAAATAGAAAAGGAAGAATAAAAATATATTAAAATGGGGAACATAATGAAGAAGAAGGATGCAGGTAGTCTTATATCAGTTAAAGTCCACCGAGGACGTAACGGTAGCGTTGCTACCGTCAGAGTAAACATGCTACTTAGCTTTCAGTTTAATTCGTTGTTATACTTGATATAATAATAGTTCTCGTCAATTATGTTAGATAGACTGAAAAGCAAAGATGTAAGGATTTTATTATAGTAATGACCAGTATACGTATATGTGATCTAAATAGAACATATTTATTTATTTTGCACATAACATTTCAAACACTTTACACCGTTTATGGATGCAGGTAGCATAAATAGGTGGCATTAAATAAATTCATTAATATTTTATTCAGTCTCACAAGACCGCATCACAAAGCACGGTAGAAATTTTAAAAAAATGATGGTCAGGTCAGTATGTAGTCTAGTGTGCCTTGGTTCTTATGCTAGTAACGTAGCAAAGTAAAATAGGTGATAACGCGGAGCAGTAAAGTGACATATGAGGGACAACGAGCATCGTTAGTGCGGTGGTAGAGTGCTGTTGTCTATTTGCGGATGACTATCTCACCAGAGTATAGGTAACTAGCTTTTTTCTGCAGCTCTGCCTGCGTCAAAAAGTAGCCTATGTTTGCCCCCGGGTTTTCAAACTATATATATATAGCGGTTTGGCCGTAAAAGCATAACAGACAGACAGATAGAAAAACAGACAGGCATTTATAATATTAGTATGGATATGGATAGTATATATTTAGCTTGCTACATGAAGTTCTTGGGAGTTAAGCCAAAGCGACAATCCAAAAACGATAGCAACATTCGTGTTCGCAATCGGTCGCGATTACGCTGAGAATCGACCATGTGATTTAGCGTGATTCATATTTATTTATTTAATGCTTCTTCTTCTTCTTCATGTTTTGTTTTCGAATATCGTTATTACTTTCAAACCGTGACTTTGAATAGTAGAGATATATTGAGCATGATGAAACTATTAAAAGTGGAAGTCACTTTATGCTTAGAAGAAATCGGCGTAAAATAGACCTGCTATACCAATTCATTGTAGTAAACAGTTTTAACAATGCCTGTTCTTTTGTAATCATTTGTTAATAATTTTATTCTGAGAACCTAGTTTATTTCATGAGCAAAAATCTTCTCCTATGGTTTAAGCAGATGTTTACATATGCCTCCTAATTTTCTCCTATGTATTCTTCAATAATTACGAACACTTCCTAATGACAAGATATTAATTGAGTAATAAAATGTATAGAAGTGCAGACTATCCAATTTTAGTGTCTTTCTTTTTGTATCAAAATTTTAACTTTTCTTTTTATGAACATCAGAAAAAACGTTGAGAGACAATTTTTTTTTCTTGACATAACAAAGCCATCTTCAAAACCATCGCACTTAATCTATTTAGGAGATAAAATTGTCAGAATCCATTTATACTCGCTGAGCATTCAATTGTTTAATGGATATACGTGGTTATGCTTGTCACTAGATTTCGCCTTTTAATGTTCGAATCTGGGTCGAAGAATTACCAGTTCATTTATATTTTGCCTATACGCATATTTTCAATGAATAAATGAATAATTTTATTTCAAGAACCTTGGTCTCACAATTTTTAGTTAGTAACCCTTATATTCTATGTTAATGACTACCTAAATTAACATTATTTTAGTAGGCAATATAATAAAAAATAAAGTTCATAAATCTGAAGGTTTATTTGAATTTGGGATGTTATCGTTCTGTCCTAATTTAGAATTTACTTAACTGTATGTTACAGATTACTTATTACCACTAATACAAGGAATATATGTTCCGTTATAAACAACAGTGTCAAGTTCAAAACAAACACAACTAATCACCTATACAATACTAATAAAAACAATCTTAAGTATAATTTATGAATAGGAGAAAATACAGCTCCGCCATAGAAAATAATATGAAGATTTGGAAATAGTTGCAGTATCTAATCTAATAAGCACACCTACCTACAGAAATACTACAGAGATCTGTTGTTTATACATTCACGCAAATTAAAATACAATTTACAATCTGGCCTTAAATAGTTTAAGAAAGTTTCGGGAGTAAATACTCTTGCTTAAATTTGCAGTTTCTCGAGTTGCATAAAGCTTAACTGCAATGAAACAATGGATTCAGGGTCTACAACCATAATCTCTATCCTGAAATATAGGTTTAAGATTTATTAGAATTTGTAAGTAATTTTATTGGAATTCTTTTAAACATGTTCTTTCTTTTTTTGGCTTAAAAATCACACTTGTCACTTACATATACTAATATTATAAATCTGAAGGGTTTGTTTATTTGTTTGAACTGCTAGTCCGATTTGAAAAAATCTTTCAGTGTCGGATAGCCTATTTATCGAGGAAGACTATATAGGCCTGGGCGAAGTAGGGACGGGCTGCAAGTATAAATATAAAATCCGTTTAAATTAATGTTTCTGTTCCTATGACGATTATAATGGCTTAAGGTCCGGATACATCACTGTGGATATATTTGAAGTTCATGTTCATAGGCAACAAAAATCCTGACGTTTCAAACGCTCCGATTCCGATGCAGTGAACACGCAACTTTAGTGTTCTATCCCGAAATATGTAATTTTACTTTACAATCAAGTGATGTCTAGTATTGTGATGTATTTAAAATAATACTTGATTCTGATATTCTTGAACGAACTCTAAACTAACAAAGTTATAACTAGGCGATTGGTGCCTTTATGTATATAACTTTATATTAAAACCTATTAATGCGGTATTAAAACATCATCCACACCCGAATAAGTACTTTCAATATTACAAAATTGTGTTTATTATTTCCTTACTGTTAATTTTATCTGATGTTCTGTATTTCAATGAATAGATCAAAATTACTGGAGTCTAATGAGCGTTATTGTAACAGGGACAATGTGCCACGTGAATGGCTCGCAAAAAGCTTTATGAATACCATTAATACTCGCCTTTTTGAAAGCATTCGGATTTATTCGATTAGAACTTGAATTATGTGATCATTCAGGAATAAAATTGGATTTCGCTTGATTGTTGACATTCGTATATGTTTAAATTTAAAGAAAATAGATAATGCAATAATAATAATAATTAGGTAAATATTAAAACCCATAATATACCATATATTTGTTTATCAACCGACTTCCAAAATACAAAAACAAGGAGGCGGTTTTTAATTCGACCCCCAACCTCAATTTAACTAAAACAATAGTTGAGAGATTTGGGATTTCCATTGACCCAGTTTCCTAGAGATAATATTAAGTTCATTTGAAAGAATTGATTTTCATATCGTATGTATACATTGATCACTCACACCCTGGTATTAGAAAAGTCACATCTGTCTGCCTCTGCATTATTTCAAAACCTCTCCATAATCTTTAACCATCGAGGGGTCAATTCCGCTAATAAACTTTAAAACACCATGCAACTGATATTCAATTACGACTCAATTAAGATCAATTTTTGATATGCTCAATATTGGTATTCTGCTAACACAATTTTGTATCTCAATTTAATTGCAACTAAAACGTAATTGAATAGTAATAGTAGAACAAATTTAAACATAACAAATAACAGAGTACCGATTATTGAAAAAGTTGATGATATTTCGATTAGCAACATTTTCCAGTTGCAGCTCAATGGCATGCCAATTGGTCTTAAAATTAGTAACAGAATACCAGAAACATCAAAAGCTGTTATTGCGATCCAATTACGATTCAATTGTGCACTATGTAAAATAAGAGAATTAATACCCAGTGCTAGACGATAAGTCAATTGATCCCGCCATCCTTCTGTGGGCCTTCAGAATATATTCAAGTTGGTGCCAATGAATGAATAACTACTTATTCATTTATTGGGAAGTTTGATTTCTCCCCTTAAACTATGTTGCATCTGATGTCGTGTGCTAGGCACCCAAACACCTGCACCGTGAATGACTTATACTTGGCCTTAGTGGAGCTGACCATGTGGCTTGTTTTTAGGTTGGGAGAGTACCGTCCATACGCATAGAATAAATGAATGGAGGTCAGTTTTTCAGTGTTAAAAACAGATTATTTACTGAGCACTGGACTAGTCAGTGGAATATAAAAAATTATACGCCTACAAAACTACTCCAAAAGCGTCGATATTAATAAATAGCAAAACTCTTTTTTAATTAATTGCTTAACTAATAACCTTTCCCTACGGGTAAATAGTTAATGAAATCTTGTCGAATATTTCCCAACATCGAAACGATTTTATGCACATCTTACATTAAAATACGGGATAACTTCGCTTAGCTCATTTGAGTGAGAACATTGGCAATATAAAGTTGTCGAGGATTGCTGTATGGTGGCGAACAGGAAAGTACGGAAGCGTTATTTTAACTCGAGAAGAGACCGTCGCTAATGCTTATCTTGCTACGAGTAGATAAGTGATTTTTTCACAATTGGTATAAAATAGGTGTAATATGAAAAAAAAAATAGTATTTTAATCTATTTTTTAAACATTACTATACTTTAAAAAGTAATGTTACATCTTATGACTTGTTTCGTCATTTTACACAAATTAATTTTTCGGTGCTCATTCACCCACAAGCAGTCTTTGATAATTTGTTTAGAATTTTCCTGCTGAAACAGTGTTACTGTAGCAACGTTTTTTCGATTTTTTTTCCAAAACGACGACCGTCACTATTTCTTTTTACCTTTTTGGCGCTTATGATTGTACAACAGATAACTCACTGAATAATGCCTTTCTTATTACTGTAGCAAGTTCTTTCTCTTTGGGGTAACGCACTAGCTTGTACCTAAAACAGCCGGCTCCAAACTTGGTATATCAAAAACGCAGCTTAGCTAGGATATACGGATACTATAGTATAGCTCAAATTAATTTTTCGGTGCTCATTCACCCACAAGCAGTCTTTGATAATTTGTTTAGAATTTTCCTGCTGAAACAGTGTTACTGTAGCAACGTTTTTTCGATTTTTTTTCCAAAACGACGACCGTCACTATTTCTTTTTACCTTTTTGGCGCTTATGATTGTACAACAGATAACTCACTGAATAATGCCTTTCTTTTTACTGTAGCAAGTTCTTTCTCTTTGGGGTAACGCACTAGCTTGTACCTAAAACAGCCGGCTCCAAACTTGGTATATCAAAAACGCAGCTTAGCTAGGATATACGGATACTATAGTATAGCTCACAATGTAGGGTATACTCTATAAGGAAAACCTTCTGGACGATGAATATAATTTCGTAAGCCGGGTAATCGAATTTTAATCTCATTAACGCGATAATGGGAACTTGAGAATATCTCATCAGGACACATCGTCACGCTATTAACGAGCTGCTACAAGGCTTTAATTATATACGTAACTAATTAAGTACGAGCGCTTGTTAAGTGTCTATTTATGTTTATGGAAAAATATTTTGTTGATCCTAAAATACTAAAGAGGAAAATATGTAATTGACCTGTTTTATTTCATCACATATTCTTTAAATAAATAAATAAAAGAGGCATTTCTCAAATTTACAATAGTTCTAAAAATAACAGTTACGTAGGTTCTAAATAAGTCATTGGGGTGCGCGATACCATATTATTAATGAATCTTAATTTTTCATATAATTAATTTTAAGCGACCGACAGCCTTTTCCATGCAATATATTCAGAATTTTTTACCTCTGTTGTTCCCATACGTATGTCTACAGTTAATTAAGTAAACATTATTTAAACAGAACATTGTACGAAATAAGGTCTTACTTCTAAGTAATCCAATTAATTTATTGAACATTATACGACAGTTTAACGATCTTCGCGAACCAATCTTCTCCGCCAACGCGCTTATCTTGTTAAGACAAACTTCAATTTCATGCTACAATGTTAAACCAAACTACTTATATAATTAAAACGCTGAAATTAAATTTAATATATATAAAAATTAAATATAAAGCAACCAATTTTGTTTGATATACGTATATATTTCTTTCGTTTATTTTATTTATTTATAAAACAAGTACCTACGTTACTGTTTTCGATATCATCATAACATAATCTCTTTCGAGAACAAAATGTTCCACATACACAAACTCTGTAAACAATTTATCACTCTAAATGTATGTTGTTTACATTAATTTTCTCTCAGTTTGAAAAAATGCAGCGGAAAAAGAAAGGAAAAATAGTTTCATTCGTTTTGCAAATGAGAAAATAGGATGCATTCAGGGCGCGTGAAGAGACGGAATTTTTCCGTCTTGACGCTCGCTGCTTCGGGCGCGGTGAGTGAACTTAAATAAAAATTGAAGCGTTATTTTTATGAAGATTTTGCTATCACTTAAATATTTATTGGTTGTCAAATACTTCATTGTTTGGTTATGAATCTGTTTGTTTATTGAATCTAGTGCGGAATTCTGATATTCGTAAATTGGCGAGTCTATACGTTTTATTATGAAAAATTGCTCTACTACGCAACTTAACACTATATTCTGAGGCAGGTATGTGGATGAATCGCTTAAATATTTTGTAGTATATTAATAATACAAATTGTATTACATACACATAAAGTATGGTGCAGTCCACCTTTAGCTGATATTAACTACCTATACGAGTATGCCATATTTTCGATTTTTAATTTACTTTAAGCTGCCAATGCATTTTGTATGATGGTACTATGTAACTTGTTATTTAGGTTTATTTTTAATTTTGATAGTCAATAATTAAAGTACAGTTTTAATCTAGATATCGACTTTATCCCAGCATGACTTACCTTGGTATGTGACCTCTTGTGTCTGAATGATTTATATTGGATCATTATTTAATCTTAAGCCGAGGACGCAAGCGGGAAATACACTCAGATGATACCTATTGTCTTTAGGTTATTTAAATTTGTATCCCATTTTTTGGCATTTAAATCGAATTTAATAATTCGTAAACAATACACATGAATAAATATTATATGATCTAAGCGACAAACATTGGAAATTATTGGAAGTCCACTTTGACACAAGCTGATTTCCTAGTTTTAGTACCTTAAATAATTTTAAAATGTACGCAGCTATGTTATATAACTAAAATGCGCCGGTCGGGCACTTTGCAAACTTAATATCCATTTTAACTTAGTAAAGATGAAATTGTATCTAATAGGAAGGAAGTCTAAGGCTCCACTTTATTCTGATTTTAGAAATGTTTTATTGTTTTCTACTTGGTCTAAAATAATGTATAGTAAGTAATGTAAGAAGCTTATAAAAAAGGATATAAATACAAACTTTTGTACGAAGATTATTTGCGGTCAGCAAATATTATATTTAATAATAATAAGATGGGGCGAATTGGAAAAAAAGAGAAAACCAGACCCTGCGGGCTTCAAAGCAATCAGCTGAGGACGCAGCCGGAAAGTTGCTAAGAAGAGAGAGAGGGAGTGAAAGAGACAATAAAATCTGTACATGTGTCTTCTTTTCCCTGGAAAAGATTGCTTCAGCGATAAGTCCGCCTCACTGTTTTAGTTGATGTTTCTATTATGTTTTTTATTTTTTTGGTTCAACAAAGAGTATGTATATCGTATTGTATTGTGCAAGTCAATATTCGATGAAATTAAGTCACAAGGCAAAATTGTTGTAGACGCTGTCTATACTGTATGTAATAAAAGTTTAGGAGAAACGTAAAGTTCCACAACTACTTCGTTTGACTATGCAACTTTACGTCCTGTTTATTTCTCAATGGAATTGGATTACAGAACTGGAATTAAATTTCAGTCTGCAGGGTAGGACACAGATTAGTGTACAAAGTGTGTAAAATAATGATTTCGTTTCATAGATCGAAAAGTCAATTTATAATTTATAAATTTCTACAAATTTACTGTTTAACTAATAAAAGTAAATTTAAGGCAAAGTCAAGCTGGTGGCATGGAAAAATTGAAGTCATATGCTCAAAAGTTAACCCTTTTTTCGATTTGGCTAAATAGAAATGGGAGTTAATAGATTAGGTACTCGTAAATAAAGGTATAGTTTAAGACTAGAGAATAACAATATGATAGGAAGGAATAATAGGAAACGACTAATATCTGTATGTATTGAAGCAAGTAAAAGCTAGGTATACTATTTTTTATTTAAATATCACATTTAATAAATAGTTACTCCTCAAGTAGGTATACTTCAAAGTGGTACCCAAATACCACTACCTAGCTCTGTTTGTCAATAAGTCGTTCGTGTCAATATTTGTGATCGCAGCCAGTGGCAAACAAACAAGCTCGGCAAACATGCCGCTTCCGAACACAATTAGGTAACGACCACACTGTTGTTGACATTCGTATTCACAATAACTTACCTTAAATAATTTTATGACTCTACCACCATAAATCATTGGTGCCTGTACTAGCTTGAGCCTGCTTTCATACAATTTCTCGCTTTTTCTACTGCTCGTACTTTTGCGCCGCATACGTTCCTTTCATTTATCTATCAATCATTCCATCTACGGGTGGGACTCCCGTCTACATTGTACTGTACTTATCTATCTTTATTATATTTAGGTTGATTGGATGGATCAGGCAGACTGGATGTAGAAAGATCTACGGGATGAATGCAGACAAAAGAGGGAGGGCTCTGCTAGCAGTGGGGCAAAGCATCTTTAGTCTAGGAAAAAACAAATAAGTACAGGAGTCATGGCTGTTTTTTATCGTAGAAATATCTGGAAATAAATGATTTTCGTCTCAATAAAACTATTTTGACGTCCGGGTGGCTTCTCATTTGTTGGTTAGAAAAAATATAAAATAATTAAAACAAATAATAATTCAAGTAAAAATTACCATTTTTGGCCCACCGAGTCTCTACAGAGTAATTTATAGAGATGTTAGATTCATATTCAGTGCACAAACTTGTAAATCACACGGTTTATTCATATTCCCAATACAACGTACATCACAGTTAACGCCCCAGGAGAAGCGTTGAGCTAAATGTTCAAGCAAATATTACGGTGTAACTTCGATATTCCTCATCCAAACACATATTCTAAGTTACGGATAGCCGCAATAGGTATGTAAAGTTTATTATCAATTACATATTTTCTGCGACTTCACTCCGGTGGAACTAAAGGTTTTACGATTAAAATTATAGTGGCGACCACGAACAGGCACGCGCAGCGTTGGACATCCACCGATCATGGTCATGGTCAGATGACCTGAAAAAAGTCGCAGGCAGACACTTGACGCAGGCTGCTGCCAACTGATCATTGTGGAAATCACTAGCAAAGGCCTATGTCCGGCAGTGGACCAACTGCGGCTGAAATGATGATGATGAAGGTTTTATGGTTTTTAGTGAAAATAATCAACTTTACTTATGTTGTGGAGAAGTCAATTTTTCCATATGTTTATCTGTAATATTAAGTATTTTAGGATAAAAGGGCAAAAAATTACCACTTACCTCTGAATTAACTATAAGTTCACATATATAGGTAGGTTATTGGTATTAATTCTGTAGTAAGTAAATAGGGGAAAATATAGGCGAATAGGAAACTCACACATGCGAGTTTCATATTCAAGGTAGAGTGCGCATCACATAACGTGTCGCGCATGAAGAGTGCAGATTAAGAGCTTATTTTAATTGCTTCCGGCAATGCTGGCTTGATGTATTATAAAGACCCTTGTACGTATAAAGCCAAACAGCTATACCTCCTTTTTCTCTACTTACTGTACCTGTCAGATTCAGTTTTTCGAGATGTGATTCGAGAATTTTATTATAGGTTGTTTTTCTGTCCACCGAGTTTTCTACAAAACCTCCAACATGGAGTGACATTCAATTGCTATTTTATTAAAAATTTTAGACGCCAATGATTCAACAAAACAATACTCTGCGGCTACACTAAGTCCGAAATACAAAACAAATAAAATGGATTACGTAACTTTTCTTGCCTCTAATGCTAGGAAAGGTTAGAGATTAGCCCACTATTACCTGTATCCATCCATACTAATATTATAAATGCGAAAGTCTGTCTGTCTGTTACGCTTTCACGGCCAAACCGCTGAACGGATTTTAATGAAATGAATACCCGGGGTCAAACATGCAGGAAAAAGCTAGTCTTTCATATTTGTGCTTGACTTAAATGACAACTTATATGTAAGCTTTGTGTCGCGTGCCAATAAGTAGCATGGAAACAGCCACGAATACGTTCCTTTCTCAATGGGTGCCTATGAACAAATGCAAACAAACTATGTCGAATATAAATTATTAATTTATTTATTAAAACTTTATTGTTCCACAAAGTACACATATACTTATAACAATTGGCGGACTTAATGCTAAGAGTATTTTCTACCAGTGGTGCAAAAAAGTTAAGGGGGGAAAAAACGTATTACTTAAAGAGCAAATTTGAAATAATGATATTAGGAGACTAATCTATAATAAAGATATGTTACTCAAAGTTACTACAGCAGAAGCAGGGATGAATTTATTTGGTGTCAACTCTGGACGTAAGCTAAATATTTTTGTTGACTGAATAAACATAAAACGAAAAATGCGATGTAGAAATGTAATATTATTCACACGGTCACAGAATTATTAATATTATTTAGCGATTCAATAATTCGTTCAAGCGTACTTTAGAGTTAGCAATGTTTTAGCTATTTGAATTACAGCGGTCAAAAGCATTCCAGCCTGAATTGTGAACGACAAATATGTTATATTATGGATGAGTGGATATAAGGGTTTTGAAGCAGAGGAGTTCGGCATTGCGAGAGGAGGACGATTGCCCAATAGGCTATAGAGGCTAATTGCGATATGCATTTTGTGTATCTGTCTTTACACATAGGTATGGCACTAGTGATGGGCGGCGAGTAAATTCTTCGGTTGAAAACTCTGGTAATGAACCAATATGGTTCAAACCTAGACTACAATCGTTTTCTACGGTTGTTTACTATAAACTACGGTAGAAAACTTTCCAAACAATTTCAACACATTCTATTTATTTTTGGAGTTGGATTCTTATGTCGAGGATTCCTTACCAGCCTATCTTACGAAAATTAGGGTTCTTTTTATAAAATAATTACAATTTTGAACACATAATTTCAATTTTGTATTAAAAAGTGTTCAACCGTAGATTTGGTTTATTCGGTATTCCACCATTTTCGTTTAATACCGTGTTAAAAACCCATCACTATATGGCACCAATCAATCAATACCTACTTTTTGTTTTTTTTTCGCAGGTGTCGTGTTATTAAAGATTCATTTATAATTTAATATTGTAAATTTCCTGAAATAGCACGTTTTTCAAGGTACTAGTGTAGCGACATTTTAGGACTACTTACATTAAAAGTTGCCGACTCCCCATTCCCTCTTCTTCTCGTACATAAAGTTCGTGATGATTTTTTGCTGTATTTGTGTAGGTATATGTGGGCAATTATCTCGTAATATTTGTACCTCCGATAATGTAATGAGTACGCCATTTATATAATAACACGTTTAATAAAAAGTTAGACACCTTAATATTTTAAAGGCACTTTGTGAATTAATTCTCAAAAATGCATGTCACTCAAACTATCAGAAACTACGCCTTACTCGGAGGGAGCGTTTAGTTGTCGCTAGCAATTTAGCAAAGCACTTAACTCCAGCCCGTCACGATACGTTAGCGTGCTCCTGGAAGGCACTGAGAATACTTCCTATTTCATTACTAGGTACAGGTACAGGTACGGCTACGTGTTATACATTCTAAGTGCTTTTCGGTTGGAGAACTACACTAGTATTTACCAAGTTCTTTTGAGTAGCTATTCGGATTATAATGAAGCGTAGTATTGGTTTCAAACTTATTGATCGTGCTAGAAATATATACTACGCTCCATCACTAAGGTCGTGGATGTAGGGGAAAGATTGAGCAGGCTGAAATGGGAATGGACTGGTCACGTCTGCCGGATGCATCCCGAAAAATGGGCCTATATTTTTACTTTATGTGTCTAAGGCCTAGAACGAGATGGGCAGTTATGGATGGCGAGCCGGAGGCCTTTACCCAGCAGTGGGACAGACTAAAAAAAGAATTGTTTTAATCTGTTTGTTAAATCTGTGGTATATATCAAGTAATCTTGAACAATACTTTAAAATAGTGCTGTCAGGAACAAAGGAAGATTTTCACAAGGAAGTATGAATATGTAAATGTACCTCTTTTAATTATTACATCTGGCAAACTGTAATTATCAAGATAACCTTCACTCCCCTACATATGAGTGTATTTTGCGGTTTAATCTTGAATTATGTAGGCAGTACTCCATAAGAGTCACGTCGAGTTATCTGGTGCGCTCTACTATAAATGAATATGAATATTAAATGCGTTTGATAATTCCAGCTCCAATGTATCAATTGCTAAACTGTTTTCGATAGAAATTTATACCTTGATCCTTAGATTAATAATTGGTCTCGCGCGCTCGACTAAATACCGTCGGCGTACTAGAAAAATGCGGCAACTAAAACTACGCCGAATTCGGCATACTCGCGGTGCACCCGCGTCAGTCACGCCGCAACCGATGAGTGAGTTGGACGTCTAGATAAATTTAAAAAAACTATGGGCATTTTTGGTCTACGATTAGGAGAAAAAAAAATGCGCGGCAGTCTCAAGCTACTATGCCATATTAAAGTACTTGATTTAAGAAGCAATTTTTATTATCAGCAAAGTCGATATACCGTCTACAGTTTTATGGCCGACATGTTCAATATAAGCTGACCTCTATTTGTTGCATACTAAAGACTAGTTTTTATTGGTTTTCTTTTTTTAAAACTATTTATTGGGTGGGCACGACATCAAGAATCAATTCGTTTACCTGAAATAAATGGTATTAAAACATTTACATTTTTCATTTGTCACATACGATATAATTATATCAAAACCCCCTATTAATTCAAAAGAATACAATAAAGGCACCAGTCAAGTAGCTGGCAACACTATAATCGACGCACACTAGCATCTTTGCACACACTTTCCTAATAAGTTGCCGCATTTTGGAAACTGATTTTTCTTCACAGCGCGGTATCTAGTCGTAGCGCCCCGCGCCGCGGAGACCAATTATTTATCTAAGTCTTGATCAACTTTATATTAAGGTAGTAGTGAAATCAAACCTTGTATTGTGAGGACCGTCATGCTTAGAAATTAGCTTTTAATAAAAAGAGTTATCAAACTCTTTGTACCTCTAACTCTCTTTCTACTCTACAAAGTTCGAGCCAAATGGTCTCGTATCGAAAAAATGTCATGGTTTATTCTTGAAAACTCTCGCAAACCTACTTACGAGTACATAACTCTCACAGTCACGTCACGGCACGTTAGCTTACGTTGTGAATAAATCCATACTAATATTATAAATGCGAAAGTCTGTCTATCTGTCTTTCTTTCTGTCTGTCTGTTACGCTTTCACGTCCAAACCGCTGAACGGATTTCGATGAAATTTGGTATGAATATAGTTGAAGACCCGCGGGTCAAACATAGGCTACTTTTTGACGCAGGAGGAGCTGCGGGAAAAGCTAGTAAGCAATATATTATATAATTGACATTGAGTTATTATTGCTAAAAAAAAACAATTATAAATGAATGTTAAAACTGTGATAGTATTGTATGAAAATCATCACATATAAATAAAAAAAAGTCGTTCGCGAACTTCTGCCTGTCTGTTCGCAATAAACTAAAGTAATTTTCTTGCATTCTTATACATACAATGATGATTATTTAGAAAGGTTAAGTTACCGATATACTTACATAATAAATTAAAGTTTTACATAACTTAGGTGAAATATGATAATTTTACTTGAAAAAATAAACAATCGTTTGAAGTTTGGATAGGCCATTAGTTTCAATAAAAAATATTTTGTATGTTTGTAAAAATAAATATTGTCCACAAAAAACATAGAAACAGAATACAGGGTACAACAAAAGGCGGACTTATCCCAAAAACTATTTGATTTAGTTATTGTTTGATTTCATTGCCATGCAGTATAGGTAGCTATATAACACTAAGCACTCGGGTTAAATTAATTACGCGGCTAATTCGATCGAGAGGGTGAGACTATATCGCTAATTGCTCAAGTTGAAGTGACAGGTGGGCCGTGAAGCCAGGCCTAAGTGCATTGCTGTATGTAATGCCTTCTTGTAAAGGACTCCTGTGGGGTTTCAGCTATGGATTTTGTAAGCAGTATAAAGCAATGTGGCCTTTCGTAACAACGAATATAGAAAAACTGTTTTTTTTGTAGCTTAAGTTTAATTTTTTAAGCATTGACACTTCAATTAATAAGTGATTACAGATAGGGCATGTTAATTAAAATTATCACATAAATAATGTGACCGATGATAATACACTTCCCCGGCAGACAAGAAAACAGAAGTTATGTGAAGTTTTTGTATGTAATAGCACATTTTAAATGAATTGCCCTGCTAATTTGATCGAGAGGGTGAGGCTATATCGCTAATTGGGTATTCTACTCAATTTATTTTTATCATTCTTATCAAACATTTTACTACCAGGAACTGAAAATAGAAAGATTTTTTAAAATCCGTTCTTAAATAAATAAGTTATAAGCCTTTGAAATTCTGTGGAAGGGGGAACTGCCAAAATAGGCGCGTCAAATTAGCTTAACCTGGACATAATTCATTAACTCGATGTTTATTTTTTTTTTTTGGATATTTATATTAAGTATCAAATATAAATTAATACCGAGTTGTAAAAACTCCGGGGTGGTAATGTTTTTTTATGGAAATCACACGATTTTGTTAATCATCGAACTTTATCGTAAAAGTATAATACGTAACTGAAAACCTTGTAAGTATAATTTTTAGCTGTAGTTAAAGTCTATCACTTGAAATCGAAATTAAACAATATCTTATTTCGCATGTCTGTTTTTTTTAGCAATATTCATTTTATGCCTATATATCATTAAGCAAAAATAATAACTATGATGTTATGTCTCTGATAAGCTAAATAAAGTCTTTATAGATACATTACACAAAAATTAAACATTTTTTTTTAACGTTTCAATCAAAACATATTTCTCGCTAGAAAAAAATCCTAATTGCGGAATTTTTGTTTAATTATAGAATTTGGGATGCCTCAATTATGTTTTCACTAAAATTATACAGTTTAGTGTCGCGTTTATGAAATTTATAAAAAAAACATAAAATACGCGCGAGCGCGGGTTGTGAGCGGGGTGGGTGCGGGGCGGGGAGACGGAGCGGTGGCGCGCTCTGCCACCGCCCGCGCCGCCGCCGCCCCATTCGTCATAATTCGGTCAATCGCTCGCGTGTTTATTTACTTATTTATGACAAAAAAATGGAGTACCCCAACTACAAGATATGTCGTAAGTTGGTGAAGACGTCGATTTGCTAGTTATACTTTGTGGACTTTCGAAAGAACGAAATGTATACCTTATAAAGCAAGGTCGAGGAAAAGTCAACACAAAATATTATGCGACTGATTGCTTCAACAACGAAGAGATCAAAAGTAACATTTTCTTCATTCATGCTATTAGCGGATGTGACCTTACGTCACCGATTTTTCGACAAGGGGAAAAAATTGCCAATTTAATCCAAAGCGATGCAACCGTACAACAACTGATCTCAATTTTCAAAAACCATAATGCGAATCTGCGAGATATAGCGGTCGTAGGAGAACAGTTTTTATGGCATTTATATGGAAACACAAAACATAATCTAAATCAGATACGATACTACAATATTACTAAATCTATGACCAAAAGCAAATTCAATTTAGCATGCTTACTAGTTACTACCATCGGCTCATCAACATATTTACAGAACATACCACCAAATCCAAAAATGGTTTTCGATCAAAAAACCACCAAATGAATGGGGCTGACGATTAATTGATAAAAACTTAGAACCAGTTATGACTCTAGCTAGCTGATCCCGCACCCAACATTGAATATGATTTCCAGTAAATGAGAAAAATCCGGACTGAATTGCTCGGTGCTTTGTACCAATTGTGACGGAAAGGTGTGTCATGGAATTGATGACACTGATATTAATGACGATTTTTCGATTCAAAATCTGACTGGATGCACCTCCGATGGAAACCCAGTAGACACCGATGATGTTTTAAACGATGATGACAATACATTTTCAGAAGAAACTGATTACGATTCAGATGCAGACAGCCCGAAAAGGTTTAAACTTGAAAATGCGAATGTCTCGGAACAGACTACAAAACTTCTCATAGAGTTAGAATTAGAATCTGACAGATCAGATTTTATAGAAAAAAGATGTGTTGTGAAAATTTTTTAAGTACTTATATACTTAATAAATATTACTTACAGAATTTTACATTGAAATCATTCAAATATAATATTATTTAATATACCACTTGTTTTCTAAATATTTTGATGGTTTTTATTAGATTGCCTCCTCGCACAATTACTATAATTCTAAAAATTACACATATAGTGTTGATCTCATATACCTTTATCACTTTTGCTTCACATTTTTAACTCAAATTGTTAAAAAATAAATAGTCGTCGATAACAGTTTAATTTTGCAGTAGTAAGTTCCTGTTTTTTTTCTTTATTTTCTAAATCTTGCAATCAGTCATAAGACTATAAGCAGATGTGTTAATGGAATGGTTGCTTGTCGAGGGGGTTCCCCAGTGGAAACCTCTTCTCTCTCGATATTAACTTTTTAAGTATTGTTGTCAGTTGCAGAATCCATTATAGCATGTCTCCTCAAGCGCCTCCTATGAGCTGGCTTAGTTAGGCAGATGGCCAGTTGATTAGGGTGCCTTTCCAGCCTTCGTTTGTAACGGTTTACAGCTACAGTTACTTCCTCCTTCACCGTTTTTATTTTCAGGTATTCATGAACCTTTGAGTTCATAATGAACCATGGTGCATTTGCAATGGTTTTAAGGATAGCATTTTGTGCCCTCTGGATGATATTTATGTTAGAGGCGGCAGCAGAGCCCCAGAGTTGGATCCCGTAGGTCCATACCGGCTTCAATATTGTCTTATACACCAGTAATTTGTTGTCAGTGCTGAGCACAGAATTTCTACCCAGCAGCCACTGCAGATGTCTCATTTTAAGGTTAATTTGATCTCTTTTGGTTTGAATGTGGTGTTTCCAGGTTAGTTTCCGGTTGAGATGCACTCCCAGATACTTAACAGTGTCCGTGTGGGGCAGTTCTTCTTGGCCAAGCTTGATGGGAGGGCAGTTTCTGCTTGATGTCAAGGAATGCGGAACAGCAGTACTTTTTGTCCTCTAGAGACTTCCTTATGGGTCGAACCCTGGTGCTTTTTTATTTTCAGGTTTGTTGATTGCCCTAATAACTTCCGTAGGAGTAATATGTTTTATCGGGTCCCCCAGCTTTAATTCTTGTTGCAGTACAAGGTCTATGTCTTGATCATCAGCATTACTTTCATTAGGAGTAAAGATCTGTGACAGGTGTTTAGCAAATAGGTCGGCTTTCTCCTTACTTGTTCGGCACCATGTTCCGTCACTGTTTTTTAAGGGTGGTTTCGATTTTTGTGGCTGGTTCATGTTTCGAGTGGCTTTCCAAAGTGAATAATCCGTAGCCCTACTAGCCTTGAGTGATTTGAGCCTTGCTTCAACGGCTGCATTTCCGGCTTCAACAAGAGCTTCTCTCACCTTCTTTATCATTTTATTGAGAGCGGACTTATCCTCCTGGCATCGACTTATGTGCCAGACTCTGCGAAGCCTACGTTTCTCTCTAATCATTTCTCTTATTTCAAATGGGATTTTAGACTTTTCACCTGGAGGATTATTCACTGGTGTACATTGCCAACAGGCAGTCTGGATAACTGTGGCAAAATGTTGTGCAGCATTGTCAATGTCTAGGGCTGTTTTTAAAGGGATTTTTAATTCCAAGTTTGACTCTATTAGTTCTCTGAAGCTAGTCCAGTCAGTTTCATTATTATACAAAGGAGAAAATGTGTCATTATATAATAGTGTTGCGCTTAGTGATAAAATTATTGGAACATGATTAGACGAGCCATCCAGACAGGACTGAACTCTGAAGTCCATTCCCAATTGCCCTCCAGCTATGAAAAAATCAATTAAATCCGGTTGCTTTTTTGGATTTGTAGGCCAATGCGTAGGTTCTTTTGTTGATAAGGTTGTAAGCTTACCCTTATCTATAGAGCACTTTAGTTCCCTACCATTTGTATTAATAAGCCTAGAGCCCCAATGAGTGTGTTTCGCATTCCAGTCACCTCCTGCTACGAAACGTGGTCCTAGACTTTCAAAAAACTCTGTGTATGCAGGTTCTTTAATGTTATGCTTAGGTGGGCAGTACACAGAAGCAATATTAAATTTACAATACTTATCCTCTACACATACCACTGTAGCTTGTATATGCTCTGTTTTAAAGCATGGTTGCTCATGATGTTTCAATGAAGATCTTTATAATGATGGCAGTTCCAGTGAGCTGTACCATCGGGATGATTTGTATTGTAGATGTTAAAGTTTGGTATATTTATCAAGCTTTTTTCTGTGAAGTGGGTTTCGGATATAAGCAGGATGTCAAGTTTGTGCAAATCTAGGACCATTATTGCCTCTTCTTTATTTGGCGCCAGTCCATTAATGTTCCAAGCACCAATCTTTAGTGCAGTCATTATAAAAGTTTGTCAATCACTTTAGTCATCAGACCCATAAGAGTGCTGATTTGTTGAAGGAGCATATCTATCTTTTCAGATTGTTGTATGACTATATCTTGTAACACCAGGGTTGGCTCGGCATTTAGATTTTCTAGATTACCTTTATTAAGAACATTAGCATAAGTTGTTGTGGAATTTGTTGGTTCTTTACCAGTGTTAAGATAGTATTTTTTTTGTATAGTCAGCTTAGTATTTACGTCTTCGGTTGGTTGTGGTTTCTTATAATAATAATAATAATAATAAATATCTTTATTCACGAAAAACATGGTATGTATATTGGTGTTACAATTTTCACATATTGGATCACATGTTTTGTCACATTTAATGACATGCGAATAATTAGGCTATTCATAATTAAATTAAATCAAGCATAATTGATTGAATTAATTACACTTATAACACAAAATGTCCTTGAATCCTTGAAATACATGCAATGTCAAAGAAATAAATTAAAAAATTAAAAATAATTACTTATCATGGTCAAAAAATTCATTAATGTCATAAAATGTGTTTTTACATAGCCATTCGCTCAGTTTCTCTTTAAATTCATATGTATTCAAATGTATCATATTATCCGGTAAAGAATTGTAGATACGAATACACCTATTAAGTGGGCTGTGAGAACATTTTTTAGATGTTGATTGCCACATAGACTAATATGATTCTCTAATATTAGTCTATGTGGGTTTCGTTGTAGTCTATTACTTACATCACCAGCATTTTTAAATAATTTTATGTTCTTATGTACGAACAAGCATATTTATTACTATTCTTATTTTCTACTATTCTTTGTTCTTTTGTCTTTACATTTCTTTTATCTCTTCTTGCAGTTATTTCCTGGTAGACTTGACAGCTTTTATAATTCGCCGGATGGCTACCATGGCAGAGTGCACATTTCGCTGGGCTATTGCGATCTTTGGGCAATCTGCAGTGCGGTGAGCATCGGCGCATTTAACACATCGATATGGCCTAAAGCAGTTATTTTTAGTGTGCCCATACTGTTGTTGTTGTAGCGAGCATTTATGATTTCTCCACATACCTTGTTCCCAGTTTGCTTAATTTTTTTAACAATTTCCGCATGTGGTGTAGTGTGATGCAGATTCTTGATGACAATTCGGTAACACTTTTCATCCTTGTGTGTGAATGTATGGCCTATAAGTCCTTTCTGCCTTACCAGTGTCATAAGATTTTTATAAGCTTCAGCTGATGCGCAGTTTACTTTGAGTTGATTTTTTGTAACAATTTTAATTACATAATCTGTTTTCACTAAAACAGTCTCAACTGTTTCTATAAGTTTGTTGACGTCAGTGATCCCATACAATATTAGTTGAGGAGGTTTATTTCTCCTTTTCTCACCAGGTGCGTCAATCTGCTTTAATGTTGTTTCAGTTTGATCAACAGGTAGCTGTTCAAATCTGTTGGTGAGCAGTACTTGCTGTTGTGGTGGAGATGAGTCAGATTTACGAGGCCTTTTTGCTCTTGGTATAGGTATGGTCTGCCAGTCTGGCGGTTTGATTATTGTTGAGGGGTGTGCCATTTCTTGGTCAAATATGGGTGTATTTTGCTTGTCAGTGATACAATCATCAGACATTGTTGACAGAGAAGGCGTGGAGTTACTCCTAAAGTGCGTGAACATACATAGGTTTGATGTTTTTTTTATTTCATTGGATTGGGTTATTTCGTTATTAGTATCCATAAACTGTTCCCACGAGTAGGGCCGAAGTATAAAGTCGCACCAGAGGCGACGCCCATTCCCGTGAAGGCACATACACCACGACGTTAGCCGGGTCCGTCTGGGTTTTAGGTTTTAGTTTCTAAAATTAATTTTATTTAGATGCATTCATGTCCACGTCTTATTTAACATTTCTTGCCTAAAATGTATACTCGATTTTAAGAAAATGTTATATAAATAAACACATTTCTAAGGAGTAAGGAGTTTTATTTGTTTTCAGACCTATTTAGGTATAACGAATGATTTTTGATTCTTTGTCCATCAGATAGATTATTTAAAAATATTGGATACGTATTTTTTGTTTTATCATATACTCTAAAAATGACAGAGATAAAATGAGTTGAAAAGACGCATGGCGTCACGTCTAGCCGCGTTTTATGCATACTCGTGACGTTTTTATCCCCACTCTCAAACTTTAACACGTTTTAACTTTGTCTTTATTGGTTTATCAAAGAAAATAAAAATATGTATGTAATATTTTTGCATTATGTGATTGACGGACTAAACAGAATTTCATTTTTTTGACCCATTCGTCACGCCTATTATTGTTACTTACATATAAATAAATATTCTTTTACTCGCGGTCCGCCCCGGCTTCGTCCGTGGTCTGTGGTACATACATAGACTATAGCACTCGGGGACATCTTAGCTATCCATTGGTGAAAGATTTTATTTAATCGATTCAGTAGGTAGTTCCTGGGATTAGCGCGTTCAAACAAACAAACAAACTCTTCAGCTTTATAATATTAGTATAGATAGTACAGATTTACAAATTTTAAAAGCTAATGCTAGAAGCATTATCTGATAGTCCACCTTGGGATTATGCAGAGAGCGTAATATGGGTTCATTAAGGACTGTGTAGTATAAGAAATAAAAATATTTTACACAGTGATATAGCAAACATACTATAATAAATACGGACATATCATCTATGAGCGTTGCGATGGATTTTTATCTATGTAATATGCTTTGCTTATATTTATAAACGTAACTAGTTATACTTTTAGTAGGTATAGAATATGCCCGCGTAACTAAGTGGCGGGCGAGTTGTGCGTCTAGCTAGTCGCGTCGCATCTCGACAGTATATGCATGCAAACAAACCAATTACGGCTTTATGGCCCAAGGAATAACGTCTATATTAAAATGTAACTGAAAAAAAAAATGTACAAATGAATCTCTGTAAACAATTATTGTTTAATTTGATTTCCATGGTAATAGTATTATTTTCAAAGCTTAAATTAAACATTTTTGAAATAGTTACATATTTTGGTTTCTCCCAAAATTACGAATATTTTTCTCGCAAAAATCTGCAAAGTGAATCTATTTAATTTTTTTTTATTTGTTTAGAAAAATAAAACATTGTCCTGAATAAGTTGTAAAACTGCAGTTATCTATAATGTCTAGTTAGATAAACCAAAAAATCAGAAATTTTGTGAACCCTCTTGATTAATGGTAGTACCGGATGATTAATTAGTTTAATTTTGATTTATATAAATAGAATGCTAGATATATAACATAAGATAAGTATTTCGACAGAGTTATTTATTATGCTGTAGATATGAAATTAAACTTACTTGGAATTAAGTTTTTTTTTTTTTTTTTTGCATTGACGCGCATTTTAAAAATGTTTAATTTTTCTTAATTACATAATAAATAATAATGCTTAATGTTATAGAAAAAGAAAATTACAGTTATAGAATTATGTCCGGGTTAAGCTAATTTGATGCGCCTAAAAATCAAGAAAAGGATGCACTGTGTGCGCAGTGACGTCACTGCCACTCGGTTTCTTGTGTACAAAAGAGATAGCAAGACGTTACCACCACGCTCCCACTTTTCTTCTTAAGAAAACTTAAAAATTCAATTACTGCCTTAATTTTTAACCAATTTTGTTGTTGTTTTCGGAACAGGTTACTTTTTTATGTGTTTTATATGCAAATATTGCCTAAGTATGAATACAGTCAAGTAGTCTATTACTCAAGTCGAAAAGCCTAAGTGCATTGCTGTATGTTGGCGGCATAGCTCGCAAAATGACTTCTTGTAAATGGCTCCTGTAGGGTTCCAGCACTTGAATAGCGATTTGTTCCACTGTCCACCCTATGGATGTTACGAAATACCACATAGCTCTAAACTCCCTATAGAGCTATGTGGTATTTCGTTACAATGAATGTAGAAAAACTGTTTTTTGTAGCTAAAGTTTATTTTTTTAAGCTTTGCCTACACGGATTACAGATAGGAAATACCCATACCTATCAGTTAAAAATATCATGAGATGAGAGGTTTTTCTTGGTTACAGCGGATTTTAACGTAGAAATTTTCACTGGTTATCAAATAAATGATAAGTTAATTGATTGTGCAGCATAGAATAGATTAACTTTGAAACTAAGGCACTGCATAAACAAACAGAACATGTGGTCACGGTCGTTGTAATACGGTTAAAACGTCAGAAGTATGAAGGTATGCAAATAATCTTTTAATTTTATGTTTAGCATATATTGAAAAATGAATGTTTATTCCGTATGAGATTTCGATGCTCTTTGTTAGCATGGGATACCTATGTAGCTGACTTTGATAAGATTCATTTAGTTGTTCTAAGTAAGTAGTAGGCACGATTGTCGACTGTGTGTGATTGACGAATAAAGTTTCGTACCTACTACATGAGAAACGCGTGTACCAACCAGCCTACTCGCATTAATTTTTTTGTAACAATAGCGTTTGTATAACAATATCGCATATAAAACACGGTGTTGCGGAATAGGTAATACATTCTCAAGGTACAAAGGAAATTTACGAAGCACATAAAACTGTATCGGCTTTGCCTTCATACTAAACATTTTCATACAAAGCGTTCTTTGTGTTACTAGCCCTGATAGTGAAGAGGAATGAAAATACTGTTACTGGCATACAGTGAATATTCTGGCCAATTACTTCTCCTTTGTTGAAATAAATAACATTACTGTAATAACGGCTTCTACGAAAACATATTTATGGTATGAGCTAAAACTTTTTTTACTTACAATTTTATTTGCGAATAAATAAGGTATTCGTAAGTAAATTATTATTCGAATCTACTTTTTACTTTGATATTTCTGACCATTGTTATCTATACATAGTAGCAGTTAAATTCAAGTTACAGCCACTCCCGGGGTTCTTTCACGTATTTATTAACTTTAAGTCACACTTCTTACCATCGGGTCATTATCTGAAGAATTAAGAGAAACGTTATTACTATTTACTAACAATGAAAAATAAATGGAAATCTAAATCGATAGGTTGTATGTTCCTTAGTAGCTTTTTTACCACTCACCTGACTCTAACTCGAAAGAGAGTGGTCTATTGTAAGTCGTAAACCACAGACTATAACTAAGTTTCATTTAAACTATATCAAAACCTAGTATAAGTTAAAGACAATTAACCCATATTTCGGCCTTATCCATTATGCCCTGTCATATACTGAAACCCATAGCGACATTTTCCTAGCAACTGATCGAGGTGTCTAATTGTGTCATATACTGAAACCCATAGGGACATTTTCCTAGCAACGGTTGTTGATAGTTGTCTGAAACTGCGTTGATTTACTCGAATTCATAGGCGAATAGTTGATCTAGACACGCGGTAGCGTGTCAAGCCATGTTCAAGTACAGAACTGGCGAGCAGCACCGTGTGTAATATTACACAAACCATTTAAAGCCACTTCTGACCCCCTCATAACTCAAAAACTATTTCACATAAACGTGTCAATTTTGGCTCATATATTGAGACTTGCGAGATATGTGCTCCAAATTTCATAAACACATCTCAAACGGTTATTTAGATATTAACGGCCAAAAATCGTCATTTTTATCACTTACTCACCTATAGATCAAAACTCTAACCCAGTTCCAGATGACCTAGGAAGTTCAAATTTCGCATGCAGATAGGTACCTAATTAGGTAAATACAAAGGAATGTTTTTTCACTTAATTGATTCTATTAGGATCACTTAATAACTTATACTTATTAGTGCCTGTATGTAATGGTAATAATGTAAGAATCAGCAATCAGCAATTAAAACTTATGACAGCCGGTCTTTATGGGGATTTTAAGGTCTTCACGTGAATATATAACGGGCTGAATACAACCCTTAATTTTTTTTTTATCCAAATATTTCCGTTTTGGTACTTATAACTAAAGTCTTATATAGATTTAGTATTAATTATTGTTTCAATATTTAGCGCACATCAATAGTGTAAGATCATTACTTATGATTACGAACAGAGCAAGCTCTGTAGACGGCAATATTAAACCAACATAGATTAATAATTGGTCTCGCGCGCTCGACTAGATACCGCGCTGTGAAGAAAAATCATTTTCCAGAATGCGGCCACTTAATAGGAAAGTGTGTTGCCAGCTACTTGACTGGTGCCCGACCAATGGGAAAATTATTAATTGCTGCGGTCTTGTTACGTATTATAAAAAGTAGCTCAGAAAAACCTTTAAAATGAAATTAAAATAAAACTGGCCAAGTGTGAGTCGGCTCGCGTGTAGAGGGTTCTGTACTATTTTTTATTTTTCTCTATTTGGACCTCCTAAACAAATTTAAAATTATCTCATAGGTTTTCCTGTAATTTATGAATCGAAATTCTGGAATCGATAGTTTCGGAGATAAGGTAGGGGAAATGGTTAGTTTTTGTCTATTTTATTTTATAATTCTAATATTGAATCCTAAAATTGCAGAAAAACTTTCTTTTGATTTATTATTACACAGTACAGTATGTTAAACGTTACTTTAATTTTCTATTTAGCTTGGAGCTAATTGATTACTGACCTCTTTTTAGTTGTAACCCGGGTTTAAATACAGATAAATAAATAGACATACCCATCCTATTAATATTATAAACGCGAAAGTTTGTAAGTATTAATGGATGTTTGTTACTCTTTCACAACTAAACCGCTGAATTGATTTTCATGAAATTTGGTACGGATATAGTTCAAGACGAGGAGTCAAACATAGGCTTCCTTTTGACGCAGGCGGAGCTGCGGTAAACATCTTGTACATACGAGTAGATATTATCATGGCCTTTTTCCATACAGTAGTGTTGCCGGAAAATACATTACACATCGAATAATAATCGATTCTTTGATAGTTGAAAATATAATCTAAGGTATCGATAGTGATCATATATCGATAGTATCGATATTGATACTATTGATAATATATTTCTGTATTTTTTTTCTGTATGAGTTGAATGACGATGATTTGTGTTATGCCCGCTGTACATCCCGCCGCCGAGTTCCGGTATATCTGTATAGTATCGGTGCCTGAAATGCTTGGTATTGTTGTTAATCCATTAATCGATTATTTTTCATAAATTCTCAAAATACAATACTACAGATTAGATTATATCGATACTACAGATTAATAACCATTGATATAAACGATTACCTTTGTTGATTAAATCGATATAATTTATATCAACCCATTTCAATAATCGACTAATTGTTTGATATTGCAGTTAATAATCGATTAATTGTCAAAATTCGATTAAATTAATTATATCAATACTTTCGATATCATAGATTATTTAAAAAAAAAAAAACAAATTCGATTAATCTATTATCCGGCAACAATACCAACTACCTAAAGGCCATATTTAGAATGTTGGTCGGCGTAAAGTGGAAATGGAATTAAAATAGTGATAGGTTGCTAGTCGCATCGCCTACTGATAGGTTTGGTTCTTCGATTTTCGCCCACTTCCTCGGCCGGCTTATATGGTCTGCGCGGGAAGAGAAGCAGTAGTACATTCCACGTATTTACTTTTCTCCCAGATCAGCATTAAAGAAATAAGATGTTTGTGGCGTGCGTCCACGTCTTTTAAGGAAGCTATAGTTTTATTAAGTTGTATAGTATTAGTATTATAAGTTTTTTTATTTTGATAATTACTTGTAAATATTTTAAATAAACTGCAATACTAAAACTTGTTAATTTAGATAATTTAACTTAACAATTTGTATATTTCTAATGCCAACGAACAAGCGGACAAATGTTGTTGTTTTATATAGATAGTGAATGCGATGCGCGCGCATGCATGTCAGCCGCTGCGATCGGCTCGGACGATGCGCGCGCAGCCCACGCCACGGCGATCCGTGCGTCTCGCCGGCTCGCCAGTCCGAATACCATCTTGAGACTGAACGCACGTTGCTTGCGCTCGCATTCGCGCGCTTACGTAAACTCATTTCTCGCTTGATCCGTTCCTTCACTTTTCTCACCTGTATTTTGTGCTTATCATTCATCTTTAAGTTGTCGGTGTACTTGTATTGTATTTGTTCTATTTAATTGTGCTGAACTTTTAATTATAGTGTTAAATTACATATTGACTTTATTTAATTATCCCGCCTCATAGCACAATAGCCTAACTTATCATACACATTACGCACGCACCCCGCTTTATGTTAAAGACAGACAAAATTGTCAGAAAAAGTCAAAATCTCTCTTTTGGAGTCGGGAGTTAAAAAACAAAATATCTAAATAATAAAAATCGAAACCTCGGGGAATTTGGGATTATTTAATACACGGCAACATTGAGCACCGAGCGGTACTTCGCGCCATATTTTAGGGTTATATTATTTTCGTGAGTAATTTATGTCCATATTTCGAAATAATACAATACTTATTGATGGTATGTAATACCAGTATCTTCCTTATTTCTTTTAGTATTATTCTTACACAGTTTGACTACGCAAACTGCACATTTTGCGTCTACTTTTACATTAAATTTTATATTTATCTAGACATCCAACTCACTCATCGGTCGCGGCATGACTGACGCGGGTATGCCGCAACCATGCCGGTTTCGGCATGGTTTTAGTTGCGAATTTATGTAGTATGCCGACGGTATCTAGTCGTAGCGCAGCGGAGACCAATTATTAATAATCTATGTAAACCAAATTATGGCCTCGACAGTAAGTAAACTTGTAAGCTTTAACTGCAAAAACGTAAAACGATATGTTGATAGTACTTGATAGTGTAAGACAGTTTTGTCTCACTTCGGATATTATAGCTCTGCAAGAAACTTGGCTATTGCCAAATGAGCTCACTTTCCTGCAAAGTATCGATGGGAACTTCAGGGTGACTGGTACTTCCGCAATGGATATCTCGGTGGCCCTGCTGTGGAGGAGTGCGGTTTTCACCAATGTGTCTGTGCTGCCATGTGATAGTGATCGGTTATGTGCAATAACATTTGTGACAGGGGAATATCCCATTATAGTGATATGTGTGTATATGCCTACGAATACCACTGCTAATTTACCGAAATTCACAGACTGTCTAGGTAAAATAAGTACTCTGGTAGATGAATATGGCAGTGAATCTATTTATGTTTTGGGTGATTTTTATGCTCACCCGGGTGAGTTATTTCATGATGAGCTCACAGACTTTTGTTATGAATAAAACTGGTTTTGTGCAGATGTAAATAAGCTTGGATTGTTATCAGATACACCTTTATATGTTCATGGGTGTAGGCGATTGCTAGATCACTGTATTGTATCACAATATGTAATGCATACAGTAAGAAAGGTGTATGTTAAACATAATGTAACATGGTCCGATTACTTTCCTCTGATACTGGAGTGTGACTTCAAGTTATATATCACCTAAGATAATCAAAAAAGTAATGGCTGCAAATCGCACTGTTGTGTGGGGGGAAAGATGCAGTGAACAGATATCTCTGTATAGGAAAACTGTAATAAAAATTTAAATAAAATTAATTCACCATCTGAGTGTTTATCTTGTGATTTTAAATATTGTAATGCTGCTTCTCACAAATTACAAATAGATCAATTTTATTGTGATATAGTGTCTGTTTTGAGGGAGGCTGCATCGATATCTAGAGGTAAAGTGTAAAAGTAATAGACCGATTATAGGATGAAATAAGCACGTCAAAGAGTATCACTCAAAGACGCATGACGTTCTGCATCCAAGAGTAGACGTGCCTGAGACTCCTCTGAGGTCTCGGCTGCCCTCAGAGACGCATGACGTTCTGCGTCTGCAGCCCAGCGAAGTTCAGATTACTTCTGGCTTTCCTGGTTTCGAGCCATTTTTTGTGCTCGAGGTCTTGATGAGTTTTGTGACAAATTAGATTTATGTTTGCGAGGCATAATATTAGTTAAATCCGGAAATTACTCTTAATAACATTTTTAAAAAACTTTTCCTATTAATTAAACTAATCGGTATTGACAAATTGAACGAATCGACACGACACACTCAACAATCCAACCAATATTTAAATCCGAAAATTATTCTTATTAACTTTTTAAGTCTTATTAAGAAAACTTTTCCTATTAACTAAACTAATTCTTAATAGGTACCACAGTACCTATTAAGTATTAAATTAAGAAACTGAACGAATCGACCGACACACACAACAATAAGACCAATATTTATTTTCTGGAAAAACAAACAACCAAGAATCTTCGCGAAGAACAACAATAAAACACAATCACTTACATAGTCTTATTATTTCCGTACGACAAACTATATAGTTTAATTTTATGGTGGCGCCATCTGTTGATGTATACATTTCAATATGTTAATTTTTTTTTTTTAAATATAAGCAACACCATCTAATGTTGAATAAACAAAAATTAAATAAAAGCAGCGCCATCTATTGACGAACAGCCAAACAATTAAATATATGAATATATGGCAGCGCCATTTTCTTTTAACAAATAGCCAAACAAATTTTCATACATATTTTCTTCTTTTATTGCAACAATTTCGGGACTGAATTTTGGAAAAAAGTAGCCTATGTTTGACCCTAGGTCTTAAAATATATCCATACCAAATTTCAACAAATTCCGTTCAGCGGTTTGGCCGTGAAAGCGTAACAGACAGACAGACAGACAAACTTTCGCATTTATAATATTCGTCTGGATTATTAATTATTAGGCATTTCGGTACACGGCGCGCTGTACGACGCCGGAGTAGAGGGGTGGGAGCGGTGCGATAAAACCTTCACGCGAACGTGTCCGAGCGACTACCGCTCGCGAGTTTGCATTGCTCGCTTGATCAAAGGCAAAGCCCAAGGCCGAGGTTCGTCCCAACTGGGAGCCCCTTGTGCATTTGCCGAAAAGGCCGAGTGGTTAATAGCCCTCGCCTCAAACTGTCTTGCTGTCCGGTTGTCTCTCGATATCTGACCTATAAGGTTGCTATTTATGCTACCAAAAACATGGGTTTTCTTAAAAAAAATACTTATATATTGATGCATGTATGTATGTAAAAATCTTTATTGTACACAAAGATATGTATATTATATTTGTAGATACAATATATGTTTATTTATAATAAATATGTAAGTATGTTTGTGGTTATATTATTATTACAATTCTTTTAGTAAGTACGTATGGTATAGGCAATAGTTAAATCAAAAATTGATAATAAAAAAGACAATTACACCCCGTAAACGTAGGAAAATACAGTAGTTTAACAAAAACCATTTGGTATTAATTTTGTTATAAATAAGTACCTACTAATAATTTATGTACAAAAAGTAATATTATCCTATCTAAAACATAAATGTGAAATGAGAGCCAAGTTCAATATTATGATATATACCTTGGTTGTTGACTTCAATGGCAAAAGAAGTTAGATATAAATGGGTGCCAAGTTCAATGGTCAGTCCTGAAAAATTGTAGCCGACACTCATAAGTTTTATGACGTATCCATTGATTTTTAGTAAGGAAGGGTACCATTTTGAAATATCGTTAAATTAATCCAGTGACTAAAGCTCCGCTTGCCAACAAAAAGGTATCATGCATGGATTTCTATGCTTATTACATGATGCTCCGACAAAATGTTTTTAACATTCTCTCGCGATGCAGACAACTACTCAATGTTTTTCACCTATTGTATAGATATAATCTGGTGGTCTTCCTTATAATAAATAAATCAATCAATCAATAAATTTTTAGTAGACATGTACGTGAAAGTTGAGAGTAAACGCCTCCGCTTCATTTCTCTCAATCAAAAAAAACTCCGAGTAGAGAATTACATTCACTTGCAAGATGCTATCAGTAACGATGCCAATGTAAATCCCAATGACTTAGGTAAAATGGTGATTCTCCCATATTCGTTTGTGAACAGCCCCCGCTACCTGCACGAGTACACACAAGACGCATTCGCCTACGTAAGAACATACGGTCGACCAGATCTTTTGGTTACTTTTACGTGCAACCTTTCCTGGAAAGAAATAACAGAAGAATTAATGCCCGGACAAAGAGCTACTGACAGACATGACCTAACTGCCCGAGTGTTTCGATTGAAGGTTCAGAAGTTAATTGCAGTAATTACTAAAGGAAAAATATTCGGTGATGTACAATGCTACATGTATTCCATAGAATGGAAAAAACGAGGCTTACCGCATGTGCATATTCTGATATGGCTAAAAGAATAACTGCGTCCCAACTAGATTGATGATATAATAAGTGCTGAAGTTCTGATCCAGTCGAAGACAAAGAGTTGTATGACACAATAGCCAGAAATACGATTCATAGTCCCTGTGGCTCGCGCAACCCTGCATCACCTTGCATGAAAGACGGAAAATGTACGAAAAAACATTCCCGAGAGCTATTACAGGAAACAGTGCACAACGACAAAGGCTACCCGTTGTATAGATGCATAGCTCCCGATGATGGCGGTCGGTCTGTTACTGTAAAAGTACGCAACGGTGCGTTCGAAAATCTAGATGCAGCTCCGTCCGGGCGATTAAATATATATGCAAGTACATAAATAAGGGAAACGGCCAAGCCATATTTAATCTCAGAAAGGAAGGTGGGGCGCATTTCGTTAATGACGTTATGTTAGTAGCAACGAGGCGTCGTGGCGGCTCCTTGGCTTACCCCTGCATGATAGACACCCAACCGTCACTCATCTGGCCGTGCACTTAGAAAACGAGGAACGTGTCTATTTTGAATGTTTCTGTCTGCGTATGATGCTGCACCACGTCCGGGGTCCGACAAGCCACAGGAACCTTAGAGGCATATGCGTCTACTAGATAATGACAACCACTGGGATGAAACAATGGAGGAAGCCATGCAGTGCAGGTCACCAGCCAGAATTAGGGATCTTTTGGCAACTTTAATATCATCCTGTGGTGTTTCGAATCCTCAGCAGTTGTGGGATAAATATAGAACAACAGAATAACAGCTTTGTTGCCAGATTTGAGGAAATTTCCTCAAATCTGGCAACAAAGTTTAGACAGTGTACTGCGGAGGCTTTCTCTCATCATGATCTTATTTATCTGTCTTATAAAATTCGTCCTCCCAAACCCAACCCCAAAATAGTAATGCAGCGTAACTTTCGTTCAATTGATACAGATATTTTACGAAGGGATGCTGGGAGTTATGATTGGCCTACACTTCTTCGGAAGGAGTCAGTGGATGAGCAGGTCGAACCCAACATTAATTACTGATTTTCGTCCTATTTCTATTCTCCCTTTCCTCTCGAAAATCCTTGAACGTGTTGTTCAGCAACAACTTCAAAACTTTCTTTTCTCGAACAACCTACTTCACCTATTACAATCTGGATTTCGACAGGGCCATAGCACGACTACGGCTCTCATAATGGCATGGACAAACAGTTGATCACTCTTATTACACTTTCAGATTTTAAACAACACTGTTGATTACGATATACTTCTGGCTGTGATGCGTTCTCTCAACATACCTCCGACGGCAATCGACTGGTTTCATTTTTACCTGTATGGACGAAAGCAGCGGGTACATATTGAGGATGCATTCTCTTCCTGGTGTGATATCGCTGCTGGCGTTCCGCAAGGTGGCGTCTTATCTCCATTGCTGTTTGCTCTTTTCATTAATTCCATCACCTTAAATCTTCAATATTCCTACCACCTTTACGCGGACGATTTACAAATATACACGCAAGCTGATGTAGACAACTTCGCAACAGCCGTTCACACTACTAATGATGATCTAAGTGCAATATCGGTTCCTGAAAGTCAAAATCCCCTTAAAACACAAGTTTGAATTATCGGTAGCTCTCGACTAATCTGCAAAATTAATGTAACAGACTTCCCGAAAGTCTCGTTCGATGGTACGGTGATCTCTTTTAGTGCTTGCGTGAAAATGTCCGGGTGTCCTAATGGACAACTTCCTTACTTGGACTCCGCAAGTTGCCGAAGTCAGTAGAATAATGTTTGCAGCTGTAGGATCACTAAAACGACTAAAAATTTTTTGCCTTTTCCAAGGAAAATTACGCTTGTACAGTCACTACTATTTCCCATCCTTGATTACGCGGATACCTGTTATTTGGACCTAACTCAGGAGCAATTAAACAAACTTGAGCGTCTCCAAAACCTTTGTATCAGATTTATTTACGGTCTTCGTAAATATGATCACGTCTCTGAATTTCGCAACCAACTCAAGTGGCTCCCAATCCGACGTCGCCATGATTGGCATATTCTTTCCATGCTTTATTCCATTCTTTTTATTCCAACTTATCCACAATATCTAAAAGAACGGTTTGTGTTTCACAATCAACACCATGATCGACTTCGCAGTGCTTATAATCTCCGATTGGATACATCCGTACATTCTTCCGAATTTTACACCAACTCGTTTACTGTCCAAGCTGTACGTCTGTGGAACTCCTTGCCCGTATCTATTAGGCATGCCCAAACACTCTCCAGCTTCAAGACACAAGTGAAAGACTATTTCTTTATTATATATATCATTATCTTTCTATCACCTAAACCTCTTCCCGAGAAAATCTTTTTGTCTGCTGTTCGAATATTACCTGCCATAGTTGTAATTTTCACTCACTAAATTGCTCATTTATACTCTGATACGCTTAAAAATAAGTATGTATATTTATTTACGTTGTGTAATGCATGCGTATATGTGCACCACATATATTTACATTGGTATATTTTTTGTATGTGCTGCATAGGTACGTTATGCTTTTATGTTTTATGTTTCACTTTTTCCAATTGTTAATTTGCGCCTACCTTCCTGTTTCATATCCTGTTGGTTGCCTGGAAGAAATTGCTCTAGCGATATAGGCCTAGGCCGCCTTTGTACCATAGATAATAATAATATTCATGTACTTTCTACAATTTGATGCAATAAAGAGTTATTTATTATTATTATTATTAACGGGGGACTTTTGTGACGTGGTACAGAATGATATGGAACTGATTGGCAGCGTTTACCCTGATCTACAGAGTAATAAAAATGATGATTCGTGGCTTTGTCAAAGAGCAATACCTACTTGCTTCAAAAAATTACACTGTTATCCAAATTAATAATGACATTCTCAAAGAGATTCCTGGTAAAATGACAGAGTATTTGTCAGTAGACACTGTCAGGGATACACAACAGACCACTTCATATCCTCTAGAGTTCTTGAATTCCTTAGAGCTGTCAGGTCACATAAGCTGCAATTGAAATTAGGCGTTCCGGTTATGCTCATGCGTAATTTAGATGCGCCGCGATTATGCAACGGAACAAGGCTTCGCGTCACACAACTCGGGCGGAACATTGTTGGTGCCACTCATAGATTAATAATTGGTCTCCGCTGCGTCGAGCGCGCGAGACCAATTATTAATCTATGGTGCCACTATTTTAACAGGGGCAAGTAAGGGCGAGAATGTGATGATCCCCCGGATCCCTCCAATTCCCACGGAGCTTCCACTCCAGTTCAAAAGGCTGCAGTTACCCCTCAAGCTAAGTTTTGCCATCCCTATCAACAAGTCACAAGGCCAGACACTGCAGGTAGCCGGGGTACACTTGGAAAAGCCGTGCTTCTCACATGGGCAGCTCTACGTGGCATGTTCGCGAGTGTCCAATGCTAGAAATTTACATGTCTTAGCAGTTAATGGAAAGACACACAACATTGTTTACACTAGCGTCCTTAAATAGTGCTCTGTTCTGTATACATGACCGGTGTCTTTTTCCTCCTGGAAAAGATTTTCAAATTCCACGCGAGCGAAGCCGCTGGTAAAAGCTAGTTATGTAATAAAAGCAAAAATTTAAGAACAGAGCTTTTAGCTTTTGACTTCCTTCGAAGTCGTTACATTTCCCGCCTACCCTTATCAAATGATATTGTATATCTATTTATCCTAGCGTTTCTATATATAAGCAATTACTTAGGTTTATTCGGAAAAAAGTCATCAGAGGATGAATTGTCGCCTATTTCAAATTGTAAGGCGGCTTTTTTTGTCCAAAGCTGAAAGGTTTACTAATGGTGTACAAATTAATTTACACATTTTTTATAAGGGTTTGCTTGACTTGATCTGTGTCATGAGATTTTATAAACGCAGACTTTTTTTTTGTTTAGTGCGGTAATCAAAATATATTTCTAATAGTTAGGGAAATTTTTATAGCCCCTAAATTATCCATGGGCATACACATTTGCATTTTGAAGTCAACTCAGAAACTATTATTTTAGAATGACCATCTCTATAAAATTACATAGTATGGACTGATTGCAAACATGACAGTAAAGAAGAAGATGCCCTTAGTAACTACGACGTTAAAATATCAATCAGCGTAATGTAATTAGTATTTATAATTTACTAAAAGAATTTTTTTTACGTCGTACCTAGCGAAGCTCGGAATCCAAATCTGGTTGGGATGCAGCCGGGAAAACGGTGAAATGACGTCGATGATGACAAGAAGAAAATATTGACATTACAGGTATCTTAATATCATCTCGAATAGCAGGACAGAAACGAGTGAGCAAGCGAGATGTCGCCTTACACCTTGTATTGCACCATCTCGTTCACTTACTCGTTCCTGCCCTGCGTTTAGAGGTAATATAGATAGTAAGGGCCCAGGAGAAGATACATCATTAAGCCGTATTCACACACATAGTATTGTATTTATATATAATATTAGGTCCTTACATATGAAATTGGCGTTTTGTATGGGAGGAACAATATGTCGAATATTTTCTAATTTAATAACTTTATTTAATCAAAGTATGAACCATTGTTATCTATGCACTTTTGCCATCTCATAGGTTCATTGATCCCTTTACTAAAAAAATCACTCGGACGGGAGTCAATAAAATCTTTGAAGGCGGTTTGGACTGCCTCATCGGAGTTGAATTTTTCCCCTTGCAAAAAGTTATCCAAATTTCGAAAAAAATGGTAATCTGTTGGAGCAATGTCCGGGGAGTACGGTGGATGTCTTAGATATTCTAATTGAAGCTCTTATAATTTGGTAGGTGGTGGTGGTCTGTTGTGCAGTGTGTAGTCTAGCGTTGTCGTGAAGCAGCAGTGGCGTAGAGCGATTGACCAGCCTCGGTTGTTTAGTAGCTAGCTTATCCATCATGGTTTGCAATTGCTGACAATAGACGTCTGCCGTAATCGTCTGGCCAGATTTGAGAAAACTGTAATGAACGACACCGGCACTAGTCCACCAAACGCTTACAAGTAACTTTTTTGGGTCAATTTTCGCTTGGGACAGGATTTGGCAGGCTTGCCAGGGTCCAGTCATTGCGATGAGCGCTTTCGATTATCGTAGAGAATCCACTTTTCATCACAAGTAATGATTCGATTAAGAAATCCTTCATTATTGTGCCGGTCAAGTAATGTAACGCAGCAGTCGACGCGCCTTTGCCGGTTTGCTTCACTCAATTCGCGAGGAACCCACCTTTCAAGCTTTTTAATCTTTCCAATTTAAAACCGCAGTCTGCAGCTAACTCGGACGTGGTTTGCGATGAATCCGCTTCCACAATAACCTTCAATTCTTCATTGTCAACTTGGGTCTGCGGCCGTCCAGGGGGCTTATTCTGCAGGTCGAAATTTCCAGAACGAAAACGTTGGAACCAAAAACGCACTGTGTTTTCTTTTGCGACACGACCGCCATACACATCATTAACCCTTCGAGCCGTTTCCGCAGCACTGGTGCCACGGTGGTACTCGTACTCTAAATAATACGATATTTCAAGTTTTCCATTTTGTAAACTGAGCGCCGCAAACAGAAAAAAAAACAAATGAATAACGGTTTACGAAACATAAATCTCTCTATTCTCTACTCATATTCCCATCCATCATTCCGATTCCTACACTCACTCCTTTTCAGCCCAAGCGGTAAGATTGTGGAATTCATTGCCAGCTGACATACGAGACTCGAAAACTATCTCAATATTTAAGAAACTAGTTAGAGAGTATTATCTGTCCTTAGCACAATAGGTATTTATGTATGTAAGTTGATTAAGTATGTATTATTTGTAATAGTATTTGTGTATGTATGTTTATATCATAAGGATTTTATAATAGTTTTAGCTAGATAATAAGGTATAGTCTTCACTTTTCCTTTCCTTTCTTTTTTGTACACGCTAATTACCTTTTTTTGTCTTTTCTTGTCTTTTCCTCTCTTGGGTCTGCTGGAAGAAATTTCTTTAGAAATAAGCAGCTCCCTTGTACTTTCTTTTCCTCTTATGTATAATCCTTTACATTTTATTGTGTACATGAATAAAGTAAATAAATAAATAAATACATGTGAATATAGCTGTATAAATTTGAATTTGGAATTCCTAACTAAAGAGGAGAAATTTGTGATTAAAGTGGCCAGTACGACAAAACGCCAATTTCATATGTAAGGACCTAATATATAAATTCAGTCCTTCCAGTAATAGCTTGTCGGAACGTGTTGCAATGCCACTGACACAATAATCAAATTTGCATAGTATTACATGATTATTGCGGCATGTAGCGGCGTGCACAATGCTAATAATTGTTGCCATTCCAATTGCATAAAATTATTGTCCCGTCGAGTATGCATTGAGCCTTTACATTGTTCATCCACTTACGAGTTAGTATCATTAATTATAATGGTATGGTATATTATGTCAATAGTAATAAATGAACACTTTATTGTGTCATTTACAAACATAGATAAAATAAAATATTCAATCAAATTAAAATAAAAACGATTTCCCATGAACTTATCGCTAATGCGAATTCGAAGTATGCAATTTAAGAAAAGAAGTAAAAACCTTTTTTATTTAAACTCTTAGCACGCCCAAAATAATTTAATTAATTATTAAAGCCTTAAATTAGTAATAAGTCATTCAACTTAACCAACGATTCCAAAGAAAATAAACTGAAAAGGAAATGAAATTTCAACCTAAATAAACCATTGCACAGCCAGGGAGTAATCAAAACTGAGAAATTAGCGATAGTAAAGCAGTTTTCTCCGTAAACTGAATGAAAGTCTAGTCACTTAATTAAAAAAAATAAAACTTTCTTGAATATCGTTGAAAAAACACATTAAAGTAGGCGACTCATCAATCTCGAAAAGTTCTAATCGCGCTGTCACTGAGAAAGTGGCTTAGCCTACCCAGAAATGCTTATAAAACAATGAATTTTTTTTCCCCAAGTGTACCTTTCTGAACAACTTTTAATGAGCGGCCATTTTATGAGGTTAAACAATTTTTAGTGTCTTTTTGTTGAATCTTATTTGAACCGTTTTGAAATGAATAAAGAAATATGAATGGAAAGTGAGTTACTAAATATGGTCAAAAATGTGTAAATCTATCTTCCATTAGTCAACATCAAGATTGTTAGACATCTCTGGCGGAGACAAATCTAGGTATTCTACAATTAAAGCTACATTTGATGATTTTCAGAAGTCAAAAGCCTTTTTTTAATTCTATCCTGATTTTCCTTTCTATGACAGAAGCCCTTACGTATTACACTACTTACAGTAATTTTTCTTTGCGTTTTCTGTAACGTCAATGCATTTTTAAACATAACACTAATCTGTACGTTTATTACCTAACATACGCTACATCAAAAATATCAAATTTCGTGCACGCAACCAGGTCTTACGAATAAAACCTCTCAGTTGATCTCTTAAAGTCTAATTTCGTTTGTGTAATTAAATTTTAAATCCGGGTTAAGAGGACCCTTGTCAGAATCTTCCTGTCGGTCCAGAGCCGTGGTCTTTGAGCTAGATACCGCCTGAAGGTAATTATTTATGCAGCAGGTTAAGCAATGCAAGTCGAACGGATGATTGCTGAATATTAATAGGCTTTCATAAATCATATCCGACTTGAGGAAATTAATAAGTAGCAAATTTCTTGACTTAGGTCGGTCCAAAACATTATTAAATTTATATAAGTGTTGCGGCTGCAAGTAGTAGTGAACTCGGGATTTTTATCTTTATTACATATCCCTTATTATTATATACCATTTATGACGAAGGCAAATTCAAATAACAACAAAAAAAACTTATTCAATATGGCGCTGTCCTTCAGAAGATTACGACATTTTGAGATTTATTTTTAACTAGCAGCCCGTCCGGACTTCGTCCAGGTTATATAAATTATGTAGTTGGCTGAAGCTAACCTCTTAGTTTAGCATCTCTTTCAAAACCGGCTACATAGATCTCTTTGTGGTCGAGTAGTTTCTATTAACCGATGAATACCATACGTACTCATCTCATGATATGATGGTGAATCCCGCCACCGAAAGTATTGCCAAGAAAGATCGAAACATAAAAGTTTCGATCTTTACGGCTCTATGGGCCACATCGGTAGGCATATTCAAAAAATGGCAAAGTCAAACTATCAAAACGGTTAGGTACGTCTACCGATGTGGCACAGGCATAAGCCCATAAAGGAAGATAGATTTTTCAGAGGAATAAAATGTGACAATTTTTTTAAATTCCGAGTCCCTCACGACTTTGTCTCTTCAGCGTTATCTGTCTACTCAGCTAACATCCACGGGGAAAATACGTAACATTAAACCGTAAATATTTAAAAGAAAAATTCTTAGCACTCCCCCAGTTTCGTCCTTAGCTCCCGCTTCTATAACGCTTTCCCTTCTGGTGTTTCCGTTTCTATTATTTTTTGGCATGTTTTACGACTGGCTGCCTCCCTAACGTCAATCTTCCTTGGGAACGCAGAATGTACAGTTAGATTGATTTCACTGGTTTTTCTCTTATCGTGTTTGACGACACCTAAGCTTGAAACACAAAACAAAATCCGTAATATCTTTTGGATGGAATGCCCGATTTCATTCATTCAAAGAGTAATCTACAGGTAATAAACCATTCTTAAATATGAAATAAATTATTTGGATAAGGAAAATATCGAGAAACGAATAATGTGGCCTAGTTTGTACCGGTGTTACTATTGCAAATATTAACATGAAAAAGTAGTTGTTGTGACGTAACTGCGATAGTTAGACATATGGTACCCCAGAATTTTTTGTAAATGATTTTATGATGTACAATACTGTAGTAAATTATTTTGATCTAGCTCATAAGAAAGACAGCCAGCGTTTGCAATGTAAGGGCAAAAAATGTGTCAATTTATGACATCACATCAGTACTCCTTTACTATATTATACATCTATACTAATATTATAAAGCTGAAGAGTTTGTTTGTTTGTTTGAACGCGCTAATCTTAGGAACTACTGGTCCGATTTGAAAAATTCTTTCAGTGTTGGATAGCCTATTTATAGAGTATAGCTATAGGCCTAGCGAAGTCGGGTACGGGCTGCTAGTGTATTATACATATAAACCTTCCTCTTAACAAACGTTGCGTACTTTTAAAGATTTAAGCATACATAGGGACAGACAGCGGAAAGCTACTTTGTTTTTTTACTATGTAATGATTAGTATGTGTTTTTACGCTTAAGTATTGAGGAGACGTCTCTGATGAGACAGACGAACGAACACTACTAATTCAGTCTGTAATAAGGTTCTACACTCTTTACACACGGATCTCTAAAAGAAGATAATGAAAAGAGACAAATTGTCATTTGAGTAGATTCAAGAATTTCCAAATGGCACAAACAAATGGAATGCAATAACAGAGGCATTTAGTATAAAGACTTAAGCGGAGAAAAGAAAAAACGAAAACATTTACATTTAAAGCGAAAGAATGACGACGGAAATTTGTAAAGCGCTTCAAATATTTATTGCCATGCCTCATTTACAATCGTTCAATTTGTCTCTTTTCAGTTTATCATCTTGTATTGTTGTAACGGGAATTCCAACTTATTGGATTTTCTATGGCTTCCCGCTTCAAATTGTAAACAAAGTACTTTAGCTCTGTATAATAATATTATCAGATTTTCCAGTTGTTAAATTTACCTAATACAATGAGTTGTTTCCTTCTTGTACCAATTGTTTGCCTGTTGATCGCTGGTTCTAATTAAATTCCCAACTTTTCTTTGTTTTTAATTTCCGCTTGTCTGAGATCGCGATTTATTAGAATTCCAATTTTGTATCTCAGAGAGCACTTGAAGAAAACATTCGTCTAACAAATATCAAGAATTGTTTGTTTACCTTCTTTTGAGTGAAAGAACTAAATTAAATTAAGTACAATGTATTACGTTACGTAAAAATAATGGTATAAGATGCCACTACTTAGTTATAACTCTAATTAGGTAATATTAGATAATTAATTAGATACAGATCAATCATATTATATAATCATACCACACTGCGCCGTGTGGCAAAAAAGAGCTTTTGTATAAAACCGAACGTAGCAGAAATTTTGCGACTCATTTTCTGCGACTTATGACTCACAATATTACGCTCGTCTGGCTTCACCCTAAATCTAAATACCTATAAATAGGAAAATAGTAATGCACATTACGGTAAAATCAATAAAATAAAATGACGACATGCAATTTATCTACCAAATCAAATTTTAATTGCTTTCCTTCATTTGGTCCCGTCAATATTCACAGCGAAATCATGCTTTTATAATCAAAAATTACATTTGAATGAATGAGGATCGTTGTGTGTTTGGGAAAAACAGCAGACAGAATACCAGTGGGTCGTCCCAGATACCGCTGGAGCGTTGCAGTCCAGGCTGATTTGTGACAACTGGCGAGCCATCGCGCGAATAGAACTCGTTTTGCGCCTTCTCGTTTCAGAGGCAAAGATCCACTTCGGGTCGCTGAGCCAGCGGAGAAAGTATATTTTAAGTTTGTTCATAAAAAATTAAAGGCTGAATAGAAAATTTAAATACTTACAGAGTTCAGAAAAATTCTAAATCTATGATGGTTGTTCCAATCTAACCGCTGTCAGTTTCAGCGTTATTCAATTTCGAATAACAAATATGTCGGTACACCCCTCGTACTCGTAGTAATTCAAGTACAAAAATGGAAAAAGACGCATGTTATTTTTAATATAAGTTGTTTCCTTTATTATGCACTGCATGTCATTGTATTTCAATTTTAGTATAAAGCGTATATAATAATAACAAGGAATTTTTCATAACTTATACAAGAAAGACCTGGTTTTAAAAAATATTCTTTTTTGTCAGTGCGGCTTGCCTGAAGTTGTCTGGCCCGGATGATTACAGGAAACTGCACTTTATTACATTCAGAGGAGAAAATTTTAATTTTAAATACTCTTTTCAGTGAATTTTATTCTTTAGAATACTTTTCGTTTTGAATATAGTAATTTGTTTTAAAGATTTTTCTACCCTTTGACACATTTTAGTCCTTAAATTGTTTTTCATATGACAACTGAAAGAATCTGTATAAAGTTAATGAGATGTATCTCTTTATTGACAGACAGACGAACTGAAAGCTTTATGGAATCCTGTTTTAACATTTTGTCTGAAATCCTCAATCAAAATTAATAAAGGCGTGTTTAAATTACATAAAGAGGATTAAATTACAAGCAAAATACCCTTTATGTAAGTTAAATCGTATCACGATCTCAAACGACTGCTATTTATCAAGTTAAAGGCGGTAATGAGAGAACTTGTGCGATTAGAACCATTATTGTTCTACTTCGCAATTATTGCAATAACATTATCGCCCGCCGTTAAAACCCTCCAACAATATAGATGAACTTTTATTCTAGTTTGTGATATTTGTAACTGCGGATATTGAATTTTTCAGACTTTTGGTCGTGTGGTATTTGACTCTACCACACTGGCTTGATTTCACCAACATCGATCCTATCAGAGAGTAACTAATCTAAGTATAAAAAATGAATGGCAGACATTTTTATTCTAGAGACAGAGTTTTTATACCGGTGTTATACGTAGATTAACTGTATATTCTCGGATTAACGGTGAAATGTAAATTCCATTATACGAGAGTAAATTGTGTCATTATCCTTGGAATAAAACGTATCCGACTTTGGTGAAATCGACCGTAAGTTAAGTAAACTTCTTAAACTTTACCTCATTCTTTCTCTATCTGTAGATGTTGTACAAGTCGACAAAACGCAATCACAAGTATTTATTTTTCATTTAAGTAATTTATTGCGTCAGATAGTTGGTTTCACCTATAATAACTTTTCCAAAGTGGATCATCTCTCTACTTATTTTTTTTAAACTATACCAAAAACCACCACACAAGCGACGTGGTCCACCCTTATGTTTTGGCGTAAGCTCACATCTAGTCCTGTTATTGTTGTTATATATGTTGTACTAGATAAAAGCTTTTCTTTCGTTCGATTAGAACACATTCCAAAATCTTTTTACATACGAATTCATCGCATTCAATCTCTTCTTCCCTATGGGTCAGTTCAGACCAAGAAGAGCGCAGCGGAGAGGATTTTTTAAGGCAATCAAAAATCACATTTAAAACTATTACTATATACTAGTATCCTCGAGAACGCGCGAGCATTTTTTGTCTTGTTCAAGACAAATTAAAGAAATGCTAAAAAATTGTAATAATTTTAAAGTTGATTTTCGAGTGCCTTCAAAAAATCCTCTTCTCTGCGCTCCTCTTGCTCTGAACTGACCCTATTGGTCCTTACCTAATATTCCATTTATGGCACGCGTGAACGAACGCGGCCAACCCAATTATTGGCCACTCACAGCCGCATTGGAATGCATCTAACTTCGCGGTTGCGGAATGCATGTCGAATAAATTAACTAACTCTACCGATGTATTGATCACTTTTTTTAATAATTTGATGTGTTAAGTTGTCTAGAGACAGAGACAAACGCACAGATTGAGTTAGCCTCAAAGTTAGTTCGAGACTTGTGTCATAAGATACTATATTTTACATACATAAATGTATAGATTTACACCCAAGATCTGGATTTGCCCTGGAGCAATCTGAAAAAGATAATTTTCCATCTTGTTTAGACCGGGGGATCGGAGCCTCCATCCAGCATTATGTTAACCATTACGTCACGGAGGTCAATGTATGTAAGTATTTGGTTGATTTTCCTCTCTCTGTCTCCTACACACACACTGTTTTCCCAACTACAGCAGGGTATTTCAATATCCGGGATCTACATCTCAACATACAACATCAACCATTTTCCTAGACTTTCAAACATTCAGCTTTATTTGTTAGGACAGGACTACTTTCTTACTCCTTTGATACTATTGAAAGGTAAATTATAGAGCTTAGATAGAGATATTTACCACGTCTTTAGGTGTCGCTTCTTTTAGATTTAGTTAACAAATAAATAGAAAAAAAGTTTAAAATATAAACTCAATAACATCGACTATTATTGCATTTCATCAAAAACGCTCGCATGAAGTCTATAAATTTAAGCTTTGAAGGCTGGAAATAAAGCTACTGCACAGCACATGCATCACATTATATTGCGAAGTTTTATGCGTTTTAAATTAAACAGAGGCTGCCCCAGTTTTCTAGAATAACATTCTATAGAATAGAAAAAAATATTAAAATATTAGGGTTTTGCATTTGGTTAAAAATTGGTTTAGTTAGTTATTTTTGCAAAAAGTAGACTTAAAAACAAAATATACTTATTTTTGTACTTATTTGTCTTATCAAGTACAATAAAGTGTCAATTAATTAACAAATATATATAATAGGCATTGATATAGTTTTTAGAACTTGATGAAAAACCAAAAAAAATATTAATAAATTTATTAATTAATTAGTTTTTAAACAAATTTTAGAACATAAGCAGATAAAGATAAGAGACAAAGTGTAAGAATTTACAAATACATATAGATATCTGTTTCCCTGTCATCCATTTGCGCCATTTGGCTAGAACTAATTGATGCAAACATAAACTAATAATTAGTTAGGACCAACTATCGATTTATACACTTAGGTACATAATACATTGATACATTGCCATACATAAAGTATGAAAAAATGTATATAGAATCTTCCCTAATGGTGACACTCTTGGTGAAAAGTGCATGATACGAATTTAGTATGGAAAAATATCTATACAGAGAACACTCGAGGTCAAAAATGCATGACCATATTTAGTACGAAAAATATATTATATTATTTAGTCTGAAAATGTATATAGAGACTTCCCCAGATGTACACTCGAGGTCAAAAGTGCATGGATACATTTAGTATCAAAAACGTCTATGGAGATCTGAACCCAATGGTACACTTGAGGTCAAAAGTCAATAGATTTAGTGTCGAAAAATTCTACAGATATTAACTCCGATGGCACTCGTAGTGTCATTGCCTACAACCTAACATATTATGTTAATGTCAGCCATTACCTGGCCGAGGCATTCAGCCAAGTCCCACGTAAATCACACTGCGTTAGCTCAGGGATTACGGCGCGCTGTTCGAGATTACGCCCAACCCAGCCCTAAACATGTTTAATCCGGACCAAACGTTAAATACATTGATATATTGCTGTTTCTTTTTTAAATAGGTCACTGTGATGACCATAGATGAAGTGTAAAAAACATAGAAATAGGAAGAAATTTCATCCCCGATCTACGACACAGATTATGTCAAATATTTTATCTGGGGTTTAAACCACTTTATTGTTTTTTTCTTCTTGCAACCAGGCTAAATACCTCCATACGAGAAGAAGAAAATAAAACATTTTATCTCTGGTTACATACACAATTACACAGTGACCGATTAATGATTGATATTTTTCACTCCAAGAGATTTTGAAGTAAGTTATTGTAGAATTAAAATATAACTTATTTTGTATTGTATTGTATAACTTAGTCCTCTCGGCACACGAAAAAAGTCTCAGGAAACGAAGTAAGTAAATAGTGTAAATTAAAAAAAAAATGTCTACAAGAATAAACGAAACATTACTCTGTTCATGAAATTAGAATTCCTTACAAAAATGGGCTGGGCAAAATTTACGAAACTATTCTAGTTGTAATATCCTCTAAATCAGGCACCTTAAACGATGCTCCTTCGAAACTTCAAAACACGGCATCTTGCTAACAGTAACTTTTCATTAACTGCCTATTAGTGTGATCACCGCAGCCATCTATCCTAATATAGCAAACAGATAGTTAAGAAACTACACAGTTCAGGGCCCTTGATGAATTGAAGAGACATTACTTTCATTATAACAATAAATGGCCTGCTCTGGCTTTACATTGGCATTATTATTTAAGTTTGGGTATTAAGGTTTTTAAAATTTGGGAAATAGGTACAGTCAAATGGCAAGATATGTTATTGGTATACACATGTTATTCGTATTTTTACTTAGTATATAAACAAGCTTACGGCAAACACAATGGTAGACGGATACAAAGGCACGAAGATACATTATGGCTTCGTGAAATAAAATCTCAATGAATGTCAACAGCAATTATTTTCTATCCAATAATAAAAATACGACGAAAAAAAACAACAGTGTCAAAATATTTCGAAGACGAGGACGCAATTTCGATTCAAATAACTTTTACATACCAAATTGACGTCAATGTCAGTTACTGCCTCTTTCTCACGACAAAATTGAGGAGGACAACGGGGCCGGCCGGCCGAAATTCTGAATAATGGATGAGATAGACATAGTCGGCCGCTTGTGCTTCTGTGGACATTTTAGTATTAGGTCAAGGTAACACGTATGTGTTAACCTGAGAAGGCTTTATAAAGCCTGGGTCACACCACACCTAGGATTTTTGAGCAGCGCTACCCGCATTATAAGTCTTAGTCCATACTTCAATACTAATATTATTACTAAGTGTGTCTGGCAGTTTATTCCGTTTAACGACCGTAGATAGTTGAAGACCATGGGTCAAACATAGGCTACTTTTTGACGTAAACAGAGCTGCGGGTAAAAGAGTGTTCTATAAAGGTTTTAAAGAATTGGTTTTTGCTTGTGATTTCTTGTGACAATTTCATCGTGAAATTTTGAGCCCTCGCTCTACATTTTCTTCTGTCCTTGCATTTCCCTTATCTATATAGGGAAGTAAAAGTATTAGAGGGATCAACGCCGTTGTATTTTTTATTATTATTGAAGATTAGAACTTAATTAAGTTTATATTTGTATCATAAAGTCGGAAATAGATGTGAGTGATCAAAACAGAAAAAAAGCTTTTACGTGATAACTAAAATACGATTAATATTTTCCTTAAGAAATAATTGGAATAGTGACAATAAAAAATTGACGAAATATTAGCAATTAACGATAATTGCTACAATATACGACTCGTAAAGTTTAGTGTCCACGATTCCTTATCGTTAATTAATTGTTGTGTATCAAGCACTAACCAGACCTTTATAAGGTCTTCTCAGTTATAACAAGTTCACTCAATTTAAGGCCAGGGCAAGCTCAATTTTTTTTCTTTTCGATTCTGTTGAATTAGTTCAAAAAATAAGATGTTTGTCACGTTTCAACGCGGTACTTATCTCTCCCTTTTAAGGTAAGATAGAGTATAAGTTGGTATAATTTTATCATCAGTTGGCTATGTCTTTCGAATATCCTCAGTTACTAGTAATTGCTTCAAATTTATAAATATACTTTGGAATATATTCATATTTAATTTTTTGAAGGCGATTGCTCAGCTATACATTTAAATATCCATATGATTGAAATACGCGACAAAAGCTCCACCTCGTAATGTTTTATAATTCATATTCATTTTGTGATGCGAGGACATCAAGCTTTAATTCTATTCAATATAAGTTCAATAAATGTCTACATGACTAAGCTTTTCCACGTACTCATAAAGATCGTGTAAAATTATAAATTGAAATTAGATTGTACCTTATATTTATTTCCTTACACTCCACGATTTCTACTGAAGCAATCTTCTTCAAATTTCGTATATGTACGTAGTTTACAAGAACAAAGAAGGATAAAGGCATCTTTCACATTGGTACAAACTAACAAAAACTATTCTTAGCTATATAACTACAAAAAATAATTGAAACGCACTCCAATAGAATGGGGATTATGTCGGATCATGTTTTTGTTTCATTCATTTTCTGGTCGGATGAATTTCCTGGAGGCAGATAGCCGGATGCCATTTATCCGACGACCGTATATGCCTCATTCGGTATGTTTTACGAGTGTATGTACAGGTAAAACTTTAAGGCAGTATTCGGGTAAAGTAAAATTAAATGCAAGTCGAACTAGAAAATATAAACATATGTATATATAACACGGGTCTGCCCGCGTCAAATTGCCTTTGTTAGACCCCGGGTCTCCAACCAAACCAAATACCAAATTTCATCAACAGACAGACAGACGAACAAACAGACATATTTTCGCATTCATAATATTAGTATGGTTATAACTAATGTAGAATAAATAGTATTGTTTACAAAATTTACATCAGGTTTTTCTTGGATATCATTTACTTTAACGTATTGTCAATTTATTTATTTATTAATTGATCTTGCAAACCCTGTAAACGAAATTTCATTCATTCACATGGCTTCCTGAAACCAAACCTGATTATCATTAGATTTTATTGGGATAAAAAAGATTCTATTTTGCAGTTGATTTTCTCTTCAAAAAATTCTCGCTTGTAAATCTATATATATAAAAATCAATCCCACTTTTCGTTGTAATTTTATAACTCAAGAACGGGCTCACCTATCCAAACCAAATGTTTAGGCTTTGTTCGGACTATTTAGTAGATGGTTTATGTGAACTTTGCACAAAATCGGTCGAGCGGTTCTTCATTTATAACTTTACACGTAGCGTAACACGTACCGGGCCGGTAGTACTCGTATAGTATAATGTTATGAAACCACCACTGCCCATTGCTGCATTGTGGTTTGTACTGTGTACAATTTTATCGTGGCTATGCGAAAATATAAACTTAATGTCATTATGCACTCAACTAACAAAAGCTTTATCTCTTCTGCTTTTAATTTGTCACGAGTTTTCCTGGATATAATGTATGTCTTTGATTGAGATTTAAGATGAGACTACTCTTTTACTTTCAAAATAGTAAACGGTAATAGGTAGGTATTACATTTTTTTTTATATATACATTTTTCGATAAAGGTGGCAATAATATGGGGAAGAATATTATTAGGTGTGCAAATGAAAGACAGGCTACATTTTAGAACCATATTGATTGAGCCCTATGCGATCACAGTAATCATATCATATATATAAATAATTTCTGCTTAGATTTATATTTTAAGTTATCAAATTAATTTCAAAGCTAATGCAACAAAAAGTTATTAATTAAAACGAAAGTCACTTACTTTCCTATACTTAGATCACATCTTAATTTGTGCTACAGGAAGTTATAAGTAATATTGATAAACACTCAAGAAATAAATTAAGTTGAAGTTGGGTGGTTCGGGTAACTTGAGAGGTGGGAAGAGTTCTACCAATATTGACAGCGGCTAAGTGTCTTGAAACTTGGGAATATTCCCTACCTAGATCGATACAAACACCACTAATTTGTTAACTAGATAAACAGGAAAGATACAAGAGCTTTAACTTTAGGATCCCGCTGTTAAATGTAACCAGAAGCCCAGACTCCGGCCTCTTGGGAGTCTGAGGGCTAAATATAATACATATCTAACGTACGACTTACTCCCTACAGATGTCTATTTCAGTTTTATTGGAGGTTGAATTTTGTGATGAATATAATTTTCGACGTACGTATTGCCGCTTGAAAAATAACAAACCTTGTTTTACATTTTTAAAGTTCCGTCCCAAAAGGGCAAAAATGGGATTTTTACTGTCCGTCTTTCTGTCGGTCTAGACCAGTGATTCCCAAAGTGGTCCAGGTGGACCCCCAGGGGTCCACGGGAGACTTGCTGGGGGTCTACGTAGGCGTGAACAAAAAATGGGGGTCCATAAGATGTTAATGGGGGTCCACGAAAATTTATCTGCTTTTGATAGTAAAGAGCAAAAATGTAAGCATAGTTTTTATAAGGGCCTACCTACATTGTTTTAAGTACCTATCTAAGCAGATAATATTTTAATAAGGCAAGCGACTGTTACTTGTCCAAACTTGTGTATTCGATATTACGTACAATTTCGTGTACAGACTTGCAAAGCGCTATCCGCCCGACAATGCTTAATGCTTGTTCAGACATGAACTTGATCAACACTATAAATACTTGATGCCAAAGGCAACCAAACGCATTCATTTGTTTCCGGAATTTCGAAAACAAGGCGGAATTTGGAAAAAAGTTGTGAGAAAATTTATATCTGTGTTTGCTAGTGCCGGAGAAAAGTAAGTAACCTACCTTTTTTTGTTATAGTACTTAAGTATTTTGTTTACGTGTACTAGTCGGTTGATCACAACGGCCTGTATAGATAGGTAACTTAGTAACTTACAGATATTTTAATTGTCCTCTTTCGATTTGAAGACAAACACAGCACGTTTTATTCAATTGTTTTTTCACGAGAGAAGCACTGCCTCTCTAAAAAGGCCGAATAAGCAATATTGCAGAGCAATTAATTTTGTAATTTTTCTTGCAAATAACTACTAATTTTATAAAACAGTAATTTCATAATCATGTTAAATTGATTTTGAAGTAACTATTTTATCAAAACTATTCCTTTTCGGAAAGAGCGAGCGGTGCGCGGGCGACGGGAAAAGGGCGGGGCTTGAACTTCGATGCCTGTTTGTCACGTTTTAACAATGAAGCCGCAGACAAAAAATACGCAAATACACGGAGCGCGTGAACTCATTGATTTAATAAAATGTTAGTTATCGTTTTTATGGACAATTTTGGGATTTCGACGTTTATTTTTTCCTACACAAATATGATCAGTATTCGATACTGAGTACACTAATTTTTATTTATACTATTAAAAATTTGTGGTAAATTATGTACTTTAAAATTGATACCGTTTTGTGAAAACGTTTGTATTTGTCTCAGCGGTTTATTAGTTGGTCCCTTTACAAGCCGTAATTCTATTTCCGCGTGCTGACAAAGGCTGCGGTGTGATACCTATATTCAGAAAAAAACTTGGTTACTAAAACATTTTTTTTACAGGTAAGGTAACTGACACGAAACATGGCTACAGCAAAGAAAAAATGTCGACAATATAGTGTCGATTATTTGAAATATGGTTTTGTTCCATCAGAGGCAGACAAACAATTGCCCATGTGCCTATTATGCAACAAAGTTTTGAGCAATGACTCTATGAAACCATCAAAGCTCGAAGATCATCTAAAAAGGTGTCATACTGATAAAATAGGTAAAGATTTAAAATATTTTCAAACATTGAAAGAAAAATATGGAAAGAGACCCACCATGCACAGTATGTTCGCTTCAACATCTCAAAGTAACGATGATGGCTTGCGGGCATCTTACAATATCTCATTACTTATAGCAAAATCTGGAAAACCGCACACTATCGGAGAACAATTAATTTTACCCGCTGTTGAAGAGGTTTTAAAAACTGTTTTGCACAAATCTCCATTTGACGTACTAAAAAGAATTCCATTAAGTAACAATACTGTACAAAGACGCATTGATGAAATGAGCTCTGATATCGAAAGCTTTTTGTGCAATCATCTGCAAAAAACTCATTTTTCTATACAACTGGACGAGTCAACGTTACCCAGTAATGAAGCATTACTATTGGCATATGTCCGATTTATTGTTGAGGAAGAAATTCACGAAGAATTGCTATTTGCCAGAACTTTGGAGACTGACACTAAAGGCGAATCAATATTTAATGTCCTGAGTAATTTTTTTACGGAAAAATCGATCCCATTTACAAACATTATTTCAGTGGCAACAGACGGAGCTCCTGCAATGGTCGGGCGATATCGTGGGTTTATAAGTCATCTCAAAAGAATTATACCAGGACTTACAGCTATTCATTGCGTAATCCACCGACAACATCTTGTGGCAAAACATTTAAGTGACAGGTTGAACCAATCTCTTCATTTTGTAATAAAAGCTGTCAACAAAATCAGAAGCAATGCATTGAATACACGTTTATTTGCTCAATTGTGCGACGAAAATGATGAAGACTTCCAACGACTGCTCTTACATACTGAAGTACGCTGGTTGTCGAAAGGTGCATGCTTAACGAGATTTTACTCTGTTTTCGATTCCATATTAGAGTTCTTAGAAAGTAGAGATTTAAAAGAAAACTTGATCAAATTCAAAGCAGACATTGCGTATTTGACAGATTTGTTTAAAAAATTTAATGATATTAACTTGCAGTTACAAGGGGACAGCCTGAATTTAATAAAAACAAAGGGGATAATTTCGGCTTTTCTTGGGAAATTGAAATTTATGAAGCAAAACATTAGTCGGCGCGAATTCTCTCAATTTCCAAACTTGTCGCAGGTAGAATGTATTGATGAGGATATCCATACCTACAGTCAACATTTAAGTGCCCTGCATGATGACTTCAAAACCAGGTTTGAAGATATACTGACGATGGATATACCACCATGGATAATAAATCCATTTGATGAAACGGAAGTGGCCAATGTTGTATTACAAGAGGAGCTGCTCGAGCTAAGCACTAATGAGGAGCTGAAGGTGAAATTTAGAAAAGGCTACCCAACATTTTGACTGCAAGCAGAAATACCCGAAAAATATCCTGGACTGTGGGAAATCGCAAGGAAATTTTTAATAGCTTTTCCCTCGTCATATCTTGTCGAAAGGAGTTTTAGTGCCGTTACAAACCTCTTAACAAAAAAAAGGAGCAAATTAAACATCACAGAGCGGGGGGATTTGCGGTTATTGCTCACAAAAATAAAGCCAAACATTGATCGTTTGCTGACACTCCATCAGATACATCCTTCCCATTAATTAAAATTATGACCTGAACCTATATTACCTTAATATTTTTTTCTTGTAATTCTATTCTTTTAATAAATAAAGTGATATAAAATGTACCATTTTTCGTTTTTATTTTACATATCGAAATATAGGGACAGAACTCAGAAGTGACACAATTTTTATTTTTTGGCGACTTTAAGAATGTGGTAGAAATGTAGCAGCAGGGGGTCCACCGAAACCAGTAAAATTTTGAAAGTGGTCCACGAGAAAAATAAGTTTGGGAACTACTGGTCTAGACTGTATCCCAAAGAAAATACCTCTTAATTTTAGTGAACGCTACAAGTTAGGTGGTTTTATTAAATCAAAATAAAAATTCAATTTATTGTTTTATTTATAAAATCCTTAATATTTACTACAATAATGACAAATCATTAAAAATACTAATACAAATAACATCGTCTACAATTTACTTAATCTATGTTGATGTTCCTCCCTTTATTTTATAATATTCTAGTCTTACATTTTGTGTATATTTTGAATTCACTTGTGCAAGTACTTCATATTAATTACATTATTATCTCATAAAAATAATTTTGTTCTATGAATACTTATTCAAGAATGATATGATTGATGAATTACTACATTTATGTCACTAAGTTAAGAAATATCCATAGAGTATGTATTGTGTGTGTTATTTAATGATTTGAATCTTACACTTACGTTAATGTATTTGGCAAGTTTTGTAACAATCTGTAAATACCACAGATCTAAATGTTTTCTACGATTATGTTATAAACTGTGTGTGTTTATAGAGTTTATTCTAAATCTATGGTGTCAAGTAAGTACCATCAATTAAATTCAGAGAGTGTATAGCTATGATGATGTTTGAATTGACTAAGTTACGTTTGACTATGGTTTCTATAAAAATTAATTGCAACCGTATAACTATTCAAATAAATATCTATTATGTATATTTTTATTATCTAGCGCAGTTATAAATAATGTCATAGTGAAAAGAATAACGTAACAGGGCCCGTAGACAAAGTCATAATTTGAAAACGATAGCGACATTCTAAAACAAAAAATTTATGGGATTGACATTAGCCGCGCTAAATCACGTGGTCGATTTACAGAAAGATCGCGAACACGAATGTCGTTATCGTTTTGCAAATTGTGAATTTGGCCCCCAGACAACTGTATAAAACATTTTTGCAACGAGTGGGTTGAATTAGAGATCTTAGTTTGTTAGATTATTAATGTAATATCATATCATCGTGCAAATAAATAAAGCGTGTGTTTCTCAATTAAAGCCTGACTCAATTTGAAAAACGTGTAAGTGCACCGTGCCATCACAATTAATTTATCGACATTGTGATACAATTTCTAATTATTATTTATATTTTTGTCCTTTTATATCACGGCATCAGCCGCATATTATTTTCACTTTTTTCAAGTAGAATTTTTGCCATTATGCTTTGAGTTTTCATGGCAGTCATTTATATACAGATATTAAGACCAAGGTTTAAGTTAGCCTAAAATACGGAATGGGTTAAATTTATTTAATCTACTTGATATCTGTTGCGGCCGCCTTGACCTATTTGGTCGATGTATCGGTTCGTTAGCTCCAGACAATAGAGGCGAATTCAAATCATCAATAGTTTCAGAAATTTCTGTACTATTTTTATCAAATTCTTCATTATCTATGATAGTGTAATCATTTATAAATTTTGTTGTGAAATTCGGAGCAGTTGTTGTATTTTCGTCACTGCTATTTATTTTTGGAAAATCTTTTAAATTTTCTTGCACTTCAGTTGCCGTATTCTGTGACGCTGTAATCAACATTTCCTTTTCTTTTGTTGGTGCCATAGTACTGTTGGATGGTTCCATTTCTACGTTTGTATGTATAGTTGTCGTGGTAACATCGTGACTTTGTTCAGTTTCATTTGTATTTGACTCTGTAGTAGTTATGGATCCATCGTTTGTTGAAGTGCTGGTAATACTAGGCGTTTCACTAGTTTTCTCAGAAGTTCTTTCAGTTATAATTTTATCGCTCGTGCTGGGTTCAGATTTGAAGGTTGGCATTTTAGTTGTTATTTCAAAACTAGTCGGTGTAGCAGTCGAACTATCTTCGTTTATTATGGTTATCTTAATGACTTCATGACTAAGTGTAAAATTTTGCGTTTGGGCGGGTATTTTTACAGATATTTCTTGCTGAGCATCTCCAGTATTATTGTTTTCTGTATTGACCAGTTTAATTTCAGGGTCCGTTATAGTAGTGTCATTTTCAATAACTTCAATTTTTGGTACATCTCCTTTAAAATTATTTTCATTTCTGTTTGAATCCATGTTTTTAATAATAACGGTTAAGTCAATAGATGGCTCTTCTTCAGATTTACTTTGATCATTTACAAAGTAAGACGTATTATTTAAAGAAGCTTCCGTGGTAGTTCCAGCTTGGGGCAAAGCAGTTGATTTTTCGGTTTTCATCATTTTATCCGATTTCGGGGTTTTATTTTTTAGATCAAACTGCTTGTCTATGTATTTTTTAGGAACGCTATTTTTGGGTTTGTCTTTTTTGGGAATATCTTTACTGTCGATTTTGTACATTGTTGTTGCTATTGGTTTGGCAGTAGTTGTTACAAAGGAGTTTATATTATAAGTTGTACTTGAAGAAGGGAATTCTTCATGTTGCACTTTTTGTTTTTCCTGTTCAGCAAGCTGTTGTGCGTGTTTTTCTTCTAATGACAATACTGTCATGTCATCACTGAGTTTGGATCTAGCCATAACTAAAGGCGGTACGAAATGGTCAGTCGGTTGTGTAAATATTGTTTCTACGTTACCTAGTCTTGCTAACTCATCATGTAACATTTTATGCTGCATGTTTTTCTCGTCTTCTAATTTATCTAAATGGTCGTTGGTCAAAAAAATGTTCGTGTTTGCGATTTTAGGTATTTCATTACTTTGCAAATTATTATTTTGAATTTCTATTATGTTCATGTTTTTATTTGAGATAGCCTTGTGTTGAGTGTTATAGGTTGGACGCAAGAGCGAATTATCTGTTGTTGCTGTTTTTAAGACATTAGGCGCAGGCGTAGTTTTGATAAAATCAGTTTGATTAATATCATCTTCATGTTCCGTTGTAATATATTCCTCAGTGTTTGTATCACTAACAGTCTCTTGTGTGACTGGCATATCTGTAGTTGCGACTGAATATGTAACGCTTGTAGAAAGTATGCTAGATGTGCTTGAAACCTCCTCTTCTTCAGCACAAGAAAGTTCTTTTAGCAGATTTTCCCGTTTCTGTTAAAATTGACAAGAATTAAAAACCTCCATACACAGTTTTCTTTAGGAGAGAGTTGATCATGAATCATGAACCCCCTTGTTTATATATGTGGAAAAGTAACTACATTAACATTATTAGTCTTAATCAATTGCTGTTTGACTGTTGACTCTATATAGAATAAGTCTCTTTCTAACTCTTTTAAAACAAATATTATTATTCAAGGGATTGAAGTTATTTTGAAGAATACATTGAAGTTGTTGCTTTCTTTGGTGTTATTTCTTGAATTGGGAGCAATAGAGTAAACTAAATATCATACCACATTCCCAGTACACTGTACTCTCTTCACGCCAGCCAGCCCGCAATCCGTAGTGAGTTGAACAGCCGCACTCTCTGGTAAATACAGGACTGTCAGTGCAGGTAACGCCCGAACCATGCAGCCTTCATTCCCAAGCGCCCATTGGGGAACTGTAAAAAGTCTTATATTAGCGACATTAACTAAAAGATTAGACTAACGCATGAAAAAATAAGATAAATCAATCTGGGAGTTCCAAAGTTTTAAGCGTCCAAATAAGCCAATTCAAAACAATCCAATTCAAAACAATTCAATACATTAGTAAAGTATTAGTTAGTTCAATTCAAAGTATGTTTTTAGGCACATACAGAATAAAAATACTTCGAATCCCTGAAATAAAAAAATACCCTGTAGTAACCCTGTTGGGTTGATGTTTTCACTTGAATAAAAAAAACTTACATTTTAAGAAATAGATTCTCTCCTTCTCTTTTGTGTTTATGTCAGAAATATCAAGACAAATTATCATCCCTGCGCAAATGACTTGTAAAAACAAGTTTGTTAGTAAAATCCCTACAACGTCAATTGCCGTAACGACTTAAAGCTGTTCGTACAAGAAAAAGACATTAGATACCTGGCAGTTCACAGATGAAAGAAGCTACCATCGGCCCTCCGCAAGCCCTGGCTTCCCAGCGGTAGTCTGCTGCAGGGTCAGCAGCGGCGCAAAGAGGAGCGGAACGCGCGTCAGGAGCCGCACTCCAGTAGCCATCACCGCTCAGACCACGGTAATCACTGATAAGCAGAATAAATACTGTATATTTATCTCCCTTGCTTGCCTAAGAAAAGCGAGAATCATGTAGATATTAAAAGTTAATTTCTCGTTGGATTTGGAAGAGAAGCACAAAAGCGAGTTGCAGATAGTAGCCTAGCCTGCTCGTCAGCTGCGGAACTCCAGTAAGGAAATATAAATAATATTTATACAAGTATATAATATTATATCGAGTACCTATACATACTAAAACCATTGTCACTAGTCACTACAAGATTTACATAACGGTTCCCCCAGCATGCATCGTGAAAGACAGGACTAACCGCATTAGCGTTAAGCCATACTCTACATGTTTAACACACCCTGTATAGCGAACTCGAAGCTCATGAATTAAACAGGGTGTACGTACGTCCAAGTAAAGTCCCCATCGGGATTACTGCGGATGAGGCCGACCCAAACCGCACTAGAGATGTCCAATTCCTTGAGGTACGCTCGTACTGCGTCGTATTGCGCTGTCGTATCCACTGAAACAAAGAAAGCAGTCAATTGGGGTTAAATTATTATAGTACGAAGCATTGGAAGGATCTTTGTTAATTAATGTTTTAAGATAAATTAATGTAGTATTTTTACTAAAATAAATAATAATGTTATAAATAAACTTCATATGTTTACAAATACACACAAATTGGCGGACATACTTAAACAATATTAAACATACAAACTCATCAAGAATCAGGCTTTCATTTTCCATTTTTTTCACCTTATCTGTTCTTAAGATTTACCATAACAGGCATTTTCCTGACTCTTATTCTTAATATATATAAATCTCGTGTCACAATGTTTGTCCTCAATGGACTCCTAAACCACTTAACCGATTATAATAAAATTCGCACACCATGTGCAGTTCGATCCAACTTGAGAGATAGGATAGTTTAAATCTCAAATTATAGTCGCAATTTTAATTTATTGCTAATTATTTGTCTGTTATTATTTGACAGTCACAATTATCTGTTAACTCCAACAGATGTCGATACCTTTCGACTGGGTTGAGTAAGTAATCAATAGATGGCGCTGCTATGGTAAATCTACGAACGTGTCATATAAGCTACATTTTAACAGCATAATTACCACGTGTTGTTGACGCTATAAAATTAATTAAATTTATTTTGTAGTGAACGAAATACCGTATAATTCAATTATTTCCACTTTTTAAATTTTTGGTGTTAGCATAGCCGGCCACGTGTTACTTAGACTGAAGTGTAAATTGCATTCATATTATAATGAAGATAATCCTGTTTTTTACTTATTTGTGCTTCATTGATCAAAACTTTATAATTTAATTTGAATATATGTATGTAAGTATTATCACATAATTATAAAATTTAATTAAAATGTCAATGCAAAAATGATACACAATTTCCTACACTTTTTCAATAGTTGTACAAATATTTTTTTTTAATTGTTTTTATTTAACCTCTATTAAAAATATTTAGTACTTATTATTTCAATGTGCTATGATAACAAGTTTTTCAGATTTTTTTTCTTATATTTAAACGATTAAATTAGTATTTCAATTCTTATTGAAATTATTATTTAAACTCTATAATTTAAATATGTACATGTCAGTATTATCACATAATTATAAAAGTTAATTAGAATGATTTTCAATTTTTTTTTCTCATATTTAAACGATTAATTTATTATTTTCAGTCAAATGCCACAGAAAAAATCTAACCTCAACAACGCGAGCACCAGAGAGGCACGACGCAAACGTATTAAAAGAGCCCATCAGTTGGCAGAACAAATTGAATCAAGAAATCCAGCTCAAAGAATCAGGACAGCAGAAGGTCATGCACAAGAATCTCAAGAACAGTGTAACGAACGTCTTCAAGAGAATATCATAAGAACAAGAGCAGCAGGAGAACGAGACATAGCCACAGTAGGAGCACAGGAACAACTGAATTTTTTACATTGTGTCAAAAACCTGATGTTTTTGGCCAAGTCGTCAAACAATGTCCATTTGTGGTTTAGATTTGGAAAATCCATGTTTTTCTCATGGGCAACTATATGTTGCGTGTTCACGTGTTGGGAAACCGTCGAATCTATTTGTGTTAGCTAAAGACAGGTTAACCAAAAACATTGTGCACCGATTGGTGTTAAATTAAATTGAAATTGAAAGTATTTACAATTCAAAAAAATAGATATTAATGTTTAATAGACTGTAAGACTGTCTGCCTTGCCTACCTCATTCATGAGTTTAAGCATCACATGTTATTTACTGTATTATACTGTAATATACTTATATTTGTTATAAAATTAAATGGAAATAATAAATCTGATAAATTTTTATTTTGTACCTATTGATTTCTGCTTAATATCAAGTATAAGAACATTTTAATTAATTGTGTTCAACGTACTTCCCCTTCAAATCTCAATCCAGTGAATTTGTATACCAACATCAACATTTTCGTCTTTGTTCGTAAATAATTTCATTGTACTAAAGGGTTATAGTAGTAGAAAGTCAAATAAGGAGATCACCATATTTTTTTACAAATACCATCTGTGTGAAAAAGCATAGTGGACTCCGTGACTGATGTTCTCTTATTGTTCCTCTTAGATTGTTTACTATAATGTAATATAACAAAAACTTTAACCACAGCAACGCGTGGCCGGGTCAGCTAGTTTAATATAAGTATTGGGCCTTTCTTCGTATACTAAATTTATAAGACTACACTTTGTAGGGAGGCCGAAGATCCAAACAAGAAAGTGAGTGTTGATGAACTATGTTTGCCTTAGTTTAATAATTTTACAGGTACTACAAACAAATAGAACTGCCCGCTATCAATAAAATTATTCGACTTAATTATACCCGTAGTTGAGGTTTCATTAGTAGTAAATACAGCTATAAATTACATGAACTACCCATTTAAGTGTAAGTTAAAAACAAAGATGTTGTAGAATTTCATAATGTAAAAGTAGAATATGCAAATATTTGTGGTGGCTAATAATTGCAGCAAGCTTTAATGTATACAGCGAGCAATGTCCCGGCTCTCGAGGCGCATCTGCCTTGAAAACTTGGTTGTTATTTATTATTTAGGTTCGTAGTTTTCTCTGTACGCTCGGCAATCTATTATTTTATTTACAAGATGTTGAGTATACTCGCATATGCTTATATTCTAATTAATTATCATGTGTGTGGCAGGCTGAGTAAGTAGCTTGTTAAATTTAAATTTGTTCTAGATTTAATGAAATTTATATAATAAACACATATACATTATCATATCTTTCTTTATCGAAAGTCTTCGAGAATCTTAGGAATACGGTATTAAGAACGTTTGTAACGCAATCCCGTCAGAATTGGGTGATGGGCAGATCGGGATTTAATCTTGGCTCAAAGATAGATCGTTATAATTTGGAAATTATTAGTATCTTTCCTAACATACGAGCGACCTCATGTATGGCGGGTGCCGCTGCGTTGGCGGCGAAAGCCAACAAGAGGCGTAAATATGCGGCTCTAGATGAGTCGTAAATATTTACGCCTTTTGCTGTGGAGACCTTGGGGTGCGGATGCAAAACTTTTATATAAAGAAATATCCTCACGCCTAGTTGACGTCTCTGGAGACCCAAGAGCTGGCACCTATTTTGGCCAGCACATCAGCCTGGCCGTACAACGTCGGAGGGAACGTCGCCAGCCTCTTGGGTACCTTGCCATCATGCGACGACAGCGATATTGGCTCAATATTTTATTTAATTTAAACATTTTCTTTTTATCGTTTATTTACAATTTTTATGTATTAGAATTTATATGTAAGATCAATATACATATCTATTGTACGTACATTGTGCATAACAAGTACGTGTAAATTTGGAAATTGATACTTCTACTATTATGTAACAAAAGAATAAAGCCGCTGTCAATAGCTTGTCAAATGTTCTCCCTCACACAAACAGTAACTCTAATACAATTCCATGTATGCGTATGTCAACAAATACACATCCCAAAGTGGTCCTACAAACTCCGGAAACCGAAGCCCAACGGCTCAGGCCACTTATGTTATGCATCGCTGAGTGTGGGCACAGTTATAATATAAGAGGATTACCTATATAATCAACACATTTGAATCAAAATCCAAAATCTGATTATACGTGACAAAGGTAAAATGGATTCTAGAAGAGAAATTAATCATACCTATATTTATCATGATTTTTGAAATCGGCACAGTAGTTTTTGAGTTTATTCATTACAAACATACACACTAAAATACAAATCTTTCCTCTTTATAATATTAGTGTAGATATGTAGATTAGATTTTGTAGTATTCTAAGACATTAAGGCTTTTACGCAAGAAACATTGAAATATAATATATGAAATATACACTAAAGAAAATTCTACTTTACAGTAGAACGTGCGCTGTCTCAAATAATACAAATATACTTTTAACGTTAAACCGTCTAATAAAACTGTATCTCCGGCAGATTTATTATGATATCGACCATAACGGTTCAAAGAAAATTGGTGGAAATTCCTTGCAGTTTTCTCGATACGGAAATAAATAGAGTAAATGGAAAATCGCAATTCATGTCCGGTGAATACTCACGTAGTATAACGTAGCAATAAATAAGGAGAGTTCAGAAGTGTAACTCATTTAATTCATTTTAATAAACGACAGTCGCTACTCTTCTGAGGTAATATTTTTGGTTATTATAATTTTTATCGTACTATCGGCGTCTATACGCGAATCTAAGCATCTATATGCGAACCTGTAGTTTTCAAATCAAATCTTTGTTTAAGCTTATTTCATGCGTGAATACTTAAATAATTTTTATAATATTTGTATCTTATAGTAGTGATTTTCAGACTACCTATTTTGACTGTAAAATTTTTATTACAGTTTGAAATCTTAGGAAATAAATGAAAATACTTTTCAAAAGTGCATTTTAGAAGGTTTTTTAAACTCTGCGTTAATATAATGTCAATTCTGAAAAACTTATTCACGTTCCCTTTTCAATTTACTCACTAAGTCTTTTACTCAGAATCTGTGTAAATAATTGAATTAGTATATTCACCTTATATAAAAAAGAAAATAGAGGTCTACCATAGAGTCCGGCGCACCCTGGGCAATCTGCGAGGACAGTAAGTCGGTAACGCGGACTGGTCGATCCTTCCACCAGGACTCAAAGCCTTATTGATAGATTAGACTCGCTAAGAAGATGAGGAAAGGAAAATTTTGTTATGTTGCACTTAAACGAGTAACTTAACTTACACTAACGAATTGCAGCCGTTGCAGCTAAATATTGCATATGTGTCACTTCCTAACACACGTTATTTTGCTACGTACTCGTAGTGCAGTTTCATTCGATTATTTTGTAAAGAGTTTCTGTTGTGGTCTGATTTATTTTTTCTGTTTACGTCATCTGGCTTATGACGGAAACCCGGGATATGCTTGCTCATGACAGATTATATTTGCGGGCACGACCGACGGAAGTTATTTATTATCTTAGTTTATGTTTGCTATATTAATTACGTATTTCTTTTCTAGAAAACCGATATGTATTGTAGAGAGACTAGCGTGTTATAGACTTAAGCAATAATTACAATACACCTTACGTGGAACGATTTTGGCGTTATGAGCCCGTTTGACCCATCCATTGTTGTGTTAAATGTGGTTGTTGCTTAAAAATGTAAGCACATTATACTTTTGTTAAAATAATATTCCAAATAAGTCATGCCTGTTATTTGCCAAATAACTATAATCATTCCCAATATAGAAACTGTTACCAGTTTAGTACGTAACATTATTATAAAACTTAGTATAGAAAACACTGCAACCTGAATGGTTGTATAACCTTATACAAAAAATCAAGACGAAGCGTTAACCGAACAAAATTAATCAATATATGTAATGTTCGATTCAACTTAAGTACGGTCAATAAATTATTACCACCACCGCTCAGTAATCGCTAAATTCCCCATTCGAACGGGCCTGCTACAATGTGTCTGATTGACAGGCTATTTCAGGTGTCAAATAACAGGAACTACGCTTTCAGTGTTGGCACAAAGAGGAAATTTGCGTTACCGCGGCAAGGCGGGAAGATGGCGGGGAAGCCGACAAGTCGGCCGTATTCAAATTGACGTCATTAAGTCAGGCACACGCCGCGAAAGCGCCCTCAGAAATGAGTTGGTATTTGCCAACGGAGCCTTGACATGTCAAGCCTGTAGCTGAAGTTTACTTATATTTAGTTAGCGATCTGGGTTACTATCGCTGAGGTTAATTTTGCTTATTATAATGATGATCTCTTATTTAATGGTGTCGTGCATAGTTGATTAGATTGATTGATCTCAGTATGTATTTAAATTCAGAAAGAGTGGGAGTTATCTTATTTCAGTCAAATTCAACTATCGGCCTGCGACATAATGAACATACTTGTACAAACATCACTAAACAAAGCTTACGGAAAAATCTAATTTCCTTCTGTTTTCCTCATACCACTTCGTATCCAAGTGATCAAGTGCAATTTCATTAAGGGAAACGTCTCTAAGATTACACCATGTGTAGCACACAGTAGCGTATTGATTGTTCTTTAAGTCTATTGAGAGACGGCGAAAGAAAAAGGCTCAATCCTTTTAGAACTCACAATAAAGGAGGATTAACTGAGGCTTTAATAACACATTGTATTGCTATTGCTTCTCGTAATAACTTACAATGATATAAATATATCGTTCAGGAACGATTTACTTTCTGTTAATTTTGGTTAGTCCTCCTTATTGTTATTGTATCGTCTAGCTACATGGTTTAGTTGATCGAATCTGTATATCCTAGTGTCCGAGTTATTTGAAACTATCTCTCGACCTGGGACGTGATATTTTACGACCTGGGTGTCAATTCCGCTAATAAACTTCAAAAGACCATGCAGCTGATATCCAATTACGATGCATTTTTGATATGCTCAATATTGGTATTCTGCGAACATAATTTTGAATCTCAATATAATTGCAACTAAAACGTAATTGAATGATAATAGTAGAAAAAATTTAAATATAATAAATAAATAATAAATAACAGAGTACCGATTAAAGAAAAAAATGATGGCTTTGATGATTTTTTTATTAGCAAAATTTTCCAGTTTCAGTTCAATGGCATGCTAATGGAATATGTTTGGTCTTAAAATTAGTAACAGAATGCCAGAAACGTCAAAAATTGCCATTGCGATCCAATTACGATTCAATTGTGCACTATGTAAAATAAGAGAATTGACACCCTGCTGAGAACTACTTATCTTACTTAAGAAACTTTCGGGTACATTATTTATTGAGTCTTTCGTCATCATCATTTAGTGCAGGTTACATAGTCAGAGTTGTGCCTCTTTAAAAAATATTATATACCTAGATTAACTTTAGCAATTTCCAATTTCGTTATTAATTGTTCAGATAGGCATGAAATTGTCGGCCTCTGCGACGAAAATCATAATACGATGCAAAATAGACATAACTCACGTATCGCAAAGTTGCTACACACCACTACAAGCAAGTTTCTAAACTTGCGGCAGAAACAATTGTGCTTTGTGTTAACAGCTCACTTGGTAAACTTCTAGATGAAAATTATAAAAATATTTCATCTTAGATATAGCCAATGGTGTTGGCAGACAGCCAAACACCGCACGAGGCCTGGGAAAACTCTAGGGAACCGCCAAGTCAATATTTGTGATGCCATTTAACTGTCCCACCCTCCCGCGCTCTATTTTATTGCTTGCTTATCTCGTTTGACTTATGAAGGTGCCTGTATATTGCGCTATTACCTTTAGAGGAGAAGATTCTATTAGGAAAATACACGGTGTCGATTTTTTAAATATTGAACTTCTAAGTATTAGACACAGGCACACTCAGAGCAGGTACACTCACACAGGCATTACTCCGCCGCCCGTGGTAAATAAAAGTCTTAGGATTTCTATCGAAGGAACTCAAGGAGGAAAATCAAGCGCTACGACTGGCAAACTACTAGTATAAACCTTAATTGAAAATGAATAATGACGAAGACAGCTAGCTCTATCTTGTGGGGATGAAGTCATTTTGGGGCCGCCGAAAGTAGGTGATGCTAGTTTTACGCTCCATATAAATTTACGCTGTGATTTACCCAAGTTAGTAAAGTACGACATCAAATTAGTACTTCTAAACATATTATAACATGAAACATACAAGATAGGTACCATTCATCCACCCTGGACTTAAAATTGTATCATAGCCTGAAATATTACACGCTCATAAGCAAGCTAATCATACAGGTATTGGTCCCATCATAACTGTGGGATGTAACTTACACGAAATGATAATGATACTCATCATCATCATTCATCATTTATATTGTTAATCGACCATGTACACCCTGGTGTCAGAGTTATTTGGAAACGCCTCTCTCACAATTGATATGGTAGTCGAAAGAGGATTAGAAAAGAAACAGCAGTTTAAAGAAGATTAATTGTACCATGAGTTATTTATCGGGTCGCATTGGTGGTAGTCGGAAAATTTGTGTTCTCTAAAGTCTTGATATGTTAGTCCAAAAATAATTATTAACCTAAAACTTCGACGAAAATTTGTTATTATCTCCAAAACATCGAGCAGATCTGACAGGGGATCGTGAATTATATAGTAATTGCTCCCGACCGTGTGTCGTTCCCGCGGGATCCCAGTAATTGCCCGGATTCTCGTAATGAGATAATGCGAAACAACAGATTCATTTACAGTAAACCAGACCTGGATTGGATACACAATTTTGTTTGTAAAAGATTTAGCGAATACTAATGTTTGGTGTGTTTTGTGCTACCTAGATATTTCATAAAGTTGTGTTCGGGTATAAAGATTTCAATCATATTGTAAACAATCTAAAGATCACATTTGCAGTCCACCTTGTTCACCCTGGTATCTAGGACGTTTGCAATACCACTTTTTCGTTTTTTTCTCATGTTATTTGCGTTCTAGCAGTTGCTTCGAAACTAAGGGTCTGCTTTCCTATTAAAACAGAAAAAGCTACAGTTTATATGTTGTATTACTACTTACATGGCGCAGAGACCCAAAAATGAGTCTTGGCCTCTACTCCACTTCGATCTATCTTGCGCCACCTCTTGCCAGACATCGACGTGCAGCATATGTTGTATTATTATACAAAAATATAACAGCACTCATAATGGCACACAAATTAAATTTGGTGTTTCTTCCCAAACCCCGGGCCGCAGTTAATTGTTCGTACATATAATTAAATGATAAAATATATGTACATACTTAATTAAGACTATTTTCACAAAAACCGAAGCTACAGTTTTTGTACACTCAGCTGCAGAGTTCGCATTCCGCTAATTGATTCGTTGATGTTGACGAGGACGATTCAAAATGCTGAGTCAGTCGTTATGTGACCACTTTCGTTGTAACACAGTTGAAACGGCAGAAATATGAATTTTATGTTTCGGTAATATTTTCTACCACACATCGAACAAAAGCTAAAAATCTGGGTAGCTGTGTGAATATTAATATCAGTGAATATACGGAAAGTTATTGGACTTATTTCCTCGGAAAATTCGCCAGCCATCCCTCATATTTAGGTAAATAAGGAATAAGGAAATTCATAATCCACGCTAAGCCCGGGGGACCCTATAACTACAGTTCGTGCCATTGTGGCTCTGTCATTTGTTTTACCGCATATTACACCACATCCGCCGACTATATGTAGATATCAAATACAGCTGTGGGGAGGGAAAGAGATTTATTAAGTGAATTTGAGGTTTACTTCTGTATATACAGGGTCCGTCACTCGAACTGTTACTAACTTCATACTGCTTCTATTTTCAAAATATTAATGACAGGGCGCCAAATTTTGGTGAAACGACAAATTGTTACATTGTTTTGAAGTGGGCGAAAAGAGCGGGACAAAATTTAAATTTAATAATAAATTTTCGAAATGAATGTTAAACGCAACAATGTGATCGCTTTGCATTTGGCCGGAAAATCACAACCAGTCATCGTTCGAGAGCTCCGACATTTACGTGTGAACAAAATGGTAGTGTATCGAACCATTAAGCGTTATAACCAAACTGGGAGCATTGCTAAACGGCATGGAGGAGGACATCCGAAAACAGCAACATCACGTGATATGGTTCGAAAGGTGAAGGCTCGAATTCAAAGAAATCCTCGCCAGAGTGCTGCAAAATTGGCGAAAACTCTGAAAGTATCCGACTCAAGTATTAGGCGCATACTGAAAAAAGAACTGAAACTGAAGCCCTACAAGATACAAAAAGTACAAAATCTTACTTCAGCGCAGAAGGCAGTGCGACTACAAAGAGCTCGAGCACTGAAAGTCTTGCACGAACGTGGCGAGCTGCAAAACATTGTTTTGCAGCTCGCCACGTTCGCCACGATTCGCCACGTTCTGTTGAAAAAATATTTACTGTCCAACAGTATGTAAACAAACAAAATGATCGTGTTTGGCTGCAGGGCAAATCCAACGAGAATTTAGACGACAGAGTTGCCGTTCGTGAGCAAGCGCCAGCTTCTGTTATGGTCTGGGCTGCAGTGACCGCAAATGGTCGCTCCCCGCTCGTGTTTATCGAGAAGGGCGTCAAAGTCAACCAGCAAGTGTACCAGGAAAAGGTGTTAAATGATGCGCTCATACCATGGGCACGTAAACAGTTCGGTAAAAACAGCTGGACATTCCAACAAGACTCAGCACCGTCCCACAAAGCTCGCCTGACACAATCTTTTTTACAGAAGAACGTTCCTCGGTTTATTTCTTCAGAACTGCGGCCTCCTTACTCTCCAGACTTGAATCCAATGGACTTTTCGGTATGGTCCATTTTGGAGGCTGCCGTGTCAACAAAAAGATATGAAAGTGTGGATACGCTGAAAGCAGCACTCCGTCGGGAATGGAACAAAATACTGCAAACCCATCTACGTGCAGCCTGCGATGCCATTGCCGGAAGACTTAGTGCCATCATCCGTGCCAAAGGAGGCTATATCGAACAATAACAATGGTTGTCTTAAAATATCATGTTTTTTTAGCATTCTGTTAGAATTTTAAATAAACCGTACTTTAATTAACCAAGTAACATCATTTCAAATTGGTAACACTTCGAGTGACGGACCCTGTAATATATTAAAATTTGAAATTAGCGAGCGCGCTATGTTTATGATTTATTAAAGCGAGGTTTGAAGGATGTGAGAAGCAACGAAATTACATGAAATTCAAAGTGAAGTTACTGTGTACTGTGGCGATAAAACATGGGTCATGAGCTAGCAGCGCACTAGTGACACCCTCATAGTATCACGAGCGTAATTATTTGTAAGCCTAACACCCTGACTTTAAGAAAATTCAAATCTTGAAGGCTAACTTTATTATATATAATATTTATAATTAAGTGAGTACAAAAATAGATGTTGCGTGAGATAGATGATTTTTTTACTAAACGTACAAACTTATAGTTTATTATTTTCTTGCCTTTCTACGATACCGTTGGATATTAACGTCATCACATCTCTATAAACATAAACGTTCTCAATCTTTAAGCTGTGGCAATTCAGCTGAACTCTGCACTTTCTTTCTGTCAGCTGTCCCCAGCTGTTGGATGCCCACTTAAACTTTTCTGTGTCATACAGCTTACTCTCTATGAGATTGTGCATTTCCACGATTCTGGGGTATTATTATATTACTGACTTATTAGGAGTTATTTAAAAGTAGAGCATTATTTTATTAAAAGTAGAAATCAATATGGTTTTTGATAAGTTTTCCCACCAACTGTGTGTTGCCATCAAAAATTATCAAATAGAAATCACAAAACCAAAATTTGAAAAATGGATTTTAAATCAGATGCCCCTAAACTTTTATTAATTATAATCAAAGGTTCTAAATGCCTACTTTTATTTGATTCTAAGCTGGATTTGCTTCAAGCAATCAATCTTAGTCTGACCTTAATTTGTAATGATGTTTTGTATAAAATCAATTTATAGATGCGACATTGGCATGTTAATTAAAGTAGTTTCATATAAACAACCGAACCTCCGTCAACTATAGTTAATGTTACCTGATCATTTTTGTACTTTGCAACCTTTAAAAGCTGATTTCTTTACACATCTAATCCTCACAAATATGCAACTTTAATACGAAATCCGTCAAATTGTATCTAATCCCGCAAACCACATTCTAGATTGCGGTAAATACGGAATCAGGAAACTCATATTAGATCGCTCCGAATGGACCGACGCTGCCGCAATTTAGCCCCCCGATCCCTCTAACTACATTTCGTATCATTTGTAGATACACCGACACCCACCGGCGGTGTTATGCATTTATAGCTTATAGCTCGACTAGCTGTTTCCCCACGGCTCTACGCGCGTCGGAGTGTATATTTTGACATCGATCTAACATTGATCGTGGATTAATTTTTCACTAGCGGTTTCCCGCAGCTCCGCCTGCGTTAAAAAGAAGCCTATGTTTGACCCCGGGTCTTCAACTATATTCATACCAAATTTCATCGAAATCCGTTCAGCGGTTTGGCCGTGAAAGCGTAACAGCCCGTCCCAACTTCATCCGGGACGCCTATAGCGTTCCTCGATAAATAGGCTAACACTGAAGAATTTTTTTAATCGGACCAGTAGTTCCTGAGATTAGCGCGTTCAAACAAACAAACTCTTCAGCTTTATATATTAGCCAAATAAAAAAAATAATCATCCAGCTTAGTCCTGAAAACAGACAGACAGACTTTCGCATTTATGTATCTATATCTATATAGGTTTAACACATGACTTCTGTACCAACACTACAATGTCATGGGTTTTGTTGTTCTATGGATCCCACTAACTACAATTAGGTAATATGTAGGATACACAGACACTCGCCGGTGGTGTTAGCATTTAGCACTTATAGCAGAATATAGCTTTAGTATGTGCAGTACCAACACTACAATATAGTTATTATGAGTTTGTGTGCACTATGTGGCCTTATCGGGTCATAAAGTTGCGGTTTTATGAATGTATGTTAAAACTTTATCGTGCGCAAAAGACGCAGCTATATGCAAGAATGTTAGTAAATAAACAGTTTCTGTGATTCATTTCACGAATACGTTATAATATCGAAAAACGTACTTTATTCTGCTTACTTGTATGTTCTCTGGATTGTTTTTGTATATATAGGAAATGATTTTATTTCATTTTCAGAAGCACTGCGTAAGTGTTATATCTAGAGTATGTGTGTAAAATAAACTCAGTTAGTGGTATCACAAAGTAAATCTTTATAGACCTACTTTTTTCAGTAATTACGCAATTAGCGCTCGTGACATCTCCGGTGTTGCAGACGTTCATAGGCCATGTACCACGTAAACACTTATTATCAGGTGGGCCGTATGCCTGTTTGCCTACTTAATTGTTAAAAAAAAAATTAGATCTGTTAATATATTCTTCATTGTGCCACTGCTAAATATTACGACGAAGCTATAATAAAACTTAATGCTGTCTGACCTGCATAATCACCATCATAGGGATATCATAACAACAATACTAATGAATTTTTTGTCAAATTTAAACCAACACTAGCAGCCCGTTCCGTCTTCGCCCAGGCCTATAGCCTTCCTCAATAGACATTCCAAGACTGAAAGAATTTTTCAAATCACACCATAAGTTGTTCCTGAGCTTAGCATGTTCAAACAAACAAACAAACTCTTCAGCTTTATAATATTAATAATGTAATATGTATATATTTAGTATAGTATAGATAATTAGTATAGATTAGTATAGATGTATCAGAATTTATTTGATATCAAGATATCAATGTGTAGAGACACAGAACAACGACAGGCACGGTATAAAAAAAATTGAACACAAGTCTTTGAAGATCAATACCAGAGTACCACTTGCAGAACTTTGTCAGCCATCGAGACACGTAGCTAGAAGTAAATCGATGCATCGCGTCGAATCCAGATAAACCGTATTTCAATCTCAGCGGTATAAAAATAACTCCTTCTACAAAAGTCACAAAGATGAAATTTCAATAGCAGACCATCAAGTGGTTTCACTAGAACGTCACGTCGTATCGTACGTTGTTGATTGGAAATTTTATGACCTGTGACGAGAATGTTTGTTCTTTGTTCTCAAAAACACGTAGCGGCCTAAAAGTAGGCTAGTATTGCAGAGGTATTACTTAAGAGCCTCGCTAAACCTTTCATGTGCAAGCGCCACGCTGTCATTAAGTTTATTAGTGCACTTATGAGCTAAGTCTCGAGCAGGCCAAGTGATTGCTATGAAATTGCTTTGGGGTTGTTAGAAAATAGATCAGGAATTTGTTTATACAATAATTTTATAAGCCTCGCAACTTAAAATTTAGATAAACGTTGTTGATGGATGTCGGTCTATTTGTGCTTCATTATATCTCTATAGAGATAAATGACAATTGTTACATATTTAGTTGTTACCGGGGCAAGATGCGAAGATTTAATATTGTTCATCTAAACATTTTTAATTCATGAATTTGGCCGAAGAGAATCTCAACCCAGAAAATCAGACAGGTGTAACTATACCGAATTTAACTTTAATTTTTAATTGAAACCTAATAACAAATTGATTGAATGAGAAACTTCTCGACCCTCTGCAAACACAGAATGAGGAATAGAACTACCATAGTATAATAATAAAAAATCTAGGTATAAGTAAGAATATTAGAAAATACTCAACATAACCGGCACTTTACTAAGAAATATATTGCTGTGAACGTAAAACTAAGTATGCAATCTATTTTATAATATCAGTAAAGGACATAAGATCTATTTTGGTGCGTCTCTCACGCAAGTTGATGGCAGGCCGAATTAAACTTTTCTTACAAAATTCGCTGGATCGTTTTTTATTCCGGGTGCCTGTTAATCCCTTGATTGCCCCATTTATTTTTTATACAGCTTTTAGGTATGTTAACTCTCTTTCATTTCGAAGTATTACAGTTAATGTCTTGATAGATTTATCACCAATTTGCGTGAAAGGGCATTTCAACCAATTTTTTAAACGGAAACGGTCAATTGACTTGGAATATTTTGATTTATACTCATTTACTTCTCATAGCCTCAAATAGGCCAGAACCTATTAATAATACCTACTAAGTAATTGTTGTTTAAAATAATATAGGTACCTACTTTTAGTTTGCAACACATTAAATATATATTATTAGCGAGGGAGGGCTCTCGTGTTGGACGCAACCTGCGTCGACACAGTGGCCCCTTCTTAATTTTAAGTTTTTAGGTTAATTTTTTGTATAATGAAATTTGTGTCAATAATTTAAATATATATTTATTGAGAAAGTAAATAGGTATAAAGGCACGGAAAGAGCCACAGATGCTTCCATCACAAGAATAGAAACGTGAGCCAAATATGTCTACTTTTTTAAAATCAATAAAAAAGATTGGTTACTATCCATCTAAAATTCATAGTGATCAATTTCAAAATCAAAACTCAATGTCAACTCCAATTACTTGGGGCGACATAGCCGATCTATCACAGAGTGAAATCCCTACAAAGCTTTCAATTTAGTGCCAATTTATTAGCTGCAAGATACTTGCAAATTATTATGCATTGAAAATGTTTGCCTTTGAAGAATAAAATTACAATCTGTATAAGCTTTTTCCTTATTGACAACATGTATGTTGAATAGAATGTATTTTATTCACATATGTAGAGTGGGTTACATGTGGACGTGACCCTTTGACGACCACTGAAAGGCAGCCGTGACCAACTGCTTAGCGTGCCTTCCGAAGCATGGAATCATCATTATTATCAGACAATCTGGTGGTCAAAGCCTGTAATATCCTAATCAAACTGAAAAAAGTATGCTTCCCGCTGGAACTGAACCCACTACCTCTGGATCTGAGGCAAAACGTCATATTTCATGTATGAAAATTTGTAAATTCAATTCTGGTTATTGACAATTTTATTTATCTTATTCGTTCTTTGAAGGTAAATAATTTATGAATTTTTTACATTTCAGATATATCTTGCAATATGTCATGGTCTTCTTAAAAAAAAAAATTGGTGGTCTGTGGAAAATAAATTAAAAATGTAGCGTGCCTAAAAGATTAAAATAACATATGAAATCTTTTGACTTTACATACGAGTACATTAAAAATGCTATGTTCAGAAAGAACGAGATTGAAAGTAAACATTGGTAAAAAAATGTCACACGAAGCGCGTTCAAAAGACTGCACGGATAGAATCAATATTGGGTTGAAGACGCTGAGTTTAGCAATCAACGCATGTCTGGAAACTAAAATTGTGGATTTCTCAATTGGTTTTCTTCGAACAAAATTTAGATAAAGTATCAATGTTTCGGTGCAAACTAGAGTTGATACCTATCTATTTTCTAGCCTAATATATTAGTCTTTCAGTTGTTACTTCTAGAAATATTTAAGTCTAAAAACACCAATGTATGTGTGCAGTATCATATTATCCTTTAATCAGCCGGTCTCATGATACCTTCTGTTGAGAATTAGGTCTCTCTTCAAATATGACAAATCGGAATGCTTATCTTAAGAGGAGTCATAAACACCTTGCTAAAAAGTGCATGTAAGTGAGTTTCTTTTTGACTTATCTTTACACTTTATGTTTTAAACAATATTGTTCGAATCAGTTTATCAGGACGTCACTAATAAGTGTGGACTGGGATTATCCTTCTAAACTACTGAAAGTAAATTAAAGTTTAGCATTGATTATCGGAAAATAGGCTACTACTAGGTCCCCAAATTAAGTATTAAAAACAGTGCGAAAAGCAGAGCTTCCGTAATAAATCTCATTCAATACCAATATTTGATCTAGTTAAGAAGAACGAATGATTCATAAAAAGTTTCAATCCGTTCAACAAAAAAATAACTTCCAATTTCGATGTCCAGTATTGCATACGTCCGATTTATTTATTTTTCAGGTCAGTTAAAAAATGTCGTTAGGGATTGGCAATAAAGCCAGGGCGTGGTGCAACATGACTCTACTATGTCGAGCCGGTCCGGATCCGGTAACGACTTCAACCTCCAGATGAGCTTTCCAAATTCAGCCACATTCAGTCCGCTGCTGGATGCATGTCTCGTTCATAGATTTCCAAATTGACCGTTTGGAAGCGCCTTGCGTCTAGCGCTTGTCTGCGACAAAAGATATCATCCTACTTAACTAATATTATTAAAGCGAGAGTTTGTTTATTTGTTTGTTACTTTTCACACTTTATCTACTGAACTAATTTTTCTGATATTTCTCATATATAGAGATAGAAGTACCAAGAATATAGGTACCTTTCCTCTCTAAAAATACTATGAACTATTTATAACTCTGGTTTCACATTATTTTAAGCCCTTTACTACACAACAAGGCATTTTAGGACACGCTTTTTATATAATTACGTAACCATTTAAATCCTTGGTTGGTAGCCTTACAGGTAGTGTTAACTAATAGGTGCACATTTTAGGGCCACAGAATCTGTGCAATTTCGTCGCACCACTACGTCTTTACGCAAGTAAATTTTCAATGGGCTCTGGTCTGACAATAACTCGGATACCGGACGGACACAACATGGATTCTTAATTGTATTTTTTTATGTAGAGATATGAATCATGTAAATATGATAAAAGTATTATGTCTACATGATTTGGCATAAAAAATATGATCTAAATATTTTCATGATCTACAAATATGGACTGGAACAACCCTCTTCGTGCAGCTTTCAAATGCAATACACAAGAGTCCATAAAGGCCACCAGGCACAGAATAGATTTACTTGGAGAATTTGTTTATGATGGTCACTTATGAGAAAAAACAACGGGGACGGTTTGCAGCCATAGTTGATGTGAAGATCGTAGTAATTTGAAACATTCAGAAATCTACACTAATTAAATTAAACTATTTTAATACGGTTTTATCGCGTTTATTACTTATTTATTTACATCTGACGTTTCAAACACTTTACAGCGTTCATGGTCGCAGGCAGACTAAGTTAACATTTGTCTTTGATGTCATAAGATTACAAAACTACCGCCTGAAATTTTATTGGGAACTATTCCGATTCACGCAGTATTGGCTCACAGTATCTAAGGGTCTTGCAGTCTGCTTCCGAGTTTGCGATTTTATTAAGTTAATGACTGGGTCCCGGTACCTGCCATCCATCCTCTCTATTGAAATTAGGATGTTTTTAATTTCAATAGCTTCACGTAACATCCTTGGAATGAATCTGTTTTCCTTTGCAAGGACTTGAGGATTATCAAAACGCATATAGTGGTTGGGTTTGTCTAGAGCATGTTCACAGACTGCAGACTTGGTTGAGCGTTTATTTTTCATGTCAGCAATATGTTCTTTTATACGAGTATTAATGCTTCTCTTTGTTTGCCCAATGTATGATAAACCACAGTCACAGTAAATTTTATAAACTCCAGCATCTTGCTCGCAATCAATCGCGAAAACATAAGAAAATCTACACTTATATTATAAAGAAGAAATATTTGTATTTTTGTGTGTATGTTTGTAATGAATAAACTCAAAAACTTCTGTGCCGATTTCAAAAATTCTTTCACCATTGGAAAGCTACATTCACCCTGAGTAACATAGGCTATATACCGCAGGTGGAGCTGCGGGAAACAGCTAGTACCTAATATAAACATAAATATTATAAATAATATTTCAAAATATCTAACAAAACTCCCTTTAAAAGCAACCGTTAGCAAACAACGAAACAAATGGTTTACCCTGTTTAGTCTCAAAGAATAAGAGGGATCAAAGAATATTTCTACGTTTGTATATTTCTTTGTAAGTATGAAATGTAAGAACTTTTGTACCTGATCAAATTTCTATATATATATAAGGTGGATTTAAATTAAATACAAATACTTTCAGGGCTAAATAATTATGTCATAAAAACAGATTTATGCTGGTTTCATAAATTTCTACACGCTAGTTTTCGAGAATATCGAACTTTAATTTTTTACTCAATACTCATAATTAAGATATCTTGTAGTGGTTTTCCTTTTTTGTTTTACTTCTATTTTACTGGCAATACTTGTGGAAGTTGTAAAACTCATTTTGACTCTGTCTATTACAAACGGAATGAGGAAAATGGCAAATAAATTTCAATTAAACGTAGTTTGGGTATATACATTGATAGATTGTTACGATGAATAAGTTTTCTAGTGCGTTTTCAGTTATCTAAAAAGAAATTAATTTTGTTAGGGAAAATTTAAAAAATTTTGCGTGTCGATTTTTTAAATTTTGCTCATAGTCTTCTTTGGCCTTAATAAACCAACTCTCAAAATATTTGCACTTAATAAAAATCCACCTTATATATTGTGGGTTTTCTATAAGTAAGAAGAAACTCTTTGAGGTATCACCTTCAGGTGATCTTAGCTGTAAGGTGATGCGATAAAGGTTATCCGACCAATTTACATAACGCCTCTCAAGCGGGGTTGGACCGAATTCAGGGCTTATATTCTACCCTTACATTAGATAACAGGGGATCGTTGTTTACACAGAATCGATATTTAAAACGAATTGCTCTTGAATCCAAAATTTATAATTTTTTTGACTAATAAATTTTTTACTAGCTATTTCCCGCAGCTCCGTCTGCGTTAAAAGTAGCCTATGTTTGACCCTAAGTCTTCAACTACATTCATACTTTATTTCATCAAAATCCGTTCAGCTGGCTGTGAAAGCGTAATAGACATACAAACTTACCCCCTTATAATATTAGTATGGATACTCAGGTGAAGATGATCTCGGTCATGGCGACTACTTACTGCTCCCTGTTGTATAGGGTTGATTGATCATGTTCATGGTAAAAGGTATACTTAGGCACTCCACACACGAGGCATAAGAGTAGGCGTATCGTTATGGGGCTACGCGTACGATACGCGCGGTGTTCCTCAGACGAGTCGTCGCGTAGGCTTAGCGTAATTAGACTTTGCATGTAAAAAGTCGAAAAAAAAATCTGTTTTCGCAAATTTTTTTATTAAAAGTAGTTAAGTTTCATATACTAAAACACGCTATAAAAATTTGGCTGGTGTTTAAAAAATCAAACACACAAGAAACAAGAGGAAGTTTGAGAATTCAACAATTTTTATAGCCAATATTAAAGCTAAAAGTCGTAAGAATATAAAAGTCATAAGAAATAGAAATTTGATTGTTCAAATTTTATTTCGATTCAGGAAGTATTCAAATAAATTAATGAAAAAAAATTATAATACGCTTGGGTGTTTACGCCAGTACGCTACAGCTATCGTAATGACCATACGCGTCTCTTACGATACGCTGCAACAAAGCTTCGTGTGCATGTATGCGCTCGTAGTACGCGCGTAATAACGATACGCCACGACACCGTGTGCGAAGGGGGTTAGTTAGTTAATACAAATCGCATTGATATGATTTCTGTTTTTTCTGAAGGTTGACTGATAGAGAATGCTTTAGCATTAAGTTCGCCCATTGTACCATTTTAGGAAATAAAGTTTAAAATAAATAAATAATCCAAAATAATTGTACCATTAATTGAAGTACGTAATCCTCTAGTCCAATATAGAGAAATTAAGCGAAGTTTTTAACAAGCAAAAAATCGTTTAATACAAAAACCTACCGGATATTTTCCAACGGATTGCACGAGTAGTTCGAGGATCTGATCGTACAAAAAGTTCTCAACGGGTCGCTCGACTAGATGATGATATTTTTTTTCTTTACGGAACTTAATTTATTTTAACGAATGAAGTAATTTTTGGTACAGAAATAGAACCAGTAGAACTCGGTATCCATACTTCATACTAGAGTTAGTACTCTTGTCTAGAGATAGACTTCTACCTTCCTAATCTATACATATAATAAATAAAACCAGCCTTCGCAATTTGTCTGTCTATTTGCGATAAACTTAAAAAGTGCCAAACTTTATTTTTAGGGTTTTACTATAATGTTGGAGATGGCTTTTTTAAGGGTTTTCATAAATGAATATGTAGGGACAAATCACACAGATAGTCAGCTTCAAGACCTTGGATAACATACATTCGGTAAAATATGATATAGGTAATTAGAAAAAAATGCAGTCAATTAACAGAATCCATGCGAAGTTGCATTGAAAATGGAATATGCTTTCATGGATACTTTTTGACGAAATACAAAGCAGTGCCACGTGGATGAAGTCACGGGCAAAATGCTCATAAAAATAAAAATTACATTTATTATCTGATGAATCGTTTAATGGATGGATTTATCCACTTCACACTAGGACGGGCATGCATTGAGGACGCCTCATTTCACACTGCCGATGCGTCGGGTCGTCAAGCAATTATGGGAACGTCCTATTTTTTATTAAAGCCTTTGTGGCGTTGCACAAATAAATCGAAATTTGTTTTAATCATCTAAAGTTATTGTTTTTTTACATTTTCACAAATTTATTTGTGAACCTGTTCGTGATTATGAAAGAGATTTGTTTAGATTAACGATCCTTTGTTGTGTATGACATTATTTTGTATGAAGTAAATATTTTATAAACTTAGTTTATTTTTAGAAATATATTTTAATTTGTTTACCTACAATTGATTCAAAATAAACCAAAAAAGAGTCTGCCTTAGCGATTGATTCGCAATTGTGTCTCACTTTCCTTTAAACTTAAAATTAAGATCTGCGCCCTTGTCGGGTCCCTTCAAAGTCCTGTCCATTTTCTGTCTTACACGTAACTAAGAAATTAATTGACGAGTGTAGTAAATTGGTAATGAATTTAAAGCAAAGCAACGAATACTTTTCTAAAATTTCCATGTTCTATGATAATCAATGAGAAAAAAAAATACACAATCTAACCAAAGACAGAATATTTCAGGAGCATCTCACATTCTCACATGTCCCGAAAACCGAATTTCATATTAATCAGGGAGACGTTGCCTTTCCAAACATAGCAGCTTTTTATACGGGCTGAACGTATTTTCCCATGATTGATGGGTATGTTTATGCTTTTTCGGCTTGTATTATCTATAAAGTGAACCCTATCACAGTAACAATGCGGGTCATGATGGATTATGGGCTCATAAAAATCTTGTGGTTTTAGGAAAATGTGTGGTAAGTTCGGATTTCAATAGGGAATGAATAAAATCTCATTGTATTCTCATGGCATGAATAAAGTCTTTGATAAATGAATTGTCTTTGGTACTTTTGCCAACGGTTTCGTCTTCGCTAGGTGAATTTGATGCAAGTTTTTAAAGCCATATTGGATTTCGAGATACTGAAATACTTATTTTGATGGGTAAGTGTCATTAAGATGTTATAGTGTGATGAATTTCTTTTTAAACAAACGGAGATATCAAGTAATGACATATTCATTTACCCTCTTATTCATAAAAATAAACAAACCTTTAATAAGACCAAATTAACTAATGTTGTTTCGTCTCGTTCTTTCAAGTCAAAAATAGATAAGGCAGAAAGGGACTAAACATAAATTATTTTTATGAATAAGGGAGTTAGAATTTAATTGAAATTCAATAGATTTATAAATAATTATTAATGGTTTGAAATTTCTATAATAATATTAGTTCGTCAGCTATCTATTATGAGTCCATCAGAATTTCATTTAAATTTTGCGTCAAAGACAAATTCTAATTTACATTTCAAAGTGAATTTTTGAACTATTTCAGTGTTAGGTTACTGTTTATGTTAGAATACCATTTTAATGCTACTTTCACAGTTTTAGGTTACGCATTGCATTATCTTAGACCTTAAACTATCGGTAAATACATTGCATATACGATTAAGGTACAAGAAATGTTTGTTTTAATTACACACAATATTTTGTGTGCCTAGCACCTATATATCACTCACAAGTTCCATAATTTTTTGATACAACACGCAACGTTTACTTTCTCCTTTATCCATACTAATATTATAAATGCGAAAGTCTGTCTATCTTTCTGTCTGTCTGTTAAGCTTTAACGGCCAAATCGCTGAACGGATTTTGATGAAATTTGGTTTGAATATATTTGAAGACTCGGGGTCAAACATAGGCTACTTTAAGACGCAGGCGGAGCTGCGGGAAAAAGCTATAGACAAAAATGGAATAAGCTTCACCGACAAGCTCCGCCCAGCTCTTAAATTTATGAATGAATGAGCACCTATATAATTATTTTACATTTTAAAACATTATAAATTTGCATTTTTCAGTTTTTTTTAATAATTATTAGAGGTATATTACGTAAAAGTGTTTTGCTAAGATATTATGGGACAAATATTTTATTCAATTTTTATCCCATGAGATGTAACTTTAGTAAAATATTCTGGTAAGCTTTTGATCAGTCATGACATACAATTTCACCGGCCTGTTATATAAATATACATAAGCATAATATTTATTTCATAGAGATATTTAAAACAAAAATGGTACATTACTAGATTAAAAACAAATTTTGAAAAAAAAAATACATATATTTATTTCAACAGGTTCAGTTAAATGTTTAATCGATCTGCAAATAACCGAGACATTTTTATTACGTAAAATAGATACTTCAATCTCTATTTAAAGGATTCTTAAACTCCATTTGATAATAAATTACCTTCCATAATAGGTAGTCGTTAAGAGAGCCCGAAGCCTCCCTCCTTGAATCATGCTTGTGAATTAATGAGGTGTAATAAGCCTTATGGCGAGGTGGCGCAGAAACAGCTGCTCTGATGAACGCCGAGTCATTATGTATAAGAAACGATCATACTCGTATCAAGTATGTACACTCGAGACACTTTTGTACCCATGGATACTTCTCTCCGTAGCAAGTGGGCAGATTCGCAACAGGACCTGACATGTACAGGCCATAACATAACGATAACCTCTTCTACAGACGTTTGTATAATATTGATATGATCCTATTTCATGTAATGCATTAATTGTGCAATTTGTACACCGTGAAATTTTAGTCGTTTTGGACCCATCGTCCAGTAACTCCATTCATGCAACCGAACAAATTTCCCCAAGGAATATAGCTCGAAACATGAAAAACAAATTTGGCCTTCCCATAGTAAGTTAGGTCACGTGATGAGACATTTTGTATGGGAGGTCCAAAAATTTACTCCATATTTCGACCCGTGTATCTTTGGGAAAGTTGTTCAGTTGCATGAATGGAGTCACTGGACGATGGGTCCAAAAAGACTAAAATTTCACGGTGTATAACTTCTTTACTCTGTAATTTTTTTTCAGTGATACACACTTGAATGTTTGTGTATTATTGAGGTGTAATAAGTCTTATGGCTAAGGTGGAGCCGAAACAGGTGCTCTGATGAACGCCGAGTATGTATAAAAAAATGATCATACTCGTATCAAATATGTGCTTTGTACACTCGGGGGCACTTTTGTACCCACGGATAGTGTACCAAACATTTTTTTTTTATGTAATAATGGTATATATAGTCAAGAGTAGTCAATCCATAAATAGGTACATTGGTTTCAGAATTAAGACCAAAATGAAATACGTAGTTCCAAAGTTTCACATCAAAGTTGTAAAATGTTGTATGTACCTATTAATACTCGTAACTGCATAGAAATAATAATTAAACTTGAAAAACATTAATTGTTTTTAACGTATTTTGAGAAAAAACATTAGAAAAAAATCCGTAAAAAATATACTTATGAGATGGAGACAATAAGGAACTGTTTTAAGTATAATTGTGATATTCAACCGTTAGAAGATAATAAGGTCATTATACGACTGGTCCTAAAATTATTTTTCAATTCATTAATTAATATCAGCTGGGTTACATAGACATTAGACCTTGTACAAGCTGGTATAATAATAGGGCGGGACCCTATTTATATATTATATTTTACCCTTTGGGTACAGTACCCTAAAAAGGGATAAAACTAAAACTGATTGTATTTGTAATATGTTCATAATATAGTCAGGATACTCTAAAAGCAAATCTGTATTATAATTGTACTACATTCCTCTAAAAGTTAAACAGAAGTTTAATAGGCTTCAACGAGAAACTTGGCCTTTGAAAACTTTGTTGAATGGTAAGATCACGTGGCTAAGCTTACGTAGGTTAACGCTTTGTATTTTCAACCGACTTCCAAAATCCAAAAAGTTCTCAATCCACGAGTGATTTTTTTTTTTAAATTCTTCTTTCGGCCTTTCTCTGAGTTAGCATTTTTACGTGTCCGGGCTTGTATTTTTATAATATTGCCAATATTCAGGAATTATTTTATTTTTATATGTTAGTTAACATCCGTATCTATTTGTACACTAAAATGTAGGCTTTAGTTTCAAGTAATAGTATTTTATTTTCAAACCTCTGTTCTCAAATTGCCGTACCTTGTCCACACTGCAACTTAATGTTAAAATTTCAATTTTTTTTCTTGTATAGGTGTAATTTGTTTCTTTAAATAGAGACAGCACCTTGGCATTCGTATGTTTTTATAAACCTGTAGTTGATAATTTAACGCATCGAGCGTCCTAGTAACTAAAACGAAAGCGCTTAGTAACACTGGTTTTTTTTGAAATTATCTGTCTTTTCCTAATTACTGTTTACTAATTGCCGTATATTCCTAATAGCAATTGTATATGAAATTATTACTCACTAACGGTCGCCCGAGACTAAGTTTTCATGGTTTTAGCAATTCAAGCACCTATGTTATTCAGGTATTGTGTACAAGCATGGTAATCGTTAAAAAAAATTCAATCAGGTCACTCCTTTGAACTGTTCGTGACAAATATACAAAAATAGTAATATAATAAAGAGAGAGCGCAAATTTTAAGACATCATGATAGCGTGCCCTGTCTGGGCTGAGATCAGGGAGGGCGCTAAGATCTGTACAGCAAATAATACGGTTAATGTCACACCCAACATGTAAAATAAATGTGTTATATACCCAATAAAATCGTATTAAGTTATATAATTTTATAGAAAAAAAAGTGTTTTATAACGGTAATTAGTTACATTAAATGTTACTCAAATTTAATTACCGTTCCCAAACGAAAATTAAGTCTCGTTTTCTCGAAAATCGCTTATGATATTAATACGCCAAATTCATATTTAAATTCGTAATATATATTCAAATCAAATCAACAAAAAATAATAATAAAATGCTACGGTAATTAGGCAAAGAACGCTAAGGCGAGGAATGGCCGTTTTATATTTGTTACTGCACAACTCCGTCATTTCAAAACCGATTTCAATTTCTTTTTAGTTCTCTCTTTTATTTTGTTACTTTCAATCAGTTTTCATAGAAATTTTATATGCAGTTCAATTGTAGAATCAAAATGACTGGGAAAAAATGAAAGTGAACAATGATGTCACATGAATGATGAAACAATTATTTTAAGTCAGATAAAACAATTTTTTTCAGAAGTAAATGCTTAAATATATACCTACAGTTACTTATTGATAGTAGAAGTCGCTAAAGAATATAAAGAAAAATAACGAAAACATGTTTGCACGTAAGGTTACACTTAAGTATTATAGTAGATGTTGTGAGATATAAACCTTCATTTATCTAGTCAATATTTGGACAATTGACAAGTAGACATTTTACGACTTTGATGTTTTTATTTAATTCTATAGAATGGTTGCCTAGCAATAAGTCCGCCTTCGCTCATATTATGTTTAAGTCTTTGTAAATGTTAAATTATTTGCTACTGTATGTGGGCAATAAAGAAATTTTGTATTGTGAATACCGAAATAAAAATCTTATAGGTTTAATTCGTGCTATAACTTACAACAAGTTATTAAAGTTTGTTAGTTCATTAAAAAAACCTACTTAATATAAAGAGGCAAAGAAGACCAAAATAGATGAGGATCGATAACGCCACACCTTCGAGGCGAGCGGTCAGCAGTACATAACGCTAATAAAGCCACACCTCGGCCCTAACAAAGTAGATTATTACCGGGCGAATGACCAAACGGAAGGCATTCCGCCAATACTAAACAGGCCTGTAAATAAAACTGTTTTTAGAACTTCGAGAAATACTCCAAGTATGTTTGCCCTTCATTGTGTTTATAGTAGTTATAGTACAGGAGGACTTCGCTGTTTTCCCAGTGGAATGTCGGATCTTCACCAACTCACGCCCACCTATGAAAGTTGGTTAAAAAGTCTAGACATAGAGGTTTAACTCATCCAGGATAAATGCCATACGCAATGATGATGATAATAAGTATAGAAGGAGGCATACCCGAAAAGTGTTTGAAATCGATGGTTATTTGAGTTCATGGTAACTTGCGTTCCTGGTACTCTGCGTCGAAAAGTCGCAGTGCAGGATATACACGTACTTTTCGTAACTTGAATATGCACGTACTTACGTTGGACTGTATGAAGTATTTATGAAAGAATAGGAAAGTGGACCACGGTCTCCAAAGCAACCAGCGAGGATGCAACCGGAACAGCGCTAGGGTGAAGAAAATAGTAAGTATATCAAGAATCTAATTGACCCATTGATAAACATACTATTTTTTCTTACATCATGTTTCTGGTAATTTGCATGAGATTTGAAACAAGCTTAACGAGATTCGAGGGTCGAATCAAGTAGCCTTATAGAGACGCTTTATAGAAAATTTGATTAACCTGCAACTAACAAAAACGTAATAAAAGTAGAAATTAAAACTATCATAAAAAATAAACTTCATAAATATCATGTGATATGAGCTCATCAACATATGTATTGCATGTAGACTATTGTGTTTTAATTGAATAAAATTAGTGTACGACAAATAGAAAAGTTTACCGTCGTACTTGCGGGAAAACTTTCAGAGAATTTCTTAGCGAAGCCAAGGGGCTTACTTTGCGTTGCTTTTGAGAGAGTGGCTTTAGGAAGGCGACAGACTAAAACTATATATACGCTTATCCTTAAATAAATTATTAAGAGAAGAATTGATTCAAGAAATGACTTAATTGTCATTAATTGTTTTCTTGGATTTCTTGGACTAGGGATTATCTAGTCTCTTATGCAACCGCATGGGGATGGCCCCATAACTCAGTGTATATATGGCATTACAAAATTTTGTTACGAAAATTAAGCAAATAACCTTATGTATTTTTGTAAGTACCCAAAAATACTTCCATCATTAAAAATTCTATTGCCAGTGCTCGTCGGCCGGAATCTGTCAAAACAGCAGAGCAACGCAGCCTCGGGAGTAAATTGAAAAAGCTTTTGAAAGCCTATCGAAGCCTATACTCTACATACATATAGGTTTTATCATGTCGACTCAGATCAATGAAATGATTTTGCGATTTTGCAGCCTGTGCAAATATTCTTTCACGTATATTTCCGGATAGGCGATTGAACGAATGGAAAATGGGTTGATAGACTTCATACAGTTTTTATGGCTTTCAATTCTGATTTTTTTTCGAGTATGATAAAGCTGAATACTATTGCTACTAAGGATTTACTAAATTACTTTATTTAATCAACAGAAAGCAGGTTTAACCAGATATGTAATTATAACTGAAAATGAAGTCACCTGCATTTTCGAATCCAAAATTATATTATAAAAGATATTTGTTTTATGATCGCTTTTTAACTCTATATTTTTTAAGCCAATATAATAAGTTTCAGACTTGTCAAACTCATTTTAAATGTAATTTGTTTCTTCACACTGTAAAAAAGAATCAAACAGCATATCATAAATAGATATATTATTCTAGAGATAAATTTAATTTTTTGATGCTAATTTGCATGTATAACCCGACCAGGAAAATAGCAACCTTCGCCATATTGCGGAAAAATATTGGAACTAATTTCTTTTACTGGCAACTAAGCATTCATCTAACATTTTGTCATCTCAACGACATCTGCCAAAAAGAGACAAGAGTTGACATTGTGTATTTTGTGATTATTTCCTACGATTTATTTAACAAAATAGACAAATAATTCATAGTAATGAGAGAAAAGTGATAATAAAAGATGTTATAATAATAAACACGGTGGATTTATTTCTATTTAATTAAATGACATTGTCAATTTTTGTTATTGACACGACACTAAAACATGTTGCCACATAAAGGCGATCAGTAGCGACGCCAATGCAGGGTATTTTCCTGGTCGGGCAATACTTAAATAATTTTGCATGAAAAAATTACGACCACAAGCCCATATAGTATTTTGTTTCTTAGTTTTAATTAGGTGATAGGTATGCTATTATAATTATTGTCTTTTTGTGTGTTTATTCTTCAAATTGTGAAGAAACCCGATTTTGTATGTTATATGTATAATCATTATAGTGCATTTCGTAAAAGTCCGAGGTTGTCGCTCGATTGGTCAAAATTCAACTTAAGTGCTTAATTTTTTTACCATTTCAACAAATCATATACTTACATTCCTTATTCCTAGGGGACTACTGGGAATAATCGAAATAGGCCAAGATAATTGTGTAGTGCGGTGTTGTATAGTGCGATTAAAAAGTAGGCCAAGTTACGTCCCAGTGTGGCTTTAGGATGTTTGTGAATGTTTCTAAACTTAATCTACTTATTTATGAAAATACGATTATTCTATTATTATTAATAAAAATATAAAAGAAAATTTACGAATACGATCTCTATGCCTACGCCCGCTATACCAACCTAGAAGATGAAAGTTTTTTGTACATAGTGTACGAGTATTTAGTAGTATAGCAGATGTAGTTATGGTTTGCAACACTTTCAAAATTAGGACAAAATATTGGCTACCGACTAAAGTGATTCTCATTTCTCCATATCGAATGTCATGTTTTCACATTAAGCTCGTGATTTCGGTTTTGGCACTCAACTATATTTGGCATTAAAAGCAGAAAAGTCAAGGCTTCGACCTTGCATGGAAAAGTAGCGTTGTTGATAATGAATTTTATGAACCGGATATGTTTCTTTAATAATTCACATGAGAAAACAAAATTTGTTTTCTTACATATTATTTATTATATGATTACTAAACTAATGACTTAAAAGGAGTGGTATGTTTTTTGTAGCATTAATGTACATTTATACCTGTATGAGATTCTTTACTACACTGTCTTGAACGGCATATCAGATTCATTGTATAGTCATTAGTCGTGCTTTTTTATTTTTAAAAATTGGCTTGAATTTACTACAAAATAAGTTCCGACAGGCGATCGCCAAGTCAGTCCAGTAAGAAAAAAGTTAAAAAGGGTTGTTATGTCGTATTTTTGAATGAACGTTTTTAACGAACGGATAAAATCATGTTTGTAAATTAACCATCGTACACAACAACATGGTGGCACTTAGCAAATGCGAGAACACGATTCGGTTCTTTACGATCTAATAAAAAGAATGTTTTCCAACTTTCCCTCGTCAACAAATTTTACTTACCTTTAAATATTTGAAAAGGGTTTACCTCCATGCTATGTGTAGAACTGAATTCATTGGACTTTGTAACTTACGGATTGTTTTTATTGCGTGTTGGATTTAGTCAAATAATTCATTTTAAGACAATTATTACCGCACTTTAGTATTAGGTCTTAATAGGAATTCATCAGTCAATGTAAAAATTATAAGTATTTTATTAATCATATCAGTTTTTGTTCTAGGCTCGATCAATGATATTGTTAATTGGTTGATTTAGTAATTCCTGATAATTATTCTACTACTGCTTTGTCATCATTCTTAGAATTATAATGGTAATAATGTAAAGTTGAATGAATGAATGAATGAACACTTTATTGCACCATTTACATACATTTAAAAAAAGATGATGATAAAGTTGATGGATAACATTTTCTTTGCAAAATTATACCTATCTCTTACCTATTCGAGACTAAATAAAATCAAGAGTAAAAAAAGGATATTTTAAACAACGATTTCAAAGTTCTGAGGTTGTAAAAATATATGGAATAAAAGTCGTTAGTTCATCTGAACGAAGTAAACTGCACCACTATTCGACCTTAATCTGTTCGACATTATTGACTTTGGTAGCTACAAATCAAAATAAACATCTTGTAAGTTTTCGAAATGAATAATATAATCTAATTGTGAGTTAAATTAAATTACATTTGCTTCAGAAAATTTCCAATTCTAATCGTTTCCAAAATAAATATAAGCCGCTCGTTTGATTTCAATTCGAAATTCTTCTAGCCCGTCGAACTGAAATAATTTTACTGATCGCTTGAAGAAATTGATAGAGTTTGTTTTTACGTTTGACTTTCATGTAAATCGAGTTGGGGCAAAAACACATTGTTTGTATGTATGTATGTTCACTCTAAATCGATTTGGGGGGAAAACACATTGTTTGTATGTATGTTTGTACCGCGATAACTCTCGAGTCGGTAGTCCGATTCCGATATAATTCAAACTGTGTATAGTAGACATGTATAGAATTTTTAAGTTCGTTCGGCATCAAAATCGGTTTAGAAGTTTTTGAGATATTGGCATTAATGTATAAATAAATATTTATTGATAACTCCAAAGCAAGTCCGTTTTCGTTTATAATCAGAATTAATGTAGGAAACGTTATGACAAAAAAAAGAGGATCTAATATTTTTTTCGTATTTGTTACTTAATAACTCCGTTATTACTCCGTTACTTCGAACCGGTCGAAAAAAGTATTTTTAAATTCGATAAGGCATACTTTCAGTTTAGTCCAGCAAAATTTTCAAAGCAATTGGTTCAGTAGTTTAGTAATAGAATATTAATAACTGTCTCCTGTGTTGCAGGCGTTCATAGGCTACGGTAACCACTTACCATCAGGTGGGCCGTACGCCTGTATGCCTACTTAGTTGCATAAAAAAACACCTAGAATTATAGTGATGATGTCGTCGAAGTAAACTAATTATTTTCCCCCCAAATCACAAAAATAATGTGTTTCTGTCAAATTAGTGGGGCCATCGTGAAGATATTTTGAAGTCGGAATATATCTACAAGGGTGGGAAGAAGGATAAATTGACCATATAGTCTAACGGACTAAAAATTTACAATAACAGAAGGAGCTGCTAGCTAAATAATTATGCCAGGGCAAACAGAGTAAATAAATCCCTCAAATTTACACAGGTCATGAAGGATTGATTGACCTGCAAGGTTCTTCCAAAATCTGAAACGGAGGAGGTTCTCAATTCGAGTGAATGTTGACAGCATAACTTCATATCTCCATCATGTCTGAACCGATTTATTATTTTTTTTGTCTGAAAGGATATTATACTTACTTTCAATGAGATTCCATAGAAATTCCAAATTCCGTAGAAACAAACAACTTTAATAAAATCGTAGAAAAACTTTTTTAATACGGTTTTATCGCGTTTATTACTTACTAGCTGTTTCCCGCCGCTCCGCCTGCGTCAAAAAGTAGCCTATGTTTGACCCAGGGAGTTCTACTATAATCATACCAAATATCATCAAAATCCGTTCAGCGGTTTGGCCGTGAAAGCGTCACAGACAGACAGACAGAAAGGCAGACAGACTTTCCAATTTATAATATTAATTAAATATTAAATTTAGTATGGAAGTATGGATGGATAGTATAGTATGAGGTATGGATTAATAATACATTAATAATTAATAACCCCTCTAACAACAGCAGCTAAAATAATTTAATTTCATGTGTAACAATCGCGAAAATATAAAAAATCATTAATTCGTAGAAAGTCAATGTAAATGACATATAAAAGAACGATAATACAATCATCCAAATAAACTCAATTCAACATTTTTGATCTTTCATATTTTTTAATCCACTTTCTTGATCTTAAAATATTTTTGTTTATGTTTTCTAATGCTAATCGACCCCATATTACTGCGAAATCAATTCACGGCCATTAAAATCCTATTTTAGAGGTCATTCTTACTTGGGTAAAATTCATGTAGCTTGAACTCCAATGGTCAATCGATAGTGTACACCCTAGTCTAACAGAGGTTAATTGACTCTGTTTGCCTTGGTCTACTTATCTACTTCGTCCAAGCGTATTTTCCAATCGCGTCCTGAGTTTTACGTTTCAGAACGTAAGGTACGAGTATGCTGTTAATCGTGTTCCTAGATTTGTCAGTGCTGGTTATTCCCATGGAGCAGTCGCTCTTCTGACCTTCGGGATGAACTGAAACATGGTCAGAGGTGTTTTAGAGGCTGACACTGTCAGATTTTTTAGAATGCATAGGCATCTGACACAGAACTTTTGGGTTCAGAATATCTTAAATATGGCCCCAGTAAAAGATGGGAAGTTTTAGTTTTATTTTTGTGGCTAAACTTTATTGAGTAAAATTCGCAAGGTCTATATTCGCTGCGAACAACTAGAACTTTATGGGCTAGTTTTCACAATGATGTCAAAAAAAATTCATTAAAATCATACGTTTTTTTAATAATCGGTACTCTGTTATTTATTTTATTTACATTTTTTCTACTATTACCATTCAAATATGTTTTAGTTGCAAATAAATTCAGATTCAAAATTGTGTTAGCAGACTACCAATATTGAGCATAATATCAAAAATGGTCTGTTAAAGTTTATTAGCGGAAATACCCTTACTCAACAATCGAGCAAATAGAGAATCGCGTTCGCCGCGGTCGGGGTGACTTATTATATTGGCGTAGTAAAAATAACATAACATACTGAAAATGGTATAATCTTGAATCAATAACTTGAATTTTAAGATATACGCCCAGAAAAAAGACTCCATGTTATTATCAAAAACTTTTAATAAAATTACGAGATAATTTTCCTCAAACATCTATATTCAGATTCCAATGAAAACAAGCAAAAGTATTACGCCTCAAAATACGCAGTCATGCTACGCGCTGGTTGAAATCTTTTTCGATTAATCATATTTTTTCTCCGGCTTACCATATACTTTATGTTTTGTAACTTTATACCCACCTAGATGATACCATACATCATATGGGCGAGTATAAACTTGCTGTCTATTTATATTAATTACGTTGAAAAATACTTATCGTACTGCTCGATTATGATAAATTATTCTAGTACGCACTTTCTTATAAAATAAGTGTAGAATGTTCCTTTACATGCTTTAGGGTTCCAAACCTCAAAAGGTAAAAAAGGCCCCATAAGAGATCACTTAGTTGTCCGTCTGTCAAGTATCAAATTAATATCATATACACCTTCGGTCTCTTTTGGCTGTAAAATAATCTATATCGTAGATCATCACGATCAAAAGATGACATAAAATTCTATTTTTGATACTCTCGATACCTAACAGTCTTAAGTTATAAAAGGTAAAACCACTCCAAATTGGCCTTACATTCTTATCTAGTCCCAGCTGCAGGTAATTTATCTGAAGGATTCTTGTCCATTATTTCCTAAGTTTGGCCAGTTCTGAATAATAAAGCTTATTAGCTGCCAATCTTCTTAAGTTCGCAACAAGTAACTTGATGAATCGAGTTCGTTTGTTTCAATTAAGTCAATCTTCAGAATATTGTTACCACTGGAGCAAACAAACAAATAAATTTAGGAGCGGAGCAAGTAACGTTTCTCTTTCACGTCAATTTATTATTTCAGGGATATATCCGTTGAAAGCAAAACAAGCGCGAATATAAAATTTGGAATCAATACGAAAATGGTATAGATCACTAAATTTCTATTGATTCAGAGGTGTTTATAGTTGAAGTTGACATATCAAAAACAAACCAGCAATTAGGCTAGTCATTTTACGAGTCTGTCCGCCCATTGGGTGTATGTTTTTTTTTCAATGGCTACTAATACTATTTTTAAGCCGAATTAGTATATTGGATCAAAGTTGTGAACGGATTCGTTGACATTGTTTTAAAAAGCAATTATACTTCACATCTGTTTCATAATCTGTAAAATAAATTTCTGAAGTCACCATATTTATTGTCATTGTTATATCCTATAACAAGACTCACGTTACTTCATAATACGAGACAATTGTATTTGTTCGCAATTCACAAATATCTCAATTGGATTAACCGCGCCGGGTTATCTGTTTGGGATCTCGTTTGTTTACATATAATTTGCTTACTGTGTTTGATTTGGGTCATTATCTATTAATCTCAGTGTAAAAGACGTCCCTAGTTAATAAATGATGTCCGCGTCGGCCCTTTGTACATACTTCTGAACTCGCCTCAAACTTCAAATCGCTACCATTCATTATTTAAATCTGAGTGGACTTAGAACTGGGATCCGTTTATGTAAATTGATGCTAATACGCTGTAGTATAGGAGTCCACCTCCAAACAGGCTGGCTCTAGGAGTTTCTGCGGATTATATTTCGAGGTAGAGGCGAAAAGCCAAATTATATTATTTGTTTTTGGTCAAGTGTTATGAAAAATGTGTATCTAAGCGAACGGATCATATCGGACAGTAAGATTACAAGTTATATATAATACGTTTAATGAATGTATATTTGTCAAAACCTTTTAATAAAATACTTAATTGTAAACAACAGTTAACACTTTTTTTAAGTGTTCAACAATATTTCTAAATCTCTCAAAGCAAGAAACGTTTTGGAAAGAAGTTGATCCTTTTTTCATAATATAAATATAAAGTAGATCTCAACAGGTTTTAGAATATTTAAAGCCAGTCTCTGTAAAGCTGCCTTGCCTTGGTTTAATGGCGCTTATCAACCGATAACAGCGCCGCTTTTCATGGTTCCAGATAAAATGCTATTATCATATTTTACCCTTTCGTGTCGCCTCTTTTTAAATATGATTTAAAGCTTAATAGAATACTAACTCGCAAGGCAACAGAGGACATTTTAAGAAAATTATTTACCATCTCTACTTAATCTGGGATCAAATTCTAAACAAGAATCACGGTTAAAAACTAGACATCAAATATAATGTAGGTATGTTTTTTCTTATTATTATTATTGGTATGTGATAGTCTATCTCCTTATTGTGCAATAAAGAGTTCTGTATTTTATTGTACCTAAAAAATTAATGAAATATAAATATTGAAACAGGAATTTCCCGTTATTGTGCCTACTGAATATTTTTCATGCTATTAAATTTCATTCCAATTTTAATTGAAACTAATATAATAGATACCTATTTTCTTTGCTTGACCATGTGAACAAATCAATTGTTAAAACTGTTTTTCAATTTATTGAACAGGAACATAGTTAAATTCAGATATTGAAATCATCAGCAAACATGAGCCCAGATACAACAAACAATCCACTTTTTTTAGATTACACGTTCTTGCCACGTAAAAAAGGATTTTTTTGTGTATTATTCTTGATATTCGAGGGAAAGATTTTACCCTCTCGATAACCTTTCATAACACGTCGGAATTAGAAAAAACGAAGGAGCGTCAAGGACGGAAATCTGCGCGAAACGATATATCCAGTGATATATGGTCGGGTCAGCTGTCCCTTGTCGAGATGTAATGATACCAAACCGGGCCCTAGAAAAAACTGCTCTCTTATTTTTATTCGGTTTATGAGAGTTACCTACATATATTGCAGACAGCTAACCCTTTCGTGAGTCACAATGAAATTATTCGTATTGTTACGAGCTGGGAGTTCGCTATTTGGAGAAAAACACCTGGTGACTCGAAAACACGTTTATTCCCACAAGGATGGTAGCCGACGTCACTTAACTTCACTTATATCTCACAATGTCCAAATCACTTGCTTATCACTGTCCTGATGAATCGCCAAAGTCGCAGGTTGCACTAGTTTCTCAACTTGAACTCGCCTCCTGTGGCACTTTCCGCTGTTTATATAGCCCGGGAATCGCGTTCCATAAGTTTCCAGAAAGATCTCAAATACTCCAGAAAAGTAAGACAGAGACAGCTATACTCTCAATCACGTTCAGTCAGTTTCTCGAACACGTGAGAGCGAGACAAAGCTATATGCCAGAGCGAGACATACGATATACTAGATCGTTCGCGCAATTATTCCCGTAGAAAAAAAACGCAGCGATTGTACGAGAAATTTCCGCGGGCAGGGCTGCTCAATCTTTTCCAGTGGTTGTCAACTGTGGGGCCATGTTTTGTAACAGTATTCAGAGAATAAGATATCCATACGGTTGCAGATACAGTTCTTATGTATCCGCAAAACCAGAACAAAGGAATAAAACCGGTCAAGTACGAGTCGGACTCGCGCACGAAGGGTTCCGTACCAATATCTATAAAAAAAGCAAAAAAAAAACACGTTTGTTTTATGGGAGCCCCCATTAAATATTTATTCTATTCTGTTTTTTAGTATTTGTTGTTATAGCGGCAACAGAAATACATCATCTATGAAAATTTCAACTAGCTATCACGGTTCATGAGATACAGTCTGGTGACTGACAGACAGCAAAGTCTTAGTAATAGGGTCCCGTTTTACCTTTTGGGTGCGGAACCCTAAAAACAAGTTCTACGCCAATCAACATTTTTACTTAATAATAGCTCCAATTCAAATTGGTGGTCTTTTCAGTCAGAGTCAGAGCGTTATCTACGAAATCGAAATTAAATTGTTTATTTGTAATAAAGGATTTTCATATCACTTATTGACGTCAGTTATTTCTAAAATTAAGTTTACTGCCATTTTCAAAGCAAAAGCGGCGCCAAACTTCACAGTCGCATTTTCTGCAAAAACGTCAATTTACAAATCAAAATAGTAGCAAATACCGTTTTGGTTGTGTATGCTTACAAACTTCGTAGCAAATATCGTAGCACAGTCGTAGCAGATTTGCTTCAATGTAATATGTTTACTCTACTCTATCATAGTAGTATGACCAGTAAATTAAGCTACGGTTTTTGTTACGCGTTTTCGTAATGATGTATATTATTATAAATCATATAAAATTCAAAAATTTCTCATACCAACATGACTATTGACTTGAGACTAGCAGTTTGTAAATCTACGGATACCAACCAGGATGTGAAAAATTTACCTTGTGACGCAAACAATCTAAATGAATTTTTCCTTTAAACTTTTTCAGGAAATTAATTGAGTAAGTAAAGGAAGGTAAGGAAATGCTTTAGGTACAGATTGAATTACAAAGTCGATTATTCGGCCTAAATATACTTTGTTGGACTTCAAAGTGAGACCTTTGGTCAGCAATGGACCGTAATGACACGCTAACGTTATTTGAGACCGAAATAGGCACCGCCGCTGAGAAATTGCAAAGGGATAATAAAGCATTTGAAGTTTTGACACCGAGTTAATCGAACGAGTATTTACAACTAGCTGTATAATAAAGGTATATACATAGGGCGCACTGTAAGTTTCCGGAACTGGCCACTTACATAAACAATATTTAAAAATTTATTGCAACATTTGAAAATAGAACTCTTTGGCTGTAGAATGCAGTTTGTTTCATCTGACTGTCTTTTGTTTTTACCTTGTGGCGCCATTTAAAAAATTGTGTGTCTGCATCAACATGGATTTAACTCGGGAAAATTTTCGTAGTATGATTTTCTACGATTTTAAGTGTAATTTGACAGCTCAACAGAGCATCGCTCGGCTTGAAACAGCTTTTGGCAATGAAGCACCATGCAAGACAACTGTTTATAGCTGGTTTGCAGAATTCAAGCGTGGTCGTATCAATCTCAGTGACGAATCTCGCGATGGTCGGCCGTCCACCGCTGTGACCAACAAAAACATCAATGCTGTGCGCCGTATGATTGAAACAGACAGGCATGTGACCTACCATGAAATTCGCGCATCCTTAGAAATAGGCATGAGTCAAATACAATTAATCCTACACAAACATTTGGGTGTGAGAAAGCTGTGCTCGCGGTGGATCCCACACAACTTGACCGAGGCTCAAAAAACGGACCGCGTCACTTGGTGCAGTGCCATGCTTACCAGATTTAACGAAGGTGCGTCAAATTTGGTGTGGGACATAGTAACAGGTGACGAAACATGGATTTATTGCTACGATCCCAAAACAAAGCAGCAATCGAGCGTATGGGTCTTTCAAGATGAGCCGAAACCAACCAAAGTGGCGCGCGTGAAAAGTGCATCTAAGCGGATGATTGCTTCTTTTTTTAATAAAACTGGACACGTGGCTACTGTTGCTTTAGAGAATCGTCGTACAGTGAATAGTGACTGGTACACGACCATTTGTTTGCCGGAAGTTATTGACGAACTCCGTAAAAATAACCGTAAACGCCGTATCATCCTGCACCACGACAATGCTAGTTCTCACATGGCCAGACAGACAAACGACTTTTTGAAGGCGAAAAATGTAGAACTCATGAGTCATCCTGCATACAGTCCCGACCTGGCACCTTGTGACTTTTTTCTGTTCCCAAAAATTAAGAACCAATTACGCGGTCAACGATTTTCATCACCAGAAAAGGCTGTCGAGGAGTATGAAAAACACGTTTCAGAGGTCACCACAGAGGAGTGGCACAAAAGTTTTCAAAACTGGTTTCATCGAATGAAAAAGTGCATAGACGCCAAGGGAGATTATTTTGAAAAACAATAAATTAATTTTGTACCTTTAATAGTATTTTTTCATATTCATTCCGGAAACTTATAGTGCGCCCCACGTATATATGTTAATAGATATATGAGAATAAAAGCTAAACCAAAAAAACAAAAGAAGCAAGCAGGAGAAGTGGAGCAAAGCCCCACACTGGTATCCCAGAGATGAGAAGAGGATAAGGCCAAAATTGGAGAAGAGTCGCAACATATAGAAAGGAATGGAGGAGGCCTTTGCCAAGAGGCACACTGAGCTTAGGGGCATTCTATAATGAGAGAAACAAGATACAGAGCTCAGGATGAGAGGCTTATAGATAGATGTTAAGCTAGCCGTTTGTTCTTTCTGTAAAATAAAGTTTTTACATACATACTAGCTTTTACCTGCAGCTCTGGTTGCATATAAATTGAAATTGATCTGTATATTAAATTTCATTATAATCCCCTCAACGGTTTCAGCGTTGAATGTTTAATTGCCACAAAAATTATACTCATAAACTCAGTCCGTAATACTGCACATTTTTTTCCTAGAGAACAAGAAATACACGTAGTCAAACTTAGAACTTCCTTTTTTGAAGTCTGTTAAAACTAGCATAATTTGAAAAAATAGGTATCTTTTCACATTGGCATAGCTCAAGCTACCACATAATTAATAATAGTACTAATATACTGATACCTTATTTTGTATGAAAGGATAAAGTTATTCAAATTAACTGTGAATAATTTGTATTTTGTTACTATCTTATCTTACATATAATATGTGGTCCTATATTTAGGAAACACGTCGAACCTCTGGGTTCTTTTGAACTTACCACATATCTTACTCACCTACAGCAGGGTTTGTGACGAAGGCCTGTATGAGCTTCGAAAATAAGATACTAAAACAACAACACTAGAGATAAATTTCGAACTTACTTTGGGGTTAGCTTAATTCGGCATTTGACCTAAGTTTTGCAATGAGTTCTATAAATCTAGTGACAATTGTTCTTTCCCAACCTTTACATTACAGTATGGAAACAGTGGAAAAAAAATCTAGTTCCATGGAACTAATTATTCCCATTCATTCTACGTAACTACATGAGAATGAACCTGCTACGAGGCATCATCCACAAAATTAAAACCATATTTAAAACTATTTTAATTGGATCTAAAGATTCACAGCGAATTTTAAAGTCCGTTGCTCCATCAAAGGTTTCCGCAACCAAGAGAATTCAGTAAAAGTTTAAGAAATCTTATCGTCAAGTTGATTTTTAAGGTTAAAATTCCGAGTTGGAGTGGCAATTTACACAAGAATTCCATCTGAGGCCGAACTGTTAAGCAAATGCCTGAATAATGTAAGTAGGATGCCTTTCAGGAGTGTATCGATTGAATTATTATGCATTCTGCTATTTCATTGGTCTTACTTTCCGAGCGCTCTCGGCTTTCATTAGCAACCGAGTAAAGAAAATATAAATACTGTTGTTTGAATTACAAAGATGTTTTTGTTTCTACACTAATATTATAAATAGGAAAGATTTGTATTTTTGTGTCTATGCTTGTAATGAATAAACTCAAAAACTACTGTGCCGATTTCAAAAATTCTTTCAACAGCTACATTCACCCTGATTAACATGGACTATATACCGCAGGTGGAGCTGCGGGAAACAGCTAGTTGTTTTATAAACTTCTAAAAGAATAAAGTTTAATTATTTAAAATCAATTCCAAAAGAGACGGAACTCTGTGCAATTTTGATTTTTTGACATGTTTTTTTCGAAACCAGGAGGTACTTATTGCTTCCATGTTCATTTTTCCATCATTAATTAACAATTTTGCAAAATTATTTTACCATGCTTTTTAGCTTTATTATTTTACCTTGGGTTAAGTTCTTTGGATTTTCCCGAACCGCTTTTGTAGCACTTTATCAACCTGTCATTGTGCAAAGTACTTGCAAATTGTTATAGATTAGACAATAACATTAGGTAAGGACCTAAAATACTCAGAAGCATCATTTAATGCAGCTCAAACGGGCAGACCCTCGGACAATATCGATTATACAATAGTTATGAAAATCGTTTGTTTTCTATGAAAATGTTTTACCCATAACTCTTACTAGAAATTGTTACAAAAGTGCCTACGTATTTGCCTTTTGTATAATGAAATTAAAGCTTTACAAGTATTTTAACATTTCTACTGCTGTTAATTTTACGTAACATGTGGGTAAAAATAACAAAATACAGTACTGAAAACAGCCAGTTTAAAATTTTCATGTTTTACATGGAGACGGGCATGTATTGTGTGCCGGCATTACATTATTTTCATTAAAACATGTTGTTCAAACTACGTCCGCAGTAAAATTACAAAAATCGTGACTTGTTAGAACGGGCCACGTACAGTCAACAAAGATACATTTTTAATTACAAAATATGATATGCTATGTAAAAAAAATCGGCGATTAAACAACATATATGTATTACAAAAAACTAATTAATGTTTGTGCCGCAATGAATTGGCAAATAAGATTTGCATAAGTACGAGTATAATTCCTTTTCCTTGAACACAAGAGTCATTGAGGAAGCAAAATCACCGAATTATTTTGTGGCTTTAAGCGGTACTATTCTCTTTACTTGATACAATCAGTTGAAGTGTAAGTGTTTACTAAAATTAACATTTTTCAATCATATACCTATCATCAATAATTGGCAAGTCAACTAAAACATAAATTGTGTATTTTATTGATAGAATAGACTATTTCAAAGATACAATTTGAACGAAAAAATTCTAAAAATTAAATATATTTTTTTTTTATTAATTTTAAAGATTTCATAGTGATGACGTCACGTAGCTATAATGGTCATCTCGAACTGCAATGTTCGCCAAAAGGCAAGCAAAAATTAATGGCATTAAAAAATATGTATGTCAGTGTCATGTCAAATGTCAAAGTCAGGATGGACCGCGAGCCGCGAGTTGGTCTCTTGTTTGTTTACAATCGCCAAATATTTAGATAACCCATTTCTCGTATCTATTGCATATTGGCCTGTTTAATGGACTTTACTGCAGTCTCTTCATCCGTTTACATCTGATTTTTCAATAATTGGACACCGCTTCTTCATTATAATGTATGAATGAATGTAATTAGGTTATGTTTACTTGAACAGAGATGACATTTGACATGGGTGACAAGTACGTGAAGCGCTTAGTTAGCGCTACCAAACAAAAAATATTAATTCACTACGCTGTGCTGCCAACCTAAAAAATTAAATGTGAAAAGCCGGAAGTTATCCGGCTACGTCATACGTCAACCTTGCTAAAAAATGAAAGTCATTGGGTTTTCTGCGATTTTCTTAAAAAATACTTGCTTATCTAAAGATCTGATTAATGTAATCTGTTCCCTAAGCCTATTCCTCGAAATGGTTTACGAATTAGACATTTTCATAAAAAAGTTTACTAGCCAATTACAAAGCTTTAAAATCGCCTAAACTCTAAGGCGTATGCTCAGGGCACGATTTTAAAGTGTTTTCGATTTTAAAGCTACTCGTAAGGACGCGCCTGGGAAACATGCTTTTATGAGAAAAGCTTAAAGCTTATCTAAATGATTACTTAGTTTTGTGGACTGTACTTTTATGATAATTGAGTTGACGCGAGCCGGGGATATTGTTTCAATGCGGAATTTTGCTCAGGATACATTTTTTTATTTCAACTATAACAAATAACAAGTCTTAATTTCTAAAACAAACTTGTTATAACTTATTACAATATTTGCGTAACATGGTCAAATATTACTCAATGATAGTTTCTTCTCTTCTTCAACCACTGTCCGTCCACCCCACTACCTCATGCATTTGTCATTCTCTACAATGATATATTTTTTACATAATTCTGAAAAGGATTGTCTTTTTAAACAAAAATCCACTAATTTGTAATGTAAGTAACCGAATCAAATTAGAACCGAATTAGATCTTTACTGAATTTATAAAGCTCTACCAACAGAAACCATACTCGTACGTATCACGAGTACTCATGCACTGGCTGAATATTCATGCCAGTACTGTAAAATTGATTCCGCTACATTAAAATGGGGTAAGTAATTTCATATTAAAATTCATTTGCTTGTATAGTAAATACAAGCATTTAACATGGAATGATGGGTCTATCCTTTATGAATACATTGAGAAACTTTTGTAATTAATGCCGATACAAACGTTATGAGCAAAACCCATAACCTCATTTCAAGGATTTCATATTACTTTATTAAACCTTCCGAAAGCAATTTCTGTGGAGGTTTTTTATTTTTATCTGTGATCCAAGCGTTAACCCGGTTGCAGCCGTATCTGATTGCTTCAAAGCTCATCTGACTAGCTTTTCTGCTTAAAGTATATAATTTTTAGTATTGGTGCTATGTTCTATTTAATTGATTTGCTTAAAAAGTCTCGTGCTTGTAATCGAATTACCTCGAAATGTCTTGACCGATTTTTTGTTTATTTTGAATGAATGAATGAAGAATTATTTATTCAAGAAACATAGTCTCACAAGATGTTAGTATGAACTTATGCTAAAATTTTTGTTAGTAACTTTAAAAACAGGATAAAGAAAAATATATAATATTACGTATCCCATTGCCTCACCAATCCAGCTGAAATGGTACGGCAATGGTTTACGTACTGACAGTCTAGCCGACTAGCGATCATGTTCAGGATGCTATTGCCGCCCCCCCCCCGCAGCCGGCGCACCAAGGACGCACATCTTTTGCGCATCGTAGTGTAGAAGCAGTCTACTCTAGCTTCTGCGAACATCCCTGACGCGCTACAGAAGCGAGGCAGCCGCATCAGCACCCTGAATGCGTTATTATACTGAACCCGAAGAGCGTTGTACGATTTTTGCGTATACCGGGCCCACAGGCCGCAAGTGTAAAAAGATGTGCAGAAGGCTCTGAAAAGCGTGATTTTTACAGCTCGAGAACAACGTGCAAACCTGCGAGCCAGCATGTTAGCTCTTACCGACAACGCCCTTCGTTCTCTCTCAATATCGTCATCATCCTTGAGGTCGGGAGCCAACATATGACCAAGATATTTGAATTTACTTACTCTCTGTAACACACTCTTATTTAAATACACAGGTGGTAAATTATCATATCCTTTACTCCCAGCGCCAAAGACCATGACTTGGCTCTTTTTAATATTATACAATAAGCCGTGAGATGAAGCGTAAGACTCGCATACTGCTACCAGCTTACGAAGGCCGCAGATAGACGCACTCAGCAACACCATGTCGTCTGCGTAACTGATGTTATTGACGCAGACATTATCTATGTGGCAGCCGAGATTGGTGCTACTAAGCTCGCGAATTAGATCATTTATGTACAGATTGAAGAGCGTAGGCGAGGTCAGCCCCCCCTGCCTCACCCCGCACTCCAACCTGTACGAATCCGAAAGGGCACCGTTCCATCTCACACTATTGACCTGGTTTCCATACCAGAACTTAAGAATATTGACTAATTCTAGAGGAACGTGAGACTTTTCAAGCTTCTCCCACAATACATCGTAGGAAACCAGGTCAAAAGCCTGCGAGAGATCCAGAAAACAGGTAATGACCGGAGTCCTACGTTCAGTATAATACGATATAGCGTGTTTAAGACACAAGACCGCGCTTTCTGTCGACAGTTTGGGCCTAAAACCGAACTGATTGTCATGAAGTTTTACATAACTATTCAACTGCTTGTTCAGCACGCCATCAAAAACTTTCGAAATTATTGTGGCGAGCGAAATAGGCCTATAGTTATATTTATCCGCTAAGTCTCCAGTTCTATTTTTAACTATTGGGACGACTATCGTTCTCATCATATCATCGGGCATGTAACCATGCGCTAAACAATAATTAAACAGTAGGAAAAGCACTCGAGGTAAGTGCGGTCCTGCAAATTTTAAATGCTCAATACTGAGCCCGTCGTGGCCAGGTGACTTTCCTCTACACATGGAATTTAACTATATTGTATTTTGTTGGTATTAAATTTAGATACTTAGATTTGGTCTGCAAATAGATAGCAGCCTATTTTTATATCCCTAGTATGCCCGCGGCTTCTCACGCTTCGATGTAACTTTCAGTATTTCTCGAGCACACGCGAGGTAATCAGCTAGTATAAATCCATACTAATATTATAAATGCGAAAGCCTGTCTGTCTGTCTGTCTGTAACGCTTTCACGGCCAAACGGCTGAACGGATTTTGATGAAATTTGGTATGAATATAGTTGAAGACCCGGGGTCAAACATAGGCTACTTTTTGACGCAGACGGAGCTGCGGGAAACAGGTAGTATACAATATAGTTTAATTGCACCTAAACCCATTTTAATTTTCAATAAAGCTTAATCTAAGAATGAAAATTCCAACGATTTCGGATTCTTTCGAAATTCCTCACTAATTCCAGCTTTCAATCAGAATGTGCCTTGTATTACAAAGGGTTTATAAGATCATTTGGAGCGTTCCGTATAACAGTGGAAACAAAGCAAATATTTCGACAAAGTAATAATTCTCTGAGAATTAAATCGTAGGTATATAATTTAATACTGAAAGGTATATTTAAGTAGATATTTAAATATGTACTTGAACTCCAAGAAGGGTAAATAAATGCTATGTCATCATGTTATGATAGAAATGAAAAATCTGGATTAAGAATAGTCTCCTTCTCTTTTAGTTTGGTTCCAGGCTGGTTCCACAAACGAACATTATCCAAAACTCATGAAATCTGAAAATGACCAAAAACTAATGTCAAAAAGTGTCAAATTGCCCATAGAAATATGAACTGCTTTCCTTAAGCCACATATCACACTTATCATATCATATTTTATTGTTAAAATTTATCGTTATTATAATTTATTAATTTTGTGAAAATGGAGCCCTGAATGAAGGTCGAAAATGTATAATCTATGTTGCTATCAAGAGCGACCAAGGGTCTGTCGTTATGGGCCAAATGGACCCTTTGCTCGTGCTTATGGGCACATAATGACTGATCGACCACTTACTGGCTACTGACATAGGTTTGTGTATACCAACCAAATTGTTTGATGTTAGTAGTCCAAATGAATAAAATAATGTTTGTTACACGAATATAATTCATACAAAGGCAACTGTTTGTTATTCTTTAATAAACCATATCAATAAATTTAGCCTTCCGGCTCACTATGTCTAGTATTCTAAATAGTCCAGCGTGTCTAAATGTCCAGTTTCTTTTTACGTTCAGTCCCATAATGTCTAGTGTCTAAAAATTTCTAGTGTCTTATTACGTCTTGTTCCATAATGGCTAGCGTAAGACTGACATCTAAAGAAAGAACTCTGAAGTAGCTAGCTAGGAGCTTAGCATTTTTTAGATTGCTTGAAGAATTAAAATATTATGACCACAAATTTAATTTTACACTGAATCAGATTGACAATCGATCTATATCGCTATCTACAATACACTCATTCTGATCTCCAATTTCTGGGTTCCATATATACTAAAGTACGAAACATATTTGCATTTTGTTATCGGAAGGTACATTTTGCTTGTGATAGCGCTATCTGAGAGTACGGTGTGCGGGCCGGGCGCCATCAACGGTAATGGGGGTCTTGGTCGGATTGCTGTCGATTAGACCTAACAGCCTCGGGGAATATTGAAATGTGCCTAGCCGCGGAGCGTGGAAGAAATAGATATGCGTATCAGAATTGAATAATAACAAGCCCTTTTTAGCAGAAAACTACCCGACCGCAGAGTAGGTACGAGATTTTTGAAAAAAATTGAAGACTTACTTTTTGGCGCAAAATATCCGCCATTTTGATTTTTAACTTTAAAACTAACGCACTGCATATTTAGAACATAAAATAACAGGATTAAGCGCGTAAAATACCTTTGGAAGTAAAATACCTATGCCGGTGGAAGACGATTCCGCTGGAAATATGTAGCTGTAGAAATGCTGAGCCAGTCGTTCCGTGACCACGGCCGTTGTAACACGCTTTAAACGTTTGGCTGTTTTTGACTACGAGCAAAGACAAGGTACGAGTAAAAAAACATACATACATACTGGTCAAACATACATCCTCCCTTTTTTGACTAAGCATGAATTCAAAGGCTAGTTAGGTAACTAACCTTAGACATTTAACAAATAGACACAAGCCTGACGCTACGCAGGCTAGTGTCTATTTATTGGTGAGTTGGATATAAATATTGCAATTTTCTTACTGTTTAGAACACAGAATTTATTTTCAAAAAGATTTTTCACTGCGGGCAAAAATGATTTATGAAAAAGTCTTTAAATATTTCATCTCATTGCTGACAGAAAGACACAAAACACTTTTTACGGCCACGCAACATGCTACATTTTGCATGAAGCGCTCCATTACCATTTCCCTTTTTCATAGTTATGCTTTCATAGATGGCTTTTTGTCCAAACAATGACATTTACCTCCGAAATCTCTTCATATCCGTCCACTTTCGCGAACTTTCTGATGCGACCTCCCCTTAATTTTTCGGTACACTGCTTTTACTCGTTTGGGAAACTGGCGGAAAATAAAAGGAATAAATAAAAATTTTTCACATTTGTATAATATAAACTTTACTCACATACTTCAATCTGATTTTTAATTATTTATTTTCTTAAATTCAACCGAAAACGGTCAATGTGATTTAGTTGGGCAAACACAAACATTGACGAATTTTCTAAAAAAATGCAGATTCAGTACATACAAAACTGTTTTTGAGTATTTTTTTTCAATACTATGTTTTGAAAATCATATCAATATCTATAATCTGATCATTTAATGAGCGTAATATAAATTCGGTAGAGATAATAGAACTTGTTTCTCCTCAAAATTACTTCTTCAACAATAGCAAGGAATGGCGAGACGTATCAAAGTGAAATCGTTGAGCCAGAAGAGCTGTTTCTAATAATAACAAGTTATTAAACATTCCAACTCCAAGAAATGTCTATTTCACGCAAATTCTAAAATCAAGAAATGTTTTGTATAAACTTAAAAATTTACTCATTTTCAAGCGGTTTATAGGTATTAAAGAAAATTATCTGGATTCGGTTAATCATTTCACTTATTTATTCATGTATACGTAAAATATAAGCAAAGAAACCATCATATTAGGCATACCTAAAATCTTTTTACTCAAACTCGCATATTTTTTTTTTAAATGTACCTATCAAATTTAAATATACTAATTTTGTTGAGACACTCCAACTAACGTATTATTATTTTTTTAGTCTCCGGAACGTTTTGTCTTTAAAAAATATCGAAAGATTGACGCATGAAAAAATCGGGAAACTTCTATAGTACAGCAGTGGAGCCAAAATAATGAAAAATACGCTCTTTATTAGTAATTGTACAAATAAATAAATTTTACTTTGACTAAAATTACCTGAATAGACGAAACATTATCAGGGCTTGTTTAGATAACTAAGTTGAAAAAGCCATTTAAACTTCCTGTAATCTCAGCCCGGGCGGCGTTACAGAATTGTTTATAATGATAAATAAAGTCTTAAGTAAAAAATACACTGCTTAAGTTACTCTTGTAATTCTCGGCAAATGAAGAGACTTCCCTTGTAAACTTTGTAAAAGGTATTTAAATAAAAGCTTTCTTAATACATAATGGCCTTTAAGTTCCGGATTATTTGCAGACACAATATATACTCGTAATCCAACTCATAAATTAAGTACAAAAAAACCGGCCAAGTGCGAGTCAGACTCGCGTAGGGTTCCGTACAAATCTGTAGGTATTGCGTTCACGAGGAAAGGGACAGTAAGTTTAAAACTATTAAAATATTTTTATTAAATGATGTAAATATAAATATACGGTATTCGCAATTTTTCCTTTATCTGTGCTACGAGTATAAGACGTTGCTTTGTGGCAAATTTTAAGATTTTGAGTTCACGGGAAGTACATATTTTGACGAAAGGTTTCGATTCCCTTGCGAGTGTCGAAAATTTGCGGAAATTTGCAGCATAATCGGCTGTATCTTTTGATTGCGTTGGCTAAAAAGTTTGATTTTTCACAGCTCCAAGAGACAGTCGTCGTCGTCGTTTCAACCGCTGTCAATCCACTGCTGGACTTGGGCCTCCCCATTAATTGAGGGTTGTTGCCATAATCGCCACGCTTGGCAGGCGGGTTGGCGAGCGCAGTTTTAGCAGCTTATCGCACTTCCGACGCTGCTGCCCATCGGAAGTATTCTTAAGCTAAGGAAGTTTGAGTTTGGGGAAAGGATGCGATACTAGGATGCTACTGACTCGGATGGGCATGGGTTGACAGCAGCTCGGGTAAGTCGGGCTCGCGTACCCGTGTGCTATGTATCCAAGCCATCGGACATATGCTTGGAAATAACACCCCTGACTTAGAAGAGACAGTAGACTTGGGTATTTGATATAAATTCCAGCTTGATACCTCCACGCGTTCTTGAGAAAAGGGGACTTGACAGACAGACAGACGGACAACAAAGTGATCCTTTATGGGTTTCGTTTTTTCCTTTTGAGGTACGGAACCCTAAACAGTGTTTGTTAACCCTAAAATATATTTATTTTTTATTAATTTTAAAGAATATATTTCAACGAGGAAGAAAATGACATAAAATTGTGGACAATTAAATCTAACGGAAATCTGTAGTCTCTGCCTACCCCTACGGGAAAAAGGCGTGATGATATGTATGTACGAGTATGAACAATTGAACCAATAGGTTGAAATGAAGTGGGCTGGATTGACTCCAAAATAAAGTCACACATCAAACTAATGATACCCCTTTTTTACCGAGGGTAATTTAATTTAAAAGGTATTTTTCACTTACCGGTGACCAGGTTGGCGTGGTGAAACTGACAGACGGCGTCGGCTTCATACCACGAGATGCGGTCCCTGAAGTAGCGATAGAACACCGGAAACCCTTCTTCCGGTAGCACCCATGTGTTGCTGATGTTAACCTGCCAACATACAATCATTATTATTTTTTCTAGCTGTTGCCCGCGGCTACAATTTAAGTTAAACATGAAATTCCTGATTATTATTCTTCATAATAACGTACAATCTTTACCAAAACCGTATCTTGGAATTTGAAAAGTTAGCTGATGATAGAACTGCTAAAACATGCTTAGATGATGAAGCGGTTTTTTGCGGCTCCGCCTACGTTTACTTCATAATATAGCGTCAAAATATTTTAGGCTCCATGTCATTCGAACAATGATCACACAAAATGCAGTATTTTTTGTAGGAATGGATTGAATAGTATAGCATGATATTAAACAAACTCAAATTTGTATAACTACGAGTATATTGTAGTTGAGATTATGATCTAACCTTTATGCTCACAATACAATTTGCTCCACTCCTAAAGATTAGCGCCTAATTTGCAAATTCAAACCCTCTTCAAATGTAAACAATAAATCCATACAAAACAAAGTTCCTTTGACGGCGTCTTGTCTTTGTTTATCATTAGCAAGAAACGTCAGAATCCTCGTGAAGCTAACTCCACAAAGACTTTTTAAAGTCGACGAGAGACCCTTCATAATTTCTATTTGAAATTGCATGCATAAATTCGGGAGACTTAAAGAACAGTACCTTTCAAGTTTCCTATTTAATTTTCCGAATGGATTATGGAGCCCGGGAGCGTAAATCAACCAGTTCAATAAAAAGTTGGAATGGAATAAATGGGAAATGGAATTATTCATACACATAATGCGGTGTGGTTTACGGGTAAAAAAATGATACCTCATTTGTGCTCATAAATTCTGTTAAAATGTCAGAATAATTCTTGTGTAAGGGAATAAGATTTTAAGTTCGAAATATTATTATGAAGTTCAAAAGGTAGGGCTTCAAAAAAAGATTCTCCTAAAATTGCACAGCTTTGATATCAATAATATTAAATACAAGTGTGCAAGTGAATTTAAGAGATTTTTTTATATATAATAAACTCACAAAAAATGTTTAAGTACTTATATAATTGTATTCTATTACGCAAATCGCTAATTTTCTTTTTATCAGAAATTGCAAACATAAACAAACTGAAATTAATAAAAAAATAATATCGGTTCTCAATTTCCATGAAACGTTTGAGGGCTTAAAACTAATTTCCTTTAGCCACCCGGTAACTTTTCCGTTCCTGTTTGATTGAGATAGCTGATTTTCGGTTCACTTTCTTTTAAAATTTAAAGCACAGAGTTAAATTATTTATTACTATAATATAAAATAAAAAAACAACATTTTAACATAAGCTTCCTTTTTTATATTTAATGTTCTGTTACGTATAAACGTAAAAAAACATTATATATAAAAAGAATCTTCCAAAAAAACCCCATCGAGGCAACGTACCCAGTATACAGGCAGCATTTCCCTGCTGTGCCGCTAAACTGATACGTTGGGCGAAAAAGGTGCCAGACCTGGGATCTCCAGTAGCCTCGATGAGGCGATTAGATAATTCTTTAAGTTAAATTTAGATTTATCTAACTATAGTTATTAAAATACCAAAGCTTTGTAAGTTCTTTGAGGCACAATGCATAAAGTAAACTCATCAGTCACATTTCTGTTCGTGGAAGATATCATACCTAATTGACTGTAAAATTTATTTAAATTTTTCTTAAAGTTAGGCCATGACGAAATCGCAATAAGCTGCTTGGTCAAGACAAACCAAGTGACGTCATATTATAATAACTGTTAACTATTTTTTTTTAATAAGTGTAATTATTGCTTCAACTCTTTATCAAATTACTGAAATTTACTAATTGCCTATAATTTGTATCAATCCAATTTCTTCACTTGACATTTAATTTATTTACGAAATAGATAAGTGGGACGTATACCTGACTATCAGGATAATTAAAACCGTAAGTACCTTCTCTATCTATCTTTTGAAGATAAAAATAGAATAAAAAGGGAATTCAACTTTGTCATGTCGTGTATCCTGCAAATTAAAATAATAATTATAAATTACGAACGTTTACTTGTGATGCAACTCTAACACCAGGTCATACAGGGACGATCGATTATGTATGATATGAATGAAAGTATGAATTAATTAATTTTTAGGAAACCCATGATTCTAAGCAAGTTAACTAACTGGAAGGATCTAAAATGAGAGTTATCGTGTACTAGGTACTAAAAGATTTAATGAAATCTCTTTCTTATGATAAGATTTATTTACACATACTCGTACAAAGTAGCTACTTTATCCTGAAATTATACAAAGAAATAAAGAAAACAATTTCAAGTCCAATATCTTTCATAAATGTACCTAATAATATTGAGAGATTTAGAAAAAGAGCTCATAAATACCAGTCGTCGACAAATAATATTCTGTAATGTTCTATAAAACACTCTTACTGTCTTCATTTCAATCACGTTTATAAATTATTTACTCTTACTTCAAATATTTTTCTGTATTTCATATTGTAAAATGATTTAATTTTGAATATACTTTTTTCTGTGTAATTAAAAATTATACCGTTCGTCTCCGTCCGTACCTAAATATGGTTTAGTAGTAATAGTTCACAAAATGACTCTGCTCATTATTATATTAGTGGTTACATCAATAGGTATTAATACAATATGATATCAACCAAAGCCGCATCTTGTGAAGGCCATAAAAGGAATCAAGTTTAACCATTCGGCCGCCTTTACACGGGTCCCAATAACAATTAAATATTAATTGTTATAAAATTTCTGACAGCAAAAGGGTAGAGTCGTAATATTATTCATTTATTTATTAGCAATTCAAATCAAGTCCCATAAACGAAAAATTATTAGTACTACCTAAGGCGGCTAACTGAAAATAGGTATACATATTGTTACTAAGATACTACGTAACTAAGATCAAAGTTTATAAATTTTAGCCAGAAATGTCAAGGGAAAATCTGCTAGAATCGTTTATTCATAGCTTAGCATCAACCTTAATAAGAATCTCTACAAAAACAATAGCTCTCTATCTACGGGCCCCCATCGCAGAATAAACAATGAAATCAATCCAGAATCCCAAGAGATGCAATCTTAATCACTCCGATTAAATTCTAAACTGGTTTAGCTTTTGATTTATTTTCGTAGAAAGGCGGTACTATCTATTCTGTGTTTTGAGGTAAAAGGTGGATTAACGGACCTTATTCGATTTACTTTAAAGTGTTTTTTGTTTTTGTTTTTGTGTAAACATAAATACACTAAGGGCTGATTTACTGATGACCAGCATAGTTCCTATCCAAGAGTCGATTCTAAGCATAAAAAATGAATGGTAGGCATTTTTATTCTATAAGTAGAATCCTTATACCGGAATTACAGGTAGATGTAGTATATTCTCTTATACGTTATATATATCTTCTTTATTATACGAGAGTAAATTTCGTTATTGTCCTTGGTGAAAAACTTATCAGATTTTCGTGAAATTGGCCCTAAAGATATTAATTTACTTCAACGAGAAAAAACACATAAATGTAAATAGATATGTGGTTGGAACGGATCTTCACTACATATGTAGTAATTAGCAATTTGAATATAGTAAATTGCAGATAAATCATGCAGAACTAAATAGATAGCCAATCACATAAATATACTTAACAATGATCCCACGAAAGATTACCTTTATCAAATACTACTTTTTGCTTTTTTACAGTCATACAACAAGAGACACTTTATAACTGCGTCTGTAGTCCAGTAGTTAAGGCGTCTGCCTGCGACTCAGAAGTCGCGGGTTCGATTCCCACGGGAAGCATTGTTTAGCTGTTTCCAGTTTGGTTAGGGCATTGCAGGCTTGAATCACCTGATTGTCTGATAATAAAGCTGATTCCGTGCTTCGGAAGGCACGTTAAGCCGTTGATCCCGACCACCGTTTAGTGGTTGTTAAAGAACTTCATGATCTTATTGGTCTGGTTTCCCTATTAAAAAGGGTTGCGGAGGTCAGACGGCAGTCGCTCCAATGTAATAACCAGTACTGCCAAATACATGATTAAAGCGTACCCTGGGTTCCGGACCGCAAGCGGACGACGTAACTAGGATGAAGAACAAGAGGCACTTTGTATAGTATTTCTGAGTACTTTAACATAATGAGTATGCGATTGGTTTCTTCAAATTAGTATGCAGCTCTGGTCCCGACGGGCTTACAAAGTAGCAGGAACAGGCTGTCCCAGAGTCTTAATTAACGAGTACAAGTTCCTCTCTTACCGTCGATTGTGTTCAGAAATCGATAATTCTTTCCGATTCATTAGCCATTATACTAGTTGCTATATTAACAAAACAATGAAAATATTACATTTTTTTTTTAAATTTACTAATTACTAATTTTGTAAATTTAAATTGTATGTAGATCAATTCACAAATTGAGTTAAAGTTACAGAATAACTTTTTATAAACCAGCCAATTTTTTTCAATATTTTTAGAATGTAAACTAGATAACATTAAAAAAATTTAACTCTATATTTATTAAATAGCACTTATTTATTTTAAAAAAATTGTTAAATTATTATTTTTGAGTTTTTAGGAGATCAATTTCATTTGCTTATAAATTTAGTAAACTTTATTTTAGATGTGACTGAACAGGAATCGTAATTCAAGTATGTTTGAATATTTGCATATGTAAATGTTCCAAATCTTCAAAGACTTGTCTTCAGCTTACATTTACACTTACAATTTAATAAAGAATAATTTATTAACATTACTCAGACCTTTGAGTACCTATAACGCAAATATATATATATATTCACAAGTGTACAAATGTATTTTTTATATGTAAATGCTTATTTACATAAATTAGGTTCGTACGACCCGCCAGAATTGGAATTAACAAAGTTTGAAAATAAATCTTGAATCCAGCTAAAATATCGAACAAAATGCGACTTCCAGAAAGTTTATCAAAAACAGTAACGACATAAATACTGCATGCGGCACTCCAAGCTACTAAACTTTGTAAGTCGATCTTAACGTCCCAACCGAGACGACCCAAATAGAAACTGAAAACTAAAAGTCATTCTTACCGCTCGTCCTTGTACGGAGGCTAACAGCGCGAAAAGCACGAATGTGTGCCACATTACGATGTCGTAGCAGCGTAGAGCCGCGTAGCACTTGTAGCGGTCGTAGCGACCGCACTTACCCGCGGCAATAGCGTGACTGCCGCACCGACCGTCGCGTGCCGCGCGCCATCGGCTACGACCCCGACCGCTAGGTCCTCCACACATTTATGTAAACAATATAATTGACAATAACATTAACGATCGATCTTTTGTTTCAATTTCATTATTAGAGGTCATGGTGGATTTACGGCCCTGAATTCGTCATGTTTTAATATATATTTTTTAATTATTCAATAATCATTAAGTAATCAGAAATTATTAATTATGTTTGTCAAGAAGAAACTTTGTTAAAGGGCTTTTAATGGTATTCACTTGACCTAATTTTACGAGGGTCAATTGTTTATCTGGGTATAACCGAATTCGAAACTTCACCAAGTAGCCGGCATACTGTTTTGTAGTTATGTAGAGGCAAGGAAGCCTAAACTAGTTTTAAAGGATGTCTATGTGGCCGTAACTGCGGAAATAGAAGGAAATTTGAATGCAATTTCAAGTAACGATCAGGCGTTCCAGTTTTGTTTCGGCTAATAAATTCTTCTTGGTTGGAATTTGGGTTCACAAGAATAGCTGGAGAACAATGATAGACGCTTTGACCCATATATCACAGAAGGCTATTATGCCGCGAGTGGGGTAATAAATTTATTTGGCGATTGAAAACGGTTGGAACTTTGGTAACTGGGATTCTGGTGTCATCGTGAAATTGAACAAACGTTTTAAAATCTGTGCTATTATTTCATTAATATTAATAATGTTAACCTTATTGGTTGACTGAGCTTTATAAGTATTTTATTAATTAAATTAGAAAATTTTGTTAACGCTGATTAGTAATTACATACTTATTAATTATTATTTTATGTAATTTATCCTGAATGGTTATCCAGACAGCCCATACAGCCAATTCCGGTCGCTGCGACTTAAATTTCGGTAACAAAATAATGTACTCACGGTCACTATGTCGTAACTATTACTACAGTCTGTGTCTGTGTGAGGTTTAAACACAAAATGTTGTAACATAGTGTACACTTCGCGACCAAAATGTGTTAGATCAGTTTTTAGTAACAATGTAAAATTTGAAACCAGGAACAAAGGTACCCAAAAATTAATACATTGTGACTACATTTTTGTTACCAGAATATTACTAAACTTTGTGTATGAATAGTGACTGAATAAATGTGTGCAATGTGTACAGTACAGAGTTTTGTAACATAGTCGAAACTACTACACAATTCTAGAACATTCTTTCGTAATAAAAAAGTTGTGTTAGTCAACATTTTATGTGATGATTGATTTTTTAATGATTTTTCTCTGAACTTCACATGCTGTGAATACACTATACTTTATCTTTTAAATTCCGTTGACAAACTGGCTTGCAAACTTCATATATCACTATACACACGCTTAAAATAACTTTATAAGTTTAAACTTTCATCAACATAAAAAGATTGATTTTTTTATTATAATATTTAAAAAAAAATATAATGATTTGTAATGGCTGACATTGACATTTAAAAGTAACAATGACAGCTGTCGTTTTAAGTTCGTTCGTCGTCCATCAACTTTCAATCATTCGATCATCGTTCATCAACAAACCTGGAACAATCCCGTAACAGTGTTACTATAATGTTACGAAACATAATTTCTTAAATATAACCACTTTTCTGTTTCGTATACTCCCCACTTTTAGTCGCGGAGTCGAAACAAGAAATACACATTTTCGTGTCATAAATTTGTAACAGTTATTACACTGCGACCGGGATGGCTATATGGGAGAGGTCAGCCTTTGGTTGCTATTTGCGATATATGAGCTAAAAGTAAATTGATCTCTTCTAAAAATTCAAATCCGTGGCAACTGCCTGTGGTCTTGAGTATATTTATACACTGTTATTATTATTATTTCGTTTTAGTTTAGTAGTTTTATGTAGGTTATCTTTAGTTACTTATTTATTTTTAATATGTTATCAAATGTAATCTTCTCTTATCAATAAATTAAAAAACTTTATATAATAATTGTAAAACGTTTGTACAAAATACGTACTGTGCCAGTAAGCTAATTTACGACCAGGGCACATTAATATCGTTTGCTTATAAAGTCAATTGACTCAGAGTCTTTTGAGACAACCTTTTCAGCACTTGAGCTTCTGACTTTAGCCAGCAATCTCCTAAGGCAAACTGGAAGTTTAGTCTAGCAGATCTTAAGGTTAACTCTGCAAAAGCAAACACAACAGACCTTTTTCTCTTGTCAAATGAATTGTAACTCAATACAAGAAAATAAATCATTGAACAAAAGATAAACAACAAGTATATAGGTCAAAGTCCGTAATGCAGACAAAGCGACATCCCAGGTGTTCACACGTTGCTATCCCTTGATTAAAGGGTGGCGGATCAAAGGCGAACCAAAAGTACGACTAACATGAACTCCGCTAGTTGGACGGTCGATCCAACAAAAAATCATGTGTGCCCGGGCATATCCAATTAACAGTATAAGTAAAGTTATCGTTATCTCCATCATATTAGACACTTCAATGATTCTTTCATTCTTGAAATTATATACGTGACCTCATGAACATTTATATGTAAATTTAAACGTTTCGGCCGCCTACATCGGTTCGGTTTATTACTTAAGTAATAAACGCGATAAAACCGTATTAAAATAGTTTAATTTAATGAATAACAATCGCGAAAACATAAGAAAACATTACGCCTACATAACTGTTTTGTAACCGGTTAGAAAAAAAAATAAAAAAATTCTTTCCTTGTAACCGGTTACAAACTAAAATATTTTCGGTCGCCTTTGAATTACTAAAACCTTATGCAAAGTTCAGTCCCGGCAAAACGTTGCCCTAAAAACAATATTGCAAGTAAGTAAAATCACGGATTAACAAAAAATATTTCGAAAATTACTAATGGTTTTTTTCCTACAGTTAACTTGTTCGTAATGAAATCTTAATTGACCGAGCGAACGAAGCGAGTGAGGTCTCTAAATCGCTCAATCAAAAGCTGTAAGTCCGTTCGTTGATAATCAGAATGTATGTAGGAAACGTTATGATACGTATGATTTCAAAATAGATTTAGTGATATTTAAACGACTTTCAAAAAAAGAGGATCTTATGTTTATTTGTATTTGTTACTTAATACCTCCGTTATTACTGAACTGATAGAAAAAAGTATTTTTAAATTCAATAAGGCATACTTTCAGTTACGTCCAGTAAAATTTTTAAAGCAATTGGTTTAATAAAATAATAATAACTGCAAAACACCTAGAATAATAGTGGTGATGTCGTCGAAGTAAACTAATCATCTTTTTTTCCAAATCACAAAAATAATATTATTCTGCCAATTTGGTGGGGCCATCGTAAAGATATTTCGAAGTCGGGATATTAATCTACAAGGGTGGGAGTAGAAGGATCAATGAATGTTATAGTCTAACGGACTAAAAATTAACGATAATAGAAGGTGCTTTTTAAATAATTATACCAGGGCAAACAGAGTAAATAAATCCCTCAAATATACACAGGTCATGAAGTTTGTGGCGCCGCTTCTTCTCCACTTGCGCTTTGGAAATGGTGGTAAACTTAATATAAGTAAATTGACGTCAATAAGTGATATTTATATCCTACATTGAAAATAAACAATTTCATTTCATTTCATTTCATTTCATTGATTGACCTGCAAGGTTCTTCCAATATCCGAAACTGAGGAGGTTCTCAATTCAAGTGAATGTTGACAGCAGAACTCTCTAACACAACCTCTCGTCCGGACATCGACGGGCAACGGGTACAAGACTTGCCTGGCTAACGACTCGCTGAAAACAACAGCATTTCCAAGGAGGGTTGACGTCAGGCAGACGGGTGGTCGTAAAATATTAGCCAAATCATAGGAATGGTTACAACAAGAAGGAATGCGTCTTTAGATAGGGCGCCGCTGCAAAACGAGTACAAGTGGGTTAGGGCTACCTTGTCCAGGGCGGGCACAGTTAAAGACGCGAGCCCCATCACAAAGAAAACTCCGTTTCGCTACATGGAACATTGGTACGTTGTCCGGACGTGCAAGAGGCCGATATACTCGCCAGGCGGAGGATGGCCGTGGCGTTCCTACAGGAGACTCGCTGATGTATACAGGTGGGCCTGGCGGTGAAATCGCAAAAATATAAAAAATCATTAATTCGTAGAAAGTCAATCTGACTGGCATATAAAAGAACCATAAAACAATGATCCAAATAAACTCAATTCAACATTTTTGATCTTTCATATTTTTAAATTCACTTTCTTGCTCTTAAAATATTTTTGTTTATGTTTTCTAAGGCTAATCGACCCCATATTACTACGAAATCAATTCACGTCCATTAAAATGCTATTTTTGGGGTCAGTCTTACTTGGGTAACATCCATGTAGCTTAAACTCCAATAGTCAATCGATAGTTTACACCCTGGTGTTAGAGAGGTTAATTGACTCTGTTTGCCTTGGTCTACTTATATTTATCTTCTTCGTCCAAGCGTATTTTCCAATCGCGTCCCGAGCTTACGCTTCGGACGTAAGGTGTGCTGTTAATCGTGTTCCTAGATTTGGCAGTACTGGTTATTCCCATGGAGCGACTGCCTTCTGACCTTCGGGATGAACAGAAACATGGTTAGAGGTGTTTTAGTGGCTGATATTGTCAGCTTTTTCAGAATGCCTAAGGGTATCTGACACAGAATTATGATAAATCTCTCCCTGGTGTATGAAACTTTTGGGTTCAGAATATCTTAAATATGGGCCAGTAAATGATGGGAAGTTTTATTTTTATTTTTGTGGCTAAACTTTATTGAGTAAAATTCGTCTATGTTCGCGGCGAACAACTAGTTATAAAGTTACTAGCTGTTTCCCGCAGCTCTACCTGCGTCAAAAAGTAACCTATGTTTAACCCCAGGTCTTCAAGTACATTTATACCAAATTTCATTAAAATCCGTTCAGCGGTTTGGCCGTGAAAGCGTAACAGACAGACAGACAGAAAGACAGACAGACTTTCACATTTAAAATATTAGTATGGATGTACCTACCTATATTTAGTTAAACCTTTAATTACCCCACGCGTTATAGTATTGAAAAGATTGATATATAAAAGGAGTAGTACGAGAGGCTTAAAAGCGAAAACAAGAATCAATGAGTAGCTATAGCAAAGGTCTTTCTCATTGTTAGAGATACTCGAATATATAAAAAACCCCTGCAGTTGCTCTGGTACATGTATGTGTAGTTTTTTCGGATTCGATCCTCTATCAGATCAAGATGGAAAATGGTCTTTTTCTTGCATGTATGTTGTTGTAAAATATAGTATCGTTAAGTTAGTATTCCAAAACACAAGTCTCGAACTAATCTTAGGGCTCTTCAAAAATGTATAAGTAAAGAAGTACATCAGACCCACAATACAAGCTTTAGAGCTTTATTATGAGCCGTTGAGTGTTGTTCGCTTTGTATTGGCGCACAATTTCTTATCAAATGGCACATACATTTTGTGTTTACCGCAATTTCCGCAGACATTTTGTTTTCCATTTAGCTGAAGATCCATTCGTGTATTGTAAACTGAACAAAGCATGAAAACATTAATATCTTTATATTTTTTTCTTTGATTCGAGTATTTTTTTTGAAGATTTGCATAGTAAGCCACGATCAAATTGTAATTTTCAAATAGTTTGCAATCTCAATTGAAAAATCATATGAATTCTCTTACCTCCACGGACAAGAGACTAGCTCTTAAATTTACAAAAGAAAAACATCTTGTGAGACTATTTTTCTCGAATAAATAATTTTTCATTCATTCATAGGTATCTTATACGTCTTAGAAAAAAATACTATTCCCATGGGGATTCAGGAAGCGTGCTAAGCTGAAAGCTAGCTGCTTATAATATAATCTAAAATAAAAATTGAAATTGATTTTGTATAGATATTTTAACTAGTTATATGTACACAATACTGCGATCTATGTACGATCGGACCGATGACATGCAATTTGTTCATGTCCGACTAGTTGACACCATCGTTATAAAGCGGTCAACGTGAAATCTAGAACCGTCTGCATATGACGTATGTACGTATACCGCAACCAACTGGAATATTATATACTAGCTTTTTCCCGCAGCTCCGCCTGCGTCATAAAGTAGCCTATGTTTGACCCCGGGTCTTCAATTATATTCATACCAACTTTCATCAAAATCCGTTCAGCGGTTTGGCCGTGAAAGCGTAACAGACAGAAAGACAGACAGACAGACAGACAGACAGAAAGACAGACAGACTTTCGCATTTATAATATTAGTATGGATAAGTATGGATATAGTATTATATAAATTTTCAAGAAAATTGTTTTCAGTTTTCTATGAGTAAAATATAATATAATATTAGGTCTTTACATATGAAATTGGCGTTTTGTCGTACTGACCACTTTAATCACAAATTTCTCCGTTTGGTTAGGAATTACAAATTCAAATTTATACAGTTTTTTCCACATGTATTTATGTTTCGTTGTTCATTTGTTTTTTTTTCTTCTGTTTTTTTCTGTTTGCGGCGCTCAGTTTACAAAATGGAAAACTTGAAATATCGCGTTATTTACGAGTACGAGTTCCACCGTGGCACCAGTGCTGCGAAAACGGCCCGAAGGGTTAATGATGTGTATGGCGGTAGTTTCGCAAAAGAAAACACAGTGCGTTTATGGTTCCAACGTTCTCGTTCTGGAAATTATGACCTGCAGAACAAGCCCCGTGGACGGCCGGAGACCCAAGTGACAATGAAGAATTGAAGGCTATTGTGGAAGCGGATCCATCGCAAACCACGTCCGAGTTAGCTGCAGGCTGCTGATAAAACTGTTTTAATCCACTTGAAGAAAATTAGGAAGATTAAAAAGCTTAAAAGGTGGGTTCCTCACGAATTGAGTGAAGCAAACCGGCAAACGCGCGTCGACTGCTGCGTTACATTACTTGACCGGCACAATAATGAAGGATTTCTTAACCGAATCATTACCTGTGATGAAAAGTGGATTCTCTACGATAATCGAAAGCGCTCATCGCAATGGCTGGACCCTGGCAAGCCAGCCAAATCCTGCCCCAAGCGAAAATTGACCCATAAAAAGTTACTTGTAAGCGTTTGGTGGACTAGTGCCGGTGTCGTTCATTACAGTTTTCTCAGATCTGGGCAGACGATTACGGCAGACATTGTCAGCAATTGCAAACCATGATGGATAAGCTAGCTGCTAAGCAACGGAGGCTGGTCAATTGCTCTACGCCACTGCTGCTTCACGACAACGCTACCTAGACCACACTCTGCACAACAGACGGCTACCAAATTAGAAGAGCTTCAATTGGAATGTCATCGTCATCATCATCATGTCATCAAGCTCATCTAATGAATTCTCTCTAACTTATAAACCAGAATCACAATTTCTCTGCATTGAAATCTTTAAATATATATGTATGTATATTATACTCCCTATTTGTGTAAATCTATGGCTGTAGGGTTCTTTTTTTAATGTAATATCGCACTGTTTTTCCTAATGGTTGGTTGACTGGGAGAGAATGCTTTTAGCATTAAGTCCGCCAATTGTATTTTTACTTGTGGTACAATAAAGTTTTAATAAATAAATGTCTCAGACACCCCCCATACTCCTTAGACCTTGCTCCAACATATTACCATTTTTTCCAAATTTGGATAACTTCTGGAAGGGAAAAAAATCAACTCCGATGGGGCAGTCCAAACCGCCTTCAAAGATTTTATTGATTCCCGTCCGAATGGTTTTTTTAGTAAAGGGATCAATGAACTACCTATGAGATGGCAAAGTGCATAGATAACAATGGTTCATACTTTTATTAAATATATATATTTAATTAAAAAATATTCGACATTTTTTTTCTTCCCATACAAAACGCCAATTTCATATGTAAAGACCTTATATTATATAAGGTAAGGTAAGGTCTCAAACTCCTGCGGCCGCGTGGAGAACTCGTTAATGGTTCAATCTTCTTGCGAAATGTGAACTGGAATTATTTGAATACAATTTTTAATGACCATTTTCAATACATTTACACTAGCTTTCCACAGTACAATACTCTAGTAGTAAAATCATTGTACCCAGTTTTCCTAATGTTTCCAACGGTTATTATACAGCGTGTACATGAATTAAATAAATAAATATATAAAATATTTTTCTTCATCTCTGTCTGTCTGTTACGTTTTTATAAATTTAGAATATATCGAACCAGAAACTCTGCTACTTATATAGCATCGTCCGACCCCGGCAAAGATTCTTGAGAGAACACCGATAAATAAAATATCTCTATCATAAATATAGTGAAAACAGATGTGATCCAATTAACAAGAAGTTTTAGGTGTAAATAAATTAAAAAAATCTTAACGACTTAAATAACCTAAAAATAGGTTATGCTATGACATAGTAAATACATACTTATCTATGTTGTTACATTCAAGGGCGTTCTGCAATAAATTCAACTATCCTCAATATATTTTTCATCTTTCAACCGCCGGTTACCAACCAACCATTGTCATTGGCAAAGTGATGAAAAATAGCCAAGTCTTTATTCTCTGGGATGTAATAAAAGTTTAAAAATATGAGGAAATTTATATCTTGCGCAAGGGCCCGAGGGTTTAAAGATAAGGGTGAAGCGCTGTTTAGCACTCACACAGATTTATGAGATCAAAATTAACGATTGTTCAAAACTTTTTAGGAGTTTAGATGAAAATTTAACTGACTCTGTAGTCCAGTAGTTAAAACGTTTGCCTGAAAATCCAGAGGTCAGGGCGTTCTATAATAATAATAAAAACTTATCATTTCACCAAAAACTAAAATACAGATTATACTAAAAAAATGAAATATCCATCATAGTATCATCTTCTTTTAGATGTTTCCAGTTTAGTTAGGACATTGCAGGCTTGAATTACCTGATTGGCTGTTAAGCAAGATGATTTCGTGCTTTTAGCATGAGACAAGTGAATTTGCTTGTGAACCTTACTATCGTGTATTTCTGCTCTATTTTTATATTCCGGCCTGAAGAACGGCCCGTTCGCAGGAGTAGATATCCCGTAATGAAGTTACGGGATATCTACACTTACGAATACCCAAGCTCTCCTAGGTTACCTTTAGTAGCCACTAATCCTACTCTCAATGTGGATTAAAAGGCATAGCCGCATACCGTATGCTTACTAACTTATTCGCGAAAACGCTGACCAGTAGAATAAAAAAGTTTCTTCATCCTTATAGGGCACATTTTGCATTGCGGTAGTCAGTAGTCTGTAGTAAGCAAATAGTAAGTAGGTGCTTCACACGTGACAAGTGGAGCTGAATACGTGACATGCGTTCCGTCCCTTACTGATGAGACTTAGATTACTTCACTTCTTTCATCAATGAGAGGGGTGGTAAGTAGCAGTGAGATCATTTAGCTGTTCTTCGCGTATACATATGTATATGTAATTATGTACTAGCATCGATAACAAAGTAATAGTACTAGATTATAAAGTTATCCAAAAATGAGGCAATACCCTCAAATGAATATTCCAAAATATTTTACAGGGCTCTATTTTTAATAGATCAACAAAGTTTTTGACGAAAAGTGCTTACCTACGAATACTTATTAAAACCAAGTCATTTTTTTTTTAATGTTTGAAACATCCGGGTTTTTGTTAAGTTCTACTGCACTCAAGGAGTCTCTTCATTTCAGTATGCGATACAAGATAAGTTAGCTTTTTATGGCAAGGATTGTCTATTTGTATTGTATAAGCCAGTGCGTGTTGGTGAGATTTTCCTGCCACATTAAATTAAACTATTTAAATACGGTTTATATCGCGTTTATTATTTACTAGCTTTCCCGCAGCTCCGCCTGTGTCACAATGTTTGACCCCGGGTCTTCAACTATATTCATACTTTACTATATTAACTTATACTTATAGTATAATAATAGTATGAAATAGTATGAAATATTAAATTAGTATTTATAGTATTATGGAAGTAGCATATAGAAGAATAGAATATATCTTTATTGAGAAAGCTATCACGTAGGTACAGAAAAGGTCTTATAAACATGCTACATGTTAATAATGTACGTGACAGACGTCTCAATAGGTGGCGGCTCGGTGATACGCTAGACATGCAGGCATGACTAGCACTGATTTTCAGCCACCACCTTCTGAGGAGACACGGAACAAGTGATCCTCAAACAAAGATTTAAACCTAAACTTAGTGAACTATCCTATATTATTCCATAAGTAAGTATGGATGGATATGGATTTATTTATTTTAATAAGAAATCACATGCTACATTACCCTAAGCAGAGCACATTTAGTTAATACAAAGTATTTTAGAGACACCCTTCTTCCTCCTTAAGGATATGTAGGTACATACAGATAGAGCTAGGCAAATTGAGAAATTCAGTTATTAACTAAGCTTCTCAAACGGGCGCCGGTAACAATGAATCTATTTAGAGGATGTCCCACCGGCACGTGAGCTAAATGCTAAATGCGTACACAGTACACATGAAGGTCTCTACTGAAATGTAAGTAGCAGTACCTTCAATGCTGGAAAAGCCACTAAATGTGAAAATTTTAATGATTAATGGGGAACATGTAGCTTATGTGTGTATTCCATAAAGACTAATTACTTGCAATTTCTTCAAACATATTTATGTGTATTTGTAATGAGGCAACAATTTTTCATATCACTTGGACATTTTCATTTCTTATCTACATTTATTTTTACCCCTCAAGGTCTTGCCTTGAACACACATAAATCGTTATTGAGTAACTTTATTGACGTAGTAAAAATGTGAAATTGTAAAAGTATAACTTATATATACTATACTTACATTTACTTGAAATAACATTTAGTACACGTTTACGGGCTGAAAATAACTAACTTATAGGAGTGTCCATTATAGTGATATTCCACCGTCCACCTACTTGCGTGCTGTGGCCTAAATGTTTTGTCATCGCTAGTATGGCGACCGGTTCAAAACAAGTCAACTTGAGTTCAAAAATTAAATGCGCGTAAATATCTCACGTTAGTTACTTTTGTAAACTACGACTATTACATATACCCCTCAAATGTATTTGATATTGATATTACGTCGATAGACTCTATCTGTGGGTCTGTCAGTTATGCATTCCGGTTTTCAGCACCAACAAATGCAAGATCGATACCTAAAGGTCTCTTTAAATGTTAAATAATTCGTATCCGCGGCTAAGTTATACTGCAGACTGCAGACCAATTGTGAATTTATTTGACTCGCAAACACGATCCTTTTATCGTTTGACGGACTTTGTTGACGTGCTTGGCTTTATTACTCTGCCGCAATCTCGGCTAACAAGCGCAGCTCTTGTATTTTCTGATGCGGCCCCAGACGAGAATTAACTTTTACATCAAAATTCATGTTGACGATATCTGCGTAAGTTTTATTGAAGTGTTTAAAATATTACCCTCGAATGCATCTGTATTTTTTTAAGCACTAGCGGTTTCACACGGCAACAGTGTTTTAAACGGGAGCGTTTACCTTACCTCCTTCTCAGTACTTCTAACTATAAGTATTTCAGGAAAATTGGTGCAATCGATGATTGTTAAGAGGAAATTGCACTTTTACAATGATAGTTAGGATTATGAAGGATTTTAGAATCCATAAATTTAATATAGTCAATGGTAAACGTATATAGTAATTATAGGTGGGAAAGGTATTCAACACGTAAAATAAAATAGGTACCTACTGTTAAAACCCCAATGGACAAACCTCCTAAATTTTAAATATCATGGTAGGTCTATCTGAATTATTAAAGATCTAACTACTTACCTACATGTAATATCTAAAATCGAAATACCTAATGTACAAAAGATACAAGGTAAATAAGGACCTTCGAAAACTTATTAGTCCTGTCCTACATAAACCCCTCGAGCGAGTATGAAATTAATCGACAATATACCTACGAACACAAAATATAAGTATCATCATATTTTAAATTTAGGGGTAAACCTTTGGGGGTTTAACTGTAGATATTTCAGTTAAGTGCTCTATTACGTAAACTCATTAAAAACCATTATTTTTAGAAATTGTTCTCATATTTTTTTATTTTTTTTTATTTAATATAATTATATTTTTACCTCTATACTACTGGGTATTTTATTTCAATGGTTCTCTATTTCTTCTCTTTGTTATTTTCATGTATACCACACACAAAATGGGTAAAACAAAAAAAAAATGCCTATAAGATGACACAAAAGATGTGCAAACAAAAACAAAAGTATAATTTTTTACAGTTTACTTCTAGCCCTGTCCATCCCATCGACATGCTCCTATCGTTTTATCCCCGAATCCGAAGAGCATTTTCAATACGTCAACCCTCTGAATAAGCAGTCGGTTAAAATATCAGACGTGCCACATCAAGTACTGGTGGTCTACGACAGTTACTATTGTTCTGGAAGCCTCATTTTCAGCAGAATAGTATTGACAGTAGCCAGTTGTTTCAAATCCAGCGAAGTGAGATGTGCTGTGAAAGTGGGCGCGAATAGTGTCACTAGTATGGGGTATGTTTAATGTTCAGTTATTATATTTCTGTACTAAGTAGTAAGTACTGATAATATTTATCTTCTTGGTCCAAACGGGGTTTTCCTAACGCTAACGCTTCAGAGCCTAGGGTATGTTTTATCATGTTCCCATGTCTGTACTAGTTTTCCTATTAGAGCGACTGCCGTCTGACGTAGCCTAAATACAGTAAACCTTCTCCTTCTACAATAAACCTTCTCCTTCTTTTTCTTCTCCCAACCACTGAAGGTTTTTGCATTTCGCTAAACATGCAAACCAAGACAAGAGGAATAGGAAAGAAGGCCTAGATGTGTTAGTAGCCAACACTGTTAGATTTTTAGGCTGCCTAAGAGCATCTGGCACATCATAATGACTACCATCTATCGATAACCACCGGAACTTCCGAAAAGTAAAAGTGAACTCTCAATTCGAGGCGAAATAACGGATATTTGGCTGAGGAAAATTATTTGCCATTTTATTTTTCAGACAACTTATTCCGGTAATAGAAACAAAAGTTCATGAATATTATGATCGTGAGGTACCTTATAACAATGATATAGCACTGCTAATGATGGAGGTGAGGTTACTATCTTTTATTAATTATCTCATAATCGATAAGTTGTCGATAAGTTGCTAATTGCAGCTTTCGAAAACTTGAGCAAACTCTACGAAGTAAAAACTCTGTTTAAGAATTTTTTAATTTAATTAAGTCATCATCATCTTAGCGCCTTCCCGGTTGCATCCTCAGCTGTTTGCTTCGGAGCCCAGGGTCCGCTTTCCAACTTTTGCGTCTCCACTTCGCCCGGGCTTCGACATCCCTAACAGTTAGTCCGTTAGCACGCATATGTTGCCGGTTTTCGTAAGACGTGACCGTACCATTGCAGGCGATTTTCTTGAAGCTTATCCGCTATGTCGCGGACATGAAGGCTACCCGGAATGCTGGAGTTTCTTATGCGGTCCTTCCGCGACACTTCAGCGCCGCTCAAGGACGGGCCACGCCTCACTGCCATGCAGGAGGGCAGGTCTAATGATAGTTTTATAGACCTACCCCTAATTTAAATCTACTTAAGTAATTGGTACATATTTATATTTTTTTGAGTTTCTGATAAGTCTTATTTGAAATGTACAAACCACACAGATAGCTCATGTTTGCTTTCTAAATGGTAATAAAAAAATATTTTTAACAGATAAAAAATAGGTTTTTATCATCATGTAATCTACATAAATAATAAAAATATTATTATATCGTCTTGCTCTCTTCATACATTATTCTTTTTATAACAAAAGGTCCGTCCAAAATTCACTAGGTAAACTTGCACTTGACAGGTATTTTGATATCATTGTATAGATAATTAATATTAATTTTTATTTATTTCTAAAAATGTGTTATTGACTAACAAGATCACCGAAGATAATAACTCATTTTTCCAAAAACAAAATTGTTCTCATAAGTACCCTTAAAAGAGGGAAGGCTTTTGCCTAGTAGTGGGATACAGAAGTGCTACTAAAAAAGTACCTTAGAGAAGAGTTATACTTAAGACAAAAAAAATCAGCCGTTACCGCAAATCTGATTATTTAATGTTATTGAATTTTCAGCGTAATGCCGTGTTTGGAGAAAATGTTAGAAAGGCGATAATAGTTGAACCAGAAATATCTATTCGTGTAGGCACTACATTGGACGTCGCAGGCTGGGGTGGTAATGTAAGTACTACTACAGTGAGGGCTACACTTAAAAGTATACTACTAAGTACTTACCTAATCTAATCTAATCTAAATGTAATCCGAGCACTCGTCTTTGCGTTAAAATGACTTAACTTTTTTTATTTTTTCCTGTCTGGAAAGTTAAGGTGGTAAAGGTCTGTTATTTTATATATATAGAGCTCACAGGTAGAGATGATATCCTGTACATACAATTTCAGACAGGTAGGGTCCTCTGTCAAAAGTAACTTGTAACAAAACACGCAATGAAAAGCATGATGAAATCTCAAAAGCAGGCAAAGTTTCACCAACCTTCAAACCTTACCAACTAAAATAGTAAGGGAGCTATTTGGTAGATGGCGCTAGCGGGATGAAAGTGTAGAGTTCCACAAAATATTATGAAATATAATATAATAATAATAATAATAATAATAAAGTCTTTATTTCAGGTAAAACCCATAGGAAATGAGGAGATATTTCTCTCACGCCTGAGACCGATAGTAAAAGCCGAGAAAGGATTATAAGTCGACTTTATTCTTATCAAGCAGCTAAGCGCTACTTTTTAAAATTATCTCCTGAGATTTTTGAATCGAATTTTTGGAAAATAATAGTAATGATCGAAAATAAGCCTATTTAGGTTTATTTAATATCTATTACCAAATACTACATAAGTACTTTCCTCTTCTCTTAATAAGGACCACGTCAAAGCGCGAAAAGTTTTTCCGAATAATTCTGACACCAGGATGTACAGAGTCGATTGACCATGCAACCGAAATGATAGTAGCTCTCTTAATCAAATATTTAAGAAATACATTAGTAAAGATATTTCACTAAGAAATTATATTTTCAGAATTTGCCTGCAAAATTCGTACATCGACTGCTGTTATCCGAAATGAAAATAACTTCCGACGAGGAATGCTTAGAAAAGTATGGACTACTGAAAACTCAATCTAAATACTGCGCAAGATATCAACCAGTAAGGAATCTATATTAATATATTCATATTATTACTTATTATTAAATACTAATATAATATTATTTATTATTCCTAGCGGTTTCCCGCAGCTCCGCCTGCGTCAAATAGTAGCCTATGTTTTACCCCAGGTCTTCAACTATATTCATGTCAAATTTCATCAAAATCCGTTCAGCGGTTTGGCCGTGAAAGCGTAACAGACAGACTTACGCATTTATAATATTATAGTATATGGATACTAATATTATGAAGCTGAAGAGTTTGTTTGTTTGAACAGGCTAATCTCAGGAAGTACGAGTACTGGTCCCACTTGAAAAATTATTGCGGTGTTGGATAGCCTATTTATCGAGGAAGGCTATAGGCTAGGACGAAGTCGAGACGGGCTGCTAGTATTTACTCGTTGGAGAAATGACATCACCAGAGTGGCAGGTCCGTTATGGAGAAGACACGCGCAAGACCGGGATGACTGGCGTGTATTAGAGAAGGCCTATGTCCTGCAGTGGACGATTTAGGCTGAAGAAAAAGAAGAATTAATAATTGCACATAATTATTAATACTACGTATGTCCATGAAATAAATAAATAATAGTACTAACGTAATCATTGTACCGTGTTTATGTGGATAATAGGAATTAAAAAAATAAAGTGATTTTTAAGGTATTCTTCTTTATCGGTCCCTCACTGCTGACTAGGGTTCATGATTTCTCGAGCTTTTCAATTTCTCGGGTCTCGAGAATTCTCGAGACTAATTTCTCGAGGCTTCTCGGGTTGTCGAGAAATTTACATTTACGTAGTTTTCTCATATTATTTGGTTCCAATAACGTCAACAAATTCAGTGGTTTTCCTCTCAAATAAAAGTATTAAATTAATTATAGAACTTTTATTGATTATATTCAAAAACATTAATCTTATGAATAAGCTAATTAACTTTTTTTTAAAAATACAGAAATAATATTATTCAGACTTATAATTATAATGGCAGAACCATTTTTGGCTGGTTATTTAGAACTTATGAACAAAAGTAGCTTCTATTAAACTAAACAAAAAATCAACTAGAAAGAAAACGTTAATATAGTAACTTATACTTAAATAACAATCACAGCACCATTTTGGCTGGTTATTTAGAAAAAAAAAAAAACGATATGAATAATAAAGCCATGATGTGTCAATGAAACTGAAAACACTTACCTGTTTAATTTCAATTTATCGCGTAATCTGTGAAACACTCACTACGTACGTAAAATATACTTGGCTAGAGTCGAAACACGAATGAACGTGTAAAAATGACGCCGCAGAGCGCTTGCAGCGAGATCAAAGGGTGCCGTTGTGCTTTGGCCCACGCCGCCAACAACCGGCGATTCAATTTCTACATAGATACATGATTTCTCGAGTTCTCGACTTTTCTCGAGCTTGATTTCCCGGGAACAAAGCCCAACGATTTCCCGGGAATTCTCGAGCCGAGAATTCCCGGGAATGAACCCTACTGCTGACTGATCTCCGAACTATGGACTGTATTGTATACGCTACCTCCTGCAATGCAATTCTCCTTTGTTTTATTAGGTACGAGAATAATATTTCCGAAATCCAAATACATTCTCGTACATATGCATATTTGTGTGAATAATCATCATCACATAATTTTAACTACTCGGCTACATATAATGATGTGATGATGATGTTAACCACACATAAAGATATGTAACCTTATATAAATTGGTTTTGACGACAATATATTACAGGGTAACAAAGCCAGGGCTGTGGTTTGACGAGTCATCAACCTATATATATATATATATATATATATATATATATATAAATCAATGCCACTTTTCGTTGTAATTTTATAACTCAAGAACGCGCTCACCTATCCAAACCAAATGTTTAGGCTTTGTTCGGACTATTTAGTAGATGGTTTATGTGAAGTTTGCACAAAATCGGTCGAGCGGTTCTTAATTTATCACTTTATACGTAGCGAAGCACGTACCGAGCCGCTAGTTCAATATAAAAATAACATTACAATGACCTTGTGTCTTCTGATTGAATCGCAATTTTTATTTAGACTCGGGGCAAAAAAGTTCCACTCGTTTGATGGGTTAGACATAATTTAAAACTAAGATATATTATTTATTCGATGAAAGAAGCGCCTCTACAGTTACAACTTCGTATGTAACCCATTAACTAAATATTCTTTGAATATTTTACATATGGTATTCCTAATAATTATGGGGGATTGTCACTATAATATACAATACAAATACTCTTTATTGCACCAAAACACAGGTTTTACAGAAACATATCAACAAAAAACAGTGAGGCACAAAGTCGGACTTGTCGCTGAAGCGTATGGAAGGAAAAGTCATTGCCTATACAAAGGGAAAAATAGTTAAATTAATAACTTGACAGACAGACGGACGGACAACAAAGTGATCCTATAAGGGTTCCGTTTTTTCCTTTCGAGATACGGAACCCTACAAATACTAACATTGTGATTTTTAGGAGCGTCGTCTCAGTGATAACGGAGGTTCAGCCATGCTAAAAGACCACAACATGGACCTAATGGTGGGTATTCTGTCATACGGAGCCACCAGGACTGAAGAAAGCGATTGTTTAGCGTTGCTCACAAACGTCTCTTACTTTCACAGGTATATAAATACCATACAAATCTCTTTTTTGGTCTATGTCAGTTATATCACCGTTAAATCCTATACTGCATTGCTTATTTATTAAAAACTTCTTTGCACAGTACAATAAAACATTATGTAACATAAAGTATGAAGACTAGTATACAAAAGGCGGCCTTATCGCTTAAGCAATCTCTTCCAGGCAACCTTAGAAACCTAGAGTCCTAAAATCTATGCATAACTTATCCAATTCTAGAGTAAGTACTAAGTAGGTAGTAGTTCCCTACTTATAACATAATATCTTTGATAATCTATCTATGTATAAGATTAAGATTTGACACTGATAAGCAGCCATATCCCTAAGGTCAAGGGAGTGGTTGCACCTACTAGTTGTCTGAAATCGAACATGCAAGCGGGAACACGCTGGGATATGTCGATAATTTCATGTTTTAATGTACATCCAATAAGGGGAAAAATACGAATATAAATTACCCCGTTCTTCTCGACGCCGTTTTCCTGTGCCAGACGCACTGATGAATGATAAGATTAAATTAAATGCAAGTTTGTAACCTATGTATCATAATAAAGATTGTCGTATTTGCATTTATTAATGGTGGCCTAAGAGGTTACGCCACAGTACCTAAACACAATAATGCAAGCACTGCTGGTGGCAGATATAGATGAGAGTGAGGTGCTTAAGTAGACAACTTTAGTACAAAAGTCTCATCATTATTTCACAGTCCAATGATGAACATAGACCTCCTCTAATGATTTCCAATAAAACAGGTTGGAAGCGGCCTGCATCCAAAAGTTAAAAATAAATGTTCAAAAGTCTATCTCTACCTAATTAATTCTTCTTTAAGGTGGATCATCTTCAACAGCCAGAAACTTTTACTAAAACATTGTGTTGAAGATAAAATTCAGGATTCCTCTTCCTATGAGTACAACGAAACTAGTGAAAACTATGACTATGATGTTCAGCAATTACGATTTTAGCGATAGTCGTGAGTACTTTATATGAAAATGTGTGTAACTTTGACTACCTATATCTATTATTATACATACTCGTAACTTATTTAGGATTTCGGTAAAGGAGTTATCTTAATAAATAAAATTCAATCAAAATCACAGTTTCATTTCATTTGTTTACTAAACGTAAGTATAAGAATTTAGAATTTACAAGGTAAATTTACAACAATTATTCAAAAAATAACAAAGCGTACCCTAGGCTCCGAAGCGTAAGCTGAGGACGCAACTAGAAAAGTGCGCTAGGGACAAAGAAGACCAATTTCCAAAGTTTAAGTTTAGTCTCTGCAGTGTTTGACAAAGATTTCGACTTGAGTTCTGATCCAATCTCGGAGGTACCAAACATTGGCAAACATTGTGGGTTTGTCGATTTGCGAACATCCGCCCTTGCCGTGAGATGTGAGGCCAACCAAAAATCTGTAAACGTTTTCCAAAATTTTACTTACTATGCAGGCTCAGCGAGTCAAAACGAATCTTGGCCTCCAACTCAAGACTTCTCTATTTCCATTTTCCAATAATTATAATAGTATACTACCTACTTTTAGTTCTAACTTTTCTCACCTCTACAATAATCTTTTCGGGTGTCAACTTTATCACACACACAAGCATAATAATTCGCATGCACTTCCAAAAAGTTGGACTCATTCCTATATCCAACAACATTAACCTTTTATTAACTTGGTCTTTATCTGTAAAGACTAAGTTAAAAAATAATAAAAAATAACTTATTCCTTCCTTAAGCAAGCTTACCCTTTCCATATGACGCCGCCTCCAGAATCACCTTTACAGGCGTCACTGTCCCCAGAACCATACAAACAAAATATATCTGGCGACAGTTTCATCCCGTTTAGCTTCTCGCACTTGGCACTATCAATGTAATGTAAAGAGGTCATCAACAGTTGCGGTGATATATTGCCATGGTACTGAAATATTTTTAAATCTCAAGTAGTTTGTGGAGTTTTGCATTGGCATCCGCCAAAGATTTTCAAAATGACCGGTTGCAAGCGACCTGCATTCAAGGTTTACCTGCGATGCGACCTTCGTCAAGAATACATATGCAGAAGAATGTTTTACGATATATTGCAATGTATTGCAAATATGTTAGTATGATAATTAATAAAACTGCTTGTCTTCCAAGTGGTGCCGACGGACCAGGAATAGAGGTGTTTTGTATCTACTAGTACGGTATGTACTAAGTCAATTGTATTATTTTTTTAGCCGTAAGAGCAAGTGCTGTTGAGCAAGAGCCTACCCTCCATGAATCTCTATCCTTTGCTAGTTCTTTCCAATCTTTGTCGAACACTTTAAGTCATCTACTACTTATTTCAAAATAACGTTTAAAGTTGTCTTTAATCTTAATCTCAAATAATTTGAAAAGCTTTGAGAATTTCAAATGTAAATTAATTTGTTGCTGAAAATGGTTTTAAAAAAATTTATTAACTTAATATAGTTCTGATGAGTACACAAATACGAATACTTAGAACATACCGAAGTGCGCCCCCAACCCGAAACAAGAAATTCATTTTCCTGATGCCTCATCCACTCATTATTATTGACTAAAATGACCCTCTGTACGGTTGCCCCGAATATGATTTTCTTGTCCACGAACAATATGGCCACGTCACATGCAAATTGAACAGATGTGTTGTATTTATCATGAACCGCAGCCTTTGTGATAGAGAACCATTGGCCTTTGTGATCCGTCAGGGATTGGGAACCTGTAAATTATTATGTGAACTTACCTGTGGTGTAGTTTTTTCGGTTGCTTCAGAGATTGCCGCATTCAGTCCACTACCAGGACATTGGCCTCTCCAAATGATTTTTAAAAAAACCCGTTGGAAGCGCCCTGCATTCAGTGACCTCTTGCTACCTTTTTTTGAAAAAAATGGCGTTGACAGTAAAGAGGATACTTAATATAATAATTTTCATGTAATTTGGTATGAATATAGTTCAAGACTCGGGGTCAAGCATAGGGTACGTTTATGCGGAGCTGCGGAAAACAGCTATTCTATAATAAGGACCAGATCAAATTAATTAGAATTTTTTTATCCAAGTATCAAATAAAAACTTATTTGTTTTTAAATTGGAAGGGATCGTTTTCAACTTCGGACAAATCTCGTTAAAAAATTTTGAATTTCATACTGATCTTAGGCCAATTTACATTACGTAAATATAAATCCAAGTTTTTTATTCAATTCCGATGCTATGCTATATTTTTATATACCATTAATTTCGATCATAACTGTAATACCAGAGTGTACAGTGCTAATCTTCCGTATTCGGAAGACTTTATAAACTCTATGGTGCTTCTTCTTCATCTTTTAGAGTCAAAAGCTCAAAAAATACTTAATCTTGTTACTCCAGAAACACGCCACTTCTTTTGCACCCCCGTGGCCAGCATAAAGTCCCCATTTATAGAGCTCTTAGGGCAAGCAGGGCACGTTAGGAGGTGCTGAACAGTTTGGATGGCTACACTACCAGTGAATCTCTGACGAGTCTATGTACCCACAAGGTCCCAAGTTATCCCGGGAGCGTAGCGTGTAATTTTTTGCCAGGGGTTTCTATGTGCGGTTATCTATATTAATTGACCGTGCGACCTGTTAATTTAAATGAATGAAAGAGTCTATATAAATTATTATAAACTATTGAAATACTTACCAACTACTACTGCCATAAGGGTGATATCGTCATTGTGATCCAAGCAGTGAGCAGAAGTTAGCACACTCCAACTGCTCAAGATAGCCCCAGCGCACATAGCATCATCATTGTAAAACCTAGCCGTATGAGGGAATCTTCTTAAATCTGCAGGCTTCCCTCCAACTACCTTAGCATGTTCCTTCGTATTGTTTTTTGTTGAGTTTATCAAATGTATTATCATACAAAATACTATTACATAATTCATGATACAAAACCCGTTTCTAATACATTAATGGTAAAAGAGCGATTAGACGACGTCATAACTGCAGCTATCGTAGTGGATTGCTTTTGCGCAAATCGAGTATTTTTAATCAATCTGCTAGAAGAATATTAGCTAGGTATACTTGTTTCCGAGTCATTAATTTTAGTCATAACAATAGTGTGCGTAACCATTAGTAAAATTACCAGTTATTTAAAATTGGAAGTTTGAAATTTCGTGCTGCAAAGATTTTTATATATAATATTGTAGGTTCTCAATTGGTCGGCTTATGACATATACTATAGACATGTCCCGATAGACATAAGGCCGTGGTAGATCCGTAGCGTGTTAAGGATTTAAATTTACTCATAGAAAGTAAACTCGTAAACTACTAAAGTAGCAAGCCTTCGGAGTTTAACACATAAATTAGTAGGGGGCTATTCCCAGTAGGTAGACGAAATTAGTCTTTTAAATTATACTATTTAGCCCTGCGTACGGAAACAATAGGATGTTAAAACAGAAATAAGTAAATTTAAGGAAACGAAGAGATGATTTATTCTGAACTTTAATTTCGTATTTTCAATAGAAAATCTATTGATGAATGATAAATGAGGTAAATAATTTAAGTTTCGGGCCGCTGCCAAATCCTTAGCCAAACCATGGATACCTATTCTTCATTTATAGAGGCTGGGTATAATCATCAAAATGACTGGGCGAATTTTTGTTATGGAAATGACAGAATTGCCTGTGCATCGCTATCGTCACATTCTTTATCCAGGGCAAAAAATGGTACACATTGGCATAAACCCCCGGCACGTTAATATCCTTGCCATGAGATGTGATTCCGACGATTTGTCTGAAAAATAATTGTAAAATAATATTAAACGTACAGCGTAACTGAAATCTATCTTAGACAAGTAAGTGTGCAATATTGCAATCTACTTATGTTGCATTAAGTTTTATAGCACTAATTTCTTTTTCATTCAATTAGAACAGCAATTTAAGTATTACATAGGTACTTAATTAAATAGCTATTATTATGCCATTAAAACCTACCTACTTCAGATCACGGAAAATTATTTACTAGTCTATCGTCCACAAAAGCAGTCACTTATTTTTTTATATATTTTACACTAAACCCTGTCAGCCAGAACGCAATCTATCGATCTATCGCAGCCCTTAAGAAATTACAAAACGTAAGAAGAAAATTGAAAACTATAAAAGATCATACTCCTTCCAAAGTACTCCTCCTCCGGAGTCACCTCGGCCTGTGTCTCTTTTCCCATCGCCGAACAAACAAAACATGTCAGGAGTCAGTGCATAATTGCTCATTTTCGAACAGTTGTCACGGGAAACGTATCTCAAGTCAGCCTCCCTCAAAACCTGGTAATTACTTTCGCCTTCATTCTGTTGAAACACAAAGAAATATTTTTATGATATCGCAGACGAGTTGAGATGTTATAAGTACCCGTAATCGGCAAGCATGTATGACGAGAGTGATGAGTGTGGAGAAGGCGAGAAAGGTCTGTAAGGATCGCAACAAGTGGAAATCCTTAGTCACTCCCACTTCTATCTACGGGAAAGAGGTGTGATGACATGTATGTATATGAATATTTTCATTAATGACTGTCACAGATGCAATCATCATAGCCACAAATAATTTAAAAACAATTTTTAACTGATTAGATAAATGCTGTGCAAAAGTATATGTAAGTTTCAGACCCAAATCTAAAATTCCCAAATTGAAAATGTGATTGAAAATTTGATTCCGCAAACTATTAATACGAATAGGTCAAATCAAATTTTCAATACATTTGCTTATTATGGGGGTCTTAAACAACACGTTGTTTATATTATAGTCGCACTTGTAAAGTAATGGTTTCCATGGTTACGGTACATTTTTTTAAATGTACACCAAGAGGATTTTAAGTCTCAAACCAATTCATTGCTTTTGCAAAAAATATAAACTATTTTAGCTTCCAAATGATACATCAACACTCAATTTTATATTTATATTTATTTTACTGAATATTAGCCGTATTGAACTACAAATATTAATTGGTGTAGAAAAATTAAGGAGAGCTATGAATAACTTGTATCCAGGACCGTAAAACCCATTGCTTATAAAAAATTACTATGAGGGTCTGCTCTGTCTTTATCAGTGGTGCCATTTTTAAATCTATTTGTTTATGTATTTAATTTACTATTAGTTAATCGATTTAATTTAGGAAAGAATGCCTAAATTTGACTCCGCCAGATATACTAATCCAGGCAAAAATCGAATGTTGATAACTGACCAAGTAGGCTACTTAAATCTTCAAAGGAAGAAATAAGGACGAAGCTTTAAGAAAGTCATAAATATGTATTTGGATCTCCAAATACATATATATTTTTTTATTTATCTACCTAGCAATGCATCAACAAACACACAAGCCAAATTTCACTCTAATGGTGTTTCTAAATGTGAAAAGTGTTCAAAGTGTACCAACAAACCCCACTTAATATGAAGAAATGTTTTAATATCGCTTGAGAACTTTTATTTATTGTGTAAAACTAACTTGGTAGCGTATGTTTCAGATCTTGTCAAAAGTGTCGATAGTAGAAAGCAGGTTGACGCCGTTTACACTGATTTTAGTAGTGCTTTTGACAAGGTTAGTCACTGCCTTCTGCTAAATAAACTATCAGGCTTTGGTGTGTGTGGGTCTTTACATGTTTGGTTTGATTCCTACTTAAAATCAAGGCAGCTTACAGTAGTTACTAATGGTTACTCTTCAAAGCCCTATGTGGCAACCTCTGGAGTGCCCCAGGGTTCGCACCTGGGTCCGATTCTGTTTCTTATATTCATAAATGACATAGGAAAGTGTATAAAATTCAGTAATTACTCATTATTTGCGGATGACATGAAAATATATAAATCAATATCAACAATCGACGATATAAGAATGTTACAGGAAGATCTAGATAGTGTAAGTGAATGGTGCAAAAGTAATAAAATGACTATTAACCCTAGTAAATGTTACCACATAAAGTTTACACGCAAAAGGAAGAAGTTACATTCAAAATATACAATCAACGGAATTGAACTCGAGGAAGTTAAACAGATTCGTGACCTGGGTGTGACTCTGGATAGCAAGTTGAGTTTCATCCCACATTACGACGCTACTGTCACAAAATCATTCCAGATGCTTGGCTTTATAAAACGTAATACGGCTAATTTCAGAAACACTACTACTTTAATAATGTTGTATAATACACTAGTTAGAAGCCACCTTGAATTTGCGAGTGTTGTTTGGAATCCCTGTTACGAAAAGCATATTGACATCATTGAGCGCGTTCAAAGGGTTTTTACACGACAATTGGCTTACAAAACTTTTAACTTTAGTCATAGAAACGAATACACTTACCGCTTATCAAAATTTAATATGATATCCTTATCTGATCGTCGTAAGTTGCTGGACGCAATATTCCTTTACAAGCTTGTCCGCGGAGCAATCGATTGTCATCACGCTCTCTCAGATATGATCAGTCTTACAGTGCCCCGACCAAATGCCCGTAGAAAGGTTACAAACACATTTATTGTCCCACGAGCAAATACTAACCTTGGCAGACATGCGCCCTTGCCCAGAGTTCTTTCTTCTTACAATAAAATTAATTCGAAATGCGACCTAGATATTTTCTATGACCCATTACCTAATTTCAAATCGAAAATTCAGTCATTCCACCAAAATGCATGTTAATTTAATGTTAATTTAGTATCGACTCAATCTAATCTTATAATTCAAATTAAAGTTGAATTTAATTTAATTCCTTATTCAATTTAATTCAAATTCAATTTATATCAAATTCAAATTCAATTCAAATTCAATTTATATCTAAATTATTTCATTTTTCCAAATTCAATTTACAATTCACAATTTACAATATTTGATTTATTTTGCTTGCTGCCAAAATGTTTATGAGTGCTGTGTTCACCTGTAATTGGGTTGCATGCTAGCACATTTGTGGGAATGTCTATTGTATGTTATTTCATGTAACCTGTTGGTGTACCAAATTGAATAAATAAATAAATAAATAATAAAAGTTATATTAGTTATATTTTTCCTCGCAAATGTGTTGAAAATCGTCGTATGACAACTTGAGAGCGAAATTGGTCATTTACTCGGCTTCTATAGGCATGAGCCGAAGGCGAATGAATACCGCCTCGTAAATAATGACCAACTTCGCACCCTTGTATTATAATGTAATAAATGTGTGTATAATAACAATATAAATGTGAGGGGTTTGAGAACCAAAGTAGATGTGTTGAAGCGTAGTATTTTTATGGCTAATTATGACTTAATATTCTTAGTTGAATCATGGTTACTTGATGGAATCGCTGATAGTGAGATTTTTGATGACCACTATGTTGTCTGGCGTCGCGACCGTGATTACGCGTCCACAGGTCAGAAGCTGGGCGGTGGTGTATTCATAGCTACACGTAAGGACTTATGTATTGAACCACGACCTGCATTCCACTCGTCCGCTGAGGATCTCTGGTTGACTTTAACCATTAAAAACGGTAAACAGCCGCCTACTGTACTTCATTTATGTATTCTATACTTGTGTACACAAAAGTCGGGTAACTCATTTTCCCAGCAATTAGGCAATTTCTTTAGTAAGCTAAACGATACATTATTACAAAATCCACTTGATAAATAATAGATAATCGGCGACTTTAACATGAGTAAAATCAAATGGCATTTAAATAATGACTTATCTTACACTCCGAGTAATTTTCAAACTATTGACGAATGCCTACTTATTGACGAACTTATTGCACGGATTAGCACAGTATAACGGCATCTTAAATAGCCAAGGCAGAATATTGGATCTAGTGATTTCAAATGACGTATTCAAAGTAAGTGAGTGCCACGATCCTTTGGTGCCGATTGACCCTGTTCACGGCGCCTTGCTCATCAGTTCTGATTTTATTACCGTTAATTACTTGAAGCCAGCTCCCACTAATAAACGTCTTTTTCACAAGGGCGACTATGCTATAATTAATGCGGAAATATCTAAGATAGATTGGAGTTCTGAGTTCTCTAATAGAACTTTGGAAGAATCTGTTCAGTATTTTTACGATATTATAAACAAACTTATAGATAAATATGTTCCCTTGGTTCAGATAACAAACGATTCATACCCTATTTGGTACTCTAAAGCTTTGGTCAAAGTGATCAGAGAAAAGAACAAATATCTTCGAAAATATAAGGTATACGGCAATCGAGCGGATGGAATCCTTTAAATTATTACGTGACAGGGTAAAACAATTGGAGAAAGAATGTCATCATGCCTATATTTCCAATGTAGAAAAGTCTATAGTTAAAAATCCTAAGTATTTTTGGTCCTACATAAAATCAAAAACTAATTTTAAATCTAATAATATTCCATGTAACCTAACATATAATAATAACGTATATAATACAGGCAAAGACATTTGTGACACATTTTCGTCCTTCCTATTCTTCCAATAGCGTTGACTCCGCCTTACCTGTCTATATGCCGCCACCAGTTGCGCATATCTCGAATTTCGAAATCCGCCTGGAGGACGTAGAGAAACATTTACTGTCCCTCGATACTTCCAAATCGGCCGGCCCAGATAAACTGCCTGCTTCTTTTCTCTTTGCCACTGCTAAGACGATTTCGCTTCCAATCATTTCCAAGCTTAGTATAATAGTGAAAGTATTTGAATGTATTATACACAGTCAATTAAGCCTGGCTCTGAAAAATTCTTTTGGTTCCTTTCAACACGGGTTTCTCAGTGGGAGATCAACTGTCTCTAACCTGGTGCTTCTTAACGATTATCTCACGGAGACCATGGAATCTGGTGAGCAAGTGGACGTGATATACACTGACTATTCCAAATGTTTCGACCGGATTGATCATAAAACGCTAATGCTGTGTGCTAATGTCGATAACATTGTGTCAAAGGCCTACAAAGCACTCGGCTTTGTGTTGAGATGCTCCTCGTCTTTTAATGATATCAAAACATTAAAGATACTTTATTGCACATATGTGCGCGCCCACCTCGAATATGCTTCCCAGGTGTGGAATCCCAGTTACAATGTGTATATGGATCGCATTGAGAGTATCCAAAAGAAGTTTGTGAGGTACCTATGTTATCGTCTTAAAATAAATTATAGCTCTCAAAACTGCAAACTCTCACTGCGGGTGTGTCGTGACGTCACTGATATAGTTTACATGATAAAAATAGCTTCTGGTGTTGTTGACTCGCCCGAACTTTTATCTAAATTAATGCTTAAGGCGGTGCACGCCTAGAATATTAAGATTTAACCCCCCCCCCCCCCCCCCATTTTTATACCAAACATATGCACTAATTATCGACATAATTCGTTTATTTTGCGCGCAGGTAAGAATTTCAATATTATTTCTCGAACGGTGGATATTGATTTGTTCACTACAAGCATAGCGAGGGCTAAGTTACTTCTACATAGGGCGCACTGTAAGTTTCCGGAACTGGCCACTTACATAAACAATATTTAAAAATTTATTGCAACATTTGAAAATAGAACTCTTTGGCTGTAGAATGCAGTTTGTTTCATCTGACTGTCTTTTGTTTTTACCTTGTGGCGCCATTTAAAAAATTGTGTGTCTGCATCAACATGGATTTAACTCGGGAAAATTTTCGTAGTATGATTTTCTACGATTTTAAGTGTAATTTGACAGCTCAACAGAGCATCGCTCGGCTTGAAACAGCTTTTGGCAATGAAGCACCATGCAAGACAACTGTTTATAGCTGGTTTGCAGAATTCAAGCGTGGTCGTATCAATCTCAGTGACGAATCTCGCGATGGTCGGCCGTCCACCGCTGTGACCAACAAAAACATCAATGCTGTGTGCCGTATGATTGAAACAGACAGGCATGTGACCTAACATGAAATTCGCGCATCCTTAGAAATAGGCATGAGTCAAATACAATTAATCCTACACAAACATTTGGGTGTGAGAAAGCTGTGCTCGCGGTGGATCCCACACAACTTGACCGAGGCTCAAAAAACGGACTGCGTCAATTGGTGCAGTGCCATGCTTACCAGATTCAACGAAGGTGCGTCAAATTTGGTGTGGGACATAGTAACAGGTGACGAAACATGGATTTATTGCTACGATCCGGAAACAAAGCAGCAATCGAGCGTATGGGTCTTTCAAGATGAGCCGAAACCAACCAAAGTGGCGCGCGTGAAAAGTGCATCTAAGCGGATGATTGCTTCTTTTTTTAATAAAACTGGACACGTGGCTACTGTTGCTTTAGAGAATCGTCGTACAGTGAATAGTGACTAGTACACGGCCATTTGCTTGCCGGAAGTTATTGACGAACTCCGTAAAAATAACCGTAAACGCCGTATCATCCTGCACCACGACAATGCTAGTTCTCACACGGCCAGACAGACCAACGACTTTTTGAAGGCGAAAAATGTAGAACTAATGAGTCATCCTGCATACAGTCCCGAACTGGCACCTTGTGACTTTTTTCTGTTCCCAAAAATTAAGAACCAATTACGCGGTCAACGATTTTCATCACCAGAAGAGGCTGTCGAGGAGTATGAAAAACACGTTTCAGAGGTCACCACAGAGGAGTGGCACAAAAGTTTTCAAAACTGGTTTCATCGAATGAAAAAGTGCATAGACGCCAAGGGAGATTATTTTGAAAAACAATAAATTAATTTTGTACCTTTAATAGTATTTTTTCATATTCATTCCGGAAACTTATAGTGCGCCCCACGTATATGACCATTTGTTCCAGCAGGGTAATGTTTAGGGTAGTTCGTTGATTTTTAGTTTGATAATTTTTGGCTTTAAATTGTTTTCCTTTACTAAACTAAACGGCGTTGCTTCCAATTAATGGCAATATTTAAAAAAGAAATTTTTTTTTTTCAAAATGCAGTGTGTGTACTATGTTTGGTTTGTTAGTTATACTATTTTAGTTCTATCTGTGAGTACCTATAATTGGCTTCTAAATTGCTTAAGTTTTTTACCTATTGTATAGATATAAGCTGTTGGTCTTCCTTATAATAAATAAATAAAAAATGTTTAAGCTAAGACATGAAACATAGTTCTTGTACTCCTTTTGTGCCCTTGACATCACTGGATTTGGTCTAAAAGACACTTATAATACCCTTAACATTGCTGGTGTTGTAAAGAGTATTTTTATACCCGTTTATTACACTATTAAATTAAATAGTGTTGTCACTAACTCTATCAATTAACATTTCCTTACTTACCTCGGTATCGCCCCAACCAGCTACTTTAAACTTTGTTTCTTTTTCAGACATCCAGTCATCATTATGGACCAGTATACCTTTCTGGACATTTTTACTATAAACGAATCGACCATGAATAATAATAACTGCAATGTCGTTGGCAAAAGTAGCTCCAGCACCATATTGTTCGTGGACGACATAATGCCAAACATCATGAAATTCTGCTTTATAAGTATAAATGTTTTCGGAATCTAAAAAGAAATTTTACTCTTAAATATGCAACAAAAAACAACCCAAGAAAAACCAAGTATTAAATATTATTTTAACTATACTTAGTACATAGACTTACTCGATATAACTTTCATTTCATTGATATCATTATTTCCTTCAAAGCAATGGGCAGCAGAGAGCACATGTTTTGTCGTTATTATGACACCTCCACACATATTACCAGAGTTTAAAATCTTCACACTATAAGGGTACTTAGCTAAATTAGTCCGTATGCCACCAGCCACTAATACAAACACCATTTCTTTAGACCAGTTCGGTTGGACTTCACCAAAATTTTTTAAATGAGAAAATACTAAATTCAACTTGGAAAACACGATCATCATTACTAAAATTACAGTCATTTGGTCGAGGCAATAATTCTTCGATTGATTTGAAACTACAATTGGCTAGTTATTACGATAGGTCCTGTACTAAAGTACTCGCTAGTTTGCTAGGAGATAACAATAGTACTGAAATAACTATGTGTCCAAGTCAGATGTAGTTGAATATGTTGATGCAAACATTTATGAAAACATCTTAATAATGTGTAATGGAAAAAATAAATAAATTTATGAAATGAATTTGTTGATTTTTTTATTTCTAGATAAAACAACTGGCTATTTCGCTTATAGTAGAAGAGTAGATTGGTAGCAATAAATTAGCCAACTAAATTTTTTATGGCTTCATTATTACGTATTTCTAGTAAAGCTTTATTGTTTCAAGATATAATATATTCAGTTATCGGTATGTATAGTTATGAAAAAAGCATTCACAGTTATAAGCACTGAACTAAAATAGGCTAAATAAATTTGTAAATCGAACAATTAATAATATGCTATTGTTCTCCACTTCGACGTACCTAGTACATTGAGAAATAACGTTTATTGCGGTTTTGGTGCTCTTTGCTAGGAAATAATTTTAAATAATTATTAATAAATTATTATTAGGTATGGAAGCATAATACCGATTGTACCTATTTAACAATTTTGATAAACCTAGTTTGGATACCGACATGACTTGATTCTGGAATTTGTAAGTTACATACCGGTATGTTTTGTTGATACTTATTCTTGTTTTCTTCATTGTATTACCGTTCTATGATGGAAGTAAATAACTACTGTATATATTTTTTAAATTAAGTAATATTAGTATTCTCATGTAAGTGACTCACAGGTCTTGTTTTTTGAGAAATAAAGAATCTTTAAACCTATAATTGAGTGTCCTAACTTCAAAATTCGAATTTGTCAGCAATTACATAGGCACTAAAATAAAAGAACTAATATCCGCAATCTGTAATGAAACCTGTTAACACAAACGGCTTCCCGGCCGAATCGACATCACGTTACTTCTATCTCATTTACTCTTCAAGATTTCTTATTGCGAGGGTGAAAAGGGAAATTTGGAAATGTTGTTAGGGTACACTTTCGAATGAACTGAAAATTGCTTTCAAGCATTCAGTCACCCACTGCCATCCGGAGGAAGCGCCGCGCGCGGCCGCCACGCGCAACTAAACATAACCTTAATGGCTTCATTCGAAAACAGACACAAAATAACCCTTCCTGGCCCCCTGTTCTACTTTTCAACAACATTAATATCAAAGTGGTTTGCACATCTCAAGTATTAAAGCAAAACAATAGTTAATACAACATGATATGTGAGAATTTGGAAATCAAATGTTACCAAAACAAAGGTGTCTATCGATTCCGTGTTGGATATTTAATAGCAATCAGGAATTCTGACGACTGCGTGAGTTTCAATGACACCAATACACGGTAAGTGATTGATAATAAAACAGGATATATATATTTCTAAAAAAATTCTAGCTCTTATTATGTTGCTGGTCTTGATTGATAGATGTTTCAACATTGATTGATTTATTGTAACGTGAGAACCTGATAATTAAGTGTAGAGAAAAAAAATGTTATATAAATAATGACCTGAAAGTACCGCAAAGTATAACACCATTTAAATACTAGCACTTCTTCAACATTGTTCTCAAATACTATCCTTTAGAAAGCACTACTGATAAGAAAGCAACAGACGGAGTTCAAAGGTAGATTATAATCATTTCTTAGTGGTTACAAAGCTTATTGTACCACCTAACAGCAAGCTGGTAGAGCTAATATTTTCAGCCATCACTCAACTTTTGTGAGATAAAAATGAACGATTTGGGAAATTTTTATGATCTTCTAAATCGGTAACAAGCTGCGAAATAAATATAAACAACCGGTATGTCGACTATCCAAGAAACTGCCGCTCTTTAATTTTAGCCGCGCCTTGGCCCAGTGGCAAAAACATGTAGGAAGACACACTCAAATTATACGTTAAAATAGATCTAGGTACAAAACACAAGAAGAGATAAATACAAAGAAATAAGCCTGTTTGCCTACTAAATAGAAATAAAAATAAAAAGGATAATTTTTTAACATATCTTGAGAGTTCCGTTGTCGAATTACACAAAATAACTATATTCTCAATTTTTTTTGTTTGTGTTGCAGGAAGTTCAAGTCTGTAAGAATAAAATGGACATTAATCTTTTAGAGTAGTACATTAGACATAGAATCAATACAATGCGGAGATGCTAATAAAAATTTAAGAAGTACATTTTCGATAAACTCTCACCGCACTTCACAAAATATAAGTATTTTACATGTACATACATCCAATAATTTTTAAATCCTCTCTATTTTTTTTGCATAAAAATAATCTTGGGATCTGCCAAAAACAAATCCCTATTACCTGTGCCGGAAAATTACAATTAATAAAGTAGAATTCGTTTCAGGGTAAACTTGTGTAAGGATCCAACCTCGTCGCTTTTGTTTGACTAGTCTTTTTCCTTCACTCCCGTTAAATTTTTAAGTAGATAAACTTCCTTACGGCCGACTTTTTCTTCTTGAATCCAACGATCTGGTCAACCCCTACTTCGAAGTTGTTCTGCACTGCAGCAGTGACCGTATCCTATAAATATCTGCGACAACACTATATTTTTGACTTGTGGTCCTTTCAATAATGTTTACTGGCAAGATTTTCGTAAAATCTGGACTTTACTATATCATATCTATAAAGTTTAATTATCAAGGATACTAGTAGAAAAGTAGAAAAGCTTTTATTTTCATTGATTGATTTTCCAATATGGTACACTGGATTTCAAGTTAGGGCACAGAATACATACTCTCAAAAATATAAATGAGACTTTTCTTCTGGCTAAGTCAGGTGAACATAGACAGTTTATAATATAATTCACAAAAGGGTATCTTTCAATGCAGTTACAAGTTCATACACAGGAAATATCTGCTAAAACAGTCTAGACGTAATTTATATCTGCATGATATAGACTGCACCTCCCCTAGACTTTCAAAGGATTTGTTCTTAGGGGAGGGGGGAGGGGACTTTTGTGTAGAACACTAGTTAGTCTGCATGATAATAGTACCGGTTAGTAAAGAGATTTGCATTGTACGTATATTGAGCTATTTCCTTAAGTGTTTTATTTTAGCTATTATGTTTTTGTGTGTCAAAATAAATAACAATACAATCACTTAAAATACAACTTCACAACAACAATTTAAGTATTTGTCGTTAACTTACTCAAGACATGACAGGATGGCATGACATGAGTAAGTTAACGATGTGTATTAACATTAACGTCTTAATAAAATGGACAGAGGGCCTGTTCGTCCCGAATTCCCGATAGACGGACGGTATCCCAAATCATGGTTAAAGCAGACGCACACTACTCAATCAAAAGTCTACCTGGATCTCTACCATGCTAACATTTAGGAGACAACTCATCAAGAGTCAGAGTTAAACGAGGATAGTGCATCGAAGTGCACCTCACCGAGTCAGAGCCATTACTGGCTAAGAATCAGACTGACGGTTCACTCTCTCCGGGTTCTTCTCAGCCTCCACATTCGTGATGGCGAGGCGACTGTTCGGGACCGTGGCCCCTTTGAGTGACGGACGGTCCAGTCATTGTGCGATTGATTTATACCCGCTGTAAAAAAAAGGGCCAACAGTAGGGATAATGGTAGAGGTGGTAGGCGCACGTGTTGTTTACAACGACGCGCCATACCCTCTCATTTTACTTTCTATATTAAATTATAAATAGTTAGGTTAGTCATATGCTGACATATTTATTATACTGGGTTCTTCTGAAACTATTGGCCATTTTTTTACAGTATGTTAAGACATGAAAATAGACCACTTTCAGGTTCAATAAAAATTTAAGTCAAAACCGTGAACAAAATGTAACTACTGTATAACTACTTAATCCCATAAACCACAAAGTTTTAAAACGACAAAGCTATAATTTAAGAAAAATGACAAATATTGTTACTTTTTAATGGATTAGCCAGTACGCACCATTGAGAAAGGAACGTTTATTGCAGTTTCGATGCTCATTGGTGCGCACGCGCCATCTCTACGTCATCATGTAAACAACATTATGCGCCTTTGTCTCTGTACTTCACGACACTAATATTATGCATCACTTGTACTGCTTCCTTTCTTTGTAAGCAGGTGCTCAGCTCAGTTGACCTTTGCTAATTGGAAAACATCAACGTAACGTCACCATTTCCACGAAAGCTTCGTAATCGGCTTTGTTTTCAGGAAAGTGAATATTTTCAATTTATTGACTTATACGCTTCCGTAACCAAAAGATGAAATAAACAAGATAAATTAGACGACTTTTAGCGTTGGTCGACTAGCACATTTGAATTTTTGACGCCCCATACTTAACCGCACTCAAGAGCCTTTGGGCTGAATTTCAACAAATGGCGTTTTTTTATCATATTGGTGAACTGAGAAAGGAACTCAAATAAAAGTTTCACCGTGACAAGGAGGATTTATACTCATTAGTATCGATTTACTTGCAACTTCTTAGTATAGATTAAAAAATTATCTCTCTAAAGAAAAAATATCCTCAACTGAAACTTATTTAACTTTAAAGAATTAGGTTTAGTAGTCATTAACGACTCTGAGTGCGGTAACGGTGGTGTCTTCCTTTTAAAAAAAATTAGTATTTTAGAACTAAAATCTAGATATCTGTATATATATATATATATATATATATATATATTGGTGACCGAATTCGACTCTGTTTTAGACATAGGTACTTATTTACACTTATTTAAACATAGAACTTGCATTAATTTTAACATAATATAAATACATTATAATCTATATTTCAAATAATATCCTAAAATACAAAAATTTACCTTAAAACAGTTGTCAAAAAGCAAATCGATTGAACATCACACCCATGCTATGATACGACAATGTGACCAGCCATGCCAATAATCCTATTTCATGCTATTCCGCCTCATAACATAATATGTTAGGGACGAAACAAGTACTTACAAATTATTTTCTTGTACAAATTACATCCTAAACTCGAGTGACATTCTAATGATGCTTGAAATTAAACTTCGCCACGTATCGTTGAGCTTGAAAACAATAATTGTTAACATTTATTATGTATGTCGGCATATTACTAATCTAGTTAATTAACTATCATTAATTTAGTATTGAAAGTAATAGGAGAGGTATGGCGCGTCGTTGTAAACAACGTAATCGTATGACGAAAGACTAAATTACTTTAATTTCAATTCGTTATCAAAAAGAAGAGATATTTTAGACTTAAAACTCATTCGAAACAAGATAGATTGGCCAATACTTATTGGTTAGATTAATTTCAGAGCCCCCTCGAGGCTGCCTCGACCAAATACTTTCAAGCCCTTAGTTCCACCACAGCGCCGGACCGTTCTGGGGCGTAACTCACCCATAAGCAAGATATGTCAGCTGTATAATCTAGTGAGCAGATTATGTGATGTACATCATGATACTTTAGCAAGGTTCTATGATAATATTGGCGATGCTTTGTAGGGTCCTAGACTTTTATTTGTAGCATGTTAGATTGTTTTGTTTGTTTTCTTTTTTGTTAAGAATTCATGACTTTTACTGTGCATGAGGTATTTACCTTTAAAGATTAGCACATTTAGCTTAAGTATTAACGAAGCTTTTGAAATGTATTGACGTAGCAACCACTGGTAAACCAGATAAAATAAATAAAAAAAAAAAACACACGTGCTTCTGCCATCTCCACCAGAGTCCCTACTATTGTCCCTTCTTTTGCAGCGGGTATAAATAGATCCTACAATGACTGAATCGTCAGGAACAGTAGACAGTTGACCAGGTACCAGAACGTACCAGGGCGCTTCACGCCACCGATAGGTTCTCAGTAGGCCCTTCTGGCACAATAGTGTCGGCCCTTATGGCATTGAGCGTTTGCTACCGCTCGCGAGTTTGCATCGCTCGCTTGATCAAAGGCAAAGCCCATGGCCGAGGTTCGTCCCAACTGGGAGCCCCTTGTGCATTTGCCGAAAAGGCTGAGTGGTTAATAGCCCTCGCCTCAAACTGTCCCGCTGTAAATTTAAAAGCTCACAGGAGCTAAAATTGTAGGTCATGTCAAAAAAAAAAAAAAAAACTGAATCATCAGTCTTAGCCAGTCATGGCTCTGACTCGGTGAGGTGCACTTCGATGCACTATCCTTGTTTAACTCTGACTCTTGATGAGTTGTCTCCTAATATGTTAGTATGGGAGAGATTCTGGTAGACTCTTGGTTGTAGATCATCGTATGACGCGGGGAGTCGTGTGTATCTGCTTTAACCATGTTTTGGAATACCGTCCCACTATCGGGACGAACAGGCCCTCTGTCCAATTTATAAGATCTTAATGATAATTAATGAGATCTTAATGAGAGCATTAAAGATAGCTTTCATTACCGCCATTCTGTCCTGTCACTTAGTTACAGCTTACTCTATTCGTCATTTCGACATGTACATTTCAGAAAATTTACTCTTAGATAATATTTACGCCATTTTTCTGACACAATACTTACATAACAGTCTATAGAAATAGACGTTTTATTATTCTATGTAACGTAACAAACAGTCCATGAAGTATTATACGAGCAAAACTGTAACCCTATAAAATAAAGAAGACTGAGCATGACACCCGTCTAAATTAAGATGCGTGGTACGCTCAATTGGATGAAAATTGGTTCGATGAGCATCAAGCTTTCTCTGGTTTATTCGCGGAACAATTCAATTGATTTGTTTGTACACAAATAAAACCAATTTGATTTTAATAGCTCTTTGATTTTATTATCAGTATATCTGTTATGCTAGGCTTTGTGGTGTGCGTTTAAAGAATAGATCAATAACCATGGGGGTCATCAAAAGCGATCCAATATATTTAATGAAGGTTTAATATTTATACTCTCTTCTAGCGGGTTCTAGGTTAGGTGGCCAGTGTATAAAAGGAAATCCTCTTGAAGGGAAAAATATCATGTTCACCCAAGATTCTGTCATGTCATGATGATTGATACGAAATCTATTGGAAACATTTTCCTAGAATAACTGTAGCTCTATCTTTGAATTTAAAATGGATTTCCAGTCATTGATTTTGTAAAAGGTTTAAGATTTAATAAACTAAGTATAAAAACACTGAAACAAAGTACTGGCATCATTAGCATTGAAACCGAACACGGAATAAAACGTTCCTTTCTCAGTGACCGATACAAATTTGTTTGGTACTGACCTAGGTTCACTATCCATTTGCATAAAAAAATTAACCATAAAATATGTTGGCATATGGTAATTTAAACTAATGATATTTACACATAACTTTTTTAACCACAACAAATTTAGCATAATTGTCTTAATAATAAATAAAATCAGCATAATCATATTTAAGCATAAAATTACAAGAATAACTTTATAAAGGCATAATAACCTTACCTAACCTACTTTTCTGGTAGCAAGTCTTTTCTAACTTTCCTTTGTTTAACTATACACTATGCCTAAAAACATTGTGCAAATTATAATTATGTATAAATATATTAGACCTAAATATAATTATGCAACAATATATATGTATACTACTAAAAATAAATTATGCCAAAGTAATATTATGCCAAAAAAGTATGCCAAATTCGTTGTGCCAAAACATTTTAGGAATAAATACATTATGTCAACGAAAGGAATCCCACTGACCCAACCTATGCTGAACTGTTTCTTCTTTTCCTTTACCTTGTCCCACTTTGTTATGCGAGGTCGGCACAGTATATTAGTTCCTTCCACTTTCCTTTATCTCTAGCCATTTTCTTCTCAACGGAAGGACGTTGTCATGTTCTCTCTGATACAATCCAGCCATCTCTTAAAATGTGCTGAACTGTTTAACTTAATATAGTGAATAAGCTTGGGCATAAACACCACACCCACTCTATCGTTTAACCTTCAATAAAAACAATGCGGAGCGTTGACTGGAACACACTGTATTAAATTAGAATACAAAGTCCGCTAATGTAGAGTCGCATATGATTCAGACAGCAGCTGGTAAATTATATTGATAACAGATGTTCATACTCTGTGGAAAATCAATTGTCTATTTAACTCAACAAAAACAAAAGTGTACTGAATTCGTCAAAATGATATGACTGGGTCTCAATATCTTGGAAATTCGTCTGACAGGAATACTTATCTACACGTTAAAAATGTTCTATAATCATGTAAGTAACTAATGTCCGTGAGGATTTTGAACAAAAATGTTCATCTTACTCTTACTAAAACACTGATTTTCCGAAAGTGATCTAAATATTAAACTATTTTTGGCTATGTTTAATCTGTGTTAAAATTCTTACCAGAACACAGCCCTATGGGAACTACTGTTTTTTTTTTTTTAATTAGAGATATAAATATTTTATAATATTTTATGTGGTGCATGATTGGCGCAATAAAATACAGAGAGCCGACCCTAATTGAAATGGGAAATGGCTCGGATTGATAATGATAATGAATTTTTTTTTAACCTATACTATCCCACTGCTGGCCTTCCCCATCTCATTTACCCCCCCCCCCCTCCCCCATATGATGAAAGATAAAAATATAAAAATTTAGAACCCTGAATTCTCTCTAAAAATGTATGATCACTTTCCACAAGCGGTGAGCGATGCATAAAATCTGGAATGGCACCAAATGTGCTCATAAAAGATATGCAGATGTTTCAGCATAGCGGTGGAAAATTGAAAAACAAAATATAAAACTGATTGTGTCCGCCATATTGCTAGCAAAATTTAAAAAAATATTATAATAGGACTAGGCACTTTCAATCTGAAATATTCGAAATACTTATTCACTATAGTTCATGCTTTGGCAGAAAAAAAACATTTTTGACTTAGTTCTCACATGTATTATTAGGTCCTTACATATGAAATTGGCGTTTTGTCGTACTGGCCACTTTAATCACAAATTTCCCCTCTTTGGTTAGGAATTCCAAATTCAAATTTATACAGCTTTTTCCACATATATTGATGTTTCGTAAACCGTTATTCATTTCTTTTTTCTTCTGTTTTTCTTCTGTTTGCGGCGCTTAGTTTACAAAATGGAAAACTTGAAATATCGCGTTATTTACGAGTACGAGTTCCACCGTGGCACCAGTCCTGCGGAAACGGCTGGAAGTTTTAATGATGTGTATGGCGGTCGTGTCGCAAAAGAAAACAGTGCGTTTTTGGTTCCAACGTTTTCGTTCTGGAAATTTCGACCTGCAGAACAAGCCCCGTGGACGGCCGAAGACCCAAGTTGACAATGAAGAATTGAAGGCTATTGTGGACATCGCAAACCACGTCCGAGTTAGCTGCAGGCTGCGGTGTTAGTGATAAACCTGTTTCAATCCACTTGAAGCAAATTGGGAAGATTAAAAAGTTTGAAAGGTGGGTTCCTCACGAATTGAGTGAAACAAACCGGCAAACGCGCGTCGACTGGTGCGTTACATTACTTAACCGGCACAGTAATAAAGGGTATCTTAATTGAATCATTACCTGTGATGATTTACCTGGGTTTTCTACGATAATCGGAAGGGCTCATCGCAATGGCTGGACCCTGGCAAGCCAGCCAAATTCTGCCCCAAGCGAAAAGTGCCCAAAAAAAAAGTTACTTGTAAGCGTTTGGTGGACTAGTGCCGGTGTCGTTCCTTACAGTTTTCTCAAACCTGGCCAGACGGGAGTCTCGTTTGAGCCGCGGTCGAGTGCGAACGCGTCCCAAGCAGCTCCCTGCAAATAAAAATTTAAAAAAAATTGTTAAAACTCAGAAATATTAGTGATAAAATATCCTAAAACCATCTACGGACGCAGCACCAGCTCAGCAAACAAAAAAGAGTTGCAGATCGGCGAGATCTTCAGGGATCAAGGCAGGCGAAAACCGATTTCCGCGCGGTACTTCACTTGTGCCTATTGTATACGCATCAACGTAGTCAGAATAGGCAGCGAGCACGACGACCCTGCTGAAGACCAGCGTCGACGCACCTTTTTAACTAAATGACAGTGACGAGAAATTTTATTTTAATTAACTTAACCTGTATTGTCCATTGTTTTGTCCTGCTCGTTCTACAAATTTACAACTTCTACAAAATTATATGTAACATATTATTAGACTGACCATAAAAATGTATCGCTCACCAGTTCAACCCGTAAGACGAATCGAGGAGCCTGTAACTCCTGTAACTCCCAGAAACGTATCGTTTAGAGATCACTCTTGCGATAAAGATATAGGTAGGCCCAATATAAAAATTTATCATAGCCTCCAACTGTACAAATGGAGGACTAAAGCGGAGGGCCTTCAACAGGACATAGTTGATCGACTTCAGGAGGCCAGAAACCTTAAAAATACTATAAAGGAACAGGCCTTGGAGAAAATCCAGGCTCTGGTGGACATCATCCATGATATAGTGGACTAGACCCCTGACTTCCCCATGCCGGATAGAATGTGGAGGCAGCCTGAAGACTTGAACGCTTCACAGCAAACCGCTGAGAAGTCTCGGCATCAAGTAGTGGAGGAGTCTCAGGTGTCCTTCGACAGCTGTTGGAGTCCTTCGACAGCTGTTGGAGTCCTTCGACAGCTGTTGGAGGAAAACAGCAATAAATTGGAAGAAAACAACAGGAGGATGGACGAGCTGAACAAGAGACTCGACAATCACGCTGAAATTGTGGAGAACGCGGCAAGAGATAGTGGCAACAAAGGTGACCAACAAAGATCAGCGATTGCACAACAGCCCACCCTGCACTCCGTGGTAGTAACCTCGAGCGCCAGCCAGGACACTGGGGAGCAAGTACTGGAACAAGTGAGAAAAGTGATAAACGCAAAAACGGGATGAATTAAGGTGGAGAAGATAAGAAACGCTAAGGACCAAAAAGTTATCATAGGCTGTAAAACAGAGGAAGAAAGAGCTAAATTAAAAGCGAGATTAAAACAAGGCAAAAATCTTCAAATTGAAGATGTTAAAAACAAGGACCCGTTAGTAATTCTGCGAAACGTGTCGAAAATAAATAACAATGAGGATATTATGGAAGGGCTAAGAAACCAAAATGAAAACATATTATATGGATTAAATGACGAAGATCGAAGAATGACGATAAGATTCCGTAAGAAAACAAGAAATGACACCCAGGAACATATAGTAATGGCGGTATCTCCAAAAGTATGGAACAGGATGGTCGGGACGGGGACAGCACACGTGGACCTCCAGAGGGTGCTCGTGGAGGACTACTCTCCACTAGTGCAATGCTCTCTCTGCCTCGGCTATGGACATGGCAGAAGGTTCTGCCACAGCACAGTTACTAAGTGCAGCCACTGTGGAGGCACACACAGAAAGGATAAGTGTCCTGCTTGGCTCGCCGGGGAAGCACCATCATGCTGCAAAGAAGATGCAGTGGACTAATGCCTTCAGCAACAACTGCAAGATAAGGCAGAGGTGGGACGCACTGGCCAGGGCCGGCGTGGCCTACTCTTAAGCACGGAATGGAACTCGGCGACAAAACTCCAAGAAGGAAGTAATGCATGTAAAAGCATGTACTCACCGCAAAAACCTATTGCAAACAATAAATGTTAATTAATTGCAGTGCAATACTCACGAGTCGGAGAAACAATAGCTGAAAAACATTAAAGGAGGAATTCCTTTCGGAAACTTTGGCACGGTAGATAAATTATCTCCCGCATCAAAAAGCACCGGCATAAAAGGTACGCCATAAGAACATTCTACAAGTGTGCATCAGGTGTGAAGTCGTGTTATAGTGAGAGCGCAGTAAACGGTGTAGTAACTGTGTATAGATAGTGTTAAAATGTGTGTTAAAGTGTTACGAAACCTGCCTAAAGACGGGATCTTAAAAAACGTAAGTTTTCTTTGTTATCGTAATGAAAATTTTCCGTAAAACTATACAAATTAGAAATAGGTAGGGCTATTTCACTATACTCATTAAAATTAGACACTAGATTGTATCAGAAAACTGGGTGAAAAAACGAATTGTGTATCTAAAATAGTAAATAATTTAATGTCATAAAATAACAAACAAAAGCAAAGGTAGACATAAATATATATATGCATATATCAATATAAAAGTGACTAAAAACTGACTAGAATAAATAAAAATTATTGCAGGTAAACATAAATAAAACATGCAAACAAAACCCCGGCTCGTCCAGTTCAGACAAGGCTGACGCTCTTGCTTCGGCCTTGAGAGTGGCGCTGTCCGGCGTCGCGGAAGTGTCCAGGCCCGTCAAAACCGCGGACTTCCGCGTGACGGGCTTAAACGATGCGGCTACAGCGCGGCGGATTAAGGCTGCAGTCCCCAGGGTTGGGGGCTGCACGGAGGACCAGGTCTGGGTGGGCGAAATCCGCCCAGACTGGCGGGGCTCTCGCTCCGCCCTAATGCGCTGCCCGGTCACGACAGCTAAGAAGCTGATCGAGGCGGGCAGCCTCAGCGTTGGTTGGGGCTCCGTGCGGCTCCAGCACTTGGCGGCGAGACCCATGCACTGTTATAAGTGCATGGGGAAGGGGCACACCGCGGCGCTGTGCCCCTCGCAGACCGACCGCAGTCGGCTATGCTACAGGTGCGGGGAGGCAGGACATTTGTCCGCTTCCTGCACCGCGGCGCCCCGCTGCGCTGTGTGCCGCGACGCCGGGAAGCCGGCGGATCATGTGATGGGGGTAGGTCCTGCAACCCCCCGTCAATCCGTGGCAAAGGGCCGTCCCCTCTTCCGCGTGAGGGCACCACACAGGCGGCGCCAGCTGGCCCAATGGAGGAGTGATGGGGGCCTTCCTCCAGGCCAACCTCAACCACTGCGCCCGGTCGCAGGATCTCCTCCTGCAATCGATGGCGCAGTGGGACATCGATGTCGCGGTGGTCTCGGAGCCGTACGCGGTTCCCTCCCTACCCCACTGGGCTGGGGACCTGGATGGCTCCGTGGCCATCGTGGCCAAGTCTGGCGCTGCCTCTCCCCTCACGCTCCGGAGGAGAGGGCATGGGTTTGTGGTGGCGGTTCGGGGAGAGTACGCCATTATTGGCGTTTACTTTTCCCCGAACCGGGATTTGCCGGCCCTGGAGCAGTTTCTGGACGCTCTGGGGCCGGAGGTAAGGCGGCTAGCACCCCTAAAGGTCCTCGTGGCCGGCGACTTCAACGCCAAATCCACGGCGTGGGGGAACCCGGCCACCGAGCCCAAGGGGCGAAAAGTGGAGGAATGGGCGCTGGCCGCGGGGCTGTCCCTTCTGAATAGGGGGACAGCCCAAACGTGCGTGCGGCGGACGGGGGGATCGGTGGTGGACTTGACGTTTGCCACCCCGGCCGCCGCGCGCACCGTGACGGACTGGAGAGTGGAGGAGGGGGTGGAGACACTATCGGACCACCTGTACATACGGTTCGAGGTGTCTGCCGCCCCCGGAAGTCAGGCGGCATCCTCGTCACGGGTGCGCAGTCGATTCCCGCGCTGGGCGCTCACGCGGCTCGACCTCGAGCTGGCGGAAGAGGCGGCTATCGTTGGCCGCTGGAGCCTCCCGTCTCTCGTGGGAATGGGGGTAGACGAAGCGGCTGGCCGTTTCACTGACACCTGCACTGCAGTGTGCAGGGCGGCCATGCCTAGCGTCAGTCGCCCCCCCCCCCTAGACGGGCGGTGTACTGGTGGTCGGCGGAGATTGCCGCTCTCCGAGCCGCCTGCAACGGGGCCCGTAGAGCGTACGGCCGGAGTCGACGGCGCAACCCCCGTGACGAAGAGAGGGATGACCAGCTGTATGCGGTGTACGTCCACAAACGTGTGGAGCTGCAGCTGGCCATCAGTCGGGCCAAGGAGGAAGCCTTCGAGGAGCTGGTGGAGGGCATAGATAGGGATCCGTGGGGTCGCCCGTACAAGTGGGCGCGAGACAAATTGCGTCCACAGGCGGCCCCGCTGACGGAGACCCTTCAACCGGCTCTGCTGGAGGGGATTGTCGGGGAGCTATTCCCCGGCAATCCGCGGGGGTTTTCCCCGCCAAGAATGGCCCGACGGCCGCCTGACGAAGCGGAGGCTGATCCGCCTCCCGTCACCGACGTCGAAATGGAGGTGGTCCAAGACCGCCTCCGGACTAAAAAGAGGGCACCGGGTCCAGACGGGGTGCACGGGAGGATGCTTGCGCTGATCCTCGTGCACCTCGGAGAGAGGTTTCGGGAGCTGCTCGACCGCTGTTTGCGGGAGGGGCGGTTCCCGAAACTCTGGAAGGAGGGTCGACTCTGCCTTATTCCGAAGGGGAGCCGGCCCCTGGACTCGGCCTCGGCGGTGCGACCTCTGGTCCTGCTGAGCGAGGCTGCGAAGGCCCTGGAGAGCGTCGTGGCTTCGCGTCTCGTTCGGCATGTGGAGAACGGCCCGGGACCGCGTCTCTCTGACGCGCAGTACGGGTTCCGGGCCGAGAGGTCCACCGTGGATGCCCTCAGGCGTCTACGTTCGGTGACGGAGGAGGCGGATCGGGATGGAGAGGTGACCCTGGCGACGTCGCTCGACATCGCCAACGCCTTCAACAGCATCCCGCACTGTGTAATACGGGAGGCGCTCGAGTATTTCGGAGTGCCCCCGTATCTGCGGAGGCTGTTGGGGGCGTACCTGGAGGAGCGCTTCGTCCTGTTCGAGGACAGGGGGGGTCGGATGATTCGGCGCAGCGTCGGATGCGGTGTCCCGCAGGGGTCGATTCTCGGCCCTATACTGTGGGACATCGCGTACGACTGGGTCCTGCGGTGCCGGCTTCCGCCCGGGACTGGTGTCATCTGCTACGCGGATGACACTCTGTTCACGTCCCGGGGTGCGAATTTCCGCGAGGCGGCGCGGTCGGCCGAAACGGGTCTTGCCCTATTGGTCGACCGCATAGAGAGGCTTGGGCTTCGGGTCCGATTGGACAAGACCGAAGTCCTCCTCTTCCGCGGGGCCCGAACGCGAGGACCCCCCCCAGGAGCGCGCCTCCGGGTGGGTCAGGAGGAGTTGAGGGTGAGCACCCAGATGAAATATCTGGGCCTCATCCTCGACGGACGATGGTCCTTCGGCCCCCACTTTCGCGAGTTGGGGCCGAGGATCATCAGGACGGCTGCTTCGCTCGGCCGACTCCTCCCCAACCTGGGTGGACCGAGCGAAGCAGTGAGGAGGTTGTACTCTGGCGTATGCCGGAGTATGGCGATGTACGGTGCCCCCATCTGGGTGGACGCCCTCACCGCGACGAACAAACGCCTATTGCGTCAGGCGCAGAAGGTGATCACGGTGAGGGTGATACGGGGGTACCGTACAGTGGCCTTCTCTGCGGCCACGGCCCTTGCGGGCGACCCGCCGTGGGAATTGGTGGCGGAGGTGCTCGCCGAAGTTTACCACTTTGTGGCAAGCAGGAGAGAAATCGGCGAGCGCCCCTCGGCGGAACTCGTGCGGCGGGTGCGCCTGCGAGCGCAAGCGGAACTCGTGCGGAGGTGGGAGGCGGACCTAACGCAGGCAGCGTTCGGTGTCCGAACAGTGGAGGCCCTGCGTCAGGTCCTGGAGAAGTGGATGCTGAGGCGGCGTAAGCCTCTCACCTTCCGCATGACGCAGGTGCTCACCGGGCACGGTTGCTTCGGTGAGTACCTGCACCGCGTGGCCCAGAGGGAGGCCGAGCCTCGCTGCCACGACTGTGGCGAGGCTCAGGACACCGCTCAACACAGTCAGCACAGACAGTCCCACCCGGTGGCAGAGGTCCTCCAGGTGTCGGAGGGCTTCTGAGAGTGGTGAGTCCGGTTTCTGGTGAGAAACCGGCCAGTCGCAGAGGCGTCTTGTGCTAGTCAGATCCGAGGCGCCTCCCTGCAATGCGGCCGACGGCACCCGCAGGGGTTTAGTGGGTAGTCTGGGCCGGCTCCGGCCCAGGAGTCCCACACTCTGTGCGTAAACGCATTCCCCTGCGAAATCAAAAAAAAAAAAAAAAAAAAAATGGTGTTCCTTGTCATCGTAACAAAGAAATTTTTCCTTAAGCTACAATTGGCTAGTAAACTTTTTCATGAAAATGTCTAATTCCTAAACCATTTCGAGGAATAGGCTTAGGGAACAGATTACATTAATCAGATCTTAGTTATGCAAGTATTTTTTAAGAAAATCGCAGAAAACCCAATGACTTTCATTTTTTAGCAAGGTTGACGTATGACGTAGCCGGATAACTTTCGGCTATTCATATTTAATTTTTTAGGTTGGCAGCACAGCGTAGTGAATAAATATTTTTTGTTTGGTAGCGCTAACTAAGCGCTTCACGTACTTGTCACCCATGTCAAATGTCATCTCTGTTCAAGTAAACATAACCTAATTACATTCATTCATACATTATAATGAAGAAGCGGTGTCCAATTATTGAAAAATCAGATGTAAACGGATGAAGAGACTGCAGTAAAGTCCAATAAAACAGGCCAATATGCAATAGATACGAGAAATGGGGTACCTAAATATTTGGCAATTGTAAACAAACAAGAAACCAACTCGCGGATCGCGGTCCATCTTGACTTAGACATTTGACACTGACATATATATTTTTAATGCCTTAGTAATTTTTGCTTTCTTGCAGTTCGAAATGGCCATTATAGCTGCGTGACGTCATCACTATAAAATCTTTAAAATTAAATAACAAAATAAATATAATTTTAAGAATTTTTTCGTTTAAATTGTATCTCGGAAGTAGTCTATTCTATCAATAAAATATATAATATACACAATTTATTATTTAGTTGACTAGCCAATTGAGGTCAGTTAAAAATTAATAGAAACAAACAAAACTTATATAATAAGTAAGACAATTAATCTATATTGGATTAAAATAGTAAATAGAAATTAAATATAAATAATTATGGTTAAAAATAAATGTTAAAACGGTAAATGAATAATAAATATGCATACAGAAGTAAAGTCAATAGTTGCTCAAAAACTTTCTTTGTATTGAATTAGGTATATTGTTATTCGAACTAACACTGATTAACAAATAGAGTTGTTTACCAATGAAACTAAGCCTGTGTGCGTGTTAACATTGAAGTAACGACTAGTTAAATATTAAAAGATTTGGATTTTAACACTTGAGTAAATTAGATAAAATATGATATGAAAATAGTAATAAAAATGGCAGATACATATAGCAAAATAAACAAGCAATATTGTAGAAGGTATAATAAGATAACTGATAATTATAAATTAATTTATACAAAGGTAATAGGAAATTAAATGTATTGCACTAGTTCATGTACCTAAAGGGTTTAAGGATGAGGCTACGGAATATGAATGTTGAATTATATACTAAAAGTTAAATCAAATGTATATTAGAAAGAAACCAGATTCAAAGAAATTTATTTAAAAGTAAATATAATGTAAATGGCTTGGACGAGGGGTATGTCCAGAGTATCCTGAGCAACCCTACATCTAACGCTGCCCGGGACTTGTGTGGTTTAGTGGCGTACCGCCAGTAAAATACACAAGTTCTTTTAATTATTCTACGTGTCTTAGTCATTAAAGTTATTCATGTTTGTATCGATGGAGCTGACATGTCATTAGACAAAAGCTTCTAAAAAAAAATGTATATTAAACATGTTTATTGTAAATAGACTATATAGAATTGAGTTTGAATAAGGCATTAGTTAAAACGATAAGGTTATTGTATAAAAGCTAAAAGATATAGTAGTAAAGTAAAACTTAAACTGTAATTGAAACATGTATAAACTAAATGTACCATGTAATCGTGTATAACATTGAATGTAATATTAGGAATAAGAAAAATTGGCAAGAATAGAATTGTATAGGTGTGAATAATGACAAGTGCAATAATTGTTAGCAAACACAGGCACAAATATAATTGTTGTGGTATTGGTGAATAAACTCCTCCCACTGTGGGGTGTACCACAGGGAAGAAACCTTAAAAAAAAAAAAAAAAACTGGCCAGACAATTACGGCAGACGTCTATTGTCAGCAATTGCAAACCATAATGGATAAGCTAGCTGCTAAACAACCGAGGCTAGTCAATCGCTCTACGCCACTGCTGCTTCACGACAACGCTAGACCACACACTGTACAACAGACAGCTACCAAATTAGAAGAGCTTCAATTGGAATGTCTAAGACACCCACCGTACTCTCCGGACCTTGCTAGAACAGATTACCATTTCTTTTGATATTTGGATAACTTCTTGCAAGGGAAAAAATTCAACTCCTATGGGGCAGTCCAAACCGCCTTCAAAGATTTTATTGATTCCCGTCCAAATGGTTTTTTTAGTAAAGGACTACCTATGAGATGGCAAAAGTGCATAGATAGCAATGGTGCATACCTTGATTAAATAAATAGTATATTAAATTAAAAAATTCAACATTTTGTTGCTCTCATACAAAACGCCAATTTCATATATATGGACCCAATACAATCAACTTGTTTTTAACCACGGCTTTGCTTGCGTGATATTTAAAATTATGTTGGAATAATAGCTTGTGTTTGGGCTCTGTTCGTTAAATGTTTGCGTACCAAATATGATAATCTTAGATTTTCGCAACGACAGGCAAGAGGTTGCGCAGAACAGGGAATAAGGGAAGATCTCTTGTGTCCGAGGCCAAGATCCTCTTTGGGTTGCTGAGCCATCGCAGTTTGTAAGATTTTCGCAATCAAGTAGTACACTGTGGATGGAAATACGTATATGAAAGCTCAAATTACACATAAAAAACAAGATCGTTTTAATTACGTTTGAACTCTCGATTACCTCGATCAGTGTTTAGAAACTAGTCGACCTAGGCCTCGCTAGTCGGATCGACCGATCGGCCATCGTAATGGGGGCATATTGGAAACCATGTTCACATACACAGGATTAAGTATTGATTGTTTGTTTTCCATGTTTGATTTGATTAATTTTAGTGTTGTTCCAATTTTATTTCTAGTTTAATCGACTCGATTAGATATTTATCGAAACCTGGGCTCCGAACTCTGGGCTGAGAAACAAAATTAAAAGAGTTTAAGAGTTTACATACTCTTACGATAAGGAAAATTGTTGAAAATAAACATTTCAAAATTAAAAAAGTGGGAGTCACATTGCATCAAAATAGTTCGTACAAAAGCACATATTTACAAACTCAGTAGAGTAATCTAATTTGCTGTGTTTAGCTAAACGTCAACCCATGATACATTTGCTCAAATATAGAAATTAAATTGGCGCGCAAAATCAAACAAGTAACTATGTACAAAATGATAATTATAGGTATGCACACAACAGCCATGTTTACCTAAATAATCACGTGAAGTTTTGACGTTTTAATGTCGTTGGGCCAGGTCATTTTTCGAGAAGAAAAAATCCAGCTATTGAGAAAGGAAAATTTTACTTCGGTTTCGATGCTCTTTGGATCGAGGAAACCAGACAAAGAACACGGCCGTCTTTCATATTTATTGCGAAGCGCGAATTGAACAATTCAAATTAAATAAGACTTAAAATAATAAAACACTATAACATTTTTAGGTAGAATAAAGCACGAAGCAAATAAATTAAACGTCATGTCGTGTCAAAAACTAATGGACCTCGCTTTTAATGCAGAAGAATGGAAAATCTCTACCGACAAGAGCCCAGATCTTAAATTTATGATGTTGATGATATTCATTTAGTCAGTTTGTGTATTGTAACTATACTACGGAAGTTATATCTATTTCATAACAGATTTCATAGGTATCGGTCCCAGTACTTCACACAAATATGTTTGTATGATATCAGAGCAATGAACACTCGATGGTCACAACTCTAACAGACATTAATAGCAGTTGGTTAGATGGAATGCAATGCAGTTTAATTGACTCTTTTAAAATACTCCGCTCGTTGGTTATAGGCTCACAATAAAAACGTCTCTTGGTTTCATAAATACATAGACAGCGTATTTGAATGTGTCAGAGTGTGTTTATGATTTATCTAGAAATTTTGTGATTTGATTATGTAGACATACGGAACTTTTTTTCTAATTTAATATTTTTTTAAAAATGTTTTGATCGAAATATCCGACAAATCCTCAGAAAAGATCTGACTAGATAAATAAAAGTTTACAAATGTGTTTGCGGAAACACATTTGTAAACTATACTTTTATTTTTAAACTCCTCACATCATCATCATCCTAGCGTGTATTCCTAGTTGCATCATCAGCTTACGCTTTGGAGGCTAGGGTACGCTGTAAGTCATGGTGCTAGATTTGGCGGAACTGGTTATTATAATGGTGCGATTGCCATCTGGCCTCCGTAACCCTTTTCACAGAGAAACCAGACCAACAAGAACATGGGTAGCCAACACTGTCAGAATTTTTCAAGCTGCCCTAAGGCATCTGACACAGCCTCACGACTGCTATTTATCGATAACCGGGGCCAACGGCTTAACGTGCCTTCCAAAGCACAGAGGAGCTCAAGATAGAAAATACCACAAAAAATTTTAAACTTCTCTAAGTGACTTTATTCAAAACAATTAACGAATTTCACCTTTTTTGATTCTTTTTAAAAAAAATTGTGTAGGTACTTACACAAGTTAAATTGTATGCAATATGGCAATTTACTACAAATTATTCTCCGAACGATACATCCATACTAAATTATAAATGCGAAAGTCTGTCTTTCTGTTTGTCTGTCTGTCTGTTACGCTTTCACGGCCAACCTGAACGGATTTTGATGAAATTTGGTATGAATATAGTTGAAGATCCGGGGTCAAACATAGGCTACTTTTTGACGCAGTCGGAGCTGCGGGAACCAGCTAGTATGCCTATAAAGGCTTCACTCAAGGTCACTCACTCATCTTAGACTTCTAACCCGTGGCCACACTATTGTTACACTACTATAACTAGTATGTACACCTATTACCTATAGTTACACTGATGATGTAAGCACACCCTCCGAATAGATATGTAGGTACCTAATAATACTGGCCTTTTAGTGGTCGTCAAAGGAAAGGCCGAAAGGCAGTTCCGAAAAACTGGACAATTGACCATGTTACCTACTCGATGTTCACGAATAGAGGCTAAAATAATATATCTTCTCTGACCAATAGATGGTTTCTTTTGAAATGAACACAGAGCGACCTAATGACTGCAAAGCAACATTCACACAACAAATGCATCAGTGCCAAGCAGGTGCCAACAATTTTTCATCGCAACAAAACAAGTTATTCTTTTAAAAATGAAAACCAAAATAACATTTGTTTCTGTCAGGATTACTTTTAATTTCAATTACAAAATGGAACAACATAATATAAACAATTATTAATTTAAAAAATGTAGCAAATCCGCAAATTTTTTAAATTGCATAATTTGGGAACAAAATAGGTAATAGTTCTTCCTTACTTTGTGGTTGGGCGGAGGTCTAGAGGAGTATCTTTGAAATTAATGTATGACTCGTATGTGAAAATCATTCGATATCGAATGAGAATCATTCGACTAGCCGGTTTTGCTTAAGTCATACTTTTAAAAATAGGGATCCTGGTCTAAGATCTAAATCAAAATAATTTTCATAGTTCATAGGCAAAGAACATCGAAACCGAATGGCGTTCCTTTCTCAATTTTCATAGATAAATAAGTAACAGCTGCTTAACTCTACGTTTGTTACTTCCATGCTAATTATGAGTGAAAATTTGTAGGGCAGTAAGTTTAAAAACCGAAAACATTTCGACCTAATCTGAATATTATCTACAAGCAATATCGTAGGCACTTTGCGGAGACTTATCTGGTTGTTGAATTACAATATCGGATGTAAGAATATTTGTTCAATCCATTATTATGGAACTCTACATATACTTTTATTTAATATAACATTACATTTTTAAATATCTACAAGATAATCGAATCGCCAGTGGAAAATATGATTTAATTGACAAAACGCTTACTTAATCATAGTGTTGTGAAGATCTGCAGCTCGAATTTTACGGTGTCCACGAGACAAATCAAGTGTTAAAACATTTCAATGCGTGCCTAATAGAAGTACGTACTTATAAATTATGTTATAAGTAGGTACTTGTTTAACTTATAAATTAATAACCAGTTAATTTTGTTCTAATGGGCTCTGAATATAATAATGATGTGTTTGTACATTACCATCGTTATCGCTACATGCCGAGCAAATTTTGAATATTCTTACTCGGTCGTATACCTAAATGTTTAGTTATTGTTGGCGATAGAACAACATTTATTGCAAAAGATAAAGGGTTAATTGGAAGCTATAAACTCACAATCGTGAAAGTGCTCCAAGTGGGAACATATACTTAAATGGATGTTTATTGTCTCATTACGCTGTATCTCTATCACAGCTGGGAAAGCGCTAAAAAGACGGACAATGTTGACAGATAAAATTAGTTTAAGTATGTACACTTTTTTATTTCACTTAATTCTATATATCGAGTGTATTACATGTAACCATGTATTATTATTGATCATGGTCATTTGACCTTGTGTAAGATCTGATGGATTTTATTAATATTTTTAAAAGAATCTGTAAATAATCTGAACGATGATTGTGCCATGTTGTGTGGCAACACTAATTAAAAAAAGTAGGACTCGACAGTTGATAGATGGCAGTCGTGAGCGGGTTGGATTGATTCAGCAAATTCGAAAAGAAAATAATAAAGTTAAAAAGTGAATAAGTTATGAAGATATTATAAAAAGATTAGCAAACAGAAATACAAGTTTTCAAGAGATTATTTACAGTTTTATTCGACTATTCTCACACTTATAAACTCTAGTATCAGAGCTTTCAGAATTGCATTTGGGCCTCAGACTGGATTCTTTACCGACCACCAGCAGCCGGCGAATCATATAATCTTCTAAAGCACGTAATCATCTTCATAATCAAACAAACAGGTGATTTAAGCCTGCAAAGTGCCTAGCATAGCTATCCAGAGAGGAAATGCCGCCAGCTTTCTGGGTACATTACCCTGTGATGGCAGCGATTTGGGTTCAATTTTATATTTAAATTAAGAAAAATCTATTAGTTATGTATTTCATTATTTATCAATGTCTTTTTACTTTGTGGTTTAGTTTTATTTTTTGTTTAATAAGTCTTAGTTTTAGTGGTGAAATAAAATCCTAATAGCTAGAAATGACATTTATTTGACAAAATGATAGTAATTGATCTCTAGCAAAGTCTTAACCAAATTTCAAAGAAGTAAACAAAATATGCTTATCGCGAAAATCAAACCCACGATGGGTTGATCTTCAGGTGAACTCCTCAACCACTGGACCACAGAGGCAGGAATAGTTGTTCCCAACCATAAATAAAGAGAGTATCTTTATATTCACCATGTTAAATATAGATGTGGTGATAGAGCTAAACGTGTTTTAAACAAAATATTTAACAATGTATTTATAACAAAAATTTCATCATGCTCTGCGATTATCTCATTAATGTGATGATTTCTGTTAGTTTCTGATTTCTCAATTGGATGTTCATATCGCCAATTTTCGATATCAGCTATTTTTGTTGTCAGTCACAGGGCGACAACGCGCGCGAACGGACGCCCCTTTGTTTTACCATTTACTAACATTTTCTTTATTCCGCAAACTAAACGCGCTTTGTGAAAACTTCATTGTTTATTGGACTGTTCATCTAATTTATTCATATAAGGTAAATATAAAGAATTTCATCATAAATTACTTAATATGAATTTTGTTTTTATAAAAGTTCAATATTGCGTTTTACATATCTGTTATTAAGCTTGTACTTACTGTTATATTTCATGAAAATGTTATGAAATATAACACAAAAGAGATGTTATTATAGAGAGTAATATAAGAATCTGATATATTTTAAAATTGCTTTGCGTTCGAGGCAGTGAAACTGAATCTTATTTTTGGCGCGAGATCTTTGACTTGCATTTTTAAACAAAGGCACGTTTTTACATCGCTTCTGTTAAATTATTGTTGATCAAACAAATAAATCTACCTAATTCTCCCATCATAATAATAACATTAATTATCTTTTGTGTTTCTTTCTTTGTAAGCGAGTGAATACCTCACGTCAGAAGTTCTTTCAAAACTTTCCGTAACAAAAACTCTCATTGTCTTCTGATAAGTATCAATTTTTATGATTACTTTTTAAGTTGACAATAAAAAGAAAGCTATGTGATTTGAACTCAATAATTTTTGCGATTATTACTGTTTATTTATTTAAACTTTAATTGTTCCACAAGTACAAATACTTATAACAGTCTGTGGAATTAATGATAATAGCATTTTTTTACCAGTCAACCATACTGTTGTATATTGATAAACCATTTTGTACTCATTAACTCTGCTTTTTGTCGCACTTCTGTTGATAAACCAGCAAAGTTAGGTATGTTTCAATTAATTAAAATCCTCTTTCAAGAGGTAAATGATTTAGGTAACTATGTACTTATTTACTTATTGGTTCAAAATTGGAAATAATTAACATTAAATTCCTTATGTAATTGCATATTGGCGTCATAATTAGATACAATGGGGGCATTGTTACTGGCGTCTGTATTGTTCTTGTAACAGTGTTTCTTCGCATTTGTCAGGCACTGATCGTGGCCCGTTAATTGAATGTTTATATATTTATTGCTATGGAATTTTAAATACGAGAAAACAGTTATATAAAATATTCGGCGTTTGAAACGTGGATCTAATATTTTTTGTGGAAATGAATTGCATTTTACATTCAAAAACGAGATACATAAACAATTTTAATACACAAAAAAGCTGACATAATATTGGTTGTTGTAATAGTATTTACTCGTTTACCTATAAGTTATTGATATTACGTAGGTATAGAATTAATGAATACCAATGGTATACGATATTCACAAAATCATTTTAATTTCGGCGCAGTATAAAATTGAATTCGTTGCCACGATGTAGTTCAGTCAAGACATACTTGCTATCACGTGTGTACATGACTTTGGTTTTTTTCCTACAAATCTGGAAAGAACGTACTAAAAATAAATATCTTCACGTAGATAACCTCCTTGACTCAATAAAACTTCTATAAATTGTCAACGCCTGCTCTGTTATTGACATAAAAATAGCAAGTACAAAAAATAAATATTGCTGCGTTCTAAAGATTAAAAATATGATTTGATCACTGAATTAATAAGTGTTAATTTTATATCCATGGAAAAAAACCATTAATACCTCCGTAGAATTCCAAATCGATTATTGGTCGATTGGAGCCCGTGATTGGAACTACGTCAGAGGTCGAGTCGAGAGGCAGTTGCGAAAAACCAAGGTGTAACAGGGTTAATTGACCATCTACCCACTTTATTTGAATGAATGAATATGAGTGTTTTTATTTTTACAAGGTATTTATGATAATAGCATATAACCAATTGTGGTTATGCCACATTATATCATTTTAAATCAGTAAGAGGTACAGAATACAAAATGATCACGGAGTAATAACAAAGAGGAGATGGCGTATCGAGAGCCTTCTTACAAAAATTGTGTGAGACTACGCGGGGCGGAAGGCAGACGTGAGGAGAGCTCAGTTTGGCCGTGGCTCCGCCCCTATTGAAGATGCCCTCTACTTACCGATGTCGCTAGCAAATTGGAAAATTTTTACACAAAATAATTTATTTATAATTCTTTGTATTACAGATATTTTGAACATTAAAAACAGTTATTTATTTCAGTTTATATTTTGTGTTTGCTATTTACTTAAGTTTATTGTGATCCCATAACAGTACAGCATTGAAACACTTAAAACTAAATGGTTGAAAATATTATACAAAATATTCTAAACTTAAATTAGAAAAAAAACATTAGAGCTCGCTCCATGTCAGTTGAAGGAAAAATGACGTATGCCACGCCCACTTCAGACGTCATTGCGCCAATGGCCGTAACGGTGCACCAGCCGATGCGCCGTCTCCTCTTTGTATTTCCTCCATGATAATGATTCAGTACGAAGGCGGCATAACAAAACACTAACCATAAGCACTTGGTTTTATAATGTTTAATTTTTATGGTCTTTTGTCATTTACATGCACATTGGGCTACTTTATAAAACAAAGATAAGTGCAAGAGTTAATATTATACGTTTACATGTCGTTCATTGTACTTAAAATGTTTGTTTGTTTGTTTGTATGTCGTTTGTCAGGTTTTGTAACTAATTAGTGACGATCGTACAAAGAATTTCAACCTCAGTACTTACAACACAATTGCGATAACTACAAAAAACCGTTTTCTATACAATCTTTCAATTTGTCAGATAAAATTTTAGTAATCATGTTTCTCTGATAATAAAAGGACAGATCTGAAATCATAAAAGGAGGAATTTTCGCTTTTACAATATTAAGTTTCTTGGATTTAAGATTGAAACAAAGAGTGTGATATTTGAACATGTGATAAGTAAATCGTGGGTCAAACGACCTCAAATATTATTTATGTAGGAATTCGAGATAAGTAACTTAGCAAATGTAATAATAGCTCTATGATAGTAATAATATGATGAATTCAACCTGCCGACGTAATTATGCTCTTTATTATTAGGACATTCAATTTATTAAATAGCCTAATCTTAAATAACGAGAATAGACTACTCCATTTTCCCAAAAAGTGAATAATAAATGCATACGCATTTTAGTTGTATTTCTTGTATCGTGTCGGTTTTTTTTCGAAATTAGTACAAAACAAACAACAACAGATCTCATTTTCCATTGTTTCCAATGAGGATTGAGGTTAAACAGTCGGGTGGTCATAATATAGCAGATACAACTGGAACAAAGTTATGATGAGAGAAAATTAAATTAATAAAAAATACACCTAATAGGGGGAGAATTTTCTAATCATTTTTAGGAGTTCTATAAATCCAACAAACAAACAATTTGAAAAACTTTTGACTTTTAAAAATTTCTATTTAACGGAGAATCATTCATTTGAAAATAATTAATATTCTACCCAATTCATGTAAAACCTAAATACCTTCACAAATAATCATATCAACAGCAAAAAATTAAGTATTAGACCGTTTTAGAGTTTATCGCAAACAGACAGGCGAACTAAGTGCGCGGGAGAAAGAGATAGATGAAGACATTTTTTCTCCGTCGGAGTCGGAAAGTTTTGTTGGTGTATGATTAATCTTCTTATTTTTCCTCTTATACATAAGTACTTATTACTTCAATGGGTACAGATTATGATTATTATCTTGGTGATCATTGAATGACAATGACATAAATATTCCGCCATCATGATATATGAATCTCTCTTTAATCTATAGTCTATAGATGAAGATTAAAAGATATTATTTGATATACCTATGCAAGTAGATTTCGGATCTTTAATAATAGTTCATATCTGGAGATATTGATAACCCAAAAATCATATATCAGCTTATCAAAAAATCACTTGTCTGTATATGTTAAGGCTTATCATAGTTATTGGCATGTTCCGATACCGATCGATCAATGTATTTCAGTTGCTATAGATAGTGATTCATGTATTTTTGGGATTCAATGCTTGTGGTGCCCCGTCTCCAAGGTCGTTCCACTTGAAAAGTGGTTGCTAAGGTAAAGACAACAAATTTTTATATGCCCAGTGCAGGCTACTTCTGAAGACAGGCCGATTGGCCTTCGTGGCTTTGTGATAGCAGTTAATTTGATTGTCATAAATTTTTTTGAATAATAATACATTGAATATCTCTGGCCGTAGTGCTTTCCTAGTTCATCAGCCCTTTGCTTGAGAACCTATAGGTTATAAAGGAACGTTGTATATGTCTGGTTTCGATGCCCAAAGCCTGCACCGGGAATATTTACAATGTTTCTCCTAAACACTATTTTTAAATATTCATACTTTTTTTTGTAACATTAACATAACTCATTTCTCTTCTTTAAATGTATTTTAAAACTACTTTATTATTTAGCCCTAACAAAGATTAATTATTATTAAGTCAATCTATAAATTTTGCATACACATATACACACATACCACTACACCAACCAAACACACTCTATACCCATTGGCTTATCTCTACAATGTAAAAATTTTATAAGGACTCATTGTAAATTTAATGGTTTATGATTGTTATTTAATATACTTATGAGTAGGGTGCCTCAAAAACAGCGTTACTTGGGACACTATTTCTGGGTAACACAAGCTGAGGCATTCCTTTGCCAGTAGATATTTCTTGCTGTACATATAGCTAAGCTCAATTAATACCTAGTATATTTTATGAAACTTGTTTTGATAATAAAGAACATTTTTATTTTTTTTATTTATTCAATCGACACCAAAAAACAATGCATCAAATGTATATTTATTTATTTGGGAATCAAACAAATTTGATACACTTACAATTTAAAATGTCACTGAATCAGATGATGTTATTAAATTTTTTGGTGAAATTTCCACAAAAAGTAGTACATAAAATGTTTTGATAAATAGACAATTATAAACTTACCTACGAATTAAAAAAATAATAAAAACAGCTTTTATATATTACATTGATACTACACGTAATAAAAAAAAAACTTTGGATATACACATACAAATGGAAGTACCTATGTATGTGAATAAAGCAAGCGTAAGTTTAAGATTGCCCTCCGAAGATGCCAATAAAATATATATCAACTCCGAAATTTTATTAGCAGTCAAATAACTCAATAACACACAAACGGAATCATATAAAGGTACTTTGTCCTTTCGAGAGCAAACCAAGGTCGTCTCAAGTACAAAACTTTATCTCAATGAAAGTGATGTAAATAAATTCCTTAATTTAGTTGCTTCAGTCCCTTCCCACGAGAATACGTTTATTATTTATTTTCCAGTACTTCATATTGGAATATTTACGCCAATCATCTGTATCTATATGTCTGGCTGGGGTAGATATGGGGAGGTTTTATGCCCAGGAGTGGGTTATAGAAAACTGATGATGATGAAGGTATATGTACTTAGTATAATAAAAAATGATATTTTCAAAGCCCACATTAAGTTACTTTGTTTTAATATTGATGTAAGCAACGTCAAGTACATTTTAACAAGTAGTTTATATTCCCTACTAAACTATTTCTAATCAGTTTGTAATAGTACTTTTAGGGCACGTAGAAATTAGGTTTGATGAAACAATAAAAACTGTGGAAGTCAATCAGACTCTAAACGTTGTCAAGCATAGTCCACATTATCAAGCTGTTAAACTTTATAATAGACTGCCAGTGGAATTTAGAGGGAATCTAAGTTTCCAAACGTTTAAAAATAAGCTGCAACTAATGTTACTTGAAAAAAATATCTATGACATTGAAGAATTCTTCCACCCATAAATAGTTTATTGCATTTATCGCTATTCTAAATTAATTTTATTTCTAGTATTTTAAGTTTAATTAATTTTGTTTTAGAATTATTTATTATTTATGTTATTATTTTTATATTCAAACACAATTGTAGATTGTTTAATGAATAAATGATTGATTGATTGAGACCCCGTGCTCTCAAGCAGCCAGACCTGGGCGAATCCTAGTACAGCATTCTATAATATAAGGTATTTGAAATGCTATAATATTATGATGAACGAACAATTGAGGAGCTCGTTAGTCGAGCGCCACCCGCGTACCCGTAGCGAATGCGCGTGTTGAGCGACGGCGTGTCGCGACCACTATTGGATTGGTCGCCATTTAGGGGCATTTTCTATCTTGAGCTCCTCCGTACTTCGTAACATTCGTACGTTAAGCTGTTGGTCCCGGTTGTGATCGATAGATAGCAGTCGTGAGGCTATGTCAGATGCCTTAGGGCAGCCTGAAAAATTCTGACAGTGTTTGCCACTAACACACCTCGGGGCATGTTCCTATTGGTCAGATTTCCCTGTAAAAAGGGTTGCGGAGGTCAGACGGCAGTCGCTCCATTGTAATTAGCAGTTCCGCTAAATCTAGGACCATGACTTACAGCGTACCCTGGTCTTCGAAGCGTAAGCTAACGACGCAACTAGGAATACACGCTAGGATGATGATATATTGAATGAACAAATGAATTTAAACCATACGTCTCTAACTACAATCTCTACTACATCCGCGAAGGGTAAAATTTCTTTCAGCGCACTTCTCATCTGTAGTCCATTTTCACTCTTTACACTTGTTTCTCTATCTGTAGTAGTAGTGACTGACCCTATTTTCTTTGTTTCAGAACTAAAGCCAGGGAACACAAAAATGTCTGCAATCAACACTAGAAGCGTGATTACCAGAACAAAAGTAGTACTAAACCGCAGATAGGTGTGAAGATAATGGTCTATAATAATAGATAGAAACTAACGGCTATTTTTCATTTTACTAATAGTCGTTCTTATAACCTTTCCAAGATATTTTTTTTGCTCTTCCGCTTACCCTTCCATAGCCATACCATTAGTGCAATTAATATTGATATATTTACAAAATAAGCTGCATCTTAAGAATCATATCGACAATATCAAAAAAGGAATTTGTACAAAGTAGTGCCGAGCTGAATAAAATAAGTAATAGAGAAAGCAAACGCTTCCAAAGCCATATCAAGTATTAAACTGCCTTATAACGTGACAAATTTATAACTTAGTGCCAAAAAGGGAGGGTATCGTTGGAGATGTCTCACGGTGTGGTTGAGAAGAGTTCGAAGAACGGAAATGGTGCGCAGGCGCAGGATTCGCCGCGCTCGGAGAGTCCCACACCGCCGCCAGATGGAGGCTGGGGTTGGATGGTGGTCTTCGCCTCATTTATGGTGCACATCATCAGTAAGTATTTATTCATTACATACATAAGTACATATTCAAAAATTGTGGAATTTAGGAACGAAAAAGTGAGAGCGGCGTTGTTTTAAGGATGTGAAAATACGCAGGTACATTGGTTTTTATAAGGCACTCCACCGACTAGAGGATATCTTTTAACTATTATATAGAGATAGTATTTTACCTAAAAATATATATGTGCGTTATATTCTTGTTTGTCAATGTAGTAAGTACTTAAACACAGTCACGGGTAAATAAATAAACCTTTATTTTGTCATATCATAAGTAAATTTATTTTTCAATATCAAATTATAATAAAATCAAATTTTTAATCAATCACACAATTACTAAGGCAAACATCCATCTTCAGTTTACTCTTCCGTTTATTTACATAACAACTTTCAAGATAATATAAAGTTGGTAGCAATGGAAATCTAAATATTAGCTTGGTGCGAACCATAATGTCTCAGTAAACAAAAACTTGATAACAAGATTTAAATACGCCGCAGTCAGTAAACTTTACTACTTCAATTTTACATTATCTGTCTAGAACTAAAGTATCCGTCAGAATGGCGGATGTATGACTGCCAAATAAGACCTGACAAAAACAAATATCTGGACGGAGAATTTTATATATAACTAGCTGTTTCCCGCAGCTCCGCCTGCGTTTTTAAGTAGCCTATGTTTGACCCCGGGTCTTCAACTATATTCATACCAAATTTCATCAAAATCCGTTCAGCGGTTTGGCCGTGAAAGTGTAACAAACAGCTGCCTGTCTGCTGACGACAGACTTTCGCATTTATAATATTAGTATGGAAGTATGGATTAATGTATTTGGCTGATGATAAAAATGTATTGTGATGAAAAAAAGAAGTACATAGACAGAAAACTTAACGACTTACCCACGTATTAAGAAACGTTTGTTATTAACCCAAATGCGTGTTTAGCTAATTCTTTCACTTTAAATATTGATGAAGGGAAAGAGACAAAATATATTTAGCTAACATGGTTTTAAAAATGTTACCTAATGCGGGGATAAAAAACTTTGCATGTTTTACAGTTCAAGTAAACCAACCGTGCGAAACGCCGCCCGCGACAAGTTTTAATAAAATCTCCATTATTTATTTCAATAAAAATTTCATACATAATGGTTTCAATTTACATAACGTCGACACGTGTGTGTGTACCTAATTTATAATAATTTCAAATTAATACTTACGACATATGTGCATAATTTTAAAATGCTTGCAACTACAGGATAGACGTGTTATTTACAATATAATATGTTTGCAACCTGATACGAAACTATATATAAGTATCTATCAATTATTCGAATTTAATGCCAGTGTATACTACTTTTACTGAGTAGTGTATACATCTATACTTATAATACTATTTAATTTTCGAACAATTTTTCAAACTTTGTAGTTCATATTTGTAGTTTTCATTGCATTCCGGAAGAATGAGATATTTTTCTTAAGACATCGGAGATCCAAGTACACTAAACAACAAAGTACAGAATACATATTATCTACGATTAAGATTTTTTTAGATAAAGCCCTTCTCACATTTTGTTAAACAAAGTCTCCTGCAGCAATGATGCGTGAAGTAATCAGAAATTTAGCAAATAAAGCGTTGGAAGCCATATTTACCAACGTCAAACCTCGACAATGACTGTGCAAAGTGTTCTTGCCAACATGCGGAATGGGAGCGCCAGCCAAAGCCACCCTCCAATATAAATTAAAGTAACTTAGAAACGAAGCAATTTTAGATACCGATTCATCCTATAGAAATTCATGGAACACAACAAATTATGAAGCTCCTCTCCTATTTAAAATGAACACGCAGATTTAACCTGCGTTTTCATTTTAAGACCCTTCCGGCAAGGACTTCTGCATCATTTTTGTAATTCTTTTTTTTCAGAATATATTTCTTACTCTTCTTGATAATATAACAGCAGAATAATAAAACCAATTTAAATTGTTTGTGGGCCACCAATTTTTCTCATTAATTCCTGCCTTCCTGTACTTAGTAGATCTTCACTACAAAAATACAATATTATTAGTAGCACTCTGTCTCTAAAAAGCACAGAAATAAGATTAGGTAGAAGTCCCATGTGGGCATTACCTGCGTACCACAGTTAAGCCTCGCCATATTAAGTTAAGATTCTTGCCCACACATGGTACTTCTACATAACCTTTTTTCTGTGCTAAAAAGGCAAACCCAAACTAAGATATATTTTTATGCTTTTAGTATTTTGTACATCTGCATTGTATGCTTAGTCTATTCTTGTCTTTGTCAACACACTGGTAGAGTAAACAAGAGTCCACTGTGGCTTACTGCTCTACCAGTTTTAGATAGTATTTCTAGATCACTAATAGCTTTTTGCTACTGCAGTGGAAAGCACGCTTTTTATCTATATTTATTTTAGTAAGTTTTAAATGCATATTATATTATAATATCCGTACTACCCATACTAATATTATAAATGCGAAAGTCTGTCTGTCTGTTACGCTTTCATGGCCAAACCTGAACGGATTTTGATGAAATTTGGTATGAATATAGTTGAAGACCCGGGGTCAAACATAGGCTACTTTTTGACGCAGGCGGAGCTGCGGGAAACATTTAAAACTTACTACATTTCATCGACCAACTACCTAATTAATTTCATTAACACGACAAGGTTTACTTCACAAAAACGAGATTTGACGTATAGCCAAGTTAAAGCGGGAATATTCATATAAGCGAGATTACATAATTTGATTCTAAGAAACCTAAGTCGTTTGATGGTTAGGCAATCTAGCTTCAGAACCCTAAGAGCCCTTGTTTTTGGGTTATTCGCCTCTCCACTGGGCAATTGAGGCAGTTATGATTAGTAAATACAGGAGACGACTTTATATTTGACCGGTTGTATTATGAAATATATTATTTCAATACAAATCTTTGATGGAAGTTATGGACGCAACAAACCGCATCGGCTGTGAATTATGTGAAGATATATTTACATAATCACATCCGATCATATCTTAACAACGTAAAATTACAAATCATATTAGCAAAAAAAAGGAATCCCGAGGGATAAGCAAAAATGTATCTACTTGGCAGATAACTATGATATTTGAAATGCGTGGAACCAATGTATTGGAAAGCGTATAAAATATGTTTCATCGTGAAAAAGTCATAGAATCCCGAGGGATAAGCAAAACTTATGTACTCGGCAGATTAAGGTCATAGCCCACTTACACGACTTTGCTCCCACCCGACAAAAATAATTAAATTATGGGCTTTAAGTATTGCTCTTTAGATCTTATTTTACAATTACAAATCAAATTTTAACTTTTCCTGATTTTTACATTGACAAACTAAATTTTAACTTTTCTGTTAAATTACTGCTACCGATAACTGTGTCTGTCGAGACAAGCGAGACTGGCTGGCTGCGCCTACAAGCTGTCGGTGCGAGGTTGGTACGCCTGCTTGCAGTTAGTGCGTGAATCACGAGTCGTGTAAGCGGGCTATGACCTTTACTCTGAATTTCAATATGCCATCATAAACCATTCATTAGGAACTTTTTGACTACGTCAAATCAAACATTGTAACATTTACCGACCCCGAAACTATCGCTATAGCAAGAAATATAATATAGATAGGATTTTATGTCATACAAATATTTTAGTCAAAACTATTTTAAATCATAAGTATGAATCGTAATTTAATAGACAGACTCTCCTAACAACTTTAATGTCGTTTTAATTCTACAGGTAAGATCAGTTATTAAATTCAGCGATGGGATTTGTTAGAAGATTGTTTTTTTTTATATTTAATGTTACATGATGCGTAAGTACTTTTGTTATATAAACGAATCACACAAAATAAAATGCTAAAATAAAGTTCATTTTTCATCCATTTTTAGAATAAAGCATTGATGAAAAATTCTACAATTACTACATATTAAAAAAGTCTTATTAAATGCAATAACGAATAAACAAGTTTATACAGTTTGTTTTAAGTAAGTACTAATACGTTCCAGAATTTTGCGGACGTACCATTCGGCATATTGGTTCCTTTATTAACGACAACCAGGCAGCCGGGATTAACTGCTTATCGTATATGTGAAACGTGAGTACTATTGCAGACGTGACTCAAGCCTGCCATGTCCTCATTAATTAGGAAAAAATTATAGTTGTTTACTTAGGAAATGCTTTCCATGGGAATCGAGTTAACCACTAGATAACATTTCTCCACAAAAGTGTATATGCTATAACGCCTAAACTATTCAATAAGTTACCACCACATATTCGCCAGTGCGACGAAATTTGTGAATTCAAATGTTTATCTGACTTGCTAACAGACAAAGCATATTATAGTGTGGATGAATATTTTAATGATAATTTCCCTTGACATTTTAAATAATTATAGAATAGAACTTGACATTAATTTATTAATATTATCTATCATGACTTTACAACATTCATCATTATCTTTCCTATGTATACCTAATAGTAAATATATTTCTTTAATTGTAATAGTCAAATCACTCTTAATTATACTTTACATAATTTGATAAATAAGTTTAATATTATGAATTCAATGACAAATGTCTTATTTGAACAAAATTGTATGCCAGTACTTTTTATTATTTTGTTATCATTAAACTACCACAAAAAAATGTGTATGCCTAACGGTGCGCACAGTGAACTTTGTACCATACTAACACCTACGCTACCTGTGTTTGACAAAATAAATGATTATGATTATGATTACTAGACCATAGGCTTCCCCTATTTGAAATCTAATGTAGTGAATATCATACTAATGAGGCTAATGAGTATGGATTTAAAAATTCTCTTTCACTGAATAATTTCCTTTTAGAGCTTGCGTTTTAGAGGGTACGCTTTTTTAATCATTATCCTTTAATTGACGGTACTGATTATTGCTGCGCCTCATTCACACATCGCTCCTTTTTCATTCTATCCGACTAATTTCAGTTAAATTTAGTTTGTTTTTTTTTCTAAATTTTATGATTAAGAGATTAAGTATTAGAGTATGTTTTGTGCTGTGATTTATTTTGATGTCGGTAGGCGGATGTTTGGATTCATAGTTAGTATTGTTTTCCTTAACACTAGTGGTTAATAAAACAGTCCTGATATCTACGTACGTACGTAGTTTAGTAGGTATAATAGCGGTCTAACATTAAGTTTATGAACGATATGTCACTTGTCTCATCTGAAATGGGTCTATCTCGACTCAAACCTCTGTGATGGGCGTAATAAATTATGCTGGTGTATTACGTACTCCAAAAATCTGAAGGATAAAATATCCTCCTATTATCTTAAAGAACATCATCATTTCACTTCCACTTTTCTACCTGTGTACTGGAGAGTGTTACTAGATTGTAATCGTACATTACAAGGTGTAACACACGCGTTAACCATAAGTTTGTTATTAAAATTATTTGTACACCAAAAACTTTGTATATTCCGCGATGCCTTAGGATATAATTCGATTAGTAGTCAATAATCATCTAAATAGTATCAAGCGGTGCCGCTCTTCACCAAAACAAGTTCATAAATTATTTAGACTCAGTAAACAACGCTAATCGATATACAAGGCCCTTTTGAAAGTAATCTTTCTTCGAACAGAGAATAATGTTTTTTTTCACGTCAGGTCTAACTAAAATTCTAAATCACACCACGATTTCTTGACATGCATGTCATGCACATACTTAGGCTATGGGATATCTAACTTTCGTTTTCATAATCAACTTATATTCGAAAATAAAAATAAAAACAACTAAACCGCGGATATGGTGTAAATTCGGCTTAGAATAAACTCTACCCATAGACCACGAAGGGTACAGTAAATTGTGACTGAGAGATATCATAATGTAAAAAATCCAGTTCCTACCACAACCGAGTGACATTAGGATAGGAGGACAAGTCATATTCGTGACTTCGATAGCCCCCAAAGGTTAGCGTCATAAATGACGGGTAATTTGTCAAAGTGAAGGTTGTAGCGACACGTTATATTCATTGTCAAAATTGATTTTAAATTTGATTGCTTTTTCAATGTCAACATTATCTTAGATAGCACATGTCTGTGTAACAAATAAAATGGAAGGACGGACTTGAAGAGTATGACGGAGCCTCACCCAACTCATATTTAAAGAGTATCTTGGATGTCGAAGACAGCGAAGTGAAATATAAAAGACAAATGCTAGACCCAAATGAATAGAAATGTGGTCTTCAAAGCATTTGGATTGAGCTTAAATCCACTAGTATACGCTTGGATTGAAAATATATTATGTTATTTACATTTAAACATGTAAAGATGAGTTAAAAATCCAAATTATTATACCTACCTACTCACTTCAGTCACATATTTCAGCGGATCTCTGCAAAAACGTCATAAGCTAATAATAAACAAAAGAACTGCAAAACAAACAACGATAAAATCTCACAATCGTACCTTATCGTTCCTGTTACGAAATCAAATCAAATGTCGTTAATTATAACCATTGAGAAAGGAATGTTTATGTCTCGAGACTCTTTGATTATAACCCAGTAACACGCAGAATGACTTCATGTTAGAGGATCCCAAACGATCAAATAGCTTTACGGCAAATACATTTTATAGATACATTTTTGCTAAATCAAATAATGTTACAGTTTAATATGGTTGTCAGTTAGTTAGAAACTCTTTATTGTACATAAATAAATCATAGAAATTAAACAGTCGAAAGTGTACCTTTATTTTATTATTAATAACTAGCCGTTCCCCACAGCTCCGCCTGCGTCAAAAAGTATCCTATGTTTAACCGCGGGTCTTCAACTATATTCATACCAAATCTCATCAAAATCCGTTCAGCGGTTTGGCAAGACAGACAGACCTTCCCATTTATAATATTGCTATGGATGGAAGTATGGCTAGTATGGATATGGAAGTATGGATTAAATGTTTATAGAAAAAGTCAACCGAAAGGACCAATGCTCTATTTTTATTTTTATTAATTTTTTGGCATTCTTTGCACACACGATATTTCGACAAGTGTATGTAAGTCAATATTTTTTATTTGCACAAATGTAGGTATAGAGTTTAACATATTAGTTACAATTAACAAGGTCCATGTAGTGTGCAAATATAAATATTTACCTAATTATAATAACATTACAAAATATGTTTTTTTTATATAATATTAACTTTCTGTATGCGATAAACTTAACTTTCTTACTAGCTCACATTTATACTTAAAATGCTCTTCCTTGCCTGAGCCTTTGGGCTTTTATGTTCGTCATCAAGCCAGTCATAGAGTCAACTAGGTCAATGTCAAACTAGCAATGTCCCCATGCGAGAAATATCGACGGGCATATTAATTACATTTAGTTCAAATTGACTAGAGAAGTGTTGTATAAAAAGTTGAAACAAAATTTAGTATGACCATTATAAGAACGAATATTATCTAGATAGACGATGTGTTATAAATTCATAATTCTTATAATTTGCGAATGATCATTCTCACTTGACTTCAAGAAAGTTGTTATCTACTATAATTTTGTCTCTCTCATAATCTTTTTTCTTGACGGCTAACATATTACTAACTAGCTGTTTCCTCCAGCTCCGCCTGCGTCAAAAAGTAACCTATGTTTGACTCCGGGTCTTCAACTATATTCATACCAAATTTCATCAAAATCCGTTCAGCGGTTTGGCCGTGAAAGCGTAACAGACAGACAGACAGACTTTCGCATTTATAATATTAGTATGGATACTTGAGAACAGGATATTCGAGCTAATGGCCTATTTGTCAAGGATGTTAAAAACCGGGCGAAGTAGAGACGTAAAAGTAGGAAAGAGGACTGTGCTCCGAAGCAATAAGCTTAGAGTGCAACCGGGAAAACGCTAGGATGTAGAAGATTCATAATCTATTCTTACCACGGATTAAAGATGCTAATTCTAGCCTCGCAAAGATCCAAGTTGTACGTTTTCACCGATTGAAAACTTAGCTAAACTCAGTACACTCTGGATCAAATTACACGGATGCATTACTATACATTTAGTACGGAAAAATGTTCACAGAGATTTGTCCCTGATAGTACGTACTAGTAGAATTCCCTTCCACTGTCTATTCGAACGGCTCAAACACTGACCAGTTTTAAGTCGCAAGTAAAGTCCCACTTTCTTTCCTCACTGTAGCCTTGTTCCTTTTCAGTACATCTTGTTTCAGTCTCCACTTCTCGTGTATTTTTATAGTTTATTTATTATATATGTATATATATATATGTTAACGGAAATGTATGTAATCCGTCATTGTATACAATTCCTAGGAAATGTATGTAATTCCTTAAATCGCCCGGAAATGTGTGATATAATATAAATTAGACACATTTCCTAGGAAATCTATACATTTCCTAAATAGCGATTAGAAATGTAAGACAAGGCTGAAATTATAATGATGACGATTGCGAAAGAAGCGACTTAGTTTCAAAAGACGACTTTGTGACAGAAAATAGGTTAGGTTATGATTTTACAGTGACCATAACAGTTAGCGAGCGAGCGACTAACCTTGTCACAGAAACGCTTGAGTTTCAAAAGACGACGTGTGAACGATATTGGAATACTACACAATTCCTATTAAACGTATACATTACCCAGTTTTGAAATTTTTAAGTGTTATAGTTGTAATTTCATTTTAGTTTTTAGTTTAGTTTTATTTTTCTCATCAATCAATTATGTTATAAATCTAAATAAACTAGATTTATTACCTAGGATATGTAGACTGAATATTAAGACATAACAACGTGTTTTATTACAGAAAGCATTATTCTTATACTTTTCCTAATACGATATTGGAATTATATACAATTCCTAGGAAATATATACATTACCTAGGATATGTATGTATTAAATAATTTTTATAACAATATTTTTTACATTTCCTAAATTGCTTCGGAATTGTATACATTTCCTAGGAGATGTATACAATTCCTAGATTTCATACATTTCCGGTAACATATACATAATTATTTATTTTTTATTTACGTGTATTAGTAGATATTTATTTTAAGTAGTTTATGTATCGTGTACTTCTGTTAATCTGCCTAGCGTTATTCTGTTCTTTAAGCACCATATCCGTATCTCTCCTTTCTTTATATTTCTAACTACCCTAAGGTTGCCTGGAAGAGATTGCTTGAGCGATAAGGCCACCTTTTGTATACATACTACGTTCACATTTTATGTAACATATTTAATTTTTATTTTACTGTGTGTAAAGAAGTGTTAAATAAATAAATAAATACTAATGTTTATGTAATGGTAAAAACTAGCACTCTACAAATTCTACTGTCATTAAATATAAACGAAATTTACACGGAGATGGCAGGCGTAAATAAACTATCGTGCTATTTAGCTGGACAGCTGCCAGACAGAAGTGTATAGGGATTCTATACGTTATGTATGCCGGCTTATCTTTATAGCACTATAAATTAGCGATTAAGCTTAAATGTGATTTAACATTACTCCAATCATTTTGTAATCTGTGCTCCAATCTAATCGTGGGTATTCATGTGGCAATTCAATCAATTATAATTTATCATCATGAGGGTAAATAAACAAAGTCGGTCAGAGAAGCGATTATGAAAAATTCCGATCCTACGGAGTGCAGGGACAATGGAACTTATAACATATGCAATTAAAATTCTTTTTGCAAACGAAACTTATCAAGCCACGCGCCATGTAGAGTTCCGTAGTAGTCCCAATAATAAAGAATTTAAACTTAAAGCACACCTACATATTGTCCTTTAGCAGATATCTGCTTCTTGTTATATAACAAGAAGCTCGAGAACTGAGCGCGGCACACGTATCCGAAGTACGAGTAGCTAATGCGACTCGACCCGTATTGAATTGGTCATTATTAGTGGTATATTCTATCTCATCCTCCTCCGTGTTTTAGAAGGCACGTTAAGTCGTTTAGTATTGTTGATAGATGACAATCATTAAGCTGTGTCAGAAGGTTGTTTAGGCAGCCTGAAAAATTCTGAAAATTTTGGGCACCCATGTTCCTGTAGTTCTGGTTTTCGAGTAAAAAGGGTTATGGAGGTCACACAGCAGTCGCCCCATTGTAGTACCAATACCAAAATCAAGGTCCGTCTCGAGTAAAAAGCGTTTCGTCTCCGAATCGTAAGCCTATAAAATTTTCTTTCCATGCTAAAACAAATCTGAAACGAAATCACGGCAAGTTTCATAAAGCGCAATCTTGATATCTGCTTACGTGAGATGATTATTTCAATGAATTGGAATTTACATGTTTTTAAATTAATGAATTATTACTTGTAAACTATTATAAGCGTTGCGGGCGTGATAATTTTCCTTTGAAATTCATTATATTTACTACTGTCATGAACTTTTTCTGGTATCCGAATATAACGGTTTTCCCAGAAGCGGTTAGGGACACTCACCTCTGAAATTTTTTAACGTTATAACTTAATATCTCGTAAACTAAACCGTTAATCGAAAAACACTTTTGGAGCACTCATAATGATTTTTAGAGACCTATTAAATGATACCCCACACAAATACAAAGTACACTTTACATGTAGGGGAGGTACCCTAAAAAAAATATGTTTCATATTTTTATCTCACAGTTCGCTCCGCGTGAGTAATATGCATAGGCATACCACCAAATTTTAGCTCACTACGTCAAATAGTCTCTGAGAAAAACGTAGAACGGACAGACGGACAGTCTAAAGAAATTGTGTAAAGTAAAATTATTTCCCTCGCCGGGAATAATCTCAACATTTCTAGATGGTATTATACTGTTTTACGTCACTTAGTTCACGCTAACGAAACGAATCTTGAATTTTCATTCTACAGTAAATTGTTTTATAAAGGAGAATGCCCATTTAGTTCTTTCGCCTATGACATTGTATTAAATATAAAAAAAATTGCTTCCGGCCATTTTATTTTACGGTGAAATTTACGTGTTAAATTTTTGTGGGATTACTTTCAGTTCGAATTTTGAAATTGACGATTATTCGTAGCTGATTGATTTTTTATTTATTTTATGTTATATAATTTCTTCATAATAAAATGATTTCGAAAATAAGTTTCTTCTTCGAAGCTTAATCTAGTTAATTTATTTGCTTAAATATAGGCATTTCAGAACACTTCTCTGTTTTTGTCTATTATTATTAAACTGTAAAAATTGTTAAAGTTACAATTTTAAACTTTCATAAGTCCCAGTAAACAACGGACACCGATGTATTTTTCTTTGTTTTTACTCCATATTCCATTGAATCTAAGATTTAGTCATTCATATCGATTGGTTTACGTGGTAAATCGACCTTGTACACCCTGGTGTCAAAGTTTTTTCGGGATTAAGATGTCGTAGTGTTACGAAGGGAGTATTGAACTCGTGACTCTCGTCATATCCGATAATAAGAATCTCCACTTCAGTGTCTCCTGCGCCCCTTATGCTTACGCAGTTTGGTCATAAATGAAATAAGTCTACTTATCAAGAAATAAGCTACGTCAACTCATTTATCCGAGCGAAGTAAATCCGGCTTATTGCTTCATTAGGTAAGCCTTTCGCCAGCCGTGGCGTGCTATGAAACTGTTATATGGGCTATTTGGTATCATTTTACACCTATTAAACATTAACTCGCCCAGATTACGTTTTCTTAGATAATGTCGGAAAATTGTCTCTTAAGAAATTCTATTTCTTGAATAATAGGTACTTTTTATTCCCTATGCAATGCGGAGATAATGTGGAATTTTGTTTATTTCGCATCGTCTGATTCACGAAGTAATAACAAAGGTCTGATTGGTTAATTGTATTCCCATAATTTTATTTTATTTATTTATTTATTCACAGCTACCCACTACACACAGTTTCCCAAGACGTATAGTGAGTTAAATATGTACAATTAGTAATTGACAAAAAACGAATACATGCACATTAAAGTAAGTATATGTCGTACATAGATAACGTATTAAGATTAACTGGTGGCGGAAGCACGCAAAATAATTTATTAAGTGCTTGTAACTTTAACTTCCGCAAAGTAACGCCTGAATCGGTTAAATAACGTATTAAGAGTTTTATGACTAAATCTATAATTCAGATTTTATATTAACACAATTTTATTTGGGACTAAATAAAAATCCTTGTTATTTATTTATATTTATTTGGGTTATCCAGTTTGACAAGGATAGTATTTGTTACATAAGGAAAAGGATTGCAGATCGCTAACTTGTCTAATAAAATTTTGTAGAGATCGTTGAATAGCTATGCCAATATCCTTGAAGTATTGCTCCATAAATTCTTAGCAGTGCCTTGGAATTGACCTGACCTGACCTAGAATCTTAGAACCAATTGCATTTTATTATCTTCCATTTTAATATTGGAAATAAAACTACGGTGAGAAGAGCTACAAGTGCTACAATAAATAAATAATACAAATCACTGTAACACACTTGCATGGGTAGTAAGTAAAAACTCTTTATTACACCAAAGAAAATACATAACAAATATAATAATGTTTGAAAGAAGATGTACAATAGGCAGTCGTGTAATAAAAGAGTTTTATACTGATTTTCATAAAATAAAAGGTATATTATCAGCAGATACAGATAATTTTAATAAAATAGGGTAGCATCATGTTTGCGTATACTTATATTTTGGAATCCTATTTTTATAATTGTTAAATGATGATATATATGGACTTCAAATGATAAGCTTTATATATATGTACTAATAATTAGCAGGCTAGTTTCCACTAAAAACTAATCAGAGAGATGACACTTTCTAATTATTAAATTAGATATGTAGAATTGAAAAAAAGTTAACGATATATCAAAAAACTAAAGATTGTTGCTATTTTTAGAAAATAAAATCGAGGAAAATAGCCGTTTTGTCACGAGACACTGAACACCAATCAGAAGCGATTACGTCATGTCATGTAAAACATCATTGTTATTGTGTTGATGTCGACGTTTACAATAGTCACTTTCCTTAGAAAACTGTCAAGACCATCTGACATTGACACATGTTTCTTAATGGCTTAATGTTTGTTTCATGGCTGTACTCATCTGAATGTGGGCTAGTTAAACCTCTCGAGTCCTAACTTAATATGACAGTTCAGCCTGTCCATATAAAGTTGAGACTCAAGAGGCTTAACTGGCCGACAAACGACATAACAATTTTACCTTATTTCTGTATGGCTCGGCAAGAGTGTACAGCGACAAAAAGTTATGACGTCATTCGAATCGCCATGACAGTGCAGAGCATTTTCACACGATATTCAAAATGTGTTTTTTTAAATACAAAATACATAATGTAAGATTGAAGTATTGCAAAAATACAATTTTTTTTAATATACTACACTATGACGTATAATAATAACTACATTTTAAAATTTAGTAAACTAGCCTATTCAGTATTTTTTCTTTTAAAAATACAAAACATTAACTTAAGTACATCAATGTTATCATAAAATGTGTCGTATAATCTTCAGAACTTGGCTTCGTTCTCAAAAGGACAAATTTATCCTTTCAAAACATTGCCATCTGAATACCTGAGGGTATCTATATAAGCACATTAGCTCGAAATGATAAGTCACTCGAGTGATTTTGTTACATAAAGTCCCGGAAAAACTTACACGTTGCAAAAACTTAAGAAGCTTTTTAAAGAGTAAAAAATACTTTAATCTTAAATAAAAGATTAGTTCATCGGTACGAAGAATGTAGTAAGTAGTTTTTACATTTTCGCGCCCTTTTTTGTATTTTCACTAGAATTAGCTCGTCTAAAGACATAAATATTACTTCATAGATTACTTTGATGATATATTATTATCTCAGATTGTAGCATTTTTAACCAGTATACATATATTATATAATTTTCTACACCGAACATTTCGGAGACTTTTGTAAATTTCCATTTTTTTCTTCTTATGTATATTAGTGCTTTTTTAAAAGTGCTTTACTATAGAAAAATAATGAAACTATAAAAATAAAAAAGTTATTCTCATCGAGTCATCCAATGTCCAACTAATCATTTGACTTACTTTTGGTTCCCTTTTCACATTTATATGGTAATCGGCAAGAGAAATACAGAAATGTATAATGAATTCATAATATCGAAGTATTGCCTCATTACTCCTATCTGTATGCGCTTGAGTGAGACATTGACCATTGAACTTTTACTGTCAGTTACGTTCGCATATAAAGTCATATGACTAACTTTTATTTTATAAATAAAAGAAACATTTCCATATACAATTTTTGTTTAAAAAATAAATTTACCTCCCAAAAACAATAAAATGGGGTCTTTATTATCTGTTATAATAATCGGACTTTTATCTATGCAAATAAGTATTTTTAAAATTTACCTAGTAATGAAGTGGTTATAAGACAAGCCGATATAGTGATGCTAACCCATTACGAGTATAAAATGAAAGGACTTTTGAAAGAAAGTTTTACTCCCCGAAAAACGCATCACGTGTGCTTAAAGCACCTACTATTAATTATGTAAAGTATCCATACTAATATTATAAATGCGATAGTCAGTCTGTCTGTCTATCTGCCCGTCTGTCTGTCTGTTACGCTTTCACAACCAAACAGCTGAACGGATTTTGATGAAATTTGGTAGTTGAAGTCCCGGGGTCAAACATAGGCTACTTTATGACGCAGACGGAGCTGCGGGAAACAGCTAGTACAAAATATACGAACATTTTAAATACTTATGTTGTTTAATCTCACAGAATATTTAACGCGCGTGCTTCGAGATATAATTGCTTCCTCCGTGATTAGTTGATGTGACAGGAATTGACACAGTTTCCCAGAAATGATTGAAGTTGCGTTTGCGTGACGTGGAAACATTCGTCGAAGAAATTACACCATTTGTAAGACCAAACGCTGTAACGTGAACCGGACAAGAGACATGTGCTTTTGGAGGTTAATTAGTGACGTCAATCGTTTTTGTAATAGGATACTTTGGCTCAGGCCAAATAGAGAATGAATGAAAGAGGTCTGCCTCTATCATTCATTTTAGCATTCACCCGGTTGATTGAAGGCACAGTATATCTATACTATAATATTATAAAGCTGAAGAGTTTCTTTGTTTGAACGCGCTAATCTAAGGAACTACTAGTTCGAATTTAAAAATTATTGTTGTGTTGGATAGATCATTTATCGAGGAAGGTTTTAGGCTATATAACCTCACGTTGCGACTAATAGGAGCGACGGAACAGTCGAAAATGTGGAAAAAACGGGAAAAATTATTCATCTTTGAGGGCTTCCGTTGCGTGCGCTGCGAAAACCGTTCGAGATACCCAAAAAATATGTATGAACGAATTATTCCTCTTTAAATTATCTAAAAAAATTACCACGACAGTTTATGTCTATCTTTTAAGATTAACTCACAATAACCGTTTTTATGATAATCAAATTTGGTCGAAATTAATTTATTATTTGTCAGAGTTGTATCAACATAATAATATTAATCTTTATCCAAATAAATGTGTTATTGATTAAGAGTATTTAACTGTGAACAAAATTGTCTTTAACATCACCTAATTTCAATAAACATCTTATAAGATAATACAATTTTAAAATAACTCTGACACAAAATTCACTGGCCGGCGGGCGAGGAGAGGCGGTGCTTGCGGGCGAGGCGGAGGAGGTGTAGCTAGTAGCTCTACGAGGTACCATGCCGTTGAAATGCAGCTTTAATTTGTTATTGCGATATAATCATCATCATTTCACAATAACACTTTTTTGTTTTGTTGTAGATAATACCTGTAGGTGTCATCTACAGAAATATTCTTATTAGGTTAGGTTTTAGTTTAAGCATTTACTTAGTTTGGTTAAGATTTCATTTCCTACGTTCTTTCTTCGTCACTGTAATGCCTAGAAAAAGAACTCTGCTTTCTCGGCAGACTGCCGCTGCAAAGCGGCTGCGAGTTTTGCGCAGCAATGAAACAAAAGATAAAAATATGCATAGGTTGGCCACTCAACGAGCAATCAGTGAACAAAACCGTGCTAGGGAATCAAGCGCTGAACGTTCTCAACGTTTAGCTTCGCAGAGATCTCGAACTTTGGTGAACCGACTACGGGAATCAAGCGCTGAACGTTCTCAACGTTTAGCTTCACAGAATTCCCGAACTTTGGCTAACCGCGATCGGGAATCAAGCGCTGAACGTTCTCAACGTTTAGCTTCACAGAGTTTTCGAACTTTAATGAACTGACTACGGGAATCAAGCGCTGAACGTTCTCAACGTTTAGCTTCACAGAATTCCCGAACTTTGGCTAACCGCGATCGGGAATCAAGCGCTGAACGTTCTCAACGTTTAGCTTCACAGAATTCCCGAACTTTGGCTAACCGCGATCGGGAATCAAGCGCTGAACGTTCTCAACGTTTAGCTTCACAGAGTTCTCGAACTTTAATGAACCGACTACGGGAATCAAGCGCTGAACGTTCTGAACGTTTAGCTTCACAGAATTCCCGAACTTTGGCTAACCGCGATCGGGAATCACTTGGTCAAACAGTGCTTATACCTCGCATCCAAATGATTCCAAATGATTAACCTTTTAATTTTGAAAGAATTCAATTTCCCGTTAAGATATCTTTCGCCGTTACAATAAATAAATCACAGGGGCAAACATTTAAACTCGTAGGAATCGATTTACGTCGATTTACGTCAAGACTGCTTTTCACACGGCCAACTATATCTATGTCGCGTTGTCAAGATCAAGTTGCGGAGAAAATCAGTATGTTCTTCTGCCACAAGCAAATAAAACTAAAAATATAATTTACGCAGAAGTACTTTAAAATATATTCTTTTTAAAACTACTTCAAAATATATTCTATTAATTATGTAACTAAATCGTCTATAATAAGTCGTGGGTAACAGCTATAGGTAATTTATAATAAAGCTGAGGAGGTAGGTTTGTAATACAAAAAATAAATATGATTCCCAAAATAACTATTCCCCGCGGACGAAGTCGAGGGCACAGCTAGTGTAATATATAATACAAATAAGTAGGTAAATAAATGACCTAGAAATCAATTTTTTTGAAGCATGTGACTTTACTTTGTCTTCAAGTCTTAGGTAAATTTGCCTCACATTCTCATAAGTATAAGTATTTGTAAAATTTTTACTATTCTTTCATGTGTAAAGATGATAAAGAAAACCATTTTACTATCACCACTTCCCCAAACTTTGTCATTATTTGCATATTTGATTTTATTCGAATTATATGACTTAGTTAATCCCTAATTCAGACCTCTTGTAACTTTATTCAATTATTGGTTTTTCTTTCTTAAGAAGACTTAAAGGACAATTTTATTCGACCGTAACCGATGAACGTTTGGGTCCGTAAATTTCTTTTAAACTAATTTTATTTGGCGGCCCCTATCTCTGAATTCTTAACGAAAACACTAAAACTTTCATCACAAGGGTTTCTTATATTATAGATCGTGAAAAGATTGTCTATGGATTTAGTCGAGAACATAGAACATGCACTCTAAGGGTTCCACGTATCCATTGACTGTAAGAACTAATTTCTTTTAGGCTCATATTCTAGCAATTATTATTTTACAAGGGTAGTATATGTCTCCTACAAACACTTTAAAAATAGCTCAAAAAAAGATCTACATACCTACATGCCATATCAAATGATTTCGTGTTTACATCTAGCCTAGTATTGGCAGCCAACGTCTAAAATTAATTGCGTGAAAATAAAACATCAATCATCGCCGGCTGACAACAACCAATATAAATTTGAATCATTATCCTAGCGTGTATTCCTAGTTTCGTCGTCAGCTTACGCTTCGGAGCCTAAGGTACGCTGTAAGTCATTGTCCTAGATTTGGCGGAACTGGTTATTACAATGGAGCGACTGCCGTTTGACCTCCGTAACCCTTTTTACAGGCAAACCAGGCCAATAGGAACATGACTCGAGGTGTGTTAGTGGCCAACACTGTCAGAACTTTTCAGGCTGCCCTAAGGCATCTGACACAGCCTCACGACTGTTGTCTATCAATAACAACCGAGACCAAAAGCTTGACGTGCCATCCAAAGTACGGAGGAGCTCAAAATAGAAAATGCCACTAAATGGCGACCAATCCAACAGTGGTCGCCACACGACGTCGCTTGGCACGCGCATTCGCTACGGATACGCGGGTCGCGCTTGACTAACGAGCTCCTCAACAACAAATATAAAATTGAATCCATCATTATCTTAGCGCCTTCCCGATTGCATCCTCAGCTGTTTGCTTCGGTGCCCAGGGTCTGCTTTCCTACTTTTACGTCTCCACTTCGCCCGGTCTTTGACATCCCTGACAGTTAGTCCGTTAGCACGCATATCCAGCTTTGCGGCGTCAAGCCAGCTCTTCTTGGGCACACCCCTTATAGGCCCTGTACCCAAACAATATAAATTTGAATAATGGGCTAAAATTATATTATATCTAATATAAAGTAAGTTTTCACCTGTGCTTTTGTTGAGAGTCCCGTGTCTTTGTCCTAATTGGATATCCTGATTGTAAACATGTAAAACCTAAAGCTGTTGATTGTTGCAGTAGAAAAAATTGTAACAAACTAAAGTATAATTCTTTTATTTCGGTATTAGTACTGTAGCAGTTAATCCATGAACTCTACAAATAAAAAAAAAACTATTTGAAAACCTATGAAACCGGCCATTTAATTTGGTGCTTTCAGACACAATACCCAAAATTGCTTCAGCATTGACAAAGCGCGCGTGACAAACTTTGTGTTACATGCCTCATTAAGCTACTGTAACCAATTCCATGGATCCATGGACTAATTATAAAGAAAAACTTTAAATTGCGCTATCAGAATAGGTATTCTGATAGACGTAAAGAAATATCGTAAATAAATACGTACGGTGTAAATAAAAGAAATAAACGCGATAAAAACCGTTTTAAAATTGTTTTATTTAATGTGTAACAATTGCGGAACCATAAGAAATCATTACCTAGACTGTGCCTAGACTTAATTTTAACAAATCTAAATTACAAAATCAATATGCTGTAGAGTCTTAATTATCCATGGTCAAACAATCATGATATGATTGCAAAGCAATTAACTACAATTGGGTTAGTGCCTGTATCACATCAAATAGATAATTTAATGTGCTTATTTAGCATTTTATGTATTATTATGTATAGACATGACGAATAATCTACGATTTCATGTTTAACTGAAAGACCTCACTTTAATAGGCACACTGGTAAAAAACACGTAGGTAGATAAAACTTAAACTAACTGAGATATGACGAAAGTAAACTCACGTGCATTTTGGACGATGCCAAACGCTCCATACTAATGGATACCTAGCGATGACGTCACGTCTAGGTAAATTACAAGGGTGAGACTAAATTTCGTTCGACAATTACCTAAAATATAGCGTTTATGTAAATAATAGTTCCAAAATGAAAGTTTCTTTAATTATTTAGTAATTTTATACTTTCAAAGTGAATCCCATCGATTTTTAAATTGTTATAAATAATCTCCTGTGCAAAAATTCAAAATGTAAATTTTTACAACGAATTTAAATTAGATGTATTTATCATGCTATCATGAAATATCATTACTTTTTCAGTTTTTGAACCTTCTCCTCATCCCAATTATTTAACAGAGCTGAGTATCTATTCAAATTCATTGATAAATTTCATTTTTTTAATGATGGAGTAACATGAATACTGATTGAAAGGCCTTATCATTTGCCGTGATTGGTGATACTTTGCATAATACACGATTAAGCATAGCTGTTTTGTTTCCTCTAGATAAATGATATCTTGATTTTTCTTTGACAGTGGCGCCTCCTACCGAATAACAACTAAGTAGATACTTATTCCCACTAAAAGGTAATATAAAAATATTTTTTCACTGGGACTTGTTTCTAGAAATCTATAACAATTCATTCATTTTGTCTTAAACTACAAAACCGTAGCGCCTAATAAGACTTTAAATTCTTTATTCGATCTTATTTTCTCAGTTACATACTCAGTTTATGCTTCAATTAGACTTTCAATATGGACTTCAAAAAGTTCTTGGAAAGGAGCCGAATGTGTGCGAATCGGACTCGCGTTTCTTTTATTATATTTTTCTGAGAATATTTAGTACACTTAAATATTCTCAGAAAACATATCCGACATGTTTTATAATGTACTGATAAAAGCAGTAGCTGCCTTAATCTGTCAAAATTAACGAGAAATATACCATTACGGCAGAACCGGGCGGGGCCACGGCCACGGTCAAGCAATACCCTTGCTGTGATAAATGATTTCGCTGCCGTCCCAAAATAAAAATGTACTGATTAAAATCGGACGTAGGCGTATAGTCCTATACTTACATATACGTAAGATAAGATTCGTGCTCATAATGATTATTATCATTAATATCGGTTGTAATTTTAAATTTAGGTCAAATAACCGGTTGAGCGTCTTTCCGTTCTATACAAGGCCAGAACGCAGGCGGTTGAAATTAATCGAGTATAGATCGAAAACCACTTTTTTACTAATGCCTTCCAATCTATACAAAGCTAGTACGCAAATACTCGCGTATACTTCGTAGTGACCTAACACTTTAATTTGCTCCATAATATACAGTGCCAGTACGCATACGAACTAATCGTGTAAGTATAGATCGGAATACGCGCGCAATTTTTTTTTATTCCGAATTATACGCGTTCGCCATTTTGATTATTGTCATTTCTTTCTATTGCATGGTAATTCGCTTAATTCGATATTCAGCAACATTGGTGATTCCGTTTTTTCTGACACTTTCAATGACGCACTTGCTGCAATGAAAGAAAGTTTCAACAAATTAATAAGAATTTTTGAAAACCATCCATCATCGTCTTTATATTAATACTAGCTGTGCCCGCGACTTCGTCTGCGTGGAATAGTTATTTTGGGAATCATATTTATTTTTTGTTTACAAACCTACCTCCTCAGCTTTATTATAAATTTTATTACCTTTATCTGTTACCCACGACTTATTTTAGACGACTTAGTTACATAATTAATAGAATATATTTTAAAGTACTTCTGCATAAATTATATTTTTGGTTTTATTTTCTTGTGGCAGAATCAATAACACATTTATTTGGATAAAGATTAATATTATTATGTTGATACAACTCTGACAAATAATTTGTAATAAATAATGCATTACTTTCGACCAAATTTGATTATCATAAAAACTGTTATTGTAAATTAATCTTAAAAGATAGACATATACTGTCGCAGACATTTTTTTAGATAATTTAAAGAGAAATAATTCTTTCATACATATTTTTTGGGTATCTCGAACGGTTTTCGCAGCGCACGCAACGGAAGTCCTCAAAGATGAATAATTTTCCCCGTTTTGTCCACATTTTCGACTGTTTCTTCACTCCTATTAGTCGCAACGTGATGTTAGATAGCCTAAAGCCTTCCTTGATAAATGATCTATCCAAAATAAAAAGAATTTTTCGATTCGAACCAGTAGTTCCTGAGATTAGCACGTTCAAACAAACAAACAAACTCTTCAGCTTTATAATATTAGTATAGATATGTTTAACAATTTTCTTTAAAATGTGGCTACGGACCAACAAGCTCAAAATTTAATCAACAACTTCAAACAACTTAGAAACTTAAAAATCACTGATTCGTAAGATACACGTACAACCAACATCTGTAACAAGCAAGAAGGGTACTTGTTACTCATCATCGTAGGGTACTAAAACATAATACAAGCAGGGCGACCCTTAACTTCGGCAGCTACAACTGAAAAAAAGAACAGAAAAACAAAACACGAATAATACTCGCTAACTTACATTATTACTTATTATAAGCAGTATTTGGTTCTCTCTGAGCAATTTCATTTTATTAAATAAAAATATAATCTTAATAGCCATCTTTATTTATTTCACTAAACTATAAAAAAAATAAAAGATAAACTCTTATAATTGTTCTTGAATTTTTGTAACTTGCACTTCTTCTTGCCAAATGTAATGCAAGTGATGTAGTAATAGTCCGAAACCGACACGTACGTATTTACGTTACGAATTATTCACTAGCAGTACGCAAAATTCGTGTATACTTCATAATCATAGATTTGAAAGTTACATTACAAAATATCCTCGATCAGTTAACTATGGCTGCGTTCTAGCTTTGTATAGAACGGAAAGACGTATACCGCTTGGATGCCCGAAGATGGTCGCAGAAACTGAGGCAGGCCACGGAAGCGCTGGAGCGACGACCAAGGGCTTCCGACAGCAAATCCAATGTTTGCAGAAAAATGGGGGAGACCTTTTTCCCAGCAGTGGAATGAAATAGCTTAATTTAAAAAAGTAATAAATATATATATATACGTTTATTTTAAAAAATACACTGTAAATGTATCGGAGATTGGTTTGAAATATTTCAGCCCTGCCTGTGTAGCGTTTGGTAAGACATGTTGAAACAAACTATTAGTTGCAGTGGGCGGCAGATGTTGCAAATAGAATGGGAACTCGACGAACTTTGCTGCAAGTGATGATTTTAGTTTTTTTATAAATTATGAGATTTTAATAAAGCTCAGAGTTTATTGTAATTTCGAATGTTACGAACAAAGATATATACGATTTGATGTAAAGATTTTATTGTTCAATGATTTCTTATGTTTTTGTGATTCTATTACACATTAAATTAAGTTTGTTATTTGTTGTGTAATAATCTAGGGCATACTCATTCCTAACAAACCCTATAACACCTGTCATAATTCATTTAATTACCTCTGCGAAATACTAAAATAATTATTAGACTGCATGACAATGTAGATCGCAAAATTGATGTGAAACAACATAAGTAATCTCGAGTAATATATATCAGACGGAAAATCCCATCAGGGTATTGATGATATTGGAGTCGTTCGCGGCAAATATTTCACAGTCTCATTTCAGGCGAGCCTCGGGGGATTACACATAGTAAGAAACTGATTGGTTTATCCGATTATAAGTTTCGGAAACACAGATTATCCCTGAAACTTTCACAATCATAAGTTATTTCTTAGTAAATTACCTTTACAGTTAGATAGATAGATATAAATACACATACCTACATTTATTGTACCAATCACAAACATTAAAATTAAAAGTAATTCATTTAGAAATTTGAGTACAAAGGCGGACTTCTCGCTATTGCGATTTCTTTTAGCCACCCTTAGGGTAGATAGGATAAAAAGTGTCAGCATTCATTCATTTCCAGTTGATTGCATGGTCAATCGAGCTTGCTCACCCTGGTGTCACCGTTTTGTGGAACCGCCTTTCTGCCTAATTTTCGACTTTAGATTATTTCAAAAAGATATAAGCGAGCTTTATAAGAAGTATCTAGTAGTAGCATTTTTAACAAAAACAAAGCACATGTGCACCACCGATGGCGAATTACCTGCAATATGTTTTCTCACGCAAAACAAACCAGCAATAACTGGCTACATTAAGTTGAAATATACGACTAAAATAAGATGTAAGTCCCACCCACGATTCTCATATTAATGAGTGCATATTTTAAATCTGGCCACGTGCGGTCGGTTTCTATAATTACCCAAATAATTTAGGAATAGTGTTACACTGATCGTGACAAAGGCCTGTGAATGTCATATGTGCTCGGAATACATACAATATTCTTTAGTACAATTCTGTATTTGTACCAGTCGCTCGTGTGCGCGTTAATGACAATAAGTAACATGTTGAGCTAGTTGCCTTTTGATTTGTTTCATGTAATTGATGTTTTTTAATTATCACAGGGTAGATGAGTAAATGAGCTATATACTCATAGCTATTAGATACTTTTCCTGAGGCATAAATCGCTTAGAATTTTATAAATTGTTTTGAAAATGTTTTAAGTATTCATTATTCCGTATTCAGAAAAGAATTTTCATAGTATCACCGTTGCTTGCTCGTTAGTCGTGATAGAGCAATGGGATTGTCGAAGGTCGTGTTGCTTGTTAGACGCTAATGAGGCTTTTTTGGATGCAGATGTTATTATAAAGTTACACGTTGTTCTCAACACAAGCTTTTTTACCAACTTGATGGATGTAAATATACCCGTGTCATCCAATTAATGTATTTATAAGATAAAAATTGTACATAAGTAAAATCATAGGATTTAGGAAACGGAAGAGAAGTAACAAAAATAAAATCTTCATCATCATTTCGTGTAGGTTACATTGTCAATCGACCATGCACACCCGGGTGATACCGTACTATTGTGCGGAAACGTCTTTCGGCCTCTGACGTGGTTCCTTTAACGACCTGGTGGTACCACGTAAATACAACCATCTGGTGATGGCAGCCGGGACCAACGAAAAAACATAAAATAAATAAATATTAGTACAAACACAATACAAGGCGATGTAGGTATATATTTGAAGCTATGCACATTTGTATCATTAGGTAGGATATGTAGTCACGTAATCAATCAAAAGAGGGATGAATCGGGCTTACATTTTACCCGTAACTAGTGAAGACGGGACGTCAAAAAAGGTAATGCTTTCACCAATCCCTAAATCCTTCGAATCCGGGACGCTCAAAGAGCTTTTAAGTTTTATCAGATTGTCATGTGGCATAAAACCAACGATAGTAATGACTTGAAGGTTGAGTGAGCTTAAGCTTAGATAGAAAACTAATATTATCAAAGTATGTACTTATTTATTTAAACTTTATTACATAGCATGTAAATAGCGGACTTAAAGCCATGGAGTTTTTTTTACCAGTCTAACAACTAATAAACTTTTGTTTTAAAAATTCGGCCAATATTAGAAACTTTTATTTTAATTAATTCTTATATTTTTCTACCAATTTTCAAGCTAATCAAAGCTACAAAAATTAAGAATCACTAGCTTTTTCTTGCGGCTTCGCTCGCGTACTAAATCCCACGAAAACAATACTTTTTTTTCTGGGATGAAACGTACACTATGTCCTTCTCATCTCAGTACTTTTAACTATATGTATGCGAAATTACATTAAGATTGGTTCAGTAGTTATCGCGTGTAGATAACAATAAAAAACAAACTTACTTTCACTTTATTATACTAATATTAGTTAGGATTAGGATTTTCTCTTAAGAATGTCAATATCTGTAAATAATGTACTTATTTTACATGCATTGATTAATATGTTGATTTACCTCTGAAATCCTTTTAAAAATGTAAATGTCTTTAACAATATAAATGTGGTAAAGATTGTTAAAGCAAATACATCGTTATTTTTAATTGTTACCAGGTCAAATCGTGTCTTATGACACTTCCTTGACCTATAAAACGGTTATTTGATTAATGATAGGATCTCTAGATAACCCATATATCTGAATAAATAGAATATCATATCTCTGCGCTAATGACCTGAGAATGTCAATAGGATTCTGAAAATTCTTTTAATATTTTGATACCTATTTATAGAGAAAAGTACAAGATTTGTACATGTCTTTATCAAATCGAGGACGACTTCATTACCATAGTATTGCTTGAAAGAATCACTCTACAAAAACAAGTAAAAAAGACAACAATCTACGGAAGACTAGTTATTATTACCACAGAATTATTAATATAAGGTACTAACGTAATATTACGCTAGCGGACAGATATACGACCCCCGCTATGGCAACGTCTAGTTCAGTGATTCCCAAAGTGGTCCAGGTGGACCCCCAGGGGTCCACGGGAGACTTGCTGGGGGTCTACGTAGGCGTGAACAAAAAATGGGGGTCCATAAGATGTTAATGGGGGTCCACGAAAATTTATCTGCTTTTGATAGTAAAGAGCAAAAATGTAAGCATAGTTTTTATAAGGGCCTACCTACATTGTTTTAAGTACCTATCTAAGCAGATAATATTTTAATAAGGCAAGCGACTGTTACTTGTCCAAACTTGTGTATTCGATATTACGTACAATTTCGTGTACAGACTTGCAAAGCGCTATCCGCCCGACAATGCTTAATGCTTGTTCAGACATGAACTTGATCAACACTATAAATACTTGATGCCAAAGGCAACCAAACGCATTCATTTGTTTCCGGAATTTCGAAAACAAGGCGGAATTTGGAAAAATATTGTGAGAAAATTTATATCTGTGTTTTCTAGTGCCGGAGAAAAGTAAGTAACCTACCTTTTTTTGTTATAGTACTTAAGTATTTTGTTTACGTGTACTAGTCGGTTGATCACAACGGCCTGTATAGATAGGTAACTTAGTAACTTACAGATATTTTAATTGTCCTCTTTCGATTTGAAGACAAACACAGCACGTTTTATTCAATTGTTTTTTCACGAGAGAAGCACTGCCTCTCTAAAAAGGCCGAATAAGCAATATTGCAGAGCAATTAATTTTGTAATTTTTCTTGCAAATAACTACTAATTTTATAAAACAGTAATTTCATAATCATGTTAAATTGATTTTGAAGTAACTATTTTATCAAAACTATTCCTTTTCGGAAAGAGCGAGCGGTGCGCGGGCGACGGGAAAAGGGCGGGGCTTGAACTTCGATGCCTGTTTGTCACGTTTTAACAATGAAGCCGCAGACAAAAAATACGCAAATACACGGAGCGCGTGAACTCATTGATTTAATAAAATGTTAGTTATCGTTTTTATGGACAATTTTGGGATTTCGACGTTTATTTTTTCCTACACAAATATGATCAGTATTCGATACTGAGTACACTAATTTTTATTTATACTATTAAAAATTTGTGGTAAATTATGTACTTTAAAATTGATACCGTTTTGTGAAAACGTTTGTATTTGTCTCAGCGGTTTATTAGTTGGTCCCTTTACAAGCCGTAATTCTATTTCCGCGTGCTGACAAAGGCTGCGGTGTGATACCTATATTCAGAAAAAAACTTGGTTACTAAAACATTTTTTTTACAGGTAAGGTAACTGACACGAAACATGGCTACAGCAAAGAAAAAATGTCGACAATATAGTGTCGATTATTTGAAATATGGTTTTGTTCCATCAGAGGCAGACAAACAATTGCCCATGTGCCTATTATGCAACAAAGTTTTGAGCAATGACTCTATGAAACCATCAAAGCTCGAAGATCATCTAAAAAGGTGTCATACTGATAAAATAGGTAAAGATTTAAAATATTTTCAAACATTGAAAGAAAAATATGGAAAGAGACCCACCATGCACAGTATGTTCGCTTCAACATCTCAAAGTAACGATGATGGCTTGCGGGCATCTTACAATATCTCATTACTTATAGCAAAATCTGGAAAACCGCACACTATCGGAGAACAATTAATTTTACCCGCTGTTGAAGAGGTTTTAAAAACTGTTTTGCACAAATCTCCATTTGACGTACTAAAAAGAATTCCATTAAGTAACAATACTGTACAAAGACGCATTGATGAAATGAGCTCTGATATCGAAAGCTTTTTGTGCAATCATCTGCAAAAAACTCATTTTTCTATACAACTGGACGAGTCAACGTTACCCAGTAATGAAGCATTACTATTGGCATATGTCCGATTTATTGTTGAGGAAGAAATTCACGAAGAATTGCTATTTGCCAGAACTTTGGAGACTGACACTAAAGGCGAATCAATATTTAATGTCCTGAGTAATTTTTTTACGGAAAAATCGATCCCATTTACAAACATTATTTCAGTGGCAACAGACGGAGCTCCTGCAATGGTCGGGCGATATCGTGGGTTTATAAGTCATCTCAAAAGAATTATACCAGGACTTACAGCTATTCATTGCGTAATCCACCGACAACATCTTGTGGCAAAACATTTAAGTGACAGGTTGAACCAATCTCTTCATTTTGTAATAAAAGCTGTCAACAAAATCAGAAGCAATGCATTGAATACACGTTTATTTGCTCAATTGTGCGACGAAAATGATGAAGACTTCCAACGACTGCTCTTACATACTGAAGTACGCTGGTTGTCGAAAGGTGCATGCTTAACGAGATTTTACTCTGTTTTCGATTCCATATTAGAGTTCTTAGAAAGTAGAGATCCAGATTTAAAAGAAAACTTGATCAAATTCAAAGCAGACATTGCGTATTTGACAGATTTGTTTAAAAAAATTAATGATATTAACTTGCAGTTACAAGGGGACAGCCTGAATTTAATAAAAACAAAGGGGATAATTTCGGCTTTTCTTGGGAAATTGAAATTTATGAAGCAAAACATTAGTCGGCGCGAATTCTCTCAATTTCCAAACTTGTCGCAGGTAGAATGTATTGATGAGGATATCCATACCTACAGTCAACATTTAAGTGCCCTGCATGATGACTTCAAAACCAGGTTTGAAGATATACTGACGATGGATATACCACCATGGATAATAAATCCATTTGATGAAACGGAAGTGGCCAATGTTGTATTACAAGAGGAGCTGCTCGAGCTAAGCACTAATGAGGAGATGAAGGTGAAATTTAGAAAAGGCTACCCAACATTTTGGCTGCAAGCAGAAATACCCGAAAAATATCCTGGACTGTGGGAAATCGCAAGGAAATTTTTAATAGCTTTTCCCTCGTCATATCTTGTCGAAAGGAGTTTTAGTGCCGTTACAAACCTCTTAACAAAAAAAAGGAGCAAATTAAACATCACAGAGCGGGGGGATTTGCGGTTATTGCTCACAAAAATAAAGCCAAACATTGATCGTTTGCTGACACTCCATCAGATACATCCTTCCCATTAATTAAAATTATGACCTGAACCTATATTACCTTAATATTCTTTTCTTGTAATTCTATTCTTTTAATAAATAAAGTGATATAAAATGTACCATTTTTCGTTTTTATTTTACATATCGAAATATAGGGACAGAACTCAGAAGTGACACAATTTTTATTTTTTGGCGACTTTAAGAATGTGGTAGAAATGTAGCAGCAGGGGGTCCACCGAAACCAGTAAAATTTTGAAAGTGGTCCACGAGAAAAATAAGTTTGGGAACTACTGGTCTAGTTAGAAGAGTGATAGTGAAGGCCCACGCTCCCTTTTAATCAATATAATATATATATATAAAAGTATTATTCGTCTGGTTACAAATCTTACTAACACAGACTAAGCACGTGCTAACATTTATGGAGCCATGTTGTTTGATAATAAAGGTTTATTATTTTACTAGCTGTGCCCGCGACTTCGTCCGCGTGGAATAGTTATTTTGGGAATCATAATAATAAGTATACATAAGTAATAATGCATTAATTTCGACCAAATTTGATTATCATAAAAACGGTTATTGTGAGTTAATCTTAAAAGATAGACATATACCGTCGCGGACATTTTTTTAGATAATTTAAAGAGGAATAATTCTTTCATACATATTTTCTGGGTATCTCGAACGGTTTTCGCAGCGCACGCAACGGAAGCCCTCAAAGATCAATAATTTTCCCCGTTTTTTCCACATTTTCGACTGTTTTTTCGCTTTTTTTAGTCGCAACGTGATGTTATATAGCCTTCCTCGATAAATGATCTATCCAACACAAAAAGAATTTTTCAATTCGAACCAGTAGTTCCTGAGATTAGCGCGTTCAAACAAACAAACAAACTCTTCAGCTTTATAATATTAGTATAGATTTTATTACCTGTAAATAAATAAAATGTGATAAATCCGAAAATTGTTAGTGGTTTTTAAACAATCTCGAACCTACACATATTTTTAAATCTTTCTAGAAGTAAATGCAACCCTACCGACATTCTTCGCTGAATGACATAGGAAACATCTTTGATGCCGCGTGGTCTATTGTCGTCCACCGCCTTTGTTCCAAGTTCCTACTACATATTCCCGCATATTGATGCTGTCACCTGAATCTAGAACACCTATCAATTTAACCTAGTTAATAAAATTGGTAGGATCCTGGAAACAAACTTTAAACGGGAACGTTTAAAACCCAATAAAAATCTGTTAAACAAGGTGAGGCAAAAGTAATCATCCGATGTTCAATACACCCACATTTAAAAAAGAGATGTCAATGTAGTGTTCCGTTGATTTTTAAATTTTCATGAGTAAGTTCCCATGTTATGTGTGTGTATAAGTGAAGAACATAACTGATGTTTTCACTCATATGATTTTAAATTATTACAATACCGAAGTAAACGTTTTTATTGATTAATTTAAATTTAAGCAAATATAAAGCTAAGTCCATAGATTATTAATTGGTCTCCGCGGCGCTACGACTAGATACCGCGCTGTGAAGAAAAATCAGTTTCCAGAATGCGGCCACTTAATAGGAAAGTGTGTGTAAAACAATGTGCACAGACGCACACTAGCCTCGATTATGGTGTTGTCAGCTACTTGACTGGTGCCCGACCAATGGGAAAATTATTAATTGCTGTGGTCTTGTTACGTATTATAAAAAGTAGTTCAGAAAATCCTTTAAAATGAAATTAAAATAAAACTGGCCAAGTGTGAGTCGGCTCGCGTGGAGAGGGTTCTGTAAAAAAACTATCATTTGATTTATTATTACACAGTACAGTATGTTAAACGTTACTTTAATTTTCTATTTAGCCTGGAGCTAATTGATTACTGACCTCTTTTTAGTTGTAACCCGGGTTCAAATACAGATAAATAAATAGACATACACATCCTACTAATATTATAAACGCGAAAGTTTGTAAGTATGTATGGATGTTTGTTACTCTTTCACAACTAAACCGCTTAATTGATTTTCATGACATTTGGTACGGATATAGTTCAAGACCCGGAGTCAAACATAGGCTACTTTTTGACGCAGGTGGAGCTGCGGGAAACAGCTAGTACATAGATATTATCATGGCCTTTTTCCATACAGTAGTGTTGCTGGAAAATCGATTACACATCGAATAATAATCGATTCTTTGATAGTTGAAAATATAATCTAAGGTATCGATAGTGATCATATATCGATAGTATCTACATATATTGATACTATCGATAATATATTTCTGTAAGTACAATATTTTTTCTGTATGAGTTGAATGACGATGATTTGTGTCATGCCCGCTGCCCGCCGCCGAGTCCCGGTATATCTTATGTGGTCTGCGCGGGAAGAGAAGCAGCTAGTACATTCCACGTATTTACTTTTCTCCCAGACCAGCATTAAAGAAATAAGATGTTAAAGACAGACAAAATTGTCAGAAAAAGTCAAAATTACAACATCCCTCTTTTGGGGTCGGGAGTTAAAAATCTAATAAAAATAGAAACCTCGGGGAATTTGGGATTTTTTAATACACGGCAACATTGAGCACCGAGCGGTACTTCGCGCCATATTTTAGGGTTATATTATTTTCGTGAGTAATTTATGTCCATATTTCGAAATTATACAATACTTATTGATGGCATGTAATACCAGTATCTTTCTTATTTCTTTTAGTATTATTCTTACACAGTTTGATTACGCAAACTGCACATTTTGCGTCTGCTTTTACATTAAATTTTAAATTTATCTAGACATCCAACTCACTTATCGGTCGCGGCATGACTGACGCGGGTATGCCGCAAGTATGCCGAATTCGGCATGGTTTTAGTTGCGAATTTTTCTAGTATGCCGACGGTATCTAGTCGAGCGCGCGAGACCAATTATTAATCTAAGGCTAAGTCATTAAATTAAACTTTTTTAATAAAGTTTTTATCGCGTTATTTATTTACACCTAACGTTTTAAACACTTAACAACGTTTATAAGGTGTTAAAAAAGCTTAAATTAATTTTTAACAATAGTAAAAACATAAGACATTATTAAAACTAATTCATCAACAGCCCAATTCAGGAGCCTTGTTTTTCAAATCTGTGACTCATATGTCGAATGATAATTGTTTGACTCGCCGATTATGACGAGTGAAAATTATTCAATATCGAACGGAAATCTTTCTGATCGAATTTTGCGTGACAGATAATTACCCAGCGTTTTCTGTGATCGATAACAATGTACTAAATAGCATGTCTTTTTCTTTCCAGCGGATGGCATGACATATTCGTTCGGTATATTCTACAAGGAGTTCCTGACCTACTTCGGAGAGGGAAAGGGCAAGACCGCATGGATCGTATCAGTTCTAGTCGGAGTGACGCTTTGCTCAGGTAATTTACATATTATTATTTTTTATTTACCGATTACAACAAAATATATTCTAACATATATAAACGCTGAGGTGTGTCCTTTCGTTCATGTTTCCCAACAAGATAGGCTGTAAAGGTAGGTAGAATTACATTAAACTATTTCACTTAGTACTGTTTTTGTCGCGTTTATTACTTATTTAAGTATTTACACACGTTTCAAATACTTATTAGCGTTCATGATCGCAGGTAGACTAAGTTAACATTTATCTGTAAAGTCAAAAGAATACAAAACTACTGCACACTTTTTTTTTACTGGTACGAGTAACTATTCCGATTCACACAGTATTGGCACACAGTATCCAACTATCCTTATTGAAGTCTTCTGTTGAGTTTGATATTTTATTTTGTTGATGATCGGATCCTAAGCTGATGGTAACTGCCAACATCCTCTCTATTGATAGATTTACACTTGATACAAGTCAAGATTTTCTTTGTGTCCGTTACTCTAAACGTTGTATTTGTTCTTCAATCGAGCTTAACCTGACTTTTTATCTGCGTCTCTGTCTGCTATTATAATACCCTACTATTCTACACTCTAGATACTATTGAAATAATAATCTTATTATTTAGTTCCCAATTAAATTCCAGCTCCCTTGAGGGGGGAGAGTGAACACGAACTCGTATTTAATTCAATAAGGATTGTTTGATATAGTATTTGTTATGTAGATTTACTGCAGAATCACTCAAACGATTTTTATTCATAGTCACTCTGTTACTTAAATCGCAGACAGGTCCAGAGAGAAATAAAAATATTTTTTTTAACTATTTTCCCATATACCTGCAGATCATAACTATTTCTTTTATGTTTTTTTTTTCTTTTTACAAGCTCAATAAATCGTAAATGTGACAAAAACGTAAACATGTGCTTATTTTGTAAGTCATACAAACAAACATACATCTACTGTTAAACTCATAACCCTTGCTTTTGGGTTTGACGTAGCCGGGTAAAAACCTAATCCATCGTTATTTTTACTTCAAAGCTTGTACATGTTATCCTCTGTAATATTGATTTATGAAACAAATTTGTTCTTTCTGTTCATGTGTACAATCGCAATCAATTTCTAAATTTCAGGGCCTATTTCAAGTTCCTTCGTAAACCGATGGGGCTGCCGCGTTGTGACAGTTTGTGGGGCACTTCTGGCATCAGCATTCGTGGTGGCTTCGGCCTATGCCAATAACGTCCTGACTCTTATTGTCACCATCGGCGTCTTCACTGGCTTCGGATTTGGCCTCATCTACCTGCCTGCCATCGTCAGTGTCACAGTATGGTTTGAAAAGAAAAGAAGTCTTGCAACTGGTAGGTAAAAAATAATTTAATCATTCATATCGTGTTGATTACGTGGCTAATTGACCATACACAACAAATAATTTCAATACAAGAAACTCGAGACAACAAACAAGAACAAGAACAACTCGAAACAAGAGACTCTCGAGCTTATTCCTTGGGGGAGTGACGGTCGCTATAAAGAAAAGCTAAAAAGAAAAGCTAAAATGGTATATGTGCATTTTGGATAAAGTCTAAGTTTAGCCATTCAGCGCGGAAATGCCGCCAGTTTCTTGGGTGCCTCCGGCGAATGCAGTGATCTCAATATTTCATTAAGTTATTTTTTTATCCTTAGGCGCAGTTATCATTATTATTAGTCTATTATAAACATTATGTATCGTGCTCCTCGTAAAATCGAAATATGTTTGACAAAAGATATACTTACACATTGAAAAAATCTAGTGTTACTGAAAGCCTTTTTGTCTAAAGAAATTCCTATTTCTTTCAGGAATAGCAGTATGCGGATCTGGCCTTGGAACATTTCTATTTCCCCCAATCACAGAAGCTCTTATTGACTCATATGGATGGCGAGGAGCAATGGCTATCATTGGCGCCTTTATTCTTAATTGCGTACCGCTAGGCATGATGTTCCGGCCTGTCCCTGAACGACGTCAAACACCAGTCTCCGAGCCTATGCTTCCAAAAACTAATAATATACCATTAATAAGATCTCAAAGTACAGAAAATGTAAAAAGAACCAATGGAATTAGTGAAGATACTGATACTGCAAGATTAACTCTATCTCAACCAGCGCTTAATAAACCGCAAGAACATAGACGCTCAAGACATGGTAGCGGTATTATGGAGAGACCTGACGTGCTATATCAAGGAAGCATGAGCAGTTTATCAAAACACAGAGCAGCATCTCCTGAAAAACAGACATCATTCTCTGAGATAACACCACAAGTAAACAAATGTGAATGTGAATGGTTGCCATGTTCCGCTGAATTTAAAAAGGCGCTATCTAAGATGCTTGATTTTTCCTTGCTGGTAGATCCTATTTTCATTCTATTTTCTTTGTCGAATTTCTTAACCAGCATAGGTTTCTATATTCCATTTGTTTACATAGCGCCGTTGAGTGAAAAGCTGGGTGTGCAAAATTCAGCGTATTTAATATCAATTATTGGAGCTGCTAACTTGTTTGGAAGGATTTTCCTAGGATTTATAAGTGATAAACCATGGGTGAACAGATTAACAGCATACAATATGTGTCTCACGATTGCTGGCATTAGTAAGTTATAATTTTGAACAATTTGTTGGATTAATTTATTGATTGACATGTAGTCTGATCTAATTGGTACCATTGTTTTAGGCACTGCTTTATCGATGGTATGCTGGGAGTTTTGGGGCTTAGCAATATACTCGACGGTCTTTGGATTTACGATTGGTGCATACGTTGGTCTTACCTCTGTGGTTCTGGTTGACCTACTGGGGCTGGAGAAACTCACTAACGCATTCGGCCTTCTGTTACTCTTCCAAGGCATATCGTCACTTATTGGACCACCTCTTGCAGGTATATTTACTAAACCTCATACTTTTAGCAATCCGATATAATATTTATTTATTTAACACTCCTTTGTACACAGTACAATAAAACATATGTATGTTACATAAAACACGATCACAATGAAAAGTAATGTGCTTTAAATATTGATCTAATATATATTTTAATTTGTAGGTTGGTTGTTCGATACCACGCAATCATATGCTCCAGGATTCTACTTAGCTGGAGGTACAATCGCACTTAGTGGGCTTATCCTTTTCGTAGTTCCCTGCATTGAGCGACGGAACAACAGCAGATGGGTCGATGATACTGCCATGGAACAAATTTAGCATAACGAACACAGAGGGACTATAGAGTACCCAGTCATAATACTCAACAGTCCCTCCACATCACCAAGTCCCTCCTCCGAGTCGGACACATATAGTAACAGGGTAAAAAATATTACAATAATAGATGACGATACTTTTTATATGAATAAAAAAAATAATAGTTACGATCATCATGTAAATAATCATGTGGAGTGTGAATGCGAACTCTGTGATGAAATCCATCAAACTCATTCCAATGAAAGTGAGGATGCATATAGATACAATTGTTAGTGATAAATGGTGCAATTGGCTAGTTTTAACGGAAAGTGCAGATGGTCCTACTTTCCCCAAAGAACTGCAAAAATATTTCTAAAATAAGATTTCAAACCAAGTTAACTGGTAAGTATATTATACTATATTTATCTATACAATATAACTATTGCTAAGTTTTCTGTAACTGACTAAGCTTGTTTAATGTAAAAACGCAAGCCCGTCCATTGCATTTACAAACTAGACTGGAAAATCTATTGGAAGGGCCTGCATTTGACTTGAACAATCTCTACCAATTTTTACATGGTCACACTTTGTGAATATTATTCTGTTGGTCGTTATGTTTGTACATAAAAATACTAATTTCGAAAACAATAAAATCAGAATAGGTACCTACCTAGTGTTATTTAATTTTTATAAAAGTGAGTCGTATGCTAAATATAAGTAAGTATTTACGTGATTTGTAAATGCCGCACTAATCTAGTTTTATAATACACTGTTTTCATGAAGTGCCATAACATATTATATTACGACTGCAAACACATAATCGTGTAAAAAACATTAATGAGAAATTGAGCGTATTGTGAGAATGTGTGGTTTTCTATAAATGGCCTTAATGTGGACCAATAATAGGTAGAGCGTTTGAGGTCCAAACGTACCTATCTAAAGCATAATCTAATGCTATGTGATTTAGTAGAATTATAATTAGTACATCGATTTATTAAATTTCATAATAAGTATCTACATTATTTTGCAGTTAATTAGATGTAATAATATCTTCCACGTTGTGTTCAGTAGTGATATATTTATTATCTTATTGATTTGCTGGGATTACGTTAGAACTTTTATAATGTTGTAAATACTTGGACTGATGTAGATAAACATTGTACTATATCATTTTACACTGACTGTGCTGAATCGCTAATATCTTCGTACAAATCTAGGTCTCTTTCATTATATTGTTGAATTCTTGCGCATCTAATGCGATCTGTATATTGATGTTACTAAGCATATACCTAAATATTAAACATATTTGGAATTGAATATATTAATACTGTTTTTTTTCTCACATAATTTCCCGAAGTTGTGTTACACTTAATTTCCCAAAAAAAAGACGTAGGTACCTATTTTTGGGGTATTTCCTAAAGTTGTATTAACGTCTTTTTCGGATAGGTTATTTACTTAAGTAACATTGTATGTCTATGTTAAGTACTATTAATAATTATGTGCCAATGTTTACCATTGCCTCTTTTACAAATGCAATAAGAGCTGGAATCTGCCAGTATGTGTCTGCAGGTACAAAGAAATATGCACCTGTGATGGATCTCTATACAGCACAAGTAGTAAGTACTAAGTTACTCAAAACATAAACACAATATTATTTTTATTTTTTTATTTCACACTTAAAGCAACATCAAACTACAGTATAAGTTATCAATAAAAATCAAATGCATGAGCTTGAGCCAGTTCATGTAGTGATCAAGTCGTCTTTAATTTAGGCTTAAGAACACTGCAATTCTCGGGTTCTGAAAATTTTATAATTACATTTCATTGTCAAAAATATTCGACCCTGGTATGGTAGTGTCAATTGAGCCTATTTTTCTTATACAAGGTGATTTGTAATTGTTTTTACCCTGTATGGATACCGAAGACGCGAGGGGCAGCGCGTTGCGGCACAACAACGAGAACATCAATATATATTGATGATGTTATTATTGTGCCTATTTGGCGATTCCGATTTTTGCTACAGTAGTAGTACCATGGAAATACTATACCATAATCATATATTATCATAGATTAACACAGAATGGCTTCTTAAGAGACAGGTCACTTCATATTTCTATGTTTAGTATTGTACTGATCTCCCAACTTTGTGAATTGTCCAAAATATGGCCGTAGTTTATAAACTTTCCATACAACCCACGGTCGAAATTTGCCTTGCATAGAACGTAGGCATTTTATTCGAGATATTTTGGATAACTTCCAAAATACTGTAGAATTCGAAATCAAGTGTAGTCTCAAACCATAATAACAAATGTATGTTCTCTAATGTGTTTAAAAATATGTGTTTTGATGATTTACTGCTTTTTCTTTCCTTTTTCCTTTTCGGTTTCATTTCTTCTCTGCTTTTCTTCTTTTTCGGCCTCCTTATCAGCAAGTTCTGCAGCCATTTTAGCGGACGAATGTAAATGAATCATGTTATGCCGAATATCTCCATCCACAACCATTAATGTGATTACCATAAAAGTAGGTGATATCTGTAAATTCAAACCACCATATTAATAAGGCATTGGGCATTAAAAAAAAATATAAAAAAAAAAAAATGTTGGCAATATCGATTTTTTCAGGGCACATTAAATAACATCAGAGGCAGTGTCGAAAAACCTGAATCGGCATGATATGAATGAATGGATACAGTAAACAACAAATTTTGTCTACAATAAAAAAACGTCGTTTACACAGGAAGTCCTAATTGGTATTGCGTGGACTTTTTTTTAAATAAACCTAGCAGCAGACATACAGTGGCTGAAATTTTGATGAGGATGCCTCAAGTACCTAAGTCCTCGAGCGTCTACCACAGACGGCGTTCAATCGTTAACTTTTTGACCAGAAGAATTGTTCTTCATTTATGAAAGTACTTGATATATTTTTATATACATATATTCATTACCCAATAAAGCCACATGACCCAGGTGACTGGCGTGCCAAACCCTATCATAGAATTGATTATGTCATTTTTATCATATATCAGCTGTCCAATAATAACATATCCCCTGATAACGGCCAGTGGCATCCAGGTTAGTAGAGTGACTGCCGTCATTGTCATAATATTCTGGAATAAAATGAAAAGCGATTAGAAAAATACGTTTTGATATCTAGCTTTATCCTTCAAGAGTTTTTTATTTTATTTTTTTGTGTCCCAACGTTTTGCCTGACTTGAAGGTTTACGTTAATTTAAACTTAAGCAAGCGGTCCGCCTAATAGATTTTCTTGCATTGTACTATTAATAATTCTGTGTCACCTCAGCCTATAGAAGCCTGCAAAACCAGAGACCTCACGAGTGCGTTGCAATTGCAACCTTGCAACCCTGAAGATACTTATCTCATACGCTCCAATTTATTTCGATTTCCAATATTAATTTTACTAAAGTATAAATGTGAGTGGAATTACCTACCCGAGTAAATTTCAATCGTTTTCCAGCTTCCTTATCAGTGCATACATTCTTATCCAAATAGTACGACCGAGCCAACATGCCCACCCTGAAACAATAAAAATAATTCATCAGCAGAAACTGTTTCATAATATATTATCCATACTAATCAATTTTCTAAATGTATTTCTTTTAATTTTAATTTTGTGATTGGTACAATAAAGTGTATATCTATCAATAAAGTGTATATATGTCTGTCTGTCTGTCTGTTACGCTTTCACGGCCAAACAGCTGAATGGATTTTGATGAAATTTAGTATGAATATAGTCGAAGACCCGGGGTCAAACATATGGTACTTTTTGACGCAGGTAAAGCTGCGGGATAAAGCTAGTAAATTATAAACCTTCACAAAATAGAGATTGATAATCTACTTTAAATACTCGACAAGATTTTACAGGCATAACGCTTCTTATGTCAAGATATGCTTAGAGAAGAAAAGTAATCAAGTACTTATTGGAAAGCAATTTTAATAAAAAACTTACATCATCAAAGCAGGCTTGACACTTCTCATGAAGAATAATGTCAACACAATAATCCGCTGGTGGTTGTTGGGCAATATCATCTCGAAGGTGCAAGTGGTGCAGGAGAAATCGTAGTAGAAAGAACCACCGAAGTCAAACATTGGTATGTAAGTGTAGACGATGGCAAACATTATTGTACTGACGATGTATAAGTAGGAAAACCGCTTCTCCATGGGCCAGCCTGAAAAATTAAATAGAAACTGAGAAAAAGTTACGACTTCTATAAGGGATCAATCAAGTCAACCACGCTGTAGCAAACATTTTGCCCTCAAAAAAGTAGTTTTAGTAAGTTTTGTTAGGGTCCGTTCAGAAATGCGACATCTATATAACCTGGAATTTGTCTTTTTTGGAATTTCTCTTTTTTGTAATAGATCGTTTATAAATAGTCGTATTAGGAAGTTATCATTTTAAAATTTTGTCGTTCTGAGCTTGAAGGCCCGGAACAAACACATTCTGTTGCCACACACAAACATCCCACAGAAGCAAAATTTCCCATTCCCAAACTGGAGACTTGCTTGCTACGCTCGTTCGGTCAAAAAAATGTAAACGGACGAATATACAAGGTATAATGTATTTACCATTGGCTGCGTAACGGGACATCACATATCTTGCAATACAGACGTGGGTCAGAGCTTCTATCTCCAAGACTGAGAAAAAGGAGTCGTGGTAGGCGAAAATGACACAAGACAATAAGTTAGACTTGAACCAACTGAAATAAAAAGAAAATATTAAAAAAATTCTGAGCTATCTGACACAGCACCTATCTTATGATAGCGGCCATGGGTTGAATCAACTTTCTCCATCTGGTGAGCTGTGAATTTACCTTATATTTAGTAGTTGTGCCTCTTATTATGTTTTAAAGGCTTGTTACTAGGTTGACAGAAAATATCATCGGCTCGAAAAGATCCAGTACCCGTCGAGACAAACGAAACGAGCGAAAAATGGATGGAGTTGTGTCATGTTATTTCAGATAACCTATGTCCACCTTCCAGCTCTATCACTAGATCAGTTCAGAATATTTCAAAAGTTAATATTCCATTTTTATCCGATTTCATTAAAAATTCAGCTTAATCGAAACTGCGACTAACGGTTCAAACTTTCCTTACCTATCAACGTAGGAGTAGAAGGGCAGCCAGATCAGAGCCGCCGCTATCTTCCGCAAACACGAGATGATGGTAAAGAGTGACAAGTTGCGGTAGTTCTCATCATTCCACAAGCTTGTCACCGTTAGAGAGAGGTTCAACCAAAGAGTGAGGATTTGGGATAAGACACCTGTAGCACACAAAGTTAAATATTTCATCTGACACCTAATTGAAGATTTAAAGTTTATTTATTTCTTTAAAGTAATTACACAACTAAACCATGCAAAATGTGACAAAATTAATTAAAGTTTATCACTATTTTATCACATACAGGTAAATACACCATGAAATTTAAATTACCGAAGTACATGGTACTCTAATAACTCAAAAAAATAGAGACACCTGCATTTAGATAAAGAAATTGATTATGCAAATTGCCGATGCAAATAGGAGAGCAACTGGGAAAGCACTAAGATGAAATCTTAAAAAAATCAACTTCTTCTTTCAATGAAAAAATCAATCTTTAATTCTTGAGTAAAAGTTGTTCAATAATATTTTCAGGTAAGTAATTAAAATTGCATACAAGTGTGCATAAAGCATCAACTTTGGAGGTACTTGTTGCTTTACGATTTGAGTGCGTCACTACGAAGCCATTACAATACAAAACGAAATTTAACACAAACATCATCAACTATATGGTTTAAAAATATTTTTTCAACAAAACTTCTAAATTATCTAAATATAGACAATACTCACCTGTAACAACGAGGCCTTGATGATAAGTATTTCGTTCATCGTTGTCAAAAGTATCTATCCAAACGCAGTTCCCAATAGGAACAGATTCTTGGCCCCAAAAAGCTTGCATAATTAACCCCGACATGATTGAAAACCTAAATAAGAACTAAAACTAAGCCAGATTTGTACTAAAAGGACCCTGGGGAATAAACAAAGTGGAGGTCTCGGCTGCAGATGCACGCGCCTGCGTACTCGGCTCCAAGCAAGATGCACTCGTCTTAGTCACTGAGGTCTATCTACTTCAAAACATCTCATATTTCACATTGAATAGAGGCAACCACCTCTGTCACGCTCTAATCCTCTCTTTTATTCTTAAAAACAAAACAAACCAGATTGAAGCAAAAGCCTGAAAGACAAGTATAATAACGACCGATGCGTATTAAAGTCATAACACTAGAACAGACTTTCAAATTTTATATAGACGACGTGTTGTCGATCAATAAGATCTGAGCTAATTTCCGGGCTAGCCCTAGCTCTATCATGACATTCACTCACACAAATATTATGCTTGTTGTATGTAGATATCTCCCTGTTGATGCACTACATCTGAGTCCTTATATTTTAATCTACACGTTAACGATCGTTTGGTTGGTAGTGATACTGCGCAGTTGTACAGCGGATAAAATTAAAAGTTCTGGGAAATTACTGTTTATCAACGAGTATCAAAAGGAAAAACATTTCGTACTTTTTTCATTTACTCACCAGACTTATTGATTGATTCGATCTTATCTTCTTTTGTGTATCTTTACTGTACGGAGTTGAGAGGTACTTTCTCTCTCTTTTTATATCTTAGTGTTACCTTGGTTATCTCTACAGTTGGTTGCTTTGGATCAAGATCCTCAAGCTTATACAATTTTTATGAATGAGGTTTGGAAAATAAGCCTAACATTATTTTGTTATGACTCGGGTCTTCGACTATACCAAATATCCATACCAAATTTCATCAAAATCGAATAAGCCGTTTAGCCGTGAAAGCGTAACAGACAGACTTTTGCATTTATAATATTAGTATGGACTAATAGCAAAAGCTCTCAGTTTTCTAAACAAGAAATCTTGTTTAACCAGTTTTGATTCGTATAGATACTTAGGAGGTCATGAAGCTAGTGAAACTCTCAAACATCTCTTAATATTTTATTTTCGTTTAGGGCACATTTCTAAAACACCTTCAAATTTTCTCTCGGCCCCACGGGCGACAGGATCTTACACTTTCCCCTTTATCTTCTAGACAACATCCGAAAGGCGTCGAAACCTTCATTGTAAGCCAATCAAGACATCTTTTATAACTAGGCTCTGTTATACCGCTTTGCCTTTTCTGGGGGAAGCAGGGCGTAGTGTTTACGCATTCGACCAAGTAATGCGGCTCGGATCCTTTCGTCGCAAACAAGGTAACAGAGAACTGGTACGCTTGTTGCTGCCTGAAAATTGTAAACTCGTCAGGTACTTCAATCGTTTGTAAGAGCAGCAGTTTCTCTTAATACGAAACTATTTCCCCGCAAACTCAGTTTACGCGTATGGGGCAGGATTTAGTCTTTGTTCTAGACAAGGCAGTGCTGTTTATTATGCGTTAGCTACTGATGTGAAGCCCTAGTTCATGATCTTCAAATACCCTTAACTAAGATAAGTATGTTCAGTAATAGCCTGGCAATATATGTTTTTTTCTCCTAATAATTTTAATAGGTAGGCAACACAACTGCGATCCAGTCAAATGAATTGTATAAATAAAGGTGATTCTTATTCAGATTCAGATAAAAAAAAATGTTTACTGTAATTGTACTATTACTCTGTATTATAAAGAGTGAGAAAAATCATATCAGTCTTACCTCGGAAGCAACAGATGCTATTAACGCTAATACTGGTGGGACATCAGGTCGATATCCATAAATTAAGAGAGGCACCCACTGCCAACCGGCGAGAACTGCAGAGGGGATCCAGAACCCCAAAGTTGCGACGGCTAATGCGTGGGCACTCTATAAAAATAAAATCCGTGCAAGTTTCTGAAGATTTTTATGCCTGCGTTCTTTCTTTTAAAATAAGACTTCCAACGATATGTCGGTAAAACTAAGCCTGTCAATAAATCATGGAAATGGGATGATGTCATTGAGCTGTGTCTTGTGAACCGTAGGAATTTTGATATAGTAATTGAGAGATATGCTCAGTGCAGTCACAAGAATTCTTACTGATATGTATGGGTATGACCAGCATGGTTATAAATTACTATACAAATTCTGCTTATTTTGACATAAATGAAATTTTGAATTCGAATGCTAGATTTTAATGATAAACAAATATTTATTAAGACATGTTTTGTTTCAAAATAAATAACGATAAAAGGATCGTACCCTAGTAAGTCGTTTCTGCTCTCTCCGTTCCTCATTTCGGTAAAATATTTGTTCTAATCGCACTGCTTTACCCATGTAATAGAATCTGAAAATAAAATATTTTTAAGTATCTAGCCCAATTCTAATATTTTTGCTAATATCATCAAAAACCGTTTGTATAAAAGACTTACATTGCTACAACTGGTATCACTGCACAGATGATGATATAAGGAACACAGAACCCTGTTTGCTTCAGGCCTGAAGCCAATGAAGGCCATAGAAGTGAACATGTTGTCCCTGTGGCATCACAAGAATAGACCCCGTATCCAAAAAGAGGCGGGGTAGCAAAAACTAATGATATTAACCAGCATACTCCGATCAATATCCAATAGACTCGAAGGTAAAGGTATTTTTCTGAAAAAAAAAACAAAAAAAATTGGATTTAATATAATTTTTATTTTGCTTCATTGGGGTTTTAATTTCCGTTTCAGAATATTACTTAAGTCAGTCCAGCAGTGGACTGACTGTGGCTGAAATGATAATATTACTTCTAGAGATCTACTAGATAGTAGAAGTGATGGGGGCGACAACAAGTGCAGCCCGTGACGACGTTTTGCGGGGAGGGAGGGATGGAGGGGAGCTCACAATGAAGAAGAAGCGTATTAACATATATTGCGTATTAGCGAAACTATTAAATAAGTGACTAAACATTTTAATTGATCTTACCATGTCTATAGAACTTTGCTTGAATATATCTTTCCAAAACTAAAGCCAGTATTGCAGTCATTTGAAAGACACCAAAGAATTGATTGAGGAAAGCGAAGAGTTGACAGCACGCAGTACCAAATAACCATCTAAAACACGAAAAAGAAATTCATACAAATATCAAACGATGTATTAATATTAAAAGTTGTAATTCAGGTATTATTATACAGTATTCATGGTGAATACGCCGTTATAACGGTCGCGTCACGACGGGGCGCCGGTCGGTCTGCTGGCGCTAAACCGTATGCAAATACCTATTTACATTGATTTGTTTAGACCATGGATTCTAATGCCTAAACCTTAATCTAATCCTATAATCTAACTTATTTAACTCTTAAGAGTAATAAAAGACAAAAAGGATATGTTTTATTTACAACTTAAATTTAAACGTAATCAGTGTCTCGTACATGTTTTCCTACTAAATAAAGACTTAATGATAACATGAAAATAAGTGATAACGTTATTTCGTCGTGAACACTAAGTATAAATAAAGTTCTGTTTTATAAGATATGTATTTATATACATATAGTGTACTGTGTAAGCATCCTATAATTAAAATTAAATGAGACTTATGACTAAAGCTTACAAGCTGACATTGGGTGCACACAATTACTTTACCTTTTTCCTATAGCAGATGCTCCTGAAAATGGGAATCCCAAGAGATTCCTGCCAAGTGATGCAGAGCAAAGGTTGAGAACCAGTATATGGCTCTTGAAAATGAGAAGGTGACTGTGGATGAACGTGGCAAAAAGCCAGCCGTTTAGCAGCACCCCGAATACACCTGTTAACAAATCACACTATTTATCTTATTACAATAGGTTACATTAGATAAAGTAGTAAATATGATTACCTACAATTTACAATGAAGTCAATCTGAGGAGCGTGAGTGATACCCACTACGTTACTAAAAGAAATAAAATATTCATATCATCAATATTTCAGCCGCAGTCAGTCCACAGCTGGACATAAGCCTCAAAATATTAATCTAGTTGTCACAAGTCCGTATCTAATATATATTAAACTTTGACTTAATTTTAACAACAAAGGACGCGACTTGGATAATGTGACATGATTTAATGAGGTCTATAGAAGTTTGAAAGCACATTTAATTGGTTCCAGCTGACTACATGATAATATATTTGTCAATCGAATATTCTACAGAGATTTAAAACCAATAAAAAATGAACGCCGAGGATTCGGATGCATTAACAAACAGGAAACAAAAAAAATTAAACAATATCACACATCTACAATCGTTGCGACACACTTGATAGTTATGCGACAAAACGTACCAAAAAGAATGAGGCAAACACCCAATAGAATTTTGTAGGAACTATCGAAGTAATACCAAGGACACTCATCTTCCACGTAATCATACAAGGATTGCATTGTAACTGTCCAACCGCTGATCTCCATGCGTTAATTTTGCTACCGGCTATTTCGCATTTAGCTGAAAGTGACGTCCACGTCAGTTAAGATATTATTAAGACTGAACAGGTTGTCGACCAGGGCTAGGGCTCCACAATAGAAAGGTGTCAGGTTACAGGATTGACGCCACTTTGTCCAGAGCATTGGGGGCGTGAACTGTCCTGGTAGAAATATATTGGGTTACTGCTTCTGTCGGATTTAAGCTGACATATTCTGCCAACAAAAAATATCTCCTTGCCAAAATTCAGATAGATAGATAGATATACTCTTTATTGTACCATTCAAAAAAAAAAAAAAACTTCAAAAATATCTTTAAATTCTTATGAGCATCATTGATTAAGTAGTTTTAGGTACTAATGAGTTGAAACCTTCCTTACTTTCTTGAATTTATATCAGAAACGATCCTGCGAATTATCATAACCCTTCAACAAATCCAGTCATAAATTACAATACGTGGCTAAAAATAGAGCTATTGATTCTGAAATTAATCGAGATCGTGAGCTCAATTGTTATAAGTACAAGTTTGTACTTGTACTAGTACAAGTTAGCCCTAATCGCATCAATATCCTTGATAAGATATGGGTTCTTAATAAAAAAAATATATTTCAGCTACAGTTGCCTTCTACCTTTTTTTAACCGACTTCAAAAAAGGAAAAGGTTCTACGTTCGACTGTAAGTAAGTATTTTTATTAAAATATAACGAACCACCTTCGAAGCTGCACATTTAGATGTCTCGCTACAATTAGCAATTGACGCTCTTAGAGGGTTAATGTACTGCTATTGCCTATACTTTAATTTATGGAATATTTATATAAAAATATATGTGCACGGTAATGTTTCATATATTCAAAGCCAATTCAGCTGAATTTAACAAAAAATTGCTAATAGTACTCACACGATTTTAAGATTACGTAAGTAAAATGGGTACTTGCAGTTAATATATTAATTATGATATATAATACTTTAACACGGCATCAAATATATATAATATATTATTGTTCTTCAGAACAGACTTCGAAGAAATTAATAATACTAATGTAAGCAAATAAAGTTCCCTATAAATCTTGCTCCAATCGCTGGCTTTTATACTAAGCAAAGCCCAACTAGGACTCTACATAAAACGTTTGGAAGCGTATGTTCCTCTGCGATAGTTAAATTACAGTATTGTTGTATGATTTTCTTAAAAGAACATGTGACAAAAAGCTATGTATTATTAAAAACACGTTAGAGGCGCAAAGGCGAGCAAGAAAATAAAAAGAATCTAACTAATAGAAACCTTGCCTTAATTGCATTAGAAATAATAGTTCCTTTAATACAACAGTTTATAAACTGCACCAAGTAGAGTTTCTTCCATTCCGGGTTATCATTAACGAATGCCATTACTTTTTAACACGATTCAAAGTGTGGCACACTTTATCTACGTAGGTAAAGTAGGTAGGAACTTATTTTTGGGACCTTTTTCACCTTTTTATTCTACGTATTTTTTCGTCTCTAAACTTCCATGCTAAATAAAGTACAATGAAATCCTCAGAATATACCTTTTTGTATTAAAATATTTTTTTCCTGTTTTCTTAATTTTCATAAATTTTTGGTTTGATAATGACGACACGATATATATTTAGTAATGAAGTTTATTACACAAATATGTGTATGAAACGGATGCCACTGCATAAGATTAACTACACAGCCTTGGTAGGCTACAAATGAAAAATTACTCTTTGTTAATAATATTAAAGTAATTGGGAAACGTTGCTTAGGCCAAGAATAGAATAGCTACTCATTTATTAATACTCTTCAGAGTTTTAAAAATAAAACGACTTCTAGCGTAGTTTCAATTTTCCCAGATGTCACAACTCGTCTTTCGCACCGCGCGTGGCAGGTAACGTACATACCAAGAGCTGCTCTAACACATGCTCGGCTATACGGAAGCCGCTTGACGATGACCAGGCCTAATCTTAAATATTAGTTTGGCAACGCCCGGGGAAAATACGTCAGGTACGCTCCACAATTACTTCACACGGCCGGCGAACGTCGATCGGGAGCACTAGTTTCCGCAGAAAATATAACACACTAATTTGGCTATGTGATTATTAAATCATCCGAACTACGCCTAGTCAGTGTTATCAAACCCGCTGATTTGTATTACATTCGCATCGAGTGTTCAGTGCAGTGCCGTCACCGGGCGAGACACGGCAGGATGTTGTCGTTGGACCAATTGACACTAATGGTGAAGGAACACCTCGGACTCTACAGCCGCGCTGATGGTATTCAACACGTCAGCAAATGGACTATCGCAGAATCTCCCTTAGGTGGTCGAGGGCTGTTCGCTACAGAAGACCTCACCTCAGGAGAAGTCCTCTTTGTGGATCACCCTCTCATCCGTGGATCCCGTGCTGGAAATACACTGCAAGGCGGATGCTCAGTGTGTAATAAATTAGACGCTGACACATTTTTCAAATGTTCAAATTGTGCATTACTATTGTGTTCAAATGAGTGTCAAGATACGAATATTCATTACAATGATTGTGCTATTATTTCCCGTTGGTCTACCAAAGTACCGATTGACGATGTCGACCACACGCTTCTGACGCGAGCGTTAACTCCGATAAGAGCGTTATTATTGAATGAAGACCAGAAACGGCTTATGGGTTCGCTTGAAGCCCATACACAAGCGATACATGGCTCAGAAGTTAGAGTATTGAAGAATTTTTTCGACATTCCAGAAGAAGACGAAAAATTAATGGTGCATGCATCACGCGCGTTAGACGCTAACGCATTTGAAATAGTTTCGCCTTACGGGAAAAAGGAGGCGAGCACACGTGGGCTCTATCCTGTCTCGTCTTTAATGAATCATTGTTGTGTGTCGAACACTAGATACACATTTAACCAAGATGGTCAAATGACAGTAAAAGCTGTAAAACCAATACGTGCCGGAAGTGAAATATTTACATGCTATTCTGGCATTCTTTGGGGAACGGCGGCTCGTCGGGCTCATCTTTTTAAAACTAAACATTTTTGGTGCAAATGTGATCGTTGTGCAGACCCCACTGAACGTGGAACCCTTTTATCTGCTCTCAAATGTTTTGTAACAGAATGTTCGGGATCCTTGCTACCGGTAGAACCTCTAAAGTCCACGTCCGCCTGGCGGTGTCTTGAGTGCGGTCTCCGTGTGCCATTCCAAAATATTTGTGCAGTTCAAGGTGCTCTAGGAAGCCTAATGGGCACGCTAAACTTCGAAAACGTAGAAGAATTAGAATTTTTCCTTAATTATCGTGTTTTAAAGTTTATTCCGAAAACGAACCAAATAGTCTTGGATCTGCAGTGCCGATTAATTTGGGAGCTAGGAGAAATCGAAGGATACCGTTGGCATGGTAAGACATTTCTTGTTTTATTTTTTATAGTTTGTTTCACAAAAACCGATCGGAACAATGTTGGCGGCTTTTTTTTGTTTTCAGAATGTCTCAGGTTAATCCTGGAAAAACAGTGTTTGCTGATTTGAGAAGAAAGGAAGAATAATTATATCTTTTTTTATTAGTTATAGGGTTGATTTACATTTATAAATTGTAGAACAGTATCTATTAAGTATTAATATCCAATCCAAATCCAAAATCCTGATGCAACCTGGAAAGCAGCCGGAAGAGAACGTGGGACAACCAAAAGTTACCAAATGGTTCGAAAACCTAGGTTGAAAGTCTTAGAATTCAGTAACATCCAAACTTAGACCATTTTATAAATTTGAAATCTACTTATATGTCCCGCTGTAGCCTGTGGCAAACTCAACTCTTGTGGCAGAAAATATTACATAATACTTACTTTAGGAAGAGTCATTACTATACAAAATATATACCTATATATATATAGATAGAAGCGGATGTTTATTATCTTGATTTTCTCTCAGCCATATCTTGAAATACTTCTGATTGTACCTGTCGTATCAACTTATTCTTATATGAAATCTATATCTATATTCAGGGCACAATGTTTTCATTTCCATAACAAATGATAATACATATTCTTCCATTGAATTTATATTGCATGCAAATCATGATATGGTTTGCGTTTATAAATTATAACTAAGCGCATGCATTTCATTTGATAATTACTACTTAATGTATGACTATGAATAAAAGCAAAGTAAGTATATCCTTCCAAACATATTCTAGACCTACCTAATCCTTTCGTATTTCGGATTCTGATACCTACGGGAAAAGCGGAAGTGGTACTCGATTTACCCTTACTTACTTATTGCCCTTATGGTCTTGGTTGAGTAAGGCTTAGTAATTATTATTTGACTAATATTTGCGAAATCGATATACAGCATGATCGATCTTTGTAAAATATAAATAAAATGTTATGATTTTTGGGTTTGTGACTTGTTGACTTGATTTGTTGGCCGTTAATAAGCCCTATTTTTGAAAAGTATGACTCACCTATGATATGATTATGTCGATAAAAAATATCTACATTCGACTCATGGGTTTAAAAAACAACTCTCCATATCTCATGCAGAGAATAGCAACCTTCGTTTAAGTGGAAATGCTGCTGTGCTATGGTTCCTCGCATCTTCATGCCGCAGTACTGGCATTACTGCGTTACTTACAAAATCTGGATTTTGTCAATAGAAAATCATTGAAATAAAATAAACTAAAACAATATCCATGTAATAAATCTCAATTCGTTAGCGTTTTGGCAGGGTATAAGGCGCTCGAAAGAAATATTATGTATAGTATGTACGTAAAAATATATCAACCGGTAGTACTTATTACTTTTACGAGTTCAACAACCATAATAGGCCTTGACCTACAACCATGTCAGGCACCTTAGCATTTATGGTGTTACTGAAATAGAGTTTGGGAACGTGACAATTGGCAGGTTTGTTGACATACCAATCCTTCGGCGCAAATTTTTCTACCGTGATCAAAGATCAACGCTCGAAATAATTGATTGAATTTAACAGTGGCGGGGCAGAGCAGTGCCGGGAACGAATTTGTCATGTCACTTAGGATATGCAATGTAGTAAAGTCTCAATTTATTAGTTGTCAACTACGGATTCCGTTGAGTTTGCTTATTTACACCACATCTTTTTAAAATAAAACCCATGTGTATACGATAACGTGATTTATTAAAACTTTATTTTTACTTGTACCACAAGTAAAAAAACTGAATACAATTGGCGGACTTAATGCTAAAAACATTCTCGCCCAGTCAACCATTAGGAAAAACAGAGAGAATAAAATGCGACGCGAAATGTAGAAAAGTGTAGTTAACAAGCGAAGTTGACGACGTTGTCGTACAGGAAGCCATTTTAGCTCATTCCATTACAGATGGTGTTGAAGCCTCCAACTCGAGAGGGCACCAGTTGAATTTTTTAACAGATTTATACCAGTTGGGTCATGGGGTCATGGTCATGCAAAAAATCGAGTTCTAACAGATATCTACATGAAACTTGTTCTTCTTTGCGAGTCGATGTCCTTCCAACGATAGAAATTTAATTCTTCCCGAGAAGTATTCTGCCACATTCACGGCCACATAGTACTAACGTAGCTGTAGTCTTGTTTAACGTTATCAACGGAAAAAAAATAAGAAAACCATTGGTAGTTTACAAACAAGATTCAGTTAAGATGATGATAGATTTATGTACAAAAAGCTATCTCTTGGATATACATTGTGAGCGCTATGAACATGGTAGACCTCAAATAAATAAAAAAATAAGAGTACGTAGATTTATTTCTTCTCACAGATAAAAATAGTGTGTACAAAGTGTCTATATGAGTATCGATCTGTACAAAATTAATCTAGGTAATAATAATAAGGAAATTAGTTCATCTATTAGCTAAGTATTATGTGTACATTACATCCGATAGCTGCATATTAAATTAATGTCTATAAAGAAGTGGTACATAGTAAACACACATAAATCGTAAAACGGAAATGTTACGTCAGTTTCGACACGTAAGCCGTATTCATAAACAAGATGAAATTTAGTATTCCAGGAGCTATTTTGATATTGGGTCATGTATATCGATGGGCGGCCTCAGTCTGCCGCGGCGCGCTTCCAGTCTTACCAGCACAGACCAGTTACAATTCACTATTGACAGGACAACCTTCTAAATCCATAAAAATATGGAGACGTTGATTTGTCCAAATAATTCTGAAGAAACTCCAACGCGGAATTGGGTCATCAAGAGGTCAATACTTGGAGGACGTGGACTATTTGCAAGCAAACCAATAAAACGAGGCTCTCTCATATTCTCCAACAAACCTCTGGCTCTCGGACCTCGCGCAGACTTCGTTGGCAAGAGTTTCTGCTCCGTCTGTTATAATGCTAATTGCTCTTGTTATCCTTGTAAAAAATGTGCGTTGTTAGTTTGTTCGAAAGACTGCGGAATTTCTCCACAACATACACAAGAATGCACTTTTATTACGCAGGAGTGGATGCTGAAGTGTAATAGGGCACTAAATTCCAAAGTGCTAGCTGAAATACTTATTTATGTACGCTTGCTGCTTCTTAATGAAGAACAAAAGCAGTTCTTATCGGTGCTTCAAAAGGACAAGAATTCCAGTTTCGTAAATACCGATAATTTATCGTCAGCATACAAGATACCTGACGAACATTTGAAAAATATGAGAGTGATCAACTCTATTGTGAAATTAAACTCGTTTAGAATTTCCTGGAATCCAAACGGAAATAAGATACCCTTGCGAGGAATATACCCATTGTCTTCGTTTCTTAATCACAGTTGTGTGCCCAATACGAGAAATGTATTCGAACAAGATTACACAATGCGCGTGCATGCAAGCAAAGACATTGAAACTGGAGAAGAGATCTTGACCTGCTACACTGGCATTTTGTGGTGTACGCCTGCTCGACGCTGCCAATTGTATAAAACCAAACGGTTTTGGTGTCAATGCGAACGATGTGAAGACCCTACAGAGATGGGAACAAGACTATCGGCACTAAAATGTTTCAACAAAGAATGTGTTGGTTTTCTATTACCCATAACTCCTACAGATCCAATGACTTCGTGGCGTTGCGACAATTGTAAGAATGTAGTGTCATGTGTACAAGTTGTTACTGTGCAGAGTGTTTTAGGAAGCTTAGTGGGCACGTTAGATCTAGATGATCAATTTAGACTGGAACCAGTCATTTTGGAAAGGCTTTCAATGTTCATACCATACTCCAACCACATTTTCGTTGATTTGCGATTAAGAGTAAGCTTCAAAATTGGGTTCACTGAAGGATTGCGCCTTAATGGTACTCGTATTTTACTTTATTTTAATATCAAAGGTAGTAGTGTTATTTGTTTTACATAATAACAGTTTAATGTGGTAATACTCACGTAACCGGTGTGCATTGTGATGACTGAAGTATTTTTCGTAATTAAATTAACAATGACAGAAATAATTTGATTTTCTATATAACCATCACATTATTTCATTTCATGTAACATTTTATACAATACATACATTTGCTCTAATGAAATGATATGAATAAATAAAATAATGAAAAAAATATTTTATTTATTCATATCGTTATCATTTATCCTAATGATCTAACATTGGTTTAAAAAAATTTATATTTTAAAATATTTATTATGTCATCATCAAGATAACTACTCATTAATAAAAAATTATCATCATAATGTTGCTTTTTCATTTTGTCTAAATACCCAAAACTTTTTATTATATTTGTAACACTAGCTTAGGTTTCAAATACAAATAGTACAAAATATTTATTGTAGAACACAGGTAAAAAAAATGTAGTATGGTTATCACTATGTCTTGCACATATAATATGACGTAAGTACAATATTTGACTATGACTAGTACATGCACATTTGTATTATTTCATTTTAGTCAATACTAGTATAGTAGAAGTACTACTCGTATCTATTCTTCGCGAGTCGGAAACCGCACAGGTACCTCTTCGAGCGATGCATTGTACTTTTGATGATAATGATGATGATGATGTCCAACCTCTTCCTCCAAAAATGTATGGTTCTATCTCATGTGGCTCATTTATAATCATACTGTTTGCCGCAACTCCGCCTGCGTCTATGTTTGACCCCGGGTCTTCAACTATATACATAGCAAATTTAATCAAAATCCGTTCAGCGGTTTGGCCGTGAAAACGTGACAGACAGACAGACTTTCGCATTTATAATATTAAATATGGAAGTATGGATATGGATAAATAAAAGTAATAAGTTCACTGTAAATAGACTTATAATGGACCTTGTCTATTCTAACAGGATGCCATGACTATATTTCCAACAAGATAATTGGAATCCGAGTGATAAACTACCCACATAAGTACTGAGCCCTTCTATTTTTAAAAAGCATGGCTCATGCAAAACCGGTGAGTCGAATGATTTTCATTCGACATAATCGATATTTTGGGTGAGTGATACTTTTCAAAAATAGGGCTTATTAACGGCCAACAAATCAAGTCAACAAGTCACAAACCCAAAAATCATAACATTTGATTTGTCTCCGAGTCGATATTCTGTTTCTAGATCAAATTTCGGTTTCCAGCATGTCAAGATTAAAATCAAGTAAACAAACTATTTAGTCATAACGTCTTTCCAGACGCGTACTAAGCTGTCCAGTAACAACAACAATGTTTCTGTCAAATTCTGCCATAACTGGCTTTCTGTTTTTTTTTTATTTCAGTAATGTTGCATTCTGTGGTTGACTGGTAGAGTTGGCGACTTATAATTATCCCCTTTCGTTCATTGAAAATTAAAACAAAATCTTGTTGTTCCGTACGTTATAAAAATGTCGAGTTCTGTGTCTCATCACCTCATGTCACTATGCTTAAATTTTGAAAAATCGGAATTTAGATATTTTCAAGAAATCCTATTACGGGAATCAAACTCTACCTACTCGCACTTAGGAGTCGTCCATTAATCACATGATGTTTTAGGTCGGTATTCTGTAGTGAGGATCAACACCAATACTGGATGACATTCACCACTTGCAATATTTTTTTTTAAGATCTCCCATACAATTCAGTAAGATAAGATAAGGTAATTTATTTGTTTGCAAGAATACAGTGCATACATAGTAATCAGTTTTTGTATGGAAGTTCAAAAATATTTCGCTGTTTTCATTTATTTTTTATTGAAAGTTTTTTAGTTTTACGTACTTACACACTGTAAAATTTTGCTGGTGTTTAAAAGGTCATCCTGTAAATCCAGTTCATCTTCCAACCCAGTGTAATTTACATTCAAATAGGTACCGAACTAACTAGGTAAAATAATAGGTGCCTATATGTACTGATGAAAATAATGTAGTTACCTATTTAAATCAAGTCTTTCGATATTAAAACATACCTACGTGATGTGGTACATGATCCAAAACGATGCACCGACCCGATCATGTTACATCACACAGTAGATATTTGTTTCCACGATACTACTTCTACGTTACGATTCTTAATGTTCTATTTTAGACATAGAATAATAGAATAAAAGAGAGGAAGGCAAGCGCGCAAGGCGTTAAGTTGTTGGTCCCGGCTGCCATCTGGTGGTCGCTTATAGGAACCACGTCAGAAGGAAAGGCGGTTCCAAAATACTCGGATTGTACGTCTGGCAATAACGATAAAGCAATACATGAAAACTGACACTGAAATGTTAACATTTTATGTTTTTTTAAAACTGTCAAACTGCAGAATTGCCTTGTATAAATCTTTTGTCATTGTCAAATCATGTGATCATTTTATGATTTGCAAAATAATTCATAATGTGATCCGTGCAAAGTGGCCTTTTCTGTGGTAGACCCACTTCACAAACTCTACAAATTACTCAAAATGTGTCTCGGACATTTGTATGATTGATTGACGTTTCGTTACTAAAAAAACTACACTTTTATAACAGAACAACAAAAATAATAAAAACAGTATTTAAACTTTTCACCTCACGCGTGATCTCCAACTACTCAATGGAAACATACAATGCGAGCAATACCGCGTTTGCTTGACACGGCCAATGCACATTTGGGGCGTGATAGCACTTCGTCCAAGGCAGCCCGTTCGGTAGACCACATGGAAAAGTATACCACTTGATCAAGACTGTACAATAACTTATTTATACCACATTTTTTTTGCAAAATTTTAGCCTATGTGGTACGTTATTTAGTGCCGCATATAATTAATAGCTCCGTCATCCGTACTAAGTATAAATCTTCTGAGAATACTTATTTTGAGGAAAGTTAGTTTTCACATCACACATTCTTGATTTATAAATTGTGGAATTTAGTAACACAACATCCTTCAATACATTCATGTTTAATACAAACCTTTAATTAATCCTAATAGAACATCATCATTGTGTATGCGCAATTGCGCACGCATGGAGTACCATGCGTGGATTTACATCAACATCAAGGTTTCTCAACCAGCAACCAGCGGCAGGCGTGAGGGAAAGAGCGAAGTGGCCATTTATTTACCACGTGGAATAGAGATCAGGTCTGGGTCTGGAGACTAGAGTGCTATTTATGAAAAGTTTGACTCACGCAAAATCGGTGAGGGAGAATAATTTTCGTTCGATATCGAAGGACTTTTGTTCGATATCAAACGATTTTCATTCGACATACATTTAAAAAATAGGGCTCCTGGTCAGGTGCTCCCCAACCGCTCTGTAGTTACTTCCTTAGTCCCCATTTAAGTAGGTGTTTATTAGTTTTCCTTTGGTTGGAACAGAATCGGTTCAGACGCATGCAGATTTAGAATCCGACTCGAAACCTATTTAAGAGGACCTCTCTATATTAGATAATCCTAATATCCGAGCAAGACATTGCGAATATTTATACACAAGCTTTTAACATTTGCTGGTTAGCTTGACAAGAAATAATCATCATTTCGTTTTCCCGGTGACTACCAAACCTTTGGAACCTATGATCTATTTTTGTCCGCTTCAAGTAATTCATTGCAATGCTTTAATATCCTCCGTGAGGTACTGAAGACCAGCCGGTCTTACATCAACTCTCCTTGGTGGTTAGTTCTTGGTCTGTTGGTGGAACCCATAACTAGTTCAACAAAAAATAAGTAAATTGAGATCTTTGTTATTTCTTTAGACGCCTTTTACGACATCCATGTAAAGGGAGTGGTAGATAGAGACTACTATGTAGTTTAAAGGTGGTTGTTTACAATTCAAATTCGGCGCGTTCATAAAGTGGTGACTACATAGAAAAAATGTGGTTGAAACAAAGACTAGCACATATACATAGCTCTACAATATTTCTCTATAGTTATTTAACATTGTCGTGTCGTTACAAAGTTCTTTCTTGCGTTTGTGCTTTACTTGTGCATTCAATTTCTTTGTGATATTTCCAGTCACTGTATATTACGCCGCTGTATTAAGTGCGTCAATCCATAAAGTTGTGAATGCATATAACAATGCGGCATGTATTAAATTATGCAGTTAGTATTGCAACGTTAGTTCAGAATAGCGTGTCCCGGCCTGCGACGAGTAACTACGCAATAGAATAAAATCGGGGACGTTTACTAAGAGAGGGTCAGTTGGTCGATTGAACGCCGATTGATATGGGCGCCGCCGCGAGAAACGCTCGACCACACGTAGTCACCAGGTGGATCTGCCTGCCAGTGCCGTTAGTATTTCCAATTTGAAATGTATCGATTCTAAAATACTCAATATCGATCAAAGTAATTGCCCCATTAAATGTGTTTACTACGAGTAGTGATGTGAGACGAACTTAATAAATCTAAATGACTATGAATTATCGATATTACCTATGTGCCCTAGACTAGACACATCGTGTTTCAATCCGTGTGATCGACTTGGCTTCTTGCCTTTGAAGATCGATGAAGGTCTATGTTTACTGTGGTGCCAACTACTTCAAATCGTGCCAAACTTTTATAAAATGAGAATCAATCATAGTTGAAAGTGATTATATACATGTTTTTATCAATCACAAATGTTTCTTACCGATTGTACGCACGTACTTTAATAAAAGTTTAAAATATTTATCATAACACACAAAACAGCGAGATTGTTGCATTATTTTCGCATTTCGCATATTTCACCATAGAACATAAAGTTAAACTTCTTCTGTATGTAATAATAGTATATGTACATTAGTTATACATTTCACCTTTTTCACAAATCAAAAGTTGACTTGAGCCTTGCCTTGCAAAGCCTTGTGGTTTCGAGGCTTTACATTCAAGTAAGTATTTAAGAATTACCACGATATACATCAACTATGCGAGATGCAATGATGGATGCAAGCTGCTTAAGATCAGTCGTATTACAAAACTCTTCCATAGTTTATATCCAGCATTGGACGTCTTATGGCTGAAATGGTGAAAACTGAAATCAAAAGTAAATCGCATAGTAGGTTTTTCTTTTTGCATTTATTTGGATAGACACCCATATTGATATGGAGAAGGCCTATGTCCAAAGAAGGACTGCTATGAATGGATGAATAATGGATAGATACCTAAAGCCCTCAATTATTTTTTCAGAGCTGTCGGAGTCCCGGCTGGCACTGAAAGAGACCCTGTGCCGAGGCATCCTGCGCACGGTGGCGGCGCTAGCCGCGGGAGACGCGCACCTCCGAGGCCTGCTACTGTACCACCTTCACGCCGCATTGGCAGAACGCGCCAGACGCTCTCCCGACCTGTATGAGGTAGCTGCCATTCGCTGATACAATATGCCAGTTAGTAATTACTAAATAGGAAAGCGGGCCCTGGGCTCCAAAGCAAACAGCTGAGGAATGAGGATGCAACCAGGAGGCGCTAGGATTATGATGAATTACTACGATAGCTCATAGTGAGGATGCTCACGCGATTGACACCTGCACGTAAAGTTGGCAGAACGCGCCAGCCGCTCTCCCAGCATGAATGGGTAGCTGAGCTGCCATTCACTGTTACAATATGCCAGTTAATAATTACTACGATAGCTCATAGCGTCCCCCTTTTTAGTCCTCTTTTTATAAGATTATGGGGTATGAAGCTGTAGTCTCTCTCTTTCTGTGACTACTAATTGAGACGTTTTATACTGTGTATCCCTTAGTAGTGCCTAGGTACGCTGATCGCAGTTACGGTTTTCACTGTTCAGACAGGTACAGTCATTTGCAAAAGTGCATGCATAACTTTTAGAACAAAATGTAGGTACTACCCTATTATGCAGCTGACCGTACATACGCGTATGTATATAAAATTGAATTATTATTTTATTGTCTCTACATGTGTAAAGGTCTTATTTCTAACTAAAATAATCCACAAATGTATATAAACAAGTCCAATTCAACCACGCCGGACTACCGGCAGAAATGATTGTAAGATACGCATCTATCTCTTGTGGGATTTCTACTCTTAGATATTTAAATTTGGCCTTGACCGAATTTTTGTTTTGATGCTCCATTTTCTTCCTTCATAATTTATAAGTTAAGTCTGGAAATATAATTTGCACAAACATCTCTACCTACTTTTTTAATGTCGTAAACAAAAAGTGACATTGAGGCCATGGAGGGATAGTTCATGTTTAAAATAAAAGATTGAGCTAATCTAGAAAATCAGGGGCGGATCGAAGACTAATTAAAGATTTTCCGACAAAAATGGCGAACACTCTGCAATCAGTCGTCATGTTTTTTCAACATATCTCTAATTCGACATCTGGAACCCTATTTTTGAAATATATGACATACTAGCTGTATCCCGCAGCTCCGCCTGCGTCAAAAAGTAGCCTATGTTTGACCCCGGGTCTTCAACTATATTCATACCTAATTTCATCAAAATCCGTTCAGCGGTTGGGCCATGCAAGCGTAACAGATAGCTTACAGACAGAAAGACAGACAAACAGACAGACTTTCGCATTTATAATATTTATATGGATATGGAAGTATGGATATGTTACATGAAAATCATTCGATAACGAACAAAAATTATTCGACTCCCAGATTTTGCGTGAGTCACATTTTCAAAAATAGCACTCCTGAAGGCACGTGAATCGGCGCACAAGAGTTTGTCTAAATAAAATCTCATAGCCATTGCCTTTATACAAACCTATATTTTTCAGGAGCTGAAATCCGAAATCGAGAGTACAATAGAGCAAGCGTACACGATCCTCCAGGACGACATATCCGCCCCACCAGATCTCGAACTACGCTACCGGTACCTCGGCCCCGGCTGTGACAAACCCCACGAGGAAAGATTCTTTATCCTCGGCTCCTAAAATATCTCTATATTTTTCATAGCTATTTACAAATGCTTTTGATTTTGATCTGAATGTATAAGAATGCATGTATTTTTATAGATTAATAAATATTTATTTATTAATTACTTAATTTAATTAAATTTTAATACTTGACTGATGTTTGTGACTTTTTGAACACCAGTTCAATTTTTACTTTAAATACGACTAACGAAAGAAATTTGCAGTAACAAAAAAATTTTCTTCTTTCGTGTCAATAAAATTGAACAGGCGTCCTATTTTTGAAATGATATTATGACTCATACTTCCTTACTTTACACACACACATAACTACAATACAATACAAAACTCTTTATTGCAAAAGAAAAATAACATTGTACATACAATTTTAAAACTAATGTGCAAAAGGCGGCCTTATCGCTAAAAGCAATTCCTTCCAAACATAACATACCTACTACGTGCCTACTACACTTAACATATTTATGAGCCCAAACAAGCTACATTTACTGGAGTGCTACTGGAATGCAATTTTGAAAGCGTGAATCACGCAAAATCGGCTAGTCGAATAATATTTGTTCGATATCGAACGATTATCATTCGACAATATGTCATACATTCAGAAATAGGGTTCCTGTTAATTGTCAAAGAGTTTAGTATCTAACAGATTTCCTCTTGTTGCAGCATCAATATGAATATGTTAAAAGTAGTTACTAGAAATACCACCATGTACACATTTAGAAAGGAACGTCATGTGTCGATGCTCTTTGACTGTACGACTACACTAAATTCATAACAATTTATTGGATTCCTAAATAAAAGAGATAACTGTCTAGTATCTTATAAGCATTGAGTTTAGATGCTCTTTGCGTATGAGCTAATTATTTATATCTTCAAATGGCTGAACCGATCTTCGACTATAGCTAAGAAACATCTCGGTCAAAATTCTGGTTATGGCTGTCAAAAAAACCGCATCAAAATACCTAGTGTCATCGTAGCGGCTATCCGCTTAAACGCTACTGTAACGGTATTTTTTTATATATTCTATAACTACATAGTACTCTTTAACTTAAAATAATATATTTCTAACTAAATGTCTTCTTTCGTTTTGGTACGGTTGTGAGACTACGTGCGCAGTTTATAATTATGAATCCTCCGTGGTGGTTCTTGCTCTATGATCAAGGGCCTCTGCGAACTGTGAAAAAGGATCAGCGACTGAAAACTTCACATCTCTCTTGTAGAAGAAAAATATTTTTTCGATTTATTATTCTACATATGTATATAACAAAATTTTATTTCAAAATGAATACATATTAACAAAATTAAATAAAAAAAAAAAAAACAAAATAATTATAAATAAAAATAATCTTCCAACGCGCCACAGGGAGGCAACGTGCCCAGAATACTGGCAGCGTTCCCTCGCTGAATTGCGAGAACGGTAAGAAAAAATAATTATCCACCAGACCCGTATATTTTCGCTTTTTGCCTGCCTCCGCCGCATAGGTTGCCGCGCCACCACGGTGAGATAAATAAGTATATTAATTTTGTAAACTCCCCCGAATTAGGGTGAGTGTTGCAAAATTATTTTTCTTTTATGTTAAGATAGTTTTAGTTTGTCTTTTTATAGCTTTGTGAAACTACATTATGTCACTTTATGTTAAATGGATAATTTTCAATTTTTCTATAGTCTCTTTTATTAATCACATTTTGATTGTATTATTCTGTCAACTTGTAATGTATTGTATGTCATGTCTGCCACATCATTGATCACGGTTTTGGTCTAAATCTGCCACCTGCATGCTCGGATCATAATGTCGCAGACAAACAGGAAAATAGGTCATTTTGTTAAATGTCTGATTTGCGGATTCCAGGGCCTTTCCCTCTGGTTCCGGATAACAATTAGAAAATAAGTACTGGACGTTTTATTTGAACACTTTAAACTCTGGACGATCCTGTGTTTCCTGTGTTGTCATACTATTTGTTCTACACTGCGGGTCGTCACTTCACGCCTGCTTCTGACAACTACGCTTTTGATGAGGACAGTGTGGTTGGCTATTTAACTTCTAATAGCACTGATGCGATAATTAAAATACTCACTTCCTTTAATTTTCTCATGTCCTTTTATTGTTTTTTTTTTTATTAAATTGTTACTTTATATACTTTTCTTATTTCATGAAGACGGTACATTGGCTTAAAAATTGTACAAATTTACAAGTTAAAAGATGTACAAATTTTACATCACCTAGTTTTACTTGATAATGGCTAAATACGTCGAGTAAAAGTCATATTAAAAAAAGATTTAGACGTCATTGATTTTATGTTAACGTCAACGTCAAAATAATGAATTTGATTCATTAACATTTGACTAAAGGTAAAGATGGAAGCCAAGTGGGTACAACAGACTGGTCCAAGAAAATTTGACCTGAATGCATTTCGTTACCCACCTCTCTCTTTCTAACTCGTGATATGTTAGGGTGTGAATCTGGGTTTCCATCAAAGCACTTGATAACAACCCTTTGGGGTTGTTAGTTGGAAAAATTGATAAACAGTTACGTAGCAATATAAAGCCCAATTATAATATGCAAACTGACATTTTTATTTTACTGTATTTCTGACTAGGCAAAGTGTTTGAAGTGATGGTAATACTTTGGGAAAACAGGAAGAAAACTCCTGGTAAAAATTTCTTGAACCAGCCTGTTGTACGCCTGCTTGCCTTCCATTTTTACCTTTAGTTCCATGCAGACTACATTTTTATTTTGTGGTGGTTTTTGTGTGATAACGTTATCGCCATTCGCCATATCGCCTAACAACAGTATTATTTTTATCATTCCATCATCCCCACCCTGCGCTATCCCTCCACTCCACCCACATACCACATAAACAATCAGCTGATAACCAAGCTGAGTTTATTGTTTTTTTATTACCCTATTTAATCACTTAAGTGAAGTGCAGTTTCACCGAGGATCTTCCGCTGTTAGCTCATTGAATAATGCCGTCTCTTCGCCAAGCCTTATTACTCTCTTCTTCAAACTGTCACGGCTATTCAATGTTGGAATTTGCAAAGCAGGAAATATGCTCATTTCTTGAAAAGTAAGTACTTATAAATAATAAAAATATGATGATATTATTTTCCATCGAAAAATCTAAAAGATAATCTGTAAAAAACTATATAAAGTAATCTATATAAAACTATAAGTGTTTGTATTGGATGATCCTATTATAATAATAAATTTCATAGATTGAATTGATTTTAAAACATTCTATTTCAGGAACAATGTTAAAGAATTGATATTTATACCATATGCTCAAAATGATTTCCATGGGTACACTGCCAAAATAAAGGAAGTAATTGATCCATGGGGCTATAATGTCACAGGTATTCATGCATATCCGGACCCGGCAAACGCTGTGAACTCTGCTAAAGCTATATTCGTGGGGGGAGGAAACACCTTTTTGCTCCTAAAAAGACTGTATGAAAGTAATTTAGTAGAACTCATTCGGACCAGAGTCAATGAAGGTAACTTAGTTTATATTGGCAGCAGCGCAGGTACTAATGTGGCAACTAAAAGCATACACACCACTAATGATATGCCTATTATTTACCCTCCCTCATTTGATGCCATCAGAATAGTTCCTTTCAACATCAACCCACATTACATTGATAAAGTTGAAAGCGAGAAACATAAAGGGGAAACAAGAGATCAGAGAATTTATGAATATATGGAAATGGATCATTGTTCACCGGTTCTTGGTTTGAGAGAAGGATCAATGCTATTGGTGAATGGAAATTTATTGACTTTAAAAGGAGTTGCTGGTGCCACATTATTTTTGAAGTAAGTATTTATAACACCAGTTATGTAATACATAACACAGAATATGACATAATACAAATACATATTGTTCATTAGTTTATAATAAGTGGGTAAAAAATCAACTATGTGCACCACGGACCCAGATTGCACGTTTTTCAGAACCTGCTCTCGGCCAATGACATGGTTCCTTTATACATTTTCTGTCAATAAAATCTTGATTTAAAAGATGTGATAATAACACTGGCACTTGTTCTATAATTACATTTTCGAGCATGATCCTGTGTTAAGAATTTTTTAACCTATACTGTCCCATTCTCATCAAATCATCACTCCAACCCAGCCTTGGTCTACCTCTGTCTACATCTTCCATCCTGGTCACCAATTGGTAGCTACAGGATCCCAACATACAGACATGACCGCCCCAACCTCACTTCAGCTTAGGCTGTAGCTTAAACAATATTTTTTTATTATGTTGTAGTTACGATACACTCACTAGTTTTATATATTTTTTTTTTTTAATTTTACTGGGTTCCCACATCTCATTAATTTAACTATAGCCTTTATCTCAAATAAATTGGTGAAAAAAGATATTGATATTATTAAATTGCTAAGTGCTTTATATCTTATAAAAACTAGTAGTCGAGGATCAAAGATTTTACATGCTTTTAAATATATTGTTGCAGAGGCCAAAAGAAGACTGATTATCCTGTAGGCGCTGATGTATCATTCTTACTAAATCAAGAAAAACAAGCTGTGATTTAAAAGTTTATTTTTTCTATTGTGTAAGAGATGATATTTATGATATATTAATAACATACAAATGCATTGTGCAGAATTTGATATTCCAGAATATATGCAAATAATATCTTACTGTATTATAAACAATTGATAATAAAAAACTATGGTGCAGAAGACTGTATACACTGTAATACACATAAATAACATGAACAAACACATTATTAAAAATAATCAACATCTCTAATCCTATGAAGATTACTTAGTAAATACAGTATAATGCTGGCACTAAAATCGGGAACATAGTTTATTTTTCATTCACCACAATTCACTGCTATACATTTTAATGTTCATAAGGAATTAAATATTATCAGTCGCACTTTAGGGAACGGCCAAAATTATTTCACATATTGCACTTCCATTATGATCCAGAGTAGATCTGGATTTAATATCTTCGTCAGCCAGTGACTGGTGCTTGCATGAGGAGAGCTCTAGCGGCCTGGAAAAGTGAAGGTTGTGGAGCTACAGGAGACTGCCCCGTGCGTTCGGCGGGCGGCAGGTTACAAAGATACCGACGCAATGCCAAGTCCCGTCTTGCACTGAGACCGCGGGTAATTTCACAGCCAGAGCCAAACAACAATGCGCGTTGCCGCTTCCGTTTCTTGATTGCAACCTGTAACAACAGACAAAATTTATCAAACAGTCCAAAATTAGGGTTTTTACCTCATATCATTGGTTAAAATTCAATTTATATCTTTCCAGGGTGAAAGGTACTTTACGAGCTGGGTATTCGCAATTTGGAGATGAATACCTGATGACACTGAGTAGACTATACACTAGCTATGTCAACATAGTTATATCTTAAAAATAATAACACTAAATTGATAGTTATTTATTACCTGTATGGCAGCCACTGGATGCAACGAATTCACATCTGGCAGTAGTTCAGATTTCTTTTCTTCCTTCTGTTCACCATTTTCAACCGGTTTATTGCCTTCAGTAGTTTGAGTTTGATCTCCAGTCTTTCCTTCAGCAAGAGTTTCCGCATTTTTATGCAAAATTTTCTCTACCACATCTTTGCCAGCCATGTCGAGAGACAAACCGAGCCTTGATAGAACTCGTTCAGGTTTCCACCGGTCTCGGGCGCCTCCGGTCGGGACCGTGTGCTCTCGACGATGGACGTCTGCTACTAGGCTTGCCCAATCAACACCCAAAGCATCGCCTAACCCAGCTGAAATACAGTTAATTTGGATTAATTTCTGTTTGTATGTTAAAGATTGACCATTAAGTTGCAGTTCAAAACATAACTATTTATTAATTTAGTACCCACATATACAATTATTGTTAAGTGACAAAACACTACCCTAATAAATACATAACATACCTTTCTATCAACATCTTTAGATTATTACAAACTTTGAATCAAAAGTAATTTAAGAGGAACAACACAAAAAGCAATCAAATATCAAATTATCAATTAAGATTCATTTGGTATTCCAATGATCTTAGGCCACATCTCAAGTGGCGGTATGCTAATGGACTCGTCCGAATTGCTGGATGGTGAGCGCGACGGCGACACCGTTATCGGCCTCGTTGTAGCCAGCGAAGCACTCTGTGCATGTCCTCGAGTCAACACTTGATCCGCATAGCGGCTGTGTAGCTCACCATCTTCCGTTCTCACCATGTACGAGATCGGACCTTCCACATGCTCAATGACTGCTCTTCGCCATTTCTCTCCCGGTACATACATCCGGACAAGCACCGGTTGTGTCACTACGAATTTGCGCATTGGCGAGCTCAGCGATGCGGCTCATAGTTGCTCGTGTGCATGTGCTGGTGCGCATATTATATACTAGCTGTTTCCCGCAACTCCGCCTGCGTTAAAAAGTAGCCTATGTTTGACCCCAGGTCTTTAACTATATTCATACCAAATTTCATCAAACCGGTTCAGCGGTTTGGCAGTGAAAGCTTAAAAGAAAGACAGACAGACAGACTTCGAATTTATAATATTAATATAGATATATTCATAGTACTACTAATACAGGTAAAGGATATGTGTCCCGATCAATGGCTAAGTTGACTGTTGACCATCTCAGAGTTGACAGTGGATCACCACAGATACGGAGTGAACCATCATCCTTCTTTCACAATTCTGAGTGGTGTTGCCCATTTAAAAAAATGTAACTGATGTTAGAATGCCAGACTCGATCATCTTCCTCAGCTCATCATTCACTTGCTTCTCTAGGGGATACGGACCTGATCGAGATTTCAAGAAACGAGAGTAATATCTTTTCGAGGCGTTAAGGATACCTCAGGACCCTTATATTCACCCAGAAACTCTTGAAATAAATCAGGGAACTCAAAAAGTTTTTAACTTCATTATCACTCCACCACAATCCATATTTCTAGTCCCAACACATCGAACCAGTCTCTGCCTAATAAGCTTGGTCCTTTACCTGACACTATCACCAATTGACGCTGAGCTTCTTTATTTCCAAGCACTACACGAACTTGGATAATGCCCAACACCTTCAGAGGGTCACTGGTCCATGTAATAAGTTTCAAGTTTGTCGACTGCAATGGTGGTGGTGATGTCCATAGTTTATGATAAGTTGCCTCTGAGATGATAGATCTAGAAACACCGGAGTCCATTTCCATCATATGTTCCAGTCCGTTAATGATCACTGTCACCATTATTGGCTGACAATGGTGATCAGAGCAAGCATGCACTCCTGTCATATATCCTGTGCTTTGTATCATCTGGCTGGTCTTTTATCTCAGAACTGCTTGTGGCTATCATATCACCCTCCTCCATCTGGTGCACTTGGCCAGATTACTTAGTATTACATGCAGGTGCAATGTGTCCATACCTCCTACACCGGTAACATCTAGCCCTATGAAATAGACACCGCTCTCTTGGTTTATGCGGGTTTGCACAATGTTGACATCCTGATTTTTCAACAAAATTTTGTCAATATCCATTGGAGTTAGTTTTGAACCATCATTACTAGTCTTTGCGTTAGGGTAAAAATCCTCGAATGTCGTCTGGTAGTTGAGACACATCTGAAAGGATGTCTTCAAAGTGAGATCTTTCGTCTTCAAATCACGGCGCAGACGGTCATCACGCACTCCCAATATAAATAATATAATAATAATATATTAATCCACGAAATTGCACTTAGCAGCTAGGTTCCCTAGCTCCAACATTTTCATGGATGCTCTCACTTGACAACTGGTTACGATTGTGAAACTACCCAGCTTGTAAAGATCTCATTCACTTTAGGTTCATAAAATGCGTCCAAAACTGAAAGATTCTCCTCAAAACTAACACTAGTAAGTCTGTTTGGCACTAACAACTACACAATTAGGAAAGTCTCTTTTCCACACTAGGAAAGAAAAATTGCGCCTGCTTTATCGTAATCGTCGTCGACGCCCGATGCCGCGAGTGCACATATTAACTGTTCCTTATATTCACTCCATTAGTCTTAGGGATAATAGTATGCTTACTGAGTTCACAAACTGGCTATGGCCCACTTTATGTAGTACTGTTAACAGATATGAACGACAACTTAACCTTACGGTAGTCTTAAAAACGTATCATCCAGTTGGTGAGTATCGAATAGGCGACGAAGAGAAAATCACGAGTCTATCTAGGTGGGGAATTTAGAAATATAAATCAGCATTTTAAGTTAGATGCAACGTGAAAAGGGAAAATACTTCATTTCATCATTCACATAGAGAAACAATAGCTCTTATTTTAGTTAATAGCAGCTCAGCTCTACAGACTTTCGTTTATGTGGGACATGGCTATTTAACATATTACCTTGTATTTCAAGTTTCAACATTATCACTAGGCCTTCAAAATTACCTTTAGTTCTCTCTTCCTCCAATTCTCCATCAGATATTTCTTCAAAATCTAAGTTTGCAACATCTTCGTCGTCTTTGACTTCCAGATCCTTATCTTCACCAACACCATTTGTATCCTGTAAAATGTAATTTTTTTTTTTACTATCATAAACTTTTGGCCACGTAAAAAGTAGCCTATGTCACTCTTCACTCTCCAACTCGAGCGTCAATAAGACCAAAAAATATTAAACCCATTCCCAAGTAATAAATTTAAATAAGTAGGATACCTGTGTAGATTCTTTTTCAGAACATTCCACTTTAGAAGAGTTTTCTTCAGCTGGCGCCGCGGTTTGACTGTCTTCATCCATGTTTTGATCTCCCATCTGAAAATGATGCAAATAAAAAAAACACCCAACGTACATATTCGCCTCTACAGACATGTTTTTGAATTAAAAACTCCTCGAGATCCATGCGAATTGTCATTTTCTTTATAGTAAATCACTTTTCAGCTCTTCCCCTATCTCCACACAAAAAGTTTTGACAAGTTTTGGGAATAAACAAACTTTTAGATTTATATCATTATTAGGAATACTTACATCATCCCTTTCGAGTATATCATCAGGGTCATCGCTGATTTCGCTGAGATCGTCAGGTATCGGTTTATCTTCAACTTCAGTGTCTGGTTTCGCGGGCGCCGCCGGTGCGGCCTGCGCTGGTGGCGGCGGCGTTTTCTTTGCGGCCGTAGCTTCCGGCTCGTTTCTAGGCATCCTTCTCTTGCCGTCACCTCTGCCCATATCCATTCTCATTCGGTTATAGTCATCTGCAGAAATAATAAACATTTTTTTCATTTCTACCATCTTAGCATTTACCTGGTTGCTTCCCAAGTTCTATAGCTTCGGTGCATGGTCTCCACTTAAATACTCTTTAATAGTCTCTGACTGCTTTTTATTCATGGAATGTGCCAAGTAGGCTGTATGGAGAAGGTTGTTTATGCAAATATCCAATAGAAGAAAATGAGTTGTCTTTTCTTAAGCCAGAGGTCACACAACCGTTACCTTAGCTTAAAGGCATCTGGCATAGCCTAACGACTGCCAATTAACAGGTTGTTAATTCTAAGTGGCATGCCTTGAAGGCATTCATTCATTTCGAAACACTGGAGCTCAAGATAGAAATGCAAAGTCAGACCGACAAGTTTAAGATTATTACGACAGCACATAGGCTAGCTAGACTCAACTGGTAGTCGAAAGCTAGGTATTTGTCATTGGCATCAATATTTAATTTTTACATCACCATGCTCTGTCAATTTCTAAATCGACCACAACTACCGAAACCTCCGATCAGAACCACTGACAATAAATGGGCCCGTTCCAGCCAAGAGAAAGCAGAGACGTTTGCCTCACACCTTAAAAATGTCTTCACACCAAATGATGCCGATCCCGCGATGGATGAATCATCATTGAATGAAATATTGCAGCAACCACTTCAGCTGGACCCACCACTGAAACTCGCAACACCTAGAGAGGTCCGACGGACTATCTTAAAGCGATTGTGTTCGTAACGATACTAATAAATGCCTCTTTTAGATTGTCTTACTTCCCCGAACATTGGAAAGTCGCTCAGATCGTTATGATCCATAAGCCAGGCAAACCGAACAACGTTGTATCTTCATATCGCCCGATAAGTCTGCTTCCGGTTCTGTCGAAGGTTTGGGAAAGGATTCTCTTAAGTAGACTTATCCCCATGCTAAAAGAATCCAATGCCATTCCGGATCATCAGTTTGCCTTTAGACAACACCATTTCACTATTGAACAGGTGCATAGAGTTTGTGATACAATCCGCTCTTCCCTGGAGAGAAAAGAGTACTGCACATCTGCATTTCTTGACGTACAGCAGGCTTTCGACAATCTGGCATAAAGGACTCCTCTGCAAAATAAAGTCGCTACTCCCACATTCGTTCTTCGAAATTCCAGAAAATGGTAGAATTTTCCAGGTAAAAGAAGAAGACGCTAGATCCAAATTCTATGATATCGAAGCAGGGGTTCCCCAGGGATCAGTGTTCACAGCAGATCTGCCAACCAGTGGTCAAGTAACTACAGCCACTTATGCAGATGATACCGCAATTCTGGCCAGTCACACCAAGCCCGAAGTCTCTTCAGAGTTGCTGCAATCACACCTAGACAAAATTGATAAATGGCTTCGTACATGGAGAATTAAGTCTAGTGCCACAAAATCACAACAAGTCACTTTCGCTCTCAGGCAGGGAAACTGCCCAGCGGTAACCCTGGGGCAGGAACCGCTCCCACACGTCGATTCAGTTAAATATCTCGGAATTCACCTGGACCGAAGACTCACCTGGAGGGACCATATTAGAGCGAAACGAGATGAAACCAATCTAAGGTTCAGAGGTCTAGAATGGCTACTTGGCAGAAAATCTCACTTATCCACAGAAAATAAACTTTTGATGTACAAGGTTGCAATCAAGCCAATATAGACCTATGGCATTCAACTCTGGGGGAGCGCTAGTCACTCGAACATCGAAATCCTCCAACGATGTCAAAACAGCATTCTTAAATGCATACTGAAGGCACCCTGATTCATCACCAATACAGAGGTTCACCACTTCACTAATATTCCCACAGTCAGGAAAGAAATTGGGAAATTTACCACCAAATACAAGGAACGCCTGGCAAATCACCCAAACGAACTGGCACAAAAGTTACTGGTTAACAACCCAGCAAAAAGACTGAAAATTGCTAACATTCTGGAGTTAGACAAGCGATTTGTACTCAGCTGAAATGTAGAGACTTTGCCATTGGACAAAGTTCTCTCCACGCCCACATCCTGCATCTCACCTGCTCATAATACATGTACTGATTGCAGATAATGTCATGCAAAAGAAAAAAAAAACATCATCATGCTATAAGACAGTGTTTGTGTTCAATAAATAAATAAATTATTACTACCTTATACAATAAATGATTGGTTCACTATAGTTGTTTTTACCATGTCCACGACCGCGATGTGAACCAGGGTGTCCTCTATGGTGCCAGCCTTCCATCTCAGGATCCTTGTCACCCCACTCGTTCATCTGGAAATGCACTATAATTATGAAGCACATATTAATTGCCATTACAGACGTTTTGTATTAATTATATAGAAAAGATTAAAGCACATACCAAAATGAGGATAAGGACAGCCAAGGAAAATGTGGGATACAATAAAACAGGGATCTTTATAGTTTCTTTTACGGTAATCAATTGGTTCGTATCCATACAACGCTTCATAGTATAAACACACCTAAAGCAAAAGTTTAAAAAGCAGTGAATAATTATATTAGGTAGATCATACAGACACGAAGTATTTTCTTTTGAGACCTAAAACCATATAATAGCCAAACACTGTAAATACGGGCTGTATTTACAGTGTTTGGCTATTATATGGTTTCTGAAGACCATAGTAAATTCGCGCCATATCTCTGTATGAACTTAACGCATGCACAATCAGTTTTGGGAATGATAGTAAATATATTAGTAATTTATTAGTTATACACATGGAAGGCTACCATGAAAATAATATAAGTAATTTAAGGAAAATAGAGTTTCATATCCATAATCACTAAAGCAAACCCTTCCAAGAACCAAAAGCAATTAAACATATACAGACAACAAAGGGCAAATAAAGAAAACTAAAACAAGCATTAGATTACTATCACATATCAAAAATTCACAATACCTGGTCATGCATGTGCCAATTTCGATCTCTGCCCCAATCTCCGGCAGCACGGTAATCATCATTATCCCAGTCTTTGTGTGGATGCATGTAACCTCGGTCTCTGTCAATAGAAGTAGATCTTCCTTCCCAAGAACGGTCCCGTCGTGGGTGGCGGTCATCATAACCTGTAATTCATAGAATTAATAGGGTTGTTTCCAATGTGAATAATTTGGGAAAATAATGTGATATCATAATAGAATACATTGTTCAAATATTCCCTGTGAATGCATAGGAATTTTTCGAAATCATTCATTTTAAAATATTCAATTATAAAAAAATATACATATTATAATAGATGATGCAGAATATTTTTCTGTCATTTTATATTCTTCTAGCTAGTATTTGTCCAAGTTTTGACTGTGGTGCTCATTGGACTTAGAACTTGTATATATATAAAAACTTTATTGCACAGAAAGAACATTGTTAAAAGAAAATAGAGAACAACAAGAGTTCCCTCATAGGGGTCCTCCCTCTCCCTCTTCCAATCAACAAGAATGAGGTATTTAGAATAATAGATTTAACTACAGAAAATCTTACCCATGTCTACACCTCGATGATCACCCAAATGTTCTCCATACATCCTATCATCATCTTCAGGATATCCTCTAGGAGGTCCAGCCATGTCATAACTAGTGTCATAGTGCCTATCCCGACCATATCCTGGTGATCTATCATCTTCTCTAGGCACATTATCATATCTGTCGTCACCTCTGTCATAATGCTCCATATTGTGATCATTGTCATACTGGCGGTCAATTTCATAATCACCTTGTTCCCTGTCTATGCTATCCATTCGGTCTCTCTTTGTAGAACGATCTCTTTCAGCTCTGTCTTGTTTACGTCCACCCCTCTCAGACTGTGTATCTTGCCTATCTTTAGAAGTTGTAGAATTTTTGTCAGTTTCAATATTTCTGTTTGAGATAGCTGCAAGGGCTGCTAGACGTTCCTCGGGCCTAGGGAGCAATCTCTCCATAGGTTTATTAGGTTTTTCTAAACCTTTGTCAGATCCACCCCTGTTACCTAAACCTCTATCCCGTCCCCTTCTCTTGCTGTCATCCCTCTTGTTGTCCTTGTTTCTATCTCGTCTATCTTTTCTGTCATGCCGATCTTTGTCATCATGCTTGTCTTTTCTCCTCTCCAAAGATCTATCTTTGTGATCTCTTCCCCTATCACGGTCTCTACTTGATGAGCGTTTCCTATGTCTATCAGAACTACCATCTCTCCGTACTTGCTTTTTGGGTGAAACAGGGCGACTTCTTTCAGAACTCTCTTTCTTTTTCTGTTCCTTACGTGGTGATCTAGACCTACCTTTTCTTGGTGATCTGCTGCGACCTCGGGTACGATCTCTGTCTTTATCACGATCCTTATCTCTATCTTTTTCTTTAAGGCGGTCCCTGTCTTTCTCCCTATCTCTAGTGGAATGTGGTGAAGTGCTTCTATTCCTTCGTTGAGGAGATTTTCCATGTTTTGTCCCAGTTTTTGACAAACTTTTCGAAGTAATTGGGGGAGTTCCACCTGATTTCTTGCCTGGTGATAAAGACTTCTTCCCAATAGGTGTTTTTGTGACAGGTTTCTTCTTAAGTAAATCATGTTTTTTAAGTAACCTGTCATCCTTTTTCAAAGTAGTTTTTTTGGCATCACCTTTGTCTCTTTTGAGTTGGTCACTTTTAACAAACTTCTTTTTGGCTGGAATATCCCCATCTGAAGATGAACTTGAGTTTCTCTTCAGTTTACCTTTTTTTCCTTTTCTCCTTGCATCCCTAAAAAAGTATTAAATAAACAAACTTTCAAATTGTGGTTTACATTTAAAACAAGGATATTTATCAAAAGAACCAATCCAAGCACACGTGTAAATTTATATGATGCCACAAATAGTACATTGGTAGAACATTTGGCAAGGCTCCAAGCCTTTAGCATTTATGATGAAAACCTTATTTTCTTTTTGTTCTTGATCAAAAATTGGTTGTTCTTTTTTGTTAGAAAGCATATATTTTCAATTTGGTCCCATATAAACTTTATTAAAATCCATGCTGTAATTTCATAGTAAATTCAAAATGACTGGTAAAATTATAAGGTCACCGAAGTAAACAAAATTCAACCTTTTTGATCTCTTCATCTAATACATATTCAAGCTGCTTACTTGATCATAAAATAGATTTTCAATGACCAAATGTGTTTTATATGTGTGGTGTACACCCCCCCGTGTACTGGTTATATAACATTTGAAACAAACCTCTCCATAAGTCTTTTTAAGGCTGTTTTCCTTGTGATTAAATACATTTAAGTAGCTTTGATCTCTTAGGCCAATCAATCTTTTATGTACATATCAAAGAGGTCAATCAACCCTAAAACAGACTCAATTATTCTCTTTGATACCAGGTTGAGGATTAATTAAAAAAGTTAAGATAATTTTTTTATGGATAAATTTAAGCAAATAATAATGAACAAAATAAACAAATATACATGATTATAATGATGAAGCAAGTGGAAGAGGCTCACATGCTGTGCAGACCCCACATAAAAGTGGGAATAGGAGACGGATGATGATGATGATGAATTAGGCCGATCTCAAATATGACAAATGTAGGTATTTGATTCTTTAAATAAAATGCAGTTTCTTAGAGACCTGTTATGGTTAGAGTGTACGAAAGGGTGTGCAGTCGTACAGGATGTTTTGATTAATATTTTTATGTCCTGTCAACACCTGGTTTTCATGATGTCAGGGTTTGGGGATCTTTATAAGCATCATTTAAAGCCATGTGACCATTTTTCCTGTGGGCGATATTTTCTAATTTAAAGTCACCTTGGTCACAGAACAGACTTTATGGAAGAGTCATAAGTTACATAGGTTATCTTCAGACCACTACTTGGTCACGAAACTTTACATTTCGTGACACTTTTATTTGCGCACCCTTTCCGACACTCTGACTCCTGTGATCCATCTCTCAGTAAAATGGAATATTGCATGTACCTTCCAGAAGACGAGGATGAAGTGCTGCCATCAGAGGACGACGAAGAAACGCTCGAGGAACTGGAACTCCTCGAGGATGACGTACTTGACAATGGTTTCTTCTTGTCTTTCCTCATGTCTTTTCCAGAGTCCATTTTCAACTGTAATTCTAATTCACGTTGCAGTTGCTGCCTTCGTTTCTCGAGTACGTCTGTATCCGCATACTCTAGGTCATTTTGATCCCAGTTGTCAATTTCACCATCGGGGCTACGGCCTGACCTTACAACGACAGTGGAATGCAGTCTGTTTTTCCCATCGTCTTTCAATAAACGCTTTTGCTCAGTGTCTTTTATAGCTGCGCGCTGCTTCGACGGACTAATCAACGTATGCGTAGATGCAAATTTACAACTTTTACCGTAAACACAAGTGCCGTGCTGGGACCACTGTCTGCAATGTTCAGTTGTTTTTTTGGCACTAGAGGAACTCTTCTTGGTTCCAAGACGCTCAAAAACACTAGGTCTATTAGCTAGATCTTTCGTTTTCGGGAGCTCAACAGTTATTTTTCTTTTTCCCTGTTTTGACATTATAAAGGAAATACATTTGTCTCACTTTAAATTAAAATCGATTGATAAAATACATTTCTACCGGCATTGCGTCCGCCATATTAAAAATGAATGATGAATGAATGAATTGAACAACAAAACAAAACAAATGAACTTGAACTGTGGAAGTGATGGAAATATTAAAAATCGTGTTGATTTAATTTCAATTCAAATCGATTTTCCTATTTTGATTTTTAACTTCAATGAGAGGCTAGGCTACCTGCTGTTATTATAGTTTTGCATGCTTGTTAAAACAACTTTCTTTAATAATTTTCTTAAGGCTTACCACTATCTCTTACAGCAGGGCAGACACGAGTGAGGAAGCGCGATAGCACAATCCACAGACATTTAAGACGTAAATAGACGGAAGGTATGCTATTACTTAGCGTAGCAAAAACACACACATGCAAAACTATGCAGCCTGAGCTGTATCTAGGCTAGGGTTAAGATGTTTACGATATTACTCTCAAAGATTTCAAGAAATGTATGAATGTTGTGTGGAGTGCATGATCTGAGATCATTTATACGGTATTCTACTCTATTATTTTTAGTATTCACCGATCCAACAACGCAGCTTATAAAACGGTGTCACGGCCAAAAATTGCCACGCTTTGCATAATATCTATGTGTGAGTGAATGTTGCTACAGGTGTAAAAAAAGAGATATCGCCATATAGATCCGAATACGTGAGAAAAGGATAACAACAATTACTTGCTACTTAAGTTTAACTATTATCTTATGTTTCGTCTGTTTACGTCTTATATGTCTGTGGCGCAACCCAAGCTGTAAGGCGACCTCTCTCTTGTACACTCGTTTTTAAGAGATGGCGGTAAGCCGCGTGTCATTCCTTCACAGAAATAAGAATACGGATTCTTTCTTTCTAAAGGACTATTCAAAATGGCGCGAATCCCGCGCGACTGTCGGGATGCTAGTCGCTCGCGCCAATTGGCTAGTAAACTTTTTCATGAAAATGTCTAATTCGTAAACCATTTCGAGGAATAGGCTTAGGGAACAGATTACATTAATCAGATCTTTAGTTAAGCAAGTATTTTTTAAGAAAATCGCAGAAAACACAATGACTTTCATTTTTTAGCAAGGTTGACGTATGACGTAGCCGGATAACTTCCGGCTATTCACATTTAATTTCTTAGGTTGGCAGCACAGCGTAGTGAATAAATATTTTTTGTTTGGTAGCGCTAACTAAGCGCTTCACGTACTTGTCACCCATGTCAAATGTCATCTCTGTTCAAGTAAACATAACCTAATTACATTCATTGATATATTATAATGAAGAAGCGCTGTCCAATTATTGAAAAATCAGATGTAAACGGATGAAGAGACTGCCGTAAAGTCCAATAAACAGGCCAATATGCAATAGATACGAGAAATGGGGTACCTAAATATTTGGCGATTGTAAAAAAAACAAGAAACCAACTAGCGGCTAGTGGTCCATCTTGACTTTGACATTTGACACTGACATATATATTTTTTAATACCTTAGTAAATTTTGATTTCTTGCAGTTCGAAATGGCCATTATAGCTGCGTGACGTCATCACTATAAAATCTTTAAAATTAAATTACAAAATAAATACAATTTTAAGAATTTTTTCGTTTAAATAGTATCTCCGAAATAGTCTATTCTATCAATAAAATATATAATATACACAATTAATTTTTTAGTTGACTAGCCAATTGCGTCATACAACTATTATGGACGTGTGAATGCGCAAATGGTCGCGCATTCACAAGTCCTTAATAGTTAACATAATTTCACAAGAACCACCAAAGTTTATTACTGTATAAATCCATAGTTTTTCCGCACTAATATATGATAAATATCATGTAGTTTTATCACATGATTGTGTAACATGCCTAAGAATTCAAATTTGGATAAAAATTTCTTGAAGTTTAGGAATTGACATCGATGCTGTCAAACATTATATCGATAGTTTTGCGTCCAAACGCTAGGAAGGTCCGCTACAAATAGGATACTGCATAATTAATTTGGCAATGTTCTCACGTTAAAAAAATCAATCATAGTGATGATGACATTGCTCGGCTCAGCACTATTTGGCAGGGCACACATTTATGACACACACACACTAAGAGTTTTCAAATTGGTCTCGTTTCTTTTACTAATCAGCCAAAATATTGACGTAGTCAAAAAAATCTAAATCTATGCTAGTAGTAAATAAATCTACGCGACTATAGACAAATGTACATTAGTCCAACTCGAGCTATCGAAAATACCGAAATTTTGTGATACGATTAATAGCTTCGAATTAGCGTAAAAAGTTCAATCAATAAATCGATCTATTTATTTGCATAAAAATATATGTTTACAAGGTGGTACGTTACATAAATTGTCCATATAGCTACATTTATAAAGTTACGTTCAACTATAGATATTACAAAACTATAGATATTATCAACATATTTCGATACCATCAACACAAAGCCTATCGATAGTATCGATCACGATTCAACTGATACTATTGATAGTATCGGTACCATCGAAAATAAATTTTCGATAGATTCGATAGTCCACCGCACAGACATATAAGACGTACACAGACGGAACTTATGTTAATAGTTATACTTATGTAGCAAGTAATTGTTGTTATCCTTTTCTCACGTATTCGGATCTATATAGCGATATCTCTTTTTTACACCTGTAGCAACATTCACTCACACATAGATATTAAGCTACGCGTGGCAATTTTTGGCCGTGACGCCATTTTGTAATCTGCGTTGTTGGATCGGTGAACACTAAAAATAATAGAGTAGAATACCGGTAAATGATGTCAGATCATGCACTCCACACAACATTCATACATTCTTTGAAATCATGGGAAGCATTATCGTAAACAACTTACCCTAGACTAGATACAGCCCAGGCTGCATAGTTTTGCATGTGTGTGTTTGTGCTACGCTAAGTAATAGCATACCTTCCGTCTGTTTACGTCTTATATGTCTGTGGTCCACCGATACTACGACTGATCCTAGTATTACGATACTATCGTTATAGCAACAACACTAGTTTTAGGTGGTCCCATACATATAATGAAGGTCGCTTTGTATCTTTTTCGTTGTTAGAATATATAATTTCGGTTTACCTGTAGTTCTTCGGATATTTCTTTGGACCATTCGCGTCAGTTTGAATGGCCCGGCGAGCAAATTTTTCGCGGCTAAATTTGTCAAGTAAAAGCAATATTTTAAAAAAAGAACGTGGCCGTTGTCATTGTCATTATTAATCTCCGTAATCATTGTTCCTTTCATGCCTTCCTTTCATAGGTACCTACCTAGTACACTATTGTAGTAGGGATGTGAGATTAATGGAATAGAATCGATTTAATAAAAATCGATTTTTCTTTATTCAATATTAATCGATTTGTCAATAATCGTTTTAATGAAAAAAAATAATCGATTCTTTTTTAAATCGACTTTTTCTATTATTTAAAATCCTACATGCTTTTCATATTCAAATAATAAATCTAAGAGATTCAAATTAACAATTAATCAGATTAAAAATGTTCTTTTAAACTTTCAAGGTAAAGAATAATGAAACCAAATATCATTATTAATACAAATTCTTAGTATCATTAAACGTTTTTTTTATAATAAAAATAAAATGAGCCCCCCAACAAAATGACAACCTTATTGTCGCAAAAAATAAAATACAAAACAAATCCAAAAAAAATTGTCACAAATTTCCAGCCCTATTTTACATGACTGTGACTTGTATTAAAATAAAATACTTACTTAAAAAACAATTTAAAAAAACTAAACGACGACATTATGGTCTCAAAAACAAAAATATAAAATAATTCTTTGTTAATTTTTTTTAACGTTTTTTATATAATCAACTTGTAAGTAATAATGCTTCGAGATTCGGCGCATAGATGGTGCTATTTATGAAAATCGATTTAATCGTGTAATTTATTTAATGGATTTATTAAAAAATTGATTAATATGACTTTGAAAATCGATTATAAAAAGTCGATTAAACGAAAATAATAATCAATAAAAATAAAAATCGATTAATAATTAACATCCCTAATTTGTAGTTTGTGCATTCATGGCGGCAAGTCGTCAAGTCAAATCCGGGGATTAATGTTATAGCATAGCAAAAAGCAAGCAAAGATACAATTTTTGTGATCAGAATTAAAGAGTACAAAATATACAACATTCTGTTTGTATTGGATTAGTCTAAATTAGTACTCTACTGAGGTGCTCCTGTCTTACTAAAAAAGCGCTCGTACTAAAATTGTGAAAATGCCCCTCTTGGATGGAAAAGAAATAGACATTTTTTTTGTAAGTACCGATGCTATATTTGCGTTGCGTTTATTACTGGCATGGCATGGTTTTACTCAAAATTATTTTTGTAAATAAAAACTCCGTAACATAGGCGATTTACTACCATTGGTGGCTCTGTTATCATATGCAGGTATACTGATGATAATTTTATTTTTTTCAGAGTGAGGAAGACTTACCTTATGAAGAAGAAATACTAAGAAACCCATTTTCTGTCAAACATTGGCTTCGTTACATAGAGCATAAGAAAGGTGCACCCAAAAATGAAATTAATATGATATACGAGAGAGCTCTAAAAGAGTTGCCTGGATCATTTAAATTGTGGTATAATTATCTAAAGATCAGGAGAAGTCAAATTCGTGGTCGATGTATTACTGACCCATGTTATGAAGATGTTAACAATTGCTTTGAAAGGTCACTGGTTTTCATGCATAAAATGCCAAGATTGTGGATGGATTACTGTACCTTTTTGACGGACCAGTGTAAAATAACAGTAACTAGAAAGGCATTTGACAGTGCTCTGCGAGCATTACCTATTACTCAACATCATAGAATATGGCCATTGTATCTAAATTTTTTAAAGAAACATGACATTCCTGAAACTGCCATTAGAGTATTTCGCAGGTATTTGAAACTTTGTCCTGAAGATACTGAGGAATATATTGATTATTTAATATCAATCAACAAATTAGATGAAGCAGCACTGAAGTTGGCTCAAATTGTGAATAATGAAAATTTTCAGTCTAAACATGGAAAATCAAACCATCAACTATGGAATGAATTGTGTGAATTGATATCTAAAAACCCAGATAAAATACATTCTCTCAATGTAGATGCAATTATAAGAGGTGGTCTCAGAAGATATACTGATCAACTGGGTCATTTATGGAACTCCTTAGCAGATTACTATGTGAGGAGTGGCCTTTTTGAAAGGGCAAGGGATATTTATGAAGAAGCTATACAAACAGTAACTACTGTTAGAGACTTTACCCAAGTATTTGATGCATATGCTCAGTTTGAAGAACTCAGTTTAAGCAAGAAAATGGAAGAAGTTGCTAAAAAGCAAAATCCTTCTGAAGATGATGACATTGACTTGGAATTAAGACTTGCTAGATTTGAATATCTCATGGAAAGAAGACTCCTACTACTGAATTCAGTATTACTGAGACAGAATCCACATAATGTTGCTGAATGGCACAAAAGGGTCAAATTGTATGAAGGAAAACCTCATGAAATAATTGATACTTATACTGAAGCTGTTCAAACAGTAGATCCTAAACTTGCAGTAGGAAAACTATATACCTTGTGGGTAGGTTTTGCTAAATTTTATGAGAAGAATGAACAAATAGAAGATGCTAGAGTAATTTTTGAGAAAGCAACTCAGGTTATGTACGCTAAAGTTGACGACTTGGCTTCAGTTTGGTGTGAATGGGCTGAAATGGAAATAAGACATGAAAACTATGAAGAAGCTCTCAAACTAATGCAGAAAGCAACAGTATTGCCAAGTCGAAAAGTTGCTTACCATGATGATACAGAAACTGTACAAATGCGCCTATACAAGTCTCTAAAAGTTTGGTCAATGTATGCAGACTTAGAAGAAAGTTTTGGTACATATAAATCTTGTAAAGCAGTTTATGATCACATTATTGATTTGAAGATAGCAACTCCACAAATTATTATAAATTATGGATTATTTTTAGAAGAAAATAATTATTTTGAGGAAGCTTTTAGAGCATATGAGAAAGGTATTGCTCTCTTCAAATGGCCCAATGTGTATGATATATGGAATACCTATCTCACAAAATTTCTAAAAAGATATGGAGGCTCTAAACTTGAAAGAGCTAGGGACTTATTTGAACAATGTCTTGAACATTGTCCACCTGATTTTGCAAAATCAATTTTCCTGCTTTATGCAAAGTTGGAAGAAGATCATGGTTTAGCAAGACATGCTATGTCAGTTTATGAGCGTGCTACAACAGCAGTTTTGCCAGAACAAATGTTTGAAATGTTCAACATTTATATCAAGAAAGCTGCTGAAATTTATGGAGTTCCAAAGACACGACAAATTTATGAAAAAGCAATTGAAACATTGCCTGAAGAAAAGGCTAGAGAAATGTGTGTAAGATTTTCTGAGATGGAAACTAAACTAGGAGAGATAGACCGTGCCCGCGCCATCTATGCCCATTGCAGTCAAATGTGTGATCCAAGAATTACAGCAGAGTTCTGGAATACTTGGAAGGAGTTTGAAGTAAGGCATGGCAATGAAGATACAATGCGTGAAATGCTTAGAATAAAGAGAAGTGTACAAGCTACATACAATACCCAAGTAAATATGATGTCAGCCCAGATGTTAAGCTCTGCTGCCCAAGCTGCTGGTACTGTTTCAGATCTTGCACCAGGAATGAAAGATGGTATGAGAATGCTAGAAGCGAAAGCTGCTGAAATGGCAGTCCAAAGTAAAGGCAATATTATGTTTGTTCGAGGCGAAACACAAGGCCTTAAAGAAAGTGCTGAAAAAGTTGTTAATCCTGATGAGATTGATATTGACGAGGAGTCCGAAAATAGTGAAGAGGATGATGGAGAAGTGGCTCCAGTTCAGAAAAAAGAAGTTCCAGCTGCAGTGTTTGGAGGTCTGATTCCAGATACAAAATAAAAAGGCTACATTATATATTTTCAATAATAAATCAACTTTTATTTTATAAGCTTAGTTACACTCCCTATTCACAAGCCACTTATTTACAACAGAAATCACAGAACACATTGTTTTAGATTATTATTAGATAACATAATGTTGGTACAATGATACACACATTACCCATTCATTATGAAACTTGACTTAAAAAACTTTTACTTAGAAAGTCTGCTAGTTCTTTTTGTGTAAAAAGACAAATTAGGGCATTTGAATCTTTTTTTACGCTTGGTTTTCAGAGTAACCTGCCTGAGGGTAACAAAATATTTACTAAAATGTTATAAATAGAAGAAAATTAATTTTAGAAATGAATAAAAATAGTCTCTGATTAATCTATTTTACACATTGCTTATCCAGGTTATTTTCTAAAAATAAAACAGAAAATATTCCTGATGCGTCGCCAGTCGCCACACACGCCCTGTTCGACGCGTCACTTTTCCTTTAAATTTACAGGGTAAAGTCAGGTAATTTACAGAAAACATGACATTTTCTCAATTTCTAATAGAGAAACCACATCAAAATTGATCTAGTCTCTTGACTGCTATGATTGATGCTACAGAACTACCATAGATCAGGATAAATATTAGTATTGTAAAGTAAAATAATTCTATGGGGGCTTAGAAAATCAATGGAAAACAGAAGCATGTACCTAAGCTGATAATGTTATTTTCTGTGTAGTATTCTTATAAACTGTGACATGCATTGATTCAGGAATGTGGATGTGGAAATTTATAATTCTATGGTTACGTGAATTTAGTAAATACTACTCGTAAATACTCCATTCTGTTACATTGGACGATATTAGATGCCTGGCAATTTCTAGCATATGACGCGGGTGTTACCAACTCTATTATTATACCAGTTATTATTATTACAAAACAAAACTACTTAACCATACTTGAGACAATTTATATGGGACCAATTTTAAACAAAATACAATCTTTTTCTCTGGATTTAGAAATAATAAGAGCTATGGGTTAACAAAAAAAAGAAGATATAGATATTTCTTAGAAGTTGGTTGAAAATATATTTAAATACCACCTTAAATGATTTATCCCGTTCTCTTTGAGACATATTTTAACATTATTAAATTTTACTTAATAAAAAGAGCTTTGATGATGTCAGCAAATAATGTGGTATGTGTGTGTGAATTTAAGGGCCAAATGATTTTAACATACCTTTTTTGGCACTGCTCATGTCCCGCTGTTGGGCAAAAGCCCTCTCACTCACCTTCCACATAACATAATTATTGGAATTTGTGATTCTTTTTTTAAAAGATATACTTACCAGTTAACAATAATTGTAAAAAAAAATAATTTCACAAAAATATCCACTTTTGGAAAAGTATACTAATTAGGTTTGTGGCATATTTTAGCAGCTTTATAATACAGTATATAGAAGCTTAAAAATTTTGTTTGAATACCTTTAACTATGGATTTAATAATGTCCTTTTTTATTTGATAGCCCATTTTCGCAGAAGGTACTTAATAGGTGATAGATACACAAGCAGAGCACAGCTATTATTCTACATTTTAAGAGAAAAATATGTGTCATAAATTAACTTATTCATAAAATCATGTGGACCCTCAATTTACAAACATACCATAACAGTAATAAAAACACAAAACAATATCTTATAAAAGAAACATGTCTAATAGATTCATATAACATCCCTTGGTGGTGTGATAAAAAATATTGAATTTGAATACATATTTTGTTGATCCTGTCGGTAATTGAAAAGAGTAATGTCATTTCGAACACCACCAAACATAATGAGTTCTCCATTACCTTTCACTAAGGAATACATAACTATTTCCTCTGGTGCCCCACTCATTTCTCCTAATCGAGGACATAGCCATGTAACATAATTATATGAGTTTCCATCAATAACACTGGAAATATCCATGACATGCATAGTTAAAGTGTTTCTTTTGATTTTCTTTGCTGCCGGTTGTCTTTCATTGTTCTGTTGAGGATTACGTTGTGGAGGTTCTGGCTCTCTTCTGTTTTCCAGATGAGCAATCTGTCTTTGATTAATGAGATCGTTTTCAGGTGGTGTAATATTTGATGAGTCACATGCAAATGCAGCCATTCTATACTTGTTGGCCTCCTGAAGCTGTCGGACTATTTTTATTCCTCTATTCTGAAAAAAAAACACAAATAATAAATTTAAGGTTTGATAGTTTAAGACTAATAAGTTCCATCAACAAAAAAAATATTTGACTATATGTGTGTTTTAGTTTGAACGCAAGATATAAAGAGGAATCTGACTAGGTATTTGGAAAATGTTAATCATTTTGTAAATGTACTAAATAAATATAATTAAACATGTATGCAGTAACGAAAACAAAATTTATCAGCATTTTACCTTATTTTTGTTTCTTCGCAATGCTGGATCTTTTGAAGAATTTGTACTAGTGTCTAAACCTTCTTGTTTATTTTCAGAGCTGGGCCCTGCAGAACTGTTATCTGGACTAGCATTTTCATTTGCATTAGTATGAACTAAATTTGGGTTTCTTGTCTGGTCATTACTTGGACCTGCAACAGGCTCATTAGATGCATGTACTTGCACTGGTCTTGCATGCACTTGCCTTGGTAGAACACCTCGTCGGCCATTTATATTTTGATCTCTGTCTAATGGCCTTTGCAAACTCTGTTCCACCCTAACTGCTACAGGAGCCCCTTCAGGTCGGCTTAAAGCTGACAAGCGTACCGCAGATGTGACTAAAGGCTTGGCACAGTTCCAACCATTTCTGCTTCGACTTAAACTAACAACCTTGTCTCCGACCCGACATGCAGGGTTGCACCATATATTTGATGCAGCCCATTCCTTATTTTTGACTGCAAGTTCTTTCCAAGTCCATGTTGGACCTTTCATAGTCAAAACCCAGCAATCACTGTAGACAAATCTATTTTGTAGAGTTTGCACACCACCTATTATCAATATTCTGTCTGAATCTAACTGGATAAGTGACTGAGCATAACGTGGAGATGGTCTGGGTTTTGTAGTTGGCTGTTTTCTCCATGTTAATGAAGGCATATCAAGTACCCAAACATCATTGGAACATTGTATTTCATGATTCTGAGCAGAAGCTACAACTAGACCGCCAAACACTACCATCTCATCCCCTTTCATACAGGCAGAGTGGCCTGCCATGGGTGGTGGACTATTCACAGAGTTCATAAGTATCCATCTATTGGTGTTAACACAGTAAAAGTGGATTTCATTAAACATGTATACACTCTGGTAGTACTGAGATGGTGAAGGATAAGTCCATCCACCAAATACTATCAAATTGTCTTTATAATGAACCATAGTTGTGTAGGCTTTCGGGACTGGATATGTCCCTGTCGCCAGAGGCCTTATCCAATGTCGTTTGGACAAGTCAAACCGCCACAGATCATTAAAAGCAGTAGCATTGGTTGTACAACCACCAAATATGTACATACTATTTTCCAGGACACAAGCAGCATGAGAAAATCTTTTTGTTATTGTAGGTACCATTTCTGCCGGACCAATATTCTTCCATAATATATTGAACTCTGCCACAGCTTTGTTTAATTTCATTGAGGTTTTGCGTAAGACATCTGCGGAGAAAATAACAATAAAAATTACTTTTGTAACAATAAGGAAATTTTGTGCGAAATTAATAATACCTAGGGTACATACTTTGAGCACAATTGTACCACCGTCTACATACGGCCATACAATTTTGGAGATCCATATATGGAGGTAAGAATCCTAATATGAACTCCAATACTTCATCAGGGAGATCTTCAACGGTATTCCGCAATGTATGCCGAAGCAAGGGTTGAGATATTACTTCCATTTTTTATCATTTGTGTAATATTATGGATAATATTGATCTTTAATTTTTAAACCCTAAATGATATTTTTCATTGCATTGGCGTAAGTAGGAAAATTGATTGTACACAAAACAGAAATCAAGAAACCACTTGACATTTTATTGCTGCTTGCTTGCTTTTTGAGAGAGTTGAAGTTTGATTGGGTTGAAGGAAGTGAAGATCGTTCTTGTCATTGTCAAGCACAATAAACATTGACAGTTTTGCTCAATGTTGCCGTTATTATAATTCAATTTGTCGACATATAAGACGTAAACAGACGGAAGGTATGCTATTACCTAGCGTAGCACAAACACACACATGCAAAACTATGCAGCCTGGGCTGTATCTAGTCTAGGGTAAGATGTTTACAATAATGCTTCCCATGATTTCAAGGAATGTATGAATGTTGTGTGGAGTGCATGATCTGAGATCATTTATACGCTATTCTACTCTATTATTTTTAGTGTTCACCGATCCAACAACGTAGATTACAAAATGGCGTCACGGCCAAAAATTGCCACGCGTAGATTAATATCTATGTGTGAGTGAATGTTGCTACAGGTGTAAAAAAGAGATATCGCCATATAGATCCGAATACGTGAGAAAAGGATAACAACAATTACTTGCTACATAAGTATAACTATTAACTTATGTTCCGTCTGTGTACGTCTTATATGTCTGTGGTCGCTACATGAGTTTTGTAATTAAAATCCACGGATCTAAAGTTAAAAGGGATACGCAAATGCATACAATAGGCTGACGGCAAAAAATTTGACCTGAATGCATTTCGTTACCCACCCCTCTCTATTTAACTGGTGATGTGTTAGGGTGTCCATGATTTGAAATCATTCGTGGAACGGAATGACGAATTGGCTAGTCAACTAAAAAATAAATTGTGTGTTTTATGTATTTCATTTAATAGAATAGACTTATTTCGGAGACACAATTTGAACGAAAAAATTATATTAATTTTTTTATTTAATTTTAAAGATTTCATAGTGATGACGTCACGTAGCTTTAATCGCCATTTCGAACTGCAAGTCAAAAAGTAAAAATATTTATGTCAGTGTCAAATGTCAAAGTCAGGATGGACCGCGAGCCACGAGTTGCCCCAGTATTCTTAAACATAACCAAAGGACGACCTTCATTCAAACTCATTGGAGGGCTCCTCAAGGAAGTTCTCGAACTTTCCTTGAAAACGATATTCTAAGGTGGTTGCTTGAGCAAAGTTCAATAAGGAACGTGACAGGTTATAATAACAATTCTAAGCACAAAAATAAAAATTACAAAAGGATAAAGTAAAAAATAAAATAAAGTAATGTCTACTAAATACCTAGGCCAAAAGTGGCAAAAACCCGATTTATATCCACTTTATTTTATTACAAGGAGGCTTCAAGGTGCCTCGCGACCAACCTTATATTTGACAGTTCGATACTCACCTACAATGAGAAATCATCTCAAGTCAAGAAAGCTAGTAGGTAGGTATCCACTAAAAATACCAATGAGGTGGAGTAAGGTTAAGTCGAGTTTGAGTGTAAGTATAAGAATATGGGTATTGGTCTCTTGCATGGAACGATCCATGGCCTCTTATTTGTTTACAATCGCCATGGAGTTAGTATATTAAACACTGACTGACTGACAGAACTGAGTAATTGGCTAGTCAACTAAAAAATAAATTGTGTATTTTATGTAATTTTTTGATAGAACAAACTGTTTCGGAGATACAATTTAAACGAAAAAAATCTTAAAATTATATTTATTTTGTTATTTAATTTTAAAGATTTTATAGTGATGAAGTCACGCAGCTATAATAGCCATCTCAAACTGCAACAAAGCATAAATTACTAAGGTATTAAAAAAATATGTATGTCAGTGTCAAATGTCAAAGTCAGAATGGACCGCGAGCCGCGAGTTGGTTGGTTTCTTGTTTGCTTACAATCGCCAAATATCTAGGTACCCCATTTCTCGTATCTATTGCATATTGGCCTGTTTATTGGACTTGACTGCCGTCTCTTCATTCGTTGACATCTGATTTTTCAATAATTGGACACCGATTCTTCATTATAATGTATGAATGAATGTAATGAAGATGTAATTAGGTTATTTATGGGTTATGTTTACTTAAACAGAGATGACATTTGACATGGGTGACAAGTACGTGAAGCGCTTAATTAGCGCTACCAAACAAAAAATATTTATTCACTACACTATGCTGCCAACCTAAAAAATTAAATGTGAATAGCCGGAAGTTATCCGGCTATGTCATACGTTAACCTTGCTAAAAAATGAAAGTCATTGGGTTTTCTGTGATTTTCTTAAAAAATACTTGCTTATCTAAAGATTTGATTAATGTAATCTGTTCCCTAAGCCTATTCCTCGAAATGGTTTACGAATTAGACATTTTTATGAAAAAGTTTACTAGCCAATGGGCTAGTCAACTAAAAAATTAATTGTGTATTTTATATATTTTATTGATAGAATAGACTATTTCGGAGATACAATTTAAACGAAAAAAAAATTTTAAAATTATATTTATTTTGTTATTTAATTTTAAAGATTCTATAGTAATGACGTCACGCAACGATAATGGCTATCTCGAACTGCCAGAAAGCAAAAATTATTAAGGTATTAAAAAATATGTATGTCAGTGTCAAATGTCAAAGTCAAGATGGACCGCGAGCCGCGAGTTGGTTCTTGTTTGTTTACAATCGCCAAATATCTAGGTATCTACCCCATGTCTCGTATCTATTGCATATTGGACTTTACTGCTGTCCCTTCATCCGTTGACATCTGATTTTTCAATAATTGGACACCGATTCTTTAATAAAATGTATGAATGAATGTGATGAAGATGTAGTTAGGTTATGTAGGGGTTATGTTTATTTGAACAGAGATGTTTATTCACTACCCTGTGCTACCAACCTAAAAAATTTAATGTGAATAGCCGGAAGTTATCCGGCTACGTCATAAGTTAACTTTGCTAAAAAATGAAAGTCATTGGGTTTTCTGCGATTTTCTTTAAAAATACTTGTTTATCTAAAGATCTGATTAATGTAATCTGTTCTTTAAGCCTATTCCTCGAAATGGTTTACGAATCAGACATTTTCATGAAAAAGTTTACTAGCCAATTCTGCAAATTCGCATAGAGGCAAGGTCGAGCCAAGCGAGATAGAAATAGTGGAGGAACCTGTCTCTTTCTAGCAAATACAAGCTTTATCACGTTGTTACTTGTGCAAAATGAATGACCATGCCCCTCTGGAAAAAAGGGGAAAGGTAGTACATACATAATTTATGCAGATTTTTTTTCAGACGCAATCAAATGTTCCAAGTGAGAAGGTGCTAACCTCCCAAGTAGTTTTGTGCATACTTTAAGGAAATTGGAGTCTAGTCGAAAATAACGTTTCGTAGACATGTTTCTACTATTGGCTTCCTTGGGGAAGTCAAGGATACTTTACTAGTGACCTTGGCTCCACTAAACAAACAGGACTAACGGCTGAACGTAATACGCCAAGTGTTGTCTACTCCAAGTTAGGCCGCACCTGCTGTTGCTTAACTCGCGTAATCGTCACCAACAATCACGTCCCGCTAAGCTATCTAGCTAGCTACCTATGTTCAGTATTTACGATTTTGTGCCAATTAAAAACATTATCATGGTTACCCTATTAAAAAGAGATAGATTCCTCCACTATTTCTATCTTTTTCTGCCCGGGTTTTAGGTCAATAAGCTCAGTCCTGTTTAATTTGTTAAGTCCATGCTATTTAGTTATGGTTGTTTGTTTATGGTGTACAGTAAATGTTCGTTGGCCGGGAATTTTCAATTAACTATTTTCTGAAATGGCTATTTAGTAGCAACAAACCCATTAATTTAAAGAAAAAAATAATACATTAATTAAATTACGTTGAATAAATTATACCTACTACAATTGTTTGCATAAATAAAAATCAAGTGGCCAATTGACAGATAACCTAACAAGAGGAATTAACATCAATATTATAAATACTGATATTTTGTACCTTTCCTGATTTTTTTAAGTGAACATGCAGTTATTAATTCAAGCAAGCCCGTTATTAGATAAACTTAGACATTGGCGTCAAACTATAAGCTTTAGTGAAGTTCATTTGACAACCTCTCAAAAGGTATGTTTATTTATTTTAATTCAAGCTAGCAGTAATATATTTGTACGAAGTCTAATATTTCAATCTTGCATTTTTAGGTTGTACTATGGAGTATTGGCGTAGTGGGTACCAGTGCAGTAGTAGTAGGAGTTTTGTCCCGGTATTTGGCTAGACGCAGAGCAAAACCAATGTTGAATCCCCGAATTCAAAGAGCTATCAACAAAAGAATCTCACGCATGAGAAGTCCAAACGGAGGTTAGTACCTAATATGTTAGTATGTCTACATTCATTACAATATATAATAATAATACTGGTCTTACAAATAGAGTTTGAAAGTGATGTTACTTAATTACACCGGAATCATTCCGAATAAATGATTTTATCTCATGGTCATAAATGCTTCATTCTTTAATAATCACTTAATTATTTGTTGGTTATTATCTTTTTGTTGCTGTAGTTTAAGTTATAGTGTGTTAGAAAATTCATTTAAATTACATGGACCATTAACACTGACTAAATTTTTAAAAAAATTGTTTTGATTTGGTGTTTCCTGAATGATCATTTTAGAAATTGACAATAATTATTAAATTCGAATTTTTATTTCATATAGATCAAAATACATTTGTACAATAAACAAATTTACAAATTAATTAATGTCTGAAAAGTTAGAGTTTGCCCAAATTTTTGCTTTCTCTATTTGTTGAAATCTAGAACTTTATTGGTGTGCATTTTAATGCCTCAAGTCCTAAGATTGCTTATGGATTCTATTGTTCCATCTGGAGCTAAAGGATTAAATAGATTAAAAAACTTACACTTGCAGGCATGGGGTCCGTAGCTAGCAGCGGAGGTCGAAGTAGTCCGCTTGGATTTAGCGAGAGGCTGTCTCTGGCGTCTGGGTCCATCGGATCCGGAGCAGGGGATGCTGCACCTCTATCTCCTCAGCAGCTTGGTGTCATGGGTAAGCAAGTATTATCTTTATTCCAAACCACTAGCAGATGTTGCCATCTGCCAAAACTTGCCCTTTTTCTAGTTATATATTTGTCATTCTTTCAAAGGAAATGAGTTCGAGGTGAACTTTGAAGTTAATTTAACCTTTTGTAACTTCTTCAAATGCTCTTAATTAGGTTTTTGAATAAAATAGCATTGAAAAAAAAAACTATGAGTTTGGAACACCTTTTTTGCAGCGCCATCTATTATCGAGTAGCAGTAACTTCTTCAATTTTATGCTTTTTTCCGTGTTTAGTTTAAACGTATTACCACAGATGGCGTGTTGTTGCGTAAAGTTTTATTTACGTTCAATTAAATGTATGTTCTTTATACATTTAATTGAACGTAAATAAAACTTTATATGGGGCCCGTTTGTTATAATAATATGACACAGCTCAAACGCTGATGTCAGCTCCTGTCCCGACTCTAACTGCCTCACTTCGACCCACTCTAAAATGCTTATGTTATACTCTTTGCTCTGGGGGTCAACCACAACGTCTTATAGCAGTATTATTTTAATATTACATCGAGTTTTCGTACCACAAGGTGTTTAAAACAAGCTTGAAACAATATTACTTTTTTCTGCGGTTTTGGTGACGTCACCTCTATTTCGTTCATTCAATTCGTACCATGTGTATCGTCTGATGTGATGCTAACACTTGATAAGTGCCTCAAATCCTTAATAACTTTTGGCACCTTTTTAGCAGATCGTACAAAAAGTGTTGTTTTGTTGTTTATTTTAAAGACCCCACAATAATAGACAAATCAGTAAAAAAGAGATAACAAAATTAAATTCATATACATTATGGTGATATAGTATACTTACTAGCTTTTTCCTGCAGCTCCCCCTGCGTCAAAAAGTAGCCTATGTTTGACCCCGGGTCTTCAACTATATTCATACAAAATTTCATCAAAATCCTTTCGGCGGTTTGGCCGTGAAAGGGTAACAAACAGACAGACAGACTTTTGCATTTATAATATTAGTATGGATAGGGATTAGAATATTTATCATTATAGTAGGTATTCATATTACGATATAATATAGATACCAAAACCTTGTTAGTTTTTCTACCACTCCACGTAGCCTGATTCTTCTGACTAGACTTGACTAGATTTCACCATCGGCTTAACTTAGCTCTAAGACTAAAGATATAAAAAATAATAGGGGCCTATAAAAAAACTCTGTATTTACACTAGTAAAACCCAACCCAGTCCAAACAACGAGTATGCCAGTTATAGAGTGCGCTAAGGCGCTATAAAATTGGAAAATGGTAGGTTGTAAGTGTAAATCTTAACTATTCGCTAGCAGTACTACTAACCCAGCTGGGTTAACTGGAAGATATTGCCTAGCAATAAGTCCGCCTTTGCTTCCTATGTTTAAGATTTAGTTATTGTACAATTATTTGTTCCTGTATGTGGGTAATAAAGATATTATTTTGTATTTTTATATATTAGCTTTTTAATTTAATCAATGTAGAATGACGTATGTATTGTAGGCAAAATGCAAGGCTCGCGCGATTGCTACATTCGCCACTCGTCTATAAGGCTCGTTGGTCTAGGGGTATGATTCTCGCTTTGGGTGCGAGAGGTCCCGGGTTCAAATCCCGGACGAGCCCTATTTTTTCTGTTTATGTATTTTATACATATTTTTAAGGGTTTCGTATACAGTGCCTTTGAAAGACTCCGCTATCGATTTCGTTTGTATAATATTTCTTGCTCCTAACAAACATAATATGTATAACAGTTTGACTTTATACAAGTTAAATCTTTTGTCAAGGGTGTACTTTTCTGTCCTTCCGTTTGTCTGTCAGTATACTAGGCATATCCGGTAAAAAGGATTCCCACACTTCGGGAAATAGGTGTGATTATATATAACTATGTATGTAATTTAAAGTATTTGTTTATTATACCTGCGAATATACTCGAGTGTTATAGTTTCTTCCGAAAGAATTGTTAGGACAAATAAATTGACCACTGCCATAATCTTCACATGTGGCATGGTTAAAGGCAGGCCAAATTGGCTACCTATTAGGTACCGGGTTGTTGGCGGCGTAGAACCACCACACAGTAGACTTAAATATTAATTCACCATCTTAAATTCATATTTAATTCACGAGGAACCGTCTCAAAGAGAGTCCAACCTTGCACTTGGCTGTATTTGTTCACTTGAGGTTCCGCTAAATATTTTGCTTTTCGAAAGGGTTCCATCACCAAGTTTGAAAATCGCTGTTAAGAGTATTGCAAAAAGTTTAACGGCCCTTCCGTGACTATTTCGCAATTAAAGGCTTTGAACAATAGGAGCTGTACATAACCCGGGCACCCACGGGATCATGTTTAGAACTCCAGACACGTACGCTCTACGCACCGACCTACTGACACAGCGGTGCGTCGCGCCGCCGCTGCGCCACGGGATTACAGCTCGATTATAAGACTAACTCTACGTGAAATATAGGCTTTACTATTTGTCCTTATTACAACTAACTTTTGCCTGCGGCTTCTCACGCGTACTTAAATCTCATAGAAGTAGTATAAGTACTATTTCCATGATGAAAGGTACTCTATGTCCTTTTCATTAGTTTAACTTTTCAGGAAGATTGGTTATGCAAGTGAAGGTAACAAACAAATAATCAAATTCATGGAATAGGATTTCGTAATCTCTACGAGAGATTCCTACCATGACAAATTGTATGCAATAGACACAAATATTACGCGATATGGCTATGTTATTTAATATTTAGCTAAGTTGGATTCGCGCAAAATATTTCTTATCTTAGCATTTTTTCGGTTGCATATCAAGCAGCATGTCTTCGGAGCCCAGCCAGACTCAGGGTCTCTGCTAATACGGAAAATCTTATTTTTTTTCGCTAATCTAGGTGGTACTATGTATTTCAGTAGACATCCGCCATGTTTTTCGAGATATCTTTTACTGGATTGTATCTTGCAGTATGGAAGATTTAAATATGGCGAATCACCGGACAATAGAGGTGGCCAAGTAATTTAACTTGATAAGAACATACTTTTTACCTTTTTTTATAGTCCCCGCTCCTTGGACATGTTATTGATGATGGGTAACTGATGAATGAAGATGCGAGAATGGTACTTGTAATAAAGTTGAAAAGATTAGGGATGGTCCGTTTTCCGTGCTTTATAATTGGCCTGTTAGTAGTGTCAGTACGAATATTTTTTATATTTTCTTGCTTTCCTAGGTTATGAAGAAAAAAAGATGAGAATAATATTTTGCTATAAAATAGCGGTAACAGAATTATATTCCATGTAACTTATCTATACTATGATATGGAAATGTATGTATGACTAATCTACTAGCTGAAGCTATGCCCACATGAGAGAGTACAACAAAGTTCAGCTATTACTTACTAGATGGCGTTCTGTGTGATATTTGCGAACTTGCCTTGTCTACGTTACATTATTTTGCCAGTCAGACGGATAAAATAAAGTGTAGGTTCCGACTTTTTTATTTAACGAAAATTATTTTCGTAATGAAATAGTAGTGAGTGTTAAATATAATCTCTACTGTTATTTCAGGCTCTTCGTCAGCCGGCTCGTTGGTCTAGGGGTATGATTTTCGCTTAGGGTGCGAGAGGTCCCGGGTTCAAATCCCGGACGAGCCCAAATACTTTTTGTTAAAGCATATTTTATTTTAACCACAGAATACTAATAATACTACTACGCAGAGTTCTAGATTAAAGTTTACGATATTTAATAAATATATGATTAAAATATCAGTATGAAAGTATCATACTTATCAAGTATTAGCTGTTTCCCGCAGCTCCGCCTGCGTCAAAAAGTAGCCTATGTTTGACCCCTGGTCTTCAAATATATTCATACCAAATTTCATCAACATCCGTTCAGCGGTTCGGCCGTGAAAGACAGACTCTACTCTATACTAGAGTTAATTATTTATTTTTGCCACTACTGTGGTAGTAAGGTGCTGTCCACTACTTATTAAAACAAAATTATGTATTTTACATTTTTCTTTAAATAAACAAAAACGTTCCGCGTTAACTCGTACTTGTTCCCACCCCGTCTGTGCCTTTGCACCAGTTCTCAAACAGTCCCCCATGAGGGGTCCCTGGGGAAGACTTCGCATGTCCTTGTCAGTTCGTCTCGTTCTTGCACGTTGAGAATAATTACAGTGCCTCCAGCCCACCTTTGAGCACGTCGCCTGAAATATCTTCTTCACAAAGGGACCTGAATGCGCCTCGGGTGAAAAGAAACACCCACTATTTATGTAGCGCTTTCTTACCAAACGGTTTTTTATTGTTTTTACGGGTCCGTGGTGAAATGGCAAGACGGAAATATTTTGTTTTATGTGGATATGATTTTAGTGTTCCATTTGTTTTAATTTATTCAAAAACTTTAATTTAATACTTTGGTGAATAGGTAAAATAAAACCTTGTAGACGCTTACTTTGATGGGCATCAAAGTAAGCGTCTACAAGTCAAGTAAGCGATCATCACCTGAGAACCAAGTGGATTATTTTCATGTGATTTTGAAAAAGTGTGCCATTATACGCACTTATTACGCACCTTATTTTTTCCAAGCCTCAAGGCCCTCAAGGTGTTTATCCTACTGCTGCAAAAAGGGTGGTTTTCCTTTTTTTTGTAAAATTAAATTTATCGCTCAAATACTATTTTTTTTTTTTTAAATAACCGTATCTAATCAAAGAGCCTAAATTGACTTGTTCATGTAAATGGGCGAAGAGAGATGAAATTTAATATCGGAATATAATTTGTATTCACGTATAGAATTAAAATAGTTGGCCTTCAGCATTGTTCTAGGCAGAATATCCATTCATGCTATTATTTATTTCATAATTTATATTAAATTAGAACCCAACGACCGCAGTAAAGTTGTCAATTTCAAATTTGTTACATGCAGTAATTACCGTAGCATGTGCTATGCATTAATGTATCACATCACATGTGCTGTTTAGCAAATCTGTGTCTAAATAGGTGGCAAAAGGAAATTAGTTGTTGTACTTGTTAGGAGCTAAAAATCCAATTTAAATTTAAATGAAAAATGGTTTTCCCTAGTGCTTACAACATGCGCGTGAGCCTTCAACAAGGGCGTGAAAAATCCCTGGTGTTGCAGGCGTTCATAGGCTACGGTAACCACTTAGCACACACATCAGGAGGGTCGTACGCCTGTTTGCCTACTTAATTGAATTAAAAAAAATATAATAATTATACTTACATAGCTAGATTAACTTAAACACAGATTCCGTATTTCTCGTGTGCACCAGCCATGTGTAAATTTGTGTGCATTGCAAGCCTTTTGTGTTGGTTCAGCGAGAGTTACAGAAACGCATTGTGCTCGCGAAACCGAATTGTTGAACCCTTTGCCTGATTTATGTTCCATTATTCTCGTTACTTGTACTTGTATTTTCCACTGAGCTCCAACTTTTATATTACAATCGCGCCGGTCGTTGCCGCCATCTGTCGTCGAATAAATAACCTCAAGGAAAAGGAATTTCTTCTTTAGCCTGAGACGGGAGTAGAGGTGAATCGTGTTACCAGCTTGCTGAATTGAACAAGCACGATCGCAGTGTAAAGTTGAAGAGAAAGGTCAACAAAACATGTCATGTGAATAACGTACATATGATGGAAGTTCTCGTGACTAAATACGTACATGTCAAATATTATGATGGCCTCCCTATCCATATTTACGTTTACTATTTGCATCGATAGTGTGTTAATCGTAATGTTACATAAATATGTAGTTACTAGTTTTGCCCGCGATTATTAATATTAATTTCCATTGAATAGTGAGTATACTCTAGATGTCCTTCTCGGTGCTTTTCAATGTATAAGTATGCGAATTTTCAGGAAGATTGGTTCAATAGATGAATTGAAGAGGTAACAAACAAAAATACAAACTTTAAAAGACCGTACTATTATCTAATAATATATGGATTTATGTATACCCAATCTCATAGTTGGCCTACTTCTCGTACTTTTATACATACAATTTACAAGCGAGATGGGATGGCCCACTGCTTTTAATTCGGCCTTTAAAGGCTATTCCTTGTTTTTATAGCCGCATACCGAGGCTCTCACTCCTCAAACAGCCATATCGATGGAACGAGCGGTTTTTATGCGTCTCGTGTGTACTGGCTCAAGGCAAGGCGCACCCCACGGCTATGAAATGTCAACGTTGCCGTCCTTGCCGTGAACGTTTACTACTATGGCATCACCTTGTTAGAATATAATAGTCAAATAGCGAACAAATATACATACAAGAACTGGAAATTCCAATAATATATTTTGGTTACAAGTTTTTTCGCCTTTCGTCAATGGACTCACCTCAGATTATAATACCTATCTAAATTCCATGATAAGGATATGGATATGCGTGCTAAAGGACCCTCTACCAGGGATTGTTTCGATCTAGCAGGGCCACGTGACCTAGATGAAAAAGCCTAGTGGCAATGCTTAGTTTGTTCAATGTACCTCACGAATTTACTAAAAAGATCCTACCTACCTCAACGGTTCTGACAGAAATTAACAAAATCAATCGTCTATCCAGCGGGGCCCTCGGGGCGCTCGAAGTACATATAAATAATAGTGATCAATACTTGTAGCTATGTACACCGCGATTTATGTATCAACTTCAAAGAACCTTTAAAAGAAAGCGAGAAATTCAGTAAAATAAATACATATATTAAATAAATATATGGTTATTAAAATCACCTGTAACTAAATAACGATGTATGTTTGTTACGCCATGCTTACGTACAAAATGTAACAAAATCTAATAATAACAACTAACAACAAAAACTGCTAGTTAATGAGGGATAGGTGATAATGAGAAGAAGGGCGTCGTGAATACTAAACTTGTTTCAGTATAATTAGTATTCAAGAAGAAAACCCTTTGCTCATAACTTTCTATTTGTAAACGAACTTTTAATTCTTTTATTTTGATTTATTTTATAACTTGTAATATTTTTTATAAGTAGGTAGTAATTCATTAAATTAAACTATTTTAATACGGTTTTATCGCGTTTATTACTTATTTATTTACACCTGACGTTTCAAACACTTTACAGCGTTCATGGTCGCAGGCAGACAACGTCAGGTGTAAATAAATAAGTAATAAACGCGATAAAACCGTATTAAAATAGTTTAATTTAATGAATAACAATCGCGAAAACATAAGAAAACAAGTAGGTAGTAGTTAGTATTGAGTAAGAATTACACCAGAAGTAAGAAAGACGCATTGCCGGCTCCGTAGATATCTGTTCAGTTCAGGTCCTTGAGAGCATAGGTCCCTTTGAATGGATAATGTCGTAGTCACTAGGAAAACCCTAGCCTATCACTTGTTAGTTATTTTATGCGAGAAATTCTTCTTCCTTTACATAATTTTGTATTATTTTGCGGTGACATAAAAATGTTAGCGATGCTAAATGACTACCAACAGAAGCGTCGAAGTAAAAACCAGAGATCAGGCCATAGACTGCAATCCAATATACTTGATGAACGATAATTCAACAGGTAATAGAGAGAGCTGAGAGAGAAAGTGATATAATTGATCAATTTTCTAATCAGACGTTTATCTTTGTATCGAATACTTTTTATTGAATATGCTTAATTTTTCTTTTCCCTTTTTACTTTTTTTACCTTTATTTTCTTGTAATCCTGTTACCAATTTCACAGAAATTTGCATTATCACATCACCTCCCGCAGTTACTAAAGACTACTCGTAGACCATTGAATAGGACTAAACATATAAATCCTATTCAATCCAATGTAATAATAATGTAATTTCCTAATCTGCTTGGACCACTGTAATTTGTTTTGTCGATTTATTCAAATGATGCTACAAAGAGCCGTGTTCTATTTACCCATATTCCTGTAATTTATTAGTATTTATATTCATTTTGTCTTTATCTTATAAATATAATTAAAAAAAAGTTGAAGGCCTTGTATGTCGCGCTAATCTTTGAGACCAGTGGTTGTCCTTTCTTATTGAACATATTGAAGACAATTTTTTTACATTATCTTAATAAATTTATTTGTGTAGAAAAAGTTTAACGCTAAATTGAAAAGACATCAACGCGTTATAAATGCAATTACTAGTTATAGGTGCGAATTTTTGACAATTTTTTTTAAAACCTATTATAAAACTCATTTATACTAATATTTGTTATCGTATATTTCTAAATCATAAGTGTAGTTTAAAAAAATTATTAAGAGTGAAAAAATTATTTACCGATTTGAGTTCATAATCATCACTCTATAAAAACAGAAAATAGGAATAAGATATATTAGAAAGCCAATATGGACCCATACGTAGCGATGAACATTCTTCATCTGTCGCTGCGAACTTTAGGTCCTGTGCTGAGAATAGTTAACTACTACATCTCATTCATATGTCTAATGCTATTAAAAATAGGTGTTTTTGGACACAAACTACTGATGATCTCTATACTTGCGCCGTCCTCCCCCAGCCACTATAAAAACAGAAAATAGGAATAAGATATATTAGAAAGCCAATATGGACCCATACGTAGCGATGAACATTCTTCATCTGTCGCTGCGAACTTTAGGTCCTGTGCTGAGAATAGTTAACTACTACATCTCATTCATATGTCTAATGCTATTAAAAATAGGTGTTTTTGGACACAAACTACTGATGATCTCTATACTTGCGCCGTCCTCCCCCAGCCACTATAAAAACAGAAAATAGGAATAAGATATATTAGAAAGCCAATATGGACCCATACGTAGCGATGAACATTCTTCATCTGTCGCTGCGAACTTTAGGTCCTGTGCTGAGAATAGTTAACTACTACATCTCATTCATATGTCTAATGCTATTAAAAATAGGTGTTTTTGGACACAAACTACTGATGATCTCTATACTTGCGCCGTCCTCCCCCAGCCACACCGTCGGGTCTTGATTAATGATCGTGTTGATAAACACGCTGAAATCTTTCGTCAACCATCTACATGCCACGCTAAACAACGAGACGACATATACCATTTTAATTGGCATTTAAGTCGTCTCCTCCACAAGTAGGGCATCTACCGGAATGGAACTTTGATGTTACTTACATATTGGACGATTATCGAAACTAAGTTTCTTTCTTTCAATTAACTGGCAAGGAAATGTTATAAGAAAAGGAACTACTGAGAACAAAGGGGGACAAATTGGCATTCCCAATTTTGAGACTATATCGGATTATACCATTCTAGATTTTATTTTTGATTCTCTTTGAATTATTTTTTAATGTTATAAAAGAGCGAACAGGCTGCTTGGCAGGTGGGTAGACATGTGGACGTGGATTATATTACTATATACATGCTATCAATTAACTTTTTTGACCTTTGATATATTAAATCGTAGTAGCGTAGGACTTGTAAATAAGGAAGAAAACAAAGACTTAGATTTATTACTTGCCATAACTTTAAAGATGTCACGTCCCACGCATCTACTTATTAGACAGTAAACACACATAATTTGCATCATAATGATCTGTTGTTGATATACTGTAAATGTTGTATAATTTACATACTACGTGTCGTACCAAGATATAGTTACTACACCCACTAGCATAAATTACAGAATATATGCTATAAGCTATGCCCCGCGGCATTACTGCCTGAATGAGTAAAATTTTAAAAAGTTGCAATTTAATGTAAAACTTGAGCATCTAATAAATAATAACATCTCTTTTCTTCCCATAGGCTCTATTCTATGCAGTATTCTCTGTCTTAGTTTCATGCACTCCTAGCACAATTTCTTGTGCAATTCATCAATCTCTCTTAAAGTCTTTCTCTTGATTTGTTTCCATTTAAATTAATGATTGTTCCAAAAAAATTCTAATAAACTTCCCTTAATTTGTCCATGCTACTCTGCATAATGTAGCATCTTTATAAAGTTTATTCTATCAATCCATTGTATTCATGATATAGTTCATAGTTGGATGGTTTTCTTTGTTTGAGTTAGTGAAAATAGCATTTTATACATCCTCTGTTGCTATTGTGTTACCTCCCTCTATCAAATTGCAGACACATTAGGCTCCGTTTACAAAGTATAGCAGACCACACGGCGCCCTTATTCCCCTCCATTTAGACGGGGTTGCTTAAACCCCAGAAGCAAGGCTCCCTGTCTTGTCGGATTGTCTGTAATGTGAATGTATCAACCACGATTTTACATGTATGTAAATACTAGTCTTGAATCGATCATAACAAGTGACACTAAAATCTTTTTTCCGGGATGAAAGGTACTTTCTCAGTACACCAACTACGTATATGCGAAATTTCAGATAAACCGTTTCTTTGAGATAACAGTTTGGTAGATGTAACAAATGAAATAAGAATACAAACACACATTCACCTTCATAATATTAGTTTAGGATTAGAAACATAATAATTTTGTACCTATCAGCACAGAATTATTAATAGTACTAAATCAGTCAATTGATATTTGTAAGGTATACCTTACCTTAAATCTCAAAAAATTATAATAGAGGAAAGTTCTATAGCGTTTAACAAAATTCGTATTTGGAGAATGTTTCAATGAGGAGGTTCACAAAACAACTAGTCGAATGTTGATGGAGTAATATTATCAGAATTATTATAAATAAAAATGTTGGTAAATAATAAAGACAAATAGATCTCAATTACACTTTAATAATGAATTTAAACAAAAACTTACTTGGAACATCACAATTATGCTTCGCAAAACAATGTTGAAGTTATATTGAGATTCATAGATTTGATACTCGATCATTTGGGCGCATACAAGACAATGGAACATACCATACTGATTGCCAAAACAAATTGGAACAAGTGAAAAAAAGCAATCTTTAAAATATTACAAAAAAAAAATAGATTTTTGGAAATTAGTAATACTAACATCAATTTACAACATTACTTTTAAGCCAAATATACTATGATCAAAAAAAGAAATTATAATCTATGTATGATTTTAATCACTTAAGCGATAAATGGTACGCTAGGTGGGACATTGATGTTATAAATTAAACAACTTTTAGTGAGACTATAAACTAATCCAACTAAGGTACATCTGCGAGATATGGGGAAATGAATAACTACTATCGTAAGGAAAACACAGAATTTGACTATGTTCACGCAAATATAATAGGTATATGGATGATGTCGAAGTAACTTCACATACATAAGGCGAACACTTATTTTCGATATCTACCCATACAAAAATATTATCCATTTCTTTACACCTTGACAAAACCGCTAAGCACAACGACACAGTTACGCTCATTTTCTAAGAATTTATCTAATATTAGTGATATAGTACGGAGGGATGATTTTTATTTATTTGTGAATGTTATAAACTAGCAGATTGTAGTCTTATAGTAAATACAACTTTGGCAATTATTAACAAAGTTATAACCATAATGTTTTTAACATACATAAATCTTGGTCGTGATGTGAATTGGATCGCATTTTCTCTGCTCTCGGAAAATCTGACCCCTATCGGTTGGTTAATGTCGGCTAAACTTTAATCTAAGTTTGGTTTGGGCTGGATGTTGTCGTGTCGATTCACTCGGGCCTCTACTTCTTACATTAAGATTAAAACAAATAAATTAATGTCTATAAACACTAAAACTTTTAAAATAATAATATCTCATGATTCTGGATTTAAACTCTTGTAACCTAGAACTAAAAATAACAAAAATACTTAGTAGCCACATACAATAACAGTATTTCCTACACTACTAATCATACTGAAACTGAAACATTGAATCTGTTTATGTACTAATTAGACATAGGATTTCTTGAAACTGTCAATATTTTTTTCAGTAGTTGGGGTAACTCTTACATTTGTATAATTATGTAACTTTTAAATTACTTTATTAATACTAGTGCGTTCGTGTAAACAAAATATTGATCTACTTTTCGTATTGTAAAACATACTTCTATTGTATTAGAAAAACCACATATGTATAGAAAAACTTCAAGCATCTGTTACAATCTATACGATACGATATTCGGAACGTGAACTCATTGTATAATTCTCATAAAGTGTCATTGGTAACAGCGTCGTTTTTCAATCAATTGTTATACTCTACCTATGATGTTACAAACCTCCAAAATAATAGTAACGACAAGGTTGCATGTCGCTCTGCGACTTGTATTCATACCGAACTATATACAAAATTTATTTACAGTTATGTGATAAAGTTTTGCTTTTCGTTCTATACATAAGAAATAATCACATAACAGGAATGTCGAAACAAATATATCTATGCTATTTACAAAAATTTGGACCGGAGAGTAAACTAAATACGTTTTTACAACCTGCTTCCGGTCTTTAAACAACAGCAATGAAGCTTAGATTATAATGTATATCAACGATCAAGCAACTATATTAGTATATTTAAGATCAGTTTATTTACAGAGGAACAAACTCCTTACAGTTTCTTTAAAGTAAAAGCGAGAACATTGGAATAATTAGCGCAAGAGAGGCTATTTTCATATTTGCATCATTTGGTTTGCTACTACCCAGCCCACCTACTACAGCGCTATTTACTTCTTTAACAGGAGGTGCCTTCACCATGTTACCATCATTCAGCATGTTATGTTCATCGAATTTCTGTTCAGGTTTCTTTAGAGGATTGGCGATATCATTTTCTTCGTCTATAGCTGGGGGTATAGGCGGCGGCGTCGTCGTAGTAGTGGTTGTCGTCGTAGTAGTAGTCGTTGTTGTCGTCGTAGTTGTAGGAACAAGACTATTATTTGAGATAAAGTAAACTTCGCCGTAAATGGCTTCTACTTCTAATGTATTTTCAATTCGTTCACCTCTCATTTGTCTGACTCTTGAATCGTTGTCATAGTAAGTTGTCAACTGACCGGTATATTGGACATCGCGTTGTGTACGATTTCCTCGTAATGTAACGTTGCAAGCAGTTCCTGGTTCCAACCATTTTTCTAATTTGAATAATTTGGTTACATTGTCTGTAAAGGGATTTGCCCATTCGATTTTCTGTGTTTCAGTGCTCTCAGCCATAGTTATAGTTGTATTTAATCCAATTGCAATACCATGACCGTGGCCCCACGACAGTTTGTAATTATAGTCATATTCGATTTCTGTAGCACGCGTTGCTGCGACATCACCGTCATTTGTCAAAACGCGCTCAGCTATTATTTCAGGGTTTGATTGACGGATATGCTGAGTATTTAAATCTAATACCACATTATCTAATTTGTAACTTACAGGTTCAACTTCGACTAAAATTTCTCCAACAGTTATGGGATCTAAGTCTTTCTCATCTTCATCAAAAGTTATTAACATTCCAATATCGCCTTCAAAAGATATCCTTCCAATATTATATGTAAAGTCACCTTCCGATGGCGAACGGCCAATAAACACAGAATCTACAGAAGAATCTACCACCACGCCACCACGAGGTTTTGGAGTAAACTTTTTCCAATTGTGCCATTCAATTAGTGACGCGTTTTCTATATTTTCAAGAACTTCAAATATATCATAACTTTTACTTCCTGAAACTGCACATGAGGTATATTCTGGTCTCAATTGTCCCAAAAGCATTTCTCCTTCATGTCGCGCTCTGCACAAGTATATTGGACCTGGAAAATTTGTAAACTTTAAAATCCAAACATTCTTTGAACTAATTATTTTTAAATAGGTGGTTAGTAAAGTAACCAACTAAACCAGAAAGACTTTAACCATTTAAATTGTAAGAACATTAGCCTTACCTTTGGAAGAATGAGCTCCAGCTATATAATTATCCTTGAATTCTTTATTCATGTAAGTCCATTTAAGTGTGCTAGATGTGACGACTTGCTTTAGTTTATCGTTGTAGAGGCCGACTCCAGCTTCCCCTAGTACAGAAGATGCTAAGGTGGCTGTCAACAAGACCAGCCACCAACCACTCTCGACATTTCTGTACTTCTTCATTTTGCGATCTGGAACAAAAGAGAAATAATATCAGGATCGTGTGATATTTAATAACCGTGTAACTTATAATTGTCTGAAATCTTCCGATTATATGTAAGTAATTATAAGTTTCATGACCAATTGTATTTTTCATAAAATGAAATGAGAAATACTAAATATATTTTAAAATTCTGCAAGAACGCTTGTGCTATGACGGCTGGAGTGCAAGCTGAAATCGGCCCAATTACGAGAGAGACTGAGCGGAGTCGCCTTACTCGCTAAACCTAAACACTGATACAATATAGATACAATAAGGCTGATAAAAAGGTCAAATCGGAAGGGACGCACTTTACCTTCCTCTATTTTCCAGACGATTTTACTCAGACCCTCGTTGTTGAGGGGCGAATGTCACGAGAAAAGGTAGAATTTATACCAAGATTTACTCTTTTTTGTTTACGTTTGCAGGAAACACTGTATTTTGTTTGTCAATTCTATCTAACTTTCGCATGAACCCTCTACATAATCAATTTTAGCCGTATTTTCTAGAATGTATGGCCTTGATAGATATCAAGTATTCTCTTAAATGCATTTGCATATCACGTCAACATAATTATTTTGAAGTGATACTCTAACTATGATTATTTTCTAACAAATAATTATTCTTTTACAGGTAAGTCTTGTGATTGAAGACTTTTTAAGTACATTGGTAAGAATGTTTTAATTTTTTTTTATTTGTAACCATAGTACGAAGATGTTTTATTGTAACAGAAAATATGAAACAAAAATCCAACTCATTTTTACGGTAGACTGGATTCTTTACAAACAAAAATTGTAATACTTTTTCCAGCCTACTAAATACACTACTTGGTAATAAACCTCGCTGGCTTCATTATGATAATTAAAAGTACAGCGAGTGAAGTTTATAACATCAACTCAATATACCATTTACAATAACTACTGATACGTATCTGTATAAAAATTATGTGATTTTTGGGTAGTTTTGTTAGTAAAAATCGTCAAGCACGAGCCTGTAAGTCAGGACTTGGGACTAGTCAACTTATAAGCCAAATTTTAAGACAAGATCAAACTGAATATATAGTTTTATTTAAACACAATATATTTATATGTGTTTTGAAAATAATCATTTGTAAAAATATACATATATTTAATATTTAATTTATTTTAACAAAGATTTAGATTACCTATATGAATACTTAGATGAATACTAAAAATAAATGTTATGCAACACGGATGCGGATTGCGGATAAACGAATTATATGAAACATATTTTAATAGTACGCGTATAATAAATATTCAAATTATATTCGAATTGCATCATAATTGAATGTTTGGTTTAAAAAAATATTATTGTGCTCTAAACGTTAAATGTGCCCGTTATTTTTATGAGGCTACAGTAATAGATTTCAAGTGTAGCAGGTTCGACCCGGAAGGTGAAATATAATAACTCACAGTTACAATACTGCCATAACGCAATGGAACCATAAAATTCAATTGAATAAGTTCAATTGGAGATTGACACGGAACATTCGTTCGATTTAAATCTGGAGATGGACTGCACACTACATTCTTTTTTTCCCGTTCATTTTAGCCTAACGTTAAAAACTACATGTAAATATTAGTATAACAGTTATTGATGTGTGCAGTGTTATTGATTAATGGTTAGTTTCCAATTTTCGTCACCAAAGATACCTAGTATTAGATTTATGCTAGCCATAGCCTAAGTTTTACTATTATAGAAAAATATACAATATTACTTTAGTAGCTTTTTGTTACCAATAGCAACATAAATCTAGCATAGAGAATTTATTGATTACTAAATATCAGGATAAGTTTTGATGTTTATAGACTAATAGACAGGCATTTCTAAGCTTGGTATAAAACTCTTCTCGTTGACTATACTAAAAAGAAACAAAATGCGATAAGATTACATAAAGGCACAATTTTGTGTTATCATTAGTAATAAACGTATGTAATAATTTCTTTATTTATATTAATTAGGTCATGTTACAAAAAAGTATCATAGGTCAAATACAGATAAGGTTGGTAAAATACTCAATAGATTGTACGTACCATGTCTTACCGATATATATATCGGTAAGATGTATATATTTATACGATTACTACTCTCTTCACCTTCGTTTCTATGCCAATACTAAAAGTTCATTATATAAGCTACATTTAAACTTTATGATTTTGTTTGTAACTTACATTTTGTAAGAAAACATTTTCTTTGATTTATCTATTTAGGTAAAATAATTTAATTTAATTTCCACTAAGAAAGTAGTAAGTAGGTAGAAGTAATAAGACCTGTAATTACTAAATACTGGTAAAGGTCACATGATTTTACTTTTAAAATAGTAAATACTCGCCTTATTATAAAAAATATCTTTGAATTGCGTAAATAAACTAAGCTGTTAATTTAGTTCTACAATATTGAAATTGCGAATTCTGATAAGTTCTTGGTTCGATAATTCGATATGTAGGGCAAACCATTGTGCAGAACCATGTACCATGTCGACCATAACTATGGAGGTACGTTCCGTACGACACCTGACATAATCGATTGACTTGCTTTTATCCACTCTGCTACTCGTATCACCATTGTAAATTGTGAAAAACTGGACTAACATTTTTGGAAATAAGATCGTTGCTTTTCTGTTAAAATTCGTGAATTTTACTCCTCATTAACCGACCTGTCACATTGTATTTTAGTGCTCATTAAGCGAACTGTCAAATTGTAAATAAACCAGAGCAATATTATACTATGCCTTAAAGTCAATTGTTTAGATAATTTGATTGTTATTTTACTCCCCGGAGAAATTAGAAGTGATAACGCAGCGATAGAACAGACAATAACTCAGCGGTGGGCTTTAATGAGTCGATTTAAACGCCCCATAGTTTTCTTCAGACTCAACCCCTTTCTAGTCTACCTGTCTAGCACTCTATGACTCGAGGGGAGGCACTTCAAACAAAACGAGGAAATCTCTTTTGTCAGAATTTCCTGACTTGTTTTTCCAACTAATCAACACTTCGAAATATAAGCAAGTGTTATCATTTTTATTTTTAAATAACTACTTGAATAATACATGTTACATGATGTTGTGGTATCATTTTATAGGACTTTAGAAAAAGTAATACTGATTATAGTTATAACATTGTGTGTTGACATAAAATTTACAATTTTACGGGTGGCTAGGTCAATTTCGCAAATTAAAATGTCCTTGTTTATATTGTCACGGGAACTTCTCTTTTCAAATTAAATTTTAGTAAACATGACATCATGTGTATCAACAAAGTATTTAACATTTTAAGTATTGACAACAACAATAATATTGTTCGCAGTAAAACTTTATGGTGTTGCGTGTGGTTTAGTGGCTAATTTAACGAGGTCATCTTTTATGACATTATGCAGCTTGTACCGGATACTACACGAATCCAATTGTATACAGTAAAGAGACACAGCGTCTGTCAATGCCAATGCCAAGATTCGTTCTAGGAATGATGGATTATAAATATTTTACTAAGACTAAGATATATTTAAATATATATTATTTTGAAGCAATAGTATTTTCAACCATACCCAATCTTTCTTTAATTCAATTTTCCGTTTGAAGGGACTGAAGTATCTCGTATGATTGTCATCAATTTGATGCTTGAAGATAAGAACATTATTATTCACGAGGTTTCCAAAAGGTATAACATATTACCTAATTTAATCAGTTTTGAAATCTTGCCATAATTTCACCCGCTGAATAACACAAACACCAATGGTTATATTAATGATGAAATAAATTCCTTTCTAAATATAATTTTTCAATTTGTATTCAGTTGATCATCTATAATTACATCAAAAACTAAAACTATTAATGCTGTGCATGTAATGTACTTAAGTTTTGAACAAACTATAAAATAACTTAAGTATTTTTTAAATATAGTTGTCGTAAACTTTGCAGGAACAATTGCTTAGTCTATAATCGCATTAACTTCATGATGAAATGAAAGTAAACCGGATTACATGTCTATCGTATTAGACGCATTATGTCTCACTGTCACAGTTTCTATAATATGTTTTGATAAACATTCTGAAACTGTTTTTTTTTTCAAAGCAATCTTGTCAATAGGTAATCGCATGTTTTGTGCGCATGTTTATGAAATTCTATGAACCGTTAATAATGTACCGCAATATCGGTTTTCTTAGATCAGGTGAAGGTACAGAATGCGAGCAAAAGTACGGCAAATACTCTACGCTATCGTCCAGTTATGTGTGTGTCGAAATAATATTAGATAGCAGGCAATTTTGTCGATTGTCTTAATAGAGCTGAATTACTGACTCCATCAAGCACTTGAACATCTATTTTTATACATTAATCCTATAAATATGAGTCTGCTCTGAATACATCCGCCCTATTCGTTATTCTATGAATAGGTGAATATACAAGATTTGAAAAACAATGGTTATAATTAATTAGTTTTATTATATATAGTTATTATATTATAACTAATTTTCTAGCGTGCATTCGATATTAAACTTAGGTGAGAAGTCTCTGCTTTTAATGACCACATTTTCAAAATTCAGTCATCAAAAAGTTATGGGCCACGGCACAGCACACTGGTTTTGACCGATAAGTAAGGTTGTGCGGCACAAAAGAATAATTCAGCAACTACACACAATCGATGTAAGTATACCGAACTTACTGTAGGTACATTGTTTATCAATCTTCATAATAATATAAAAGGAAGATTACCTTTTTAATAAGCGTTTTAAATTGCTGTCCATTTCATTAGTTAGAACAAACGGGTACTTATTGCTGCACCGCAATCGTTAAATCATGATGTGCCTGCTCCGGCTCACAATTACACTTGACCCCGCTAAACCTCGCGTTCTACCGCAATCTCCACAGCAGATCGACTTGACTGGTTTATTTTATTTTAATGTTTCTTGGACTTAAGCCACCTGCCGTTGAGAATTGAGAAAATTCTCGCTTAGCGCAACGACATGCCATAGTCACGCTTGTCATTTCATGTCCCATCATTCGTTATCTCCAGTATCGATAACTCACGACTATGTTTAACCGTTACTGACCCACTTTCTTTTGGTATTGTATTATGTTCAGTATTTGTACTATTTTCATTGTACAAAATTGTAGCACATATCAATACCACTAGATCTTATTTTACGTTGTAATGATACTTTTACTCGAACCGAAATCTAAGTCAGGCGTGAAATAGGCGGTCCTGTTTGGGAGGCAATTATCCCAGTAATGGCTTTGTTATCAAATGCTGCATCATCCATAACACAAAGATAGATAATAAATCTAACTGGGTGCCCAGCTTTCTCTATTTTAATTCAATAATTCTACAAGCGCTTGTGTATGTTATAATTTGGTTGTTAATTTTAACTCCCGCAAAGTAACGCCTGAATTAATCAAATACAATATATCTCACACAATTTACGGAACTAGCATTTTGTATATTGACTCAGGTTTTTAATCAGTCTTCGCTTTGTTCCTTATTTGTATATTGATCGTTTAGCTCTCCACAATGTCTATTAAATCACATATTGGCTTTACTTACCAAAAACTACTATATAACAATTTTCTGTAATGAAAGTTGTCGCATAATGCAATAGGTCACAAATACACAATACTTTCAGTACATGTTACTCCTCATATTCATCGTCGGCATTGACATATTTAAAATTAGGCTAAAATAACCTCCAGTTTGTAAAAAAAGGGGTTTTGACAACATGTGATTTACGTGGCTTTTCAGTTGCTTATTGAATATTCATGATGTTGTTCCGGCTTTATCTGACGGGCTGGTTGGCGACGCGCGGAGTCGCGGGCCGGTGAGCGCGCGGCGACGCGTGAACCAGCTGATAGCGTGGGAATAACCTCATGCATGAAGACCTGCCGGCCATGCCGGTCGTCCGATGTCCGGCGCCTGTTGTAACCGCAAAGCTGGTGCACTATGGCGCCGAACATCTTATCAGTATGCGTAATGCGTTCCTTGGTATTTCAATCCCTTTTTCACTTAAATGTTGTTTGTTTACTTGAGAAATAATTTGTTCTTTCTTTTGCTGTTTCTTATTGTACGTCGTCACCAATGCAACTATATTTCCAATTGTTTTAAAGTTGTTCTATGGAACATTTCTTCCTGAGTCAACTTTTCTATTGTTAGTCGTATATGATGTAGATGTTAACAAAGCAGCTAGCATTATCATGCCATTCGCATAATACAATGTCCAACTAGTTCTCATACCCTCAAAGCTCTTAAGAACAATGGGATGCGGGCCCGCGCTGAGGATTGTTACTTGTTGACGACACACCAGACGCTCGTACTCGTACCTACACTCAGTTGACAATACAATTAAGTAATCATTGTTCAATAATTCAATAAGCACCAATTCAAGCGAATTAGACATTGTTTATAGCCCTCTTGGCTTTATTAGGCTTGCGTACATTATATATTCAGAATTTGGTGTGAGATTTTTCCATTGCATAAGTTGTTATCTAAAACTTTCTGTTATTAGAAATTTTCCGGAAAAATAAATAATAAGTGAAATAAACATTAAACTGACATTAATTAAATTAAAAGCAGGATCTTGCCGCTATCTGACCTCTACTTTCATTTTTTTGCCTTATCTCTAGCGGCAAGACAAAGGGAGGAATTATCTTTTTGTAGTTCATCTTGCATTGTCAGTAACGAAGTATTTCAATTAATGTATTTATTTAAACATTGTATTAAGCAAGATAACTATCAATTAATTAGTGCTAAACAGCTACTTCATAGTATTAAGAGTATATTGGTCACGCAATGTTTACTAGTGCCCTAGATATTGATGCTCGTGGCTCCATTACCGTAATAGAGGTCGTTTGAGGTATCTTTGTATAGACGGATTGTATTTTTCTTTTTACCAGCCGCGTAAATAATATCATAACAGTAAACTTCCCGTCAACTAATTTAGAATAGTTCCGTATGGCTGAGTGTGTTAATCGCATTCATGAACAAGCGCGCTATTCGTGTACCGTGACATGATGGGAGATGTAACAGCTAGGATAAAAGGTATACGAGTCGCTTTTATTTCCATTCCACAAATAATGAGATATAATTACGTTGTCCAATGTCCAATTTTTGATTTATGCTTTATGAAATATACCTTCCTGCATTTTCTCTCTCTCACGTCTTTAAAAAAATCTATCACTGGACTGTGTTGCTTGCCTTGTCCAATGCTTATTTGAGAATAATTTACAAGCACAATTTATTCCCAGACAAAGTTAAGCTATAAATCAAGCAGCTAGGGTCTAATTAATCACAATCCTGGCTATAAGAGATATCATCGCACCTGGTGGACCTGCATCAGAACTAGTAATTAGCAATGTTCAGCTACCCAATGAAGATGAGATATTTATTTCTCTTGTAGATAAATTGTGTAACAAATATCAACTGGCTATTATCCAGAGACATTTAGATGTAAATCGTATTTACAAATGACAAATGTACTAGCGCTTCTCATTTTATTTATTTTTTGATTAGGTTGTATAATGCCTGTAATAATTTGTTTTTTTTGTTTCTTTCAAACTATTTATACTAAACTTGAAAAAAATCTTATGATGATATAAATGCCAAGAATTATGACACACACTAACACTAAACACTGGAAGGGACTATTGATGTTGAAGTGTTTTTTTCTGAACCTTATTTATAAAATGACGCAATTATTTCGTCGCTATGCAGTCGTTTAAACTCCTTCAAGGATTATTTCTTATGCCACCCTCGAAGCTAATATTGACTGTATCGATTTTGTCTCAGAAACACAAACATTTATCATAGGTATAGACGGCAAAACTAAACAAAGCGAGATGTGTGTCCAGAGTTACAGACTAAACAAACATTTGACGAGTGACAAGTTTATTTTAACGCCTTTCCTTTACCACTTTATATGAAGCCATTTTGGACATAAAACGCACTTATGCGGCCGTAGCGATAGCCACACATTCTCATTATTAGCATATTTTGGTTCATCTAATTGCTATTGTGCACAAATGTTGTAATGCTATCTAAAATTAAGTTGTCAGCAGAAGTAAATTTCTTTAATAATTAGCGCTAGAATATTTCGTAATTGCAGTATATTTATTTATTTTAAAATAGGTAAACCCGTAAATCAAGCATGTTCAAAGCAGGTAGGAATGATTTTATAACAACTGTGAACGTGGACTCATACTTGATACTCTAATAAATCTTATCAATTGCGGTAATTTGTCTACTTGATTGAGGGACAAGCTAGTGGGGTTCCAAAATTTACGTGCAATTTATTCAGTTTTAAGATGTGTCTGTACAATTGGGTATCTGCCTAGTATTAGGAAAATAAGTGGGCTGACTGCGGCTGAAATTATGATCATCCTAGCGTGTATTCCTAGTTGCGTCGTCAGCTTACGCTTCGGAGCCTAGGGTACGCTGTAAGTCATGGTCCTTTATTTGGCGGAACTGGTTACTACAATGGACCGTCTTACCTCCGTAACCCTTTTAACAGAAACCAGACCAACAAGACCATGACCCGAGGTATGTTAGTGGCAAACATTGGGAGAATTTTTCAGGCTGCCCTAAGGCATCTGACACAGCCTCACGACTGCTATCTATCGATAACAACCGGGACCAACGGCTTAACGTGCCTTCCAAAGCACGGAGGAGCTCAAGATAGAAAATGCCACTAAATGGCGACCAATCTAATAGAGGTCGCGTCACGTTGTCGCTTGACACGCGCATTCGCTACGGATACGCGGGTTGCGTTCGACTAACGTGCTCCTCAATTTGCGGCTGAAATTATGATAATGATGAGTATTAGAATCCTCTACTGCATGAATCCAAAGTATTTGATTTCATTTGTTGGTAAAAACAAGGACGTCCTGCATTTAATTCGCGATCCGACGTACTAGTGTTATGTAATGAAGTGCAAAAGGCGGATGGATGCCGTGGAGGATGACAATCAGCGCCTCCCCACGATTTGTGACGAGCCGACAACGAGCGGCAAGGTCGCGACTGATTGTCAGTAATAGCACTTATCATATTCTGATGACATACTGCCCCAATTTTATTGCACTTGCGATACTGAAACTTGTAAAAAAGATTTCATTCATTATCATTATCGAAGTTCTTCTTGTCTCCGTGGCTCTATGGGCGATCTTGGGCTTTCTTATGAGACCCAGGGATGACGTATCGAGCTCATAATATGGATCCAATGTCATCACTGGTAACATACTTGTCGTAGACTTTCGTTTTCAGGCATTAGACGAAAATACATTGCGGAGCTTCCCGAACGCGGCCCAACCGAGTGGGATTTGACGAAATCGTCTTATTTATCTTATCCTTATTATTATGCAGGAAACTATATTCAAACATACATTATTGATAACATATTTTAATTATTCCATTTTTAATCATTCTGTTATTCTGGAATATAAACGCAATTTGCGTAACTTGGATGAATTGACCGCACTTGTTGGTATGACAGGACAATTGTTCGGTTCTTCCTGACTTCTAACTGGATGATAGCGCGCACACATTCTCGAACGTGCCTGTTGCGAAATCCTTCTAAATTTAGAATGTTGATCACATCACCAAGTTAACCAATTGTTTTCAATGTTTTTTAAAAAAATAGAAGGTGATTTATTTACTTTATTTTTTTAATGTATAGTAGAATTTACCTGATGCTTTGGGCTATAAATTGTCCAGGTTGATTTAGGTATCTTATCTGAAACAAAATGAGGAGTATTTGTTAATAAACTCAAACATCTAATATTGCCTCCTAACGATGGTCTTGGCCTTAATTTTGAACGAAAAAGATCATTGTTTCAATTAAATGTTACAAAACGTCGTGTGATCCTATTAGAACATGGGTATTAAGAAGTTAAAATTAGTTAACGTACAGATAATAGATTCTATACAATAGATACTATATCAGAGTAACTAATCACATACTTGGCCTCATATGTTTCTTGGTATGGAACTACTTATTTGCTGCAAAAAGTTGTAATCTATGTGAAGTACGCAATGCAGCTGTCTCATAAAATTTATTTTCTTTAATTGTTGTATAAGTTGTTCAACGGATGCACGGTATCAAGTTAAAGCAGCTGCTTAGGATTACTCATAAAACAATTTGCAGTTACTTTGAGACATTATGTATGTCTGTTCACATAATTTAGCTGCTTTGATTCCTAAGCTTATGGGATTCGTGTAATATTCTATTTGGAAATGACATCTACTCACGGCAAATTGTAAAGATTTTTAATTGTTTCTTTAGGTTGACTTGTAGAGAATGCATTAGCGTTAAGTCCACCCATTGTACCATTTTAGGTATTAATAATAAACGATTATATTAAAAGAATTTATCGAAAGTTTTCTGCTATGTATAGGTGTACTTTGATCAAGATACTGCAGTTTATACCACTGTATGTGCTTTTATGCAGTCGTTATGCAGTGTTGGTTCGGCCTTCGCCACGGCAACGGTCCCATTGTCTGCGACTGTTACAATGAACACTTGGAAACTAGATACAACATCTTTAACTCACATCGTCGCGTTGTCTTGTTTTTTCTAAATACAAGTTCACAGGAAATGGCTAATTATCTCTTAGAGCTTGTAATTAGATTTTGTGCATGCAATTCTAGACGGCGTATCGACGCCGAACTGCTGGAGTTCTAATCAATCTACCAACTTATAGGCTGAGTTATAACCCCGATCCGGATTGCGGCAATGATCATACATCTTTATTAGGATATCATACATCTAATCATGTTGAACAATTACATCAAGATTTTTTGCGATTACTCTAAGATTATTATTTGGTAACTTTAGTAAACTATAAGTACTGATACATCAATTTTACTGCTATCTTACATATTCTTCATTCTTATTTATCAACTGCAACCAAAAGAAACCATTCTCCATATCCGATTCGTGGTTTGCAATCCCATCTCAATGAAATTGCTCAGTTAACCACACCACAAGTGTGAGAGGGAGGTTCCAATAAAGCGAGGGTTCCGATGGATGAGCATTCGCATTTTGACAGGGGTCAAACATTTAAGTGGAAGTCTTGTTTTGAACTGTTACTGAACTCATTTAAGCCTCAGTGAAAACATGAGAAAAGAAAATTCTATACTTATTATATTATACACGGGTAACCACAACTAATTATAATGTAGTCCTAACATAGAATGTTATATATTTTATCTACTGGACAGATAATTTTGAATAGGAATCATATTATGTTGTGTGATCTAAAACATTGACGTATCATGCTCAGTTATTTCAAAAGCATGAACGTTATCTTAATATTGAATGAAATCTTTTAAGAGGACTTTTTGCCTTTTCGCAATTACTGTGGGGCGTATCATGTTCGTTAGAAATTGTGTCCCATCAGCCCTCGTAATCTAGGTGTAGTCCCTCTCAAACAATATGTCGTATATGTCATTTAACTTGCGATAAGGCTCTTGATGCAGACCGCCCTCTCAATCCTAAATTGTCTGGCAAAATCGTGGCCCTTTGCAATGGAGTTATTATTACGGGCCGTTGATTTTATGAGGATCACAAACAGAAACATAACGTATATAATAAAACCGGTCCTTTAAATCCCGTAAATGAGAGAATGCGTGGTCTCAAACCATATCTTGGCCTTGGGCGGACGCCAAGTCTAGTGATCAATATTATAATTTTATTTACAAAAACATACTGAATTTTACACGTTTACGCCCATTAAGTATATGTTTCATAAAATTGCTGGTAAATCTTAACATAACATATAACGTCATATATTTTTTTTGTGAACTGTATATTTATCACTAGTAGTTTAGAAGTAAATTGCAAACCGGTCAAAATCATATGCCTCCTGGAGCCCTATTTTTAAAATATATGTCGAATGAAAATCATTCGATATCGAACAAAAATCCTTCGTTAACGAACAAAAATTAATCGATTTTGCATGAGTCACACTTTTAAAAAATAGCACTCCTGGTCGCGGTCTACATATAATTAGGTTAGATGTTAAAAAAGACTCACTTTTTATGTTTACTAAATTCAGGAAAACACAGACCGTTTTCACTGGGTAATCAGGGTGGGGGAAGGGAGGTTACAAAGCGGAAAAGCGTAGTTTCCGCGGTTGCTATGACGACGACGCACCGCACGTGTTTGTGCTTTCCTTTGGTAAGTTCAATTTACACGTAATGTATATGTATATGTTTGATCAAGTGTAATCGCTAAATGATTTAATTTTCCCCTTTCAAGTATTCTGTAATTCAATGTAGTTACTTTTTTATTACAGTAAACTAGAGTGAATTACATCTAAATTGATAATCACACCGCCCCTAGCTGTATACAAATCGTCCAAAAGATATCATAACTCTATGCGTCTCCTATGATGCAGGGGAGTTTAGGGCGCCCTAGTCTTATTGCATTTTATTTATTCAAGACCTTACCAGACGATGCGAAACAGGCCCAAGGGGACTTCCCTAGTTGCTCATTAGTTCGTCACTAACCTAAGACCTACTGTATTTAATAACCGAATGTGACCGAATTAAGATGTTAAATAAAACTATTATAATACGGTTTTTATATTACTTACGGATTAAGATGTTCATTAATGTGACTTAATCTTTCAGTTAATTTTTGAAGAACCTACATTATTTTATTTAATACTTGAAATCAAACTACAACTCAACACCCAAGATGCTAACATGATACAAAAGTCAAAAGTTACATCAGAATTTTGTGCTGATGTCATCTCTTCTGTAATAAAAGGGCGCCCTCTTACCTAATGCAATCGATACCGGTACCTCCATTACATATTTATTGGTATAGGGTCCTGGGAACTGGCGGAAAATGGAAATCTGCTTTTCCGGTTATACAAGAACGACAGGGCTTCTCATTTTGAAATTTAATGTTGTACAAGTAAATGCAACTAGGAAAATCATTGGTTTGGATTGAAAAGATGTTGACGTGAATAACATTAATAGTTTATTTCATTGTAAAAACTGACTCTGGCGACTTCTAATTTGAATAAATATCTTTAACTTCCATGAAGTGATAGAATAATATATTCTGTACAACTACACACACATTTAAATGACCAGTTATGTAAATTTACGCAACCTTGTATATTCTATGAATTTTAATTAATACACGACGGTCCCTCACTCTCGTTTATGACTTAATTTCGCGATTGTTACCATATGCTCAATTTTGAACAAATGTGCCGTCACATTACGAGTAAAATTAGCTCGTGGTGCTTACATATTTTGACAACATTCTATCCTAGGCTCCTAGTCCTCACTAATATTATTAATGCGAAAGTGAGTTTTTGTACATTTGTTTCTTACGCTATACGCTTTACTGTATCTAACGAAATAATCTACTTAACATTTCACATACACATGTACCTAAAGACTCTTTCTAAAGAGTACTGAAACGGCCAAAGTCTTTCATCTCGGTAAAGCCGCAGTGTGGTTAACAGGACTCAAGCCAAGCACAAAAGCTAGTTATCCTATAGATACATTGCAAAGGAGTCATGTCATGAGCGAAGTATACCCAGTGCCTGTTAACTTTGCGTTTATATGGGTCTGGAGACCGGTAGGTAGCTTCCGAACTGCACATTAATTATTGCCGACTCTGCTAACTTTGAGCAAACTGTCGAGCAGTAAACATTCTGCAATATCTCACTAATTAAGTTCCCTTATTCCCGCCCTAACTTACTTCTGAAGTAGGCTAATAAACTTGTAGGAAATTCGATGTGTCTTTGGCTATTTTATAGTCGATTTTATAATCTCAAACTTTGAACATCACGCGAAAATTCAAGTTTTCTACACCGCAGGGCTACAAGATAATTTTATTTGAAGCCACCAATTACAGTGAATGACGAAGTTTTCGCTCCCCCAGTAAAAAAGTTTTTTTTTTTTTTGCTTTGCAAACAGATTGCGGACAGAGTTTTCCGTTTGCATGTGAAATGAAATGCCATTAGTAGACCTGTACGGGAATTAAGCTACGGTACTGTATCTACGCTTGTGGGAAGTGTTCACTTCACATTTATGCATTTATTAGCATATGAAAAATAAATTATTATCCCTAACAGTCATACTTTGCCAAATAAAAATACTTAATTCTATACTTACTACGTGCTCACTAACAACTTGTAACGTCACCGCTTTACTCTACAATCGTATGATGACTCAGACATTTTACGAGATTTCATTCAACTGAATCATTTTAATATTTATCTAATGACTAAGCTTCATTTAACGGGCCATGGTATTTATAAACTAAGCTTTTTTGCGCAAATATATATGCGATTATAACATAAATGAATATGATATCAAATGACAGAAAGTAACATTAAATAATCTTCATGTTAAACAATATAATTCATGCAAAAAATGCAGACATAAGTGCAGTATCTGAGCTGAGATAACGGCGCCAAGTTGAAGACAGGTCGACGAACGCTCAACGTTGAGTCATCGTAGCTTCACTCACCGTTGCAGCATCTTCAATGGAACATACCGCAAAAAATTGAAAATTTTCATCCAATCCAGGCACAATAAATGTGATATTTGACTACTTCATCTTGTCTCAGACCAATCTTTATGCCTTATATTTAGGTTCAATACTCACTTCGCGACGTTGTTTTGATGAGAGATAATAGCACATATCTTATGTATTGATATGCTTTCTAAAATACTAGTCCCATCGTTTCTTCTTCTTAGCGAATCGATGATTTATTTATAATCTACGTAATCGTTTAATAAATACAGATGTAGACTCTTTAAAAACATTCAATACCCAACATAAATTACACCCAACATTAATTATTGCTCATTGATGCAATGGAGGTATTGATGGAATAGGTATTCATTTATTCATTTGAACGCTATAACAACCGACGAATTTTAAAGCTGTGTATGCATGCCGCAGAGTGGTGAGTAACACCATTGTAAGCGCATAGAATGGTCAGACAGACCCGAGGGCCCGATAATTTACCGGAATGTTGGCCTCGAATTATACGCCGTAGTAAATGAAACATAATGAGCGTAATGAAGATGCTCACGTGCGGTACAATCTACTACACTCTTTACGATATAAATTTTCATAATTTACACTGAATAAGGAAGTTGGTATAACTGAAGCTTTTGGTCTAAATTTGTATTATTATGCAGGGCGGTGTAAATAGACTCCATAATATTTGTATCTCAGAATCAAAATCCATAAAGTGTCTTTTTATATAAATCTATGCAACCGTCTCTTAAGTATCAATCAATATCGTTGCAAAACTTTTAATGCAAGTGTTGCTTCTTTAAACTAAATCTAATGTGTAAGCACAACCTCAAATACATAATTTACTGTCAATGTAATTCCAGAAATCGAAATAAAAATGTGTTTTTATCATCGCTGACTTGACGATCAATTATATGTTTTTCTTGCTTTAAATGGTATCACTTCTGAGAACCATGACTCATAATATGATCAAGGTTACGGCGTTAGGGTTACAATTCATTTAGTCATGCAGAGAGTAGTAGCTGGTCCGCAGTAAATGATTGTAATTGTATTTGAATTATTGCATAACAAACAAGTTTGTTGGTGTTATATGTGACTAACTACATGCTTCATAAAGTTTGCAATAGCCACTGGTACTTTTGCAATTGAATTGATAATTTTTATTGCCTCGATATCCAAATACCATAAACTATTTTTTTGCATGCATTAAATTTTCTTTTAACCAACTAATTCGTCCGTCCGAATAATTGTTCTTTAAGAATATACAACGGCTTTTCGAATAGATGTAAATCCTAGTCCAAGCTATGAAATGTAAGCTTCCGTGAACGCACACCTTCCTTTTACCAACAAGTTGTATAAGTACCTAGAACCGGCAATTTGATCTTCAGATCAGACACCTGCCCTCCTCATGCTAACTCAATGAATAATGTCCTCTATGTTCAGCACAAGAAATGCTAGGAAAAACATTAAACGTGAAACTTTATTTCTATATACATGCAGTGACTTGAGATATCTCCTGATATGTAACTAGAGATGAATGATTGGTGAACCGTGAACTAACGGGAGTTGCTCTACAAGTGCACTCGTTATCTGATATATCGTAACAAAATATCTAAATCTAAAATAATTGAGTTTTATAGTAGACAAGTAATAATATTGAAAAATTTACGAACAATGCAGCATAACTAAACACAAAAACATTATAGGGTTTTATTTCCGTAGACCACGAAACGAACTTCGTTAGCCTAGCCTCAATTAGACTCAATGGGGGACTTTTACGACCTTTTTACGAATAATTTCGCCAAACCTAATAACTGGTGTCATTGAAATTGAAGTCAGATAGTGTTAAAAAGTACTGAAGACATCAGACACCACCGTAGTGGCCGTAGTATTTAACAGGATTTTTTCAACGCATTAACAATAACTCAGTCAGTATATAGTTTGAGAATTTGTCGTAGATTATAAGATTCTTGCTATTGTTTTATAATCCGCCGATGTTGCCAACTTGCCAGTAATATAAGCGCACTTATTTATTTGTCTACTCTTATGTAGCACCATACGAAGATAGTTTTCTTTGTGTGGAAACATTTTTAGGAAATGTTTACAGCAGCTAGAGTGCTCTTCTCTGAAGTTACTGTACGTGCGGTAGCGTCAAGTACAAGCTAAGTGCTTGTTCAACATGTCTACGTCTACTGCAGAGATGTTGCAATTGCAATAGTAGCACATGTTATATCTGCTTCTGTTTCTTATCGTTTTTTTCTCAGATATCACCGATATTATAAATAATAAAAGATTGTTAGAAAGCGGCCCTGGACTGAGTATGCAACCGAGCAAGCGCTAGGATTAAGAAGACTAATATTTAAAAAAAACAGGTAGTAGGAAACTGATATAAAAAGTAATTATTTCACCTGCAAGACTTCCTCTGATACGACGGCAGATTTTCAACCTGATCAATATTAAGCGAAATACACATTAAACTTAATAAAGATACTGGTTATTGCTGAAAATGTGATCGGAGAAATTGGAGTGATATTCGTTCAAGAATTTGATGTTTACCTTATACCTATATACTAGTAGGCTAGTAGATACACCTGTCTCGTAACAAAATTTACGCGCTCCCGGTATGTTTGGAATAAATCTTGGTGTGTTTACATTCCACTTAAAGTTTTTAAGCATCGTTTGAACAAGTTTTTAGTGTGTATAAGCCTTGGATTGTGCTTGTGATAAGTAAGTGCTACCCATCGATGGAAGTTTGTTGACTTTATTTACATACATATCTTTGCATCGTAGCCGAGAATCGCGAGATAAGGCTTCGTAGCCGTTTAAATATAATTTTATAGCCTCTGTTTATCACCGCAACATACGCAAAAGCATACCGTGCTAATAATTTAATTTGCTGTGTCTATTCATATTAGCATCAATGTCTAGTGCTTATTTCTTACACATCCTTCATTTAATAGGATTTCTTACTGGTCTTATCGAAACGATTAAATATGTTGATGCTGTTGTAAGAAAGAGAAACTGGTATGGTAGATACAAAATGCAAGCTCTTCTTTAATAAAAAATGGCAATGGTCAACTAATCAAATTTATTAGGACTGTTAACATTGCCATTGACGTGACAGAATAATAGTATACCGACAGTCACATTTGTTCTGAATTCGTGACTTGGAAGTATGATTATTGATCAACATCATTGGTATTCTTTTGCCATACTTATTTATCTACGCGACCAATTACACACCTTGTTATATCAAAATCTGTTATCTTGTACTTTTTTGGGTTTAACAAAAACATTTATCCGAATTTACGGCTAGCTTATTAGTTTTAATATCAGTATTACCTTTAATATCAGATTTGATTTTTGATAAATAGGAAAAAGACAATGCTATGTTCTCCGATATTATAAAATGGTAGAATTGTGGAAGAAATTCGGAGTGTATTTCAAAAATTATGCTATTCTCGAGTCAGTTTTATGTTCGTTTATGTCTTGTATTTAACCCCAGGAGATTTCAGCTATGTAGCGGGTAACGGAAGAGCTCGGTTCACTGTTCACAATTAGTGCCTTGTCCCGTTACTGGCGCATTGTCCGCTTCAATACACCGCCGGTTATATTCCTTTGTGCGTTTGTAATGTAAAGTTCTCAGCAGCTCTCAGGTTGTTTGTTTTGCATTCGGTGTTGCATGCACCTAAGTGTTTTGCGTATTGTGTAAGAAATTTGAGCGTAACATATAATTTTACAATAACAATCGAGTTATGATTAAGTCGAGAAATTGAGCCGGGTTCTCCGACTTAAGAATAGGCCGTCGTGTCTACTTGAAACTGTCGTAAAGGATCTCTAAGGATCTTAATTTACCTCTGTCCGAATCGTGTCTGATTGCTCCTACAATAGCCCTTCCAAGGACATTTTGTAAATGTTCTGGAAAAGAACGATTATTTTATATAATACTAGCTTTTTCCCGCAGCTTCGCCTGCGCCAAAAAGTAGCCTATGTTTGATCCCGGGTCTTTAACTGTATTCATACCAAATTCATCAAAATCTGTTCAGCGGTTTGGCCTTGAAAACGTAAGAGATATGGAAGTATGGATTAATGTTACTGTTTCCGAATCTATTTTCTCTTTTATGTATTCCACTAGTCCACAATTAACTCGTCATTAAGGGTTCATTCGTGTATTTATTAGAACACAATTCAATACAATGCAGAACCGTTAGCAAACGGTACGACCTCAAAAAGGGACGTGTACCGCCGCCGCCGGAAGTGTATCACGATGATTTGCAACTGCTTCCTGAATTATATTAAAAAAATATATATTTATAGAGTAGCTAAGTATAATTTGAGTGATGTGTAGATCCGTATTATTGTATGTCCTTAAACAAAATACTAATAATAGACCCGTAATCCTGGTATATTCTAATAAAACTTAGTACGAAACCGTCCTTTGATCGAATTGCGTAGAATTTTGTACATAGATATTTAAGTAACATCGGGCGGGAGTAAAGATAGGAACAGGCGAGGGAGTTTCAAGGACGTAGTCCCTTAAGCTGGGCAAGGCCTTCATGCTAACCTTTCCAACGAAATTGGTGTCCTTGAGTATGAACAATAAATTCAAATTTTCCTTCCTATATTTTCAGTTACTAATTCCTATTTTATTAGGACTAGGATCACCTAATTTCTATCTCAGCTGTCTGATTAACTATTCCATGAAATGTAACATTATTGATTGCGCATATAGCAATTTACGGTACGGCCATGTTTTTTATTGCCAGAAAACTGCGCAATGCTAATTTGGAAATCATTACTGTGTTAAAACACGTTCAACTTCATAACTGCCTTATTAATTTACACATTCCTTTTTTTGTTGAATTTCTAGTCTATTTTGCGTACCGGTTTGAATTTCAGAACTTTTCATATCGATCATGGTGTCGTGCTTTCCATCATCCTCTCTTGCCGCTCCGATGTCTGATTGTCTCTTTTAGTAGTACATATTGTATGGAAAACCTTTTCGCTTTTGATTGCGTATTTACTGCCTATTTGCCTCTAGCTTAAGATTCACTTTTGATTGGACCCTATGTACAGAAAGGTGAAAGTACAAGGTCGTAAAAGCAAAGTTTAAAATTTAATTTTCAATCCCGTCTTTTCGAACCAACCGAAGCAATACAAGTTACTGTCCTCATTGTCAAGGGCATTACCAGAATTACTGAGGAAATAGGATTATTTCGAGCGGATATTAAATTATCGCCGGTGAGTGTCTGTATTGCCGGTGCGGGTACTTATTGTTGATAGGCTTTTACGATATACTTTATCAATCACTGTTAAAGTGACACTCTCCGTCGAGTTGGTCCTATTTTGTAATGCATGGGTAGGACCAGAGATAAATGTTACGTAATTGTTTATCAATTAGACACCTGCTGCTGATGTTTATGGTCAAGACAGCAATAAAGCCATTATCATAGAGCATGTTTTAAATACACAAAAGTAAGCACGTGGTTGCGCACGCGCCGCCCTCGCACCGGAAGCTCACTATAGGCGATACTTGTATGAGCAAGACATTGTTTCTGCCCTGTCCATGTAACACCTGCTACGTTCGATCATGCGAGGAATTTAAATGAGATAGATACTTCCGAATTAATTTCGTGTTCATTGATGTAGAAAATGGGGTATAAATTATGTTGTGTCTTGTTAATGTAATAAAATAGTGTTTTATTACCCAAAGGGTGTATAATCATTTTACCTAACTGAATGATGGCAACAACAATGGTTGAATGTAGCCTACATGAATAATAACTCAAAAGGTTTGCTTTTCTCATTAGTGTTTGGAACCGCCTTCGTTCATAGACCACGTCAAATAAGTCTGTATTCTAATAAGAAACGGAGAAGCGCCCGCGCGTGTTCATTTAATTTCCTCGCAGTGACCGCGATAACTGCTTGTTGTTCCAATGTAAGCAATTAATTTTACTGAGCTTCGTTAATGCAGTCCGGACAGCTTAATAACACCTCTTATTGTTGATCGCAATGAAACTACTCTGTTATTCAATCACTGTTTTAGGCAAAGAATTTATTGGAAGTTCTTGTCAGCAATAAACTGTTGTACTTTCATAATCCACGTGGTTTGTGTCACTCAATATAACTCCATACTAATATTATAAATGCGAAAGTCTGTCTGTCTGTTACGCTTTCACAGCGAAACCGCTGAACGGATATCGATGAAATTTGGTATGAATATAGTTGAAGACCCGGGGTCAAACATAGGCTACTTTTTGACGCAGGTGGAGCTGCGGGAAAAAGCTAGTAACTAAATAAATAAAAAACGTACCAATTATAAATTTTGAAATTGTTCCAAATTCCTAAACTACATCTATCCAAACATACATAGGCCATAATGAGAATATAGCAGCGTATTTTGGTTCAAACCAAAATTATTAAACATCGATTATAATGTTGGCCGTGAACTCCACGAGAACTACGTCTCACGCACCACTTGAAGTTTCGTGATTCTACTTTCGCCAGTATACGATGAACTGCCTATTACTACAGATTACAGCAGAGTAACGAATTTTATACCTACTAGCTTTTACCAAACACTGAAATACAACAACAAACTACTTCTGTGTTTATGATATTACATTCAAGGCGCGTAACGTAGACGAGTATATTACCAGTATTCATGAGATAGAAACCTAGATCAGTATGGTGACAGTAAGATGTCGTCGTAGTCTGGCGCCTAAAGAAAAAGTTGTGCACTTGAAGAATCGAGATCATATTGCGTTTCACGTTGCGCTTGCGTCACAGACAGTCGTCAACGCATCTCAACTACTTTTTGTGCATGAGAAACGTTGCTTCTCGTTCAGCTTTCCTATTACAAAGTAATAAATATTGATTTGGTGTGGGTATATTATTCGCACTCACAAAAGAAAAACGTACTTACTAAAGAAGCTCAAATTCAGAATGCTTATTCTCTGCGTAGAGTGGCCGAATTTCCGCGGCCTACTAACTTCCTCCAATCCAGCGCAAGTAACAAGAATTTGTAATATGAAAATAAAAAGAGCAGCTGCATCTCGCTCCCCTCACTCTAATCATTGTTCGGCCAAAGGGTCGTCTGAGACGGGGAGCAATGGCCGGACCAGAAAAAAAATTAATAAGGGAACCGCATCCAGGTATACCCACGCACGAACAACCTTTGTATTGTAGTTTACTGTTATCTTCTAATCTATAAAATTGACGCTCTTTTGATTTATATATATTTTTATGTATGTATATGTTGTATGTAACCTATTATGATTCTATGTTTTACGTTAAACAATGGACCATAAAACTGGTGCAGCCTGGCAAATTTGCCGGTATAAATAATTCGTCCAATATCGATACTTGTATGCGGGCAGACAATGCCCAGTTTAACAACTCGCAAATGCATCCAATGTTTGTGCATTGCCACAGCCCCAGTTATGTACGGTACGGCTCGCGGTCTCCTGCGTATATATGTTAATTGAAATTCATCAATTCATGCATATCTCGTGGTCGCAGTGAAGGCAATGTTCAATCGATTGAATTAAATTCATCGCTCGCATTCCTAAACCAAGAGTTCCATAATTATGTGAATCGATCACATCATGTGTGAATTTGTATCGATGTCGATTAATGTCAATTTAAATTAATCCTCTCATATTTACATTGAACAACCAAATTTAATTAATATGAAATTCCTTTACTCTATTCGTTTGATGTATAATTATTTTCAATTATAAATAATATCTTTAAACTGTCCATGTTTTTAAACACAATAAATACTTCATAAATAACTGAAAGTGTTTATTATTCTAGCACAAAATGTTGTTACTCGTTTTCGTTATATGCCTGTCACAGTAATGTGACGACAGAATAAAAATATGAAGTGTTTTGAACTCTTGATCTAGAACTAATAAATAAATCTGTAACCCACGTGGTCCATCCCTGTAAAAAGAGATTTCGCCGTAGTTGTTAGCTTCCCCCTAAGTTGCAGTAGCTCCCCTGATGTCCGTCACACAGCCATATTGGTAGTGCATTAAGCTATTAGTAAACAGTTAGTACACTTTGTACGTGTTAGCCGAGGCTTAGGGTTGCTGGATCAAGATATTCAAGATTATTTTATTATAAGGTTTTAAAATTTGATTTTTTTTGAAATAAAGTCATTACAAACGACTATGACTATGTTATAATCAACCCACGCTCGATTTATGAATATACAAATAGCTATTTAACTTTTATGACATCATATACAGCGTGTAACATATAAGTGTAGTCATATTTACAAGATCGATAGGGTCCGTCCTTGGAAATTATATTTGCTTGGTATTTATTGGGAAAGTTAATAATCATACGATAATTTTTTTATCGAAATTTCCATCTTTTTTCGATATCGATAACTATCAACAAACATCACTGTTGACTGGTTCTGACATCAGCTGATAATGTGAATAACCTTGTTTACCTATGCACCTACTACCTCTCGTCCAACACTCATACTCTCCTGGTAAAACAAATATCTAAATTTACGAAAAGGAAAATTAAAAAAGTCAACAGGGTTCCGTGTAGTATTTTTTTGTTTAAATTTTGATGACTTCTTGCTTGTTGCTATAACAAACCACGGAATAAATTTTGGGAGCTTTGCCGCCTCCCAGCGACCCGATAAAATTGACAAATCCAAAAGGCGTATGGACGCCTTATGCGCAAGATTTTTGTATGTTTAGTTGTATTTGACAATGTTTCCTTGTTGTGCAATAGAGTATTGTATTGTAAATCCAACGGAAAGTAAGTACATCTAGTGGGCACATTAGTACATTGTCTCTTATCTGTAGCGCCGCGCCGGCTGGTACTCATATGACATGCAAAATATTTTCCAATTCGATAAATGAACCCTAAATTTATTTACCAACCTAGGCCACGCCTATTTAATTGTGCGAGTAGGAAATTAAAATAAGTCTTTCTCTCTTTTTCATTTATTTATTTTTACTGTAGGTTCTGTACATATTTCAAGGTTTTATTTTGTAGAAAAAATTAAAAATTTTACAACACCATAATTAACTCCATGAGATGAGGAGGATGTAAAGTACAAGGAAATTTAAACCACTGTTTTTCCCTTAGTCGCTCTTTACGACATCCACCAAAAGAGAGGTAGTTTCTAAGGAGGAGCCCTATTTTTGAAAAATATGATTCACACAAAATCGGAGGGTCGAATAATTAATTTTCTTTGGATATTTAACGATTTTCATACGTCGTAATCGGTGAGTCGAACGATTTTTATTCGACTCACCGATTTTGGGTGAGTCGTTCTTTAAAAAATAGGGATCCAGTACGGCATATGGAGAGAAAGGGAGTGGTCTATTCCTAAGCTAGACTAGACTAATCACCACGCGGTTGCATAATTCAAAGAGAAAGTCTTAGTAGTACTAGGATAGCATAAGATATTGGAGATAAACACATAATTTGTATGAAACCCTATCTTAACGAATCCTAATTAGAGTCACGCCCAGTTCTCATTGTTGCATTGCTATTTTTTGTAAATAATTATGTAAGGGTTCCGTCAGTTAATTAATATTAACTAGCTAGCTATGAACAGAAGGCTTCGCGAACTACCTCCAAAAACGAGATTAGTTCATAAAACGCTGCTATGAACTCCCCCAATTTACTCGCTCTCGACAAAGTTTGTTATTAATAAATCAAGGAACATGTGTGCCAAGTTTTGTAAAGATCCATTTAGAAATAAATCATTATCATCCTAGCGTGTATTCCTAATTGCGTCGTCAGCTTACGCTTCGGAGCTTAGGGTACGCTGTAAGTCGTGGTCCTAGATATGGCGGAACTGGTTAATTATTACAATAGAGCGACTGCCGTCTGACCTCCGTAACCCCTTTTGCAGGGAAACTAATGGCCCGAGGGTTGTTAGTGGCCAACACTGTCAGAATTTTTCACGCTTGACTAGCGAGCTCCTCAATATCAGCAAACTTTCCCCCTTTTTACCCTTTGTTTTCTCTCAATCAAAAAAATTTAAATAAATTAAGGATCTTGTGTGTCAAGTTTCATAAGGATCCGTTCAGAAATGCAATCTCTAGCCCGGAACATACATTTTGCCGTACTTACAAAAGCAAAATTGGCTAGTCTCGAAATGGAAACTTCGCTTACGCTCAGCTCAGCTCAGTCAATGATTAATTGAATCAGGTGGTACCTTTGACCGAACATAGTTTGCAAATAAAACGATTTTTTACCAAAACTTCTTATTTTTGACTAGGACAACATAGGCATTAGATAGTTACACGGGAGTTTTCAAGTAAATTTGATAGGGAACTCTAAGGGGGCGGGGTCTTCGAATAGTTCTTTATGTAAAGACCGACCAATAACACACAATTATTTTATGTGATTTAATTATTATGTACATGTCAATCAAAAGCCGCCGATGATTTTTTTCTTCCTTCAGTCGTTCGGTATTGTCTGTCGGTGGTGTTACTATTTTGTTTTGCATCACTCGCGTTTGACTTCCGCATTTCGAAAATGTCGTTTTTAAGTAATCGTGAATATTATGAGATGATTCTTTGCGTGGGGGCTGCCGATGGAAGCCTCCGTGGAGCTCGCGAATTGTATCGCGAAAGGTTCATCGAAGGGCGCCCGGAAGCTGAACGTCGGCACCTTCCGTCTCTGGAGTGTTTTCGAAGGATGGTGCTCCGGTTACAAGAAACCGGCTCATTTCGTGGGTCTACTTCGCGTGACCGCGCGAGCACCGTCAACCCATACTTCGAAGAAGCTATACTGCATCACTTCGAAGAAAACCCTCATGATAGCACACGTCGAGCTGCTGCAGTCTTGGGTGCGGCTAGTCATATGCAAGTGCACCGGGTACTCCGAGATGACGGCCAACATCCGTACCACTACCAGCGTACCCAAGAACTGATACCTGCTGACTTCCAGCCTAGGATGACATTTTGCAATTGGTACCGAGACCAGGTGCTCGCTTCGTCTAATTTCGCTTCCAAAGTGCTTTGGACGGACGAAGCGTCATTCACGAGAGCGGGTATCAACAACATACATAACGAGCACGTCTGGTCGCGCACCAATCCCCACGCGTCAACAGTCTCCAGCTTCCAACATCAGTGGCGCATTAATGTCTGGGCCGGTATTATTGGTGACGTGCTGATCGGACCCTGCTTCTTGCCCCCACATTTAAATGGTGAAAATTATTTAGAGCACCTACGTCATTACGTCGAGGACGCTCTGGAAGACCTGCCCATTTCGACGTATGTGGACATGATGTTCCAGCATGACGGAGCACCAGCACACTACGCCCGGAACGTGCGCGAGTACCTCGACATCCGTTTCGATCAGTGGATTGGACGCGGAAGCCCATCTGTCGCGTGGCCACCTCGCTCTCCAGACCTGACTCCCCTGGACTTTTTTTTATGGGATTATATCAAAAATTTAGTTTACGCTGTGGAGTGCGACACAGAAGAGGAAATGCGAGAGCGAATTGTTGCCGCCTTCCGGACTGTAACACCAGTCATGCTAAAGAATGTTTCTGTGTCGTTACTGAGACGGACGGAGATATGTATTCAGCAGCAGGGACGGCACTTTGAACCATTTTTGTAGATAAAGCTAATATGAATTAACATGACATTCGTAACTACATACGTGGGACGCCGAAGTGATATTAAAAAGATTTTTAGTGTGGTGTGTGATTTAAAATGTGAAGTAGTGAAAAATACAATGTAGTAAAGTGCGACGGACACGTGTTTGTGGTTTGATAGCGGGCGACCGAAGCGATCATAAGCGATGCCGAAAGGCGGCGAAATCCCTTTGTACTCGCCGCCAAAGGACCGCGCCGCCGGTCCGACGCGCGACGTGGCTCGTTGATACCAGGAGCGCATGAGAAAGGAAGAGTTCGACACTCACGTAAGTTTATTTACAATAGCAGCAATAGGTCATGAACTTGTGACCCCATTAGTGATGGGACTCGTTTGTTTTGAATATGACGTCACCAAAAATAATATTTTATTAAATTTGCATATTAAATTAAAGTCATTAATAATGTCTTTTTGACATTGTATACGGAATATATATCGACTACACATATGATTGCTTAAATATGACTACACTTATATGTTACATCCTGTATATCAGATTAAATTTCTATTAAAATTATAATTTGTTCTGTTAGATTATGTCACTAGCAGAAGATTGTTGTATTTGAATTGAAGTTAATGATACCACATGTTTTAGTTCTTACGTGTTTACTCGAGCTCAAGAAGTGCCATTAACTTTTCGTCAAGATCAGGGCCAAGCGGTCACAGACTTACAATGCCTACTTGTTGGTTGGTTAGTGTGGTTGGTTTGACAGTAATTGTTTTTTCCTCGGTAACCGCGGGAGCCAGTGGTGATGTCATCGTCTTATCTTGAAATGTTCGCGCAGTTTGCAATATTATAGACATACAGCTGCAAAGTGTACAACGTTTTGGTGATTAAAATATTCCTAATGTCGTTACTGCACGCGGAAATAACCTTTCCAACGATAGTCTATTGCTAGTTACGAAATTAGGAAAACACAAGTTACACGCGCGTTTAACTGGCTTAGGTTATTCTACTTGGATAAGTTAATAGCTAGAAATTAAATCTCTTACAGTGCTTTCTCGCATTCGCAATAGACGCCCTAATCGCAGTGTAATTCATAAAATCAACGTCTCGAAAAGTGGAGTTGGAACTGCATTCTTGCACGTTCGACGCGTGCTTACGTCATCAATTTGAGTAGATAAAAATATACCTATGTGGTGATATAATACCTACATTTAAGTAAGGTTAATTTGAATAACATTTAGTGAATGTATTTGCAGCAGACTTGTAAGTTTTGCCCGCGAGGGTGGCGTCGCCGTCGCGCGGGCGCGTATCGATCGCGCCGCCGACCGCGCGGCCTGCATACGAATACAAGAATCGCCCTCCGATTCCGTTCTGCCCTTATCAACCACTTGCACCAGACTAAGTTCTAAGCCCTTCGTTAGTTTCGTGACCTCGCCGATTGTTATGTCAACATCAATTACCTTAATTTAAATATCATTAGCTCCGCTATGTCTGTCCGCCATATAGAAATGTTTCTATTTAATGAATATTTACTTATTTAACTTTATATTTTATCCATTAAATGGAAAATACCTTGTATCGCAATGTAATGAAAGACACACAGCAAGCTTGGTAAATACAAAAAGCTTTCCCCATTTTTCCCGCCCCAAGGGATGCGACCTCGTTCCGCAGAGATTACAAGTAAGCGACATATTTATCTAGACCTGACGATGAGGTCACGGCTGTGCTATGACATAAGCCATGGAATTACTTCTCCCTAAACTTCGCAGAATACGTCCATAAAACCTAACCAGATTTACCCTCTTCGGACAGCAATAAAAATTTAACAAGATTTCCGGGAAATTTCCGCTCACGCTCTTACGCTTTTGTTTCGTAGCAAGTAGAACTAACCCCCTGCTTTTATACTTTTAAATATAAATTTGTAGTATTAGATACAACACCATCATCATCAACATTTCAATATTCTCAAAGCAGCCCAACTCCGCTGAATATTGGGATTATAGTAACATTATTTTTTATCATGCATGTGAATTAATAAATAGTCACAATTTAGATACTTTCTATTTTAATTCAATGCATTTAAAGTACAAGATTTCCTTGTAAAAGCTATTTAACTGATTATGTTGGGGTGGTATCCGCCCCAAAAATTGACGCAATTTTCCAGCCGACAACGCGCCTACTTATTGCTTCGCAAAATGTCTCTGCGTTCTAAGTAGGCCAGCTAGGGGTGTCTTTAAATTTATATGCGTGTATATTTCATAACAGAGGTCGGAGAGCGGTACCTAATTAAAGTATTAATCTGAAGCAATCCTGATCCTAGTAAAACTTTTCTTTCAAATTTCGTTTTCCCATAAGTATAAGCTTTTATCTAAGGCAAATCCTTAAAAATTATTTAACATTAAGTCAGTGAACTTTCTTTCCTTCTGCAACATCGATGCTGCATATTGGATTGTGGGCAAACGGAAATGAGCAACTAGCGGAGACGATTCGATGGAGGCAATTCAGAAAGTGTCCTCCCGGGACCCTGCCGTCTGATTAACCTTCCACATACCTAATCACATAAAATATAGTCTTAGCTTGTTTGATTACTTGGCTACGAGTGATCGTAAAACATTGCGCATTTTTATATCTAAAATTCCGGAGAAGCGGTCTGTTCAGTTTGCACCGTTATTAAATTTCAAATTCGGAATTGACAGGCACCGCTTGATAGCAATTGGTATTTCTATTGTAGTCAGCACATCGCTTGTCTTGTCACTAAATTTATTAAGTTTGCTTATGCCCTAATTCGTGGAATCATTTCAAAATACCTAGTATACCTTCGTACAAATTTGGCGAGAATAGGCTACTTGACTGTATTCATACTTGGTTAATTTTGTTATACTAAACAAAATATACACTAACAAGTAATCGATTCTGAAAACAACAACAAAATTGGTTGTTAATTAAGGCCGTAATTCGATTTTAAAGTTTTCTCTAAAAGAAAAGTGGGAGCGTGGTGGGGACGTCTTGCTATCTCTTTTGTATGCACGAAACCAAGTGGCAGTGACGTCACAGCTCACACAGTGCATCCTTTTCTTGTTTTTTGACAGTTTCCCCTTCCACCGAATTTCAAAGTCTTATAACTTATTTATTTTTGAACGGATTACAAAAATTCTTTCATAATTCTGTTTCTGAAAATAAAAATATTGATATGAAAGAAAAAATAAAAATTAGTAGAATACCCAATTGTACTCAACCACAAGTCCTATGATACCGGTAGAATAGCAGATCGATACATTGACGCCTAACAGTCGGTCTCGGTGGTTATACTTACCAACGTAAACATCAACTGTCAATGCCCATTTTAACCTGAATTCTTGTTTTCTTTTACTATTAGGTAAGTACTGCAACATATAAAAATTCTCTCTTTCTCTCTTTCTCTCTCTTTAATTTTATGACATCAAGTTGCGTCAGACAGACCCCATCAGTATAAAGTACATTAGGACTTGTTGACTGATTAATTGATGTGTGTACACATGTATTGTATGAACTTCTGGACATGTACACAATGACAATGATTATATACTGAATAGCAACATAATAATAATATGGACGTGACGATATTTAATTCCGTGATCTGTGTAAAAATAGTATCTATCTATGGTGGCGTTCGTTACTGTTTGTGTTGCGAGTGGCTTGTGCACAATGCGAATTTTGCAACTATTGGGGATTATCTATCTATAGTACACAATGCACGGGACACGTGAATTCGCAGCTGTCGTACGCAGTGTAAAAACCACACCGATTTCTGTCAGTTTATGCTTTTTTAAGCAGATGTTTTCACGGAATGTTGCGCATTGAATTTTAATGCAATTGTACGCAAATGTAAAAAGTAAATTATTTTGAGAATGTTTGTTGGAAAACGGCGGCGGCTGCACTTTTTGTTTTATCGATGCAATTGTACGGTTAAGTGTGCAGTTTTGATTTTTATTACATTCCATTCATCTTACCGATATAAAAAAATTACATGCATGATTTTATGAGTTTTGTTAACTTTTGAACTAACTCTCTCCATTTTGTGGTAAATAATAGGTTCTACAGACAGTTCTATTAGAGAATAGAACCTACGATTCTGGCATGAATAAGACATAAGAAACGATATAAACGAAAAAAGATATGACCTAAGAATACTTGACTTGAGATAAATTATGAAAATCCTAGACTAAGACATCCATAGATTGCTTAAGTCTCGAGTCAATCGAGCGTGGAACCGGTTCGGAAGAAACGTGTTAGGAGGTCCGGCAGGTCCTCTCCTAGTGTTCAAAATGAGGCATGTTCCTCTGATTTAAAATGCAAAGATGTACCGAACATTCACTTTTCGGCACAATAGGCACCAAAATTTTAATCCTGGAAAGATTTCAATGATTCAACCAAGTGTCTAGTAATGTGGAAAAAGGGTAAAAGACTTAATTTGCTAGAATTTCGTCTGACTACAAAAATAATTGAGTCAAAAAATATTAACTTATTTATATTACACAGAGCACAAAGAACTACCGTCGTACGTAAAGTACCAATTTTATGACAAGATCAATGAAGTCTGATACTACCATAGCAGTGGCAAAGGTCAAAGCCAGATACGTTTAAAAGATGTTCTTGTTATTAGATTGGTATTCATAATACCTATCTTGTCAAGAATTTCTGCTGCAATTAATTAAATTTACTTGTTGTTATTCACCATAATCTCAATTTCTACAGGATTATGATGAATATCTGGAGAGCTCCGGATTTTCCAATCAAACAATTTTATTGGTTATCAGGTATTCTTACCTGGATCTCAACGATCGTTGTTTGTACACAAGTTTGGAAAAACCCCTACGGGATCACTAAATCTGGTGTTTTTCAAAACTACACAAGCACTGAACTGTTTGGTAGAATCACTTTCAGCATCCAATTTATTGGTTCACTCGTTGAGAGACGCTTCGGGTAGATGCGACGTAGTTATAAATAAGAAGACAGGGTACCGCCGCAGTGCGGAGACTCTGTAGGACTGGCGGAACGGCGGCGTGTCGGTTCGGCGCGTGGAGTGGAGCCCGAGGCGGGTGACGCCGGGTGGCGGTGTATGTTGCTTGGGCGGACGCAGTCCGGATGTCAAGGAATCAAAGGAAATTAACATTTGTTTTCTCTAAAAATGTTAACAAGTTTTCAAACGCATAAAACGAGGGCTATGGGCTTCTCGGGTGGGCATATCATAAATGGAGCACATATTTCATTTATTACAAACAGCAAAACGAATGCAGTCGGACCAAGTTTTCAAAATGAGTTTGATGGAATCGATGATTTGGAAATCTCTAATAAATCTCTAGACTGCCTGTCTAGACTTTACAGAGTCGATGCTCTTATGCAACATACTTATAAAAACAAAACATACAAAGACAAAAGTTTCCAAAGGAGATATTTGCTAATTTTGTTTGACGACAACAAAGTTGCTTGCGTTTGGCGACTCCAAAATATTTTTGTGTTTCAAAATTATTTTTTCGTTTGTTATCCACGATGGCTCCATGGTAAGCCCAGCAACTGGTTTGGATTCCTCTAATAACAACTCAACAACTCCTTTGACTATGACTACTCTTATGTACATGTGTAGCAAGTTGATATTGTTATATACTTACTTATGTATAGCAACAGAATGCTACTGGCTTGCCTAACTCTACAGATAAGTACAACCTTTAGATACTTCGGAGAACTTTTTGAGTTAGGTGACGTTATTCAAAACCGGTCGGCAAGCTTAAAATTCGCACTCGCGGCGTTCGTGACCGCGGAAAATCTTCCAACAAAAAATCTCTTAGCAACCGTTTGAACGAAATTATGCTTTAAACGTAGAGGGTTACGTAACATTTCTATAAATACGGTTTAAATTAAATGGATGTACTTACAGAAATGTAACAGCAAAAAGCTATTATGTGACAAAAAGCTTTCGTCAGGTCAGCGCGATAAAACAGCAATGTTGTCTAGTAATATAGCATATATTATGTGATCTGATGTTGTCTAGTAATACGAGAGGCATGCCAAAAGTAATAAGATACTCTTTACTCTATATTTTAATACTGATATGTTATACATCATCCACTACCATCACCATCTTAAACCTTGGTTATTTAGTGATAAATTTAAATACAAAACATATTTGATTGAAAAAAACACTTGTTGGTAAGAAATTTGCGGAAATTTGTTTGGTACAATGGAAGTTGGTTGACGTGATTCTCGCGCTGTGATTTTATATGATTATTAAAAGTATTTAAAACCACAAGAACTTTTGGTGAATTCTTATGCCGACTCTATTTGTTCACGAGCAACATTTTTTAATTGGTTCGCTGAATTTAAAAGAGAGGTTGAAGATGAAGCGAGGACCGGTTGACCGTCAACTGCAGTCACTCTAGAAAATGTTTAAGCAGTTGAAAATTTGGCCAGGAGAAACCGCAAATAAAACGTATACGATATCCTTATTGGTGACAAAACATAACTGTATTACTACGTTACCAAAACAAAACGTCAATCGACTGTTTGGTGCCTTGGAGATGAACGAACACCAATAAAATGTTGCAGTGCGCGCAACATATTCATGTAGGTATTAGACTCTTCAGAAACTTTAATCAGTAGGTAGTCTATTCTATAAGTACGTTAATTTTCGTGTGCCCATTGCACTTTCTTTTAATAGGTAGATAAAATAACATGCTTATCTAATTTGTAGCGTTAAAGTTGAAAACTTTTTTCAAAGAAAATAGGAAGGCCGCAGATTATTTGAATAAGAGAAAGGTTGCTGTTGAAAGTTAAAAATAATAATTTAAAAAAAAAAAACATTTTTAATTTCTTACCCAGTGAAAGCTAATCGCGTGCACTGAATAAGCTTAAAGTTATCACGGCAGCGTTCCCTGAACAGAATGTTGGATTCCAAGTAAATTAATTAACTCTGCGATGTAAGCCGACACCCTAGTGGGTGCCGCTTCACTTGCCATACTACATGTGTGTAGTATGTGTGGCACTTGATAACCTTGACGCACTTCCAAAAAGGAGGTTCTCAATACTTTTGTGAGTTTGGTTGCTATCACGTTACTCTGTCAGTAATCGGAGTTTCAATTTATTTTTTACTAGCTTTTTCCCGCAGCTCCGCCTGCGTAAAAAGTAGCCTATGTTTGACCCTGGGTCTTCAACTATATTCATACCAAATTTCATCAAAATCCGTTCAGCGGTTTGGCCGTGAAGTAGTATGGATATAAGTACTTATTTTATCAAAACCAATGCCGTTATTTGGTTGGTAGCTACTGTAGCTAGTAGCATTACTTAACTACTAACCTTATACGTATGTATATATATTAGTATGTACTGCTTAGATTAATAATTGGTCTAATTAATCAATTATTATTCTGAGATGTGCTGTATATTATTATTGACCATTTTTAATTATGTCGAATGAAAATCATTCGACTCACCGGTTTTGCATTCTCAAAATATGTATAGCACCTTCTCTTGGGCACGGTTTTGGCATCTACGATTCAAAGGAATTCTAAATTTCAAAAACCGATTTTTTGTTTATATTATTTTTAAATTTTCATAGTAACTCGAATTTCAAATAAGCATATCATTTAATACATTATATCGATTAATTAATCCTAGACGTAATAAGTACTAACATAGCTAAAACTTAAAAAATATTTCGGCACTGCCTGATGCTAGGAATCGTCGAAATATTCCTCCGCATTGCTGTCCATCGATGGCAAAGTGCCCAGAAGGTTGGCAGCATTGCCACGTTGAATGGCAATGCTTATATTTTGAGCTAAAAATAGGCCAGCCTTCTAGTCACGTGTTCCATCGATGAGGCGCTTGCTCAGATCCCGGTAGAGAAACCGTGGACTCGGTCACCATTTTGTTTATCTATTCAGTTTATTGTGAAAAATTATTACGATAAAAATATTTACTTCATTAAGTAGAGTAGTGCCATCTCATATTTTCTATCAGATTTAATTAGAAATACTATTTTAGCAAGAACGCCGCTACTGCATGGTAGATGGCGTTGTTTTAACTCTCAGTTGCCAGTGCTGCCACACGTGGCCAATAGTTATACCTTCGGTGGGTTTGAAAGATAAACGTCACCGTCAATCTGACTCTTGACGGCTTTTTGACTTTGACATCAATTTCATCAATCATTCGCGTCATAAATGCAATCAATAGATTTTTTTGGCAAATGTTTGTTGTTGTTTCGCAATGCAAGTATTATTTGGTTAATAATTAAATTTGGTTCGAGAATAATAAATAAACCTTAAATAAAGTTTAAAAAAAACTGAATTTAATTTAGTACTAACGGTACGAACAAGAAAAAAAAATATTAGAAGGTTAGTAGTTAATTAACTATTTAGTTAAAATACCTGAATACTTATTTTTACTCTCTAGATCGCCTTTTAATAATACATATTTTTTATAGGCACTGGTATTTGCTATGTTTTAGTTCAAATGGCACCTCCTTGCCGCGTTATACGAGAACAAAAAGAAATTCTTCTGGACTTTTTAAAAGAAAATAAAGAGCTGTGCCATGGCCCGGGCGCAGGATCGGCTTCGTCCTTAAAGCAGGAGGAAAATAAACGGAAATGGACAGCCGTGGCCAAAAAGCTGAATAGTGTTCAGTCAGGCATTTCTAAAACTCCTGAATCGTGGAAAAAGGTACCTAGCTATATGTTATTTATGTTGATACTAGCTGTTTCCCGCAGTACTCCACCTGCGTCAAAAGTAACCTATGTTTGACCCCGACTCTTCAACTATATTCATACCAAATTTCATCAAAATTCGTTCAGTAGTTAAGCCATGAAACCATAACAGACAGAGAGATATGTTATAAGTAGGTATTAAGAATGTATGTAGCATAGATATATTTTGAAATTTTCAGTATTGGATCGATTGGCGTCGTAAATGCAGAAGCAAAGCGGCTGATAGCCGAAGATTTATATCTGTATCGGAAGGGGGCTCGAAAAGAATAATCCCACTAGATGATATGGAAATTAGGGCTCTGGAACTTAATGGAAAAGAACCTGCTACATATACAGCAACTAACAGTATGAACTACTCATCTGAAGATTCTGATTCTGAACCTTTGGAGAATGTAAAGCAGCAGGTTGCCGCTAATGTCAAAGACAAGTTATCAAGCGACTCTAGAATATCTATAGGTAATTACTTGTTTATTTGTTAATACATAAGATTTTATTCATTTTCATTATTTAAATGTATGTTGTCCATATTATTACATAAAGGAAACCAATTATGAATAATGTTACTAAAGAGTATGCATGCATTTATGAGTATGTTCTCCATATGGTTGACTGGTAGAGAATGCTTTTAGCATTAAGTCCGCCTATTGTATAAGTACTTGTGGTACAATAAAGTTTTAATGAATAAATGCGTTGTTGGTCAGCTCTATGAATTTACATTCAACAATCCAGTCTTAAAAGTTCGGTCTTTGCAACAAAAAATATGTTAATAATTTTAATGAATTTTGTAAACACCAGTTACATTGCAATATTGTTTTCAGATGACAATGCTCGACCACCATCATCACCACCACCAAAATGGGCTCTTGATCTAGAAGAACGTAAACTAGCAGTCAAGGAGCGTGTAGCTGCATCTTTAGAAACCATGACATCTCTGTTTAAAGCCCAAGAGGAGAGACGCCGTGTTCTTGACGAACAGATGGCTGATACAATGTCAGCTATAGCTGGTACCGTGCAAAACATGAGTAGTATTATGCAGGAGGTTGTTCAGCAGTTGCAGCAAATTCAACCTGTACACATGAATGGCCAGAATATTAAAGATGTGTTTCTTTAAATGTATATATATACTGATACCTTATAGTATTTGGTTCTCGAATGTTGTAGAATATTTAAGAAATGAAAATAAAACACAGATATTACACTGTATAATAAGAATAGATAATTCAGCAGATATGGAATTTTAAAATTAGTCATGTAAGAATATTTATGTAAAAATTACAAAAAGAAATAATTTATGTAATAAATATGCTGCGTAATATAATTTATGTAATAAATTCTTAGTTTCTTTTTATTTCTAACTAGCTGTTTCCCGCAGCTCCGCCTGCGGTATATAGCCTATGTTACTCAGGGTGAATGTAGCTTACCAATGGTGAAAGAATTTTTGAAATCGGCACAGTATTTTTTAAGTTTATTCATTACAAACATACACATAAAAATACAAATCTTTCCTCTTTATAATATTAGTGTAGATTAGTGTAGATGTAGATTATTAAAGAACTTTATTTCTCAAAAGAAATACTTCACTTAGTAACAATTCTACGCCAAAAGAGCAAATATATTCGCAGACCAATAACACTTCGCGCAGCCTATAGAAAGTGTCAGGGTCCAAAATAATAATTTAATTTAGCAAAGTAACATTTGTTGTATTTTTAAACATTCAAGAATGTAACTACCGAAACAAACTGTTAAATATCTACAAGAAGCTACGAGAAGATTTGGGTAAAATTTTAGAGTGGGGTATAAGTGGAGTTTATAGAATATACTTTGGCTTTCAGGCATGGAGGCATTAGAGACGAGTATAAACTACTGGGAAGACGCGCTGGCGGCGTTCTCACTTGGTGCGCGCGGCGGCGTGTCGGGGACGCTGGCGCTCACGTCGCCGGAGGAAGCAGAGTTTTGTCGCGAGATTCAGGACCTACTGCAAAATGCATATTTACTACAGGTAAGTTTTTCAAGTGGGAATCAGGGGTTACTGAGCTTTTTTTTTTGCTATACTTTGCGTTGATTCAACAGAATCAGAATCATTTACTTCACAAGAATATATGTAAGTACATTGGAAATGTAACACACATTTAATGTTCAATCTAATGTACTCAGTCTGCTGGAAGACATTTAAGCATGTGGTTATTATCCTTGCGAAACCTTGAGGATGTCCTTAACATTATCGTAGACCTACTAAATACCAACTCATGACCCAGGATGTTTGGCCGTAGAAACAGTGGGTAAGGTACAACACAGACGACATTTCTTCAAAGTCTACCTCTAAGAGCTTGTTTTAGTGGATTGTATCTACTGCACTGATACATTATTTAACAGGAGCGCTGCGAGCTGTTGTTCCTGGACCAGCGGTCGGTGCTGTTCCGGTCCGAGAGCGGCGGAGCGGAGGCGGCGCCTCGAGCGGGGAGGCGCTCGCGGCTGCTGTCCACGCACACCGGCTCCGAGCACACGCGTCGCGACCACCACTCCAGCGCGGAGTCCTTCGCCTCCGCCGAGGACCAGGTCTGTGTCCGCAGGGTGGCCCCTGCTGTCCCGCACACCGGCTCCGAGCACACGCGTCGCGACCACCACTCCAGCGCGGAGTCCTTCGCCTCCGCCGAGGACCAGCTCTGTGTCCGCAGGGTGGCCCCTGCTGTCCCGCACACCGGCTCCGAGCACACGCGTCGCGACCACCACTCCAGCGCGGAGTCCTTCGCCTCCGCCGAGGACCAGGTCTGTGTCCGCAGGGTGGCCCCTGCTGTCCCGCACACCGGCTCCGAGCACACGCGTCGCGACCACCACTCCAGCGCGGAGTCCTTCGCCTCCGCCGAGGACCAGGTCTGTGTCCGCAGGGTGGCCCCTGCTGTCCCGCACACCGGCTCCGAGCACACGCGTCGCGACCACCACTCCAGCGCGGAGTCCTTCGCCTCCGCCGAGGACCAGGTCTGTGTCCGCAGGGTGGCCCCTGCTGTCCCGCACACCGGCTCCGAGCACACGCGTCGCGACCACCACTCCAGCGCGGAGTCCTTCGCCTCCGCCGAGGACCAGGTCTGTGTCCGCAGGGTGGCCCCTGCTGTCCCGCACACCGGCTCCGAGCACACGCGTCGCGACCACCACTCCAGCGCGGAGTCCTTCGCCTCCGCCGAGGACCAGGTCTGTGTCCGCAGGGTGGCCCCTGCTGTCCCGCACACCGGCTCCGAGCACACGCGTCGCGACCACCACTCCAGCGCGGAGTCCTTCGCCTCCGCCGAGGACCAGGTCTGTGTCCGCAGGGTGGCCCCTGCTGTCCCGCACACCGGCTCCGAGCACACGCGTCGCGACCACCACTCCAGCGCGGAGTCCTTCGCCTCCGCCGAGGACCAGGTCTGTGTCCGCAGGGTGGCCCCTGCTGTCCCGCACACCGGCTCCGAGCACACGCGTCGCGACCACCACTCCAGCGCGGAGTCCTTCGCCTCCGCCGAGGACCAGGTCTGTGTCCGCAGGGTGGCCCCTGCTGTCCCGCACACCGGCTCCGAGCACACGCGTCGCGACCACCACTCCAGCGCGGAGTCCTTCGCCTCCGCCGAGGACCAGGTCTGTGTCCGCAGGGTGGCCCCTGCTGTCCCGCACACCGGCTCCGAGCACACGCGTCGCGACCACCACTCCAGCGCGGAGTCCTTCGCCTCCGCCGAGGACCAGGTCTGTGTCCGCAGGGTGGCCCCTGCTGTCCCGCACACCGGCTCCGAGCACACGCGTCGCGACCACCACTCCAGCGCGGAGTCCTTCGCCTCCGCCGAGGACCAGGTCTGTGTCCGCAGGGTGGCCCCTGCTGTCCCGCACACCGGCTCCGAGCACACGCGTCGCGACCACCACTCCAGCGCGGAGTCCTTCGCCTCCGCCGAGGACCAGGTCTGTGTCCGCAGGGTGGCCCCTGCTGTCCCGCACACCGGCTCCGAGCACACGCGTCGCGACCACCACTCCAGCGTGGAGTCCTTCGCCTCCGCCGAGGACCAGGTCTGTGTCCGCAGGGTGGCTCCTGCTGTCCCGCACACCGGCTCCGAGCACACGCGTCGCGACCACCACTCCAGCGCGGAGTCCTTCGCCTCCGCCGAGGACCAGGTCTGTGTCCGCAGGGTGGCCCCTGCTGTCCCGCACACCGGCTCCGAGCACACGCGTCGCGACCACCACTCCAGCGTGGAGTCCTTCGCCTCCGCCGAGGACCAGGTCTGTGTCCGCAGGGTGGCCCCTGCTGTCCCGCACACCGGCTCCGAGCACACGCGTCGCGACCACCACTCCAGCGTGGAGTCCTTCGCCTCCGCCGAGGACCAGGTCTGTGTCCGCAGGGTGGCCCCTGCTGTCCCGCACACCGGCTCCGAGCACACGCGTCGCGACCACCACTCCAGCGTGGAGTCCTTCGCCTCCGCCGAGGACCAGGTCTGTGTCCGCAGGGTGGCCCCTGCTGTCCCGCACACCGGCTCCGAGCACACGCGTCGCGACCACCACTCCAGCGTGGAGTCCTTCGCCTCCGCCGAGGACCAGGTCTGTGTCCGCAGGGTGGCCCCTGCTGTCCCGCACACCGGCTCCGAGCACACGCGTCGCGACCACCACTCCAGCGTGGAGTCCTTCGCCTCCGCCGAGGACCAGGTCTGTGTCCGCAGGGTGGCCCCTGCTGTCCCGCACACCGGCTCCGAGCACACGCGTCGCGACCACCACTCCAGCGTGGAGTCTTTCGCCTCCGCCGAGGACCAGGTCTGTGTCCGCAGGGTGGCCCCTGCTGTCCCGCACACCGGCTCCGAGCACACGCGTCGCGACCACCACTCCAGCGTGGAGTCCTTCGCCTCCGCCGAGGACCAGGTCTGTGTCCGCAGGGTGGCCCCTGCTGTCCCGCACACCGGCTCCGAGCACACGCGTCGCGACCACCACTCCAGCGTGGAGTCTTTCGCCTCCGCCGAGGACCAGGTCTGTGTCCGCAGGGTGGCCCCTGCTGTCCCGCACACCGGCTCCGAGCACACGCGTCGCGACCACCACTCCAGCGTGGAGTCCTTCGCCTCCGCCGAGGACCAGGTCTGTGTCCGCAGGGTGGCCCCTGCTGTCTCGCACACCGGCTCCGAGCACACGCGTCGCGACCACCACTCCAGCGTGGAGTCCTTCGCCTCCGCCGAGGACCAGGTCTGTGTCCGCAGGGTGGCCCCTGCTGTCCCGCACACCGGCTCCAAGCACACTCCGAGAGTTTGCTTCATATTCATTAATGTCAAAGTTCTTCGTCGTCAGAACGCGTTTTCACAATTAAACCACTCTTTTATACTCAATTGACCCAACAGCTTCGAGGTGAGTAGAGCCCTTTTCCGTATCTACGTCATAACCGCAGCGGCCGGGCGGCTGAAGCGACATCCTTTCATTAAGTTGCTCTCAATTTTTACCCTAAATAAAAAAAAGTTTGTTTCGAGTGTGAGTGTTCGTTCTGTACTTTAGCACTATTAATAATTCTGCGTCTCCGTAATCGTTTGCTGAGACAGTTTCGATAGGAGTACTCATATCAAAGTAGAAACTTTGGTTCTCTACGTTCAGCTTCAATTTTTTTTTCAGGTAGCAGACTTAAAGGAATTTGACGACTTCGCGGAAATATTTCCGGAATTAGACAATTTGGAATTGTACCAAATGGCCGTCAAACAGTTGGAATCCGGTATACCTTGTAGGTAAGAAATGTTCTCAATGAAACTACCAAATTGTAAGTATGTACTTGTGCGCACCTAATACAATATGCAAAATAATCACATTGAATTTTTTTTATGTTTTCTTAATTTAATTAGGTAAGGATCATGAAAGGTCTAAGTATATGTGAAAATGAAAATCAGTGTGCCGCATTACGGGTTGGCCACGCTGAGCCTTTTTGTCAGTAGTGCAAAGCACATATACGAAGATTTTGACTACTTATTATGCTGTTATAATTAAAGAGCCATATACTCATTATTGTTAATTATTGCTGTATAAGTGTGTATTTGATGCAGTTATGATAAATAAAACATGTATTTATCTATCAGAACGCTCCGCACGGAAGTGGTGCAGTGCTCGTCGGACAGCGAGTTCCTGTGCAAGCTGCACTGTCTGCGACTGGCGCTGCGGACGCTGTTCCGCGACGCGGCCGTGTGGGCCTGGTTCGTGGACGCCGGCCGCCAGGTGCTCACCGACCTGCTGCTGTTCGCCGACAAGGTAGCATCGTCAGCAGTTCGGCCGCAGTCAGTCCATTGCTGGACGTAGACCTCTCCTAATGATTTCCAAAATGACCGGTTGGAAGTGACCTGCGACCTTTTTCAGGGCATCTGACCATCTGGTCGCTGGATGTCCAACGCTGCGCTTGCCGGTTCGCGATCGCCATTCGAGAACCTTTCTGCCCCAAGGTATACCCGGCGGCATATTAGTTGGCAAAGTGTGAGCGAGACGAACCCATACCGTCACCCCCGCTGTTACTGACATTATCTTATATTAAAACGTTCCCGAAAGCGACAAGAACAACGGCATGAACGGTGACAGGATATAATGTAAGCCACTCCGGTTAGATGCTAATATAAGAGGCTAATAAATTAAGAAATTCAACGCCGCTCTGGAAATAAAATAGAAAGCAAAATTTTGAAAAAACACTGGGCATATATGGTTTTATATAGCCATATATTTGCTGCCCTGTCTTTTTGACAAATCTCAAATACAACTTTATGGAAATTGGAGAAGACTTTTGCATCCAAGCAGCCCATCAGAGAAAGATATCAGTAAGGATCTTAGCAAATGGAAATCCGTAGCCTCCGCCTTATCCCTACGGGAAACAGGCGTGATTATATGTATGTATGTAGAAAGTAGGCCGCCCGTACCGCTGAAACGATGTGGTACATGAGGTGGCAGCTGTGAGCTGGCGAGCCCTCGCGCAGAACATACACTCTGGGGCTATCTTGTTTCGATCCACTTTAGATTGAATTGAATACAAAAAATCCGGGCGACCAGAAGTAAATAATGACAAACCTTCAAACTTTACAGTGCTGTATGCATCCTAAAGATTGTAGTTTTTCGGAGAGTTTAGTCACCAAGCCGCCATGCCACTAAATACGTGGTCATGAGTTTCTTTTCTTGTAAAATTACGTTGGCAGTCGAGCATTAGGCCCGCGAAAGATGGGCGCGTGGTCATCATTGCTTATTTACGCTCGTGATACTGCAAACTATTATGCTACCAATTTTGACCTAGAATATTACACCAGTACTTGTAAACCTGTTCGACATAATTACTTTGCAGGAACCAAAGGAGTTTTTAGTGGCGTATGAAGAAATGGTTTCATGGACGACAGACGACGCTAATTGGTCTACAATTAAAAAAGAGCTTTATAGCAAAGGAGTAAAGGTAAGCTTTTATAATTTACAGTAGAAAGTTCAAAATTTATTGCTGTCGTGGTCCGCCGGCCGATAAGATTAGGAACGTAGTTGGGAACATAGATAGTTACACTTGTGTCAACTATTCTTAAATAGGTACTACATAAACAATGTGATTTGATATAAATCTCGGACTCAAACCGAAGCTCAAGATAGTGCCATTAGTGGCGACCATTCCAAGACAGGTTGCATGTTCGTTTCATGTTATGTTTACTTTTTTCAGTTTTTCTCATTTCTAAACTGTGACGACTTCCGTGGCACAATGATTATTTATTATGCCTGTCAGTCAGGAAGTCGCCGGTATGGTTTCTGGTCAGGGCAAGATTGTATATGATCATTTCCGGATTGTTCTGGTTTCGGGAATTTATTTTAGAAAATGTATTTGTTATAAAGTATGTCATAGTTTAGTATCGCTGAGTTAGTTTCTCGTAATACAAGTTATGAACATAGGCACATCCTGGACACTCCATATAACAGCGGCGAGCGCGATACCTATTACGACTACTACGATTCGATCGCGTACGCATAAGCGTCAATGTGTGTGCGTAGGGTCGGTTATTTGACGTGTTTACGTCATAGCATGGCTGACGCTGTCACCAGGCTGTATCTCATGAACCGTGATAGTTAGACATTTTTACAGATCATGTATTTGTGTTCCGTTCAATACGTTATCAGTATTATTTAGCATGTGAGATTAACGAACTATTCAAGACTATTGTCGATCTGTATAGATGTGTGATCGTGTGTCGCAGGCGCTGACGCTGTACGACGTGGTGCTGGACTACATCCTGCTGGACGCCTTCGAGGACCTCGCGGCGCCGCCCTCGTCCGTGCTGGCTGTGGTGCGCAACCGCTGGCTCTCCGACGGGTTCAAGGAGAGCGTGAGTTCATTATACATTCATTCACAGTCGACTGCTATTTTTGATGCTCCGGCCACGTTATCGAGCACAAAATAGCCCCCACTTTTACTAACGAGTATGCTTTATTGTACTACCCCCGCTATTTATGACCAATATTATTGCCAGCAAATTTAAACGCGTTACACGCGATATCGCAGAGCTTTGCGTCACACACGTCGTCTAAAGGACCATTCAAACTGAGTGATTCAAAGAATCGGTAGAAGTGCCGTAGCGTATGCCAAATTTAACTGGCCTGCTAATGACTATATATTCTTATTTCTGTGGGCGTCCAGTTAGTCTCGCAGGATTCGCATCAGATTGAATAGAGCTTAAAGAGTTCGTCCTGTCGCAAATCATCTTCGCGAATACAAATGGTCTTTGAGCGGCTCGAACCGCAACATTGTAGATTATCGCAACGTAGCGAATAATATGGCCAAGCACTTAGTCATAAATCGAATACGAAGTTTTATCACGACAACGCAAACACTAACCTTCACAATCAAGTGTGGCCTCAGCATGAATGGACTCGTCCAATACCGGTCTTATTCTTCCAAGCGTGTTCTCCTAGTTGCGTCCTCAGTTTAGACTTCGGAGCCAAGGGTACGCTGCAAGTCATGTTCCTAATCGAATGGAAATTGTTCGTCTCTCAGATTATTTCGTATGAAAATCATATATCAAACGAAAACCATTCGAATCAACAATTTTGTGTAAGTCGATACTTCTGTTGTAATGATGATCTTAAAAAATAGTCGATAGTACTACTAGAACTATAGTATACATCTGAATAGGCATGACGATCTTCGATTTATGTTTAAATGAAAGACCTCACTTTAATAGCCATATTTGTGCATTTTGGACGATACTAAACGCTCCTTACTAATGGATACCTAGCGGTGACGTCACGCCTAGGTAATTTACAAGGGGTGGGACTAAATTTGTTCGACAACTACCTTAAATATTGCGTTTATGTAAATAGTTCCTAAATGAAAGTTTCTTAATTTTTTTATGTGTACGTCGGTTATAATATAATTTTATAGTAATTTTATATTTTCAAAATATTCAAAGAGTTAATTTTAATAACGAATTTAAATACATGTACGAGGGCGACACTGAAAGTCTTTAGAACTGACCACTTGTAAATAGTATAATAAAAAAATAAGCTTAAATTTTGAAAATGGAACTTTTTGCCAATATTATTGGGTATGTATTTTATTAATTTGTCATTTGTTTTACGTTTTGGCGGCAAATTGAAAATTGTCTGTGTCACGTCAGCATGAATTTAACGCGAAAAAATTTTCGTGCAATGATTTTTTATGACTTTCGTTGTCATTTAAGTCAACAAGAAAGTTATGATAGACTTCGATTGGCCTTTCACGATGAAGCCCCATCTCATGCCACTGTTTACAACTGGTTTAATGAGTTCAAACGTGGTCGCACTAATCTCACCGATGATCTGCGTGAGGGACGGCCTTCTACGGCGACGACTGAAGATAACATCAGTGTTGTGCGGCGTATGATAGAGACTGACAAAAAAGTGACCCATCAGCAGATTCGGGCAAGTTTAGGCATCGGTATTAGCCAAGTGCACAAAATCCTGCATGAACATTTAGCGGTCAGGAAGCTTTGTGCCCGGTGGATACCTAACGATTTGACCGAGGCCCAAAAAATCCGTCGTGTTGATTGGTGCCGTGAAATGGTTCAAAGATTTAACGGAGTTGACTCAAATGCTGTGTTTGACATACTCACGGGTGACGAAAGCTGGATTTACTGTTATGATCCCGAACCCAAAAGACAGTCTGCTCAGTGGGTGTTTCCTTCCGAGGAGTTGCCAACTAAAGTGAAGAGAGGTCGAAGCGTGGGAAAAAAGATGGTGGCCTCGTTCTTCGGAAGGACCGGACATTACGCGACAATTGTTTTAGAGGATCGAAAAACAGTTGCTGCAGAGTGGTATACTAACAATTGTTTGCCACTTGTCTTGGAAAAAGTTCGGGAGAAACGACCTCGCAGTAGGATCCTCCTTCACCACGACAACGCCTCGTCGCACACTGCCAGGCGAACGATCGACTATTTGGCGACATCAAACGTGGAATTACTAGGTCACCCGCCATATAACCCCGACCTCGCACCTTGCGATTTTTATTTATTCCCGAAAATAAAAGAAAAACTTCGAGGAAAACGCTTTATGGACGCCGAGGAAGCAGTGGCTGCGTTTCAAAACGCCGTCGAAGAGACCCCTAAAGACGACTGGGCAAAGTGCTTTTCTCAGTGGTTCCATCGAAATAGAGAATACAATCCCGAGCATGTTTTTCAATCCCGGGCTTACGGGATTTTTGAAGCCTTTTCCCGGGATCCCGGGCCTATCCCGGGATTAGACTATGTGGTTTCTAATTGGGCTAAAATAAAAAACACGAGTAATTAAAAAAAATGTCTTTAATGTCTTTGCACAACACAAATCAGAATAATAATAAGAAAAGAAAAAACACAAACCAAAAAATACTATACTTTTGCAAGAAATTAAAAAACAGCACAAAATAACTATTTAGAATTTCGAAAATATAATCGCAGAAATATCAAAGCATCCAATGTTTGACTTCCGAGCCTGCTTCGTAGTCTATTGCCAACATAAGCAGCAGCTGAAAACGCTCGTTCGGCTTCTACGCTGGTCGGAGGAATAGACAATAGATACTTATATGCTGTTTCTAAGTGATATCCACGAACTCCTCCATTTTCGAACAGGCTCATTTCACGTCTAATACTATTTGCCAACCCCAATTCATTTTGTACTTGTACTTCAGGATCTGGGGATTTCATACTCTTGTTAATTTCCAGCTGTAACTTTTCCTTTAATGTCAATTGGGGTTGGGATTGGGAGGTTTCTGACCTTAGCTCATCATCTGTTTGTGATCCTGACCTTGCTTCTTCTTCCGTGTTATCTCGACTATTAAGTCTTTTAACAATACTCTTTATTTGCTTCCTCACTAAAGCCTGTGTCGGAACTGGAAATAAGTCGTGCCATTCCAAATCCGATAATAACTGATTTTCATCATCCATTAGTGGATTTTGTAAATAATTTAACACGCCAGTTAAATCATCACTTCGTCGTTGCTTTATACGTTCCACTAAGGATGTTTTAATTTTTTTGGCAAGTGCTGAGTTTTTGCTAGACAACGTTGTTTTATAAGAAATTTCAAAGCGGCATCAGCTGTGCATAAATTAGCATCTCGCCGACAGATTGCTTCTACTGTCAATTTAATTGGGGTCAGCACATCAACAATTTTATTTACCAATTCAAAATCAACATCTTCTAAACGAATTGGATGATTGAGATCTATAAGAGCTTTTTGAATGCATGCTTTTAAAAGATAAAATCGCTCCAGCATTGTTAAAAGACTATTCCACCTGGTTTTACAGTCCAAAAGAAGTGACAACTCTTTTCCATGTTCAATTTTCACATATTTTTGAAGTACTGTTTCATTTTTCAATGGAGATCTTTTGAAATACACTACAACTTTGCGGATTTTCTTTATCAGCTTATTAATATTTTCATATTGTGTTAACTTTGGTACGTGTTCTGGCGCAAGATCATTTTGTGACATTACGATTAAACCTGATTCTGGACAGTCTAAGTCTTCTAAATGGTGTTCATCATCGCTGTCGTCCATATAATCAACAGTCACAGCTGGTTCATTTATAGTATCATCTGAGGTAGGGCTATCTTGCAAATTATTATGTTTTTCATAAAGCACATCACAGACCGCCAAATTGATACCATGTGCGAGACACAGTTGTTGTTCAGTGCAAACAAGCCGCCCCACCTTTATCATAACATTCAGTCCATCGGTTACAATAGACACGTTGTCAGTTTCTAGGGAAATGTCAAATTTACTTAGACGCTCTTGCAATATACGAAGACAATTTTCAGCTGTCATACTATCGTAAATAGGAACAAGTCATAAGTTCCAAAATGTTTTATATGAATGAACGTTGACCGCCATGTATTGTTTATTGGAAGTTGAAGTCCACTCGTCGAAAGAAAGACTAAATCTTTCACCTGCACTTTTCAAATGTTTTAATTCTGCAGTTACTTGCTTTCTGATTTTTTCACTGTAATTCATAACACGTTTTCGAACAGTGACGGCTGACTTTGGTAAATCCGTGTATTTTGCTAAGAGCAATTTTCTCAAATCATCTGAGGTTATGAATACACTGAATGGAAATCCATCTAATGCAATCATTCTTGCCAAAATATCATCCAGGCTATCGTCGGCACTTTTAGTAAAATAATCATCTTTCGCTTGGCTGGCGGCGGTGCTGTGTTCAGATTTTCAGAATCTTGACTTGTTGAAGCTGATATAACCTTGATGTTATGTTTTGATAACAAATGTGTATGTAATCCCTTAGTTGATCCACCCAAAGTCTTGAGGATGGCTGGGCATCGCTTACATTTAGCACTATTCCCGTCCTTCGCAACTAAATAATAACTCCACACTGACGTCGTATCACTGTCTTTTTTATGTTTAACAAAGTCTCCCGCCATTTGAAATACTTAATTTCAGATAATTGACTTTTAAATTTTAATGACGTAGCCTACGTAACCCGTCACTGACAGAACAATAAATGAAAAAAATAAAACCGGATTTGCATATTTATACTTTCGTACAGGGAATCCCCGACGGGAAATACCCGCAACAATATTATTATATGAGATGATCGGGTGATTCCCCTGTTGGTTCGTTGGGGAATTACCTTAAGAGTATTGTATTAAAGTATTCCGAGTGGGGAAGTCCCTTCTAAGTTCTACGACAAACATATTATTAGGACTGTACCTGTGTAGTAAATAGTGGGTACCTAACTACCTACGTATTGTACGAGTTGCTTTTTGTCGTAATGTATTAAAATAATCTAGGCCAGGTTATTTTCAAGACGCAACGGACTACGGAATACAAACTAGACTTGTTTGTGGCAATCCCAAAAATCCCGAGATTAGCCAAGTACAGTCCCGGGATTTTCGGGGCCAGAAAACGGTCGGGATCCCGAGATTTGGGATCCCGGGATTGTATTCTCTAGCAGTGATGTATTGACGTGAAAGGACACTATTTTGAAAAGATGTAATAAAAGGAATAACTTGCTAGTGCGCTCAGTTTTTGATTTTCTAAGAACTTTCAGTTTGACCCTCATGTATGCTATCATGAAATATGATTACTTTTTAAATTTTTTAATCTTGTCGTCATCCCAATTTTACAATAATAATTATTGATCGTGATTATAATACGTACTATCGCTGTGTAACTTATATTTAACAGTTTATACTATCATACATTTTCGATAGGACTATCGAAAGTTTATTAATACAAAGCCACGATAATAATAATATTCATAAAATTACAAAGCCACGATAATATCACGATTCTATTGATCAAAAGTATTTTATGGATAAAATAAATATTTTCGGTATAAAACTTTAAGTAACACTTGTTTTATTTTACCAGGCCCTCACAACAGCAGTCTGGTCTGTCATAAAAGCGAAAAGAAGATACCTCCAGTACCCCGACGGATTCATGGCACACTTTTACTCCATATCCGAGCACCTGCTTCCAGTTCTAGTGTGGGGCTTCCTCGGACCTCGGGAGAGACTGCGCGACATGTGCCAAACCTTCCAGTCAGAGATAGTAGGCTTCATCACAGACCTGTTTAGTTTCCAAAAGTGCCGCTACACTAACGTAGAAGACCTATCTGTAGACATAATGCAACACGCGAAATCTAGAGCTGCCAACATAACAGACAAGCTAGCTGAAAGAAACTAATTTATTTATAGCTATGTAAATTTAAGTTAAAGTGAATTATTGACATTGTCACAAATTATGCAGTAGTAAAGAACTGGAGTACTTGCATGTACTAGAACAAACATTAATATTACATATTGTGATTACACACAAAATGGCGTCATTAAAATGAATGTTGTGACAGTACGATGAGCTCACATTCCTGAAATTAAAACACGGAATAATGTCTGCTTAATCCCAAATCTTCATAAAATTTTATAAATGTTTCCTAGACCTATTTTAATTCAATTATATTGTATTGTTTTTAATGACATACATATTTTACCTGAAAAAGGTTAAGAAAAATTTGTTATTTTGTGAATAACATTGCTACATGTAAAACAAATTAAATCAAACTTTTTTATATTCGCCCTGACCTGTACTAGAAAACAGCTCAATATCATTTTACCCAATTTGTTCACAATACGTAAAATTCATTTAGAAAGCATTTTAAACGTTTCACAAGCTTTTAAGCAATTGCATTCCATCTGTATAAGTAGGTATAATTAACGTATGCTTCCTTGAAGGAATAATTTCTTTTTATTTTGAAAGAATGTATTTTTTTATGATTGTCGTAATTTCACCCCATTTTATTAAATATGATCAAGTTATTTATACAAAAAATCATTGTATAGCCTAATTATGTATTTATTTTGTAAATATATTGAATTATTATTATAGTTTATTTTTTCTTTAGAGGAGCGGTACGGACTTTTAAAAATGGTAGATTATCACATTACTACCTACACAGAATAGTGCTATCAATACGGCCTGACTCCGAAGCTGCGGAATTTGTTGAGGTTGAAAATAAAACTCGTGTAAATTAGAAAATTTAGTGTATCATCGAAATTTCACAATAAAATCGTACTTAAATTGACATAAAAACAAAAAAAAAAATGTAAACATTAACCTTTAACAGGTTCAACGATAATACTTTCCCGAAATAATAAGCACCAAATATACCTAGTGTAATAATAATAGACAAAAACAAAATCAAATCAATGCTCTGCACTGTTTCTCAATTTCAACCCTAATTATTTTGTATTTAAGTATTTTGTGTGAGATTTTAATAATAACTGGTGTGTATTTAGAATATTTCGTGTTCGTTTGATATAGAACTATCACTGATATTTTTCGTTTATAAACTGGACTTGTGCTCTAAGCAATTATCATCCTGAAGTAAAGGAAAACCTTGTAAATAATAAAATATTGCTCTTTGTTGCAAAAAGAACAGTCTTTTAAGTCAGTATGTTATCCATTAAATAATAAACGTTTAAAGACTAATTACGAAATCAAATACATAAAGGAAGCCTGAGAATCACTACTACCATAGAAACCTACAAGTTAGTTCCATAAAATATCATAAAATTTATAACAATTATTTGGTTTAGTGCACAGCAAGTTTTACTAGAAGCTTTAATTTAAAGAATATAATCTATAACAACAATATATATTTTATTGGAGACGCCCTTATCTTTATAAATACATTTTTATATTTTAACGATTGATTTACAGGCTTCCAGAATAAAAAAAAACTTATAAATTATAATGAGAATCGACACTACTCGTCAGGACTAGACACTAATAAAAAGTCTGAAAATGAGTATACAAACACACAAAGAAATGCATGCATTCGTCTTAAAGTAAATGGAATCACTCTATTACATTCGAACTAGAGTCCTCAATATATACAAGAAAAGAAGGAAAACGTGGGAGCATAATTTGCACTTTCCGTTTTCTGTTGTATTTGGTATGTGTATCGAATGGCTGTGCACGCTCTCCGCCATTCGCCACAACATTCAGGTAAAGTCAGTCGAAAAAGCGTAAGCGTCAGGACCCCTCGACCACAAGAGATATTTGATGTTTGAATAATACCAAAATATACTACCTTTATGTTACTATTTGATACCTAATTTTAAATATTTGGTACTTCGATGAACTGCGAAAAAAGGCTAAAGAAAGTGGCCCGACATCCTGACGTCAGATTGGCTGGACCATCTTTTTTTCTCAGGAAAAATGTTACGCATTAAATATGTTTTAATGCAAACTCCACCTCAAATATCCTCCACAACAAAATCCACCTTATATAGTACGTGATTAATCCTATGTCGTAGCACTATTCTTACAAATATACTCTTCCGCAGCTCGGAACTATGGAGGTTCATACTGGTAGAGTTTCCATATACGCTACGGCCTTCAGAGGTAAGTTGACAATAAAATTTAAAAAATCCATATTGATATATATATTACAGTGTATGATGCACGGACACAAGAAAAAAGGTGGTCCAGACAACCTGACGTCAGGATGTCTGGCCACTTTAGCCTTTTTTCCGCAATTCATCGAAGTAGCAAATATTTGAAATTAGGTATCAAATAGTAGCAAAAAGGAAGCGTATTTTGGTATTATTCAAATATCAAATATCGCTTGTGGTCCAGGCGCCCTGACGCTTACGAAAAAGCAGGTGTAACATAATTGAATTCATCCCATTTACCTAATGCTAAAGAGTTCTCTGTGGCTTGGTTTAGGAAAGCGGTGGCAAAATTCTGTTAAAACCTACTCGCCATACTAAGGGTTTACTAATCACCTCTACTGGCAGGGCAGAAATAAGATCTATGGAAAAAGTAGGTAAGTTAGCGTGATGGCGCAATACCGGACTATTTTTTAAAGTCGAATGATTTTTTTATGAGTCATACTTTTTGATATATTATGAGGATGTAATTAAATGTTTCAGTTAACGAGTTTATGTGCCAACACATCTGTTGCTTCTCCGTTGTAATTTCTAAGAGGTGATATATTTTATAGTGAGATAGCGATATATTTGTTCTACAGCCATTTGAACTTCTTTGGTAAAAGGGATGATCCCTAAGTATATCTCTACGCTCCGTCGTTCGGGAGATCAAATTATATTCCAGACTATTTATGTGTGCATTTAAAAGTATACCCATAAATTCCCAGTTTCAATTATAAAGATTCGTTAACAAAATGAGGTACGCTAAACCCATCACTACAAAAATAAATATTTTGGTGCTCTTAATACTCTTCAAAGTTCACTAAAAATAGTGTGAGTGAAGTCGTGCAATACAAGCACAGCGGACGGTATAAACTGTACATCGAGATAGCGTCTCACGGTTTCCTTTATCGATGCAATAAAGACATCTGAGGCGTCCGCAGCTGCCTATTCAAGCTGCTAGAAAACGTCACGAGTTCGCTCGACGCGTGCAATATATCATGACCCTACATGTAGGCGTGCCAATCGAGATGCGAGCGAAGTGCGTGAGTAGTGTAGTGTGTTGTGTGGTTGTGGTTACTCCGGCTCGGGCGAGTCGGGCACGTCATCGGCGACGGTGGTGCGAGCGGCGGCGCGAACTCGCTTCAGGTAGGACGCGCTGTCGAACTCCAAGCAGCTCTGTCGACCACAATCACATTTATGCACAACGTAACGCCAGTCAAATAACAATTCCCAAATTTTAGTGCATATGCTGTTAGTTACTAAACGCAATCAAGCGAAGAGTTAGAATGAGAAAAGGTTAGTAGATGAGTGAAAGGCGGACGCATTTTTAATTTTTTATATTTCAAAATCAGAAATTGACAATGATAAATTGAAATAACACTGTTAATTTTGTACCTATTCAAACAAAATAATAACAATATAACAAAACAATAACATATTCGAATGTCAATATAAAAATATAGGAGTATCCTTTCAGGATAGATCCCTATCACTTTCTACCTGTAGCGAACCCCTCTCGAATAACCATTCTGTCCAAGCAGCATGAACAAACAAACATTATAAATTTATATTATTGCATAACCATCATAAAAACGTCATAAACATATCATTCTAAACTGTAAATAGCTGCGTAAAAGATTTAATCAATAATCAACATCACATATATATCAATCCTAAAAAAATATTTTAAATTAAATCTATATCCCTCCACAAATTAATTTTTAATATTAAAGTAATCGAAATAATATTTGACGATAGTTGTCAGATCTATTTGAATTTTAATCTACTAATAGTAACAATACTGAAATATTTGTACTAACTAAGCATTCACTGTCATCAGGTGTACTGGTCAATTATTTATTATTTTAGTAATTCAGTCTCAATGTTTATTAACCCAATAGCACACTAATCACATCCACGAAATTCTTTTAACTATGAGTAGCAAAAACAGTAATCAGTCTTATTTATATGAGATCAGAATCATGAATTTTAGTGGTCAAAAAGTAGACAATTATATATTAGTGTAAGAACTAGTGACCGAAAGGACTAGAGTGATTTTGAAGTCATATTTACAATGACATCATATTTATGATTTTTCCGTTTGGTGTATTTACACCAAACGGAAGCACCAGTTTCCAATCCACACCACAGTTAGTAAGAAAAGCAAAGCTTCAGCGTCGATCGAGGCGAATCCCTCGAGTGCGGGTAGAAATGCGAAAGTTGATCTCGATTCGTCGGTGAGAACCGGAGAACTTGTCGCGGGCGCCGCTCGAGAGGTTCGCCGCGCGGGAGGAGCGGACAGCGGGGAGGAGGGAGGGGCGGTGTGCGGTGTGCGGGGGGGAGCGCTAGGCGTCGGCGTCGGCGTCGCCGTCACCGCGCGCGGGCTGCGGAACAGAGCGACAGGTGAGCGCGCCTCGTCCTCGGCCGCGCCCGCGCCTCAGTAGAAGTTGCGGCAGAGCAGCGCCGCCAGGTAGTTGGGATGGTGCAGTGGCGGCCACACGCAGGCGCGGGTGGGCGCGGGCGCGGGAGGGGCGCGGGGAGGGACGCGGCGGCGAGCCGGCGTTACCTTGCGCGCCAGCTCCGGCGGGAACGACGCCAGGCCGGCCGGCGGCAGCTTGCTGAGCGGCGAGTCCGCGTACTGCACCAGCGTCTCGTACGAGTACGTCTGCCGCGCGCCGCGACCTCCTGCCGGCACAAGGACACACATGTACTACATACTATTATTTTTTCACAAAATTATAACAATGCTGTCTTTTATCTAAATAAAACACCTACGAATAACAATTCTCTAGAAGCGTAACTAATCCCGAAAAATCATTCCACGCGATATGTACCGCGGAAGGCGGGGCTTAAAATATGAACCGCGCGGCGCGACAGTTTGCCGTAACACTCGAGTCGTGCGGTTGCGTCACAAAAAGTTTCCTTTGAGAATATTGCTGTATTTTTGCGATAATCTATTCATTAAAATGCCGTCATGTGCCGTGAAGTGGTGTAGAAGCCATACCAGACATGAAAAACACAGGACTCACCTTTCATATGTAAGTAAATAAACATTTTAATAATCCATACTTGACATCTGTGGAAAGTGTTATGCAAAATGTACCCAAGATTTTATTTCCATGCAGTATGCACCTCTCACGTGGTGTGCTCGGAAAAAATATGTTTTTTTTAGTATGAAGGATGATATGATGCATTAGTACAAATTTTTCATTGACACAGATTCCCAACAAATGAAATTCAGCGTGATAAGTGGATAAACGCGGTTCGCCTGGAGAGAAATTAATTTAAATGCATGCCTAGCCTAGTAAAAATAGTAAAATATGCAGCATACACTTTTGCAATGAGGACATACTCAATTAACGGAAGAAATAGATACCAGTGGCGAAGCCTCCATAGAACACGATTCCCACCGGCTTACCTTGGCTAATCTCTAATATATACATATTTTTAATTATTGATAATAATAGCTTATCCCAGCTTATTACTCTTCCACGAAAATGTATACACTATACCGCTATTGTTCTTAGCTATACCCATATACCTACTTATATGACACTGTCATAAAATGTAAGCCGACGACTGACGGCCTTACCGGTAATACGGAAACTAAGGAGTCTAATTATCGCAAGCGACACAATTACATTGAGCGCTTTGTAAAAAGTATTCTTCAATACGCTGGATACAAAATTCGCAATGTATTTGAAATCGCGCATACGCACACACACACGATTTAGCAATGGTAAGACGCAATCCGCGCCGAGTACACGCCAAGTGAACTCGCTCAAGATATCGGGAATCCAAATATTTCCAATGTATGAAATTGACACACACATACATGTCACTACTACATGAAAAGTACTCGTTGATATTGTTAAATGATAACCCGATTTAAGATAGCCTACCAAACTCTTTATAGGTCCTTTCGTATCACTAGAAAAGTTTTCGTCCAATTAGCGCTGCCGCAGCAGGCCGGCCATTGGCCGCCCATAGTGACGGATTGTCACTATGTCACTTCATTTATTATGCGCGCATTTGTACGGATTAATTTTATGCTAATTGATTTAATGTGATAAGTGATTAGATTGTGGTATATAGTTTAAAAGAATCGAAATTAGTGAAGTTTAACACAGGCTGTTGTGTATTCTGATATAGTGTTTGTTCTGTTTCATCGTAAAGGTTGGTTTGTTTCATTTTGTTTTATGTCGTTGTTGTTGTTAGGCGAGAAATGGCGGCATTAGTACAAATAGATTGTTGTCTTACAGATTACTTATTGAATGAATCAACTTCGTTCTCAAAACAATCGTTCGATAATAAAAATTATATCATTAACCTTGGACGGGCTCGTCCCGATATAAAAATTGATTATAAGCGTAAGGATGGGTTTTTCAAACATTTTCACAGTTCGATGTATGATAAATACAATTGGATAACAGGCAGTTGCTAATTAAATAAGTTATTTTGCTTTCCATGTCTGCTGTTTTCCGATACAAATAGTGCTTGGAATAAAATGGGTTTCTCAGACATAAATAATTTGACCAATTCGGCTAGAAAACATAGTCAAACTGAAAAACATTTACGCAGTTGTTTATTGTTACACGATTTTGGAAATAGTAGAATAGAATCATTTCTCGGCAATAATTTTGAAGCCCACAATCGTAAAGTAGAGCGTAATCGAAACTTAATGAAACGTTTAATAGACACTGTTGTTCTTCTTGGAAAACAAGAGTTATCTTTCCGCGGGCATAAAGAAAACCTAAATTCAGATAATCGTGGCGGCTTTACTTCTCTTTTTTTTCACCCCACGCCACTGATAGATACCAACTATTTTGATACAATTTTTTTGTCATTTTACGTCAAAAATGTGTTAGATATATTAGGGTAGGTTTATAACCTAATAGAATCGGTTCCCTTCTTATCGCATAGATACAAATCATATTTCTTTAACTATAAGATAGTCGACAGCGCAATTGGGCGTTTTCATTTTCTTTTTGCCGCACTCCTACCTTACTACTTATACAAACTTTAAACTTTTTATTTTAATATAACCAGAATTAAAACTTGTATGTATGGTATGGCATTAAATAGTATACTTCAAATAATTACTTATTTTCATTGTAGTATTTAAGTTATTCAATAAAAAAATTAAAACGTAAGCAAGCTTATTTATTTTAGCGTACCGCATAATACCATCCACGTGTTGTACCTTACCGCTCTTTGCGTTGACCGCCCCCGACCGACGATGACGCGTGATCTTGCCAATCACATGCATTTTGTCTATGAGTGAGTTTCGTTGTAATTACTGTTAGTTTGTTTGCGTAAATGGAATCTGAATCGAAGCGGTGAATGTAGAAGCGTTACATTTCTAGAGAATTATTATTCGTAGAAAACAACACTATTAATTTTACAGGACGGCATACGTTTGTCTCTAACTTACTGCAAAGAAAAATATTATATAATGAAAAGAAAATATTTTTTAATCAGATTTAGTAAACATTATTAATTTTCATGACAAGATGTGCTTACAGCGCCATAAGTCATGGGAAAGAAACCAGTTAACATCATAGATTAACAACATGAGACCTAAAATTGTTTAACAATACCTAAACATCACATAGACAAACAAGTTATAATATTAGAGCAACTTTTACTCGTTTTTAATAAAAATCATGCAAGCGACTTCTGCTTTTGTGCTACTGCACACACGTGCATTAAAATTAAAATTATCAAAGTTAGTTTACGTAAAATAACTCTGCATCCGCAGTACATATACTTTAGTATAATTATTTAGTTTAATTTTAGGCATCAAGCGATAAATCAGCGCAAGCAACAAATTTAGTCCTTAATACTTGACTGACTTCTGCATTTAGAATTAAATATTATATACCTGTAGGAAGAAATATACAAAGTACGTAAGTAAAAAATGTAAAAATAAAAATAAATATATGAAACCCAGTTAATGACATTAGATTTATTAAACATGATAATTAGCTACATAAACGAATGAACACATTGTCATATCACAGAAAACCAAAACAATTCAAGTAAAAAAAGTAAATTCGTAAATCGAATTTTCCGTATAATATAGCAACAACATTTTTTAAAAGGACCATTTTCAAGACCACGGATCATAACAAAGAGATGTCGTAATGAGAGTTTTCTAACAAAATGTCTAAGAGACCACGCAGGGCGGAAGGCAGTCGTGCGGGGCTGGGGTGTCAGCCGTGGTCCCGCCCATATTAACGATTTCATCTTCTTATAATACTTATCAATAGATGTCGCTAGCAAATCGAAGTTATTAAATATTATATTTATATTTCTTTAAATTACAAATATTTAAACTTAGAAAAATGAAAAAAAAAAAAACTTAAGAGTTCGCTTTTCGCCACGCATCGTTCACAGTTGAACGAGAAATGATGTAAGCCCCGCCACTTATCCGACATCAGGGCACCATTGACCGTAACAGTGCACCATGCGATTAGCCATCTCCTCTTTGTTAAATAACAAGCAATATTGCTCCGTGATCAAGAATGGGCATAATCGATAGTTACCATATTAGACACATTTTTATTTCAGATAGTTACGTACGAAAACAAATTAATTGATATAATATAGAGCCAAGATTTTATAAATAAAACAGCAATATACTAAAGCATATTTTTTTCTTGAAATTTCATGAATCACGATTAATCTTTAATTTTTGTTGTTATTTTAATGCCAACTAGACTAACATAGATAAGACATTCAAAAAGCTTTTGCACTACGACAAAAATACCCTAAGAATTCCCTGCGTAAAGTTACGCCTTAGTTTTGATATACAATTTCATGATATAATGAGATAAACCGGATCACGTCAACATCGTAACAACGATCACGTAATAGAGGTAATCTCTGTAAATAGTCTTTATTCGGGAAATCTCGAAAGGCGGGAGAATCATAACACCTGAATGTGGATTTCGCGTCTGGTATTGTGGTATTCCGACATTAGAACGTGTGGTAATAACAATGAATGAATATCGGATCTTACCTTGGTTCTTGTCAGTGCTGGTGGCTCGCGAGAAGCGAGGGCGGCGCGGCGTTGCGTCACCGTCTGCTGCCACACACACACCCACACGTTACACACACACACACCCCACACCACGGTTACCCCCATACAGAAGCAACTCGCACTAAGATGCATTTTGATTCTTTTCAACCATGGGATACATTACTATTCCTATGGTGTATTTTAAAACTTAAGCATTTCTATGTATTTTATACTACCACACCAGTTTAATTTCTTGAATAAAGCAAGGTTATCCAGCCTGAATAGGATAGTTTCTAAATAAACAAAGACACCGGTCTGTCATCCATAATATCATTTTAGGAGATCTCTTTTTTTATTTTTTAACAAGATAATGAAATAGCTCTGTCATCTATAACGTACACTCGAGCATGTAGAGATACTTTACCATATCTTTTTCTTTCCCGATGGTAGATACATTTAGAGTATGTTTCATTGTCATTTCTAAAATAGTTGCTTCTGAATGGTGAGGCTATCTTCAAATGAATATTTATTATGTCTTATGGCAGTATGTCGTAAATTACTAATGGGTGGTGTTACTATGAAAATGCACCATGTTAAAATTTGGAAAATATGCTGCCACGACCGTGGTTTGAAGTGGTCACAGTGGTTGCCGAGAAACAAAATGAAATAAATATATAAATATTTAATTACATTTGATACAAGGTGAGTTTCAACACTAGTGATTGTTGTAAAACAAATGATCAATTATTAATGTTTATGTTCATGAAAATGTCGATAATATTTTTACTTCTTATACTTATTCATACTTTTAATATAAACTTTTTCATGCTTCAGTCAGTCGTAGAAATTGAAATGTTGAAAAATAACTTCAAAACCTTAAAAAAATACTGCACACTTCATAATAAGCAACGCTTATATTTCCATGCTGAGACTTGCCTAACTTATAACTACTGTTCATGCCATTAATAGAAAAGGAATTCTATCATTAAGTAGTGTACTCTAATGTTCAGTTAGCAGTCACTGCCCTCAACCAACTTTAACTTGCGAAAGCTCACGGCTTGTTTCTCATGCAAATTATAGCAAACTTTTTATTTTATGGGACAGTCGAAATATTTATTTTTATATGAATTACTATTTATTGGGTTGAGAATAGCGTGGCGCACTGACACCTCACTGTAGGGAATTATTTGGGGGGAAAAATAATTATCAAATCACTTTCTCCTTTAAAATTAAGTCGTATAGTTGTTCTTACACTATACTTAATACTTATATTCTTACTACGATTCTGAAGGAATGTTTCCATTCCTTTTATGAAGGTTGTAAACACTTGGAAAATCCAAGTTTGGGAATAAGCAATTCACGAAACAATGTACAAAACAGGGACAAGAATAATGATTTCTTATGTTTTCGCGATTGTTATTCATTAAATTAAACTATTTTAATACGGTTTTTATCGCGTTTATTACCTATTTATTTACACCTGACGTTTCAAACACTTTACAGTGTTCATGGTCGCAGGCAGACTAAGTTAACATTTGTCTTTGATGTCATAAGATTACAAACTACCGCCTGAAATTTTTATTGGGAACTATTCCGATTCACGCAGTATTGGCTGTATCTAAGGGTCTTGCAGTCTGCTTCAGAGTTTGCGATTTTATTAAGATAATGACTGGGTCCCAAGCTGGTGGTACCTGCCATCCATCCTCTCTATTGAAATTAGGATGTTTTTTAATTTCAATAGCTTCACGTAACATCCTTGGAATGAATCTGTTTTCCTTTGCAAGTACTTGAGGATATTGTGCTTCGGAATAATTAAAAGTTCGTTTAGCCGTTGGTTCCGGCGTATGTCTGGTCGTAAAAGGAACCGCATCAAGAGGTCAAAAAAATTTTGCCACCAGAGTTAACAATGTCTATTGACTACGTAGGTACTTAGGTAGTTGTAGAAAGGCTGATTAAAGCGGAACCAGTAGCGAAAATTGTGTGTGTGGGTTTCAATCGTGTCCAGAGATTGGCGCTACTGTATTCGTCTTAATCACCCTGAAGTTCCGTTTAAGCTGACGCGAATCCCGCGTGGGACGCCTACAGAAATAAAATTAGGTAGAAGTGCTATTATAGTGTGTGCTGAAGTTAACTGGCCTGCTTAAGGCACTTCTATATATACAAATTTGCCAGCCACACATTGTTGAATTGAAAAAAAAAAAGAAATCTTTCATGGTAGAGAATTAATCCTCTTACTCTCTTCTCGCGAGTAGTATAATAATCCTAATAAACCTTTACTCAATGATAAAACGGCTCTAAAACTCATCAAAAATAGATCAGCACAAAATAATGACTGTTATTTCTGCGGGCGTCTCGCGTGGGATTCTCGTCAGTTTGAATGGAGCTCGAAATGGTCAGGCAGGTGAGACGTTTGAAGCAGTGAGTGAGTTGAACATACCGTTGTTGTCGTCGTTGTTCGCCAGGAACACGTCGTCGTCGTGCCCGTTGAGCGCGTCGCTGAGCAGCAGCGCGGCGCCGGGCCGCTGCGACAACGTGAAGAAGTCGCCCGAGCCCGCGCCCAGCGCCTCCAGTGCGCCCGCGCTCTCGAAGTACTCGTCGAGCACAAGTTTGGCCGTCTGACACCGACACGACAGTTAACGGACTCGGTGTATATTGTTTTATAAATAAGTAAGTGATGGATCTATCAATAAAGTTATTATATTCTTCTAAAATGAACTATGAACACTCACATCCTACCACACGCAACTGCAACTCACCACGCAGATTTAGGGTGAAAATCGAGAGAAAATCAATGCAAGGATAACACTTCGGCCGCGCGGCCCGCTATAACTATGACGCAGATACGATAAACACACATTGACACGCATACGTACGCCACCGATCGATATGTAGTAGTAATAGGTAGGTATCGGGTTCACCGCTATTATATAGAGTATCTGAACCGAAAAACTTGACTCCAATTACTGAACTGAACTGGTTTACAGTTCCAATCCAACCACGATAAAACTAACCATCAACTCCATAAAAAGAGATTATTGTATTTTTTATTAAGGTAGTGTCCTCTGTGCGACTGCGATACGGAACACCTAACCAAACCTACCTAACGTGGTAAACGAATACCCACTTCCCTTTTTTTGTGAAAGGCAACTCCACCAACTCACATATGCCACTGAAAGCTGATTAAAAAATCTACATATCCTCTATATGTAGATTTTTTGATCCATGCAAGATGAATGCCATACACAATGATGATGCAGGGCATTTATGATTATCACGTCATTATATACGCTTTACGTTATTTATGTTTTTTTAAACATTAATATTGATTATTAAAATATCACATCTGCTTAAAAATCTCTATAAATAAAACTTATCATATTCTTTGTCTTCAAGAAACCGCAAACATATACAATGTACATTAAGATTGAAATAAAGTGAAAAACCTCATTCTTACCTTGACAAGATCCAGATTATTGCCTGTGATCTTAACGGAATGTTGCCCAAAAGTCACAGTGTACTTGTACTCTCCAAGTGCAGCGTCGTTCGTAGAGAAACTATGAAGAAGAGCTCTATTGTTGTGCGGGGATTTCTGTAACGAAAATATAAAATTGTATTGAAAGTCTAAGTTATTTTCAGAATACCTGTTCTTCATTTTCCGCTAGCCTTTACACATTCTGATATAACATGACTCCTACTTTTTCCTTTATTTGTTCTACTTCACTCTCTCTTAGTTGTTTACTTCGATGTCGTGTTGATCTATATAAAGATATAGATAAACACGACATCGAAGTAAACAATGATATAACATGACTCCTACTTTTTCCTTTATTTGTTCTACTTCACTCTCTCTTAGTTGTTTACTTCGATGTCGTGTTGATCTATATAAAGATATAGATCAACACGACATCGAAGTAAACAAACTCTGCAAGCTGCAGAGTTTGTTTGTTTGTTTTAACGCGCTAATCTCAGGAACTACTGGTTCGAATTGAAAAATTATTTTTGTGTTGGATAGATAATTTATCGAGGAAGGATTTAGGCTATATAACATCACGTTGCGACTTATAGGAGCGAAGAAACAGCCGAAAATGTGGAAAAACCTGGGAAAATTATTCATCTTTGAGGGCTTCCGTTGCGTGCGCTGCGAAAACCGTTCGAGATACCCAAAAAATATGTATGAAAGAATTTTTCCTCTTTAAATTATCTAAAAAAATGTCCGCGACAGTATATGTCTATCTTTTAAGATTAACTCACAATAACCGTTTTTTACAAATTATTTGTCAGAGTTGTATCAACATAATAATATTATTCTTTATCCAAATAAATATGTTATTGATTAAGAGTATTTAACTGTGAACAAAATTGTCTTTGACATAACTTAATTTTAATAAACATCTTATAAGATAATACAATTTTAAAATAACTCTTAAACAAAATTCACACGCGCCGCGTGATGAGCGCTCGCCCATGATTCCCAAAATAACTATTCCACGCGGACGAAGTCGCGGGCACAGCTAGTGTATATATAAAAATGAATTGTGAATGGTAGGCACGTTCTTCCTGACCGCTAAATGTTCATGCAGGATTTTGTGCACTTGGCTCATACTGATGCTTAAACTTGCCCGAATCTGCTGATAGGTCACTCTTTTGTCAGTCTCTATCATACACCGCACAACACTGATGTTATCTTCAGTCGTCGCGCAGATCATCGGTGAGATTAGTGCGACCACGTTTGAACTCAATAGTGGCATGAGATGGGGCTTCATCGTGAAAGGCCAATCGAAGTCTATCATAACTTTCTTGTTGACTTAAATGACAACGAAAGTCATAAAAAAATCATTGCAAGAAAATTTTTTCGCGTTAAATTCATGCTGACGTGACACAGACAAATTTCAATTTGCCGCCAAATCGTAAAACAAATGACAAATTAATAAAATACATACTCAATAATATTGGAAAAGAGTTCCATTTTCAAAATTTAAACTTATTTTTTTATTATACTGTTTACAAGTGGTCAGTTCTAAAGACTTTCAGTGTCGCCCTCGTAAAAACGGTCGCGAGTTAATACGCGCGCCCGTTGAGCCTTCTGGAAGCAACAGAGTGTGCCATAACTGCCCTTTCTGGACTGTGCCTTAGTCGTCAGTAGCTTCGCGTGAAAACTCCCCGAGATTAATACCCCAGTGGCCAGTGCAATAAATGCAAGGGAAAATAAAATTGATTATTTACAGATATTTCGTTGTATTCCGCAATGGCTCTCAAGATGAACGCCTAGACAAAAAGACACGTCTACATCTTCTCGAGCTGATTGAGCTGCGCGCCAAACTTTGGCAAGGCTCTGACTACATGAGTCAGTATTATAGGCACCGTGGCACACATGCAGAGGTAAAAATTTTTTTTGTACTTCTGTTTTTGTTAGTGTACCGATGGTGTGATCTTCCCTCACCTTGATTGAGGTGTGGCCAGAATGTGAACTTATCAATATGACACACCCTGCAAGAGCAGGGTAGGAATATTTTGATGCAGGAACTGAATATCTTCTCTTTTAAGATTTTATTAATCTTGTTATACCTATCAACAAATTTTGATTAGGTCCGGCAGAAATAGAGGTACGCATTTTATGCATAACTATCTCATAAAAAAAATTTAATAGGAGAGTACACAGTTGCAGCATAGACAGAGATTTATTTATGTGCTAAAATACAAGTGTCATTGTAAAAATTACCCATATTTTACTTATTTATTTATCATTGTTATCCATTGAGAAAGGAAGGTCATTTGTAGGAGGGGAGTACGCATAGCGTATCAATCCCCTCTGTCGTCATGTTTATGTGTGATAAACTAGTTGGACTCTGATTTAGACTGAGTCCATCTACAAAGACTACTACCAAAGACTGCTACCCTTTAGCTGCTGAGTCCATCTGCCAGCGTGAATACATCGCTGAAAATAATGCCAAATTGTTCACGTTTTGTAAGAGGTCTGGGACTTGATACAAAGAAAAAGACGGAGTCACATTTATGTAAATTCATAGCATATTGTTGCTTTTCAATTACATTTAGATATTAAATATGTGTTTTTAAATTAACGTAATTTGTTGGATTTGTTTACCAACACACAATCTATTTTTCAGTACAGTTTTCATTTCAGCTGAGCGACAAATCCGAGTACAGTCAATAAAAACCGTAAATACTACGTAGTGATGTTAACTCTAGATATGTAAATGTCGATAAAATTTCTGCGGTGGAAGCTTTTGAAAGAAGTGTAACTGAGGTACTTATTACTATCTGTAGTAATTTCTATAACACATTCAATGCTGACAACACACATGGAGCGTTGTAGATAATTGAAAATGCATTGTTATAATGTGCAGCTGCTTCAGTGTCAATCTGTATACAGACCTCCCTGCCGCGCGGCGAGTCGTCGGAGCCGTTGGAGTCGAGCGAGGCCCTGGAAGCTCTCAGAGCGGCGTCCGAGCCCTCGAGTCGGACGGGCGACGCGTTGCGGCGGATCGTGTCGCCGATCAAATGCTTGGCGTGGCTGGGAAATGGTTAACAATCAATATGAATAACTCTTTATTGCAAAAAAATATTGGAAGAAATTGCTTTAGCGATAAATCCGCCTTTGTGCCTCACTGTTTATCTGGATGTACAGAAACACATAATATACACAATGAGGCACAAAGGTGGGCTTCCAGTCAACCTACACCCTATGTAGGATAAGAACAAGAAGTAACGTAGAAGGGAAAGTGTAGTAAAAGTGACTTTATGGGGACAACAACAGGTGCGGCCCAGGTGAATTAACGCACATATGATTTGAATTAATAATTTATTTCCTTACCACATTACATCATCAACGTATTGGGCTAAACAAATTTGTCGACACGACGAAGTTGGGAAGTATGCCACGTATATGTCTCGTGCACAACATATATTTTTTTCTACTTTAACTGAAAGTTTGCCATACAGTTTTTCTGCCAGCAGCAGCAATTGCCAAAAAAAAAATACCGATAGGCGGCAAAAGTAACTACACTTTGCTAAGAGACAGCGCTTAGCATAGTCATTTTCTTCAACGAAACATGGTTCTCCTAGTTGCGTCCTCAGCACGTTCGGCCTAGGGTACGCTTCGGAGCCTAGGGTACACTGCTTAGCATAGTCACTGTGTGCGAAGTGTGCGGCGCACACAGACAGACGCCAAAATAAGAGGGGCGCCCGGGCACCTAAATAAATATATATTTATGTAACATTTTGTGTTTGCTAACAACTAACATCAAAGATTTTACAAAATGTGGGCGTGGCCTAACAGTTTTGTCATACAAAATGCTAACTGCGGCGAATATGTTTTTGACCGAGCGTTAGCGAATTGTGTCTGTATTTTGCTTTTGTATAGAAAAATGTTGTTCCGGGCTAGAGGGCACATTTCTAAACGGATCCTTACGAATCTATTATTCGTTTTTCTTGATTGGGGGCAAAAATGGGGAGAGTTTGCTGTAAATTTATTTCTTTCCCCCTTTTTCAAACTTTTCCCCCTCATTTTGTTCTTTACAAAACTTCTCACAAAAATCCTTGATTTATTAGAAATTTTTTGTTAAGAGCGTTTTGCATTGGGCGGAAAATGAGGGCAACAAGGGGGAAATTTGCTGTATATTTATTTCTGAACGGATCTTTACAAAACTTGGCACACTTGAATTTTTTTGTCGAAAGCTTTTCGGGAAAATGAGGCAAAAAGGTTGGTGTTACATTTATTAACTGATGTTAATCATACTTATTTAATAACAACATCGTATGTCGGGTTCTCTACAAGTGAAAAATTAACAGATTATTAAAAAAAATACGCCAAAACTGGAAAAATCCATATCCATAAAAAAAGGCGTTTCACAGGTTTCGCATACAGGCGTTGCCGGGGGTCGGCGTGGCCCTGAGTCGCTGGACTATGTCAAAATTCAAGGTACTAACGATATAATATAATATGTGCAATAAAGGGTTTTCTACCTTTGCAATAAAATTTGATAAAAAAAACTTTAGGCTTACTAAATTGCAATTAATAACGTAAAAGAGAAAATATGTTTACTTACTTCACATTCTCTTCATTAGGTCCAGTAATTTGGACGAGCCTCTCCTTGGCCCCGGGACTCACTGGAATGTATAAATTTATTAACGCAAAAATAATTCTAATTTCGCCACATTTTAGTAAGTTAGTAAATTCATGAAGCTCAAAGCTAAATGCAGTTTGTATGCGTGTGTTAAGTCGTTATTTCAGTAACAAGATTACAACAATTCCCGTCACTCGAAAACTATATTATTTTATTAGTATTTAGCAGAACCTCGAAAGTTATATATGGATTTCGTAACAAATTATGAGCATGGTGTTTCTTTTATTAGAGTAAATATGTGACTTCAATCCATTGTGGGTAGCATGAGTATACATAAGAACAATATACTGTCTGATTGTGTATATCATTTATTAATATGTTTTTTTACAAAAAAATTCATATGAATAATACTCACGATACTCATATGGCTACATTCAGGCATAAAATGCTATAAACTTTATCTCAGGTATGTATTAATTAAAAACTTGTCAGTCATGAATGATTGCGAAGAATGTGTCATAATTATCTGGATAGGATATAATAACATGGTCAATAGTAATGAGAAGAACCGCCACACCATGCGAAAGCGCCAGTTAGCCGGCACCGTGCGTTCGTACCTCGCTGAAACGATATAATCGTGTCACTTAGCTCTTCAATCATGTGCACCCGCCTGCCCTTGATACCCATCACTGCAACACCACAAGACAACTTCAGACTTGCCGCCACGCGCCATACTCCACGGCGGATCACGCCACCGCATCACCATTAAATTCATTTAAATTTACTTCAACAGCATTGGAAGTACTATGTTAGGCCAATATTTGCATTAATAATACCAACATTATATCTTTAAGCATACCTCACATTTATCTGACAAACATTGTATACAATTTACAGTTATCTGTTCTTATCAACATGCATCTCAATAAACAACTAATTATACATTTTTAAATCTGAAGTCGAAGAAGAGATAAGCGGATCAAAATTATCATCTTAGGTAAATCTTAATTTAAACATGCGCGTAACCGCCCTAGGAGGCCGATTCTTTTGAGATAGTAGAATTCGAAATTTGTCGAAAAAAAATTGCTACTACTTGACTACTTTAATATTATCGACAAAAGCCGAACTCGATTGGCGCGAGAGTCGGCCTCGGGTAACGCTCTAGGAAGCTCACCTTTTCCGGAATCAGCGTTCCTGATGACGACCTCGTCCTTGGAGTAGTTCTTGCCGGGGATCTTGGTGGGCTTGGGGAACTTGCCCGAGGGCTTGATGACCTCGCCCGGCGCCAGCAGAGTGGGCGGCTCGGCCGGCGCAGCCAGCGGAGGGGACGCCGCGCCGCCCGCACCAGCGCCTTCCATCGTCGGCACCAGCAGCGGCTGCGCCCCCCAAGCATTCAAACATACTCATTCATTTTATCGATATTGGATAAGTTCTTTTCAAACTGACGCGAAAACATTCGGTAAGAGTGCCATAGCGTGTGCCAAAAGTAACTGGCCTGCCTGCATTTCTACGTATTATAATTTGTGGGCGTCCCGCGCGGGATTCGCGTCAATTTGAATGGAGCTTAACAACTAGATGCACAATTGCGCCCAATTTCGCCGATGAGCAGAGTTTGAGAATAGTCTTATTTTTATACTAACGTAAGTGCGAGCTCAATATGTGGGTGGTGTTTTAGAATTCTAATCCTTACTGTGAAAGTAATACTGTTTACATTTGAGGCAATCACAGTAGCAAATATATATGTGTGTGTGAAAGTACCTACTATAGTCACTTTCGGATACTTTTTCATGGCGTTTCTTTGTGATTATGTATCTAGTTGATAATTCGGTATCCTTAAAAAAACGTATGACAAACAGTCAATTGACAAGAAACGTTACATAAATTTTTGCTTGACAAAATTATACCTTGACAAACCAAAAATTCTAAAAATCACTCATTTGAGAAACTTATTTCTAAGTTAAAATTCTATTACACCAAAACATATTTTAAAAATTAATAATTTTATAACTATGCCTATTTAAAAAAACAACGTATAGCATAATAACGTTTGACAAAATGCATTGTTTGATTATTGATTAAATTGCCAAAAATATCTGTGAGAAATCTGTTTTCTTTAGTCTACCGAAGTTTAAAAAAGGTTCAATTCGACAGCTTATAAAGATTTTTACTCACACAATAAAACTCCTTATATTTACATTGTTGTGTATAGTGACAGTGTTTGTCTAGTTTTTTTCTTATAAAATCACAAGTTTTATAAACATAGTACTTGGTCAAATAATATTTTTTAGAATGTTAGTTTTAACATTTGCAATATTTGCAAAAGAAAACATTTGTAAAATATGTGTTTAGTCAAAAGATTACTTTTAAAATAATATGTTTGGCAAATGTTAGGTTTGTCAAATGAATGGTTTTTATATAGTTATTTTTAAAACGTTAATTTTTATCGTTTTTTGCCAGATATTAGGGAACCCGATAATTCATTTACTTTGTTTTTCATCGTTATGATAAAAATTGACAAAGGAACGTCATTTGTAGGAGACGAGACGCCTTCAGCTAGACCCGTCATACAAAATAATCTTCCGTTTTTGCGGGGGTCGGGGGGGGGGGGGGGAGGCAGGGAAACCTGCACACATGGAATTATTGACACATTAATGACACACACACATGTGCACATTAATGCAACTTCGCACCATTACATACAAATAAAAATTTAACGACGAAACAAACACGTCAAAAAAAATATAACACATTCTTAAAACTTGGACACTTCAATAAAATTTTTGCGTATGCACACTGTTACTACATCTCACATCTGATATCATTATTACATCAAAGTGATTGACTCTCAACTATCGATAGAGCAATAGTTATCGATAAATTTCGAATAGAGAAGCTATGAGTTTTAAGGAATAAAATTGAGAAAATTCGATAAAAATATATAATTTCTATAAATTATAATAAGTATATGAAGTTGCATTGATTTTTTAGTTTTTTTTTATTCTAATGTTGTTTCCTGTGTTATTTTTAATCCTTCGGGAGTCGATGGTGTCTCTTGTATATAATCCCATAAGACCACATATCATAGTCTTCCATTACGAGTTATAACTCAATCTGTACCTTCCAAGTTGCATAATTTGAAATGCAGTCTAGTTTTTCAACGCTTTGCATCAAATTCCCATAACTTGGTCCAGATGTGGTGTGCGGCGCACCATCTCCAACTGCACCACCACGACTGTCCACGACTCATATTGTATTTCGGTTTATTTAATTTTTATTTAACTAGCATCCGCTGCTACCATGTTGTGTGTAAGGTTCGTAACAAAAAAAACGTTTTCCTATACACAAATAGAGGTTACATAAATATCTATCTACCCTATGTAGTAATAAGTACCTCAGTTACACTTCTTTCAAAAGCTTCCACCGCAGAAATTTTATCGACATTTACATATCTAGAGTTAACATCACTACGTAGTATTTACGGTTTTTATTGACTGTACTCGGATTTGTCGCTCAGCTGAAATGAAAACTGTACTGAAAAATAGATTGTGTGTTGGTAAACAAATCCAACAAATTACGTTAATTTAAAAACACATATTTAATATCTAAATGTAATTGAAAAGCAACAATATGCTATGAATTTACATAAATGTGACTCCGTCTTTTTCTTTGTATCAAGTCCCAGACCTCTTACAAAACGTGAACAATTTGGCATTATTTTCAGCGATGTATTCACGCTGGCAGATGGACTCAGCAGCTAAAGGGTAGCAGTCTTTGGTAGTAGTCTTTGTAGATGGACTCAGTCTAAATCAGAGTCCAACTAGTTTATCACACATAAACATGACGACAGAGGGGATTGATACGCTATGCGTACTCCCCTCCTACAAATGACCTTCCTTTCTCAATGGATAACAATGATAAATAAATAAGTAAAATATGGGTAATTTTTACAATGACACTTGTATTTTAGCACATAAATAAATCTCTGTCTATGCTGCAACTGTGTACTCTCCTATTAAATTTTTTTTATGAGATAGTTATGCATAAAATGCGTACCTCTATTTCTGCCGGACCTAATCAAAATTTGTTGATAGGTATAACAAGATTAATAAAATCTTAAAAGAGAAGATATTCAGTTCCTGCATCAAAATATTCCTACCCTGCTCTTGCAGGGTGTGTCATATTGATAAGTTCACATTCTGGCCACACCTCAATCAAGGTGAGGGAAGATCACACCATCGGTACACTAACAAAAACAGAAGTACAAAAAAAATTTTTACCTCTGCATGTGTGCCACGGTGCCTATAATACTGACTCATGTAGTCAGAGCCTTGCCAAAGTTTGGCGCGCAGCTCAATCAGCTCGAGAAGATGTAGACGTGTCTTTTTGTCTAGGCGTTCATCTTGAGAGCCATTGCGGAATACAACGAAATATCTGTAAATAATCAATTTTATTTTCCCTTGCATTTATTGCACTGGCCACTGGGGTATTAATCTCGGGGAGTTTTCACGCGAAGCTACTGACGACTAAGGCACAGTCCAGAAAGGGCAGTTATGGCACACTCTGTTGCTTCCAGAAGGCTCAACGGGCGCGCGTATTAACTCGCGACCGTTTTTACGAGGGCGACACTGAAAGTCTTTAGAACTGACCACTTGTAAACAGTATAATAAAAAAATAAGTTTAAATTTTGAAAATGGAACTCTTTTCCAATATTATTGAGTATGTATTTTATTAATTTGTCATTTGTTTTACGATTTGGCGGCAAATTGAAATTGGTCTGTGTCACGTCAGCATGAATTTAACGCGAAAAAATTTTCTTGCAATGATTTTTTTATGACTTTCGTTGTCATTTAAGTCAACAAGAAAGTTATGATAGACTTCGATTGGCCTTTCACGATGAAGCCCCATCTCATGCCACTATTGAGTTCAAACGTGGTCGCACTAATCTCACCGATGATCTGCGCGACGACTGAAGATAACATCAGTGTTGTGCGGTGTATGATAGAGACTGACAAAAGAGTGACCTATCAGCAGATTCGGGCAAGTTTAAGCATCAGTATGAGCCAAGTGCACAAAATCCTGCATGAACATTTAGCGGTCAGGAAGCTTTGTGCCCGGTGGATACCTCACGATTTGACGGAGGCCCAAAAAATCCGTCGTGTATCAACACCAATCATGGTGCCGTGAAACGGTTCAAAGATTTAACGGAGGTGACTCAAATGCTGTGTTTGACATACTTACGGGTGATTAAAGCTGGATTTACTGTTATGATCCCGAAACCAAAAGACTGTCTGCTCAGTGGGTGTTTCCTTCCGAGGAGTTGCCAACTAAAGTGAAGAGAGGTTGAAGCGTGGGAAAAAAGATGGTGGCCTCGTTCTTCGGAAGGACCGGACATTACGCGACAATTGTTTTAGAGGATCGAAAAACAGTTACTGCAGAGTGGTATACTAACAATTGTTTGCCACTTGTCTTGGAAAAAGTTCGGGAGAAACGACCTCGCAGTAGGATCCTCCTTCACCACGACAACGCCTCGTCGCACACCGCCAGGCGAACGATCGACTATTTGGCGACATCAAACGTGGAATTACTAGGTCACCCGCCATATAGCCCCGACCTCGCACCTTGCGATTTTTATTTATTTACGAAAATGAAAGATAACCTTTTTATGGAAAACGTTTTATGGACGCCGAGGAAGCAGTGGCTGCGTTTCAAAACGCCGTCGAAGAGACCCCTAAAGACGAGTGTGCAAAGTGCTTTTCTCAGTGGTTCCATCGAATGCAGAGATGTATTGACGTGAAAGGACACTATTTTGAAAAGATGTAATAAAAGGAATAACTTGCTAGTGTGCTCAGTTTTTGATTTTCTAAGAACTTTCAGTTTGACCCTCGTATTATAGTGTAGTAATCATTACTACTTGTCATTCGCTTTGCTAGTCACCAGTACACATGGCTTGGTTAGAGCATTTGTTAGTTGTCAGTATAACAATACTCTATTTTTACAAAAAGCAGATATCTTGCTCTTTTACATGAGTATAGATATGAATCTTTATTGGCCGAAATAAAATGCAAACAGCAGATTAAAGACAAATTACATTGACAAGAACAATATAAGTAATTTTAAATACAATAACTTAAATATTAAACTCTTCCAGTCAACCACTATAACATAGGAAAGTCTAACTGTTGTAGGAGTACAGATGATCTTAAATGTATCAAATTCTTAATAGTATCAGTAATCAAATTAATAATGGTCACAAACCTGTCTAGAAAGTCTTTGTAAAGAGATTCGAGCTGAGCGCCATATAACTTGAGGTTAGAATACATAGTGGCAACATTGCTCTGAAGCGCACGGTCGTAATTCCCCTGCATCATTTGATAAGCCACAGCCTCTGTCAAAACTATCAAGTCATCGACTGAAATCAAAATAAATATAATTCTTAGATAAAAAAATACATATCAATAAAATATTAAAAACACTGAAACATTTTAAGTGTACAAATGTAAATAAAGTTTTGATTGTAACATTTTGTTTGCTATGGCTCTATACCAAGTACAAGTATTTTATAGGATAAGATTACCACAATAAGATAATAAATAACAAAATTTTGTATATATCTTTATTTATTCTTGCATGAAACAGGTATTCTAGTAAGAATCTCACCAGAATTTATTTTGACATCCAATACGGAGTTGCGGTTGTGAGCAGAACTTGTTGTTGATTTTAGGGGTCTAGGAACCTCCAGTTTTTTAACCGTGCGGGTCATTTTCGTAAGGGTCGACATGGTGCTGTAGAAATGAAAATTACAGACATTATTCTGCTTTAATTTAAGCTTCGCGTATTTGAAACCTCTAAATTAGCCGCGAACACGCATCGTGGAATGCCATGGTAGGTAGTCAGTTTTTTCTGATGAGTAACCTTGTCATATTTATTCTCATTGAAACATAAAACAAAGAGAACTATCGGTAAACTCACTCATCCATGGCGACCGCGTCTCAATGCAGCGAATGCACACTAGAACCACTAATAAAGCAAATCGTTTGAAAAGTGAAAGTGATGACAATGATACTAGCGAATAAATTCGGAACAAATCCAATACGTGTTCATTACTCGTAATATTGTTTTCTCGTGTAATAAAAACGGATTAGCTGAAAAAATTTTGACTTATAACAGATTGAATATTTTGCTAGATGAAAACATTTGGACAAAACAATTGAAAACCGTAGAACACAATGAAATAAGAAATAAACAACATAACTCACCTGGCTACGCCATTAAATTCGCAATAAAAATAAAATTTTGACAGTCAGGCAGCTGTCAGTGCTGCACTATTCGAACAGATTTCTAAAATTAAGACAGTTCGCACACGGGGCTATGCGATTCGTGAGTCGCGGTCGCGACTGCGATGCAGCTTGAGTCCACAGACATATAAGACGTAAACAGACGGAAGGTATGCTATTACTTAGCGTAGCACAAACACACACATGCGAAACTATGCAGCCTGGGCTGTATTTATTTATTTATTTATTTATTTATTAAGGCACATCAACAATGTAAACACAATCATTACAAAAAACATTGCTTAAAATAATTTTATCCAGTGCTTACACCTATTACAGACATGCACAACATTGTCAAATAATATTATTCATATCAAGAAATTAACAACTCACAAATTAATTTATAATTAAAAATTACATTTTAAAATTTTATACAATTTGAACCAAACCAAACCAACTTATCAGTAACTTGTGCAGAATTATTTAAATTGGCATATTACTTAAAGTTACATTATATTTCAACACTTTACTTTTAAATACACTAGGGCTATCGTGAAATATGTCCAGTTCACATAATTTGTGTAACTTATTATACAATGACACAAGTCTAGAAAAAGGTGCATGTTTACCCAACCTGGTCCTACTATAGGGGACATGGAAATAGTCTTTTTTATACCGTCGTCTGTTATTCATTCGTGGAACATTAATTTTTATTCGATCCAGCAAAGATGGACACATCGATACTCCTTGTACTATTTTTTGAAGAAAGTATAGATCCAGCATACCTCTTCGCTGTGACAAAGACTTGAGACCGAAAAATGTAAGACGCTCGTCATAAGAACATCGCTTTGAAATTCCAGAAGAAATAAACGCTAAATGCCGTGTAAAAGATCTTTGTATTCGCTCCATTCTGTAAGAGTGATTACTGAAAACGGGATTCCAAACGACGCTGCCAAATTCAAGCGTGCTCCGTACCAGTGAATTAAACAAGATGATTTTAGATGATGGATTTCTGAAATCTTTAGTATTACGCCTAATAAAGCCGGTCATTTTCGATGCCTTCTTAAAAATAGATTCATAATGGGGAATAAAACTCAATTTGGAATCAAGAACCACCCCTAAGTCGCGAACCGCAGAGACAGAAGACACTCTCTCGCCGTCGATGAAATATCGAGTAACTATCGGCTTACGTTTCCTAGTGAAACTGATGTGTTGACACTTGCCAATATTCAAGGACATCCTGTTATCCATGCACCACTGTGTAACTCTATCCAGATCATTTTGCAACGAAAGCTGATCATCAGTTGATGCAATAACTCTAGAAATTTTCATATCATCTGCGAACAAGGAGCAGTTACAGTTTCTTATACATGGAACAATATCATTGATGAATAATGTAAACAATATAGGTCCCAGATGGGAACCCTGTGGAACACCAGATGAGGATATGTAAGTAGCAGAACGATAGCCATTCACTACCACAGTTTGCTCACGACACGATAGATACGAACCGAACCAATCAAGAAGCGCGTCACAAATGCCATACTGCAAAAACAGTTTATGCAATAGAAGGCGATGATCAACACGATCAAAAGCGCTAGAGAAGTCGGTATATACTGCGTCAACCTGGTGGTTCTGGTCTACTTCGTCTATGATCGGTGTTATATAAGTAACAAGATTTGTAGCTACAGACTTTTTCGGTTGGAATCCATGTTGCTCCGGTCTAATGAGCGCTTGAGTGTGATTTTCCAGTACAGGACAAACGAGAGACTCTAAAACCTTTGAAAATACAGACAAAATTGAGATTTGTCTATAATTTTTAACGTTAGATGCATCGCCCTTCTTAAATACCGGCACTATTCTTGCACGTTTCCAGACTGCAGGAAACTTTCCAGAACTTAATGACTTGTTAAAAATTAAACTCAGAGGATACGACAATACCTCGGCACAACGCTTTATAAAAAGGCCATCACCTCTAATAGCAGGACAGAAACGAGTGAGCAAGCGAGATGTCGCCTTACAGCTTGTATTGCGCCGTCTCGTTCACTCACTCGTTTCTGCCCTGCGTTTAGAGTTAATGGTAAGGACTCTGAAGGACTTTCGGCGGGAAGCTGTGAGTAGTATCGGCGCTATTTTTGAGTGTTTGTGCTTAATAATGGTGGATTATTTATTATTCGCAAAGTGTTCAAGAACAAGCGTGAGTGTTGGGAAGTGATACAGTGTTCGATTTATGTGATTTCCTTGCTTGTTGCCAAAAGCTCCTGGAAATCGCTAAGTGCAGTTTTTCTACCACTTCACTTAGCCTGACTCTTTTGACTCGACTTGACTTCACTTAACTACTGACGTGACTTTAGAATTGCTTGACTAAATAACTTAATTAAAAAATTTACTTGTTACTGGCTAAATACAAAAGTAAGAGCCATATTAAAAAAAAACAGAAGCCTTTCAGGTATTTTTAACTGTCAATGTCGTCCGTCATGCTAAATTGTCTGTAGTATGACAGTTTTCAACTGTCAGGGCAGTGTCATTTCAGATGTGAGTAGAGTTGGTTGTGTATTTGTTTATTTTCAAAAATAAAATAACTTGCAATGTAAAGATATGTGAATTTTAATTTGATTAAGATAATTAATTGACGAAAATGTACGCATAATATGATATCAAGTTTAAAGTGGTTCTGTGCAAATGAAAAGACAACTTATGATTTAGATTTGCGTAGGTGAGTACCGAAATGAAGTTAAAGATTTTTGATGATTTATGTGGCTCTGAAAGTTAACATAGTTTGTTTTTTTTTTAATGTAAACAATTTCTTTTAAACATATTCATTGTTTATCAATCGAGTGAAATAGACTACGTTTTTTCATTATTCATTACATTAATTATTCACATAATACTGTAATGTGATCATAAAACTTTATTTTGGTGGTTTTTTAAATGAATAAATAACTTTATAGTTTTGTAAAAAAGGGGTTGAGTACAGTGATGTCTCCTTAAAATAGTTTATTAGCCTGTTCTTGATTAATCAACGATCTAAGAAACCATCATAGTTGTTGCTTAAGATATTTTTAGCCTTGAAATGTTTTTTACTGTGGGGTTCCAATAACATATATTAAATTCTGAAATCTATTATATTTATTTTATACTAGCTGTGCCCGCCACTTCGTCCATGTAACTGTCGGTTAAGTACATACTTTGCTTTCTATACATATAATGGAGATCTAGGAGGGTTCTCCTGTAAAGAGCTTACTAACCACAGTTAAATGATCAATCTACCCTGTACATCCTGGCGTCAGAGTTATTTCATTATAAGTAACATTTTAAAAAGTGAAACCAAGCAGCCAGTATAGTTTGACCTCGTATGTAGTATTCACGCAATACATTTTGGGGTCAATTTAAGTTGTCCTCCGGGAACTGGTCATAATTTTGGGATAAATTGTAGCCTAATTTCTAACTTAGACCTCTAGTATACATCAGTGAAAACCGCATTCAATTCTATTCAGTGGTTTTCGTATTATGCGATGACAAACATACAGACAGACAGACAAAAATTCTAAATATAATTGTTCTGTTGGTCCAATTACGACCCCTCATATTGTTTTTTCTTGAAAATCTTCAATGTACAGATATTGATTAGTTGCAATTTTATTATATCTATATAGATAGAAGATGTATAGATTGGTAGTTTTGCAAACATTTAATAACTTAAGCAATGAACTGTAAATGAGCACTAGTAGACTGTCTGTCGACAAATAGACACAATTTCATGAGAATGTTAACATAAATAATTATATGTGATAAAATTATTTACTCCATGATTATTATCATAGTTATAAGAAAGTACATGTAAATTATGTTCAATACAGTTTCTAAAGAATTTACAAGTAGATAACAAATATGAAAATAGTAAAACATTATTCAACATGAATGTGAACGATAGGCTAAACAGGCAGTTGAACATACTTAAATAAATCTTAAAAACATTGTCTTACTTTAGTTTTTCCTAATTTTGTATGCAAGTAACAAACTTAATAAATTGTCAAGAAATTGAAATTCAATATAGTTAGTTACTTTGTTACCTATTAACTGTAGGTATTTGGATTAAAATCTGAAATGAATTAATTTATTTATATTTGCATATAGCCTTAATAAAGTCTAGGGTAGAATAATCAGTAAATCTCTCAACTAATTATGGTTTGAACTTACTTAAGCACACATACCTACTATACCTATATCTATTTCAATCAAATTAATAAATTAATCATGACTATTTGGCACTAAATTCAAGAATGTATGACCAACATTCATGATGTGGGTTAAAAGTACACTTAGTCCAGAGCACGGAGTAATAACAAAGAGGAGATGGTGTATTGAAAGCTTCCTTTTGTGTAAGGCTACACGGGGTGGAAGGTAGACGTGAGGGTAGCTTGGTTTGGCCGTGGCTCCGCCCCTTTTACGATCCCCTCTACTTACCAATAGATGTCGCTAGCAAATCGAAGATTTCAACATAAAAATATATATATTTATATTTCTTTATTTTACAGACATTTTGAACATTATAAACAGACACATATTTTGTGTTCTTAATCAATGAAATAAATTCTAAAATATGTTGTTTATTGTAATCCCACAACAGTACAGCATTAAAACACTGAAAACTAAATTGTTTGAAATATTTTACAAAATATTCTAAGCTGAAACGAAATGTAAACGAAAAACATTAGAGCTCGCTCCACGTCACGCATCGTTCACATATGAACGAAAAATGACGTAAGCCACGCCCACTTCCGATGTCACTGCGCCAATGACTGTAATGGTGCACCAGTCGATACGCCGTCGTCGCTTTGTATTTGCTCCATGGTCCAGAGAATGACTGTAATGTGAATTATGTTTTTCAATTAACTGTGACTCATATATATATGTATAAGTAGCTTGTTATTTAAAGCATGAATATAGAAAATAAATTACATAAAAGTCATTTTATTTCTATAATTAAACTTTATTGTATAAAATACAGATTTTAAACCATAATAGCTAGACTTTAAAGAAATATAAATCATTCATTCATTGAAATATTACTTATAGTATAATATTAATTTAATAATATAAGTATTAAATAATACTTATAGGATTAATTTATATTTATAGTATGTTACATTACTAATAGTTTTTAATACAAAAATGTAATTGTTTACAGATACCATCATCATGTCTAAATATTATTGTACCTTGTTAATGGTGCGCATTGTGCTGCCGGCAGGCCTTCTACTCAGTAAGTATTATTTTCTGCTATCAATCAATGGTCAGGTCCCACTGTCGATTAGTTACCCCTTTTGATTGTAGGTCTTTATTTTTGCCACAAGAAATTTTTAGAATTTTAAATAAGCATATAACTATCCCTAAAACTTTGTAATATTGAAATAATTCATAATACATACATATAAATAAAATTAGTGTCTGTTTGTAATATTGAAATAACCGTTTTTTACTACATGCATATGAATATATATACGGTACATGCACCAAAATAACATTTTTTACAATTTTTGGCTGTCTGTCTGTCTGTTTGTTCCGGCTAATCTCTGAAATGGCTGGACCGATTTTGACGGGTCTTATATTGGCAGGTAGCTGATGTAATAAGGAGTAACTTAGACTACGTTTATTTTAGAAAATTTCTTTTATTTTAGAAAAATAAAGTAATGTTGCTATGTCCAAGTACTGTCCAGTACCGCGCACAGCTCACGCGCATGCCACCACATAAAAAAAAACTAAAAAATTAAAGAATCGACTGTTAGGCGGAACGAAGTTCGCCGGGTCAGCTAGTTATAAATATATAGGTAGTAGTATAATAGCTGTTGCCAGCTTTTTGCCCCCGTAAAAAGTGTAGTCTATGTCGTTTTCCAGCCTTGTAACTATTCCCATACAATAAGTCATGCCACTCTTTCGCTCAAGCTTACTTTCACATTTATATTATCAGTATGGATTTCTTACAAAACTCGGTCCGTAACAGATATCGTTATAAAGAATCTAGTTTTATGGCAATAGGCAACATTTTTGTGATATCCGTGACGCAATCAACCGAAGCCGGCCGGCGACCGACGCTCGGCGCTGACGGTGGTGGATACGAGGAACGTCTCTACAAGTCTCTTGCAGTCAGAGGCAGGTCATGCCGCGCTGCTTAATCATATTTATTTATTTCATTCCTGCTACGTCTATCGACACTACCAAAATAGAGCTTACGTCATTATTACCGTGCCGATTACGACACGGCTAAGATTTTTTGTAACTGCCATTTTAAATAGCCATTGCGTATTTGGCCTACAGGTCTACAATAGACATTTTTCTTCGTTTTCAATTATGTGCCTTAAGTTTAAAGAGAATCCAAGTAAATTACGTTTATAGCAATAAATATGCGTAACAAGTAGAAATAATTCTATCTACAGTCTATGTAAACAAAAATACTAGAAAAGAATATTATGTCGAGTAGAATGATAAAATAAGGCGTTGTACAACATACCATTGTGGTGTCGTGTATATGTAATCAATAATAAATAACTCTTTATTGCACCAAATTGTAGAAAGTACATGAATATTATTATTGTCTATGGTACAAAGGCGGCCTTATCGCTAGAGGAATTTCTTCCAGGCAACCAACAGGTAGGACCTCATGATATGAAACAGGAAGGTAGGCATGTATGTGCTTTTGTAACTCTTGCGCACCGATAGCAGCGATTTTCATTTGTTGGGCATGTTATCATGAGTTAGCTAGATACTCAGTGTTTCGAATCAGGATAAAATAAATGCCTTCATTCAGCTAACAGTAGCTTGGATTGGGACACAACGAGAATGTAGAATTGATGATAATAATGCACAAGATGCGATATGTGTACACAAACAACAACAATTCATACTTACATTCGAGGAATATCCTTAAAATTTCTTAAACTATTCAAGATCCTTATTATTATCGGAGGTCAAGATTCATTTTGTTTTTGGGTAGTTTTACTACTTTTTTGTCAAAACCCCTTTGGCCAGCACGAATGAAGGAGTTGGAGTAATCATACAGAAGTCCTGCGTCTGACCGCCCACGCATCGTCGCAATGCAGGAAAGGAGTAATGTACCTATCCTCCTCCTGGGTGCGCCGGTTGATTCTGGGTGCGTCCACGTCATTCGTACTATGACCCGATGACCGACTTGCCATGGCCTTGCCTACGGCCCTTTCATTGCGTTATAGCTTCAAATTTGCATGCCATTTTAACATGCGATCCAGATCTGGATTGCTATGGCCATACAACTTTCTCCAAAGAGAATTTGAAGATAAAGTGACAGCAGAGAATCCGCCAAAATCTAGAGATTCTTTCAGGCCTTTCTTTAGCTTGGGTTACATGACCTGATCTCCTATTTTATAAAAAAATGTATTTTGGAACTTTTATCTCTGTACTATTAATATTAAGTTTGGTCGATATGATAACTTGAGATCTCTAATTTCTAACATTATCAATTTCCTTTTTATTTAGATGATTATTTAATGGTTTGAAATCAGAGCTCTATGCTCGTAAAGGACACACGTCCTGACCCCGTTTTCGGCATTGCTCATAAATCCGACAATTTGGGACACAGCCCATCCCTCTGTTTACACCAGTTAGCGAGTTATAGACTGATTTCTACGTTTCAACGTACCATAAAAGCCTTCCATAAAGAGCGAGGTTATCATTGCGATAAAGCGGGTAATGATAAAATTGATAAATATATCGAAATCTTACATTGTTTAGAAGATATGAACATTGGCTAATAAATAAATATACTTTAAAAAAGTTTTGCTATAAACTTTTGAATGTTATCTATATAAAACCTGATAAACGTGATCTTTCGGTTCAAGGTGAGGTACTTACATTTAAGATTTTCGATTGGGTCTCGTTTGTGACCCACAGTTATTAAAATCATAACAAAATTACAAAAAGTGGCAGTAGCCGAGTTGGATAATAGTAGATTATGATACAAGGGTGCGAAGTTGGTCATTATTTACGAGGCGGTATATATAGTACATGTAATGTAATATTATAGAATACTCTAGATAGAGTCCAACACTTTTGTACGCGGCCCTTTGTGTCCAAAACCTAAACTTTTTTATATTTCATGATTGGCAGGATGTATGTTAAATACCAATTCTTGTAGAAAAAATAAAATGTATATATAGGTGTTGAAATTTTGTGTATTATTTATAGACGAGTATAAAACTAAATTTAAATTTGATATAGATAGCAATTCAGTTTTCAACTACAACATACATAATCATTCGACTCTCTCTTTATGGCAAATGAAAATCATTCGACTCGACTTTTATTTCGAAAATAAAACTCCTGGAGCCCAATTTTTTGAATGTGTGACTCAAGCAAAATCGGCGAGTCGAATAATTTTTACACCTTAATCAAAATCTATGAAAAAGTGGTCAGATCTCATGTAGAGCCAAGATTCTTGATCTATGCGCCCTTACTTTACCAGGCCTAACTTCACATACTCTACATTTTAGTCAAAACGTGATGCTTGGCTGTTTTGCTACCGTTACGAAGATTTCATATGCATTCGTTAGGCCTGTTAAGTAAGGGCGCATAGATCAAGAATCTTTGCTCTACATGAGATCTGACCACTTTTTCATAGATTTTGATTAAGGTGTAGTGTAGAGCTTGTAGGTTTAGAGCGTGTAGTCTTTAGAGCTTGGCTTTATACGAGATCTAATAACTTTTTCACATGGTAAGCTATGTACACTTGTCTTGGCAACATTTTTATATGAAAATGTTTTTGGTGGGACTCTTGATTCTGACCCTTATCAAATATCAAATGTAAATGAATGCCTCATTCCCACGATACACACACACATACACATCAAACATACACATCACACATACACTACACATACACCTCGAACTTTAATAAATATAATTCTATGTACTTAAATTAATAGGACAGATACGAATTTGTACTAATTGGCAATAGAATAGTTATAGATTTTTAACGATTATGCCAATAAGGTAGATAATAAGGATTTATACTTCTTTTTGTTTTATATACATATCTAATTTTTATTTTTATATATATCTAATATTATGGTCACTTTCGTCTTTAAGGACATCTTCTGGGGACTCACGTCCACACCTATATCTCCCATACTTTAACCTTAGGGAGTGGGGATGCCTGAAAAACAGCGTTACTCCAGTCGAGGCTAGGGTAACACAAGCTGAGGCATCCCTTTGCGCTACACGCTTTTTTCATATTTTCCTTTATTGTTATTTTTTATTTCTTTCTTCTTTTGCATGTTTATTATACCTAATTGTAAAAACTTTTGTGTGGCAATAATGAACATTTATATTTTTTATTTTATTTTATTTTAAAGCTTCGTCCACGCTTTGTCCTTATTTCTTTCTTTGAGTCTTAGTCAGCCTACTTAGTCAGTTATTAAAATTCGATTTTCGCCTGGATTAGTATATCTGGCAGAGTCAAATATAGGTATTCTTCCCAAAATTAATGGTTATTAATGGTAAATTAAATACAAAAACAAATAGATAGAAAAATGGCGCCACTGATACAGATACGCAGACCTTGGTAGTAATTTTTTTTAGCAATGGGTTTTTACGGTTGTTTTATGGGTAAAAGTCCTTTATAACCCTTCCTAATTTTTCTACATAAATTAATATTTGTAGAGAAATTTAGTGTTGATTTATCATTTAGAAGTTTATATTTTTCCCAAAAACAATGAATTGGTTTAAGACTTAAAATCCTCTTGGCGTACATTTAAAAATATGTACCTTAACCATGGAAACCATTAATTTACAAGTGCGATTATAATGTAAACAACGTGTTGTTTACAACCCCCATTGATGGCCTAATTACAATGAAATAAAAGACACTTATGAGCAAATGTGTTGAAAAAAATATCTCGTTCATTTCGGGAATATTAACCTAGGTACAGTACACCTCCCGTAGTCAAAAAAAAAGTCTTAATCTATAACGCCTACTACTATACGTATTAGTAGGTATAAAAAGATACGTGCATAAAATGCATCGGCCGAATAATTTCCTATAAAGCTATACCAGCTAGTGCAGAAATTTGGAACGAGGTGAAAGAGTGAGTATATTGCAGACTGGCGTGAGGCCCCGATGTTTGCCCACCTAATGGACCACACCCCACCCACAAGCGCCATTAATTAAGCTGCCCGGCTTGTCCACTCTGCCACTGAAACCCTGGTTATCCGTAATTCTTTTTATTGAATAGATATAGTTGGTGGCGCAACTCCAAGATTCTTCTAAAAAAATTCTGGTATCTAACTTTTTTGTGAAGGCTAGTAGATTGCCCGATTTTGCTGTTATCCTAAAACTATCTCGCATAGTTAAATTTTGCTTATTCAAGTATTTTGACGGCCTGAATTTGGCAGCGTCATGAGATTGTTGTTTGTGTTTATGAAGTTCTTTAATTTATAGAAAAACATTTTGCTAGTTTCGGAACTAGCATTTACCACTCACGTTCATTTGAGGTAAAAGCTAATTTTCCTACCACTTATAATTATGCAATTTATCAATTATGGGATACACGGGAGACATTGATAATAGAATGAATGACTGTAATTTGAATGATGCTGATCGATTTGATTTGAATATGCAAATTATATTGGTTATTTTATTATCAAACAGACAGATTCTTAAAAAAACTGATTCCTAAGAGACTGGGAAGTGTGGGAAGTGGTGTACCTAGTAAACCTATTTTTGATTATTCTCCAGTGGGCAGCGAGCGCGCCATTTCCGTGTGCGCTGTAAGCCGCTGTGTGTAATTCTTGTGTCTCATTCCTCTACGGCGCGGGTGTCCATTATTTTAGTTTTTTGCTATTTTCATCTTTGCGAGTCGTAATGGCTATTTAAAAAAAATCAAATCATTTTTTTTCTGTAATTCTTCTTCATCCTAGCGTGTATTCTTAGTTGCGTCGTCAGTTTACGCTTCGGAGCCTAGGGTACGCTGTAAATCATGGTCCTAGATTTGGGGACACTGGTTATTATAATGGAGCGACTGCCGTCTAACCTTTTTTTCTATAATTATGTTGCATAAAGAGTGGCACCGAACAGCAGATGAGGTTGATAATGTTCCTACATGTAAGCGATGCAGCAGACCGTGCGGAAATATCTTTACTGAGTTTGTGGTTTTATTTAGAACGCCTATGTTGACCATTTATTAGGATGTTCTAATATTAAAGCAAGATATCCCCAATTTTTGTTTACTGATCGTACACCGATGAGGATATTGCGAACACTCCCAGATGTTCGCGACGTAATCGCACATCACACGCACGCTACCTTTGTCGCCGCCCGCCGAGCAATACATATACAACCATCTGCTTAATTACACATAAATATACCACTTAGTTATATTAAAAACAAAATCTATTCTGCGAAACAATAGTCGACGTCCAAGCAGTACAAGAGGCGTGGGTTTCCTTTTAATTAAATGAAAAACACTCGTGACATTTGTATAAATCTGCCTCTAAATCTCTAATCACTTGACTTTCATTATTTTACAGAAGCAATTCTAATTTACTTGGTTTTGGTTTATCTAAATTACATTGTATTATTATTTTTTAGAAAGTATGCCAATTACACCCTTCAATACACTGAAATATGAGAATAAAAATTTGGCTGATGTTTAAAATGTCGTTCTGTATAGGAAACCTAAGATTTTATTATGTATAATGTACTATAATTAATTACTGTAATTAAGCTACAAGTTTGCTGTTTTGCGAACATCGGTGTCGATTATATCAACGATGATGTCATTTTCGGGTTATCGTGCTTTGGTTTTTATTTTCCACGGCTATTTCGACTACTGTTAGGTGTAATAATAACTATACAGACTTCCAGTACCTTTTTTTTTTGTAAAATAAATTCGGTCAAGTTGGAATCGGATTTGAGAACCACGGGGAAGGTTTGTTGAAAAAAAATAGGTGACAATCCTAATTAATTTTTGTGTACAAAATATAGGTATGTTTTGTTATATTATATGTATAGGTATAGATCCATGGGTTCACATAACTTTAATATAACACATAAAATTTCAATTGTCAACTTTATGCATTGAAATTGCCCTCTCTCTTGCTAAAAGACAGCACAGACACACGGGCGAAGGAAGTAGCTTACTACTTCCATTTAAGTAGTTATTACATTCCGTTAACCATGTGCGGAAAATATAGGTAAATAAAGATAGGAGAGGGCGAGATAGGACGTCGCCTAAGAGACAGATGTTTTGACCATCGCTCCGAGTGGTACTTGGTGCAAAGGATTTTATTGCGATTCAGAGAAGGAATGCTGCCAGTGTAATGGGTACCTTTAAGCCGGGTGCCGTTCGGGGTGGTATATTTTTAGACTAGAATTTTTTACTAGTTTGTGGTTTTTCTTTTTTTGTTAGTTGTAATTTAGATAATTGTTTTGAAATTAAAAAAAAATACACGGTAAATAAATAATCAATATTAAATAATACTTTACCTTTGAGTGCATATTCGGCAGGCGCGAGAGTAGCATCGCCTTAACAGTCGAGTGAGTCACAAGGTCACATTACTCAGTTCAACTGGTTAACTAACTACTGGCAACCTACATTGTGTATCTCATAAACATATCAAATTAGAATTTATTATTTGACTTCTGACACCGGCGGCTGCGTTGATTTTTTACATTATTATTATTTGCTCAACCAATTCTCTATAAAACTAGAAACGTTCATAGTGATCTAAGCGTTTTTCCTGATATATCCTGAGACATTGATAGAGATTGTGGCTTTAAAGGCTATCCTTTAACTAACGTGAAGCTATCTTCTGGGAGTGACCATTATCCTATAACGCGAATCTTACTGTGATTTCCTCATGTACATTGCCAATAGTTACTAAATGTACAATTTTTGTATACTATTCTTAAAATTTAACCTGTGTGCCTAGGCTTTATAATACATTTACTGACAAAATGTACATAATTTTCGGTAATGATTGTCAGTGTTACTAGGCGCTTTAGTGTTTGGAATGAAAGTTCATTATTTTTAGCCTTCGTGTATTGGTGTCAGTATAAATACCCGCAGTAATTGGGTTTCAGATTTTAGCATACCGTTTTCTCCGGTTTGTAACGATTTTGTTAAAAAACAGTAAAGACTTAAGAATATCTTTCTTCATGATGATTTCTTATGTTATCGCGATTACACACACGCTACACATTATATTAAACTATTTTTATTACTCATATTAAAATATAGAGAAAAGTTTTTTTTTTTTTTTGCAAAAATTCTGTAAGTACTTATTACCGATTCAATTTCGGCCAATGGAATGAAGCATTAGTTTCTCTCCAGAAGCCTGGTAATCTAAAAAGATTTGTTGCCCTGGACCGTTAGTTTTTCTTAGACATAAAGTCAGTAAGGTTGAATCTTGATTATTTATTCTAGTCTACAGATTAAGCTACTTGTCTGTAAAATGACATAGGATTTGTCCCGTAAAAATTTACGTGGATTGCTGACTCAAAATAGTTTTACATACTTACTTCAAACAAAAACATCTCTGCTATCTGTTCTGCTGTGTCTTATTAAAAAAAATAGATTTTAATTCCTATGCCATAACGTAGTATAATTAGTAAAAAATGATTGATGTTTCCCTTGTCTTATCATAGCAAGTTCAAATTGATCGTTTCGTCGTGAGCATAATAGTAAACGAATAATCATGTTTACCTTATTGTTCAAACGCATTATTACCGTACTTGAGACGCCAGCTGGCCTTCACATCCACTAGTATTCAATATCATAACAAGATGATACTTGCTGTGTAATATATTCTTTTCAATCAATGAAATATAGGTACACTTACTCATATAAAAATAACTGCCTCCGTGGTTCAGTGGTTAAGGCGTTCGCCTTTGGCCCGGGGGTCTTGGGTTCGATTCCCACGGGAAGCATACTTTGTTTAGTTGTTTCCAGTTTGGTTAGGACATTGCAGGCTTGAATCACCTGATTGTCTGATAATAAAGATGATTCCGTGCTTCGGAAGGCACGTTAAGCCGTGGGTCCCGGCCGCCATCTGGTGGTCGTTAAAGGAACCACGTCCGAGGCCGAGAGGCGGTTCCGCACAACTCTGACACCAGGGTGTACATGGTCGATTGACAATGTAACCTACACGAAATGATGATGATGATATAAAAATTAAAAATGTACCGCTTATGTACTAATCGCATGTAATAATCATAATAATTGTTCGTGATTAAAAAGTCCAATATCTGTAAATCAATGAAAGAAATAATACACTTTGTAAACATGTTTACAAAAGAATAAATGATTATGATTATGATTATAAAAGTTTCATGTCAAAATTTATTGTTGAGGCTCAGGTGATATATAGGTTACCAGTAAACGTAATTGCAAGTAACCAAATAAATGCTTTCTTGAATACGAGTATTTTTAAACTTAACGATTCAATACAATACAATACAAAAACTCTTTATTGCACAACAAGAATACATTGTTAAATACAAGCAATTACAAGAAAAATAACCTTGCGCAAAGGCGGCCTTATCGCAATAGCAATTTCTTCCAGGCAATCTTACGGAAAATTGAGTAAAAATATTAAAGATTGTGCGCGGTAGGTGTCAAAAAGAGTAAGGAGAAACATAATAATTTTAATAAATATCAAAACATAAACTTACACATATAATGTATATTACACACTTACTTATATACAACTATATATATATACATACAATATAAAAACATATTTACTACACATACACACACCATTACTACAAACAAGGTAGAATACCATAGCCATGATAAGTAAGGATAGTATTAAGTAGTAGTATCACGTAAAAAGTGCGACATGCCTTGTGATTGAAGCTTGCTAACGTTTCGGCGCACTTCACTTTCAGAAATCTGTTTAAATATTTCTTGGTTTTCATAATTAGCTCTGCCACCTACGCAATGCTCGCGAGTTCTTTGTATTTATTATGTTTAAAAAGATAGAGCTTGGCAGAATTGTAAACGAAGATAAAAACTTCTAGAGTAATGGAAATAAATTAAATATTGTTTAAGTCATATATTTTACAAATAGTTAAATCTGTTTCCCCTATTTCTGAATGTTTTCTAGGTTGGAAAGCTTTTGGATAAATAAATACAGAGCGACTAGAAACTCGAGCTCTTTTCGAACATTTTGTTCAATGGAGATTTTTTCTTTTATTTATTACTAGGTGTTTCCCGCAGCTTTGCCTACGTCATAAGTAGCCTTCGTTTGAACCCGGGTCTTCAACTATATCCATACCAAATTTCATCAAAATCCGTTCAGCGGTTTGGCCGTGAAAGCGTAACAGACAGACAGACAGACTTTCGCATTTATAATATTAGTATGGATGGATATGGACAAGTAATTAATTGTTTGATTAGGGAGATTAGGCTATCGAATGCAAAAAATATTTCTTATACAGTTATCCACTTTTTACTCAACATATATAAATAAAATACATATGCGAAAAAAATTCTCTCATTCTGTCTGTAAACATGTTTTTTACATATTCAAGTGTTTATTTTATCATGGTAATTTTATGTATGAAGTAACTAATAATACACTACTCATTACCGATAGCAATCAAATAACATAATGATATTATGAATGCTAGTGATAATAGGTTTTTCTATTTAATGACTATAGTCGGATATTCCTTAGAGTATAAAACAATGGGAGCCATTATCTTTGCACATGCAACCTAAACTAATGGGAATGTTACAGTGATATGTATAAACAGTGCAATGCTTGGTATGACGTCACTTGTACGTAGTTTCTGAGATCTAGGTCTTTATACCTCTATTATCACATCGGTTGTGTTATGAATCATTAAATTTATGTCTACACATTGTCTGAATTTGCTTGAGCGTGGCACAATTTTGTGGTAATTCTATTTATTTATTTCATTCTATTAATTCTATTTATAGATTACTAGCTGTTTCCCGCAGCTCCGCCTGCGGTATATAGCCTATGTTACTCAGGGTGAATGTAGCTTTCAAATGGTGAAAGAATTTTTGAAACCGACACAGTAGTTTTTGAGTTTATTCATTACAAACATACACACAAAAATACAAATCTTTCCTCTTTATAATATTAGTGTAGTCTAGCTGTTTCCCGCAGCTCCGCCTGCGGCATATAGCCTATGTTACTCAGGGTGAATGTAGGTTTCCAATGGTGAAAGAATTTTTGAAATCGGCACAGTAGTTTTTGAGTTTATTCATTACAAACATACACACAAAAATACAAATCTTTCCTCTTTATAATATTAGTGTAGTCTAGCTGTTTCCCGCAGCTCCGCCTGCGGCATATAGCCTATGTTACTCAGGGTGAATGTAGGTTTCCAATGGTGAAAGAATTTTTGAAATCGGCACAGTAGTTTTTGAGTTTATTCATTACAAACATACACACAAAAATACAAATCTTTCCTCTTTATAATATTAGTGTAGTCTAGCTGTTTCCCGCAGCTCCGCCTGCGGTATATAGCCTATGTTACTCAGGGTGAATGTAGCTTTCCAATGGTGAAAGAAATTTTGAAATCGGCACAGTAGTTTTTGAGTTTATTCATTACAAACATAAGTACACACAAAAATACAAATCTTTCCTCTTTATAATATTAGTGTAGATGGAGGACAATTATCCATACTAATATTATAAATGCGAAAGTCTGTCTGTCCGTCTGTCTGTCTGTCTGTTACGTTTTCACGGTCAAACCGCTGAACGGATTTTGATGAAATTTGGTATGAATATAGTTGAAGACCCGGGGTCAAACATAGGCTACTTTATGACGCAGGCGGAGCTGCGAGAAAAAGCTAGTAACCAATAAGTACCAATTTATAAATCATTATTTATTTAATTTAATCAACTAAACACTCAACAAAATGTGCGTAATAAATAAATATCCTAATGTAAGTAAATACCTAAGTTAATTTATACTTTGTATGTTATTCTCATTTACGGTCAAGTCAACCACGTGTATGTGTGTCATGGTTTCTTAGAAATATTTCATGAGGGGTTTTATGTCCATGATATTCTCAAATATCAAAGTGCTTAATCGCCCAGTTTTACAACCTGAAGGTATTTTAAAGTCGTTTCAGCATAAAAAAGGAGTCTTTTTTTTTTTTTTGTTGGGCTGGCAGGACGCGCCAGAAATGGGGCGCGCTATAAAACGAAGTGGAACAAAATCTAAATGTTACTCTGACATTTGGGTTCGCCAAAGCTAACTTCGGTATTCTCTTTATTGAGTACTTTTGTTGATACAACATTTTGGTGAAGATAAAACTATTATTTATTCGTCCATTTAATCTAAAAAATTAAGCACCTGTTACAATGAAATATTTGCTATTTTGATTGCGAATTAGAGGTCTTGGAATATACTGCTAAAGCACGCAGATATTGTTTCGAAAATCCCTTGACACCATGGTGTGTTAAGGGTCGATTGACCTTGCAATTCCCTCGATATGAATGATCAAAGTGGTAAACACCCCTAAACCTATCCAAGCCTATCATTGGCCAACACCTCAAACGCTTGTGATTTATTATGTCTGTGACTTTTCTTCAATGTCGTCGTTTTTCACGAAAACATAGGCATTCGTGTAAAACTACGGCTATCTTTGGCATATAAACTACCTAGCTTATATGTCAAAGATATCAATATAACTTTAAATTCATTGTCTCAATATGGTGAAACTCTTGCGAATTTTTATTTGAGTGTTTTGCAATATTAAGTTTTTTTCCTGTCGATTAGTTTAAACTCAGACTCACCATTCACTGTTCCCGTTTGAATTCTAAACCGCAATAATTTGTCATTAATTTTATGACCGACTACCTGCTCGACATCAATTATGTCGTTGGTGTAATCCGTCACAAGTCATAGATGTGTATTCAGGAGATCTCATAGACTCATTTCATGATACCCAAGAAAATAAAGGAAGTGGTCTATTAGACTATTAATAAGTCGAATACCTCACTGCTAATGTTAACTATGTAACATTCGCAGTAAGGTAGTCTTAGTTTGGATTTCACCGGGTCACCCCGGTCTTTTGAGAGGCTTGCGCAGGGATATTGATCCAAAGCGTAGAGGCCCTTTGGAGAAGTTGAATCGGTGGTGCTCCTGGCAAAACCCATTCTCGGCTATATCAATCAATAGATGATAAGTCCATGAACAAGCCTCGGCAGCTATATATGATGAAAAGAATGGGTTATGATATAATGAGTTAAATAAATAAGTTTGGATGGTTTGAAATTGTTAAAAAATCAGACAACTGCCATATTTATGATAACTGTTCGCTTAGTCCTTTATTATTAGATTTCTATAATATATTTTTTTTACCATTTACGCCCCACTGCTGGACAAATTATTATACTAAACTAAAATAAATTTGTTTTTATTTTAGGTATAGCACTGCGACCATACGGACTCTCCATCATATACCTGCTGCTGTATCTGATAACGCCGTTCACCAAAGTATCGGTCTGCGCCAAAGCTAACAGTAAGTTTATTGAGTAGCTTGAAAGTTCTGGTCTAAACTACTATAAGCAGTTTGCAGATTAGTTTAATTTTACCTACAAAACTCTGTAGAGTTTTGTAGGTAAAATTAAACTAAAAAAGGGTATTGTAATACCCTATCTACATTTTCATCAGAACATTTATGAGAATTTTATATATTTTATTTATTATTGATTGAAAAACAGCAAGTACAATAATTTGCAATGCCTGCTTGGATTGAATAAAAGCTATTCATGTCTAAGTTAATATTTAGCTACTTCCACTACTAGACTTGAGATGACTCAAAATTGAGTTTTTATGATTATATGGTTACTTAGTTAGTGGATTAAATGGTCAACTGATTGTGTACGCCTGGTGTCAGAGTTTTTCGAAAATGAATAAATAAGTCTTAGCCAAGAGAACTTAGCTAGTCCTTTCGAGAAATAATGTCTTCACATATTTTCGTTTAGCTAATCCAATATTAGACCGTTGCCACCGGGCCTACGTATAACCGAATCTATTTTCGTTGAATTAATGTGAATGCTGTATTGCACCAGGCAAAAATATCTTGTGTTTGTACGGCAAAAGTGTGAGCTATATTGAGGACGTCGAATAATAGCTTATCACGGTTCGCTTAGCTGTTTACGTGTGTGCGTATTGGAGTATGTGGGTTAGTAAAATATACACAGCTTGCGGTGTTTTCGCTGCAATCATTACAGAAGTTTGTTTGTATTTTTTTATCACGTAAAAATAATACGCTTGTCATAACCAAGCGTTAGATTTAAAACGGCCTTATAATTACAATCTATGAAGATCTTTCTATTTAAATATGTCAGTAGCACAAGTATAAGTAGATATGTAAAGCCCAGTCAAAAGTTAATTGCTGAATTGAGTAGTTAAAAAAGTCACTTATATGTAATCTTAGTTACTCCATGCTTCGGAAGGCACTTTTAAACTAGTTCTAACCAGTAAGTGTTTCAAGTGATTTTATACAAAAATGTCCAGTGTCCAATGAATAGGTGATTGATTATCGAATTTACGTCGTGAATAATTTATTTATAGTACCTACCTGGTACCTACCTATTTCGGGCATTTACGTGAAAACAAGTAATTTCTGTACAGTCCGCTTCAAAACTGCATGCATAATTTTTTAAACAAAATATACTCTATACATTAGCTTTACCGATGACATATACAATACATAGACGACACATAAAGTTAGTGATCCCGGCTGACAGTAAATATTGTAGCAGGTAAAATATATAATGAAATGTGGTTCGCAGGTTCCTGTACCCGGTTTTTACTGCTGAACATAGTGGTGTCGGTCTTGCTGCTGGTCCTCCACGGAGTATGGCACTCGGTGCTCTCCGCGTTCCCGCCCTACGGCTCGTTGCTAGATGCCAACCCTATTGTGCAACGGATAGGCCACAACCTAGGACTCGTCTCCTACGAAGATATTGACCCTCTCATGGCCGTACATTATATAGCTCCAGAGGTAAGATATTGATTTTTTTATGTTGGAAATCAAATATCTATTTATTTAATAAAGACCGTCTTGCATATAGTACGTATACACTCGGCCCCACCTGTTGGAAAGTGGTTATCATAACCTATTGAGTTGCAAACCCAGGTGCGTCACATGCTCTTTGCCGTCTGAAAGAATCTTGGCTTAATTCTTCTGAATGATGGATTTGGTACAGTTTTTAATGTTTTCCAAAAATATTTATTTTATATCAGGTGGGCTGTGTAGGTTTCATATATAAACCTAGTGCGAACTAACAAATTTAATAAGTACAACTTTATTTTTCAGCTAGTAATGACATTAACGTCAGTACTAGTATATTTAGTAGTTCAGAAACTGGCTGTGGAACCTGGGTCAGAAGAACCAGTAAAGAAAGAGTCTAGTCACCAACGTTATCCTACGCTTACAAGTGCTGGTGAGTTACAATACAACGATTATAAACAATTTTTCGGTTCTTAAAACCCAACCCAATTTTGCCCCAACGAGTTCTCCATATTGAAATTTTATTTGTTGAGCCAGACGCGGTCGCATCCTGAAATTTTGGAACGGGCCACTATGAATGAATGAATGAATGAACACTTCACTATCACACTATGTATGTATGTAAAAACTTTATTGTACAGAAAGAACATTGTTACAACAAAATAGAATACAACAATTGGTGGACTTATCCCTGATAGGCATCTCTTCCTGTCAACCCGAAAACCAAAGGAAAAAAAAAAGAGTACATGGGCATCAAAGAGTGTACAGTAACACTAATACTATAGCAACATGTCGAGTAAATTAGACTTTATTGCACAACACGCAATTTCCGTACAACAAATTGAAATCTTTAATTTTTATGGGCAAATCGGTTGAAAATATAATAATAATCCCTGTCAGCCTCTCTTCTGACATGTTTATGTTTACCCTCAACCAAGGTTGTCTCTCTGATGTCGTACTGTGAGTTTTAGAGGACGAGTTGCCACACTTTTCAGCAGTCTTTATTAATTGGGTAGAGATAATCGTCGCAAACTTCGATTGTACACCACTCACAAAGGAAATTTTGTATTAGTATTTTCTTTGAGCTCCCGTTGCCACTTTGAAATCAATAACTGAATATCTCTTAGGACAGTGGCAACAGAAACACACACTGAAGAAGTGGTGTTCATGTCGTAGTCCGAAAAGGATGCTAATAATAGACAATCTAGTCACGTCTTACGAGATTGAATCGATACCTTAAAATCGTAAAATCTTACAAAAATGTTCCATTTTAGGGAAGTACATCTGCCTGTTCCTCATAATGTTCTCTGGTATAATGCGGCCGAGCGTCACCTCCGGGATCTACTTCCTGGTGTTCATGGGCGCGGCGACCGCCTGGGCGCTGGGCCAGCCTCTGACTCGAGGGTTCGCAGTGGTCGGCCGCTGCCTCATGGCTATCATGGCCGTGCAAATACTGGTGCTGCTGGTATACCAGTGCACGTGGATTATTGAAATCTACCCGCCCGAAGAGGATATGGCTAGGTTGGTATTTTTGATTTAATGCTAGCTGACCCGGCAAACCTTCGAGATTTACTTCTTGGTGTTCATGGGCGCGGCGACCACCTGGAGCTGGTGGGTTCGCGGTGGTCGGCCGCTGTGTCATGGATATTTATCCACCGGAGATGAATATGGCTAAGTTGGTATTCTTTATGTTAAAATCAGGGCAGTGTCGTTGTCTTTTAGTATGCTAGTTTTATTTTTATCTATTATAGTATTTCAGTCAGTATTGTAGAAATAGTAGTGATTATTTGTATGTACCTATGTAGGTAGATTTAAAATATGTAAAATAGAAATGAGGTGGGAACTTGCATCTTTTTCCTCTCTCATGCGGTGTCACCACTTGAGAAAGCGAAGAAAGATAACCGCTTGTAGTTGATCAAGACACGTCGTCAGTGCGATGTAGTGACAAAATTAATCAGGTCAATGTATGAAGGTATGATCTAATATAACGATATCCAAGATCTCTAAAAATACTGAAATTATTCTATTCTATTATGTGGTGAACCTATTTTCTGATTGAACTGACATTATTTTATTTCATGTTTCAGATACTTCGGATTAACAAAACTTGTCGTAATCAACATCACTGATCTGGACCATTTCTCATACGTAGTGACGGAAGACCAAAAGTGGGCCACTCTCGCAAGTCCCCTCGTTATCCTATTCACATATTTTGTCCTTGCAATAGAAACCCGGGAACTCTTCAAACCAAAGGTATGTAATATAAAACATTATAGTGTACTTTATTGTGATAAGATTGACATGTTTTCCTTGACTAACCCGATGATTGCAAAATGCTTCTTCAACTAAGTTTCGATTGGGAGTTTGCTGAATTTCTTGGTTAATTTAATGCAGAACTGCATTCAGCCTGCGATATTATAATGCTGCGGCCCTTTCTTTTACTTGCAAATAATTTGTGAGTGATGGTTGATGACCTTTACGTGCTATATTAAAACCTTCCAACAACGTTAGCCAAAAATAAATATGCAAAAAAACGCTCCTATTGTCAATATTGTTTTGTCAACCACCTCTTACACATAACTGAACATTTTTACCTCTTATGCTATCACGGGGATATTAGCCGAAAAGAAAGCACGCGCTGACTGGTTTAGAAGCGGGAAAACAGAACGGGTCCATCATTCGAGGAGTCTCCTTCCAGCACGACAGCTTCCGAGCCAACCGCGAAAAATGGATGAAAGCCACTAAGAAGATTCGAGTAAGCCGCATCTCACGCAAACTCATTGTACTGCACATAGATCTGATACACTGCAAATACAGAAGATGTAGTTCTTGTTTTTGTTTTCTTGAAGTTTTTTTTTGTAGCTCTATCTCGTTGTTTCCTTAGGTATTCTTTAAATTTAGATGGAGCCATGTACGTGAATGGAAGACATCGTAGAGTATTTCGGTTTTAGTAATGGTCAGCTGCAAAAATGCAGTACATTATCTTCTAAAAATGATGCATCCACTTTTGCAGCTGACTGTACATTATTTAGTTTATAGTTTTTTTATTGCACCCTGTTAGTAGTTTTTCGTCTGTGACTTACTTCGTGACTTGACAATGTTAACAGCATGGTGGTAGTTAGTTTGATACCTATGTATATCCTCTTGCACTTTGTCAGGATTATTTACCCGCTCACACATCCTAAAAACGTTACATTTCTTTTTTAAGTCATTTACTTCTTTTTCATTCGATATCAAAATTTTTATTTTATGTTTGCAACCTGCTTTCATTCTTTTATAGGTTGCATATAAGTACATAAATTCAAAAGAACTCAGCGGGAACGCCAGTGAGACCACTCCTGTAGGTATTTCATTTTTTATTGCTTATTATGGTGTTGGTGATGTGCATTGGAACATTAAGTAACTATTTGATTGCAAACTTTTATTCATTTTAATTACCTAAAGGTACCTAAATATGTTATCTTTAAATTAGCAAAAATAGGCTGCAATCAAATATTTATTTTGTTGCTTTATAGATAGCTTGGGCACACGGTCAGAAAATCTGTTTTGTTTAAAAAATATCATGGTAATGAGATAGGCGTGAAGTTGGGTTCGCTTAAGCATAACTTCAACTGTTTGCATTGATAAATGCAGTCATATGTATATGTGCAAACACTTGTCTTTGTGCATTGGATTTGTAAGTAAATTCGTCCTTAGTTGCAATGCCATATTTTAAATAATTGACCTAGGCTAAAGTAGTATCACTTTAAAAGTTACGTAGATGTATGCTCGAAAACGTATGCGTGAATTTGCTCGTTGGTTTTGCCCTTGTTGGTTCTTGCATGACGCCATATCAGGAGCCAATATGAACTTCGGTTTAAATGAGTGTTATGAGCTAAATATAATAAATCTTTTGTTGCCGTTATTAAAATTTTACAATAAATACTAATCGTATTAAGTTATACAATATGGCCAGTTTTTCCACATTTTGTGTGCGATATGCTTTTCTACGCACCAGAATATTGCAAACATGACTTACAAAAGTGGTACTACTTATCTTTTTTATTATTTGACGCACGGGTGATAGTACTGTTAAGATGGTTAAAGGTATACAATATCACTAATATATTCTTTTGACACTTATTATTTATTTGTAACTGCATATCAAAGATATAACTGTCGTATTTGTCAGCAGGTCTGTAATTTGCATTCGTGTCGTATTTGTGTACATATATGTTGAGTTATGGCATGTATGCTGTGAGCACACTAATTCATTGCAAGCTATATCTGTTTAAATTAAGTGTTGCTACTGTTGTACATTATAATGTAACTTAGGATAAACTACATTTGAAATCAGATTCAATAGCCTGCTTTATTGCTCCAGGGCTAAGAAAATATTCAGAAACATGTAAATACGGGGTAATTAGTAGATGGTATGAGTTGTTGGTAACATAGTGTACATTTAACTTCACAAAATTACAATATCTATTCTTGGCTTTTCACATGTATCTTAGCGAACCTCGACTTTTGTTATGTATTTGTCTAAGAGCTGATTTTACCAAAATCTGATAAGTATAATGACGCAATTTACTCTCGTATAATGAAGTTTACATTTCACCACACAGTTAAGCCGAGAATATACTGTTAATCCATGTATGGTTCCGATGTTATGACTCTATCTCTATAATAAAAATGTCTGTCATGCATTTTTTATGCTTAGAAAAGTTAGTCTTGGATAGAAACGATGTTGGTGATATATTATCGGCCCATTGTATGAAATTTAACTGGTACTGACCACCAGATGCTCATTTATTCTGAGCCAGTGTAGGCAATATCAACATTACTCAAAATAAATTTAGCGAAAAAATTGACAAACTCTGACTTGACCTTGAAGATTCTTTCGTCTGAACGATCAACTAAAATCAACTCGTAATTAGACAATACTTATACATCACGAACATTACTAAATTTGTGTATTATGGTGGTCTAGCTGATGAACCGCACTCAAAGCAGCCCTGGCCGGCGGTGGTCGAGCGCACGATTACAGTTCCAGGCGAAGCCGCTGCGACAGGACTCCACCGGCTCCGTCGTTGTCTTGGGCGAAGGTTAGAACAAACACGGTTAACATCTAAAGGTATTATTGAGGCTGATAAACCGCACTCAAAACAGCCCTAATTGACACTGGTCGAATGTGTAATCACATTTTCAGACGCGGCCGCTGCGACAGGACTCCATCGGCTCAATTCAATTCATTCTCTGTCTTAATGGAAAGTTAGCCCAAACTTGTAAATATTGTGCCAGCCACAGATTGTCTTGGATAAAGTAAAGCTTAAAGAAGCGGACATCATTCGTTGTCAACTTCTTGATGTAAACTTTTCTCTGCGCCACTCAATTTGAAATTTCATTATGTTTCTCTCGTTAGTTGCCATAGGCAATAATATCTAAACCTAGAGAGGCTGCGGTCTCAGAGTTCAATAGCTTTTGACTTATTACGAACTTGGGTCTTATTACGAACTTCTGAAACCTTATTAAAACCATAGTTAGTTTTTTAGCTAATTGTGCTAATGAATTATGAATTTCAGAGTCGATGACGGAGCTGGAGGAGCAGACTCTAATGGATGACATCATAGCTGCCGTTATCGACTTTTTTCAAGTTCTAGTCAGGTACACTCCAAGTTTTATATAAGCTTGTAGACATTGTTCAAGGGCAAGCTCTTCTATCAAAAAAACTATCGAATTGCAGAGTGCGATATTAAATTCGGGTTTTCGCATACCAAAATGCTTTTAAAAATTAAGTTATATAAATGTTTGTAATCACCTTAATGCGCATTCAGATTCGGTACGATAAAAATAATTTATGAACTTTACAAACTGTTAGTTTCTTACCCCCTTATTCATAAATATTTACGAACGTTCTATAAGTCCAAGTTAACTAAAATATGTTTCGTCGCGTTCTTTCACATCAAATATAGATAAGACTGAAAGGAACTAAACCTATTTTAGTTATGGTAGGCTTAACGAATCTTCGTTAATTTTTATGGATAAGGGGATTGAAATATTCTGGCTTTGTGACATAATGTACCATTTAGAAAAAATAATCAAGTTGATTTTAAAACAATATTTGTTTTTAGGTCGTCGTACATAGCGACGACGATTACAATGATGGCGTGGAGTATAATGTTCCATTCTTGGCTGACGTTTGTGTTCCTCATGTGGGCCAATATTGTGTGGCTGAGGCAAGACCAACGCTCCTTCATGCTCAAGACCAGTCCAGTCCTCGTCTTCTACGCGATTTGTTTGCTGACCGTACAGTACATCTACGGCATGGATCTCACAGAAGTAGAACTGCCATCTAACATTACGGTTGGTGTACTGAATTGATTTCTAATGTATTTCAAAAAAATTGAATAGTTTTAGAGTACCGCCTGCTTTGTTTGACTAAAATGCTGCAGGTACGAAATCCGGTTCGCATTTTAGTTTAAAATGTATCTATCCTGCTTTCAAATAGTTATTCTTTCACTTGACTACGTTATGTTTAATGCACAAATGTTGGTTATTGACTTGGTGTCTTTTGTGTTCAGTTGAATGCTTTAGTAAATTCCTTTAATTTTAGTTATGTGCCATATCATGACAGATTTATTTCTTTTACTATAATTCAGATAATAAGCCTAACTAGCGCAAAGGCAAAATTTTCACTGATGTTAGTACTCATGAATGTCAGCAACTTTTTGTGTGAGATCAACTCAATCCGACTGAAAAAAATATCAGCTGTTCCATACTATTTTGCAATAGGTACTTAATCTAAAAATGCAAGCAGTGTTAATGCCAACTCTTATGTATGGTAGTAAAAGTTGGGTCTGGCAGAAAAAATATTAAAGCAGAGTGAATGCAGTTGAAATGAGAGCTTCACGGAGTATGTGTGGCATACGTCTGAGCGATAAAATTAGAAATAGTGAGATAAGAAAAAAGGTGTGTCACTACATCCTCATTCACACACATTCGTGGTGTGAATGAGGATGTAGTGACAAAGATAGAAAAAGGCATGTTAAGATGGTTTGGGCATGTAGAAAGGATGGATGTAAGGAGACTTACGAAAGGTATTTACAAATCAAAGGTGGCAGGAGAAGTCGGTAAGGGCCGGCCTCGGAGAACATACTGCGACCAAATCGCAGACATTTAAAAAAAGGGAGATGTCAGGACTACCCGTAATCGACAAGCGTGTATGACGAGAGTGATGAGCGTAGAAGAAGCGAGGGCAGTAAGGATTGTAGCAAATGGAAATCCGTAGTGTCTGCTTACCCCTACGGGAAAAAGGCGTGATGGTACGTATGTAGGTTCTTACTCGGATTTGGTCGATCCCGTATAAAAAGCGGCTCATATTCATGAGTACTTGCACCGGTAGAAATTTTGCAAATGTTAATGAATTCACCCTGTATATTTTTTTTAGGAGATAAACCTCCGACAATTCGGTGTGAGTCGCCCCGACGGCGAGCCATGCGTGCCTCTGTTGATAAAGTCGTTGTTCACGTGCATGTTCTGGGTGACGCTGCGGCAAAGGATCCAGGACATCCGCGCTCGGCGGCAGTCCAACGTCATCACGGACATGGCCGCGCCTTTACAGCTGACCGTTTCGGCTGCGGCCAGTGGTAAGTATAAGGATATGTCTCTGTTATTTGATTTTTTTTTGGTGCAATCATCTTCATCATTTCGTGTAGGTTACATTGTCTATCGACTATGTACACCCTGGTGTCAGAGTTGTTCGGAACCGCCTCTCGGCCTCTGACGTGGTTCCTTTAACGATTACCAAATGGCAGCCGGGACCAACGGCTTAACGTGCCTCAGAAGCACGGAATCATCTTTATTATCAGACAATCAGGTGATTCAAGCCTGCAAAGTTCTAACAAAACTGGACACAACTAAACAAAGTATGCTTCCGGTGGGAATCAAACCCACCAACCCCGGGTCAAAGGCGAACGCCTTAACCACTGGTCCAATGCAATGCAATGAAGTGTATTTATTTACTTATTTTATTGTAGCTTTGATTGTACTAAATCCATGTTGATACAAATTCAAGCAATGTAAAGAAATGGACAAACGTTATTAAGAATGAGAAGGAGACAAACTATTACTTTTCCTTGCATATCAGGTTTTGTCTCACTCGCACTTAGATTAACTTATTCGAAAGATATATACAATAATTTATTTTGCTTTATTTTCCTCTTTTATGGTTTATTGGAGACTATCTTTGGAAATGATCCAGCTCTTGGGGCGCACCAAGTTTCTATTAGGCGCTTACCATGGGCGCCCTTCGATTTAATTTTCCTTGATCTTTGTCAAATTTAATGGCGTAAGTGTCGTGCTGACGGATACTTGTGAAATAAAGAAATTGCAATTTTTGTTTCATTTGACGAGATATTGTAATGATGTGTGTATAAAGTAAGCATGTACTACAGCTAGCTCTCACCTTGATCGTGATGGCGTCAAAATTCGAATGCCGCTAATATGTAAACTTCGAGTAATAAGTGCGCAATTACACAGAAGAATGTGATTACACTTACGAAATGTTCGTCCTATTGTTTTCTTCATTGTAGTTGAAAAAAAAAAAGAAATTTTATGTGCATACAATAAATTAACTACTTATAGAATAGTGCGTGTGAAAATATGCATTATATGTAATTTTGTATTAGATCGCGCTCAAAATAATTACTTTATTAAGATGTTATACCAAATGACTGCTACAGGTCTGGCAAGCGGTAAATATATCAAATTTTAAAGTTTTTTTTATACAATTTTTTGTATCTTTTAAGTCACTAGGTTTCTTCGAAATTATTACAATAACCACTTCTTTTAAAATATCACGACAAATTAATATTCTTATGGCCAGTATAACTATGATGTGCACTCTCTTTCTGTGTTATTCATAATAGCCTACGAATAAACCCAGCCGAAAGAAAAAATGCTTGCATAATCTATTCGTAAAAATACATTTGGTTACTATCGCTTTTTTTCACAAAATTGTTTCACTGCTGACACCTAAGGCTATTACTGAAAAAATACAAAAGTGAAAGATTGAGACAAAACACATTTTATCAAAAATTTATTTTGAAAACTTTTGTAAATTGTTATGAAAGTTGTTGCATTTTTTTAATTCACATCCCAACAATACATTTAAATCTAGAACGCTATTTATTTTCTTTTTTAATGTGATTTTGGTTTGTGCCAGGCATAGAAGCCCAACGCCAGGAGGAGTATCACTCGCGTCTCCTCCACGTACTGGGCGTTACATTGCGCCGTCTGTGCGCGCGCTACTGGATCTACGTAGTGGTCATAATGCTGTTTGTTATTGGCATCACCGGCGACCGCATGACCATCTTCCGCATTATCTACATGTTCCTATTTCTAGTCTTCATTCTCATGTTCCAAGTAAGTTTTTGTATTTGAATTATCTTGCGTGGTATTAGCTACTGAACGTATATAGACGAAATTGCATGCACCATCTACGTCGCTAGCTAACACACTGTTTAGACAAGCATATCCCGTATTATCTGTAAGTTGACAATTTTAGAAATGTCTTCTCGTTGTTTGCTTCTAAATCTTTTTCATTAAGTTTTGCATTAACATGTGCTCCGTTTGCTGCAACTTTACCTCACTAATTAACTAAGTAAACAAGTTGTTGAGAAGCAATAATTTTGAAGTGGCGGACTAGTATTTTAAACATAACGTCACGAAGTAGTCTTAAGTTTGATAGGGAGACATTTCATTCGTAGCTAACATGTATGATCGCTTGTAGCTAGAGGTCCCACCTTTGTAATCCAAAACATTACTACTATAACATCGCGAAATAAAATACCCAAAATCGCTCTCGTGTATTATCATCGTCATTTCGTGTAGGTTACATTGTCAATCGACCTTGTATACCCTGTTGTCAGAGTTGTGCGGAACCGCCTCGTTGTGTTTTATAAGATATACTTACTCGTAAGTGATAATAGTTTTAATTGAGTTTTTTTCCTCATTTCAGCTAAGTTGGTACTATTGGCGGCGGCTGATGTACTTATTCTGGTTAACACTCATCATGTACTCAATGATAAATCTCATATTAATATACATATACCAGTTCGACAACTTCTCTAAAATTATAGAGAAATATCTTTTGATAAACGAAAAATTGTAAGTATTTTTTACTTTTTGTAAGTTATTATTCTATATGAGAGAAGAAAGCAATTTTTATATGCTTAACTAAAACGTCATGCACTATGAAAAAAATGGTGCTTTATCTACGAGTTGAACTGTTGATCAACAGTCAGCTTTTTCAGATCTGACACTGCCTAACGACTCGTATCTATAGATCACAAGTATTACCGACTGAGAATACTCTTAGCATTAAGTTCCCCAATTGTTATAAGTATTTGTACTTGTGGAACAATACCGTTTTAATAAATAAATATACCGACACCCACGGCTTAACGTGCCACTAACGTAGACATCCAAGACAGGCCGCGTTCGCATTGACATACGCACACGTCAAAGACGCATGCCGAGCAATCTTTTTCCTCAAACAGACTGTATTTTTATTAAATTTAACTATTTTAATACGGTTTTCACACTTTACAGCGTTCATGGAAGATAAACTGAACGCTGTAAAGTGTTTGAAACGTTATGTTTAAATAAGTCTATATTATATACTAGCTGTTTCCCGCAGCTCCGCCTGCGGTATATAGCCTATGTTACTCAGGGTGAATGTAGCTTTCCAATGGTGAAAGAATTTTTGAAATCGGCACAGTAGTTTTTGATTTATTCATTACAAACATACCCACAAAAATACAAATCTTTCCTCTTTATAATATTAGTGTAGATATTAATATTATAAAGCTGAAGAGTTTGTTTGTTTGAACGCGTCAATCTCAGGAACTACTGGTCCAATTTAAAAATTATTGCAGTGTTGGGTAGTCTATTTATCGACGAAGGCTATAGGCCTGGGCTAAGTCCGGATAGGCTGCTAGTAAGTAATAAACGCGATCAAAACTGTATTGAAATAGTTTAATAATAATGTGTAACAATCGCAAAAATATAAGAAATCATTATGTATTTGTATTGTTTGTTTGCAGACAACACGACTTGGGTCTGGACACATATGACCCGGCGGATTTGTTCGTCAAGCTGTTGACGCCGACTTTGTTCCTCATCATCACTATCATGCAGGTGCACTACTTCCACAGTGACTTCATGAAGCTGTCGGACCCCAAGACGTGAGCAATCTGTGTTGTCTATAGTGTAGTTTTTGTAAAAAGCTTAGGTTTATTTCCTTTTGTTTGTACCCTTCATCATCATCATCATCATTTTCGTGTAGGTTACATTGTCTATCGACTATGTACACCCTGGTGTCAGAGTTGTTCGGAACCGCCTCTCGGCCTCTGACGTGGTTCCTTTAACGACTACCAAATGGCAGCCAGGACCAACGGCTTAACGTGCCTACCGAAGCACGGAATCATATTTATTATCAGGCAATCAGATGATTCAAGCCTGCAAAGTCCTCACCAAACTGGAAACAACTAAACAAAGTATGCTTCCGCCCCGGGTCAAAGGCGAACGCCTTAACCACTGGACCACGGAGGCAGTTGTACCCTTGATACCACCGAATTATACCTGGTGATGTAATATGTATTTTAGATTAGCCGTAAAAAAAATAAAAGATATGAGAATGAGACTAGAGAATGACTTGAAATTGAAACAAACTTGAAACTTTTGGCGATTTTGGTAGTGTTTATTCGGACTTTTCACCTTATGTCTGTACCTAAACGAGTACTCGTAGATTAATAAAAAATTTGGACGATTAGTACTTATTTATTTATAAACCGGCAGCTGTTATAGCTGATACGTCTATAATCAAGCAGTGTTTAGTCACAAATAGTCTTTCACTTCACATAGTCCATTTCTGCATCAATGTCACTTTAGTTGTCTGCAAACATTTGTTTAAGCTATTTTAAAGGAGATCACCGATGGCGCTAAGATATTCCAGTTGTTAACCGATCTATTACTGAGAAAGTGATTGACACTGATCTCATTAAAATCATACATAGGATTGTTAGCAACACGCTTTGTCTTCACAAGTTCTCATATACTTATCAGCAACAAGCTTCTCAAATGTGGTAAAAGTATCCGCAAAATGCTTCGTCAAAAGGTTATACTACTTCGTACTATTACAAAGGCAATAAGACCACAGAATCAAATATAAAACAGCATGATTTAATGATCAAACGAACTTACCTGTAATTGTTGAAGTTCGATCTTAAGTATCCATATCGTATTGGTATGCTACTTTTTATATCCGATGTTTCGTGTTTGGTTGCTCTTTAGTCTCGAACTTACTTTGCTAATTCATAAGTGCACATAATCTCCGATTGGATACACCCGTACATTCTTCCGAATTTTATACCTACTCGTTTACTGTCTAAACTGTACGTCTGTGGAACTGTCTGTGGAACTCCTTGCCGGTATCTATTAGACTAACCAAACACTCTGCAGCTTTAGGACACAAGTGAAAGTCCATTATCCTTCTATCACCTAATCCTCTTCCTGAGAAAATCTTTTTTATTACCAGCCATAGTTGTAATTTTCACCCATAAAATTGTTTATTTATACTGTGACACGCTTAAAAATAAGTATCCCACCAAAAATATTTTCATGTGAAAATGTTGCCAAGACGAGTCTACATAGCTTAACCTGTGAAAAAGTTATCAGATCTAGACTCGTCTTGGCAACATTTTTACATGAAAATGTTTTTTGTGGGATTTCATTTATTTTTGTAAGTTGTTTATTGGACTTTTTTGAGTTTAAAAATGACCTATTTTGGGCCCGAGCCTTTACTTTCGCCTTACCCTTTTCTGGAATTTAGATGAACCAAACAGTAGGGGCCGGTCTGTTCCGATGGTTGGTGGATAAGCCTATTTTTTCTTTCTTTTTTTGGGGTGTATTTCTTGCACATCAGAAAATATGACGTTCATATTTTTTTATTTGCTATAAGTAATTTATTATATTATTTTTTTCATATATATATATGTAGTTAGTGCAAATGTAGTGCAAGTCTCATACAAACTTCCACCTCCTATTCCGAGGGGATAGGTTAGGTTAGGTTTGTTTTTTTAATTTTTTTGTTGTCTTTGTAGTAATATTAGCTTCTAGGACTTCAGGAAGTACCTTAAGAATTTTGATGATCACAGACATTAATAAAATCTAAAGTATAATAGCTACGACATTTAAACTTTGTATGTTTATTGATTGTACTGGTGTCATTATATCTTGTAATTTTTAACTATTTAGCATCATCCAAACCAAAGTTATGAGAGTTCAAAAAACGACAAAACGTTTCGAGAAAAGGTAGGTAGTGCCCTTGCGCTCCGCTTGGCTCGTCTTGGCGGGGGCACACCCGTGCCCCCAGATGTATATTTATTTACATTGTGTGATGCATGCGTATATGTGCACCACATATATTTACATAAGTATATTTTTGTATGTGCTGCATAGGTACGTATGCTTTAATGTTTCACTCATTCCAATTGCTAATTTGCGCCTACCTTCCTGTTTAATATCATGAAGTCCTATCTGTTGGTTGCCTGGAAGAAATTGCTCTTGCGATAACGTCGCCGTTGTACCATAGATAATAATAATATTTATGTACTTTCTACAATTTGGTGCAATAAAGAGTTATTTATTTATTATTTATTCATATTTGTGATTCATCCCAATATATTTATTATTGCTATCGAAAATTATATTTATTCCCACAGGAGAACGAATAGCGTTGCGAGAGACGTTGAATCTAATAGACAAAGCCCAGGTGCTGGTGGGGGTTCTACAATGAAAGACGATGATGTAAGTGAATACACAATACTGACATTTTGTACACGGGTAGGGTATGACCGGAAATAACATAATTTTTTCAAAAAATCCAAAGTGCAGGGCGAAATCAGGTCCACGATATTTTATAATACTATATACAGTAAGTTTAAAGTCTACAGAATGATTTTTTTGTTCATGTTATACTTGTACAGAAAAAACATTGATACAACAATATCGAACACAACAAAAGACGGACTTATCCCTGATAGGGATATTTTCCCGTCAACCCGTAGACTAAAAGAAAAAATATATGTGTATTGAAAAATGTTCCCAATAAGATTTTTGTCTATTAATGTGAGATCATTCAAATAAACTTGCTCATTCTTAACAATACATACGCTTATCGGGTAGATGAAACGCGGGAATAGATAGTATGAACAAAATTACACGTTGTACATACCTATCTAAGTAAAGTCGCCATCACGAGAAGGCATAAATTTTGTAAACAAACTTAGAGATTAGTTTATTTAGATTGGTGGGTTCTAATGGTTACCTAGCGACAGTATAAGTTTAACAAATACAATAGACTTAAATTCGTACACGTATGCTGTGTACGACCAATTCCAATTAGTCGGGTTATATATTGCGGTATGTCAATGATGCATGGTACAGGAACGAGTCCGGCTCAGTGAATGTAAATATTTGGAAAGTTTATCTTTTCACTTTTGAAATAAATGAGAGAAAAATAATACAATTAATCAATTATGAAATACACGCTTGTGCGGCGATCAACAGAATCATCTAAAACTACTCATAAATTTAAATTATCTCTAAACATTAAAATATGTCACAAAAATACAATTTTTTCTTTCATTCAAATGTTGCGAACTCCTGAGCATTTGTTTACATAATTTATATCCGCTCGTGACGGGGACTATATTCTAGTACACAAACAAATATTTCAGCTTCCACCTCTATCTATGGAAGAAGAAGCTCATTCAAATCGAGATACCAACGTCAAGTGGAAACGTGATCAGGCAGTTGATGAGGATCCTAGTACAAGAACCGACGAGCCGAATGTCAGCAACATGGACACTAACGTCAGGTCTACTGAAGACCCCCATGCCAGTACTACTTCTCATGAACCCGTCCCCTCAAAGAGTCATCACGCCAGGAAGATATCGGACACAGAAGTGGACCAGTCTTTGGGCATGTCGTCTGCGATCTCAAAAACACAGAAGTCTTTACGGTAATTTCAACCCGTTTACTTGGTTGTCTTTTTTATACCAGGCATGTCTCATTCCGCCTCAGCGCGGAGATATTTATTTGTTTTATACTTCACACAAGTCTAGAAGAGGTCTTTCAGAAGCTAATAGTTCTGTGGGAGAATATGGGCATTGTCGTCGACGGCAAAAGGCTATGACAAAAACCAACCTACGCTATGCAGGTGCAGGCGATATTGTCTCTTTCTCACAATCAGCTTCTGATCTGGAGAATGCTTCGAAGCCTAAGTGCCGCAAGTCTTGAGGCTGGTCTGGAGATGAATCGGTTAAAGGCCAAAATAATCATCAACAGCATTAAGCAAAATATTCAAGTTGACGGGCAAAAATTGCAATATGTTGAGGAATTCTATACCTGGGCCAGATAGCATCCTTCGATAACAGGCAGAGCGATAAATCGACCGCCGTCATGAAAGGCACTCTTCCACTTTCACCTAAACTACACTAAAACTCCTCGACATGTGCATCCTGCCTATCGTAACGTACGGTGCTCAGACATAGAACACTACTTTTGAAATGTATGACAAATATGTCGAATGATAATCGTTTGATATCTAACAAAAATTGTTCGACTTGCCGATTTTGGTCCCCAGTGAGACCTAATGAATTAATAAGTCTTTATTTTGCTCATATAGGAACGTATCGCAAACGCAGTCCGTAGGCAGTCCGTCGCAGCCGGGCACGGTCGCGTTCTGTCGCTGGCTCACGGACCAGTACAAGGCCACCCGCTGCAAGTTCGACGCGGTCGTCGACAAGTTGTTCCTGTACTTGCACTTGCATCTCGCCAAGATCATATTCGTCGCGCTTATGTTGCTCTGCGTCTGTAATGTGAGTGGTATATTTATTTATTTTTAATTAGCTGTTTCCCGCAGCTCCGCCTGCGGTATATAGCCTATGTTACTCAGGGTGAATGTAGCTTTCCAATGGTGAAAGAATTTTTGAAATCGGCATAGTAGTTTTTGAGTTTATTCATTACAAACATACATACTAAAATACAAATCTTTCATCTTTATAATATTAGTGTAGATTAGCTGTTTACCCGCAGCTCCGCCTGCGTCAAAAAATAGCCTATGTTTGACCCCGGGTTTCAACTATATTTATACATTTCATTAAAATCCATTCAGTGGTTTGACCGTGAAAGCGTAACAGATAGACAGACAGGCAGACTTTCGCACTTAAAATATGAATATGGACTTTATTACCTAAAATGGTACAAATGGCTAAATCATTATCTACCTGTCAACCTTTTGTTTTTTAATGATATTACATTTTATCTATTTATTCGTTCATATCGAATAGGTAACATGTGTCAGAGTTTTTTCAAAGCCTTTAGAGCTCTGGCATATTTCTAATAGAATAAGTTGTTAAACACCCATTTACTTAATATTTATAAATATAGACAAAATGGCTACAACATCACAAAAGAAGACTCATCATCGACAAAAATGGTTTTTCTATTAACCTTCATGTATCCAGACGGCACAGCGATACAATTATAACAACGAATAACTTAAATTATATTGTGGTTGCGGTGTTTAGATTTTAAATATTTTGCAACTGGACTTTCTCTGTTTTATTTTATAAACATAGGTTTATGACAAATATATATTCTCGAGTCTTAGGCTTGTCATTATTTGTTTCTTAGGTGTGTGCGTTGCACGTGCCCATAATGGTGATAATCTCGCCGGCGCTGTGGCTGAGCGCCAATAAACAGCGGATATGCTTGCTGCTGTTGTCTACTCTCATCAGCGCCTATCTCATGGCACAGATGGTCTACCAGATAGACTACATACAGAATACGTATTTCGATTGCAATTGTACATCGGTGAGTACGAGTACACTTCCTAAATCTACACTACTTATACAAAACATTTAAAAATGTCATTCATAATCATATCAGCCCAGGAGCTCTATTTTTGAAATGAAACGAATACGGCGAACAAAAATCATTTGATATGGAACAAAAGTCCTTGATTTTGCGCCAGTCATACTTTACAAAAATAGCACTTCAGCACATACAATGGTAACAAGTATTAAATTATACGCATAGATTTAGTTTTTTTTAAGGAACTTACTAAATTATTTTGCGTCCTTCCGCCACCTGTTAGTTCATGCAAACTATTGCCGGCCGGCATATAGTGTTTTACGCAGTATGGGAGGGATGGCAGAAATTATTTAAAGTATGAAAAAGGGTATTAAATAGGAAAAAAACTTTAAAATTAATGCTTCTTATACATAATTAATCTGTATCAGAAGTACTTGTGTTGCGCGGGTTCCTATATCCTTCGTGAGGAAACACAAGCAGGTATTTTAATTGGAGTAGGAGGTTATTGTATAACGAATAAATTAAACCTCTACGAATACTGTCTCGAAAAATAATTCCTATATTTTCAAAATCACGATTACGTGTGCCTCTTTAGATACAGAGCCTCAAGAAACACATAATCTATAAATGCTCATGAAATAGTCTTTATTAGATAAACCTTAGCTAACTTAGATTTCATTTCTTTTAAGCAATTAAAAGAACTTCACTGAACGCAAGTAAAATTCGAACAACCGCAACTTAAAGCAAAATGTTTTAACTGGTTTGCATAAAAGAGGTTCTGTGCTATGTATGCTACGAAGAAACTTGGTAGTTTTTTATAGAAATGCATAGAAACCTGTCCCTTCATCTGTCACGACGCCATATTCTGGTGTGCAAAAAATTTTGCACACCTGTCGGACGCCATAATATGGTGTCATATTACAAGTGCCACTTAAGAGACCAATTTAGTATGGTTATGTTATTCTTATCTCTCTCGAACTTTACCAAAATGAAGCGAGTAAAACAAGGATGCATTATAAGTCCAGTCTAAAGGTTCAACAACACAATTCAAGGCTGAGCAGGCACAGGGCATTCCCACTCTTTCACTCAGCATTAGCGAGTCGCTCGTCCTACAGTATTGTGCCCGCAAAACTAATTCATTATGTGGTTTCTCGTTGTTTTTCTAGATAATAAACATAAATGTGTATGTTTAAACATTTTATAATTGTTTTAATGTATATTAGATAATGATTTCGATGTAAATTTTTAAATTTAAAAAACATTGGCTGTCACTTCGGTAGTGATGTTCGTACTTCTTGATTTGATTCTAACAAAAAAAAGTTCTAGTGATTTCAAACTTCCTTTTGTAACATGATTAGCATACATTTCTACATACGTAATAACAATAGTTTTTTTCTAAATTAGATTTAATAATGTGTAAGATAAAAAACAAAAATTGCATAAATTCAAAAACGCCATATTCTGGCGTCTTGACAGATAGGTATTTACCTGTACAGGTAGGGAGGTTTCCCTATCTGTCAAGACGCCAGAATATGGCGTGTTTCTTTTACAAAGTATTTTTGTATATAAACCTGCATTTTTTTATCTTGTTTTGATTTATTATTATTAAATAATTGTTCTTCCTATAAATAAAATAAATATAACTTGTAATAAAGGTTTTTAATTCATAATTATTTAACATTTAATGAAGTAAACTGGAGAAAGTGACTCTTTCTCTACTTTCACCTTTTAATTGGTAATTTAACTCAATGTAAAACTATATACAATTGTACATAATCTGATAGCTTATTTAATGACAATTATAGCAATTTATGCTTTTAATATAACCTTCATACAAAATTTCTTGGAAATCTTATTTTTAATGAGAGACAGGAAGTAGCCCCCCCCCCCCCCCCCCAAAAATAGCTTGACAGATGCGCCATTTTATGTAAAATGGCCGCGACAGATGAAGGGATTATCAAATCCACGATTGAAAAAAAGTAAGTTATAAATTTAGTGTCCTTTTTTTGACACCTCTATAAAAACACAAATAACAAAATACTAATATTATATTTGCAGCACTAAGTTTGAACCTTCAACTATGCAATTCATATAGAATATAACTAAAAAAATTTAAACACCACAGTTTTAAAAAATTACAGCGTTTAAAAGCAAACGCGCGCAAAGAAAGCAACATACAATCAGAAATATTTATAAGAAATACCTTCTGATAGCAAAAATAAGTGTATCAAATACATGGCTTCTTAATTATAAAGAATAATAATGATATCATATTTACAAAATCGATTTTATGCCAACGCTCCCATACAGCGTAACACATTGTGCGGCACCCACCCACTACTGTTAGTCCCAACATGCCTGCCACGATTAGCTTGTACGAGTACATGCGACACGTGTTTCGCTTCTACACGAGGCATGCTCAGGCACTTGACCAAGCTGTTAATATTTCGACGTACAAACGACGAATGGCACAAAACAATAATGATAATTCAAGAATGGTGGTGGAAGCACGCTAATTTGGTAAGTGCTTGTAATTTTAACTTCTGCAAAGTACCGCCTGAATCAATGAAATATACTGTGGTTATAGGCGACTTTTTCAATATGAATGAAGCTAGGCTTTGTGTATTAAAATGCTTTTATTTTCTTTATAGAGCCAAGACGAATCTATCGTGAATGTTACGACATACAACAACGCTCATTGGTTTGGCTTCTACAAGGCGAGCCGCGCCAAACCGCTAGTTGTACTGGTCAAGGGATATATCGCGCTTATATGTGTGTTCACTATATATGCACTGCTTACATACCGCCATCAGACTAAAGGGTATCTATTTACATTACTAGTTTTATTGGCTGCTATTAGGTTTTTAATAAAGGAACCGCCTTTCGGATATTGGATTGATCATGTGACCAATTTGATCTGAATGGTCTACATAACATAATTTAGGAACCTTCTTAGTGGTCGACGTGGCGGAATCAGGGTTCCGTTTACAGGTACAACATTAAAAAACTTTGTTATTAGTTAAAGAAATATTATTATTAGGCTGAAGGTTATATTATTAAGATAACTGTGAAGTTATCGTTTCACTTTGAACACTTTTTGAATTTAGAGAATAGAATCAAATAAAGCATTCGACTACTGGTGATGTATATTATAAAAATAAAATATACAAAATTCGGGACCATTTTGTGCTAATTTATCTAAAAGAGATCAATCACCGCAAGGCTCCAGTCCACGACCTGTTTTAGCACTTTCTAAATTCAGTGTTTTTTACTTTAAACTATTTTAATACGGTTTTGTTTTTAGTGCAAAAAAAACTGTATTAAAATAGTTAATTGTAACAATAGCCAAAACATAACAAATCAGTGTCTTTTTTTTTGTAGTGAAATTGGAGTGACCCGAATAAAAGAAATAATATTTCCAGAGGTGACTCGCAAAGAAGCGGATAAAGACTTGTTACATTGTTTTAAATACTTGGTCAACTATGGGTTTCATAAATTCGGCGTTGAGGTATTTTTTTATATATATTTTTTTTATTTTGTTTATTTTTTAACCAGTATAAATTTTCACAAATCAATCAGGCATATTGCCTATCTGATAGATGATGGTTACCGTAACCTAAAGACGCAGGCTTTACCAGAAATGTCACATGTACGTTACCGACCATATTAATTTTAGTAATTCCTTTCTAGTAATGTGTTTATTTATCAAACTTAATTACAAAAAATATTAATGACTAACTTAAATCTGTGGGCTTTATCCACCAGTAAACCAACAATGTTTAACATTCACTGCTAACAACACACAATATGGTGCGTTGTAAACAATTGAAACCATTGACGATTATTATAGAAAATTATAATTATGTTATAGCCCGACCAGGAAAATAAAATACCTGAATTGGCGTCGCTTCTGATCACCTTTATGTGGCAACATGTTGTATGTGTCATGTCAACAACAAAATTGTCAATGTCATTTATTGAAATAGAAATCCATCCTTCGTTTTCATTTGCATCAAATGAGATAACATCTTTTATATCACTCTTCTCTCATTACATACTATATACTATTTTGTCATTTTGATAAATATTTTAATTTGATAATCAAAAAATACACAATGTCCACTCCTGTCTATTTTTGGCAGATGACATTGAGATGACTGAATCTTACTTGAATACCTAGTTGCCAGTAAAAGAAACTGGTTCTAATATTTTCCCACAATATGGCTATTTTCCTGGTCGGGCTATAATAAAGTTTTTGAATGAATGTATTAATAAATCTTATTAAAAATATATAGTTTTATAGTTAAATGACTGACTTAATTGACAACATTTAATTTATATTAATTTGCATGCCGTAAGGTTGTTTATGGCTGTTCTGTAACATTGTAACTTTTTTAACATATTTTGTAAACCCATATGCGCAAGTAAAGATTTTAATTGATTAGTTGAATCATATTTGTAAATGTTAAAATTTTACTTGTAGGTAACGTTGATATGTCTCATCGGAGTGATCGGTTCTCGTATGGACGTATACGCCGTGATCTACTCGTTCTGGCTCCTAGTACTGGTATCCATAAAGAGGGCGCAGCAGGCTCGCATCTGGCCCGCCTTCTCTTTGTTCCTGGGCGTTATCGTCCCGGTGCAGTACATGCTTTGTGTTGGATTCCTGCCGCTGTTCTGTCTGGAGTACCCTTGGAGTGGACAAGACACGGTATGTGTTTTGCTATTGTCGGGGTAAGGTCCCTTTTACTCTTGCAAGAAAAAATCTTCTAGAAATGTCCGACAGCAACTTGTAAAGGAAAATACATAGTTTACATTTGCAAGTATGTAACTGTAAAAAATACTGTCAGACAGCAAATTGCAGAAGTTTCCTAGAGGCCTAAGTTAAACCTGACTCTACTGTCACTAGGATTTGTAAGTCATTGGTCATTTTTATCTGATCGCTGTTAACAAAATTTTACAGGCTTCAATTTTTTAAATCTTCTATTAACATTATCATGTCATTATACCGTAGTACCCGTTCTATTACTTATTCTCATTACATAAGGTTTAGTGAGATTGCATTTGCGATAAAGCCGCCTATATTATCTTGTCGCAGTTAATATTTAATTTCTGTTTTTCTTCGCTTCCATAAAAAGTTAGTTAAAACAAAGTAAAATGCAATAGTACTCGTAGTAGTTGTTTAAACCCAACATATTAATATTCTCTTGCAGCAAATGAAACACATTCGAACATGGCTGTTCCTACCGTACCCCCAGGAACCTCCTCACGCATTGAAACTCGTGTTCGATTACTTCCTACTGGTGTTCGCGACACGACAGCTTAAAGTGTTCAGAACGGAACGCAAGCATGGCGACCAATATCCTGGTGGGTCGAACAGTGAGGACATTGCTCAGGATTGGGAGACAGCGGACTTTGTCAATCCCGTGCCCGATTTCCTGGGTTTTGTGGGGTAAGTATCACTTAGTGGATAACTAAACAAAGAAACGCTTAAACTCAAGTTTACGTACATACGTTATTATTTTAAACGTCCGTATTTGGTGAACTCGGAGTCTTAGCAAGCCAGAATAGTTCAATCTGAATTTCGAGTTGCTGAGCTAATCGTCACGAAGTCGAAAGTAGCAAAGGAATTATCATTTATTATTTATATATTTTTTTTAATCTATTTAGGTCCCACTGCTGGTCATTTATTTATTAAACTTTATTTTAGTAATTATGACTTATAATTATTGTTATAAAATTTATTAATTCTTATAACAAATTATCTTTGGCTTTAATCTTGAATCATCGAATTATATCTTTCTTCCTTGTCTAAACGTGTTTTTTCTTAATTGCGTGGTCAGCTTACACTTCGGAGCCTAGTGTACGCTGTAAGTCATGTTTCTAGATTTGGCAGCACTGATTATTAAAATGGAGCGACTGCTGTCTGACCTCCATAAAAACAGAATGAATTAATTATGAATTATTAACCCTTTTTTTACAGGGAAAACAGACTAACAGTTACGGATTTTTAAATCCCATATGATAGCTTATTTTTTGTCGAAGGATAAATTATGTTCAACTAGTTTTACAACATTCAAGTAACTAATCTTTTTCATTTTTTTGTAGTTAATATTACCAAAATGCCTTTGTTTATAGTTCGTGGCTAGACGTGATCAAGCGCATGATCTTCCTGGGCATGCTGTGGGTGACCTTAGCCATCATGTTCATGACGGGAACGAACCGAGTCAATTTGTTTTCGATGGGCTACCTCATCGGGTCATTTATCTTCCTGTGGCAAGGCACTGACTTCTACTTGAGACCGAAGGAAGTTATTTTGTTGTGGTGAGTATTTTGCGACAATTGATCAGCGAAAAATGTATTTTTATTTTCGCATTCATTCATACCTACTACCTACGTAAGATGATAGTAATAATTAATACATGGACCTTTGTGTATCGCAAAGTCACTATTTTTGTGAGTCAGATTTTTTTTTATAAAATTTAATAATAATAACCATTTAGGAACTAATTGTCAAACAAAATAATACAAGAATGTCAAAGCGAATTAATAATAGAAGATTTAAAGTTAAAATAATTTTCATAAATAAATTGTCATCAAGTCAATTTACCATAAACAGGGTGATTTTGAAACTTTTGATTTTTTTGGTTTGTATATTTATATTTAATATGAAAAAAAGGATATTGAGATTTATTAAAATTTGTCATTTAGGTATTAAAATATTTTTTTATATTTTACATAAACTCGTAAATGGCTTCACTAGCTGCCATTTCATGTTCTATTTCATTCTGTATGCTGCGGTCCTACTTGAAACGTGAAGATTCGTGTTCACGTTGTCGCGATAAAACTTGATCTATGACGAAGTGAATCATGAACTTCGCGATAATCAAGAACATTGCCATAATTCATTTCAGTGTAGCCAATAGTGCAGTGTAGTGAAATGTGCGGCATTTTACCGACAGCGGCACGAAGGGCATTTGTACTCGCGAAGATGATTTGCGACAGGACGATAATAACGTGTCGGGATTCTTAATGATGCACTATCACTTGTGTCAAGTTATGATTTGCGTGTCAGGTGGTCGTGGCTCCTCCGCTACAACGTGTCGGTGGTGGTGGTGAAGGCGTTGCTGCAAGTGCCGGGCTGCATGTTCAGCAGCGTGCTGCAGGAGCACTCGTGCTGGCTGGTGCAGCTGCTGGGCATCGGCTGCGTCGACAAGTTCGCCGGCGGGAACATCGCCCGGTTCCTCAGGATGCAGTACACCAAGGTATTGTCGGGACGGGAGTGCTATTTTAGAAAAGTGTGACTCGCGCAATATCGGCGAGTCGAATAATTTTTGTTCGACATATATATCATACATTTTAAAAATATGGCTTCAAAAAGGTGTCGTGTTTGCCTAGGTACATTTAGAAGATTATTATTATGGTCCGGAGGTAAAAAGTCAAACTACTTTGCTAGAAAAAAAAAATACTATTCAAAATCTATAGTAATTGTAAGCCAGAGTCCTCACGAAACTTAAATTTTTATTTATTTATTGTCATTACAATCATGCCACTTTTCTCCAATTAATAACAAAAGAACTTAAATCTACTATCACTTAATTATACTATCGTGTAAGCCAACAGGCCTACTACTCGCCTGAGGAAAGTGCTTCATCGTCATCATCCAGCGCCTACCCGGTTGCATCCACAGCTGATTGGGCCAGTTCGCCCGGTCTTCCGCATCCAGACAGAAAGTCCATTAGCACTCATATCCTGCCTGAGAAAATGTGGTTACCATAACTTAAAAGCCGTACCGTGATCATGTCCTCTTGTGACAATAAAACTCAAAATATGTAATATAAATTAACCTGCACTTTTAGAACTTGTAGCGTATTCAATCAACAACAGCACTCCCCTTTAATAAATAATGAACATATGACTACAGAAAAGTAATCAAATGCATCAAAATTGTAGGAGGCGACATGTTCAGTACCGCAAGAGGACATAGGACTGGCTTGGGACGGCGTGTGCTTTGCGTTCCTCATATTACAACGGCGGTTGTTCAACAGCTACTATTTCTACAGGGTCATCGACGAGAGCAAAGCTACCACTGTTCTGGCATCTAGGTGGGGGGAATGTTACATGTTAAATTAGATAAATAGCGATAGCCCTAAGAGTAGTAAAATTGTTGCATACTATTTACTATTGAAAATTTTATCTTTGTTTTTACAGCATCAGCTAGTTTTCAAAATAGTACACAAAACAGATTTTGTGTAACTAAGTTTTACTAAATTTCATTAGAAATAAGTAGAACCCTTGTACCAAGTTTCCTAATGTTTTTCCAATGTATATGTCACCGGAAAATAACAAGAATCGTAAGTTGATCAATTTACGAGTTAGTTGATCAACTTTCGAAAAATAATAAACGGCAGTTGAAATGTATTATTTAACATATGTATTTCAGTAAATTTGATTAATTTTCGGCGTCTTGCCGTTAAATGGTCCGACGAGGGCGAGGTGTACGCTGATTGGTTGAACGACTCACGTGCTTTTACCCCGCTCTCCGCGGCAAATTTTATGTGTTCTAATATGTACCCAAACAAGTGAAGTCTACCTATTGAACTAGTTATACTTATTAGGATATTAAGACATTAATAATAAATAACCGAGCCTATCTTTTGGTTTATAATAATATTTTCCCTCATATTAATTACTAGCTGTTTTCCGCAGTTACACCTGCGTCAAAGCATACGAGGGGTGATCCAAAAGTAATAATAATCAATAATAAACACAATGAATAAAATAAAAAAATAAATTTATTTCTCAACATAGTCTCCTAGCAAGTCTATACATTTAGTCCATCTCTTTTCTAAACCTAAAATTCCCTTAGAAAAAAAATCTTTATCTTGACTCTCAAAAAAGTCCTCAACCGCGGCCATCACGTCGCTATCATCGTCAAATTTCTTGCCTCGGAGGTGTTCCTTGAGTCGTGGAAAGAGATAGAAGTCACTGGGGGCTAGATCTGGTGAATAGGGGGGGTGTTCCACCAGCTCAAAGCCCGCATCCTGAATGGCAGCCATGGCAATTGCAGCTTTGTGAACCGGTGCGTTGTCTTGATGGAACAGCACTCCAGCCCGCAGTTTGCCTCGCCTTTTCTCCTTAATAACCTCCCGCAATCTTCTTATTTGTTCTGCATAGTAGGAGCCTGTAATAGTGGCCCCCTTTTCCAAGTAGTCCACCATGATTATTCCTTCAGCATCCCAAAAAACAGACGCCATAACCTTCCCTGCTGAGCTTGACACTTTGAATTTCTTCGGCGTCGGTTCATCGGATCGTTTCCATGTCATAGATTGTTGTTTTGTTTCAGGATCAAAATGGTGGATCCAGGTCTCGTCCATGGTCACAAAACGTGACAAAAAATTTTCCTTGTCTGCTTGAAACTTTTCGAGATTTGCTCTTGACATGTCGACTCGTTTCTTCTTTTGCTCGTCGTTTAACATTTTCGGTACCCAACGTGCGGAGACCTTTCTCATATTCAATTCGTTCGCAAGGATTCTTTGAATGCTGCCATATGAGATCCCTGTGACCTCAGCTACATGCCTGATAGTCACTCTTCGATCTTCTAATACAACTTCTTCAACTTTTTTCACATTTTCTTCAGTGAGGGACGTCGATGGGCGTCCTTCGCGGTGTTCGTCTTCCGTCGATGTTCTTCCCAGCTTAAACTCCTTAGCCCAGCGTGCAACTGTGGAATATGGAGGAGAAGAGTCTCTAATGTTTCCACCAAGTCGCTGTGTATGTCTTTGGTAGACATTTTTTTCAAGCAGAGGTATTTAATGACAGCTCTGATTTCGTGTTTTTCCATTTTGATGTTCACTCCTTGACAGTCCGTATTCAAATGAATGTAGCTCCCGAAAATCGTGGCCTATTTATATGGTTTTTTTTTCCTGAACTAGTGGGTAACTGAGCAAGTGACTGATATTTTTTTTGTATTTTTGTGTGCACTAGAAATAACTGATTATCATTACTTTTGGATCACCCCTCGTATGTTTGACCCCGGGTCTTCCAACTATGTTCATACCAAATATCCGTAATAATAGTTTGGCCGTGAAACCGTAACACACAAACAAATAGACTTTCGTACTTAATATAAGTATGGATATGGATTTAGTATAAGTGAACATGAATATAAAATTTCAATATTAAGATAACAGATCTAAATGTTTGTTAACTCTTTGAATAAATACTTGACAAATGCTTACAATCAGAGAACAGTGTGACAGTGTGTGTGTGACGGGTGATATTGTACCGTAAAATAGTACGATGAGCAATGATTGGCCGATTCGTGTATGATTTTACAAAATCGTTAATTACTAAATTCCTGTTAGGCACCGTAAGTTGAATAATTAGCTGAAATTTATTGCGGTAAATAATACATTTCAACTGCCGTTTATTATTTTCAGAAAATTGATAAACTAACTCATAAATTAATTAACTTACGATTCTTGTTATTTACCGGTGACATTATACATTTCCATATGTGTTGCCGTTATAAATAGTGTACCTGATTGAAAACTTAACTTGCCAGCTTAATTTTAATTAATTTACCCAAACTGTGTTTTCATTTTAAGGGGGGCTGAGTTAATCGAGGAATTGAGACAAAAGCAGATGGTGATACAAGAAGACCAAGAGGTGAAAATTTTGGAGAAGATCAAAGTGAAAATGGAAAGAATTAAAGCTAATCAGAAGAAGATACAGGGCGCTATGGTCAAGGAACTGCCGCATCATGACGCAGGTATGAACATGTTTCGTTTCACTAAACCTACTCATGTGTAGGTCATGTAGAAAATTACGAATATTTATTTGAGTATATGTAGATGTAATAAAGTGTTAGCGAAATTAAGAGTGAAGTATGCTCAAATGAAAATAGCTCGTACATTTTTTTTTTTACTTAATCAACTTTACTCATTGTACCACTTTCGCAAGGAAAATTGAAAAAATTAAATAAGTTTGTTAATAAATTTACAACTATATTACTAGTATAGTGTAATTAATCCTATTTGTTAAACACGAAAATGTTTAAGCTGTTTAATGTTAATGTAAAGATTTTTCTAAACAACTAGTACATTTTTTATTATCATTAGACAAAAATAAAATGTTGAATTACTGAGAGTCTGCTAACTGATGATATTGGATATTTCAATGCTATCAAATAAAGAAGAGGAGGAAGAAACGCAGCAATCTGAGCGAGTGCCGCTCGTGCGCGGCGACTCCGAGACTTCCAAAGGGTTCCACACTCCCGACAGCCCCAGCGCGGCTTCTCCGCGCGGCTTCCACACTCCCATATCCGAAGCCTCCGCCCCGCCCTCCCCCTCCCACACGTCTCCTCCTGAACCACTCCCCGCTTTACCTCCTCCTAGTTCCCAAGGCGGCCCGCCATCACCATCTTCCGCTCTCATGACCGTATCGCTAGAAGCTTATTTAGAGCCAAGACGAATATCTTTCGGCTCACCTCCGTCATCGGAACTGTTGCCCCGAACCCAAAGCCCTGAGGAATCCTACCCCGTGTTCTCGCCGCCTCCGATCCGCCGGCGCCACACTCTCGCCAGTCCGAGCCTACTCCAGCGGTCTGTCATATCGCACTCTAGTCGCGCCGAGCCCAACTCTCATCATACATGTAACTACACATACGGATGCACACTTTTAGTCGTGATGTGTCACTATGTGTGTATTATAATCAGACACGTGTAGCAAACCTAAATCTGTTTTGCGAAATTTGTAATTTTATTCTTTATTTATCTGTAAAAATAAACAAAATAAGTAAAAAAAACTTAGGTCTGCTCGTGTGTTATGATTACAATCCGTCAAATTCAGTGAATATACACTATCTGTCACACGGTGTAAATATTGTATAGCAGTAACATTATATATGTTTTAAACTTTTTTTTTTATTCGTTAGGAAGTGAATCAGGTCCAGCTGGACGAGTGTTCACGAAGAGACACGAAGGTACAAACATGCGATATGGCTGGTGTTGGAGTTTATGTCTATTACCATGTCTTCACCATTAATCCGAATGCTGGTCGATCCATCCAAAAACTATTTGATTTCAACATTTTTAATAGCCAGGATTTAATCGCTAAACATAGATGTTGTAAAATTATGCTCCCAATATAAATACGAGGAATATAACGATATGAATTGAAATTATATTTAGAAAATCGGCTAAGGTAATAAAAACCTTGCTGCTCAAACCGAGTTCTACCTATTTCTAAATAAACTTTATTTAGACATAGGCTAAACTTGCGACATAAAAACCGGATCTGCGTATGCGACCATATACTGTACGCGCTTCAATAACTTTCTTATAACCAGCGTTGGGTGAACTTTGTGTATTCTGATTCGCATAAATTCTCAATGCTTTCCTGTCTTTGGTGTTGAGCTCTGTATTTGTTTATAGCGCGCGGCAGACCGCGATATAGGCAGCCGACCAGCCATCAGAAGGGTAACTTTTGGATCCGTCCTATGATAACGTCATGCCATACTAACTGTGCGCTTCGGTTGTGGTATATAGGCGAATCGTAATGGGGCAAAAGGGTGTAGCGGATTTGCAGGTCGTATTTCACTGGTCGTGTTGCTTGTTTATGTGAATGTGCCGCCATTTTCATTGACAACATTTTTTCATCTTTATAGGGAAAAATTAAAAAAATACCATTTCTTTACTATTCTTGTCCAATTACGAAAAAGTTATTCAATTTGAAAAAAACAAGCAAAGGTAAAATGTAAGTAGTGTTTTCACATATTTCATTAAATAGTTTAGGTTTAACCACTATAAAAAATATTGATAAAAAATGTTGTCAATTGCACAGTGGAATATGAACCGCAAAAACGGTGTTACAGAACTTACAAATGACCGCTTACTTGGCTAGGTCAGTATTCTTACAACATTTGTACATTTTGTAAAAAGATGTAAATAAATCGAAAAGAAACAGAATGTGCCTCAAGTGCTTGTAATTTTTGCACGAGCTTACAATACATGTTCTTGTGCCTGGTTTTCGTAGCACGTGTGTGAATGGCTTGCATGGTGCTCGTTGTTTTCAAGTTGAGTCTAGATATTCGCCACCCACTACACAATGCAGAGTGGTCGCATCAAAATCGAATCGACCACGACCAATGTCTATGCCGGCAATGTAGCTTAATTTAATAATTTTTCTGAGTTTTGATTTACAATTCTAATATATATTTTTTGGTAGATATATGTGAAATATGGGGTTTACTTTAATTATTAAAATGTACATTACTATATTTAGTTGCATTTTTATCTAATTGATATTGTTTTGGGTTATTTTCATATTTTAAAAAGTGCTTTTGATGTTACATACTTGAAAATTGTCATAAGATTGTTAACACTTTTTATGAACAGCATTAAAGGGTATAATAATTGCAAATAATTTGTGGTGCTCATCAAGTTCACATGTTTTTTTTCACACTTTATGTTTATAACTTTGGCGTAATTATAACGAGAAAATTAAACTAGATGTTAGCGTATCACATATTATTTATGGTAGGATCCAGAATATCTCAATATAATAATTACGCCAAAGCCTGTCTTCAACATTGCCGTTTTTAAACATATTTTTCTATACAGCGGTTCGTTCTGGCGACTACTACATGTTTGATGAATTCGACGATACTGAAGTCCAGATCAAGCAGGATGATGACGATTCAAGTGAAGATGAAGATGCACCTAAAGATATGGGCATTGGCAAGGTATGAAGGAAAATAATTTGGGAATCCATTCAGCAATTTCGAATCTGCATTAAGACCAGCACACACGCACATTCATGCTTGTATGGTAACTTTGAACGCGCTGAGATGATATCATGAAGTGAATTCATACCCCTAAACACATATCGTTTGATAATGTATTTTAACTACAGTTATGCTTTTTAAGCAGATTCTTATTTGTGCGACGCTGCTCTTAGTTCTGGTTCCATAAACACGTTTCTTTATTTTCAATTTCGACATAGATAGAGTTTTCATATACATAGATGTCGTGTTAGTCTTTGAAGATTTTAACTGTTTTGGAAGTGAATGGGTTCATGTCATTGTGGTCTTGGATAGCATGGGTCACAAAATGAGAGCTCTTGCAACGACAATATCGAATCAATTGATTCGATATCCAAATTCTTATTTCAATTGATGTAGACACAAATACTTTCTGTCGGCCGTTACATAATGTAAAGTTGCAATAGTTATTTTTTTCATGCTAAATATTTTGGGTATTAGCATGTAGGGAGGTGAATGACCTAGCCCTGTGTCTGTCTGGGTGTATCCCGCATGTTCCATCCCCCTAATTCTAGATTATGTGAACATGTTTAAATATGTATTGGTCTATATGATAGTGAAGATGCTTATGTTGACGTACGACGCCTCAGCGCAGCTTGCGGTGACTAACCTAATGTCTAGTGATAACTATTGCACAGCTAAGCTATACAGACACACGTTGCTTCTCCTCTCTTATACATTTTTTTTATACTACAGATATTTTTGTCAAGGTAGTCATGATTATATAAAAAGATACTTTGAAAGGTAAAAGTATATGCTTTATAAAAATGCATACAATACTTGCTTAGGTGCTTATAAACTGCATCTCAGGAGTCACGCGTCCTCAACCCTAAGTCAAAAATAGCAGGTTAATATAATAGGCGCTCAAATGTATCAAATGGGTACGCCTAAGTAGTAGGGCAAGCAACGTGTGTAAGGCATCCAAATGACCGTGTTGGATGGCGTTAGCTGCTGTCGACGGTGATCAAGACCGACTTGAAGCACGCCGCGTCCATTCGTCGAGCCTCCGCGCCCGCCGTGCGCTCCGCAAGACAGCATTCCTTGGGAAGCTACCCGTCCTCTTACCCGGTCGCCGAGGTAATGTCACTTCATGTTGTTGATTGCACGTACATACTGTTGAACATGGGACACTATTTGTGTTTATGTGTCTTGTTTCTTGACCAATTGCGACTGCGATGCGGTCTGCGGCCCATTTTGGAATCATACCTTTATAAATATGATGAGGGTAGAGTGGATTATTTGGACAAACGTTTACAAATGACACAAAATAGTTACACATGTAAAACAAAAAGGGAAAGAAAATATGAAAAATCTAAAGACATTGTAAATAATAATAACAAACGATGATATAACTAGGCAGATTTAAACGTCAAATGCCCATATCTTACGATGATTCTCTATCAGAAATATTCCTGCGAGATTTTGTAATTGGTCATATAAAAAGTTATTACAACATTGCATATTTTCCCATAAACAAAACTAAAAAGATATTAAATATGTAGATAATCTTCAGTACGTATGTAGTTTATTTTTTTAATGAATGTGCAATCAACAATAAAATCTTATGTATACAGACGGTGATAATAGAATCTGAGGTACCTATACATCATTATTTCTATTTGGTATATCTTTATTAATATCAGTATTTTAAAACTTAGTATTATCGTATGCATGTTTTATAGATATATAGCCCATCATTTGCTTTCTTTCCGTTTTTATATGTTGCAATGCATGCTTAGCTTATTACATTTATGTTTTTTTTTTGTTTGGTGTTCACTTTTCCTATTACTAACCTTTATTTCAAATTCAATTTCCCTTTAAATTTCAGTTACATTAATAAATATACTTCTTGGTATTATTAATTTTATGTCAAAGTTTAACAATGAACTTTGATCTTTATCTTTTACTTGTATTTATTTGATCTACATGTTTTTTTTATAATTTTCGGGTAAGTACTTAAGGTCTGTTTGAATAATGGTAAAATCAGCCTGTCTTCTTCCTATCACGTGTGACAGTGACTTCCATTTGTCAAGAAAATATCAATATATGTAAAACTGGATATGAATAAATAATTGATTGCGGAAACTTGTAGAATTTCAAACTTTTGACCACTTTGTTGCCTAAATCTGAAAATACTTACTTATGAAAAAAATTCAGTGCTAAAACGTCAGTGGGCACAAACAACGCCAAAAACTAATCTCACTTAACATATTGCCAAAAGTAGCAAACAAATAATCAGGCAAAATAAAATATTTTGTTGTGACAAGTTCAAAATATTTGTTCACATTGTGAATTGAGAATCTGACATATTTATGGAATCCTAAAAACTAAACGCTCAATAGTCAATTTCTACCATAGACAAATTGCGCCAAAATGACACGTAGACCTGTTTTTGAAGGAATACTTATGTGTACAGGCTCGCCGGCCGCGCGTGTCAGAGGATCCCGGTTCTCTGGGCGACGACAACCAGCCGATGTCGGAACGAGAACGCTACGGGCCGGTCTCGGAACTCGATGATTTTGCTCCAGAACCAGGTACTTGATTTTCTTTTTCTAAATGAAGCTGGTTAACGGTATAATCATACCATACTACATTAGATCTTCTCCCAACCTAGACACATTACATGGCACACAGCTTGCGTAACGTATACGTGCACGTAGGCTGTATACGTTACGCAAGCGGTGTGCTATGTCTCATAAAGTTCCAAACATTACAACATAATGGTACGTCTACGTGTACGCATCCGGTGTATTTATGGCACACTCCGGATACTCCATACAACAGCGGCGAGCCCGATACCTATTTCTACTACATCCATTCGGGCGCATGCACGCGCGTCAATTTGTATGTTAAGGTTTGCACAAACTGTTTACGTACCATTACTTTGTAATGTTTGGAATAGTCGTAGGGTTGGTTATTTACCGTATCTGCGTCGTAGTCGTCGCAGTGGATGCGCGGTATAAGCGACATCCTTGCATTATTTTGCTCTTGATTTTTGGTGTCATCATCATCATCCCAGCGCTCTCCTGGTCGCATCCCCAGCGGCTTGCCTCGGAGCCCAGGGTCCGCCTTTACGTCTCCACTTCGCCCGGTGTTCGGAATCCTTTATAGAGAGTCCATTGGCACGCATATCCTGCGTTCTTTGTTCCGTGACTCCTCAGAAGGTGGTGGCTGAAAATCAGTGTTTGACTAGCACTGCCTGCATGTCTAGCGTATCATTTAGCCGCCACCTATTGAGACGTCTATCACGTACATTATAAACATGTAGCATAAGTTAATTTATTATTATTATTATGTTGTCTCTATACCTTAGTATTCACGGGCTGTAGCCCGGTCCTTTAAGGCTTGCATGGGGACACACGTACAACATGTAGAGGCCTTGTAAGACGTTTACTATAATTGGGGTGGGGCACAATCCAAGGCATGGCCTCAAGCAAATCAAAGAGATGTACTTGAGGCCAATTCCCAGAAGGTGCAAGTCTATGGGAAGAAATGGTCACTCTACTTAATACCGGTCTATTACGTTGATAGGTTTAGTGATGTAGTTTTTAGGGCTATGGAAAGGACTATGACACCTGCTTGACCAATGTATTTCACACGGATAAAATAAGCAGGCGGTGACTCTCCATCTCAGTCAATGGGCCTCCGAAAACGGCTGCACGACATAATGTGCAACAAAGAGGGCAACACTAGTTGAGCGGCTAAAGGTGAAGAGGTGTCGCTGGACTTTAAACAACGATCATTTGCTCCCTTAGGGTCCCATCACGTACGCTCACTCGCCACTTACGTTCCACATTCACCTTTCGAGCATCAGCTCTGGCGACTCCACTCTGGCCGGCCGGCTAAGGCAAGCCAGAGGTAGGGGTCCTGTCCCTCATCGGTGTCCACTCCGACCGACCAACAAAGGCAAGTCGGAGGCGAGGGACGGAGGCCTCCCCTGGGAGTACTCCGGTCAGCGGTGTCGCCACTCACCAACAGCTCGCCACAAGCTGCCCTGCGGAGACTGACTGCACTGGGAAGGGAACCCAGTGGGCGATGGGGTCGTCACATCCCTAATTATTATTATAAGTTGCTTATAGGACCTTTGCTGTACCAAGGTGATAGCTTTCTCAATAAAGATATATTCTATCCTATTCAAAATCCAAAAAAGTCCGTGAGTGAGGTGACCTATAATATTTCGACCGTCATCGCAACTAAATATATGACTCAATATGAAACTTGTCCTGAATTACAGAAGAAGAGACATGGTTCGACAAGCTGAAGCGGTTAGCGAGCGTAGCGTGGATGTTCATTAACAGCTTGCTAGTGTCACTGACGCGCTATCTAATGAAGTACTCCAGGGATTACAGATATGTGTCACGAACTCTATCTTTAGAGAAAAAAGTTCTCAAGGTAAAGCCTATAAGATTAGTAAGATTTTATGTAGAAATTAAGATGTCCTAATTGTATAAGTTACGGTAAATTTCACCATAGTGTGTCATTGATGGTCTGCAAGGATGTACAAACATATTTATTTTTGCTTATTTCTACATTGATGTTTTTACCGTTGCTCATGTTGTATTTCTTTCTCTCTCTCTCTCTCTCTCTCTCTTTCTCTCTTTGAGAAATGTACTGATGGCTAAATATAAACTTCTTAAATAACAATATTAAAAATTCTACAGGAGAAGAAAGGGTTCGGCATAGGAATAAGAGAGGGCTCACAAATGATATGGGAACCACTGCCGGCAACAATTGCACGACACCAACAGTGAGTATCGTGGTTATGATTCTTTCTAAATTTTGCATGTTCCAGTGTAGTATAAATGGAATCGCATATTACAATGAAAAAAAAAAGAAACATTGAACTGATAATGCTTCAGTATTGCCCGCTTGCTTGTTGTATTAAATTAAAGATGGACTAGATGTATGCGATGGCAAAACTAATTTAGATTTCTGATTGTAGGGTAGATAATATTTGAATACCGTAGTTTTGTAGATCTAACAATGTAGTAATACTAATTAAATTGCATTTTAGAATGTAGTGACGATTAGTTAGTAGTGTTTTATTTGTGCATGCTGCATAGTACTAATATGGAAAATGATAACAATACTTTGATGGTACCGACGGCAGACATGGGGTTTGTAACACTTTATTATATTAGCAAAATTAGTTTCATACCTAATAGATTTGTTTTAGTTTAGAATTTTATAGATTGCTTCACATTGTAGTATCATTATTCTGTAATTAATCATTTGATTGATCATGAATAATTAAAGACACGGCATATCATAATATCATCCGTGGCAAACCTCATTAATTGTAGCGTGGTGGTGGTCATAACACATTTGGGGGTGGGTGTTTCCAGCCGTAAGTTAAGCGATATAAGCGTGCCGGAGATTCGCATCTTGGCGCCCAGTATGGAACGCGGGTTGGACGACTCGCCGCCGCCGCTTCGTAAACAAGAAGAACTGTCTGCCTCAGAGACAACGCGCCGTGACGAAATGGACGACGACACATCTGAACACGAGAGCGCCTTTAGCCTTCAATCTACCGAAAGGTGGTTTCACGGGAAACACTTGCACTGTTTCATTATTTCTACCGTCTTAGTACAAAACGCGGGCTGATAATAGTAGATTTAAAATCTTCAATTATTGTTGGTTTGCATTTTGTAATTAATTGTTTATTACATTCTATGGCGAAATATTGTATAATTTAAAAACTATTAAGTTAAAAAAACGGTGCAAGTTTTATCCTTTATCGTCGTTTGCGATGGGCTTGGCTATGTATTTATGGAAACTACCAATATTATTATATTTCTTATTCTACTTAATTCACTCATATTGGTCCTCTTAACGCATGTTGTCGCAGCTTCCATTTGTCTTTATATTCCCATGGAGGGGTAAGTATTATGTATATTGTTTCCGGACGCGACTATGTAAATATTATTTATATCGAATTTTTGAATTATATTTAAATATTACAAACATTAACAATATTTTACCAAATGTACATTATTTGTCTACTTTACGAAATATTTCATGCCTGTAAATAACTATAATCTGTACTGTAAATAATATAACACTTTACTTTGGTCATGGCTCTATACTAAACGTACAAGTGAAGCTTTAACAAACTAAAGTTGTTCTTTATGTAATATTGGCTTCTCACTCACTCGTATATAATATCGTGAGAAAGAAAATACTACTTTGAGCGTAAATTCCAAATGATTTGCTAGAGCTGTGGCCAAGAGTTAATCTTCAATATGAAGTCGCGGCAAAGAGGCGATTGATCTTTTTTTCAGTTTACAAATTTGTTTCGAGTATATGGAATATAAATTCTATTGTTTGATATGCGAATTTGTTGCAACTTCTTATGTCTCAAAGCACACGCAATGCATAACCATTACACTTTAATCATACATGTATTATAACATGGTATGTTGGTTTGCAGTAAGGATGTGACCACACTGGAAGAACAAGACGACTCGATGTTCAAGCAAGGCCGGTCGCCATTCGTGTACCTCATTTACGCGTTGTGGTATACAGTTCTCGCGCATACGGACATCGTATGTTACATAATGGTGTTTATTAATCAGGTAAATGTCATACTTGCTTTTATAACACCACTAGAGTCAAGCGACATCCGCTTAAAGTTCTCTTCGGTAGTTGAAGGATTTATAGGTTGATACTTGTTTATTTAGGTGTTACGTTGAACTCTGTTTGATAAAGTTATTCATCAACAGACCCACTGTTCAACACTATTCCGGTTATTGAATAGAATTAGACATTTATTTTTTGCCTACTGACCACCTAAAGAAAACACCAAGAGTACCACGAGAGCATTGACAACCCTGAACCAGTATTGTACTTGAATATACGTCTAATGTTCTCCAGTTGGCAGTAAAAGAGTTGTATTATGACATGACTCAGATGGATGAGTTAGTGTATTATAGACAAATGGAAATAAATATTTTTATTAAGGAGATGTTCTGTTTCAGATACAATCGGCAACAATATTGTCTATCCCATTACCACTGATGGTGTTCATGTGGGGGACGCTGACGATACCACGACCCACTAAGACCTTCTGGGTCACTTTGATTGCCTATACCGAGGTAATTTATTACTTAGTACTTAAAGAAGTAACTCATATTTTATTTTACTAAATTAGGTGAGTTGACTGTGGCAGGTTGAAACTTAGACGCGACGGGCATGCAGATAACAATTTGTTCATTATCGGACTATTAAATGTCAGTTTTAGATCGGAATGTAAAATATCAGTCAATTTTACGCAAGCTTTCGTTTGATTTTATGACTTTTGCGTAGGGAATATGCATATTAAAGTATATCCGTCGTATTCTTAAAATTTAACAAACATTAAGTCCATTTCAACTAAAATAGGTTTTGACCTTTTCTCTTTTAACAAGACAAAATACATTTTATTTAAAATGGGTTTTGAAACGTTTGTTATTTTTTATGAATAGGGGTGGGGTCATGGGGTGGGAGTTTAAATTTTATCCAGGTGCCTACACATTATAAAAAACCGGCCTGGTGCGAGTCGGACTCGCGCACCGAGGGTTTCGTACAAATCTATAGGTTCACGAGAAGAGGGGTAGTAAGTTTAAAATGATTAAAAATATATTTATTTCCTTTATCTGTGCTATAAGACGTTGCTTCGTACCAAATTTAAAGATTCTGACTTCACGGGGAGTACCCTGTAGGTTTTGATTCCCTTACGAGTGTCGAAAATTTGCGGCTTAAACGGCTTTATCTTTTGATTGCGTTGGCTTAGAAGTTTGATTTTTTCACAGCTCCAAGGGACAGTAGACCTGAGTATTGATATAAATTCCAGCTTGATACCTCCACGCGTTTCTGAAAAAAAGTCTCTTGACAGACAGACAGACGGACGGACAACAAAGTTATCCTATAAGGGTTCCGTATTTTCCTTTCAAGGTACGGAACCCTAAAAACCTACCAAATTCAATTGATTTCGTTAGAGCATTTAGAAGAAACACCTGTCCATTTTCCACAAATCTTTAAAACATGTTTATTCCATTCCGCTAGGTCATCGTACTCATCAAGAGCATGTTCCAATTCGAGATCTTACCATGGAACCAGAAGGTGATCCCGAGCAATATGCCGTTCTCTGCGCCGCGCATCATCGGCATAGAGAGGAAGTTCAACTACGCTCTCTATGATTTGCTACTGCTACTCATCATATTCTTGCACAGGTTAGCATCGTGACAAAAATCCAGTTTAAATTTTTCAACATTTAGGCTACACATGTTCTACAACGCATAGTTCTTCTACTTCAATACAAGTTGGCAGTGTTCAAGCACAATGACATTTCTCGAGTCATTGATCTCGAGAGGAACTAAATACATTTGATGAATTAAATTTGACCTCTACGGCTTGCTGCTCGTATATGAGTAGGTTGCAGTTGTTTGTACCTATTCGTGCACAGGTGAGTTGATTGAGAAAAAACTTATCTGACTTGGACAGGGTTATTATTGACCACATTTTGTCAGACGCTTCGTAAATTACGAGTCGATAATGTTAAGATTTGGTAAAAATAAATGAACAAAAACAATTTATATTCTTTTATTGAAATTCCACCAAATAATAAATAAAGTGTGGTCACCTTATTCGGTCGTATGCACGATGAACAAAAACCGCCCCGCGCCCCCGCACTACTACGCACCCCGTCTACATACAAGCGGCGCGCACTCCATGTTCGCGCGTAATTTTCGATATAAAAGTAAATGCTTTTAAAAATGTAACGTTTCGTAAATAATGTAAATACCCCTTGGCAAATGTTGATTATTGTCGTCTAGAATGTCATATTAAAATTTGGCCAGTAGTTTCAAAATAACCGTGTATATTGCGACAGCTCAAGATAGAGAAGGTCGGTGTAGACCAGTAGTTCCCAAACTTATTTTTCTCGTGGACCACTTTCAAAATTTTACTGGTTTCGGTGGACCCCTGCTGCTACATTTCTACCACATTCTTAAAGTCGCCAAAAAATAAAAATTGTGTCACTTCTGAGTTCTGTAATAGAATGATGATGAATATAGGGGATATTTCGATATGTAAAATAAAAACGAAAAATGGTACATTTTATATCACTTTATTTATTAAAAGAATAGAATTACAAGAAAAAAATATTAAGGTAATATAGGTTCAGGTCATAATTTTAATTAATGGGAAGGATGTATCTGATGGAGTGTCAGCAAACGATCAATGTTTGGCTTTATTTTTGTGAGCAATAACGGCAATTCCCCCCTCTCTGTGATGTTTAATTTGCTCCTTTTTTTTGTTAAGAGGTTTGTAACGGCACTAAAACTCCTTTCGACAAGATATGACGAGGGAAAAGCTATTAAAAATTTCCTTGCGATTTCCCACAGTCCAGGATATTTTTCGGGTATTTCTGCTTGCAGCCAAAATGTTGGGTAGCCTTTTCTAAATTTCACCTTCAGCTCCTCATTAGTGCTTAGCTCGAGCAGCTCCTCTTGTAATACAACATTGGCCACTTCCGTTTCATCAAATGGATTTATTATCCATGGTGGTATATCCATCGTCAGTATATCTTCAAACCTGGTTTTGAAGTCATCATGCAGGGCACTTAAATGTTGACTGTAGGTATGGATATCCTCATCAATACATTCTACCTGCGACAAGTTTGGAAATTGAGAGAATTCGCGCCGACTAATGTTTTGCTTCATAAATTTCAATTTCCCAAGAAAAGCCGAAATTATCCCCTTTGTTTTTATTAAATTCAGGCTGTCCCCTTGTAACTGCAAGTTAATATCATTAAATTTTTTAAACAAATCTGTCAAATACGCAATGTCTGCTTTGAATTTGATCAAGTTTTCTTTTAAATCTGGATCTCTACTTTCTAAGAACTCTAATATGGAATCGAAAACAGAGTAAAATCTCGTTAAGCATGCACCTTTCGACAACCAGCGTACTTCAGTATGTAAGAGCAGTCGTTGGAAGTCTTCATCATTTTCGTCGCACAATTGAGCAAATAAACGTGTATTCAATGCATTGCTTCTGATTTTGTTGACAGCTTTTATTACAAAATGAAGAGATTGGTTCAACCTGTCACTTAAATGTTTTGCCACAAGATGTTGTCGGTGGATTACGCAATGAATAGCTGTAAGTCCTGGTATAATTCTTTTGAGATGACTTATAAACCCACGATATCGCCCGACCATTGCAGGAGCTCCGTCTGTTGCCACTGAAATAATGTTTGTAAATGGGATCGATTTTTCCGTAAAAAAATTACTCAGGACATTAAATATTGATTCGCCTTTAGTGTCAGTCTCCAAAGTTCTGGCAAATAGCAATTCTTCGTGAATTTCTTCCTCAACAATAAATCGGACATATGCCAATAGTAATGCTTCATTACTGGGTAACGTTGACTCGTCCAGTTGTATAGAAAAATGAGTTTTTTGCAGATGATTGCACAAAAAGCTTTCGATATCAGAGCTCATTTCATCAATGCGTCTTTGTACAGTATTGTTACTTAATGGAATTCTTTTTAGTACGTCAAATGGAGATTTGTGCAAAACAGTTTTTAAAACCTCTTCAACAGCGGGTAAAATTAATTGTTCTCCGATAGTGTGCGGTTTTCCAGATTTTGCTATAAGTAATGAGATATTGTAAGATGCCCGCAAGCCATCATCGTTACTTTGAGATGTTGAAGCGAACATACTGTGCATGGTGGGTCTCTTTCCATATTTTTCTTTCAATGTTTGAAAATATTTTAAATCTTTACCTATTTTATCAGTATGACACCTTTTTAGATGATCTTCGAGCTTTGATGGTTTCATAGAGTCATTGCTCAAAACTTTGTTGCATAATAGGCACATGGGCAATTGTTTGTCTGCCTCTGATGGAACAAAACCATATTTCAAATAATCGACACTATATTGTCGATATTTTTTCTTTGCTGTAACCATGTTTCGTGTCAGTTACCTTACCTGTAAAAAAAATGTTTTAGTAACCAAGTTTTTTTCTGAATATAGGTATCACACCGCAGCCTTTGTCAGCACGCGGAAATAGAATTACGGCTTGTAAAGGGACCAACTAATAAACCGCTGAGACAAATACAAACGTTTTCACAAAACGGTATCAATTTTAAAGTACATAATTTACCACTAATTTTTAATAGTATAAATAAAAATTAGTGTACTCAGTATCGAATACTGATCATATTTGTGTAGGAAAAAATAAACGTCGAAATCCCAAAATTGTCCATAAAAACGATAACTAACATTTTATTAAATCAATGAGTTCACGCGCTCCGTGTATTTGCGTATTTTTTGTCTGCGGCTTCATTGTTAAAACGTGACAAACAGGCATCGAAGTTCAAGCCCCGCCCTTTTCCCGTCGCCCGCGCACCGCTCGCTCTTTCCGAAAAGGAATAGTTTTGATAAAATAGTTACTTCAAAATCAATTTAACATGATTATGAAATTACTGTTTTATAAAATTAGTAGTTATTTGCAAGAAAAATTACAAAATTAATTGCTCTGCAATATTGCTTATTCGGCCTTTTTAGAGAGGCAGTGCTTCTCTCGTGAAAAAACAATTGAATAAAACGTGCTGTGTTTGTCTTCAAATCGAAAGAGGACAATTAAAATATCTGTAAGTTACTAAGTTACCTATCTATACAGGCCGTTGTGATCAACCGACTAGTACACGTAAACAAAATACTTAAGTACTATAACAAAAAAAGGTAGGTTACTTACTTTTCTCCGGCACTAGCAAACACAGATATAAATTTTCTCACAACTTTTTTCCAAATTCCGCCTTGTTTTCGAAATTCCGGAAACAAATGAATGCGTTTGGTTGCCTTTGGCATCAAGTATTTATAGTGTTGATCAAGTTCATGTCTGAACAAGCATTAAGCATTGTCGGGCGGATAGCGCTTTGCAAGTCTGTACACGAAATTGTACGTAATATCGAATACACAAGTTTGGACAAGTAACAGTCGCTTGCCTTATTAAAATATTATCTGCTTAGATAGGTACTTAAAACAATGTAGGTAGGCCCTTATAAAAACTATGCTTACATTTTTGCTCTTTACTATCAAAAGCAGATAAATTTTCGTGGACCCCCATTAACATCTTATGGACCCCCATTTTTTGTTCACGCCTACGTAGACCCCCAGCAAGTCTCCCGTGGACCCCTGGGGGTCCACCTGGACCACTTTGGGAATCACTGGTGTAGACAGAGAGAGGTTTATGCCAATAATATTATTTCCCAGATTCATGCTAAAATCGCTCGGTTTATGGAAGGAGACGACGCCGGAGATCGAGCTCCGCGAAGATATGATTTACCACCTGACAGAGGAAGACACGTGCGATGTGGTCCAAGGAAGGGCTTACGAAGTCGGCCAGAAATACCTACTGCTGCATAATCAGGCCGGCCCGTGAGTAATTCTTACTTTTACAACCCTATTTTCACTGTCTATATTTTAGCTCTTGAAATCTGTGACTCATTTAAGATCGGTCTGTCGGATGATCTTTCCTTGTGATTACTGGTGATCTTGCCCGTACGTTCGAAATATGCTCTATATCGATTCAAAAAACACGAAATTACAGAAAAATAAACACACTAATTTTGAGTGGCTGAAATAATATAAAATAGGCTATAACAGTCGATTACACTAATAGGCCTTACTATTATGAAAATAGGGTTTCCGCCCACTACAGCGTACCACACCATTACCGTGCTACGAACGTGTCAGGATCGAAAAAAAGATACGCTCTTCTACGCTTACTATTATAGCGTATCAATTACGTGTCGTAACCGTACGTCATGATTTTGTTGTTAGGTACCACTAATTAATAATGTTTTATTATTACTAATATTGCATTTTAAAGGTACAAAAAAAATTGCACTTTGTAACCAATAACTTAACAAACATTTTGTTCCCCAAACAAATTCAACGTGACTTCTAGCGTAGGTTTAGGTAAATGACTGAATACTGTGTATTATACTACGGTGTGGGCATCAGACAGTCGTCACCGGCTGGTGGACCGGCTGTACCACGTGCAAGCGACTATCGCAGCTGTCATGCGAGAGCTCGCAACTCACCGCTCTGATCCTCGAGTCGCTCCACTCGTCAACCTCAAACTGCAAGAGAGACGAATGCGCTCTACCCGGTATAATGGAGTTACAGTTTCGTTGATTATATTTTGAATTTCGAATTGCAGTTGTGTGTGGCCACTATTTTCATTTTAATTCGTCGCTCCAAATATAAATTCTGTAGTGTGCTATATTAATTCTGTACATACGGTAGAAATATTTATGACCTTATCCAACGTATTATATCATATTCTATTGAATTAAAAATGTCATTATTGTATGAAATATTCGCAACCACTAAAAAAAGTATCTTACTATTTGAAAGATGCTGCATTGTTGTTATTCGTATGACGTAGATAAGTATTCTATAATGATATGGTTAGTGTACGAGTATATTCGGTACTGATGCGATGAATGGGAATATTTGTTGAGGTTCTATCAAGTTTTGTATTATGTGGTATTATATAAATAGTACAGTTTGGTAGTTAGATTAAGTATTGTAAAATTTGTAATAATCGATAGTCTTTTAAATAAGTTATAAAATAGTATGATGCCAGTATTCTTATTTTAAATCCGGAAATTTGACTTTGTGGTACTTTGTAAAATGGTACAGCAAAACAAGATTATAGCCCGACCAGGAAAATAGCACCCTTCGCCATATTGCGGAATTATATTGGAACTAATTTCTTTTACTGGCAACTAAGTATTCACGTAACATTCCGTCATCTCAACGTCATCTGCCATACAGACATTTTCTTCACAAGGTCACAATAAGCAAGTCAATTTACCCTGCAAACTCTGTTGTCAGAGTTGTACGATACATTCAGTGTAACTCCACTAAAGTTAAAACATAACACAGGGCCACGGACACGGAAGGAAATCCCGAAGGAGAAGATCAGCCGTCGCAGCAGCCATCACAAGAACAAGAGCATAAACAGGAAGATGAGGACGCCGGTCCTTCCAAACCACCTGAGGATGACCATTACAAGTACACATATACCCCATACATCAATTTTTTATGTTTCTAAAATAAATTATTATTTTTTTCTTTCTTCTCATAAGAGGAAACCTTTTTCATAAAAAAATCCAAACGTCTGTTAAGCGCGTTTAAATTGATTATGTTCTGTCTCGTTCTTTCACGTCAAAATTATCGATTAGAGAGAAAGGGACTAAACATATTTTAGTTAAACAAGGCTTAACGAGCGTTCGTCATTTAGTAGTTGTAGCAAAATGACTGCTGTTACACGTGTCTATGACATCTATGCTTCTTAAACATTGTTAACAAATCTAATTATATTTCAGAGTGAATGACGACCAAGAGCCTATAATTGCTGTGACGACTGTTTTAGAAAACAATTGTGACCACTATCCTCAAGTAATACTGCTGTCGTAAGTGTTATTTTAATAGCAACTAGCTTTCGTCCGTGACTTTGCTTCCGTTAAAAAGAAATATAGCACATATATTATTCCCACTAATACCGTATCCGTGCACAATATTTCGGACGATATTGTTCAGCTATTCTTTAGTTGCATTGTGTCACCAACCCGACCTGTACGCCCTGGTGCCAGAGTTTTTCAGAACCGCCTTTCGGTCTCTTATGTGGTTTTATATTATATTTATATTATAAGTATTTATATTAACGACCACCAAATGGCAGCTGAAACGTGCCTTCAGAACCACGGAAATATCTTTATTATCAGACAGTCGGGTTATTCAAGTCTGCAATGTTCTAACCAAACTGAAAACAGCTAAACAAAGTATGCGCACAAGCACTAGACCACGGAGGCAGTTGCAAGCAGCAAGCAAGATGTAGCCTTAAAACTTGTATTACGTCATCTTGCTTACTTACTCGTTTCTGCCCTGACTTAAGAGATGATGGTAAGTCTTCCGTAGATGTATTCTTAGTGCAATAGTTTCTATTATTGTAATGTTTGTTCTATTGTAGAGTCCAGCGCTACCTGCGGCCGACCAAGTTGTTCTTCAACCGCATGCTGATGCCGGGCGCGCGCGTCACCGCCGACGTGTACGCGTACATGTTCCTCTGCGATTTCTTCAACTTCCTCGTCGTTATCTTCGGGTTTGCTGCGTTTGGGGTGTGTACGCTACATTATTCAATCACTAGCTGTTTCCCACAGCTCCGCCTGCTTCTGTTCGACCCCGGGTCTTCAACTTTATAAATACCAAATTTCATCAAAATCCATTCAGCGGCTTGGTCGTTAAAAGCATAACAGACAGACTTTCGAATTTATAATATCAGTATGAAAGTATGGATATAGAAGTGGCTGTAAAACACCTACATTGTCATGTCTAAGTTAAGAACTTGGGTTTACGTAAAATTCACCCAATAAACCAAGCATTCCGGTGTGAGCCCAGAGATGAGATTCGTGGTCCGATTAGGTCCACCTATGTCACCTGTAAAAGTCCGGCGATCAAACAGATCAGTAGCACTATTTTTTAAATGCATGATCTATATCTCGAATTAATATCGTTCAATATCAAATTCGATATCGAACGAAAATTTATCTATTTCGAACAAGAACTATTCGACTCGCCGATTTTGCTTGAGTCATACTTCTCAAAAATAGTACTAATAAACTTGCAGAACACAATTGCATCTCCTTTTACATCACAATATGACAGTTTTAAAGCCGATTTCACAAAAGATTATTTTAATTCCAAGGATGATGAGGCAATAGGCTACTTGACCGTGTTCATACTTGGTTAATATTGTTATACTAAACAAAATATACACTAAAAAGTAACCGATTTTGAAAATAACAACAAAATTGGTTGTTAATTATAGCAGTAATTAGCATTTAAAATTTTTCATGATAAAAAGTGGGAGCGTGGTGGGGACGTATTGCTATCTCATTTGTACGCACGAAATCAAGTGGCAGTGACACACACACACACGCAGTGCATCCTTTTCTTGTTTTTTGACAGTTACTCCTTCCTCCGACTTTCAAAGGCTTATATCTTATTTATTTTTGAACGGATTACAAATTATTTTTTCTTATTTCTGTTTCTGAAAGTAGAATACCCAATTTACTTTATAAATAAAATGAATTATATAATTCTAAAGTTTAATAAAAATGAATAATATATGTAGGTAATAATTGTTATATTTTTTTTGGAATTATATAATTTTGACGTAGTCTGTTGTATGTTAGTTACTGACTAAACATGTTATACATATATTAATATCTTTATAAGACCATATTAACAGCAATAAAAAGTTCATTCATTCATTAATTCATTGTCTTACAATGAAGTTTACATTTCATCATAGCTGACCCGAGAATATTCTGTTAGTCTACGTATAATTCCGGTATAAGGACTGTCTTTAGAATAAAAATGTATAGAATCCATTTTTTAAGCTAAGAATAATTTACTCTTGATAGGAACGATGTTGGTGAAATCGGCCCTTAGTGTAATATTTTCTCGCATTGCAGACTCACCAAGGCGACGGAGGAGTGCAAGCGTACTTAGAAGAGAACAAAGTGCCCATTCCATTCCTAGTAATGTTGATACTCCAATTTGCGCTGATTATTATTGACAGAGCACTGTACTTGCGCAAGTTCATGCTAGGAAAGATTCTGTTCCAGTACGCGCTTATAGTGGGAGTGCATATTTGGATGTTCTTCGTGCTTCCTTTCATTACTGAGAGGTATATTTTCTGTAATGTATTTAAACTGTAGATATATTTTGCTTTTAACACATTGAATGCCGATGGACAGATTAAAAGAAAATGCCTTGTTTTGTCGATTCATCGGTGTTGAAAGATTTATTTTGTAACTAAAACATACACAAAAGTACAATTTTAACGATGCAAATTGCAAAAAAATATAAATTTGATTTTGCCTCGCAGGACGTTCAACGCGCTATGGCCTCCTCCTATCTGGTACATGATGAAGTGCGTGTACCTTCTGCTGTCTGCGTACCAGATCCGATGCGGATACCCGCGTCGCATCATCGGCAACTTCCTCTGCAAGTCCTACCACTTCCTCAACATGCTGTTCTTCAGAGGGTTCGTAATCGTACAGTACAGTACTTGTTGCTGTCTGCGTACCAGATCCGCTGCGGATACCCGCTTCGCATCATCGGCAACTTCCTCTGCAAGTCCTACCACTTCCTCAACATGCTGTTCTTCAGAGGGTTCGTAATCGTGCATTACAGTACCTGCTGCTGTCTGCGTACCAGATCCGCTGCATACCCACGCCGCCCGTCTGGTATTTTTACAAAAGGAAATAGAAGAACAAAGTTTGTTTGTTTGTAATATCTTTATTGTACAAAACACTATTAAACAACATACAAAAGTATGAAAAGACAAAAGTACAATGGCGGACTTATCATTCACTTTATTTTCAGGTTCTTCTCTCCTTACCATTTCCCATTATCGGGGTCGGCGTAATTTATTATGTCTTTTCTTTCCAAAATTTCTCGATTCCCTGCCATAGTTTTATCAACTCCTACCACCCTCATGTCTCAATCGCTTTCTAGGTCTCCCTCTCACTTTGTTTCCATCCACGTTACTGTTTAAGGCTTGTTAGGCTGTGGTCCCGTCTCATGGCATGTTCAAACCAAGTCAATCTATTGCAATAGAAGAAAAATGTTATCTACTTACAGAATTACCAAAAAAAGCTCTGGGCACGCGTGATTGAAATTGTTTGACTTCGATTGTATCTTAACTTGATTTAATCTTAACAAGCACTTTCCGCTTTTTCCATGTAGGTTTATGGCGGTGCCATTCGTGTTCGAGCTGCGCACGCTAATGGACTGGATCTGGACCGACACTTCCATGACGCTGATGGACTGGCTCAAGATGGAGGACATTTTCGCCAGCGTCTTCCTGCTCAAAGTTCGTTTACTTTTCTAATTTAGTTGTTTGTAATCAATTTCATTTGAAGCCCAGAGCTGAATTATTTTTCTAATACGATTTTATTAATTCCAACAAGTAAATAAAATAAAAGACGCTATTTTGGGAGTGACTACCTTATACTTTAGTTATTAACTTTTTGCGCCAGTAACAATAAAAAAATGGAAGCTTCTATTTTGTACTAAACCAAATCAAGACTACAGTTGTGCCTGTAGTCTACCCTACATGAGACTATCTTCTTAGAAGGAAATGTTGGAATAAACTGTTAAGCATAATAACATCACAGATCCTGAGATGCACCCCTACATTAACATCTTTTGAGCTTTGTCGCTTCGTCGACGCAGTGCGTTGCCTCTGAAGCAAAGAGGGGCTGACTTGTTAATTGACCAATCACAATGCTACAATTTTTACACGATTTTTGTGATTGATTTTAAAATTAGCTTCGCACGCTTGTTGTGTGGATGCGACTCCAGTGCTGTTCGAAGCGACGTTCGAAAGACGCTAGACGTTTTCTGATTGTTACTAAACAGTTTGTTCATTGTTTTAGTGTTCCCGCTACGTGGAAGACGAATACCCACAGCCGCGCGGCGAGAAGAAGTCAAGCACCGTGAAGTACATGCTGGGCGGCGGAGTGCTGGCCTTCGTCATCGCCATCATCTGGTTCCCGCTCGTGTTCTTCGCCGTCGGCAACACGGTCACTGTCTTTGTCAATCATTGCCATTTCAGTAGCAATAAGTCAAGCAGCGTCAAGTAGTGCTGGCCTTCGTCATCGCCATCATCTGGTTTCCGCTCATGTTCTTCGCCGTCGGCAACATGGTCGCTGTCTTTGTCAATCATTGCCATTTCAGTAGCAACAAGTCAAGCAGCGTCAAGTAGTGCTGGCCTTCGTCATCGCCATCATCTGGTTCCCGCTCGTGTTCTTCGCCGTCGGCAACACGGTCACTGTCTTTGTCAATTATTGCCATTTCAGTAGCAACAAGTCAAGCAGCGTCAAGTAGTGCTGGCCTTCGTCATCGCCATCATCCAGTTTCCGCTCATGTTCTTCGCCGTCGGCAACATGGTCGCTGTCTTTGTCAATCATTGCCATTTCAGCAGCAACAAGTCAAGCAGCGTCAAGTAGTGCTGGCCTTCGTCATCCCCATCATCTGGTTCCCGCTCATGTTCTTCGCTGTCGGCAACACGGTCGCTGTCTTTGTCAATCATTGCCATTTCACAGGCAACAAGTCAAGCAGCGTCAAGTAGTGCTGGCCTTCGACATCGCCATCATCTGGTTCCCGCTCATGTTCTTCGCCGTCGGCAACACGGTCGCTGTCTTTGTCAATCATTGCCATTTCAGTAGCAACAAGTCAAGCAGCGTCAAGTAGTGCTGGCCTTCGTCATCGCCATCATCTGGTTCCCGCTCATGTTCTTCGCCGTCGGCAACACGGTCACTGTCTTTGTCAATCATTGCCATTTCAGTAGCAACAAGTCAAGCAGCGTCAAGTAGTGCTGGCCTTCGTCATCCCCATCATCTGGTTCCCGCTCATGTTCTTCGCTGTCGGCAACACGGTCGCTGTCTTTGTCAATCATTGCCATTTCACAGGCAACAAGTCAAGCAGCGTCAAGTAGTGCTGGCCTTCGACATCGCCATCATCTGGTTCCCGCTCATGTTCTTCGCCGTCGGCAACACGGTCGCTGTCTTTGTCAATCATTGCCATTTCAGTAGCAACAAGTCAAGCAGCGTCAAGTAGTGCTGGCCTTCGACATCGCCATCATCTGGTTCCCGCTCATGTTCTTCGCCGTCGGCAACACGGTCGCTGTCTTTGTCAATCATTGCCATTTCAGTAGCAACAAGTCAAGCAGCGTCAAGTAGTGCTGGCCTTCGTCATCGCCATCATCTGGTTCCCGCTCATGTTCTTCGCTGTCGGCAACACGGTCGCTGTCTTTGTCAATCATTGCCATTTCACAGGCAACAAGTCAAGCAGCGTCAAGTAGTGCTGGCCTTCGTCATCGCCATCATCTGGTTCCCGCTCATGTTCTTCGCCGTCGGCAACACGGTTGCTGTCTTTGTCAATCATTGCCATTTCAGCAGCAACAATTCAAGACAAGATAAAATTCATTACAGATACGTAGTCAATCGACCTTGCACGCTCTGCTGTTTGCCTGCGGAACTTTTAGGAGCCGCCTTTCGGTCTCACACGTGGTTCCTTTAACGACTAAATGACAGTTGACGTGATAAAATGATCAATGACATTTTCTTAAGACTAATGTCGATGAAACCTAACTACTTATAAAACTCAAACCTTTGCTGCATAAGGCTAGTTTCACCTGCCATACATACCTTAGCCATTGGACAATTTGAAAAAGAGGAATAACAAATGGGTTTAATAATGGGGTTAGAAATAAAAAATCAAACATTTGATAAGTTTAATGATTTCTTATGTTTTCGCGATTGTTATTCATTAAATTAAACTATTTTAATACGGTTTTATCGCGTTTATTACTTATTTATTTACACCTGACGTTTCAAACACTTTACAGCGTTCATGGTCGCAGGCAGACTAACTTAACATTTGTCTTTGATGTCATAAGATTACAAACTACCGCCTGAAATTTTTATTGGGAACTATTTCGATTCACGCAGTATTGGCTCATTGCAAAGGAAAACAGATTCATTCCAAGGATGTTACGTGAAGCTATTGAAATTAAAAAACATCCTAATTTCAATAGAGAGGATGGATGGCAGGTACCGCCAGCTTGGGACCCAGTCATTAACTTAATAAAATCGCAAACTCGGTAGCAGACTGCAAGACCCTTAGATACTGTGAGCCAATACTGCGTGAATCGGAATAGTTCCCAATAAAATTTCAGGCGGTAGTTTGTAATCTTATGACATCAAAGACAAATGTTAACTTAGTCTGCCTGCGACCATGAACGCTGTAAAGTGTTTGAAACGTCAGGTGTAAATATATAAGTAATAAACGCGATAAAACCGTATTAAAATAGTTTAATTTAATTTGATAAGTTTATTTATTTAAACTTTATTACAAAGCGTGTAAACGAACGTAGAGCATGTAAAGTCGTGGGCTTTCTTCTAACCAACGAACAGGTGGTGTTGAAAAAATTTCAAGGTGTACTCTTAACTGTTGGTCTAATCTTTACTTAGTGGAATACTCTCGTTTGAAAAAGAAATAGAAAACAACTTTGTCTCTCAGTCCTTTTAACAGCATAAACTATAATGTTTAAACTGAGCATTATTTATTTTGTTAATGTGTTTTGAGCTGTATTATCTATTTATTTGGATAACAGGTCGGCAAACCAAATCCTCCGACAGACGTGACGGTCAAGATCCGCATCGGACCGTATCTCCCCGTGTATCAGATGTCTGCGCAATCACACAATATCGAAGTGTAAGTAACGGTTAATAAAACCAGTTTACTAAATATGTAAGAATAAAGGTATTTATTTTTTCCCATATCCCAAGAATTAATTTAAAAACCTTTATTTCCACCTTTCCCAAACTGTGTGTTGATTTATCAGTACTCCGGACCTCAGGGACCTCTACGAAGCCACCGACAATCCCTTGTCGGTGGCGGAGTTTTGGTCCTCTGAAATTTGATAACAGCCAGAGTCGACTCGCAAAGAAGAAGAACTCCGGAGGAGGAAACTTAAAACAACATTTAGGTCAATAACGGTCACACAGAACCGTAAGGATAAAGTTCACCAGGGCAGAAAAATGTGCTGGCTTTTTTGTCATTTCATCCGCAGTTAGTCCACTTTTGGACATAGGCCTCTCCTAAGAATTTCCAAAATGACCAGTTGGAAGTAGTCTGCATCCAGCGTTTGCTTGGATCCTTTTGTGGTCGGTGGATTTCCAACTCTACGCTTGCCGCTTCGTGGTCGCCATTCGAGAACCTTTCTGCCCCATCATTTTAGATTTCAAATTCCTATAATACTTATAAGATATTATATCATTTACAAAATTCGATTTCCCCAGTTATACAGAGCAAGACTACGCGCAACTGAGCAACCTGTACAGCCGCGACCGAACTGCGCAAACCTTCCTCAGCAACTATATGTTCAACGACGTGGCCGTCATCAACATCAACCCCAACTCCACCATGACCTGGGAGATTTCGCCGCCAGAGCTGGACAGGCTAGAGAGGGAGGCTATGTCCAGTGAGTAGTGTTTACTAACAACTGCGCAGACCTTCCTCAGCAACTATATGTTCAACGACGTGGCCGTCATCAACATCAACCCCAACTCCTTCAGAACCTGTTGATGTACAGGTCAAGGCGAGTTCTTTTATGGAGTTCCATCCAAGTCGTGTCTTCCACTAGTCTATACCGCTAGTCAAGGTTTGTTTTGGTAAAAACGCGATTAGCCTCGTCATGCGTTATTCTCCCAATAACTCTTCGGTTGAAAATCTTCTGCGGCAGAGGAATCTTCTGCGTATTAACGATTATTTATATAAATTATTTCAACTGATTATACAAGTAAATTCAACCACTGTAATACAATTCGCAGACGACACGCTAATGGTGAAGTTTACATACGTGATAACTCACCCGACGAACGCGATGCCCAACCCGCCGACGATCGAGGACTCCCGTGAGGTGCCGCTGAAGGCCTACGTGAACGGCAAACGGAACCCCGAGCGCGACACGCTGCTCAAGCTGCTCAAGGGCGAAGCCCCGTCGGATGCTTGGTGAGGTTTCTGATAGTGATTCATTCATATAGAGAGGAGAAACTTTTACACCCGGATCGTGATTCTACAGGGTGCAATGGTACAAATTTGTATTCATTGACAAATAACACGTAAGCTCCGCCTTCACACCCGCACATTTTTCTCGTCGCGTAGATCGCCCGGGGGACGCGTGAACGAATTCTTTGATGCGATCGCCACAAGTAAATAGGAGGAACAGAGTGTGAAAGATTCTAAATCGATAATAACCTATTATTCCTACTATTTAGGCAGATTTGGCGCTTAAAGTTTAACCGTGGCATAATAAGGCCCAAACTATAAATATAACCAGCTTTTTTTAAAAAATGCATTGCTGCATGCTCTGCTATTTATCTTAGCGTATGCTGCTCTGCGCACAGCGCGGTAATGAACGGGGTGAAGGGGCGTTGGCCGAGCCGCGAATATCGACTCTGTTGTATAGGTTTTGTTTGACAATATCATACTGGCGCGTTTCGTTGCGAAAGTAATCCCGAAAATCTAAAAACTGTTTTCCGTTGATTACTAAAAAACTAAATAATACAGATTAAATATTCGTTGCTCGTAATATATGCCATTCTTCACGTGTTTCAATAATAGGCTACTTGACTGTGTTCATACTTGGAAAAGATTTTTATACGGAATAATAAGCAGTAATTAGTATTGAAAATTTTCTCATAAAGGAAAGTGGGAACGTGGTGGGGACGTCTTGCTATCTCTTTTGTACACACGAAACCAAATGGCAGTGACGTCACTGCACACACAGTGCATCCTTTTCTTGTTTTTTGACAGTTCCACCGAATATCAAAGGCTAATTAACTTATTTATTTTTGCACAGATCAAAAACTATCTTTCAGTTTTCAGTTTCTTGTACTGATATTTTTCATATGAATGATAAAAAAAATGAGTAGAATAGCTTATTATTATACTGTATAACTGTATTATAAGAGTAAAACACGAAATACTAAAAACGTAGTAAAATTTTCAAAAAATTCAAATTATGTTTCCAGATCTGTTAGTATATGAATAAAGGTTCAAAAAGCACGTGTTAAAATTTGGTTTCGTTTGAGTTTGTACAAAGTTGACATCTTGTCTTCGAAACACCTAAATTTTGAGGGCTTCTTCTTGATGCAGTATTACAAGACGCGGCCGGCATACACAAGTGTAGCGATGTGACATAGGCAGGTGCAAAAGACCGATGTAAACACCGCGTAGTGTGTACGATGACGCTGCTGCGTTTATTAATTTTTATGAATAACTAGCATCATGACACATTTTACAATATTTTTCAATTTCCTCGCAAATTTATTAATTTTATCTCTTTTCAAAAGCTTCTTCTGAATTAGCGAAATCCTCACGAACCTAGGGCGGGCCGCTAATAAATATATATTTTTTTTATAGCCTGACAACAGATTAATTTGTGTACAGGTTGACTGTGCAACAGCTGTTCCCTAAATTCGTGAAAGTGTTCAACAAGGGCACAGCTAAGCCGACGTATCAACTCATATCGTCGGATACGGATGCCGGTAAGTTTTCCTTTCTACAGTTTGTATTCTTGTAATTTATTTATTTATTATGAAACAACTATAGAAAATTTGCACAGCAAATGGACATCTTATGATCTACTTATAATTATTATTGATATAATAAAACTTAATAACATTGAGTGATTAAGGACTGGATGAATGAATGCACCATTTACATAGATTAAATAGGTTAAAACAGTTTGTACCGTCGTAAATAATTCGGTCCGTTTAAATTTTTGATTACTTGTTAAAAATCATAGTTAAGTTACCAGCAGCCCGACCGCCTATATTCAAAGCGATGACAATAGCCAGCCAAATTTCCAAGCGATACGAAAGTTAACGTCTTCAAAAAAACCTACCGCCGAAAATCTACTAAAGCCAGCCCTCGCTTTGGCTTTCGCAGATGTACCACAGATATAACAAAAAGTGAACGAAATGAACTGAAAAGGTCGCGTTTTGATCGTTCAAATTTTATCTCAAAATTCTTCCGTGTTTTGATGAATTCCATGTAAATTTATAAAAATAATACATTGATATTATGAAAAATCTTATTTTTCATGATAATTCTCCTTAGTTTTTAAAGAATAAATTTATTTAGCTGAGTTGGTATATTTATTAATTCAGACCTCACAAGGCAAAACCAAAACGCCATTTAAGAAAACGGCATTTTGTAAAAAATGTCAATGTCAAAGTTTGACGTACAGTTTTTTTAATATGGCCTTTTCTAGACATATTTAACCAATTCAAAGTAACAAATGAACAAAGTAGTTTAGCGATAGTTTTAGTCTTACAACGTTTACTATCATCTCTAAAAGTAGGGTAGAAACCATAGAAGTGCCATAACGCGGCCAAAGTTAAGCGTCACTATACTAAGTTAAGACTCGAGAGCTATCGACGCGACAACTTTCTTGAAATAACTTGCTACTGGCTAAATACGTCTTGTAAAAGCCACACTAAAATTTAAAATGTCTGTTTTTTCTCGCGATTGTAAATAACCATGTAAATAACAACATTCAACATAAAAGTTAAACTGTTAATTATGTAGGAAATGAGTTATATACCGTATTAAATAGTATAATTCAAATCTGAGGATGTTTAAGCAATTGACAGTAAGTAGTAGGTACCTTAATTTATGCTTTTATAATAGTTAGGTATCCTGTGTTGATACTATACTAACAAACACAGATTTATAATAATATTTAGATGAGTTTGATTAAGTACTTGTAGCAAGCTACAACTACAACGTATGGTATCTTATTTTCAGTTTTATCTATCCTGTTATTGACCATATATAATTATGTTTTAAATAATTACCTATTGATATTTCAGAACGCCCGCTTCTCACGTAGAAGAAGCCTGCAGCACTAATAAGTTGCTGAGCAAAGTGTGTTCGATTACTAAAGGAACCTTCTTGCTGTGGAATATGCCTCAGGTTTGGATTTGTATGAGAAATACTTCCAAGAGAGTTCACAAGTGAGTATTTTGTTTGTATGTTTATGTGTTAGAGAATATGTAGGTAATTACACAAATATTTTGCACTAGGTTTTGCAAATCTGTTAAATTAAGTGTAGTAATAAAATGCACTTCATCAATCATCAATGGCCAGAATGGAAGTTATGTAATCGCCTATTTCCGTCATGGACGTTTTGTGACTTTTTATATTATTTTTGATAATGTTATGATAATCTTCATTGTTTTAGTGGAAGCGCTTTGGGATCTCAATTTAGAAGAGAGTGCGAGGAAGTGTGGGGATAAGGTCAACTAGAAGCAAATTATGCAAGCGGCCTGTGTACAACCCTTTGTACAACTTTCAACTTTCAATGTAAAATTCTAAATATTGTACCTACAGTACTATTAATGCAAGTGTATCAGATCTTAAACTGGAACATAAACTTTCTTAAATATTTGTGAATGTTTCCCAATAAACAGTAATTCTATAAATTAATTGTTTTTATTTTTCTTTATTATTTGGGTGAAGTTGAAGTTTTCTGGATATGATGCAAAAAGTGTATTATTTCACATTAATGCTGTTGCATTTATCTTCAGTTTCTGTAATGCTATTTTCTGTGCAATACAGTTATAACAGGCAAACAATATTGTATCAAGTAAAATATAAATAATTGTATAAATAAGACCAAGACAAGCTTGCAAAAAGAAATATATTTGGATCACACTTAATATCACAATTTTTTTGAGCTTTCTTAGGTATTTCAATTAATTATTTGCATCCCATTCATTGTTTGTTAGGTTAGTGCCCATCTATTTGTATAATTCGCTTTACTTCATGAATGCAGTATGGATGTCATCTTTCATGGTCTTTGTGGATGGTCAACCTAACACCTGAAAATTTATAAATATTTATTTAGCATTTTCATAATATTTATCCAGATTGGAATTCTTGCCGAGTCGAAATGGCTGACTATTCAGTAGACCAATAATATCACAGGATAGATTTATGTAAACAAGCATTGGATTTATAAATAAGTTAAATTTTTACCTTCTTAGGACAGCATTACAATCAGTTGCCGATATTAGGAACATGATTAAACTTTCTCAAGATATGTGGTTCATTTAATGCATTAGTCAACTCTGCAAGACAATCGGACATGGATGTCTGCAAGAGGCCTAGGCTGAAATTATTGTCTACACATTTTTGGTAGGATCCATTTCCATACATTAACAAAGCAGCCAAGATCTGTAACATTGCCAATAACAAACCTATTAATAATATAATAAATTACTTAAGAATTACGTTTTGCATAGTATCCATACTAATAGTATTAAGTGTGAAAGTCTGTCTATTTACACTTTCAGGGCCAAACTGCTGAACGGATTTTGATGAAATTTGGTATAAATATATCTGAAGACGTGTCAGGGTTGTGAAAAGCACTGTGTATCACTTTTTTTAATTCGGAATTTCGGATGCAGCGGGCCGAGCGGAAACTTACACAACATTTCACAAATCGAGAAAAAACTAATGAAAGCAAGTAGCAATAAGACTAAAATGGTCGGAAATCTTAATAAATGGAATAATTGGACAAAATCTACGTATTTAATATATAAATTACATAATATTTATTCTGAATGGAGTCGAAAGCAGTATCCCGGCACATCAAGTTTTCGATGACAGATTGAAAGCGATAAGAAATGTCTTCGGCGTCATCTTGTTTGAAAGCCAGGGCTTACGCGGTACGAATTAAACGTCACTTTCATATGATTTTCATTCGATATTCAAAGCCACTGGCAATCAAAAAATGAAAACATTTTGTTTTGCTAACTTGGCTTAGGCGGTGCAAAATAGGGCCGATGACGTCATAAACTATAAACTTTTTTATGGAAACCACATAGGCGGTCGAGCTACAGGTTGTTTAAAATTCAGTATTTCACATAATATAGGTTGCAAGGATTGGCCTAGATAGACCCTTTTCTGATAGAACACAGTATTTTTTTAAACCTATGGTGTGGCTGTAACATATGCTGATTGGGTCTTTATCTAATCTCATACTGAAATGTAAAGATACAAAAAATAAAAATAGAAATTATATGTCAGTCATTACACACATGCCATCATAAAATAAAAAATATAAATTATGATACAGCTCTTGTATGAACAACTGTATAATAATATGCCTTTTTTCATTAAAGTAGTAGGTAAAGGGTAAGTTAAATACGAAGAATCCTTAATATGCAACAGTTTCATAAACTACTATTATCGGGAAGGACTCTCATCATATGTGACAGTTTTGTGATAGCAAGTAATTTGTATATTATAAGGCTTATGTTGTTTCAATTATGCATTGTTAAATAGCGGATGTGCATCTTTTTAAGGCAATTATTTATTCTATCCTATCACAGAATCGGACGCGAGGATGTACAGGGACGTCAAGTTACGGCTGGAGCGCGACGCCGACAAGAAGATGTACTGGAGCGTGCACGAGTCCTGTACCACCAGGGTACGTCACTTCCGGGACATACAGCTTACTCAATATTTCATTATATTGAGTAGGCTGTATGTTGCTTACTCAACCGATGTACGTTGTTAAGACACGTCGTGGTAAACCCCCGGCCCCCTCATTTTTAAAAAAATATTATTAAAAGATTTGATATTTGTTCCAAATAATCATCAATTTTATAATTTATCTGACTAAAATTGATTTTATTTAATAATGAATGTATTGTGTAATGTTTTTGTGTAGATAGGTACTAACTAGCAGACGCCTGAAGCGACAGGTTGCTAAGCTATCTTTATAAAATATCGAGTGCATTCCTTCGATAAACTGTAGTGATGTGGAGTGCTATTTTTGAAAGTGTGACTTACGCAAAATTGGCCTCCTGCATGTGAGAAAAGCTTAATTCTATGAGTGAGAAGAGAAGTTAGTAGAAATACAGACATGTTAATTTATTGGCAGGATAAGCTGAAGTCGATCCCCATGAACAACTGCGACATGCTGGTGATGTTCACGTTCAACGACAAGATGTTCCCGGAGACGCTCAACTTCATCTCGGGAAGCGGGTTCGTAAATTAACATATGAAATAATATATCTACGATATTTCAATTCTTTGCTGCTATTTGACTGTGATTTTACGTGAATAAAATCGCTTAAATTGGCATTGTTTTTAGCAATTGTTGCCGGCGACACGGTATTCCGCCATTTGGAGCAATGGTCGCGCTAAATTGCCTTTGCCCCCAATATTCCATTTATGACGAAAATGATGAATCCCGGCTTCTATCACTAGATGCAAACGCGGGTCTTTAATTGGCGAACCCTTTGCTTGATTTTATCGAACGTAATCATAATCGCATTATTCTTCACTTACAGGATCATAGGATTATACACAACATTCGTTTTTTTGGCGTCGCGCATTTTACGAGGTTTCTTCTCCGGAATCTACACCAAGATCATGTTCGACGACTTGCCGAACGTTGACAGAGTCCTGCAGCTGTGCCTCGATATTTATTTGGTTAGCTTTTCTTCTTCTATCATCATCACCTATACTAAAAACAAAATGGTTTCAATTACGTCATTTCATGATATTTTGTATTGGTTTGACGTCTTTTCATTATTTGATAAGGCCATTTAGACTCGATCAGATGAAGAACGTATTTTTGTGTATGTACCAGTTACAACAAAGAATTAGACAGAGAGACAGATTTTCGCATTTATAATATTAGTATGGATTCGGCAATATTTTCATGTTATTGCCTGAGGTCTCTATCTAGAGAAGTCGTTGTTGGTACGTTAGGTATTTCTGGTAAGAGATTTATATTTTTAGGTTGAGATCACAATGCCTATTAACATACATTTATTTTGAATTTCAGGTACGTGAGGCCCTCGAGTTAGCGTTAGAAGAGGATCTGTTCGCAAAACTGGTATTCCTGTACCGTTCGCCAGAGACTATGATAAAATGGAGTCGACCAAAAGAGGAGACAGAGGAACAGAGAGCGCTCCCACCTTCACGTTGAACAACTCACTCTTGGCGTTTATAACAAGTGGTTAAAGTTTCGCCATCGACAAACATGACAAAGTTACAACAAATTTATATTAAAAATGTTGACGTCACTTGAAAATATCATAGGTACATCTACAGGTGTTTCAAACATCCGGTCTACAAAGGCGGACGGGGTGTTTATTTAATATTTTAAAAAATAATTTACTTGCCTCTGAAGCATCAACAATTCACGTACACGTACACTCGAACCACATCTACAAGACTATTTCGAATATTTTATTATGATTGGCCAGTAGCGTCCAACTTGACGTGCATTGGCTTTTGCCATTTTATCCGAATACGAGAAAATTTCATTATTAAGATTTATTATTCATAGTATTGTTTATTTAAAAATAATTACGCTATGGTTGGACGGCAATCTCGCGTATGCGGAAACTCATAACAGTGATTTGCTGTTTCAGCGGAGGCCGAGAGTGTAAGATGGGCATAAATATTTCATTTTCGGGAATTAATATTTCTCTAGTAAGTTGTACAGAAAATGTTAAATTAAGAATAACCGCAATACATTTCCATTTATCGGGAAATTGTTTTACCTAAAATTTAAATTATCCCATAATGTTGTTAAAATAAGTAGGTATAGGTAATGGAACGCACACCATAGTTACCATTTGCAATTTTTAGAGCTAGGTACTTATTGTTATTTATTTTGAGTTCTCTAATTTTTAAATTTTATATCTATCATAGAATCGAATACACGTTAAGTGCACACTCATTCTGAAAAATATAGGTGAACCTATATTTATCTCAATGATCAGATGATTATAAAGTGCTTAAGCATCGAACAAATTCAGTGCATGATGACATCTTAGAAATTCTAAAGAAATTCATACAACACAAATTATAACATTCCGTACACTCTAATTCCGATGAAATGGACGCCCAGCTTACTTATTTTGTGTAAGATTCAAAGGAAAAATTACTGCCCTTTAATCTTACCACCATCAAAGTAATTGTCAATTCTTATCAAAAGACATAATAACATGTGTCTTAATTTACTGCCCGGTTATCGTTATCACGAAGGCTGTACAAAAACAGGATAATTTAGTATGTTGACTGAATTAAAAATGTTAGCTCTCTTTGTCTTCACATAGATTTCAATACCAGTAATTTTTATGGTTTATAAATTATAGTACCGATATTTACATTGTTTTTTTATGATTTTCATTTTCTACTTACTTACATTTTTGGAAGTGGTGGAATGAATAATCGATTGAAGTCGCTCGTCGTTCTGTTTGTATGGACGCAAACCCGACACGCTCATTCCTCCATTGCAAGTAAAATTATTGTTAGTATTTTTCTTATTTATAAAATATGCTTTTTTACATTTGTTGTTTCATATATATAATTTATTAATGTTGTTGTACTCTATACTAATATATTTATGCTTGTTTTGCAATCAAGCTATTTTCTGTAAATACGTAACTAAATCTTGAATAAAATCAAGCACTTCCATTTTGTACAATGGATTTTATATCTATACCTCAGTCTTTATTGCATTTCTTATATTTTAATGAAGTATGAATGATTGTACACTTTTATATCGTGATCGTTGGATAAGCTGCATTTAAATGTCACCAATTTGTGATAATAAAATACTACTAAAATATTCAAGTAATTTTTATTTGTCAAAAACTTTCTCATTACATAAAACATAAGTGTTAGTAATGCTTAGAAACTACCGTTTAATCAGTATCATTTTTAATTTATCACCATTAATCTGGGTGCAATATTCATCGACATAAGCTCTTGGAAAAGTAATTTTGCCGCATATGGTAAACGGATTTGCGAAATCTGAGTCTTATTCTTGCATCCTTTACATTCAAATGTATTGTTTCTTAGGTTAGCTATCGCAATCAAACCACAGAAATTGCAGACGTGGATGCGGTAAGGATCGGATACTTCGAAAAGTCGCTCTCGTAAGAACTGTGCTGCTCCATGAGCGATTTGGCAATCTCGCTCCATTTCACCAAAACGCAAACCACCATCTCTTGCTCTGCCCTCCATAGGTTGTCTTACTAAAATTTGGACAGGTCCTCGAGCCCTCGAGTGAATTTTATCATCCACCATATGCTTTAGACGTTGATAATATGTAGGTCCCAAAAATACTTGGGCATTAATCTTTCTTCCTGTATGTCCATTGTACATAACTTCATTTCCACGTAGGTGATAACCATACTCTTGTAAAAGTGATGAAATTTTTTGTACATTTACAGCATCATTAAATGGTGTTGCGTCGCCAATTTCACCCTTGTTTGATGATACTTTACCTTGAATACACTCAATTAAATGCCCAATAGTCATACGAGATGGAATGGCATGAGGGTTAATTATAATATCAGGAGTAAGGCCTTCACATGTAAAAGGCATGTCTTCTTGGCGATACTGAATTCCACAAGTTCCTTTTTGCCCGTGACGAGAGGCAAACTTATCGCCAATCTGTGGAATACGAACTGATCTTACACGTATTTTACAAAACTTGTAACCTTCGCTGTTGAGTGTCAACATGACTTGGTCTACAATTCCAGTTTCACTGTTACGTAAGAATGTAGATGCATCACGTTTAGTGAAACGTTTTGTGGTGCCTTCTAATTCGTCATCATTTTCAGGCAAAGTGATTGTCTTGCCAATTACAACATCATCTCCTGAAACACGAATTCCGGGAGCTATAATCCCGTCATCGTCCAATTTATCATATAAAGCATTTCTCATGCCTTGACAGGTCTGTCTAGTAGGCTTTTCAAATTGTTCTTCTTGATCTCCTATTCTCTTTGATTCTGAATCTTTATAAGATCGATAGAATACAGATCTGAAGAATCCTCTCTCCACAGCAGAGGCATTTAGAATAACACTGTCTTCTTGATTATATCCAGTGTAACACAAAATGGCAACAATTGAATTAATGCCCGCAGGTAGCTCTCTAAATCGTAAATATTCCATGGAACGTGTTGTGACCAGTGGTTTATGTGGGTAATATAACACGTGAGCAAGAGTGTCCATTCGAACATGGAAGTTTGTTATGTACACACCCATGGCTTGCTTCCCCATAGCACTTTGATAGGTATTCCTAGGACTTTGATTGTGATCAGGGAATGGAATAATTGAAGCGCAAACTCCCAAAATCATAGCTGGGTGAATTTCACAGTGAGTATAAGTATTGCAATAAGCATATTCTTTAATTTGAGCCAAATCCTCTGAGCTCATGGCTATCATCACTGTTTCCTCTTCCAATGTATCAATATATTCAACTACACCACTGGCCACAAGATTTTGCCAGCCATAATTATTGTAATCTCTTTCTTTGAGATTGTCTATGTGTTTTTTCTTTAGTAACAATGTGCCATTCTCTACTATCAATAAAGGTCGGCAAATTCTACCAGCATCAGTATAAATTCTTATTTCTCTGTCTCTTATATCACGAATCATACTGACTTCAGACACAATGATGTCCATTTGACGTCTTAATTTCCTTAGGGTCGCCATAAGTTGTTCTGGGTCCCTGTGAATACCAACCCAACAACCATTTACAAATATTTTTGTTGCATCAGCAATGGCTGAAGGGGCTATTTCTTCCAAATTTTCCATAGACCATTCTTCCAAGAACTCTAAAATTGGAGATGGTTGACTGCCAACAGAAATGTAAGCCATTAGAGCCAAGTTTTTGACCAGGCCTACAGCAGCGCCTTCTGGAGTTTCTGCAGGACAAATCATACCCCACAAAGTATTGTGCAACTGGCGAGGTTTAGCTAACTTTCCATCCCGTCCAATAGGAGAGTTGACGCGACGTAAATGTGATAATGTGGAGGCAAATGTCAATCTGTTCAACACCTGTGACACTCCAGCTCTGGCCTGATGAGCTTTCTTCTGATCACCCCAGTTACCAGTAGCAAGAGAATAACGAAGACCATCAGTAATGATTCTTGTTTTGATAGCAAGTTCAAGATTGAAATCTTTCCCTCTGTCAATAAATTTCTGGGCAAACATTCTTACTTCTTTCAATAGATTTTTGAACAATCCCCTAAACAAGAAAGCTAACAATGGACCTGCCAAATCTAATCTCTTGTTCCCATAGTGATCTCTGTCATCTAACTCACGTCGGCCCAGAGCAGCCAGTAACAATCTATGCACCATGTATCCCAAAAAATAAGTTTTTTTGGTTTCACAAAAATCTGATACACCGACATGGGGCAACATTTCTTTCTGTAGAATTTCTCTTGCATACTTAATACGTTTGTCTTTAGTAACACCAGGGCGGGCACCTCTGGATCCAATGAAGTTTAGAGCCACATTTTGTTCTTGGAAAACAAAGGCTTCATCTAATGATGGTTTCACCATTTCCATCATTTCAGGGTCATCAAAATCATAGATGATATGTTCCAAGATATCTCTATCAGCAACAAATCCAAGTGCTCTAAACACAATCATAATTGGGATTTCTTGTTTAATATATGGTACAATTGCAATTATTCTTTGACCAATAGCAGATTTTTTTATACTTTGTCCTCCTCGGGCCATCATATTAACCCACAAAGTAGATGTGGGTCTTGAACTATGTTCTAAACATGATCGAATTTCAGTTTTGTAAGCATATTTACCATCTTTCATGCTGAACACATATACAGTATTTGTTGCCATCTTTTCTTGGGCAATCAAAACCTTTTCAGATCCATTGATAATAAAGTAACCACCCGGATCAAGTGGGCATTCGTTCAATTCAGTCAAATCTCGGTCAGTAAGGTGGCTCAGAAGACAATATGTTGATCGAAGCATGATGGGAATTTTGCCAATAAATGTCTTCTGATGTTGAGTTTCAATAGGATCTTCATTTTCCTTGACAATAGTTTTGGTGATATCAACATACAAAGGTGCCGAATAAGTTAGATTACGAAGACGGGCTTCATTAGGCATCATAGGAGATGGTGCACCATCTTTCTCCCAATGAGTAGGTTTGGAGAGATAAATCTGATCGAATTTTAATAGATATCTTGGAGGAGTCTCTATTTCACCGGACGAATGCTGAGCTTCTGCTTGTAGTTCTATAGGAGGAGAGTCTTCTACGATACGCTGAACGGACATTTGGATAAACTCGTCGAAACTATCTAATTGTTGACGTACGAGACCCTTTTCATCAAAGTACGCATTGATAACTATCCAACAGGCTTCTTGCCAAAGTTCAGTCGAAATTTCTTCAAGATCTTCTTCTTCATATTGATCATCTTCAGTATCATACATTTTAAATGAAGAATAATAAAAGCTTCAAGAAACGAAAAGATATTTGTACAATACAAATTGCAATCACAGCACACGCACCTCAGCCGAAACGAGGCGTCAACACACACAGATTAGAAAGAATACAGACAGCGTCAATGTAAGCGTCAAAAGAGTTACCAAAGCCATGGATTTAAGGACCGTTCAAACTGACGCGAATCCCGCGCGACTGGCGGGACGTCCACAGAAATAAGAATCGGTAGAAGTGCCGTAGCGTGTGCCAAAGTTATCTGGCCCGCTAATGACACTTCTATATGTTCTTATTTCTATGGGCGTCCCGCCAGTCGCGCGGGATTCGCGCCAGTTTGAACGGTCCTTTAGTATTTTAAACCGGCTCAGTCCGGTCTTTGACCTAAAACCCGATCAGGAAAAGATAGAAATAGTAGAGGAAGCTATCTCTTTTTAATAATGTAACCATGATAATATTTTTAATTAGGACAAAATATTTTAAACTTCATAAATAGCTAGCTTGATTGCTAAGCGGGACGTGATTGTTTGTGACGATTACGCGAGTTAAGCAACAGCAGGTGCGACCTAACTTAGAGTGGGTGGACAACACTTGGCGTATTACGTTCAGCCTTTAGTACTGCTTGTCTAGTGAAGCCAAGGACACTAGTAAAGTTTCCTTGTCTTCCCCAAGAGAGCCAATAGGGGGGACATGTCTACAAAACGTTATTTTCGACTAGACTCCAATTTCCGTAGTCTGCTCAGAACAATGACTTGTGAGGTTAGCTAGCACCTCCGCACTCGGAACATTTTAATGTGTCTGTAAAAAAATCTGCGTAAAGCATGTACCACCATTCCCCTTTTTCCCAGAGGAGCGTGGTCACCCTATTTTGCACAAGCACCAACGTGATAAAGCTTGTATTTGCTAGAAAGAGACAGGTTCCACCACTATTTCTATCTCGCTTGTCTCGGTCTTGCCTCTATGCAAATTTGCAGAAGTACTCAGTCCTGTTTAAAATACTAAGTCAATGGTCAAAGCCAATAGTCTGTCATCTATGGTCATAGCAAAGCGAGCGAGCGAAGCTGTCAAATAAAATTTTGGGAAAGCGATTGGCCTCGAAAATCATAATATAGGATTAGTGTACAAAATGGCCCTTCTCCCATTGCAGCGCCCGTCAGGGCCCATAATTGGCTAGTAAACTTTTTTATGAAAATGTCTAATTCGTAAACCATTTCGAGGAATAGGCTTAGGGAACAGATTACATTAATCAGATCTTTAGATAAGCAAGTATTTTTTAAGAAAATCGCAGAAAACCCAATGACTTTCATTTTTTAGCAAGGTTGACGTATGACGTAGCCGGATAACTTCCGGCTATTCACATTAAATTTTTTAGGTTGGCAGCATAGCGTAGTAAATTAATATTTTTTGTTTGGTAGCGCTAACTAAGCGCTTCACGTACTTGTCACCCATGTCAAATGTCATCTCTGTTCAAGTAAACATAACCTAATTACATTCATTCATACATTATAATGAAGAAGCGGTGTCCAATTATTGAAAAATCAGATGTAAACGGATGAAGAGACTGCAGTAAAGTCCAATAAACAGGCCAATATGCAATAGATACGAGAAATGGGATGTCTAAATATTTGGCGATTGTAAACAAACAAGAAACCAACTCGCGGCTCCCAGTCCATCTTGACTTTGACATTTGGCACTGACATATATATTTTTTAATACCTTAGTAATTTTTGCTTTCTTGCAGTTCGAAATAGCCATTATAGCTGCGTGACGTCATCACTATAAAATCTTTAAAATTAAATAACAAAATAAATATAATTTTAAGAATTTTTTCGTTTAAATTGTATCTCCTAAATAGTCTATTCTATCAAAAAAATATATAAAATACACAATTTACTTTTTAGTTGACTAGCCAATTGTTCTTAATTCATAGGACATCTGTTTATGTATATACATTATGAAAGCAATAAATGATTTCAATTTTGAATAAGCTGAACTATCGATATGGCTATCAAAACTATCGACTGTATCGATACTATAATTTTTTTTTGATATATAATATTACACTGGACGTACATCTGCAAATTTGCATGGAAGCAAGGCCGAGCCAAGCGAGATAGAAATAGTGGAGGATCCTGTCTCTTTCTAGCAAATACAAGCTTTATCACGTTGGTACTTGTGCAAAATAGGGTAACCACGCTCCTCTGAAAAAAGGGGAAAGGTGGTATAGCCCGACCAATAAAATAAAAACCCTGCATTATCGTCGTTACTGGTCGCTTTTAGGTGGAAACATGTTCAAAGTGTCATGTCAACAACAAAATTGACAATGTCATTTAATTAAATAGATAGTAATCCTTCGTTTTTATTCGCCTTAAATATAATAACATCTTATCACTTTTCTCTCATTACCTACTATGATTTACTTTTATTTTTTATATTTTGTTAAATATATAGTAGGAAATAATCACAAAATACACAATTGGACTCCTATCTCTTTTTGGTAAATGACGTTGAGTTGCCGAAATAATACATGCATGCATTTTCCTGATCGGGCTATACATACTATAAGCAGATTTTTTCAAGACACAATCAAATGTTCTGATTGAGGAGGTGCTAACTAACCTTCTCCAAGTACTTTTGTGCTGACTTTTAGGAAGTTAGAGTCTAATCGAGAAAAACGTTACGTATACATCTCCCTTATTGGCTCCCTCGGGGAAGACAAGGAAATTTTACTGGTGGCCTTGGCTCTACTAGACAAGTAGGACTAACGGCTAAACGTAATACACCAAGTGTTGTTCAATCCAAGTTAGGTTGCACCTGCTGTTGCTTAATTCGCGTGATCGTCATCAACAATCACGTCCCGCTAAGCTATCTAGATAGCTACTTATGTGCAGTATTTACAGAGTTTAAAATATGTTGTCCCAATTAAAATCATTATCATGGTTACCCTATTAAAAAGAGATAGAATCACAAATATTATATGTGGAAAGAATCCTCAAATGAGCAAGCGAGATGTCACCTTGTATTGCGCCATTTCGTTTACTCGCTCTTTTTTGCCCTGTTTTTAGAGGTGATAGTAATGCCACTGGCCTGATAAAGGCACTTTTTTTTATACAACTAAGTAGGCAAACTGGCGTACAACCCACCTGATGGTAAGTGGTTACCGTAGCCTATGAACGCCTGCAACACCGGAGATGTCACGAGCGCGTTGCCGACCTGTCCGGTGTCAGCACAGCGACCCCTCTTGAGCCTGGCGACCCTATTCACCAGCAAGAACACAACACTGCATCACAGTATTATTTGGCTGCGGTCTTCTGTAGGGTGGAGGTATTTCCCCAGACGGACAACTCCTTACAAAATTTCCTACCTCTCATATATTCATAATTCTGCGGTAATTAGCTAGTCAACTAAAAAATAAATTGTGTATATTATATATTTTATTGATAGAATAGACTATTTCGGAGATACAATTTAAACGAAAAAATTCTTAAAATTATATTTATTTTGTTATTTAATTTTAAAGATTTTATAGTGATGACGTCACGCAGCTATAATGGCCATTTTGAACTGCAAGAAAGCAAAAATTACTAAGGTATTAAAAATATATATGTCAGTGTCAAATGTCAAAGTCAAGATGGACCGCGAGCTGCGAGTTGGTTTCTTGTTTGTTTACAATCGCCAAATATTTAGGTACCCCATTTCTCGTATCTATTGCATATTGGCCTGTTTATTGGACTTTACTGCAGTCTCTTCATCCGTTTACATCTGATTTTTTAATAATTGGACACCGCTTCTTCATTTTATAATGTATGAATGAATGTAATTAGGTTATGTTTACTTGAACAGAGATGACATTTGCCATGGGTGACAAGTACGTGAAGCGCTTAGTTAGCGCTACTAAACAAAAAATATTAATTCACTACGCTGTGCTGCCAACCTAAAAAATTAAATGTGAATAGCCGGAAGTTATCCGGCTACGTCATACGTCAACCTTGCTAAAAAATAAAAGTCATTGGGTTTTCTGCGATTTTCTTAAAAAATACTTGCTTATCTAAAGATCTGATTAATGTTAACTGTTCCCTAAGCCTATTCCTCGAAATGGTTTACGAATTAGACATTTTCATGAAAAAGTTTACTAGCCAATTCCGCCAGTCGCGCGGGATTCGCGTCAGTTTTAATAGAGCTTAACTATCGAGAGTATCGACATTGGACTATCGATACCAAATACTTCTCGCTTGCTCATCCATCCATCACTCGCGTAAAAAGCTAAGCGAGCTGTGTGTGTTTTGTTTGAAGATTTTTGCGATTTTCTCTCTGCGTTTTGTGCTCTAAAAAATGATTCATGGTGTGTTTGTGATCTTGATTGTTAATTTATAATTTCACGTATTTTACTTCTTCAGTTTACCTCATCATGGATTCTTCGAGAAGGAATAATCCCGAAGAACAACGGTGCATACTAGGTTTACAAGATTTGAAATTATCAAACAAAGATGAGAATGGAACTGAGCAAGCGCACGGAGGTGGGACGACCAATACGAGTCTTGGCAAACCCCGACCCGTCGGCGCAATAGAGAGTTTTGTTTTAGATAACACACAGAACAATCGTCAGGACTATAGCTTTTACGAAAGGTCAAATGTTATCGCTGCTTCTAAATTTGCTACACCTAAGCGTGTAGAAACGATTGCATCTCTCAACAAACGTGACATAAACATTGCAGCGCTGCCTGCTAGTCCTACTCGGTCAATTGATTCTATATCTCAAAGATCGCTTAGTTATCAAACCGAAGATTTATACGAAATTCCGGCGAACCCCACCTCTCAGTACCAGCCTCCAGTTTATGAAAATATCGACTACTACGGCGACCAGCGCTCGGCTCCTCCCACATTCTACCACCAGCTGTACCAGCAGGGCGCTCCTGCTGTTACTGACGGTTATTACGATACGCGTTACAGTAAAGCTCAGCCACAAGTACCTGTTACTTCTAAAGTAAAATTAAATCCAGCAGTGTATGAAAATATGCTTTGTAGTGACAATAGTGATAAGAAAAGTGATTATAAATTAGCTCAAAGTCATGATCAACGATACATACAACAAGGATCAATTCCTGGACCTCAAGTTCCAATAAGTAGTGTAAGTAGAAGTGTGCCACAAGTTGTGGGTGATAAGACCAAAGTAGATAAGGCTCCACCCCCTCCACCCTATACTGCAACACAAGATAACCCAAGCAGTGATTACACAATTATGAAGTCTGCTCCACCTAAATACACAGATGTGAGTGCTCTTCTAAAAACTAATGCCAGTATTAAATTTGATGACAAGGTTGTAACTATTCCTTCAACGGCAATATATGCCTCGATAGCCCCCAGTGCTCAGAGACCAAAAGCAAACATCGCCACTGAAGTGCAAACTGTTACTGCTAGTCCAAAGTTCTTTCACCCTAAGCCTAGTATTGCCAGCAGTATTGGGAAGGAAAAGCCGCTAATGACCAATGGTGGTGGATACAATTCTAAACCAGCCACCAACAACAGGATGCAGATTGTGGATGACACAAATGGTTCAGACTATGTGTGTATGACTGGTGGCCCCGCACCGTCTGTGGTGGCCGCAGCAAATAGAGATAACGTCTCCATAGGGTCGGAGTCTATTGGCTCACGAAACCTGGCATCTGGGATGGTATCGCTATGTTCTCCCGCACAGTCTCCAGCGCCCAGTCCTACCCCAAGCTCTGTGTCACAGCTGTCTGGAGGCTCCCGGGGATCAGGTGGCCGTGGCAAAAGCTTATTGCCATACAGTATTACACCGCCCCGGCCACCAGGGCCGAGTGAAGCTCAGAGGAAGATAGAGGAGCTCACACGGCAACTTGAGGAGGAAATGGAGAGACAAGATGAAGAGGGAGAGTACTTTGGTGAGTAAGACCACACAGCCAACCACTTTGAAGCTTTTATATTTTTAACTTTAACATATCTACATTTAAATTCTTTAGCTCCAGAGGGGACAATAAAATTCATAACAATAAGGAGCCTCATGAGACTGCTTGGCTTGAGGCGTTTACTAAAATGTGTTTTGTCTTGTTCTTTAACATCATCATCTTAGAAGAAGAATTTGTTTTAAGAGATATGGACTAAACTTACTAAAATAAATAAAACTTTACTTAACAAATGTTTCTTAACTTGTGGAATAGCCGCAATTTTAAAAATCAGTTGGACAAATTCATACAGGCAAATAGTTACATTAGTGCAAAATTAACAATTATCTGTAAAATAACCTAAAGTAGGAAGTCTGACACCTGTAGCACAGTTTATAACTACCACATTTCATTGCATAATTGTATTTTGAGAATTGTTATATCTATTAAAGTATTAGTAGGTATTGTTGCGTATTGATATAGATCTATCAGCTGTAACAGCTAATTGTCTATAAATAAATAAGGTGTTTAGAAAATTGTACAAAAATTTTTGATATATGAAAGAAAAACTTATTTGTTTATACATTTTTTTTAATTATAATTTTTTTTCTTCTGTGTAGGTATTTGCCACACCTGTGGAGCGGGAGTGACGGGCGCGGAGCAGGCTTGTCAGGCAATGGGCAACCTGTATCACACCAACTGCTTCATCTGCTGTTCTTGCGGCCGAGCGCTGCGTGGCAAGGCCTTCTACAATGTCCATGGCAAGGTCTACTGTGAGGAGGACTACTTGGTTAGTGTAGTGTAGTGCATGTAGACTACTTAGTTATTTCGTAAACTTTACATACTCTTAAAGCTATGGATTGAGATGGTAGAAATAACAATAAAAAAGATTCACAATTGATTTCTTAAATAAACCACCTATAGCTTTAACTGCCTCTGTGTTTCAGTGGTTAAGGCCTTTGACCCAGAGTTTGTTGTTGTTTGCCTTTGTTTAGTTGCTTCCAGTTTGGTTAGGACATTGCAGGCTTGAATCACCTGATTGTCTGATAATAAAGATGATTCCATGTTTCGGAAGGCATGTTAAGTTTTTGGTCCTGACTGCCATTTAAATAAAAATAAGATTTCTCATGTAACAATAATTTCCTACCATTACTAGTTGCTGGAACAGCTTGTCCTATGACATAGGCCTCCAATGCTTTCCATGCTTCACGGTCTTTCGCCACTCTGATCCATGCTCGTCCTGCAGTTCTTTTAATGTCGTCCTCCCAGCGTATAGTCTTTCGGCCCTGACTCCTTTTCCCACCTCTTGGGTACCATTCTGTTACTAATGTAGTCCATTTCTCTCTCTTTTCTCTTAACATATGACCAGCCCATTTCCATTTCAACTGACTGCCATTTAGTTGTTATTAAAGAATTAGTACTGCCAAATCTAGGAACATGATTAAAGCGTGCCCTGGGCTCCGAAACGTAAGCTGACGACGCAACTAGAAATACATGCTAGGATGACCTCTTACAGTTTAACAAAAAAAATATACTTCTATAAATAGGCTATCCAACACTGAAAGAATTTTTCAAATCGGACCAGTAGTTCCTGTGATTAGTGGGTTCAAACAAACAAACAAACTCTTCAGCTTTATCATCATTTCGTGTAGGTTACATTGTCTATCGACCATGTACACCCTGGTGTCAGAGCTTTATAATTTTAGTTTAGATACAGAATTTTTTTTTGGTCAAACTGGTTTTTTGTTTACATATTAAATACATAATAATATGAATTCTTAATTGTTATTATTCACAGTATTCGGGCTTCCAACAAACTGCAGAAAAATGTGCTATTTGTGGACACCTCATAATGGAAATGGTAAGGAAATTTTATATGAAAGACTACTTATTTATAAATCTTTATTGTACCACAAGTTTACAATTGGCGGACTTAATGCTAAAAGCATTCTCTCCCAGTCAACCATTAGGAAAAACAGAAAAGTTATGTGCGGCGCGAATTATTTTAGAATACAATGAGAGAGAAAAAAAAAAAAACACTTATCTGCTTTCTTACTTACTTACTACTTACTTTTTTACTTATGAAAGATTAAAATATTGACTGTTGCCTTATTAACTGGTTTGTCAAGTTGAGGCCTTTTCTTTATATAGGCTTGTACTTTCGTCAAAGCATAATTAAATAGCCAAATTACTTAATTTTACTTGAGAAATCATCAAAAGCTTTTTCCTTTTTCTTAATCATCTTTCGTGCGAAATTCTCGGTTCCCTAATGTTTGACAAAACACTATAAAAAATGATTATTTGGCAAACATGACATTTACCAAACATATTACTTTAATAGTAATCATTTGACAAAACACAGATTTTAAAAATGTATCCTTTTGCAAATATTACAGATGCTAAATTAACATTCTAAAAAATCTTATTTGACCAAGGAATTACATTTATATATAAATAAACACTGTCACTTGATTAAAATGATCGGACTTTTAGCGGGAAGTTGCGAAAGGGATCCCTTTCGTTGACATAATGTATTTATTCCTAAAATGTTTTAGCACAATGAATTTGGCATACTTTTTTTTGGCATAATATTACTTGGGCATAATTGATTTTTAGCAGTATATGTACTGTTGCATAATTATATTTAGGTCTAATATATTTATACATAATTATAATTTCCACAATGTTTTTAGGCATAGTGTAAAGTTAAACAAAGGAAAGTTAGAAAAGACTTGCTACCAGAAAAGTAGGTTAGGTTAGGTTATTATGCCTTTATAAAGTTATGCTTAAATATGATTATGCTGATTTTATTTATGATTAAGACAATTATGCTAAATTTGTTGTGGTTAAAAAAATTATGCGTAAATATCATTAGTTTAAATTACCATATGCCAACATATTTTATAGTTAATTTTTTTATGCAAATGGATAGTGAACCGTTGCGAAAAGCAGTATCGGCACTGTATCTTTAAAATTTATGTTTTTTTTGTATTTGTGAATATAATTGGTGGATTATTATTCGCGAAGTGTTCGAGAACAACTGTGAGTGTTGGAAAGCAAGTTTTGTAAGCTGTCTCTACTTACAAAATAAGATTGATTGACATGGTCACTGTATAACCATAATCTAACTTACATGCTGTCATACGAGGGCGACACTGAAAGTCTTTAGAACTGACCACTTGTAAACTAAAACACAGTATAATAAAAAAATAAGTTTAAATTTTGAAAATGGAACTCTTAGCCAATATTATTGAGTACTTATTTTATTAATTTGTCATTTGTTTTACGATTTGGCGGCAAATTGAAAATTGTCTGTGTCACGTCAGCATGAATTTAACGCGAGAAAATTTTCGTGCAATGATTTTTTATGACTTTCGTTGTCATTTAAGTCAAGAAAGTTATGATAGACTTCGATTGGCCTTTCACGATGAAGCCCCATCTCGTGCCACTGCTTACAACTGGTTTAATGAGTTCAAACGTGTTCGCACTAATCTCACCGATGATCTACGTGAGGGACGGCCTTCTACGGCGACGACTGAAGATAACATCAGTGGTTTGCGGCGTATGATAGAGACTGACAAAAGAGTGGCCTATCAGCAGATTCGGGCAAGTTTAGGCATCGGTATGAGCCAAGTGCACAAAATCCTGCATGAACATTTAGCGGTCAGGAAGCTTTGTGCCCGGTGGATACCTCACGATTTGACCGAGGCCCAAAAAATCCGTCGTGTTGATTGGTGCCGTGAAATGGTTCAAAGATTTAACGGAGGTGACTCAAATGTTGTGTTTGACATACTTACGGGTGACGAAAGCTGGATTTACTGTTATGATCCCGAAACCAAAAGACAGTCTGCTCAGTGGGTGTTTCCTTCCGAGAAGTTGCCAACTAAAGTGAAGAGAGGTCGAAGTGTGAGAAAAAAGATGGTGGCCTCGTTCTTCGGAAGGACCGAACATTATGCGACAATTGTTTTAGAGGATCGAAAAACAGTTACTGCAGAGTGGTATACTAACAATTGTTAGCCACTTGTCCTGGGAAAAGTTTGGGAGAAACGACCACGCAGTAGGATCCTCCTTCACCACGACAACGCCTCGTCGCACACCGCCAGGCGAACGATCGACTATTTGGCGACATCAAACGTGGAATTACTAGATCACCCGCCATATAGCCCCGACCTCGCACCTTGCGATTTTTATTTATTCCCGAAAATAAAAGAAAAACTTCGAGGAAAACGTTTTATGAACGCCGAGGAAGCAGTGGCTGCGTTTCAAAACGCCGTCGAAGAGACCCCTAAAGACGAGTGGGCAAAGTGCTTTTCTCAGTGGTTCCATCGGATGAAGAGATGTATTGACGTGAAAGGACACTGTTTTGAAAAGATGTAATAAAAGGAATAACTTGCTAGTGTGCTCAGTTTTTGATTTTCTAAGAACTTTCAGTTTGACCCTCGTAAAGTCGTCTTTTGACACTCGGTCGCTTCTGTCATAAGGCCTATCGCTCGCTCGCTCACTGTTATAGTCACTATACGTAGGTCACACTAAAAGTTTAAACTTAAAAAAACAACATGTTATAACCAAAATATTATGTTTATTGCTTTTTAAAATACATCCTTTACATTTTTTCATGCGATCGAACCATTTTTTAAAACAGAAGGACCACATATCTGAAGGCATGTTTTCTACGTCCTGATTGAACGCTATCACTGCCTCTTCGGAGTTGATTAAAGTGAAACCTCTCATCAAATCTTTGATTTTGGGGAAAATACAGAAATCACAGGGTGCTAGGTCGGGGCTATGTGCAGGATGGATGACGAGTTAAAAATGACTTTGTTTTATTGTTGGCAGTGTGTGAAGAAGCGTTGTCATCATGTAGGGGAACACGCACACTTTTTGGTCGTCTTTCGCGAACTTTTTTAAAACCCTGGGTAAACAAATGCTAAAATACCACTCGGCATTAACACTCTTTTGATCTTCAAGTGGAATTGTGCAGATGGGACCCATAACTGAGGAACTCAGTTACGGGTCTTAAACGTTTCTCGCCTACCTCACTTTTGTTGGCCTGTTCTCATTTTCAAACCATTCACAAGATTACTGTTTTTTTTCGGGTTCAAAACAATAAATCCACGTTTCGTCTGTCTGTCATAAACAGCATTAGAATACCCGTGGTCGTACTTCAGTAGCATCTGTGAGCACCATTCCACGCGAGCCCGCTTCTGCTCCGCTGTCAGTTCATGAGGGACATCGACCGAGGGATCCAACGACGACAAAGTTTAATTCTTCGTTTAAATTTTCTGAATTTGGCTCATACCAATCTCCAATAGTCTTCGAATTGTCTCATAGGTAATCCGCAGGTTTTATTCAATTAGCCGCTTATCAGTAGCCACATTATTTTCGTTGACGGCAGTCGAAGGCCGCCCTTCACGAAATTCGTCATGTAAAGAAACCCTACATCTCTCAAATTCAGCAAACCATCGCTTCACGGTGCTTAAACAAGGTGCTTCTCTCTCCTAAAAGCATTTTAAAGACGAGCGGCAGTCTTGCGGAGATAGAGAACTTTTAAATCATAAAAAAACATCGCTCTAAAATCTTTTCGAAAGATTCTTTCGAAGACAAGATTCTTTAGATATCTTACAGATATTTGTGGCAATTGAATCAATTATCAAACAATGCATTTTTTTAATCGTTATTATGCTATACGTTGGTTTTTAAATTGGCTTAGTTATAAAATTATTAGATTTTTTTTTAAAGTTTTGGTGTAATAGAATTTTAATTAGTTTGTCAAATGAGTGATTTTAAAAATGACTGGTTTGTCAAGGTATAACGTTGTCAAGCAAAAGTTTGTCTAACGTTTTTTGTAAAATGATTGTTTAACATAGGTACGTTTTTTTATCTTATGATAGGATACCGAAATTCTTATATACACTTTTGATACCATATACCCATCAAACTAAAGCCATTAGCCTTATGATCCAAATTTCATTTTATTGAAAGGTAGCAGTTTTTATAAAATATTGAAAGTCAGAAACTCGCATGCTCTGGCTCTATGAGACAGTGTTATTTCTCTTGATATTTTTTTTATATGAGCAGCAAGCAACAAAGAGTATTTTTTTCAAAACACTATAATAAATTATTACACCGTACCTATGGTTGGAAATAGGTTTTTATTTTTTTAAAGTAATTTTGATTTCATCTTATCAGATATTGCAAGCTATGGGCAAGTCATATCACCCGGGATGCTTCCGGTGCTGTGTGTGCAACGAATGCCTGGACGGAGTGCCGTTCACAGTGGACATGGACAACAAGATCTATTGTGTCAATGACTACCATCGCATGTTCGCACCCAAGTGTGCCAGCTGTGGAAAAGGTATTATTATATATATTTGCAATTAAAAAAAAATTAAAAAATGTGGCTATATGCTCTATAGAATAGCTAGAATTTATTCCTATAATTTTTATTGAAAAATTGCAGAAGACTGATCTATTTTTGCAAAAAAGTAAAATCACAATGTAAAAGTAATTAAACATTTAACAACAATGCTAATGATTACCGTGAAGCTTGATTAGAAGCTCGATAGCCAAGCGCGGCGCGCATACCACTAACAATAGGCTACTTGACTGTGTTCACATTTTGACAAAATTTTTATACGGAACAATACATACACTAAAAAGTAACCGATTCCGAAGACAACAACAAAATTTGTAATAAATTAAAGCAGTAATTAGCATTTAAAGTTTTCTAATGAAGAAAAGTGGGAGCGTGGTGGTCTTGCTATCTCTTTAAGTGCGTTCTTTTCTTGTTTCTTGACAGTTTTCCCTTCCACAGAATTTCAAAGGCTTATTTTATTTAATATTGAACGAATACAAAAAATTCTTTCTATTTTCGAATTAACGGACTCAAATTTGTGATATGAAATATAAAAAAAAATGGGTCAGTAGCCTATTACATGCGTCAAACGATGGCGAAACGCAGCTTATATTGTAAGTATTGACTCCCATTGGTGTCATATCGATGTCTATATCGAGCTCCGCCATGCTTCGAAAGTCACGTTAAGCCGTTGATCCCACTTGTTCTCGATAGATTGTAGTCGACGCTGAAAATTCTGATAGTGTTGGCCTCTAACACACCTCGGGTTATATTTTCGTTGGTCTGGTTTTCTTGTACAAAGGGTTTAATTACGGAGGTAGTTTTGTTTACATTGTAATAATCTGTACCGTAATGTACCTGTAATGTAGGTCATGATTATCACCATGAATAAATAACACCATAACCTAGTCGTAAGCTGGGAATAGGATACTCACAAATTTGATACAACTTTTTTTTGGCTAAAACTAACGTAACAGCGGTATGGTCATCATTACATCAAAATGGTATTATTATTTTTACAGGTATCACGCCTGTGGAAGGCACTGACGAGACTGTGAGAGTGGTGTCTATGGACCGAGACTTCCATGTCGACTGCTACATGTGTTGTGTCTGTGGCATGCAGCTGACAGACGAACCTGACAAGCGGTGTTATCCTTTAGCAGGTAATTTATTTTTAGTCTCTTCATTACTAACCAATTGATATATTGTAAATATTCAAATTTGTAGTCTCTAATTGAAGAACTGCATTTAAATTTGCATGCTAAAAATGTCTTAAAAGTTTTGTTCATTTATATTATACCATCTATTGTACAATCCGCGCCAAAAAACTTTGCGTCTCTGAACTTAGCCAATAGCTATGCTTGCGCAGGTACAGACAAGCGACTATTTCGCCCGTTTTATCTAGCTAGTTCCTCTCGCTTTGGGCCTGCAATCTGTTGATAAGTGAAAATGTTCACTGTGGCGCTACTCGCAGCCAACTTCAGAGAGGCAAAGTTATTTGACGCGTATTGCACCTACATATTATTATTAAGGTTTTTATTCAAAACACATAATCACTTCTGCACCACCGATTGGTTGACTGGTAGAAAAAGCCTACGGCTTTAAGTTCGCCATTTACATGTCATGTAATAAAGTTAAATAAATAAATAATCAACACCTTATTTTTAACAAAAAAAAAAAATTTCGTCATATTCGTCGTTTTTTTGCGTCAAAACTATATTCATACCAAATTTCATTAAATTCTGTTCAGCGGCCGTTTGGCCGTGAAAGCGTAACAGACAGACAGATTTTCGCACTTATAATAAATATTATATACTAGCTGTTTCCCGCAGCTCCGGCATGCGTCAAAAAGTAGTTCATACCAAATTTCATTAATAAAGCGGTTTGTCTGTAGCGTAACAGACAGACTTTCTCGCTTATTATATTAGTATGGATAAATTATTTTGGATTCCGAATATCGCGGCGTACATTTACGAGTGTGTGTTGGTCGCAGGCCGGCTGATGTGCCGCGCATGCCACTTGGCCACCATCGGCGCGGCGGGCCCCGGCCAGCCGCCCGCGCCGCAGCTGTCGCCCGCCTCTTACCAATACATGGGTTGATTCGTATACCGTAGCTACCACTCCACTGCAGCGTCTGCAGCCCGTGTATACCATAGCTCGATACGAGTCAAACATTTGACATCTCTCTAGCTCGAAAAGTTTGAGATGTTCACTGTGTAATAATAAAATAATGTGTTTTTCTCTATGTCTAGTTACTTCCAAAATTCGAACATAAAATGGGTTACTGAAATATTTCGATAACAACTTTTCGACAAATTTTATAATAACAGATAGTAAATAATAATATGCTACCAAAGTTTCGAATATATTTTGGCAACTATTTTATTTCAAATTGCATTTTTAGTTTAAAATTTTACATTATTATATATACATTAGTAATGTTATTGTCTTTCAATATTTAATCAACCATGACAAACATAATTTGTTAATGTCTTGATAGTTTCTCTTACCTTCAAAACTTTTCTTGCTGCCATAGGAGAAAAGTGACTTTCCTATTGTGTAAAAGATTACACAATAGGAAAGCCTGTGTCTTATGTAAATCATACTCCTCCGACAAGAGCCCCTCTTGAGTGTCGTACTCAAGAACTCTTGGGTGTCGTAATTCATGGTGATAGTAATGTAAATCATTTACTTCGCTCAATAGTCTAAATAGAGATCACTCGCTACGCTTGTGATTCTATTTTAGACTACTTCCCTTGTTTATGAGTCCAAGTCACTGCACGGCACTGGCAGCAAAAAGTATGCTCTTGGAACTTGCAAAAACAAATGACTATTATTTCCTATTTTTTCATAATAGGTAGAAATTAGCAAAAGCATGTATTGTTTTTATACAAAAATATTATACACATCATCAAATTAGGCATAAAATTTGCAATTTTATGCATTTCTAGAAGGTACATACATTTCATTTATGTAGTAAAATACATGATGTATAAAAATCAATTCAAAATTATGAAAAATTTGTAGAAATGAAAGATATGGGCAGTAATTTTTTCCTCATCTTTTCAGAAAGCAATAAGGCAACTAATTAATTTGTCGTTTCGTCCATATTCGTATATTCATGTGTTGTCTTGTCATGTACTTGAGATAACGCTAGACAACATTGATTGATGGGGTTCTGTGATCCCAATTCGACAAGGTTTATCAATTTAAGATGCAAATGGTTTATACGAGGGTATGGATCAATCGAAATAAATAGAACAAATTTAAGCTAAGTATGAATATGCATAATGTAACTACTATATAAAAATGAATAGTTTGTATGTCATAAGAATAGTACATTAGATAACTCATGAAGAATATGTGCATGCAAATGTAAATGTGATGTGAACACCAAGCTCATATTGCGGTAATGGTAAATATATATAGGAGTAATTTGCCTAGGAATTTGTTCTAGAAATTTAAGAAGCTAAATATATGAGATTCATTGTGGTCTTAGTTTATTGCGTTAAGCATTTATTAATAATAGCGTTTAATAATTTAGGTAGTTACTGCTATGACCGTTACATAGATGTTATCATAAAATAGGTAAACTCGATATGTTATAGTTGATTATGTGATTATAAATTACAGAAAGTTAAGACGCTGAGGCCAGCATTGTTACTTCCCTGAAATGTTATGTGATATTTTGTAGATTTATTGATATAATTTTGAACAAATTTTGCTTTTTATGGAATTGAAAGTAGTGTAACTTTCGTTCGTAACATTGATCTGCCTAAATGATAGCGTGGCGTCAGCTGCATTATTATTAAATTTTGCTGTGTCCATTTAGTTTAGGGGATATCATATTAGCGGTATACAAATTAGTGGCGCAATAAGTCAGCTGTGATTTTTTAACATTAGCTGTTGTCGTGGTTTCTTTCCTATTTCAATTCAATTTATACAATACAATAGGTAATGTTATAATATCTTAATGTGCGAAGGCGGACTTATTGTTAAGCAATCTCTTCCAGTAAACCTTTAGGTAGTAAAAAAGAAACAGGAGCCCTATTTTTGTAATGTATGACATGTATGTCGAACAAAAATCCTTCGATATCGAACAAAAATCCTTCGATAACGAACAAAAATCATTCGATAACGAACAAAAATCATTTGATAACGAACAAAAATCATTCGTTTTCTACTAAAAATTTGTCAACTCACCCATTTTGCGTTATTCACACTTTTCAAACATAGCACTTCAGCCATCAAGATACATGTACTTCAGTACATAAAATGTACAAAATAGTCTCATTTGTAATTTTTATTTGTTTACAAAGGTATTATGTCATCTTTAAACTATATCAAACATTCTTAAAACAGCCACGTTCATTAATATTATAAACAAGCAGTCACTAATATGGTATTGTTCTCATTTGATTAATGTACAAAATGATAAGACAAATTGTTTGAATTTGTGGGTAGTCCAATATAATGGTTAGGAGTTTAGCTTTTGTATGCATTTACTATTTAATTAAACTCTGCATATGACAGCACAGTTGGTGCCAGGCCATGTGCAAGCAGTTTTATTTATTCTGTAGTCACAAATATTTAAAATAATGGCGCAACATGAAACATTCCAGTTATGTGCTGTCCTGTTGTGTACTTAATATAATTAAGATCAGGTTGTTTTTATATTTGTACATTTTGATGATGGAATTGTGATTATTTTAATGCTTTAAACAGCATTATAACATCTAAAGATAATTTGCTAAGATATGTACCTACTTTTATTAAAAAACTTTAAACAATAAAATATCTGAAATAAAATATAGCATTTTCTTATCTGTAGAATTTTATCTTATCCATCAAAGCGTGTTTCCCACTTATATTATCAAGTTATGATCCAGAACATTGGAGTTTTGACTTACCTCCCATCACTTTTATACAAGGAAACCTGTACCTCAAGTTTTTATATGCATCCAATCTACACTTGTCTCATCATGGGACTAGTAGAACAGACTTAGGTTTTACGGCAAAAATAACAGGAGCATTCGGGCGATAATATTTTATATAATTAAGATATGGCTAGCTTGATAATCACTAGATGAGCATCAGATTCATGGAGCATAGTTGCACAAGATGTATTATGCTGTGTACAAAACAAAGGAGCTCCTGTTGGTTGCCCCTGTGCCAGAACACCTGCACTTGGGGTGACTTGATGGCAACCATACTTGAGGCTTAGAAAGTAGCAGAACACTAGGAAGGTTATCATTGGAATGGCATTGACACTCCAAGAAGACTCACAAATACTTGTATGAATTTGTGTGCCATTCAGCTATGTATAATATTTTAAGGATGGAAGTTTAAATCAAATAACCATGTAACAGTTAGAATTCATACATTAAATATATTATTAATTCATTTCACAGTTTTTATGGTTTTGATGTACATCCTTACAGATAGTTATGATATAGTCACTTGGTTATACCACATTATTTTATAGCAAAAATACATCTGGTTATTTTTATAGATGCATTTACATCTTTTTCACCTTGTTTTTTAAACTGCGCATTTCTGATTTATACCTTCTCATTTCATCCATTACTTGTGTGCGTTTTTCCGTCATTTGGCTTTTGTAGTGTTCCTTGCTTTCATTGAACCTGTCCTGAAGATTGTCCTTCTTTTCTTGCAACATTTCTTTGATGCGCACAGTCGAAGGTACTGGTTTAATCCAACCAATTGCTGTTAATTTTTTAATTGCAACAGTTGTTCCACCTGGCAAATAATAAAAGGGTCAAATTTGTCTGTATTAACTAAAATATCATACAACAAGATTTTATCTGAATGAGAAACCAGGTGAAATGGATAATCCAAGAAGAGGCCTATACCCAACTATGGGTGACACCGGGCTGAAGAAGAATAAAAAGAGGCAAAGGTAAAAATAAATTATTAAACAACAGTGGAGTTTTTTAAACTTTAAATTGACTTTTTAATAGCATTGATATTATATTAGAGATATGCCAATCATGATTTTATCACTGTTTTAGAGATTCCCGAAAAAGAGTTCTTAACAGCTGATTAGTCATGATAATTTATATCTTTAATTAAAAAATGTAAGTTATAAAAATTAAAAGATCACTTTGATTATGTTCAAGTTTAGCATTTTTTGATATATGTTTATTTTACTGTAAATCTTTCTTTAATATTACTTTGCTAGTTAATAAAAAACCTACTCTTTTAAATAAGAAATATTGTTTTTGTAATAAAAAAAATATTTGTCAAAGGTATATTTACTTGTTTTCTTCACAAGGAAGTTTAGAAACTTATTACCATAACTAGGAAAGATTGCTTTACATTTCGTGTGATTTACCCTAAATACATATTAAGAAATACAAACAAGAGCAACCAGATAGTCTGTGATTTTTGCCAATTAGTTGCAGTTGTAGACAACAATAGTGGCCGGATTGTTAGCTTTACCAACTAGTCGGAAATCTCTAATTAACATTAAAGCTAGTAAGTATGAATAAACAAAATCATTGTATTTACCAACAGTCGCAGCATATCGAAGAGGCGTAGCAATCTTGTAGAGAGCAAAAGCGAGAGCTACATATCCAGCACTAGAATCTCTAAGTGGTGTCATTAATGTCTCGCTTACCCCCATCCACTCTAACATTGCAAGGACATCTACTCCACTAAAACAAAAAAAACAAAAATTTATTAATAAAATCTTTTAACTATTTTCTATACAGCATGTTGCACAAGCTTAAATCATTTAGTTACCTTCTTACTGCGTAGTAGAATCCGCCAAACCAAATGGCTGACGTCGCCATGTGTACAGGTACTAAGACATACCAATAATCTCTGTACATTTGCTTAAAACGTTGAAAAAGATTAAGTTTCGGGGCTACATCTCGTTTCGTATTAAGTTTCGAAGCTTCATTTCCCTTTTGTTTGTTGTCATCTTTGATATCTGAAGAATACTGTCTGACCAGTCCCAACACCGGATAACTAGGCCTTACATTAAATGAAGGTCTACAGAGATCAATTTGATTATTTTGATAACAAATTCCACTGGCTAGAACCCTCACGGGGCAATTTTCTCCAAGATAACATCTTACCGGTTTGGTTACAATTTGTAAGAAATGTTTCCTATAGTAGGGTCTAAGAAATAAGGCCATGACATATAACTGAAATAATGTAAAATTATAAACTATAAATTAAGCATTTTTCGGTAGTTAATGAAATTTATTTTCTATTTTATATGGAATGAAAAATTTTATTTTTGTGTGCAGTGCAGTTTTGACTTTTTTTTTTTTTTTCTATCTAGGTTTGTCCAGACATCTGTCAAATTACATATGTTTTTTTTGTCGCACACTGAACAGGCTAAAGTCGGAGACCATACTGCCTATTTTTTTATAAGGTGTTTTACCGCTATGGATACAAGCCATTCTTTTTTTAATTTTAGAAGTCAAGACTTATAATAATATCTAGTCGAATCAAGTCTAGTCAAAAGAATCAGGAAGAAAAACTGTACTTGCAATCAAACACTGTATCACTCACGCTACTATTATATTATGCACAAATACTCAAAAACACTGACATTAACTAAGATGACTACATTAACTAAGATTAGTTTAGTCCATTTCTGTCTTATCTATATTTTACGTGAAAGATCGAGACGGAACATATTTAACTTGGAGTTATCGAACGTTCGTTAATTTCTATGAATAACTTAGAAAATAAATGCAGCGCCGATACTGCTTTTCTCAGCTTCCCGCCAAAACTCCCGCCAGTCCCACCTAAATTATGCAGTATAGACCCGGAACTTTTATTCTAGTTCCATGCATGAGTAGGTAGTGTAGGTAACTAGTGTGATGGTCAAACAAAAACCGGTCAAGTGCGAGTCACACTCGCGCACGATGGATTCCGTACCATTATCTATAAAAACCGCAAAAAAATCACGTTTGTTGTATGAGAGCTCCCCTTAATTTATTTTATTATAGTTTGTAGTATTTGTTGTTATAGCGGCAAGAGAAATACATTATCTGTGAAAATTTCAACAATCTAACTACCATGGTTCATAAGATACAGGACTGGTATTTTTTAAAAGTATAAGTAACGCAAATTCGGTGAATCGATTGATTTTCGTTCGATATAGCCGGATCTACTCCATAATAATAACTAGATATGGCGGTACGGTACTGGTTATCACTACAATCCATCCATACTTCCATATCCACACCTCCATACTAATCTATATATATACTAATCTATATATATACAAGGGTGACTGATTCATCAACGCCCAGCCTAAACCATAAAAGCGTACGTGAAATTTGAACAAAAGTTTATTAAGTTATTATTAAGTTTAAATGGTATTTTTATGTTTACAAGTACAGCAGAGCTTGTGGAGGAAAAGTTCTACAATTTGTATAACCGAATTTAAATTTATTTTATAGAACAATAAATAATACAATCTTACAGTCAGTTAATATTTTTTAAGACAGCTGTTTTTTTTCATATAAACAAACAAACACCATGGCAAACTGTTATAGGTACCTACTGAAAAGTAGTTTTTGAATGTTCTAAAGAGTTTTTACTCAACAAAGTTTAATATTATTACATAGTACTCAGATGAAAGGTTTTTTTCAAAATTCACCCCTTAAGGGGGTCAAACGGGGGTGCAAAGTATATATAGAAAGAGGAGATTAATAAGTCCGATTCATTTGAAACTTCACAAGGTTATTGCTTTTGATAAATGATTAAACACGTGTTTCAGGATTTTTCCGAATTCATCCCTTAAAGGGGAGAAGGGGGGCAAACGCTGAAAATGAAAAAAACTAAACGATCAATGATCTGTCAATGAAAAGTGTGAAGAATTGATTTTCCAAAATTCACCCCCAAAGGGGGTAAAACGGGGGTTCAAAGTATGTATGGGAGACGGAGATTAGTAAGGCCGTTTCATTCTAAACTTCACACGATTATTTCTTTTGATAAATGATTATATACGTGTTTTAGGGGTAAAAGGGGGCACAAACGCCGAAATGCAAAACCTAAACGATCACTGATCTGTCAATGAATTTTGGCGTGTGGGGTTTTAATCAAGGGGCGCACTAAGAATGGATCTACCAAAATACACCCCCGAAGGGCGTCAAATGATAGTCCAGAGTATGTATCCCCATACATACTTTGGATTTTCATTTGACCCCCTGACCTGACCCCAAGGAGATTAGGTTGGTCAGTTTCATTCGAAACTCTACAAGATTATTTCTTTAGATATATAAACCTGTTTCAGGGTTTTTCAGAATTCACTCTCTAAAGAGGGGAAAAGGGGGATATGGAGACTATGGTCCGAAATAGCAAAACTTAACGATTACTGATATCTCAATGACTTTAGTCATGTGGGTTCTTTTGAGATAAAGGGGTTCACTAAGCAAATTTTTTTTCTTAATGATCATCTTAATATGGCTATATCTTGACCTTTTTTTAATTTAACTCTTGAAAGAGACAAATGGGACAAAGTCTGACAAAATAAAAACTATAATATTGTAGCAAATATTTTTCCAAATTCACTTGCTGAGAGGGTGAAATAGGGTCCAAAGTTGTATGGGGCAATATGACCATTTTATTCAAACTTCACAAAATTATTTCTAATGATGATTGAGTATTTTATGATATTTTTTATTAACTTCTAAAAAGGGGAAAAAGTTGTGTATCATTGATTGTGTTTATTTTAGCAAGGGGACTCCTTTTGTAATCAGGGAGTGCACTAAGCAAAGAGTTTTGTTTGGTCAAAACGCACCACCTAAGGGGTTGTAATAGTGTCCGAAGTAGGTAAGGGGGTAGTGAGATTAGTTAGACCGTTTTATTCGAAACTTCATAATCATAATTGTGGGTTTCTTTTGTAATCATGGGGTGCACTATGGAAGATTTTTTCAAAATTTACCTTTTAAAGGAAACTGATGATCAAAATATGTATGGGGGAAGGAGATTAGTTAGTCCGTTGCAGTCGAAACTTCACAAGATTATTTGTTACCTGTTTTCAGGTTTTTTAAATTCAGCCCCTGGATGGGGGCATGGGCATGGGTGTTATTTCTATGGTTTATCGGACTGACTACGAAAATAACAACCATTTTAAAATCTGATATACCTACTATCAATCCCTATTGGGACCCGATGGTGTAGCTGATGATGTGATGGGGTATGTGATCTTCTAAATACATGAAAAGAAGATCCTGAGAGACCTGTCATATATAATCTAAGTGATTCAAACCTAGTTGGAAATCCCTTTTGATCAGGCGGGCGAAGCCGCGGGCAACAGTTAGTCCATACTAATATTATAAATGCGGAAGTCTGTCTGTCTGTTACGCTTTCACGGCCAAATAGCTGAACGGATTTTGATGAAATTTGGTATGAATATAGTTGAAGACCCGGGGTCAAACATAGGCTACTTTTTGACGCAGGTGGAGCTGCGGGAAACAGCTAGTATTATAAATACGAAAGTCTGTCTGTCTGTCTGTTACGCTTTCACGGCCAAACAGGGTGGATTCAAAAACATTGGCATAATTTCCATGAAAGTCATGAATATGAGCAACTTTTTGTATAGGATCGACTTAATCCGACTGAAAAAATATCAGCAGTTCCATACTAAGTATTTGACAATACTTTCTAGCCCAAAATGTATGGAAAATCTGTTTTTTTTGCAGGCCGGCTGGGACTGACAACGGGAGCACTCAGGAGTGCTAATTTTGAAGTGTGACTCATGCAAAATAGGCGAATTTTTGTCCGATAATTAATGATTTTCGTTCGATATCGGAGGATTTTTGTTCGTTATCCAACGATTTTCATCCGACAAATATGTCATACATTTTAAAAATAGCTGCCGGTGACAGACAGACAGCGAAGTCTAAGTAATGGGGTCGTTTTACCAGTTGGAACTCTAAAACCACAATGCTTGGAGTTACCATGGTAATTTTAATGAAATTTCCGCCTGCTAAAAAGTTCCTATCGGAAAAGATGTAGAGAAACAAAGGGACTCTTTTCGAATAGAAGGGATAAAAAGGTGTCACTCTTTAGGTTTCGGTTTCGATGTTTTTTTTCATAATAGTTATGCGCAAGAAGTAAAAAAAAACAAAGTTTAATGTCTAAAGGTACTTTATTTATTTTTGCCTTTAATAATTTTACATCAAATTTTTATACAATTTAGTAGGCAGCAAGCTAACTTCCTATTTAAAAATAAAACACAACTGACGACAATTCAAATAAACTACTTTTTTGTACAAAATACATTTAAATTACGTATATTTTAATTTTGCCCAGGCATTTTTAAATCGCATTTTAAACCCCATGAACCCCATTAACATTTGATATTACACTCGATTAGATTAATGATTATTTATTCGATCTGTCGTTAATTGCGTATTTACATAATCCGCCATTAAATTTTTATGATGACGTCACATTTAATGTTACCGGAATAATAAAAGAAATGACGCCTAACATGTCTTTAACTGTTAGGCTGTTCAAGACTTAGGTAGAGTATAGAACCTCACAAACCATAATACATTAGATATAGAATTCTGAAAACATAACATTCTCTTTTTATTAAGTCGACAAAGGCATACTTACCGCACAAATGATGGTACCTAAGTGCTCACCGTAGTCTATGGACACCAGATATGTATTATATACTATCTTTAAAAATAAGATATGTACGTACATAAGCTTAATCAACCTATTGTAACGACACCTACGATTACGACACATACACAAAAACATTAACTGTAAGTTACTGTCACACATTTATATTAAAAATAAATATTTACTTAAAATTATACTTAAATTACATTGAACAGGCGTAATCAGCTATATTTTTTTCCTTCGCTGTAGATACTAGACTTTAATACTTTTTTTTATTGAAAAATGATATGAACTAATACGAGTAATATATGCCTGTTAGAACTGTTGTATCTTGGTAACCGTTTTGTTATGCCTCTCTACGTGGATAACTTATTATTGTCTCGTTGAGTGTTAACGAAAGCACGGTACCTAATGGCGTAAGTTATTGCGTACCTACTCTATTAGGCCGGGTTAGATTCAATTTTGAGCAACAACATTTAAGTATTTTATATGACTACTAATATTGTTAAGTACATTGGTAATAACAACTATATCTAAGTACTAAATAAATAAATATATTTTTTTAATATACATATCACAGTTTCATTATACTTCATCCTACTTATGATCTACTACTATTTTAATCGCAACCATCGCAAACTAAAAGTTAGATTCGAAACTTTTGCAGTGACATTGAAATTAATTACTTGTAAAATAAAACGTACAGGTATGTATGTATGTACTTCAAAAGGGAATTCTCCCTCTGGTTTAGAACTTCGTTCTTGTGTCATATGAATGCGGCCATGGAAGTAATAAGTACCTACCGAAGGCACCATTCACACCCAACTTCATTGAAATAAAATTGATATGATGTTCTAAATATATTCTTCTATTGTATTCGTCGTTTTGTAAGAAATAACGATAATCATCGTCAACGTCAGTCTCTACATTTTCTCTTATTTTTTTAGAGATTATACAGGTGACTTTGTATTTGAACTAAACCTGACCTAAATTTCAATAAAAAATAAGTGAAAACCAAAAAAATACTTAAATTTCGGCCACCCATTCAAAATCTTGTTACATATTTGTATGGGAGGGGAGGTCGAAAATACAGTCTGTAAAAGGAAATGTATGGTTATTTTCAGTAGGTATATGTCGAGCGATCACAATACTTATGAAATCACGGACGGTCGAAGACCTCTCTAGTAACAATAGTTCGTCTTTTGATTAACATATTATATTTTGATTACAAAAATAAAGTTTTATCAAAGCATTTTAAATATTTACATAGATTTTAACCGCTTCTAAGGAAATATTCAGTCAAATTACATCAACATTAGAGTTTCTATCCAAGTTTAGATTATGTGTTAGATATGTAATAAAAGTTTTCTTACATACTGCTACATTTCTATTTGATTTTTAAATTTACTACTCGCCCTAGGAGCAGTAACAATATAATTTGAGTTGGTAATTATCTACACAATAGCTTTGATCACCGTAAAGGTTGAGGCGACTGACAGTACCAGCTAATACCCAGTTGTCAGAGTCTCGACGAAGAGTAGCTTCAAACACCGCGTCACCCGGAGTCGTCCGTATTACTACCAATATCTCTCTCCATCCATCTTCGTCTTTTTGAATAGTACCTACTAACATTTCAGAGGCATCTATAATTTCGGCGAGAACTAAACGAAAACATTGTGGGTGATCTTGTATCATAACGTTAAGGTACCTTACCAAACTCATAGCGACTTCTTGAACTTCAGGACTGTCAGTTGTTAGTTTAGTGTTTTTGTGGCAAGTACACCAATGATCATCAATATCTGCCATTTTGCAGGTTCTGTTACTTGGTAAAGGTAAAAACAAACTGATACTTCTATCATTCGCGTAATCGGTCTTACTTTTTGATTTAATTTGATCGTCTCTTAAGCCATCGAGATTTAACAAGTCGTAAAGCGTTGCGTGTATATCGAAGGGGGTTGAGAGACGGCGACTATTTGTTTTTAAATTGCTGTAAGCGAGACTAAAGTTTTGCTTAAATATTGGTGGTACTAATATGTGAACGAAAGGCAGACGTTCCTCCAAACGACCTTGTTTCGTGCCCCTAATATCTCCCCATCGCATACCATGATCGCTTAATAATATTAATACTGTTTCATTTAAGTAATAAGTTTCATCTAGTCGTTTCAATAAAGCTTCATAATTCCTATCCATTAACATAGGATAGTTCAAGAAATCATGGCTTAGAGTTACTTCCCAAAAAAATCCAAACAGTCTTGAGGATTTCAATGTCGTCGTTAAGAAATCTATATATTCCAGGAGAACTTCATAGAAAAGTTTATTGCCCATGCAAACGACTGTATTGTAATCTTTAGTATTTCCAACACGGCTTTCGGCTTCACGAATAAATGTTCGTATATAGTAATCTGTAGGAGTGTTTATAAAGCCGAACTTGCCGTAGTTAAAAGTTCCTAATTTACCGCTATCTTCACCGAGAGCAGTCAAGTAACCTGCTTCTCTGTACCACTCCCAAATAAAAGGGCAATTGTCGAATCTAGATCTAAAACTTGGCCAGCATGTTTTTTTCAACTCAGTTTCTTTTAATCCAAGTAACATTGGCGTTAAATTGGGAAATGTGTTGTCACCTACTTTATTATATCCAAGCAATTCTATGGCGCCTCTATTTTTCAGAAATGCAAGCGTTCTGGGCATGGTCCTGTGGAAATTTAACCTGGAAATTGCATCAATACCCATAACTATAACGTTCAGTGTTTTATAGTTTATGCTATAATTTTTTCGAGGTGTGTCATAACCTAAATTATCAATTTGTGGAGTTACTTCCTTTAATGGCGCGAAGAGAAAAAATTGTTCATAAATAATTTTGTTTTCGTTACCACACGAAACTCTAACAAATTCGTGCATAGCTTCAATATGTGAAAAGAAATTAATACATGGATTATATTGTATTCTGTCGTCTGCATCTTTGGCTGTTACATCAGCTACTGCCGTTGGTCTGTAAAACGATCTGTAGCAGCAAGAAAAATTTGAATCTATATCTATATCGTAGTGTTGCATATTGTCGATTTCTATCCATATATGGGTGTTGTTGTTATTGAGTAAGGGTATTTTAGATCTTGGGCAAATGACCTCATGCGGCCTTTTTATAAAGCGTTTAATACTTTCCTGATAAGGGCCCAATCCGGGAATAGTACAACCATCTGTTTTAATGGTGAAAGAGTCACTAGGCTCATTGACATTGTATTGATGCGTACCGTGTGTTGATGAGGGATTATGGAAGAAAAAGAGTGAACTGCTGCTGATAGACAAGATGAGGAAGCTGCCGCCGCACACGGTGGCCAATAGGAACAGGTACCTGATGCGGATCGGCACAGAGCGAGCTCTCCCTGCTGCGCTTTTGACCAGCTGACCCATGCTGCAAAACGAGTCAATGTGAGGGTACAAAATAAAAATAAAATGTAACTACAGGGCGATGCTGTTTAGATCAATAGTAAATACTAAGTATGTTACTTTTTATTGAGTAACTTCACATCGACATATTTATAAATCATCAAACTGGTCCTTAAGTATACCGTTCGAGTCTGTCAGCTATTATTAGGTTGGGGAAAAAGTCTTTTCGCATATAGTATCTATGAAATTGTAATAAATCTCTTTGGCTATACTATTTGTATCTGGCTGGTTTCGGTAACATTTAAAGTTTGAAATTTTAAAGAAGATAATTCCAAATTCAAATTAGGAAAATGTGTGATTTTCATTTGTTTTTCTTACTATCAAGATGAGTGAATCTAATGAAGAAATTCTATACATTTTAAAATTTCACTACGAAAAAGGTAAAAATGAACCGCAAGCCGCAAAAAAATTTTGCGATGTTTATAAACATAGTACAGCGTCTATGAGAGTAGCACAATTTTGGTTTAAGCGTTTTTTATCCGGAAAATTTGATGTCAAAGATGCACGTGGCTCTGGTCGCCCTATGACGGATAAAATAGATGCCATTTTTGAAAAAGTGGAGCAAGATCGGCATATCAGTAGTTACGACGTAGCTGAATAACTGGGAATTGACCACAAAACAGTTGTGGCGCATTTGAAAAAACTGGGTACACAAAAAGCTCGATATTTGGGTATCTCACGAGCTCACTGAAAGAAACCTAATGAACCGTGTACTCATTTGTGATTCTTTATTACGACGTAATGAAACCGAACCATTTTTGAAGAAGCTGATAACTGGTGATGACATTATTCATTTTGAGCTGTTACCACCAGGCAAGACCATCGATTCTGCGAACTACTGCGAACAACTGATGAGCTTAAAGCTTGAGCTCGAGAAAAATTGAAAGAAAGTGGCCGAAATTAATCAACAGAAAGGGTGTGATTTTTTTATCATGATAACGCTAGACCTCACACATCTTTAGCCACTCAGCAAAAATTAAGAGAGTTTGGCTGGGAGGTGTTTATGCATTCGCCGTATAGTTCTGACCTTGCACCTTCAGATTTCCACCTGTTTCGAAGAATAGAAGATTTCTTTGCCAAAACCACTTGTCGCGGTATTTTGATCAGAAGCCTCAAAATTTCTATAGCACTGGGATCATGCCCCTATCTACAAGATGACAAAAAGTAATCAAATAAAATGGCACCTACATACTTTAGTTAATTAGTTAAATGTAAATAAACTATATTAAAAATTGTTTTGAATTTTCTTAAAAAAAGCGAAGAAACTTTTTCCCCAACCTATTACAAATAAATGGTTTCAGGTAACCGATCAAATATTTTAGTCTACTTTTATTGCCAAAATAACGTAAGGTTAGTTTCCTATAACGAATATGTAGCTTTCATGAGCCATCTTTTTCTCAACTTATATTTGAACCAATCGTTTGTTTATCTGGCTATTCCTTTTTATATAGCTTTTTATAGAGCGCTGTATAGTTAACAATTTTTGTGTCAGATCTGTTCGAGATAGGAAAAACCTTGTTATCAGCTACAGCTTAATTTGCAAGTTACAACTTGCAAATTAAGATTCCTGTTATATAATAGTAAAAATAGAATAAAGTAGAATAAATAATGTAGCAGACAGTATGTTTTGTAATAAAACTACAGTTCATTATATTAATGTCGTTTACTACAATTGGAAAACGTATTAAAAATAACCTAGGTATAGATAAAATACTAACAATTATAAAATATCCAAACTGTTTAACTGGTATAATTACTATTAGAAAATCGTTTTCACAACCTTTTTAAAAGTCTATTTTTCAGCCAGTAAATATATTTGTTGTTATGTTGTTAATTTTTATTGCATGAACTTAAAAACAAACTCTGCGCACAATTGACTTGTACATTTTTAAAAACACATTTAAAGAGAAACACGAAATATTCTAAAATTGCATTGTGCATAATTGTACAAAATATCTAATAGGTATTTAGAATAAACCAGACTCTATAAGACTGATGAAACGAACTGGTAGGTATAAAATATTATAGTACTTATAAGTTTTAATAAAGCATTTTTCAAACAAATAAAAATGCATGCAAAATTGGAGACCTATGTTATAAACTCACCTATATTATGTAGTATGCATTTGTAAAATAAGCCTTTGAATACGGGAGAAGGTACAAGCTAAATTTAAAACTCATTCTTCGCACTTGTATACCCAGAACCAAATAAGCACAATTGTTATAAAACACGTTTTAAAAGAGATATGTTACGTTTACAGCGACATTGGCGCAATATGAATTTGTTACTCGAGGTGCCGGAGCTCCTCCGGTATTGGGAATCCCGTTGACCGAACATTATTTAGATAGTTATATAGTACTATATCTAAGTGCATTCTCTGTCTTTTATATCAACGTGCTGTGAACAGAGATAGCTCTATTTTATTCAAGTCGAATATGGCAGGAGTAGAGTTGAAAATAGTAGAGCAGTTTCGGATTCTGCACGCATGCGCAGTGAGACTATATAGGCTCTCTTCCCTACTCGATAATACTTATACTAAAGGCTACAGATAAAAAATACCATGTTACAATGGTTGTATCATAAGATCTAATCCTAATTTATATTTGCAAAAGAGTAAGTTTTCTCCTTAATTAACAATGTCTGTGTAAAAATAGTTTCACACTTAAATGATGAACAGATGACAGCAAAGTCCAAATCTAAGTAAAGGTCATTTCATTGGCTTTGAATGAGTTAGGACATCGATTTCAATTTTTCTTTCAACTTTTGATCATTCCATTATAAAATTATTGATACGTCAATTAAGTGAATTTTTCTAAAAGTCTGCAATAATAAGGATGCGTTTAATGGATTGCTTTAGGCGCGATACATATCGATGTGATTCGAATTGTTGCTCTACCTACAACTACACGAAATTGTACTTGAAATTGTAGGCACACCCTAGTGCGAGTCAGGTGACAGCTAAATTTCAAAGCTAAATTTCCGAGAAAAAATAATTTTCTTAACAATGACATGAACTACTTTTACCAAATAAAAATGATCAATAAATTGAATAGATGAGCTTATACGGGACATAATAATAATGGATCACAAAGGATTCGAAGGAAATAATGGTCTGATATGTGGAAAAAAGACAATGAGACGATTTACAAAATGTTTGTCTGTTTCGAATTCCACGTAACTATAATAAACCACAGCCCGGCTTGGGTACTGACATTATCAACTTGTGTGAAACGATAAACACATATCTCTACTATACACCTAAATATTTCTTTTTTTTTATGTAAGTATGAATTGTAATTTTATCATAAGTCGTTGGTTCATTCAGTACTTAACAACTTTATGGATTAAAAATATGTTAAGTATAAAACGTATAAAAACGAGAATAAATCCATACTAATATTATAAATGCGAAAGTCTGTCTGTCTGTCTGTTACGCTTTCACGGCCAAACCGCTTAACGGATTTTTAAGAATTTGGTATGAATATAGTTGAAGACCCGGGGTCAAACATAGGCTACTTTTTGACGCAGGCGGAGCTGCGGTAAAAAGCTAGTATAAAATAATTAAAAAAACATTTTTCTTATAAAAATAACTGACTACAAGTTTATGCACCTAGATAGAAGTCTCTGGCATGATGAGCTTAAAAATTTTGGGGAATTTACAAAAACAATATAATTTAACAAAAGGGCTATCCACACAATAGCTCAATGACTCGCGGTAGTCGATCCTGCTGATTCCGGATACCACTGACCATTTGGAATCAAAACGCACCGTTGCTTGGAATATGCCTGCAGGAGACGTTCGTACTCTGACTAAATACTCCATAAACCGGTTTTGTTTCAAATGCAAAGCAGAAAATTTTGAGATTTGCATTAATTCAGCCAATTTTACTCGTAGACACTGGGGATAAGATATTAATATTTTATTAATTTCCGGTGCGATAAGTTTTGCTACATAAGACGCTGTGATTCCCTTTATGTTGTACATTTTTTTACGTTCAAAGCATATGCAGTTGTCTCTGACGAGGCCAAGAGTGCCACAATTTCGCGTTCTAGGAATTGGCAAGAACAGGCTTATGCCTTGACCCGAAGATTGTACTTTCTCGCTTCTTACTAATAGTTCTTCATCTAGTATTCCATTTAAATCAACGAGGTCTGCAAGGGTGGCATGCACGTCAAATCCTGTTATTAGACGCTGGCTATTTAGAATTAAATTTCTATAAGCCACATTAAAATAATTGCGAAACTGTGGAGGCAAAACAATTTTGAATAAGGGTAGTCGTTCCTCCAAATAACCTTCTTTCGAAGATAAATATCTAGAACCGTGTTCACTCAAAAGTATCACTATAGTTCGATTTAAATACCCATTTTCAATTAAAGTTTGAAATAGATTAGCATAGTCGGCATCTGTAGCTATCGGATAGTTAACACCTTGGTTGCTCATTGACGATTGCCAAAAAATTCCAAACAACTTTGAATCATGCATAATGTCAAATAATTGTAAAATGTAGTCTATCAGTATCTTGTAAGTATACTGATCTCCTGTGCAATAATTTAAATTATTTTTCTCCTCTGATTCAGTGATTAAAGGTTTAAAATAGTAATCTGTGGGACTATCGGCAAAGTCGCAGAATGATATTCCAGTTGTTCTAGTATCCTCAATTAAAGCTGTGTAAAAACCATGTTCTTTAAACAGATCCCAAATAAATGTTCCACTGTTTACTTGTTTCCCGGCGAAAATTGGGATAAGGTTAGCATATTTTGTATTGGCATATTTATTATATCCAAGAAAATCTATAACATCTATATTTTTCAATACATCGTTTGTTTTTGTCATAGTCCTATGGAAATTCCGCTGGGATACTGAACTCATTCCTAAAATGACAACGTTGTATGGCCTTTGATTGTTGGCCCGTGTTTGGTCAAATACAGCTTCAGATGTACCGCTTATGGTTTGCGAAAAGGTATCAACAGATTTTGTGAAGGCAAAAACAAATATTTGATCATAAATAATACGTCTATCATAATAACAATAAACTCGGACAAATTCGTGGTTAGGTTTTATGGAATCATAGAATATGACACAGTCATGGTATCTAATTGTTTTATCAAAACCCTGATGTCTAAGGTCGACATTAGCAGATAATTGAAAAGATTTGTAACAACACCGGAAGTGCGAATTTTCGTTTGCATAATGATGAAGATTGCTTGTCACAACCCAAATATGAGTTCGGTTGCTACTCAGTAAACGTTTCTCACTATTTGGACATTTTTTCAATTCGTTAGGAAAATGAGTTAATTTTTTTGTATCTGAGAAATACAAGTTTGGTATGTAACAAGTGTCAGTAGATAAAGTGTGGTGAGGAAATGTGGTGTCGATAGTTGCATTTGTCTCCGAAAGTATGGTTTGAGATTTCCCAATTGCGGGGATCCTTGCGAAGATTATATTTAGACTGAAAAATCCCAGTAAAATATAGTTCCATTTTCCCCTTCTGGCACACATAAGTGCGTTTGTACGAGCACTTACTGAAAAAATTAAAATATCTGAACATTGATTGTTCCTTGACATATATCTAGTTACATGTTATTACGAGTATTACTAAATTTACAAACATATAATTGACATTTTAAATAAGCATGTTTGTGATACAGGTGACATTCTACTTACTGGGCAAAATTGAACAGCAAGTTTATACAATCCCATGAAACTGAAAAGAAACAAAAGACATTCAGAGAAAAGTTTCCATCTTCATTACAAATAGAACTATGAGCTGGTCAAGCAAGAAAATGTATTCAAAACAATGGATTTGGCGCAATGATCATACTTACGTGTTATTAAATTTTTGCGTTAACGTATCTGTTTGGATGAATTTTATTTTTAAACTGGGTAGGTTTGGTTTAATTAGTAGTCTCATTAAGTGTATGGAAATGAATGAATAAACACTTTATTGCACCATTTTCATTGATAGAAAACATTTTTAGTGGGAAGTGGAGTGTACATTTATTATTGTGGTATTTTTTAGTATTTTTATTGAAATATCTTATGTTTTTAATCATGTAATTGAAAAACATGTAAGTATCCAAAAATATTTTATAATATCTCATATTTACTTGATTTTTGCAACACTGAGGCGTATTAAGGGGAGATCGTTAAATAAGTATAATTTATTTATTAATTTTAAATCTCGAATTTCTGTATAGATAATATTTATTTATTTTGCAAACATAGATAAATACCAAGAATGCATAGGTATAATTTAAATTTACATCTAAAATGACTGAATTCTTTTCCCTGTTTATGTGTTCTGAAATCCGAAATTAACTTCACCCAAACTTAAATATAATCTAACTCATAATTTTAAAAAAGTTTATTATTTGAGAGTAGGTAATTTTAAACAGGCGACCAGCTGAATTTAACTTTGAATTTTCGGTATATTTGAAATATTATTCCTGGCGTTCCCAAAAGAAATGGAGATCTGCGCGGACGTAGTAAATATAGACCGCGTACGAGTCGAAAGTCGAAATCTTCACTAAATATATTGTATATTGTAAGGATCTACTAACCTGTATAATTTGATAAACGTGCACCTGTCAAATATGTCTTCGCGATCGGATCGCCGTCTTTCAATCGAAGAATGCAAATGGCGGGCCTCAATAATACCGCAGCTAGTCCCGCTCGCTTGTTATCAAACACACTTTGTTTTGAGCCACTAATTGCTACTTCATAGCTTTGTTACCCAAACGAAACTAGTTAACAGCCTGCCACCTTTTCAAATAAAACTGGGGTTCGTTCGTATAGCCGCCACCACTTAGTGCTTGTTCAGTCCACTTCATGAGATTTATATTTACTGATAAAGTGCAAGCAAGTTGCATGCACGGCATTTTCCTATATTTAAATGCATGGCCAATAATCAGACTTAGAGACTTTTATAGATTTTTTTTATTGTACTGAACCAATAATGGTACTTAGTCTATTCTTTGTTATCGTGGTACTGACCGGTGTCGGATATTTCAAGAGGTGTAATTTAATTTATCTATCGCTAGGTGATCGAGAAGCTGTGTGGTTTAGCTGAAGAATAGACCACCTCTTTCTGCCTGTGAATACTATAGCATTAGAGGCAGCGAAAGGAAAATACAAAGGTCTCAATTTAGTGTTCCATAGGGCCGACTGGTGGCGGATGCTAACATTATACTCAAGAAGAGTTGACAGCCATGAGGAAGACTACTATCAGAGTTATCATTTCATATAAAATTTATAGCATTTACAGACAGCTGTAGGAAAGTCTGAGAGAGAAAGGTGTCAGATTTCTCAGCAGCCGTCTGTACATTCATGACTTCGAAGTGATCTAAACCACTTCCTCTCTTTCCTCTTTCCGTGAATTTCTTAAAACAAGTAACGAGCCATATTTTTTTTCAATGATTAATTTTACGCTTTTGTAGGCGTGATTAAAAGGTATACTTTTATTCATGCCAAATTATAGATTTTTTCCTCTTTTAGGTTCTAAGACGCCGTGAGCTAAACAAAATAGCAGATAGAAAAAAATATAAAATTATAAAACTGACAGATTCGAAAATGGTCTTTTTGAAATAGTCAAATACTTATGTATTTTAGCTCGGTGCCTTCGGCTTGACCTTTCGGAGATTACCTTCTCTTACCTTACAGTTACAATGCCCTAAAGTCCTTAACTATGTGTCCATACGTGTGTATCGTGGCGCCGGGCGCGAGGCGAGAGGGGAGTGGGGGCCCACCCGCCGCCGCGCGCGTCCGTCGCGTCGCTCGCTACGTTCGACGGGCCGCTTCCTCAGTACGCTTTGATTACCTATATAGTGCGCAGTGCTTTAAGTGCGCAGTTGTTGTAACGTTCGGATTGCATTTAAATGGTAAGTTTTATCATTTTATATTGTTTTGTGTTCATAGGTGTGTAGAAAATATTATTTGGTTGGATCCTTCCACCCAAATCGCTGAGGAGCAATCTCGGCATAAGCTCACAGGTGTTGTCAGCCATTCAGCTACAACAAACCTATTTACTTTAGCTTATGGGTCTGTCGGCCATTCAGTCACAGCCACTCTTCCCCATTTCAAAGATGAAATCGGGAGGCGCCGCTCAAAAAATGGAGACGCGCCGCTCAAAGATCGGGACGCGCGACTCAAAAACCGGGACGCGCCGCTCAAAATTCGGGTCGCGCCGCTCGAAAATCGGGGTGCGCCGCTCAAAATCGGAAGGCACCGCTCAAAAAATCGAGAGGCGTGGCTCGAGAAATCGGGAGGCACGGCTCTAGAAATCTAGAGGCACCGCTCGTAAGCGGGAATCGTGCTTGCCTTACGTAACATATTTCCTTGTTCGTTCTAGATGGCACAGCAGAACGGGTTTATTACCTTGGCCGATCTGCTCGACGAGCAAGGCTCATGTCATCAAGAAGATGAGATCCTCGGCAGCCTTAAGCTCTTAGCTCAAGAGAATTTGCCTGAAGGATGGACCAGGTGGGAAGTGAGCCCGTTCACTAAAGAAGAAATATTCGGTGAAAAAATTGACCCAAGTATATTGAATAAGCTAACGTTCGCCCTTCCCACAGTAGGCATTGCCCGGGCCTTTGACCCAGAGGCTAATCATCTGTCAGAGAAAGGGTACCGGGAGGTACGAATCAAACTCCTGGACTGGGCTTTCACTAGGGCCCTTATACTCGGCCCACCCGCCATTGCAAATAAGATTCGTGGCTCCGCGGCTAGAACAGAATTATTCCGAGAAGCTGTGGCTCCAATGAAGGCATTGATGCACACGCGGAGAGAAATAGACAGGATTTTGGCAGGCCTCCCAGAGTCGACAGAATCGGGTAGGAAAAGAAGAGGTACCTCAGGTGCGTTGTCGGACGTGTCTGGGCCAAAAACGAGTCGGCTAGATTTGTTAGAGGAAAAGATGGACGACATGTTCTCAACTATCTTAACAAGGATAGAGTCAATGCAGGAGCCAGCTAACGCATCATCTCAATGGTCGGAGGCGGAATCCTGTTATGAAGATGAGATGTCTCACAACACCCCTCCTCTCCCTTCGTCAGAGTCGGACTGGGAGGCACCCTCGATAGGCCTTTCGAGAAACCAGGATCACCAGGAAGCTCAGCTCGAGCTGGATTTTCGGCCCGAAACGAAGTAAGCGGAGCCATTAGTCCCTCTACCGACTCCGCAAATGAGTTTGGAGGGTTCGGAATGCCAACGTTTTGGATCGGAGAAATGGAACCGAATTCGGTATAGGGAAGCAGAACAGAGTCTTCATGCAGCGCCCGTCTTTAGTCCCTTAAGGATAAACGCGGAGCTAGGAGTGCTAGGTGCCCAATCGGCAAGTCTCATTGCGAGGCAAGACGGTATGTTGGGGACCATCACACATGGGGTTCTTAGCAAAGAAAGGCCCTAGAGGATGGTCTCCAGGATATCGCGAACAGTCATCCTAGTGCCGCGGAGGATATAAAGAAACTGCTATCTAAAGGCTCACAATTCATATCAGATGACATCCTCCAGTTCGTGTGTGGTGATAGGGCTGAAGTCATCGAAATGCGACGAAATGCCTTTAAGGCAAAGAATGAAGCTTTGCCCGCGGCTGTACGGCAGATTCCCCCATCAGCGTCACACATTTTTGAAGAGAAGATTTTGTCAAGTTTTCTTAAAGATAACGGTGGGGCCACTCAAGTATTCCAAGGCAAGCAGCGTAAAGCTCCAACGGGAAAGACTTTTCGAAAACCTGAGGAAGTTCGCCAACAGAGGCCAAAGGACATGGTTTGGCGCCACCGCCCAGGACCATTTCGCCCAACTGCTCCCACTGCCACTCAGCAACGACGTGCAGCTCCTGACGCTACCCGCCACAGTGCTCCGCGTCGACCTAACCAAAAAAAGAGAACGGACAACCAAAAGCGAAAACATTGACCGTTTTCGGGGTGGGCAACTAGCATTATTTGTCCACCGCTGGAAGGAGTTGGATGCACCGGCAAATGTGTTAAAGGCAATTGTAGGTTACACCATTCCTTTCGTAAAAACACCCCCACTAGTACCCTTACGCGAAGATGTGATCAGAAGATTCGCGGCAAAGGACTCCCGTCTTATGTCGAAAGAGATTCGGCTATTACAAGACAACGGGGTTAAAGAACCGTCAACAGCAAATACAGGTTTCTTATCGAGAATATTCTTGATTCCAAAACAAGATGGAAAGGTGCGACAGATTTTCGATTTGAGGCGCTTTAATCTATCTATCTAAAACCTCTAAAGTTTCGGCTTGTAAACCAATGTCAGGTTCCCAACTTCTTACAGCCAATGGATTTTCTGGGGAAACTGGACCTCTCTCAGGCTTACTTTCACATTCCAGTAAAGGAAAGTCACCGCAGGTTTCTCAGCTTTCCTTACGCAAGCAAGCTTTATCAGATGACGAGCCTTCCTTTCGGCCTTTCCAGTGCTCCCCACATCTTTTCTCGAATAACCAACTGGGTTGCAAGCGCTTTGAGGAAGGAAGGAATTCGAGTATTAGTCTATCTAGACGATTTCCTGTTCGCCCATCAGGACCCTCAAATTCTCGAATCACAAATAATCTTCGCGGTGAAGTTTCTACAAGACCTGGGATGGATGGTGAACCTAGAAAAATTCGTTTTGAGACCGACCAGGCAAATAGAGTTCTTAGGCATCGTTTGGGACACCGCCAGGAATCAGAAGACATTGCCGTTAGACAAGGTGGTTCGTCTTTCGTCAGACCTACAAAGATTTATTCAAGACCAGAGATGGTGTTGGACCACCGGGATGTCGCTGATCGGCAGGTTAGGGTTTGCAGCCTTAGTGACCCCGTTAGGGCGTCTATTCAGCAGAAACTTGCAAAGAGCAAGCAAAGTGTTGCTGGAAGAAAAGCCAAAGCAAAAATTCTTCTTGCCAGAGCAGGCTTTGCAAGACTGCATGTGGTGGAATCAGCATCTTCGAGATCCCGGCAAGTTATTTTTTCCCGAGCCGGAGATATTTATAACAACGGATGCCTCCAACAGGGGTTGGGGCGTGCAGTTAGGATGCCATCACTTAGCAGGAAAGTGGTCGAGGGAGCAGCAAACATGGCACATAAACAGAAAGGAGTTGTTTGCCGTCTCATGGCTCTTTCCAGGTACAAAAAGAGGTTGACAGGAAAATCGATAATGGTTCAGTCAGACAACAAAACTGTCTTATCATACATAAGGAACCAAGGAGGTACCAGGTCGGTGAATTTGTTAGAGGTCACACGAAGGCTGTTGGTTCTGGCAGATTCCCTTCAGATCAATCTTCTTCCCTTCTACATACCAGGTCGTTACAACACGATTGCAGATCGTCTATCACGAGGCACAGATCTTCCGGATTGGCATCTTAGTCGCGAGATAGTGGAAATAATTTTCATAAAGTGGGGAGTTCCCCAAATAGACCTCTTCGCCTCGAACCGATCAAAAGTGGTACCGAATTACGTGACAATAGATGCAAGGGATACAACGGCCTCATTCATCAATGCCTTCAGCCGATCTTTCCGCGTATTTGGGATATTTAACAAGAGTGAGAAAGTTATCTTACGCCACTATTCTGGTTCACAAATCTGTTGTTGCTTCTCTTGCAGACCCTTCTCAACAGTTTAAGTTATCCACTCATCCGCTAGTGACAACAATGTTAAAAGCTATAAATTTGAAATTTGTATCAAAGTCGGTAGTTAGACCCACGGTTTGGGACATACAAGACCTTTTACAGTGGTTGAAGCGGCACCCCCCTTGTACCGCTAGTTTTTTTCAGATTTCACGCCACGTAGCCTTTTTGTTACTATAAGCTTCAGGAAGACGGGTGCACGATTTGACACTTTTAAACATTGACGAGCATCATTGCGAGTTTTTAGAAAACAGGATTGTGTTCTGGCCAGCTTTTGGGTCCAAGACGGACAACACTAAAGCTCGTCAATCAGGCTGGGAGTTATTGTCCTCTGAGGACACTTCTCTGGATATAGTTAGATGGGTGAAATGTCTAATCGAGTGCTCCGCTGCAAGAAGGAAAGCGCGAGAGGATTTACAGAGCTTGTTTATAACTACGAGAGGTCGGGTAAAAGCTGCCACTCGGACTGTAATTGCAGGTTGGCTGAAGACGATATTTCATGAGCTAGGTATAAATTGCAGCCCAGGATCGATCCGTTCAGCGGTAGCATCTAAGGATTTCGAAAATAATGTTCCCTTAGATCGAATCCTTGAAAAGGGCAACTGGCGGGGGTCTGAAAATTTTTTTAAACACTATTGTAAGAGGATCGATCGACCAAATAAATCTAGTAGCAATGTTCTAGATTCTTCATTTAAGGTTATTTGAATTACTTATAAGAACAATAATTTGATGACTGATAAAATTATTGTAATACGTAAGACTATGTGATTGATTACAAATGGTTGTGATAATTGTTACCCTTTAGTTAATGTTACTTTGTTGATCTGAGGTGATACACCTTGTTGAACTTATAAGTTCCTACAGGAAGAATTAGCTAAGTTTGATGTTCGTTGTAATTTTTGTTTTGTTTTTTTCTCAAATAATATATGTTATTCATTTGTAATACTATAATCGTTGTTTCTTTTAAGAACATCTGAATGTTCTGATTCTCCTGATTATCTAATAATTGGAATTCACAGTACGCTGGTGGCGCCGGCAGAAAGTAAACACGTCTCCGAAAGGTCAAGCCAAAGGCACCGAGCTAAAATAGGACCGTTTTCCACCCCAAGGGGAAGAAAACGATTATTTTAGGTCGTGCCAAGGCTTGACCTGGAGCAAGCCCTTGCCGGCTTTTCAAAGACAGGTACTGAGGAAGCGGCCCGTCGAACGTAGCGAGCGACGCGACGGACGCGCGCGGCGGCGGGTGGGCCCCCACTCCCCTCTCGCCTCGCGCCCGGCGCCACGATACACACGTATGGACACATAGTTAAGGACTTTAGGGCATTGTAACTGTAAGGTAAGAGAAGGTAATCTCCGAAAGGTCAAACCTTGGCACGACCTAAAATAATCGTTTTCTTCCCCTTGGGGTGGAAAACGGTCCTATTGTCTAAGTTTAAATTTATTCATAGAAATTAAAAACCATTTGAATACTGTTTTATTGGTTTTTATTACTTATTTATTTTACACCAAACGGTTCAAACACTTTACAGCTAAATTTAAATTTACTTTTTAACTAGCTTAGGCTTAGTCTAATTGTTCTTATCTATTTGTTCATTACAGACGCGATACGAGAAGCAGGTTTAAGTTAGTCTGTTTAGCTTCCATCAATTGCAATTAAATGCCTAATTAAGTAAACATAAATTAACACTTTCGCTGACTGTGAAGGAAATAACAATGGCACTCAATTGTTATCTACGTCGAGAGGCGTTACTGTCAGCGAAAGTGTTCAGATATGTAAACTCTATCCCGGAAGAAACACGTTTCTCCACAAAAGCAAAATTGACCTGTCCTGAAATGAGATTTACGCTCACTTCGCTCACTCAGTCAATAACACACCTTTTTCAGCTCGAAAATCTCGTGTATTGCTAGGAATCTATATGCATGTAACACGAAGCATAAATTAAATAGGTAATCGTGATGTAAATGCTCAATTAAAAAAAGAAATGCAATTACGCTAGCTTATACAAAAAATAAAATACGTCTTTTTATAATGACCTAAAGCAAAGAAATCGTAGAAATCTTATCTCAACTTGTTTACAAAGTCAAAGTACCTAATTAAGTTAAATAAGTCGGAAAAGGTGTGGTGTATTCTAAGAACAGATATCACAGGCGCAGTAGTGCAACTCTAGGTGTAGTTATGGAAATCGACATTATAAATTAATTATTTTCATCTTATACACAATAGATGTTTATAAAAGTTTGCTTCGTTCATAGAACTACAATTTGAAACAATATTATTTAAACCGTACGCATTGTAGTATCTGGTTTGACGACCACATCAGCACAGATACAGTTATACATACCAAACCAATATCATAACATCCCTCTTATAGTTTAAGGGTATGTTAATTATAATTTATGATAAGTAGAGAAGGGGAGTGATCGTAAAGCCTACCTAACGCATGCGTAATGCGCACATTCGGTGGCGACGAGTTTCTATTCTCAAAACGTACTCTATATTTTCTATAACAATCTATTCAAACAGTTTTATTGTATATCTGTCGTATAAAAGCTATGAATGAGGACCACGTCGTTTTCCCTCGAGGTACGTAAGACATATTTTAGAAAGGAGGTTATATACGGTGTCGGAAGTCGGAAAATCGATAATTAAATAACAGAGGTCTAACCTACAAACATTCAACTCGCTGGCCTTTTATGGCTTTTTAAACATTTTTTTTTATTTTGTCATATTTCATCTTTAAGCTATTATAATTAAATATTTTAATATGTTGTCTCCTACCCCTTTTACTATTTTAAAAAAGTGTCCTTATTTCTGGGTCTAGTCCCCATAGTCGAAGGTTCCTTCCTGAGTTAAGGTCAATGTACCTTTTTATATCTCCAACATAGCTAGAAAAACTTAGAAAAGAGTGTGAATATAATACTGTCAATTCAGGACAGGCACCACAGACATAAATGCCAATTGGTGTTGATCACTATGCATTGAATATTTTATTATATTGAATTTTATATTTATTCATATATTATATAGTGTGAATGGAAATTAATTTGGTATGACAGAGTCAACAACAAAATATACATTAGATATATCAAAATAACTTTTAATGAAGGTAGGTAATTTAATTAGTGTTCGTTCGTATTACTGTACTTGATCTAATAGGTACTAAATAAGGTTCAAAAAATATTATAATAGCGTACGTAATACCTACTTTTGAATTATTCCTAACTTCCAACTAAAAATTAATCGTAGATCCCGTTTTGTCAGTTGTACGGTGTCGTATGTGACTAAATACATGTTTGTGATCAGTTTCCCTCTAATAGTTTTTATTTTAATTCACAAGTATCAACTCTTGCTTTCCCATTATCAAGGGCGATAAACTTTAGTTAACTTGGACTTATCGAACGATCGTTAACTTATAAGAAGAAGAATATTGGTGTGTAATTGTAATATTTCTATTATCTAGTCTGGTAAACTTTTTAGTTAGCAATTTTTTAGTTAAATATATATTGGTGGTGGTTTAAATATAACAATGACAACTACGAACTGTTCGTTACGGTAAATTTATATCAAAATTAAAAATTCTGCTTTAATCTCTATTTCTTAAATCTGTTACAGGTCCTGGCCCTTCTGTTTCTTACACTGATCCCTTGGCCGGGGCCATCAGTCTTCAAAATCACCTGTTCACGTGACAACTCCAAAATTGTAAGGAAGGTCATACAAAGCAAATGGTTGCCAGTTCTAGAAAGGTTTCAGGTAAGACTTTGATAGTAAATAATAATAATGCCGATTTTTTTAACTGGTCCCAAGCTACAAACAAATACAGCTTGATATACAACAAGGATGACACTACTACATAATCTTTTTTCACATAAAACAAAAATCGACTTCTATTATTAGTTAAATAGATTAGATATTATGAACCCAAGAGGTTCATACCTACACCAGAGAAATAGAAAGAGAGTACATCGCAAGTGGAAAACACGCTTGGAAGGAGATACCGAAGCAAACAGAGTCGATTGACCCTTCTGATACCAAGTTCAAGATCGATTGATCATTGGAGTTGATCCCAAACTACTTGGATTTGACCCGAGTAAGATTGACCCCAAAAATACCATTGTAATGGTCGTGAGGAGTACTGATACCAGTAGCCCAATTTTTGAAATGTATGACTCGCATGTTGAATGAAAATAGTTTAACTCACGTAGCATAGTAGTGTGTTGTATTATGACGAATGAAAATCTTTGGATATCGAACGAAAATCATTTATTTTGCATGAGTCTTTTCAAAAATAGTACTCCAGGGATCTATTGGCCTTAGAAAACTATTCCAGTATTTGACCGTTTAAGGTAAAGCTGCCTCTCGAGTGTCCGTTTCACCCAGCCCGCGACATCTTCGCGCCGCAGCATGCCGCCAAGCTGCAGCACCGCCCGTCCCAGTGGACGTGTGCCTTTTGCGGCAAGTCCTTCTACGAGGAGCGACACCTCGACACTCACTTCGACCAGCGACACAAGAACCAGATTAATAAAGTGGGTTTTATTTATCAGTTGTTACAAGCTGCTTAGTACTAGTATTATTTATTTATACATATATCAAAAAGGAAAAAGTTTTTTTAGATTTAAATGAATTTAATTCTTAAACCCGTTTTTGGCTGTAAGACTAAATAATAGGAAAGTAATCTATTGTAATATAGGATGTGGATTTATTAATGAATAAAATTAAATGGTTCTCTTTGAATGCGAATGCCGAAATTCATCTAGAAACATTTTAAGAAAGGGACCTATAGTTAAACACTAATAACCAAGCCTCCTCTGGTCTTCCGCTCTTCTATCAGAGGGCTTTACTAAGAACCGCGTGTAATCCTCCTCCAATCGCTTTTTACTCTATATCTAGACTTATGATACAAGAACCGGCACATTAGAATCCAAAACCTAAATGTATATTGAATGCCGTTGCAATAACTAATTTATTTATTTATTTATTTCATGTACACGCGGTAAATAATAATGACTTCTATAATGACCCCTTTGACACATGAAATGTGAATGACACATGTTCTTAAATTTCCTTCCTTAATTTAAAGTTTCCTGCAATTTCAGGCGGAAGATGCAGTATGTCTGGCGGACTATTGCGATATCATGCGATGTCAGGTGCTGGTGGCACACGGGCTGCTCAGCGGCGGAGTGGGGCCTAGCACGGACGTCGAGGTAATTTCAGGCGGAAGACGCAGTATATCTGGTGGACTACTATAGTTATCCAAATCTGGACCAGCGGCGTCGTGTGGCTTCAGAATGCCATATTTATAAAATTCATCAAAATTTGCCAATTGAAATTAGAAAGTGTAAGATAAAAAAACCCTTAACGCTTTTTTGATATAGCTTAAATAGCGGTACAATTCTAACAATACTTAAAATGAATGAATGTTTTGACTAAGCGTTTGATCTACGCGAAGAGTGCAAGCACTAAAGTATCAAGTCGGGAAATACACGAATACATTTGCAGGTGTGGCAGGACGTGGAGGCAGCCCGCAAGGCGCTCGCACCGGCGTCGCCGCGCAGCGTGGCCAAGGTGTCGCGGAGGCGCGCACGCGCCGCCCGTGTCGAACCCGGCTGTCCTACCGCCGGACCCGAACCTACTCAACAGCCTGGTAAGTTGATTAGTGACAGTTCTGTATTTGACTGGTGCAAATTGCGTACCTACTTTGGGATTGTGATGTCAAGCACAAAAGGATTTAACAAATTCGGGTGCTGACGGAAATTAGGTGCTTAACACATTCGTAAATACTTACGGATTCTTTTTGCTTTACTTTCATGATTATCCTGTATTGTAACTTTTGAAATTAAGAAAAAAATCAAAGGTAAATAAAATCGACGTCCTTCCGGAATTTATATATTTTCATCATCTCGTTACCATCTAAAACATTACACCAATTAACATTTACAATCAGAAGCCTCCGAAAAACGAAAAGAAGAGAGCGAGGGCGAGGCAAACCAAACGGCAGAGTTATGCGACGCGGACACCGTCGAGTCCGCGTTACCAGACGACAGCCGTCGGAGGCTGGCCGAGCTGCAGGCAGAGCGTGCCGCCTGCGACCCCGCGCGCCTACAGCGGCTCAAACTGCGCTGCGAGCGTCTTGTGCGCGACTGCATCGCCACATTGCTGCTGCACCTCACTATGCATCAGTTCTCGGAGCTCGAAGGTACGCACGATACAACAAGCTGATGATTGCCGGCGGCGCGGCGGCGAGCCTGGACAAGCGCTCCGGGTGTAAATTCTCTTATTTTACATAATTGCACAATTGAATCGTAATTGGATTGTAATGGCAATTTTTGACGGTTTTAGTATTCTGTTACTAATTTTAAGATCAATCAATTTGGAAAATTTGCTATTGTGCTCTTCAATCGTAACACAGCTGTAAATAAATTTTACAATAATCGGTATTCTGCTATTTATTACACTTACAATTTTTCTACTCCATTCATTTACATATCAATTGCAATTAAATTGAGTTAGCAGAATACCAATATTGAGCTTATCGAAATTGCTTCGTAATTGAATATCAGTTGCATGGTATTTTAAAGTTAAATAACGGAATTGACAATAATTTCAATAAAAAGCAATAATTTCATATTCGCAGATCGTAGAACTTCGTAGCAACAATTTCGTAGCTGGTCTCGTAGACCGTCGTAGCAAACACAAGTTCGTAGATCAGCTACAGCGTATCAAGGGACCAAGGCACGCAAATGTCAATATTTTTACAAACATCGTACAAGGTCACCGGAGAGACCATAAGTATACTTTGTATTCAAAACGCCCATCCGATCAATTAAAATACTTTCGAGAGTGGTGGACTTAATAGTCATAGTCATTTTTTTTTATCTATTAATTTTGGGAAGACTTACTACTATTCATTTATCTATATATTTAAAAATAAATGTAAATGTTAGGCACGTTAAAACGCGAGAACGACTGGACCAATTTGGCTAATTTTGGTGCTGAAATATTTGTAGAAGCTAACAGAAGGTTAAAGTGGTTAGAAAATATTAAGAAATTGTTAACAACAATATTATTTTCCCATACAAACTGGATGTACAATAAAAAAATTTTTAAAAATGGAGGGAGAGTCCAAATTTTTTCACGAGATTTACGGATCTGCACGCGAGTTCTTTAAGGCTTTTTTTATTTTTCTTCAGGAAAGTAATATGTACCTACATGGCACGTACCGATGATTTTTTCATATTTTTTAATTACGGTTTTCAAATGCTGCGTCCGGAAGTTATTAGACATTATAACCGACTTTCAAAAAGAGTGGTATATAAGGTATAACGGTGGATAAGTAACTCTGCTGTATTTTTTTTTCAATTGTTAAACGGTAGTTATAGTCCGTAATTTTGGGAGCATATTTTTTTTGTAGGAGCGGCCGGGTACTTTTTTTCTAATACGTTTTACGGCCCTGGATATGAGTCTTGGCCTTTGTTTTGTAGAAGCTTACAGAAAGTTTAAGTGGTTAGAAGGTTGCAGGGAAAGTAGTAAAGACAACAATATTATTTTTTTAAACAAACTGGATGTACCAAAGAATCTTTTAAAAAAGGAGAGTCCATTTTTTAAAGTTTTACGGACCTGTGTAACGTAAAATTTACATTTTATTACATTTATTTAATTTATGTAAATTTTCGTAATTAATAATAACAATTTATCTAAAACAAATACAATCTATAACGCTTAGTAGTCAATCTGTAAAAGAAAAAAAAAAATATATAACTGGAAATTTTTCAAAATTGCTAATAAAACTAGTTAACTTCGTTAAACGCTGGTTTTATAGTTTTCAAGTGTGACGTAGTAGGAACAGTAGACAGTTTACCAGGGACCGGAATGTACCAGGGCGCTTCACGCCACCGTTAGGTTCTCAGTAGGCCTTTCAGGCACAATAGTGTCGGCCCTTACGGCATTGAGCGTTTGCTACCGCTCGCGAGTTTGCATTGCCCGCTTGATCAAAGGCAAAGCCCATGGCCGAGGTTCGTCCCAACTGGGAGCCCCTTGTGCATTTGCCGAAAAGGCTGAGTGGTTAATAGCCCTCGCCTCAAACTGTCCTGCTGTAAATTTTAAAGCTCACAGGAGCTAAAATTGTAGGTCCGGTCAAAAAAAATAAAAAAATAACAACAGCGTGTTCTCAGAAATCATTTTACTCCATAGTGCGCGGTCGTATATTTCTCGCTCGTAATAGTCACAAGTTATTTTAAAAATTAATAATTACTAGTATTCTGGCCTCATTTGGTAAGTTGACGAACTCAATGTTATTTCTTTTATTTCGTAGGGAATAATTTTACTTATAAACTTAATATTTTATAAAGTGTTTAATTTCGACACGAGTTCTTTAAGGCTTTTGTTATTTTTCTTCAGGAAAGTAATGTGTACCTATGTTTTCATATTTTTTAATTACGTTTTTCAAATGCTGCATCCAGAAAATAATTAGACATTTTGACAGACTTTCAAAAAGAGTAGGTTATGTGACTCAGCTGTATTATTTTTTTACCTAGCGGCCCATCTGATTGTAAGCGGTACAGCGGGAACATTGCCGACCCTTCGGAAATACTTTCACGACCTTATTGAAAACCCCCATATTGTAGTCTCTCGGGAAAACAGTGATACGGAGCACATTACTGTACGCAATCCTTTGTATTAGGATGATGTACATAAATGAGGTTTTAAGAATTTAAAGTTTTACTTTCGTAAAGTCTGAAATAATAAATATGTATTGTTTTGTTAAACTCTGCATTTATAAATTAATTAGAGATATTTCAACCGACTTTATAAAATGTATGGTTAGGTTCTTAATTCGGATGTATTTACTTTAGCTTGCTGCAATTAATTGATCTGTGATTTATTTGTCCTCCGTCAATTTGTGATCAATTTATTATTCCAAAGTATTACTGAACAATTGTTAACTTTGTTTGAAAATGGTACACTATAAAGGTGTCTATTCTGTAGTTAGTACTGTGCTGAAATTGCAAAGGAAGTGAAAACAGTTTTATTTTTACAACAACTATTTAGTAGGTAAACGAGTATTTGGCGTTCTGATGGTAAGCGGTTACCGTAGCGTACCGTTTGCAATGTCAGATAAATTTCCAAATCGATGGCGAGGGTTGCGGTGATAGAAGAATGATAATTACCATGCAACTTTTACTGGCTGCGGTACGAAGTTAGCCGGGTCAGCTTGTCGTAAATAATAATTTGTGAATGCGAGTATAGTATGACATTTTCAACACCACTTAACACTTATTTTTTATTAGAAGTGGTCTAGAATAAAGTACCAAACAAACTAAAAATTTGGCTGGTATTTAAAATGTAGAGTGTATAGTATTTAATCAGAAGGTTTTCTCAATATTTATAAACAACAATTTACCAAGTAGATTAAATAAAACAATGAATCTCTTTTAAATCGTGTCGCGTAGTAAAATCGTAGCTTACTACACTAGTAAAATTTGTAGCAGGTCTCGTAGAACGTAGTGTTTTGCTACGACGCGCGACGGTGTATGAGACCAGACTACGAAATTTTATTACTACGGTACATTTGGGTTTTGGTTGTAGATTATCTGCCCAGACATATTACACACATATAATTATTAAGAGTCCGGCCCCGAACAATTTCACATAAATTTTCACCTATTTATTTATTTATTTAACACTTCTTTGCACACAGTGAAATACAAATTAAAAAATAAGGAATCATAAGGTGGCAGTCGTTGGACGTAAGATCTCATCTTCCTCTCACCTATTTCTGTTGCCTAACAGCTATGCTGGATTTACGAATCGGTTTGAAGTATGAAAGGAAGAGAAATAAATATTGTGGTGATAAAGATCCTAAACGTAACACACGAGGATCCATTAGTTATCATGTCTGCGTGGCCTATATTTACGTGCTCTATGTTTGATTGCCAAACTATCTTATGGTTTGACAGAGGAGATGCAGCGAGCAGTTTGCTGGTACTTGAGCTGCGACCGCTACTGGGAGGACACGACGCCAAGCGCGCGCGTGTTCCCGTGGCCGCTGCTGCTGGCGCTGGCCACCGGGCTGGCTCTCGCTCTCTGCATGTGCTACTACATTATCTGGATCGTGTTCGAGTGAGTGCACCTTATGGCTATCACCTCAAGGAGCCGTTTCCATTGACACAGCTACTGGGAGGCCGCTGCTGCTGGCGCTGGCCACCGGGTTGGCCCTCGCTCTCTGCATGTGCTACTACATCATCTGGATCGTGTTCTAGTGAGTGCACCTTATGGTTATGAAATCAAGTATCAGTTTCCATCAGTTGATTTAGCAGAGCACAGCATGCTGGTAGCTGATCTGCGAGGACTAGCTACTGTGAGGATACGGGGCCGTGTTCTAGAATCATAGCCGTCGGCAGTATGGCGTGGTCTCGATACAGAACCTCGAATAGGCGGGATCCAATGTTATGGAGATAAAGAGCCTGCATTGAACGCGTGAGAAATTCATGCATTTGCTCGCAGCATTCTTCCTCTCAGATAGATAGCTCCCGAACTCTCAACGAGCGCTGGCTCAACTGCGCTACCGACAATGTGTACAATGTGTAGAAGAAAAAACAAAAAAGGAACTTGGCACCTGAAACAGCCAATTGAGCGAGGTGAACGAGAAAGAGAGCATACATGTTCTTCTTGTTTAAGGTGCTGCTTCTTTCATGAAGATTGGCCTTCGGAGGTTATGTTTTATTCACATCAAGTTTGGCTTTAGGGATCTTAATTTTAAACCTTTTTATACGTATAACAGTAATGCTTATTCGTGTTTCTAAAAGAATGTATCATCTTTCACACATGTTCCATCTCTTGGTTTGGCCATGTTTAGGTACTATGATTCAGATTATTTATTTTTGTTCTCTTCATAATTTTTAAGTTGTTTTATAAATATTTTGTTTGTTATGATGTTGTTAATAAAATCACGTCTTAATGTTTTGTTGTGATTAGGGTTCCGTACCTCAAAAGGTAAAAAAAGAACCCTTATAGTTTTACTTATGTCGTCGTCTGTCCGTCTGTCACAGTCTATTTTCTCAGAATCTACCAGACTGTACAAGTTGAAATTTGACACACATGTGTGTCTGTAACACGAAGGTAGGCAAGGAAGAAAGGCAATTGTAAAAATAAATTATTTTATGTAATATGGAGACTAGTTTTGGGGGGTTACGTTGTCAATTAAAAAAAAAGTTTTTCGAACTGTACGTTGTGATATATCAAACGAAAGGGCTCAGTTCAAAGATATTCATGATATTTTGTTCGGTATTTTTTTAGTTATTTAGAAAAGAAGGCATAAAATGAGTGTTCCCCCTAGCCTATCACCGAAGTTGCTGGATTTAAAATTTTGAAATCTTCAGCAAGTAGACCTTGTGCTGAACTTTACAGGAAAAATAATCAGAAGCGCGTGTTAAGAAAAGGGGGGTAATTTTTGGGGGGTGAAGTGATAAATTTTTATAAAAAAATTTGGTAGGTTAAGTGGTAATTAAATAAGTTAGTCAATCTGTACCGTGTGATATAACCATATGAAAGGGCTATTTGTGGCCATCTCAAATACGTATATATTTTTCAAATTAAACAATATATATTTTTGATTATTTTTTCTCGTATTTTTTTAATGGTTTAATAATGCTTTTTTATGTTTTACTTAAACTTCTTTTATTATTAAAAGGTTTTTATTAAAAAAATTAGAAGACAGTGAAACAAAGTAAATAAACAAAAGTTGAAGTGAAATTCGGATCATAATAGCTGATAATGAACACTCATAAATCTGTCAGTAGCTAAAGCCCTATTGAACCGATAAAGATATGCAAAAAATTTGAAGAATTTCGCAGATTCAAACACAAGTTGATGTAAAAAATTATCCCCCTTTTTGATATTTTTGTTTTCGCCTTTAACCCATTAAGACCCAAATATAAATCAGCGGGGATTTTTTGGTAAAACGTTAAAAGTAGTAATAATTAGGGCTTAGTAAGATATAATATGACAAAAAAGGAAAAAATACTTTTTCCTTACATGTATATAAATATATAATTATATATATAAATAAAATATACACACCGTGAAATAGTCGTTTTGGACCCATCGTGACTCCATTCATGCAACCGAACAAATTCCCCCAAAGAACATAGCTCATATATATAAATATAATTAAAAACCGCCGTCCTCAAATGGGACCAATGGGCGCAAAAAGTACATCTCAATCTCTATTTTTTATAAAATTGTAAAGATATGCAATTTAACATTGCCATCGAGCTTCTAAGTAAACTCTAACTAGATAGTAATGGTTTTTAGGATAGGGGGCCTTTGTCATATTGAGTAAAAATTTACGATACGAGAAGAATTTACGATTTTTTCTGTCAGGATTTGGCCACTGCAATGGTTTATTTGACGTCTGCTTTCCTTGATTCATTTTATTTTAATCATAATCGTAACTGGGTCAATTGATCTTGTGTATCCTGGTATCAGTATCAGGTGAGTCAATCGAACCTGTATGCCCTGGTATCATTGTTTATAAACCGCCTCATTACTTCTCCTAATGTATACATTTAGTCCATGGGACTACAAATTCCGTTGACCCTGTGCACCCTGGTGTTGATTTATTTCTAAAGTAGCTACCTGGAGGCTGCTGACTACCTACTACCTAAAGCCTTCAAGTTGGAAATAGAAAACAGATGATATCCTGTGTCTGTTTTAGAGAAAAAACGATTTTTGTCATTGATTTCTCAGGATTTCGCAAATTTTATTTTGGCTATATAATCACTATTAACCTATTTATATTTAGTCCTGGCTTCATCACACAGCCTTAGATATCTTACAGAAAAATAGTTTCCAAGGATATCGTTATAATATTTGTCTTCATCAGCATCATAGATTCTTGAGCACATGACATTTTGTGAACGGTTTCTACGTCGAAATAATGTTAGAATATGACTAAGAGATTAAATCTAAATAAATAACACACAATATGAGTATTTAAATCACCAAAAATAGTACTAAATGAATGTTTACACTATAAAATGACAACTTCTCAGATGGAGAGGTTTAGATATTGTATTGTATTGTATTGTAGAGTGACGAAGATTCATACAAACTAGCAACCCCTATATCACCCCCTTAGGGATGGAATTTCCAAAAAAATAACATTCATCGGCTTAGTAGTTTTCGAGATTTCGTGATGAGTGAGTGAGTGATTTTAGCTTTTATATATATATATATAGATTTCCTACTTTTAACTCGACGTCGATGTCCAATAAAAAGTGGCCCAGTTAGTACTACTCTTATGGCAATATTCATATGGCTCATAAATACATGAAACTTACGTATGTTTTTTCCACGAGATAAAATATTCTACCCGCAGTTCGGAAGAAGGTAGCGTCGCCGGCAGCGCGTCAGTTTCCATGACGACGCACTCGTCGCCGACTCGCGCCGACCGACTTGCGGCCGACGACGCAATGCTGGACGACCCGGACCATGACGACCACTACATCTACGTCACCTACCCGCCGGAATTAAAACGTCGTCTCCTTGAGAGGTACGCTAATAACAAACTAACGCTTATAATACTCACTCCTTTTATAAGGCAGACTCGCGTCGATTGAAACAAAGATAGAATTTGTTATGCCGTCAGACATTGTTTTATTAGCGATAGGAGCTTTATTATCTCCCCCTAATGATACTTATCACATGGCAGCACCGTGCCGCTTCATGATAACGAAAGAATGACTTTAAAAACTGAGTGTTATTATTGGTGGTCCTTATATTCTTTTGTAGATTATCAAAATCTTTTTTATTTAAATATTACCTTATTATTTCAGTAGGTCGGCCTAAATAAGTTAGACTATGTTTGCATATAGGTAGATGTACAATTTCCTTATCGTCTTAACATAGATTCGATGTTACAGTTAGCTCGTGAGTAATTCCTGGCACTTGTGATTACACCTTTGTAGTGATCGTTTTACACTTATAACATTAATTAAAATGATACAAGTTAAAGTAGAAATTTATATCTTCTTGTATTTTTGTATTGTGCTCTGGCGCTATGACAGCTTGTAAATTTAAATGCCCGCTGTACACTCTCTCCAAAATTACAGAGCCATATATCCAGAGGATAAGGTTATTAGCCAGAGTACACAGTGGGAATAAAATTTAGTACCTGTCCCTAATATCATGCCGCTAGGGTTAAGCGTGTATAGTATTAACTAATAATAATAATTTGTTGTTTTAGCTGCTACAATAGAACGACTCGACTATGAGATGCTCGACGTCCGTGTCGATTCGTCGCGCATGCTTTTGTACCGGTTCCCTAGAAGTACTGTACTGTAGTGTTAGTGAAAACTGTCTGATGTAGCCAAATCCACTGTCCAAATGTACTTACCTTATACCAAAACAGAAGACTGTTGAGAAAACTGTTGAAAGGAATAATTTTGGTATATTGTAAAAATAGAGAGCCGATATTTTATAAACATGGTAAACATTTTTTTTATAGAATCCACTCAACTAGTTTCGTATAAATAATGGCTGACACAAATAAAACTGTGACGTCACTATATTTGATGTATTTATTTAACTATTGTCAAAATATCGGCTCTTTTAAGTCCAAGTTAATCACAAAATACTTCTTTAGTCAACGACTCTGTTTTAAAATAGCGTCTAATGAGTTTTACTGTGGAGTAGGTATTTTTCTTAGAGTAGTTGGCTTTTAAACAATTTGTGCCTAATTTCCCTCAGTCATAAAAACATTTGTTCTTAGGTAGGAACGTCCGTATAAAAATCTTTGTAAATAGCATCTTTATCTGGTAACATGTTTTAATTGTAAGTATCTAACATGAACTAAACTATACAAAGCTTATGTTCATTTACTCGACGCATGTGATAATCTAACAAGTAAATCCATCATTAGCATTATCTTATGAGTAACAACCTCAAATCATCATACATATACCGATCGTAAATTATTTAAAATTAATAATACTTCTATACATACATATATCCGTCAAATTAAATATACATTAGCAATATTTTTGATACTTTAGGTTCAAAATGAAGAGGCTTTATTCGCGTTCTACAATCTCACGCCATCTTGTACCAATTTGGTTAGCTTCCATTTTGTGCAATATGTTTAGTCAATAAAAAGTTTTCTTTTAAAATGACTAGAAATGGACCAATTGTTTATAATTTTGTCTTTCACGCAAATAACTTTATTATTAGATAATTATTAGTGGCATGTGAAACTGATAGGTTGAATAGTTCTTTGTTGTATTTTAGCCAAATACCTAAATTATTTTCGGAACCTGGAGTATATATTGACACGAGTGAACCAGGTTATAATGTGGCCTTACCTGGTATTTTTTGTGTTGGAGAAAGTAAGCATTGAAAAGGGATACTCCAACCTAAGCTTACTCAGGCAAAACTTTTTATTAAAAACCATCGAGGTAACGCTTTCAAACGATTAAATTATATTATTATATGTGAAGATGGCAGTACCACAGTATTCATTGTTTATTATTATAAGCTTGTGCCTGACTGGTGAAAGTATACCGGATACATATGAAAAATGATTTAATTGCAATAAACATAAAGTTGATATTCACTAACACTTAGAACTTTATAGTATAAAGAACAATCCATTGAAATGCAGTATAGTCATGCGCAAACTTATTTGACACGGGTTCTAGCTATCTTCATTCCATACTTAAAATAAGGTATACTGATTAATTGACCTGATTCCTTAAATGCTCTATTCATAATCACTTTTTGGATCGTTTTGAACGCAGTTTATTTTAGCAATTATTGCGAATTTAATACAAGGTTATAACCTTAAAACTTCTCTCAAAGCGAAACTTCTCTAGAAGAATTATTATACCGGTATAATTCGGCTTTTGTCTACTTGTAAATGCTTCGACGAGACTGAAAGTAAAGCATTCTCAGCGATACTTTTTTAAAATTGTATTTCTCACGAAACTCACGATACTCACTTGCACGTATAATTTTGTTTGTTAATTTGTACGTAATCTAAGAACTTTGTTAAATAAATTATAAGTATTTGGAAATTGTGTATTTATTTATTAATGAACGAACATTTACAAACAATGGCAGTCTTAACGCTTATTTACATATTTGTATGAATACACAATAAAATTACGTAAACATTCAAAATTAATATTAGAAATAACACATTTAAAATACATTAATATTCCAAATTTTAGAGACTCGATAGATGTTCTATTGATGTCACGTTGTCAATATATATGAAAAATTCTACATACATTTTCAGATTAAAAATTTGAATAATGTATCATTTATGTAATAAGAAGTACCTATTTGCAATACTTTAGCAATTTCAAGACCTTGTTGTCATACCTGTGTTTTCACCAATGAAGCGCTGGTATGACACATATATTTATCCCTATAAATAGAACATCTATTCCGCAACGATTAAAATATATAAATCTGTTTATACTGTACAAGATTTCTATGCATTGTCTATGTCTAACTACAACAACGTATCTACACGTACTTGGATCCCTTCCACGCGCCAGCGCCTTCGATGCTACACTTGCAGCCGCAACCCGTCGGGCACGTGTCTCGCTTCGTAAACCTGGATCAAAACATACGTCATACAGTAAATGCCAAAGATAAGTCTTATTTATATTCGTTTCTTATTAAATCGATATTTCGGTTATATATTAGTTTAAGCGATGTGGCAATTTTTGGGAATACTGTTCTGCATCCGAGAGTTTTATAACGAGCTGCTTACGTGTTATTTGTAATTAAAGATGAAGATATTTTCTTTTAGATAAAGTTCGGTACAATTGGAAGATTGTAAATCTGTTCCGTCCCAATAGGGATGTTGTTCAAGGCGTTTTTTACGACTTCGCTCTGGTGCTCCGAACAATCATCTTTACCAATGAACACTGATCAGTCTCCTTGCACACATCGACATAATTATTAATAGCACTAACGTACAGAACGGACACTTACATCCTCCCACCGAAACAGATACCGCACCACACTGCGCAGATTTAGGGTAAAAATCGAGAGCAAAACAATGCAAAGATGTCGCTTCGACCGCGTGGCCCCGCTGCCACAGCTATGACGCTGATAAGATAAATAACCAACCCACAAGTAATACACACATTGACACCGAATCGGTGTAGTAGTGTAGAAATGATACTACTTAATAGGAAATTAAGAGCCATTTCACAAAAATACTACGCGCGAGTTTAGGTATTAGAGGCGTTGTTGTTTATGTGTACGTAGGTCCTCACACGTACGCAGCGTAACCACAGTAAAATGCGCGTTCGAGATGGACCAAGAAATCTTGAGCCGTGATTACTTTTAATGATATTATTTTTAAATAAATATAGTTTATTGGTATGTATCCATTTAAATTTTGCTTTTGTGATAGGTACAATAAAGTGTCGTCATACACAGCGAAGTAAATATTACTAATTACTAGTTGTTCGTCGCGAACATAGACCTGGCGCAAAAATGTTAATGTAATAAAAAATTGGGGTTTGTGTTCCGGGATTAATACTATCAGAGACAGATAAAGATGACCTTCGACCTGATCCGCCTCGCTCGGTCAAATAGGGAGAAAATTAAAAAAATTCAACATTTCAATTAATAATAAAACACAAGTTTGGCAAATACATCGATGCAGTGATTTTATTTAGGTCTGAATGTCCAATTCCGTAATGATTGAACCTGATACCGCTCCTGCATTGAGATCCAGAACAGCTGCAGTATTACTATTAAAGTCCGAAGTATTTAGAACAAATTCAGTGAGACACATTGCACACTTTATGTCAATTGTAGATACGAGGTCCATCTGTTTCTCGTTGACAATTTTAAATAAGTTTAATTTGCATTCAAAGTTTTTGCTATGCAAGCTTATATTTATTAACTGCCTCCAAAATAATTGAAAATCAATTATCCTTCTGCCATCCACTATGTAACCATCCTAAAACAAAGATAACCAAATAATTATTATATAGAATTCGCGTCAGGAAAATGGAAAAAGTAAAAATATAATTACTAGTAAGTACACGAGTATATAATAATTTTAGGTCCTTACATATGAAATTGTATATGTAATCGTACTGGCCACTTTTATCACAATTCTCTCCTCTTTGGTTAGGAATTCCAAATTCAAATTTATACAGCTATTTTCACATGTATTATAATTTATGTTTATGTTTCGTAAACCGTTATTTATTTGTTTTTTTTTTCTGTTTGCGGCGCTCAGTTTACAAAATGGAAAACTTGAAATATCGCGTTATTTACGAGTACGAGTTCCACCGTGGCACCAGTGCTGCGGAAACGGCTCGAAAGGTTAATGATGTGTATGGCGGTCGTGTCGCAAAAGAAAACACAGTGCGTTTTTGGTTCCAACGTTTTCGTTCTGGAAATTTCGACCTGCAGAACAATCCCCGTGGACGGCGGGGGACCCAAGTTGACAATGAAAAATTTAAGGCTATTGTGGAAGCGAATCCATCGCAAACCACGTCCGAGTTAGCTGCAGGCTGCGGTTTTAGTAATAAAACCGTTTTAATCCACTTGAAGCAAATTGGGGAGATTAAAAAGCTCGAAAAGTTCCTCACGAATTGAGTGAAGTAAACCAGCAAACGCGCGTCGACTGCTGCGTTAAATTACTTGACCGGCACAATAATTAAGGGTTACTTAATCGAATCATTACCTGTGATGAAAAGTGGATTCTCTACGATAATCGGAAGCGCTCATCGCAATGGCTAGACACTGACAAGTCAGCCAAATCCTACCCCAAGCGAAAGTTGACCAAAAAAAAGTTATTTGTAAGCGTTTGGTGGACTAGTGCCGGTGTCGTTCATTACAGTTTTCTCAAATCTAGCCAGACGTCTATTGTCAGCAATTGCAAATCATGATGAATAAGCTAGCTGCTAAACAACCGAGGCTGGTCGATCGCTCTACGCCACTGCTGCTTCACGACAAAGCTAGACCGCACACTGCACAACAGACGGCTACCAAATTAGAAGAGCTTCAGTTGGAATATCCAAGACACCCACTCTCCAACAATATTATAATTTTTTTCGAAATTTGGATAACTTCTTGCAAGGGAAAAATGCAACTCCGATGGGGCAGTCCAAACCGCCTTCAAAGATTTTATTGATTCCCTTCCGAATGGTTTTTTAGTAAAGGTATCGATGAACTACCTATGAGATGGCGAAAGTGCATAGATAACTATGGTTTATACTTTGATTAAATAAATATATTAAATTAAAAAATATTCGAAATTTTGTTCCTCCCATACAAAACGCCAATTTCATATGTAAGGACCTAATATTTACATTCGAGTTTGAAAGAGCCGTTGATTTGTTTGTGTCTTCTAGATCTGTTGCAACACTTGCATCAACTGTTTTATCTTCCTATAAGAATAAATAAATAAATAATTAATAACTCGCTTTTTCCCGCAGCTCCGCCTGCGTCAAAAAGTAGCCTATGTTTGACCCCGGGTCTAAAACTCTATTCATACCAAAACTCATCAAAATCCGTTCAGCGGTTTGGCCGTGAAAGCGTAACAGACAGAAAGACAGACAGACTTTCCCATTTATAATATTAGTATGGATTTACAACTATGTACTAAATAATTTGTATTAAATCTAGTTGTAAAAAATATTACGTACAACTTCTTTTACCGAATTCGAATTATTACTTGTACGGCTTGTTTCGGGCACTGCGTCAGTTCTAAAAGTGCAACCCTCTTTTAGGCGGTTCAGAGGATTTCTCGCCCTAAAATGAAAATAATCATAAAAAATGGTCAAGTGCGTGTCGGGCCACGTACTATGTAGGGTTCCGTAGTAGTCCCAATTTAAAACACACTCCACTGTAATGTCACTTGCGCATTGCATTATAGAATTAAGTAGAGAATACGCATACGACCCTCCTGACGAAAAATTGTCAAAGTGTATACAGACACCTGCAACATCTGGAGTGTTGTTGTGACATTCCAGTTGTTGCAGGTCTCTATAGACTAGTAGGATGTCTTACTATCAGGCAGTCCATATGCATGTTTGTTTCCAAATTGTTCAATGCTCGGCAATGCGCACTTGACATTCCAGTTGTTGCAGGTGTCTATAGACTAGTACGATGTCTTACTATCAGGCAGTCCGTATGCATGTTTATTTTCAAATTGTTCAATGCTTGGCAATGCGCACATGACATTCCAGTTGTTGCAGGAGTCTATAGACTAGTATGATGTCTTAATATCAGGCAGTCCGCATGCATGTTTGTTTCCAAATTGTTCAAGGTTCGGCAATGCGCACGTCACATTCCAGGTGTTGCAGGTGACTATTAACTACTGTGAAATCTCACCATTAGGTTGGCCGAATGCTTAGTTCCCTACTAAACTATTTAAGGTTTGGCAAAGCGCACGTGCCATTCCAGATTTGGCAGGTGTCTAAACTCCTGTGACCTCTTACCATCTGGCAGGCAGTATGCTTGTTGCCTACAAAATATATTAAAAAAATAGTAACATATGGTAAAAACATTTCTTTCAGATAAGATTAGCCGGCATTTCGGCTACACTTAAGATTAGCCGGTGAACCTTAAGAGTAGCCGCACTTCGGTCATTAGCCGTAACCATTTTATTGTATAAATGTACCTCACTTCTATTGCTTTTTAAAAGCTGCAGAATTATCGGTTTCCTTTTTCTCACACAACGGTATACATTTTCATTGCGACCCATAGCTAAAAAAACAAATAAAAAATATGGTTATAATAATACAAACAAATAAAATAAACTATTTCAATTTTCTTCAAAACTTACCTCACGTTACAAAACTCAAAGCGGATCAAAAGTATTTAATCGTAGTATATCTCAACACTTTACGATACGAGCGCGCGAAATTCAGGACGCTAAAAAAATGGCATAGGTCCTGCCCAGACAAGCGCTCGCGCCAGACTAATCGGCTCCCGCTTGTGCATCGCAATTTATATGATATTGTAATAAATAATAATGACAAAATTTATTGCTAATATTGAAAAATACTTGTAAAAATCAATTCTCCAAAGAACATTGTTTATTTTGGGATAATTTTTATTTTGTTTTTACTGTAATCTAAGTCATAAATCACGATGAAAGTCAAACGTAAATCTTTAAATATTGCCAAATTGTTTATTTTTTTATTCAGTAATGGTAATGAAATTCAGGAATGTTTTACATTAAACGTCGACAAAAATATATGACCGATTATTACGTAATTTATTTATGCTTATTATATAAGCATTTTTAATAGATTTAGGACTTTGAAATTAAGCCTGCGGCAATTTCTCAGTAAAATGGTTGTGGGAGATGGGGCACTAAAAATTAAAGAAATAAGTTTTAGTAAATGTGCTTCATTAAACGTCAACACTAAAGATTGATCCATTTTTCCCAGTTATTAAATAATTTCTGCGTGTTACCTAAAATAGAAATCAAGGAGTCCAAAATCATAGAAATTCGCGCGAATATGTAAAATGGCTCTTAATACTATATTGTCGGTTTAAACAATTACAATAAATTCACAGTGTGTAAGCGAATACGGCTTTCGGTAGAGACCAGAGTCAAGTAACAGCACCATGGAAACGAAACATACAGTGCCTCTAGCTCTAGCGGATGATGTGGGGATAAACCACCTACAGAAATACGTCTACTAGTATTTATAACAAGTAGTAATAGGTATCGGGTTCGCCGCTGTTGTATGGAGTGTGCAGGGTGTGACACCAGTACATACCAGTGGATCATGTGGCTGGCGTGGCCCGCGTGCCCGCCAGTCCGCGCACACAGCTACATACCAGTGGATCATGTGGCTGGCGTGGCCCGCGTGACCGCAGTGCGCGCACGCGGCCGCCAGTCCGCGCACACAGCTACATACCAGTGGATCATGTGGCTGGCGTGGCCCGCGTGCCCGCAGTGCGCGCACGCGGCCGCCAGTCCGCGCACACAGCTACATACCAGTGGATCATGTGGCTGGCGTGGCCCGCGTGCCCGCAGTGCGCACACGCGGCCGCCAGTCCGCGCACACAGCTACATACCAGTGGATCATGTGGCTGGCGTGGCCCGCGTGCCCGCAGTGCGCGCACGCGGCCGCCAGTCCGCGCACACAGCTACATACCAGTGGATCATGTGGCTGGCGTGGCCCGCGTGCCCGCAGTGCGCACACGCGGCCGCCAGTCCGCGCACACAGCTACATACCAGTGGATCATGTGGCTGGCGTGGCCCGCGTGCCCGCAGTGCGCGCACGCGGCCGCCAGTCCGCGCACACAGCTACATACCAGTGGATCATGTGGCTGGCGTGGCCCGCGTGCCCGCAGTGCGCGCACGCGGCCGCCAGTCCGCGCACACAGCTACATACCAGTGGATCATGTGGCTGGCGTGGCCCGCGTGCCCGCAGTGCGCGCACGCGGCCGCCAGTCCGCGCACACAGCTACATACCAGTGGATCATGTGGCTGGCGTGGCCCGCGTGCCCGCAGTGCGCGCACGCGGCCGCCAGTCCGCGCACACAGCTGCATACCAGTGGATCATGTGGCTGGCGTGGCCCGCGTGCCCGCAGTGCGCGCACGCGGCCGCCAGTCCGCGCACACAGCTACATACCAGTGGATCATGTGGCTGGCGTGGCCCGCGTGCCCGCAGTGCGCGCACGCGGCCGCCAGTCCGCGCACACAGCTACATACCAGTGGATCATGTGGCTGGCGTGGCCCGCGTGCCCGCAGTCCGCGCACACAGCTACATACCAGTGGATCATGTGGCTGGCGTGGCCCGCGTGCCCGCAGTGCGCGCACGCGGCCGCCAGTCCGCGCACACAGCTACATACCAGTGGATCATGTGGCTGGCGTGGCCCGCGTGCCCGCAGTGCGCGCACGCGGCCGCCAGTCCGCGCACACAGCTACATACCAGTGGATCATGTGGCTGGCGTGGCCCGCGTGCCCGCAGTGCGCGCACGCGGCCGCCAGTCCGCGCACACAGCTACATACCAGTGGATCATGTGGCTGGCGTGGCCCGCGTGCCCGCAGTGCGCGCACGCGGCCGCCAGTCCGCGCACACAGCTACATACCAGTGGATCATGTGGCTGGCGTGGCCCGCGTGCCCGCAGTGCGCGCACGCGGCCGCCAGTCCGCGCACACAGCTACATACCAGTGGATCATGTGGCTGGCGTGGCCCGCGTGCCCGCAGTGCGCGCACGCGGCCGCCAGTCCGCGCACACAGCTACATACCAGTGGATCATGTGGCTGGCGTGGCCCGCGTGCCCGCAGTGTGCGCACGCGGCCGCCAGTCCGCGCACACAGCTACATACCAGTGGATCATGTGGCTGGCGTGGCCCGCGTGCCCGCCAGTCCGCGCACACAGCTACATACCAGTGGATCATGTGGCTGGCGTGGCCCGCGTGCCCGCAGTGCGCGCACGCGGCCGCCAGTCCGCGCACACAGCTACATACCAGTGGATCATGTGGCTGGCGTGGCCCGCGTGCCCGCAGTGCGCGCACGCGGCCGCCAGTCCGCGCACACAGCTACATACCAGTGGATCATGTGGCTGGCGTGGCCCGCGTGACCGCAGTGCGCGCACGCGGCCGCCAGTCCGCGCACACAGCTACATACCAGTGGATCATGTGGCTGGCGTGGCCCGCGTGCCCGCAGTGCGCGCACGCGGCCGCCAGTCCGCGCACACAGCTACATACCAGTGGATCATGTGGCTGGCGTGGCCCGCGTGCCCGCAGTGCGCACACGCGGCCGCCAGTCCGCGCACACAGCTACATACCAGTGGATCATGTGGCTGGCGTGGCCCGCGTGCCCGCAGTGCGCGCACGCGGCCGCCAGTCCGCGCACACAGCTACATACCAGTGGATCATGTGGCTGGCGTGGCCCGCGTGCCCGCAGTGCGCACACGCGGCCGCCAGTCCGCGCACACAGCTACATACCAGTGGATCATGTGGCTGGCGTGGCCCGCGTGCCCGCAGTGCGCGCACGCGGCCGCCAGTCCGCGCACACAGCTACATACCAGTGGATCATGTGGCTGGCGTGGCCCGCGTGCCCGCAGTGCGCGCACGCGGCCGCCAGTCCGCGCACACAGCTACATACCAGTGGATCATGTGGCTGGCGTGGCCCGCGTGCCCGCAGTGCGCGCACGCGGCCGCCAGTCCGCGCACACAGCTACATACCAGTGGATCATGTGGCTGGCGTGGCCCGCGTGCCCGCAGTGCGCGCACGCGGCCGCCAGTCCGCGCACACAGCTACATACCAGTGGATCATGTGGCTGGCGTGGCCCGCGTGCCCGCAGTGCGCGCACGCGGCCGCCAGTCCGCGCACACAGCTACATACCAGTGGATCATGTGGCTGGCGTGGCCCGCGTGCCCGCAGTGCGCGCACGCGGCCGCCAGTCCGCGCACACAGCTACATACCAGTGGATCATGTGGCTGGCGTGGCCCGCGTGCCCGCAGTGCGCACACGCGGCCGCCAGTCCGCGCACACAGCTACATACCAGTGGATCATGTGGCTGGCGTGGCCCGCGTGCCCGCAGTGCGCACACGCGGCCGCCAGTCCGCGCACACAGCTACATACCAGTGGATCATGTGGCTGGCGTGGCCCGCGTGCCCGCAGTGCGCACACGCGGCCGCCAGTCCGCGCACACAGCTACATACCAGTGGATCATGTGGCTGGCGTGGCCCGCGTGCCCGCAGTGCGCACACGCGGCCGCCAGTCCGCGCACACAGCTACATACCAGTGGATCATGTGGCTGGCGTGGCCCGCGTGCCCGCAGTGCGCGCACGCGGCCGCCAGTCCGCGCACACAGCTACATACCAGTGGATCATGTGGCTGGCGTGGCCCGCGTGCCCGCAGTGCGCGCACGCGGCCGCCAGTCCGCGCACACAGCTACATACCAGTGGATCATGTGGCTGGCGTGGCCCGCGTGCCCGCAGTGCGCGCACACAGCTACATACCAGTGGATCATGTGGCTGGCGTGGCCCGCGTGCCCGCAGTGCGCGCACGCGGCCGCCAGTCCGCGCACGCCGAGCGCGCACACGGCGCAGCGCAGCGCCAGTCGCCGGCAGCTCGCACACACGGCGCCCGCGCACACTCGACCGCAACGCGAGCACTCCGCCCCCAGCGTGGGGCCCGACCAACTCTCCAGGCTGTCGTGCTTGTTGTCCACCAGCTTCATTACCTGCAACCGACATTATTTACGGTTGTCAAAGGAAACTACGTACGGATTTGCCGAATGCGTTTATTACACTAAATCTATAAGTATAATTTGCCATTGTTCTAATTTAGCTTTGTAGGTCGATCGTAAATGTGCCAATTGTTGTGGTCCTGTTTAAGGTAATAGTACATTATTGCAAAGTCAGCGAAATAGGCAATTGCAGGTCGAGTATGAGTTTGAAGGCTGAGCCGCAGGCGAGGACTTCAATGATACGAGACAGGCAATTGCCATTTCGGCCGAGGCATATATAGTGCTTTTCGTAAAAAATACAAGGAAATAAATAAGAGCCCTTTACATATAAACTTAATTAATATTAAAAGTTATATTGCTCATGTAAGGACAATTATTAGCAAAGAATAAATCGCCTATAATGTAGATGGCTTTTTAGTTTTAGCAATTTCATTGAAATACGCCAAAAACACTGTTTCGGAGAACAATTTTGCATTTTTCTAGTTTTTCCAGAACATGAAATTTTCATATACATTCATATATTTTTCTTTTGATTTCGCTGAAAGCAGGTTTTCCATCGCTAATTTAGCTTCCCATCTTAAATCTGGTGGAGTGCAGTCAATGTCCATTTCATTTTCACTTTCAGAATCATCGGAACGCATTTTATTTTTATTAACAAAATAACAAAGAACTCCGCTTTACCGCCAATTTTTTATTTTTATTTTCAGTTTGTGCCGAAAGGTAAACGCATCTGTGGCTATACAGCCACGAGAACGCAATGTGTACAATAGATGAAAGAGTTCTAAATTCAAACAGCACACCGTTTCATACAACATTGCCGGCGCGCTCTTCGTTCCAAATTCAAAGAACGCGCCGGGAAGTGATTTTGGTTTTTCAGTCTACGTAAATATGATACTTCGCGTGTTCTTTATTCAAAAGTAATGACAATATTTCCGCGCATGTTTAAAAAAAAAACTATATACATATAAATAATAAATAAATAAATAAATCTCTTTATTTCGGACAGTCATAAAATCCATATTAAATGTTAGTAACAATGGTCCTAAAACTATGTTAGTAACTTATCTACTACTTATTTGTCTAAATGTATTTGGGTCCAGTGTTTAAGAATGGGCCCATCCACCCTGCCAGCGATAATTTTGAGAAGGCTGTTGGAGCTAGCGCCCACACGCCGCATCAGGGAGGCCACCCTTTTCCGCACTATGGCTTGGAAGGTATCCACACGAGCCTCTGCAAACATTCCTGATGCGGAACAGTGTCTCGGTAACCCCAACAGCGCCCTCAAGCCGTTATTGTATTGGATACGCAGGACTCTGTGTGCATTCTGTGTATAATTGACCCATAAATTGCACGTGTAAAACACTTGGCAGTATGCCTTGAACAGTGTAAGTTTTACGCCTTTGGTACATTTGGCAAATCTACGGGCCAACATATTACACCTGACAGACAGCGCCCTGCGCTCCCGATCCATGTCCAGATCGTCACTCAGCGTGTCCGTAACCCAGTGCCCCAGGTACTTGAACTGCGAGACCCGTTTGAGAGGAGTGCCACAGAGACAAACAGGCGGGACCGTAGAATACACCCTACCCTTGGCCTTAAACATTAGAAACTCGCTCTTGGTTGCATTGTACCTGAGGCCATGAGCCTCGGCGTAGCGCTCACAGACCGAAATCAATCGTCTGAGTCCACCGACTGATGGGCTCAGCAGCACCATGTCGTCGGCATAGCTTATGTTATTAAAGGAAGTGCCATCCACCGAACATCCCACCATAGTGCCGCTGAGCTCACGAATCAGCTGATCCATGTACAGGTTGAACAGCGTGGGTGAGGTTAACAAAATGTTCAGGTTTGCCTGAACAACAGTACTAACATACAGAACGGACGTTCACACCCTCCCACCCGAAACAGATACCGCACCACGCAAATTTAAGGTAAAATCCAGCCGCCCGGCTGCTGCGACGACTATGATTAACACAACACGACAGTAAATAATCAACCTTACGAGTAACACACACATTGACGCGTGTGCGTACGCAACCGAATTGTAGTAGTGGTAATAGGTTACGCGCTCTTCGCTGTTTAATGGAGTGTCCAGGGTGTGCTCCAAATTCAATTTATTATCTAGTTGTTATTCGCCCCGTTACCCATTAAATTAGTTATTTGTTGTACAAGACAGCAAAGGTGTTTTTTTCTTTGCACGAGTGATTTGAAGACGTTTTCGATTTTGAACGAAAGTTTTATGACTATAAGCGACCCATAGCTATATACATGATAAAGAATAAACATCCGTAAAAACGCTGGAACGCTGTAGAAAAAGTAATCAGCAAAAAATAATAAGTATAATAATAAAAATACTTGCCTCCGTCTTTTTGTATATCAACTGCCACCGTAGCAGAATATCAGCATAGACCCGCTTAAAGCAGTGATACAAATGCACAGTCGGCTCGTCGAGCACGCAAGCAGTAACTCTCTCCGACTTGGACATAGTGGAGTCCGTATAGAAATTCTCGGCTTCGGAACAGGAGTTGCTTCGTAAAACGACAGGCAGGGTCCAGCCGTCGGCACTGATTTCACTGTATTGGTTCACGGTGCTGTAGGGCGATGTGCCGTTTCCCTGTAAGTTAATTGTAAATTTAACACTCATAGAGCCGATTTAGCCGATTTTACCAAAGTCGACAAGTTTTATTATATTCCAAGGATAATGACGGAATTTACACTCCTTCCCTTCACCTGCGCGTAAAACACATTTGGTCAATAACAATGGAATTTTTTATTGGGATAATGAAGTTTACTTTTTACCACTTAACCCGAGAATATAGTGTTAATTCACGTATAATTTCGGTATAAGGACTCTATCTCTAGAATAAAAATGTCTGCCATCCATTTTTATGCTTATATATTAGTTGGATAAGAACGATAATGTTAGTAAAATTAGCCCTTATACCTGCCCAATTTATCTTAATATTTTATACCATACCAGTTTCACAGTGATCGGGATCATGCACCGATTGTACTAGCTGAAAAATAAAAATACTTACACAACTGAAAGTGCTGATTGTAGACTGGGAACTAGAATTGCTGGTGTCGTTGAATACTGAAAACGCGCACGCCAACATGGCTGCCGTCTGAAGGTCCGAGCATTTCGCGTAGTGAGAAATTCTAAAAAAGAAAAAAATATTGAGTATTCATGCGGAATTTAAAATGTGGAATTTCTAATCTTCGGGCAGTCTTCACGTTTGAGAAGGGTAGAAAAGGGAGTGTATAGAAATACTTACAGTCCCCGGTGGTAAATGTTGCAATCATCTCACAAAAGTTAGAGGTTTGTGTCGTGCGACAGAGATAACGCTTTGCAAAGCCGAAAAGTCAATGTGCAATATTTCTAGCCGGGTATTGTATGCGACACGACCACACTCCGGACACTCCATACAAGAGCGGCGAGCCCGATATCTATTATTACTACTACGATTCGGTCAATGTGTGTTTTGCTCGTAGGGTTAGTTTTTTGTCGTATTTGTGTCATAGTTGTCCATCACCGCCGAGCGTCTGAATTGTCATCCTTGCATTGATTTGCTCCAGATTTTTACCCTAAATCTGCGCAGTGAGGTGCGGTATCTATTTCGAGTGGGAGTGTGAGTGTCCGTTCTGTAACACGACGATAATCTGGCGCTCTCGTTCGTACAGAAACCCCCTTAGCAGAAATTTCAAGTTTACAAATATAAAAAAGGTGGTAAGTATACTCACAAAGATTGCAACAGATTGCAACACAGCGGGTGCCCGACCCAGCCCATAGTCTCCTCGCTGGAGGCCAAATGGTCCACCACTCGGGCGTGCAGGGACTTCGCTACGAGCGCGGCCAGACCCCATGCTTGGGACAATTCACATTCTTCCTCCTCCAGTGCAATCTTGGCGTTCTTTTCACACATTTCTAATATAAAATAAATAAAAGATCAGAGGTGAAATCGCGTTCAGCATTCATAGCCCGACCAGGAAAATAGCAGCCTTGACCATATTGCGGAAAAATATAAAAACTAATTTCTTTTACTGGCAACTAGGTATTCAAGTAACATTCCGTCATCTCAATGTCATCTGCCAAAAAGAGACAGGACGTTGTGTATTTTGTGAGTCAAATAAAATATATTTATTAAAATGGTAAAAATAATGTATACTTAGTAATGATAGAAAAGTGATATAAAAGATATAATATTTGATACGATGAAAACTAAAGGTGAAATTTTATTTCACTAAATGACAATGTTAATTTTATTGTTGACATGACACATACAACATGTTGTCACATAAAGGCGATCAGGCAGGGTTTTTTTTCCTGGTCGGCAAAGAGATTCTACTGTTATTTTATTTTATACATTCGGATGACCAACAGCAAATAAATTTACATAGATTACGAGTTATATATCAAAAAGCCAATAGTAGGTCTTCATATAGATACATGATGATACATACTTTTACAAGAGTATGAAAATTACACTAAATGCTTCTTATACTTGTAAGTTCCTACTTAGGTATAGCCATATAAATGCCAATATCACTTTCACTTTGTTACGTGCTTTTGCACGAAGGCCCATCTTGCGCCCTCGAACATGTTACCTACATCTATAGATTGACTGGCACTCACCAACAGGGTTGTCAGCGTTGATGACGTATTTCTCAGCGAGCGAGCGTCGCAGCGGGAACAGGTCGGCGGCGGAGTAGAGCAGTACGCGCGGTGCGCTGCAGCCGGAGATGCTGCCACGGCTGCGCATGCTGCCTGCGCGGCGACCTTGCGCCTTCTGATATTTTAACAAAAAATTTTTTCGGTCTAATGTCTACTAAGCTGGTTTTATTTTAATAGTGTCAAAATTGTAATAAATCCTAGGAGACCAATTACACAAAAATTGTTTATGCTAAAGTTTATGGACGAGATAAAGCTTGTTGCTTTTCTTTTTGTATTAAGAAGATATATGATATCTGTGTATTTGTCTTTCAGAAATTTCAAAAGCAATTTTTTTTTAATTTCTAAAAAAATTACAATGCATAAAATGAGTTATCTAAATAAATTATGTTTCTTATAAAATATTTGTAACTTTCCGTACCCATCGGTCTTGAAAATAGAAGGTAGTTATAGAATTTGACGCATGTCGATGATGTAATTGTGGAAAGCCCGGAGCATTTGTCGGCGAAGGCGTGGTTGTGGCATGAGGTGACACAGAACTGTAGCCAGTTCCGAAGAGCGTTGGAGCCAAAGACAAAGAAGACATCGATCGGGGCGTCCCTGTCTCATGTTTTAATGATAATCTTCTAGCATTTGGCGGTCTATTGAATACAACTAGTGTGCTCACGCCGCACCATTTGGCACCACATGTGCGTGGGAAAGGAATGCATGAATCTCCTGCATTTTCACTTTCTGATTGACTTCTTTGACTTGATTTCATTGAGTCTGTATCATCATTTGACTTAACAGGTATCTGCAAAGTTTTAAAAAGTATGTTTGTAACCAAGATGACTTTTATAGGTCCTATAATAAAAAAAGCTGTTGGTCTTCCTAATAAATAAATAAATGGGATAATATAATTTATTTAAATGAAATCCAGTTTTTATGTATAGGTAGTAATATATTACCTCATCAATAGATGTAGCCAGTGTTTTTAAACAATGCAGCAAACATCTATGCCCCTCTTTTTTCTTTCTGTAAGCAGTTTTATTTATGGCCTGAAGTATTTTTATAGTTGTTAAGCTGTCCACATTTGTGCCTGTGAGCCAAGAGAATTTGGGTATAGTTTGTTCTGTTACATTTCTGGGGAATACCACTTGCAAATTGGCCGTATATCCATTCCGTTCTGAATGGATCTGGCACGTTCGTGTTTCAATGTTCATATCTGTCACTTCAATATTGGCCATCTCACGAATTGACTCAAATTCTTCATCTATTGATGTTGTTGACTTGTGTGAAAGCTTGTTCTGAAAGTTAACATTATTTTTATACAATGACAAATTTATTTAGCCAGAGTGTTTCTGAGAATATTTTTACAATTATTGTAAGAAAAATTCTGATTTATTTGTTTTACATACTTTTTTTAGTGCTGAATGGTATGACTATACAAATCAACTTACCATTTGAATGTCTTGTCCTTTATCAAGTGAAATGTCATTCATTGAGCCAATTATAGAGGAATAGCTTGTTGCTGAAATTAAAATCATACTTTAAATCCTTTTCAAATCCATGACTGATGAAAGCTGATATTTTAGGGGCTCAGGCTACTTTTATTTGACAAAATGAGAAAAATATTCCACTTACAGTCACTATTATTATCCTCATCATTGTCATCATCATCAGGCAGGTAATGGTTACACATTTTCAATAGTGATGGATGCATTGTCCATAGGCGTAAAGTTTGGTCCCTTCCCCAAGTGACTAACTGATAATTTAAAGGTGAGGTATTTGGTCTCCACACCATAGTCTGTACAGTATCTGTGTGCCCAACTAATCTATGAGTCAGGGACCCTCCTACCCATATCCCAATCACGCCAGCTTGTTCTGCTCTTGGCAATCCACCCCAACCTACTCCAATAGTCAATAATCCACTACCAAATGGTGTATAAATAGCTCTCCATACAGGAAAGTTAGTCATAATTATGTTTTCAGGGCGTCTCTCGTTGTTGATATCAAAGTATTTGATGCTTCCATCATGACTGGATGTGACAAGTTGGTACTCATGATGAGGACTCCAGTCTACTCCATGTATCTTACACAGATGGGCTGATATGTAGTGTATGGGTGTTGAGTGTTTACGATAATCCCAAATCTTTATATCACCATCATGTGCTGTGGCTACCATGTGTGTAGCCACTTTGTTCCACTGTACTTGAGATGCACCAGCTAAAATTAAAACACTTTTTTAAAATTAATTGGAACCTTCTACAATGATTCCAACTAGGAACTTCAGCCTCTTCCTAGTACTTTAATTAAGATGACAAAAATTCTTAAGGTAACTTACCAACAGCACATAGGGATAGAATAGGTTTCCTAGCATCTCTCAAATCCCATAAGTGAGTAAATGTATCAATAGAGCAGGTGGCTATTAAATTATGGTCTTGTCTATGGAAGTGTGTATCACTGACCACACGTGTATGTCCACGGAGAGAACATATACAAGTTAAGTCATTGCCAGCTCGCCATTCATATACATCGACTCTTTGGTTACTCTAAAAATAAAATAAATAATTACTAATAGAATCCTATTGATAACTTTTTTACTTTCATTTCTTGGACTTAACAATGTCACATTTAATAGGACACATTCCAAGATCTGAAAATTGTAAAAAAAATTGACAGCATGAGAGCAGCATACATGTTTTAAAAAAATTCTAAGAACATCTGAAATATGAAAATGTTGTAATAAATTATAATAAACCTAGCCGTTGCCCACAGCTACACCTGTGCCAAAAAGTAGCCTATATTATAATATATTTGACCCCGGGCCCTCAACTATATTCATACCAAATTTCATCAAAATCCGATCAGCAGTTTAGCTGAGAAAGCATAACAGACAGACAGACTTTCACACTTATATGGAAGTATGGATTGATAAACCCCATAGATTAATAATTGGTCTCGCGCGCTCGACTAGATACCGCGCTGTGAAGAAAAATCAGTTTCCAGAATGCGGCCACTTAATAGGAAAGTGTGTGTAAAACAATGTGCAAAGACGCACACTAGCGTCGATTATGGTGTTGCCAGCTACTTGACTGGTGCCCGACCAATGGAAAAATTATTAATTGCTGCGGTCTTGTTACTTATTATAAAAAGTAGCTCAGAAAAACCTTTAAAATGAAATTAAAATAAAACTGGCCAAGTGTGAGTCGGCTCGCGTGTAGAGGGTTCTGTACTATTTTTTATTTTTCTCTATTTGGACCTCCTAAACAAATTTAAAATTATCTCATAGGTTTTCCTGTAATTTATGAATCGAAATTCTGGAATCGATAGTTTCGGAGATAAGGTAGGGGAAATGGTTAGTTTTTGTCTACTTTATTTTATAATTCTAATATTGAATCCTAAAATTGCAGAAAAACTTTCATTTGATTTATTATTACACAGTACAGTATGTTAAACGTTACTTTAATTTTCTATTTAGCTTGGAGCTAATTGATTACTGACCTCTTTTTAGTTGTAACCCGGGTTTAAATACAGATAAATAAATAGACATACACATCCTATTAATATTATAAACGCGAAAGTTTGTAAGTATTAATGGATGTTTGTTACTCTTTCACAACTAAACCGCTGAATTGATTTTCATGAAATTTGGTACGGATATAGTTCAAGACCCGTCAAACATAGGCTACCTTTTGACGCAGGCGGAGCTGCGGTAAACATCTTGTACATACGAGTAGATATTATCATGGCCTTTTTCCATACAGTAGTGTTGCCGGAAAATACATTACACATCGAATAATAATCGATTCTTTGATAGTTGAAAATATAATCTAAGGTATCGATAGTGATCATATATCGATAGTATCGATATTGATACTATTGATAATATATTTCTGTAATTTTTTTCTGTATGAGTTGAATGACGATGATTTGTGTTATGCCCGCTATACATCCCGCCGCCGAGTTCCGGTATATCTGTATAGTATCGGTGCCTGAAATGCTTGGTATTGTTGTTAATCCATTAATCGATTATTTTTCATAAATTCTCAAAAATCAATACTACAGATTAGATTATATTGATACTACAGATACATAATCGATTAATAACCATTGATATGAACGATTACCTTTGTTGATTAAATCGATATAATTTATATCAACCCATTTCAATAATCGACTAATTGTTTGATATTGCAGTTAATAATCGATTAATTGTCAAAATTCGATTAAATTAATTATATCAATACTTTCGATATCATAGATTATTTAAAAAAAAAAACCAAATTCGATTAATCAATTATCTGGCAACAATACCCTACGGGGTACCAACTACCTAAAGGCCATATTTAGAATGTTGGTCGGCGTAAAGTGGAAATGGAATCAAAATAGTGATAGGTTGCTAGTCGCATCGCCTACTGATAGGTATGGTTCTTCGATTTTCGCCCACTTCCTAGGCCGGCTTATATGGTCTGTGCGGGAAGAGAAGCAGTAGTACATTCCACGTATTTACTTTTCTCCCAGATCAGCATTAAAGAAATAAGATGTTTGTGGCGTGCGTCCACGTCTTTTAATTAAAAAGGAAGCTATAGTTTTATTAAGTTGTATAGTATTAGTATTATAAGTTTTTTATTTTGATAATTACTTGTAAATATTTTAAATAAACTGCAATACTAAAACTTGTTAATTTTAGATAATTTAACTTAAAAATTTGTACATTTTTAATGTCAACGAACAAGCGGACAAGTGTTGTTGTTTTATATAGATAGCGAATGCGATGCGCGCGCATGCATGTCAGCCGCTGCGATCGGCTCGGACGATGCGCGCGCAGCCCACGCCACGGCGATCCGTGCGTCTCGCCGGCTCGCCAGTCCGAATACCATCTTGAGACTGAACGCACGTTGCTTGCGCTCGCATTCGCGCGCTTACGTAAACTCATTTCCCGCTTGATCCGTTCCTTCACTTTTCTCACCTGTATTTTGTGCTAATCATAACCTTCTGTTAATCTTTAAGTTGTCGGTGTGTTTGTATTGTATTTGTTCTATTTAATTGTGCTGAACTTTTAATTATAGTGTTAAATTTTCTCTCTGTGGTTGTCAAATAAACAACATCGTTATTTGGAGCTCTCTTATAACTAATCAGATAAACAGTGAAAAAAGTGTCAACTACTGTTCAAATAGTGATCTGTTTGGAGATAAACTTTCATATTACTTACTGAGATATAAATCCAAGTGTAACTGTGACCACTATTGTGCAAAATTACATCTTTAAGTACGGATTGATATTGCTAAACCGGTATAAATATATAAGTCTTTTGCAACTACCCTCTGATAAATTCATAATCTACAATTGTCATTGTCATCTGTCAGGTGAAGGTCTTGAACATAGACAAATTGAGTTGCCATATTCAAGAAAAAAAAAACTACTAATTGGGTATATAATAATAATGGCAAACTGCTTTAAGTGTAATACTAAAGTTGATGAAAAAACTCCAAAAATCAACTGCAAGGGCTGCAAGCGCCTGATATGTACGAAATGCAGTGGCTTGACTGCTACAGAAATGCGTGTTATTGGACTCCAGTCCCCTAAATTGTCCTATTTGTGTGATGATTGCGAGGTGGGACTCAGACAAGTACCGGATTTACGAAGACAAGTTACTGAACTCCAACAACAGGTTCAAGATTTGATGGCAAAGCAGAACAATATTATCAACATTGACTCTGTCATCAACGAAATGGAAGAAAGAAAAAATCGTAGTCGTAATCTTATTGTTTTTGGAATACCGGAATCTAACTCCAACAGTTCGGAGGACAGGAAAGCTTATGATAGAGACCAAATTTCTGGAGCGCTCACTCCATTACCTATTACAAATCCAGAGATAGTCACTGTATTTCGCCTGGGTAAATTAGTACCAAATACTGATAAACCTCGCCCAATAAAACTAGTTCTTGCGAATAAACAAAGTGCAATTAGTGTTCTCAAGAATAAGGGCAAGCTTCCAAACACTATTAAAATTAAAGCAGACTTGACTCCGTACCAAAGAGACCAACTGAAAAAGCTGCGAGAAGAGCTAGCGGGCAGAATGGAAAACGGTGAGTCAAACCTGACCATTAAATATATTAACCAGATCCCTAAAATTGTACCTAATGCAAAAAACTAGCACATCACAATGTTGTCGAACTTGGCTTACTATATACGAACATGGCTTCCCTAACGGCAAAATTTGATTTGTTTATTATAGAGGTCAACAAATACAAACCTGCACTAATTTTTATAAGTGAAACCCATTTGGAGTCTAAAATTACTGACAGTTTCATAGATCTGCCAGGATACACTGTATTCCGTCAGGATAGAAATAGGATGGGAGGAGGAGTGGCTGTATATGTAGCCCATGAATTTAAAAACATTCCTCTGAAGGCCAATATCAACTTATCATATTATGACCCACAAGTGGAGGCTTTGTGGCTTGATATACAGTATAAACACATTAAACTGCTTATTGCTTGCATTTACCGTCCCTCCTGCAGTACTTACAAAGTGGCCGACGAGAAATTATTCTGTGCTATAGAAAAAGCTGCGTCCGAACATAACGTTGTAATAGTTGGTGATTTCAACCTACCGCAACTAAGCTGGCCTCTCGTAAATAGTGATAAACTGGACAATTTACACGAAAACTTCGTTACAATGTATACTAATAGCAATCTTTCTCAGCTAGTAACAGAAACAACAAGAAAACGAAATAACCAGGAGTCATTACTTGACCTTATACTGTGCAATGATGAAAATCTAATAACTAACCTACAATATTTGCCCCCTATTGGAAAAAGTGATCATCTAGTATTATTGTGTTTCATACAAGTGACCGCTGATATAGATATTCAATCTTCAAGAAAAGGAGTGGGTTCACTGGATTATCATAGGGCAGATTATGTGAATATAAACAAACATCTAAACAGATATATGAAAATAGGCGATGAATTTACCACAAATGAGATGTGGACAAATTTTCAGAAACAATTAAATGATTCTACAAAAACTAATGTGAGAACAAAGTCCAATAAATCGAAAAAATACCAAAAACCATGGATCAATAAGGAAATTTTAGATCTCACTAAAAGAAAGAAAGAGCTTTGGAAAATTTATAGAATAGATAAATCAGAAAAATCTTACCATAGATTTAGAAAGGTTAACCATGATATCATCAAACTCTCAAAGCGCAGAAGAGCTGTTTTTGAATCTGATGTAATAGAGAATGGACCAAAGGCCTTTTATAGTTACATTAGAAAACAGTTAAACTCAAAAGTATGTGTACCCAGTGTATTAAGGGGAGGGTCACGAGAACTCATTGATGAGCCGCAAAAAATTGCCGAAGCGTTTGCGGATCAGTTTGAACACAGCTACGTAAGAGAACCTGATGGGCCATTACCGTCCCTCATTATACCAAGAATCGAAAACTCTATTGTTAAGGTCAATTTCACACCGGAATCCGTACATGAGTACCTTCAAACCTTTGACGATAACACAGCTGCGGGGCCTGATGGTATATCCCCTGTCTTGCTTAAAAAATGTTCACTGTCATTGGCAGAGAACATATCCAAAATCATGAATAAATCTATGAATGAAGGAAGTCTACCACAAGATTGGAAAACAGCGACAGTAGTACCAATCTACAAAAAAGGTGATAAACTGGATCCTGCCAATTTTAGGCCGATAAGTCTCACCAGTATTGTATGTAGAACCATGGAAAAGATCATAGCAAGAGAACTAAGAACATTCATTACAGAGGAACGAATCATAATTGATGAACAGCATGGGTTTGTTTCAAGACGTTCTATCACAACTAACTTGCTGCAATCTGTAAATGAGTGGATAGAGAACCATGACCAGGGTAACCCCACGGATATCATTTATCTGGATTACGAAAAAGCTTTTGATCGCGTGCCTTTGCAACGACTTATACATAAAATTGAACATCTAGGAATACGTGGTAAACTCTTAAAATGGATAATCGATTTTTTGACAGATAGGACTTTTTGTGTACGGGTAGGGAACATTTTTTCAAAACCCCGAATGGTGTTAAGTGGAGTTCCACAGGGCTCTGTTCTTGGACCTTTACTCTTTATTTTGTATTTAACTGACCTGAAACCTGCTTTGCACTTGTCAAGCGCCATGTTTGCAGACGATACCAAATTCTTTGGCAACCCTAACTATCAATATGAAGATATACAGAAAGTTCTGGAGGAAATTTCGGCTTGGACCAAGGATTGGTTACTGGCCCTGAATACTGATAAGTGTACTGTCTTGCATATAGGGAGCAATAACCCACGGAAACCATACTACATTGAGAATCAGCAGCTTACACCTGTGAACTATCAAAGAGACCTAGGTGTCATCATTTCCAGCGATTTAAAGTGGGAAAATCACATTGTTGGTATAGTTAAAAAAGCTAACTCAATGCTCTATTTAATTAGGAAATCTTTCATGTGTCTTACAGCCAAAACTTTTCTTCAACTGTATAAAACATACATACGGCCAATGCTGGAGTTTGCTTATGTTGTATGGAATCCATATTTTAAAAAAGACATAAAACTTATTGAAAATGTTCAACGGAGAGCCACAAAGATGGTAAAAACTTTAAAAAATATGACATATGAGCAACGTATGGTGAAACTTGATCTAACTACTCTGGAGCGACGCAGGGAAAGAGGCAGCTTGATCGAAACCTACAAAATTTTGAATGGACACTATGATGTTCCTGATCTGCGCAACTTATATACATTTAACGAGAATAGACGTCTAAGAGGTCATTCTTTGAAACTATGTCGCAGTGTAGCTAAATTAAACCCCAAAAAACATTTCCTTTCCAACCGTGTAGTCAGGGAGTGGAACAAATTACCTGCAAATGTTGTAACTGCACCATCAGTAAACAGTTTCAAAAACAGATATGATAATATCTCCAAGCACAACGATGCACACGCATCAGCTTAAAGAGCTGCTAGTGTGTTCCAATAATAATAATAATAATAAATTACATATTGACTTTATTTAATTATCCCGCCTCATAGCACCATCTCTCTTTTGGAGTCGGGAGTTAAAAAACAAAATATCTAAATAATAAAAATCAAAACCTCGGGGAATTTGGGATTATTTAATACACGGCAACATTGAGCACCGAGCGGTACTTCGCGCTATATTTTAGGGTTATATTATTTTCGTGAGTAATTAATGTCCATATTTCGAAATAATACAATACTTATTGATGGTATGTAATACCAGTATGTTTTTTTTTTTTTTTTGACATTTAAAACGTTTATTGAAATAAGGTAAAACAAATGTTACAAGTACTAAAAAATTCCTCCCCGGATAGCATCCGGTCCAAAGGTACCCATTACACTAGCTGCATTTCCTCTTTGTATAGCAATGGATATTCTTTGAACGAGGTACCATCCAGAACGAATGTAAACCAGTATGTTCCTTATTTCTTTTAGTATTATTCTTACACAGTTTGACTACGCAAACTGCACATTTTGCGTCTACTTTTACATTAAATTTTATATTTATCTAGACATCCAACTCACTCATTGTTTCGGCATGGTATCTAGTCGTAGCGCAGCGGAGACCAATTATTAATCTATGGATAAACCCATATAAAAAACTTTAAATAGGTACGGAACTACTTTTATGAACTGAATATTTAAGGTCGAACAAACCCAACAACAATTTCAACTTAACTATTATATTTGAAGTCTTTTAATACGAATCATTTTATTTGTGTGAATTTACCTTAGGTATGTAATATCTCTGATAGTTCACGGGGAGGACTTTAAAATCAACAACAAAAAAAAATTGTTAGTAGGTCGGTAAATTAACTTATTGTTAACATTGAGATTTTAAAATGTTGACAAACCGCAATCGCACAGAGCTTTTGTCCATGATATGACTGACACCATTCCGCTCCAGCGGCGTCATATTTGCTGTGCCGCGGGTATTTCTTCACAATATCCCCACCGTCATCTTCTAAACTGATCTGCTTGATAGCCAGCCATCTCCTACCGGCCAGCAGCACATTATTCCCTGAGAAATCGACAGACATCGCCGTAGCTTGGAGCTCGCGATACTCCCATTTCATTAATTCTGAACTCCAATGCACAGACATTTTCACAGTTTTGTCAAAAATTCTTTATAGTAAAATACAGTACTTCAATCATCAAAATATACACAATAATATTATAAAAGATTTCAATTTAAAACATCTACAATACGATCGAATTTGTCCAACAGAAACAAACAAACATGCTTGATTTTTGATGTTTTGTTTTCAGGTTTGCAGTCATGGCTTTAGCAGCTGAAAACTGTGATGACATTGGCATGTTTATTTTTATAATAGTTTTACGGCCATGGATACAAGTCCTATAAGACGCTTCTTAATTTTTAAGATTCCGTACCCAAAAGGTGAAACGGGCTTACGGGACCCTATTCCGAAGACACCGTTGTCCATCCTTCTGCCACCGGACTGTATTGCATAAACCGTGATAGTAAGAAAGAAATATAAGCAGATGAATGTTACTGCTATAATAACAAGTACTAAGAAACAGGATAATATTTATTTCCATACAACTGACATGATTTATTGCGGTTATAAAAAATTATGAAAATTATTAAAAACTATCAGAAAATTATTAAAATGAAGCGCGAACGCATTGTATGTTAAATGTTTTGCTTGATACTAAATTGTTTATTCAGTTCAAAAATAAATGAATTATAAGCTTTTGAAAACCGATGAAAGGAGAAACTATCAAGGAATAAGAATTGGCTAGTCAACTAAAAAATAAATTGTGTATTTTATATATTTTATTGATAGAATAGACTATTTCGGAGAAACAATTTGAACGAAAAAAATCTTAAAATTATATTTATTTTGTTATTTAATTTTAAAGATTTTATAGTGATGACGTCACGCAGCTATAATGGCCATTTCGAATTGCAAGAAAGCAAAAATTACTAAGGTATTAAAAAATATGTATGTCAGTGTCAAATGTCAAAGTCAAGGATAGACCGTTATAGTTGGTTTCTTGTTTGTTTACAATCGCCAAATATCTAGGTACCTACCCTATTTCTCATATCTATTGCATATTGGCCTGTTTATTGGACTTCCGTCTGCCGTCTTTTCATCCGTTGACATCTGATTTTTCATTAATTGGACACCGATTCTTCATTATAATGTATGAATGAATGTAATGAAGATGTAGTTAGGTTAAATAAAGGTTATGTTTACTTGAACAGAGATGACATTTGACATGGGTGACAAGTACGTGAAGCGCCTAATTACGCGCTACCAAACAAAAAATATTTATTCACAACCCTGTGCTGCCAACCTAAAAACTTTAATGTGAATAGTCGGAAGTTATCCGGCTACGTCATACGTTAACCTTGCTAAAAAATGAAAGTCATTGGGTTTTCTGCGATTTTCTTAAAAAATACTTGCACTAAAGATCTGATTAATGTAATCTGTTCCCTAAGCCTATTCCTCGAAATGGTTTACGAATTAGACATTTTTATGAAAAAGTTTACTAGCCAATTGGACACAAATAGGGTGAAATGACGTCATTGCCACCTTTGTTTTCTAGCGTACAAGATAGCAAAACGTCCCACGCTACCACTTTTTTTTTATCCAATTTTGTTGTTCTCGGAATCTGTTACTTTTCAGTGTTTATGTTACAGCTAATGACCGAAGTGCAGCTACACCCTGATGTCATACACCGAGATTTATCGATAGCCGATCTCTGTTGGCTAACCTTAGGTACAAGATTTTGTTTGGACTGTATATTACTATTTGACTGACTGTTGTTTTTGATTTAGCTCCTCTCCAAGTTGATTCCAAGTCAAATATATGAGTGCGTAAATATAATAATGCGTGTTGCCGACCCTCAAACAATTTTGTAGGCAAACAAGCTTAAGACCTGCCAGATGGTTAGAGACCGTAAAACCTAATTCGGATGGTCTATATGTAGACACCTGCAGCTCCTGAAAGTCACGTACAAATTATTTATTTGGCCAACTAGCATATCACCCGTCTAATGGTCAGTTGTCAAATAGACACTGGAGTATGACTTATAAGTAGTCTCGGTAGACCTCTTACCATCAGGCAGGCTGTATGCCTGTTTTCCTATTAAATTGTATGGGGGTTAGCAGTAGGCATGTGATACTCCAGGTTTGCAGGTGTCTATAGACTACTACGTCGTCTTACGATTAGGCAGGCCGTATGCATGTTTGCCTACTAAATCAATGCGCATGTGAACATTCAGGTATTGCAGCTGTCTATAGACTACTGTGAAATCTCACCTTTAGGTGGGCCGTATGCATAGTTGCCTACTAAATTGTATAAGGGTCGGCAATGCACATGTGACACTCCAGAAGATACAGCAGGTCTAAAATGGCCACTTTGAGCAATTCATCAAAATGAATCATTTCATGAATTGCAAAGCTTAGCAATTCTGCAAATTTTGACATTGACGTTTCAACTCTAATTCAATTCATTTCGTGATTCATTTTCTGAATCACTTCTCATGTAAGTGTTGCTATAGTAATAAAATAAAAATAGATTTTATAATTTTAATATTTTTATTGATATTTACAATTCTAAAGTAAATTTATGATAGTAAATCAACATTATTGGTTAGATAAACTTATTTCACAAAAAAATCATAAAAGTACGCACGCTATGCAAAAATAAAGATTATTTTTACGCCTGGCAATAAGGTAAAGCAATTCACGAAAAGTAAGCCATTTTGCGACTTTCCGTCAAACAGCAGAATTGCCATGAAATGATTCATTTCATGAACTGCCAAAATGTGGCTATTTTAAGATTTGCAATGATTCATAATGTGATCATATTGTAATTCGTGCAAAGTGGCCATTTTAGATCCACAGGTGTCTATAGACAACTTTGACCTTTTATCTGGCATACCATATTTGAGTGAACACGCAAGTGACACTCCGTGAGTGTTGCCGACTCTACGACTATTTGGAATCTGGCTATATTAATATATTAAAATAATCGCGAGGTCTATGTCCGCGGCGAACAACTAGTTATTCGTAAAGTGTTCGAGAACAAGCGTGAGTGTTGAAAAGTAACCTATACAGTGTTCAATTTTTTTCTTGCTTGTTGCCAAAAACTCTTGGAAATTGCTAAGTGCAGTTTTTCTATCACTTCATCTTCGCTTGATTTTTCTGACGCGACTTGACTTTAGACTTGCTTGACTAAACTACTTTGAATGAAAAATTTATTTGAAAATCTAAAACACACACAAGTTATTACATTTCTAATAAATCACAAACAATGGAAAACAAACTTAAAAGGAATTAATGTTTTAATATTCATAGCCGAGGACGGGTTTTGGCAAGAGCACCACATGATATTAACTTTTCCAAAGGGCCTCTACGCGTTGGATCAATATCGCCGCGCAAGCCTCTCAAAGTTATAACAAGTGTGCGCAGATGCGGTTCAAAACTTTGTTCAATAAATAATAGGCTACTTGACTGTATTCATACTTGATTAATATTGTTATACTAAACAAAATATACACTAAAAAGTAACCGATTCTGAAAACAACAACAAAATTCGTTGTTAATTGAGGCAGTAATTCGATTTTAAAGTTTTCTCTAGAAGGAAAGTGGGAGCGTGGTGGGGATGTCTTGCTATCCCTTTTGTGCATACGAAACCGAGTGGCAGTGACGTCACAGCTCACACAGTGCATCCTTTTCTTGTTTTTTGACAGTTTCCCCTTCCACCGAATTTCAAAGGCTTATAACTTATTTATTTTTGAACGAATTACAAAAATTCTTTCATAATTCTGTTTCTGGAAATAAAAATATTGATATGAAAGAAAAAATAAAAATTAGTAGAATACCCAATTTTTTGTTGTTACTGGCTAAATTCAAAAGTAAAAGCCATATTAAAAAAAGGAAAAAAGAGTCATTGTCATGGATAGGATATTAAAAAAAAATTAAAATCGCTGAAAATTCAAAACAAACAATCTCCATTTAATTTGTGTAGACAAATAAACGTAAAATACGTAAAATTTAATTAAAATGTTACTTAAATACGTAATATGAACCATCAATAATATTAAAAATTATTCTAGTATGGCTGTATTGGCTGTATTGTTTCGCCGCTGGCGTCATAAATTGTTTTTTAATGTTTTAGTTAGATTTTTTCTAGGTCTGTTGTTCATTTATTTTTACTGTGAATATCTTATTTATTTCGTTTCACAAATACAGGTAAGCCGATAATCTTTATTTTACGATATCACTGCAATATTCCAGCTTTGTGTTATTTATATTTTTGATTTGCAGTGTGGTTGGCCATCACTCGACAAGGAGTATGTAGATGAGGTGGATCCTGTATATGCGATGGTGATTGCGGATACACATTTGCTAGGGTCCCGGAATGGCCATTGGGTGGATAAGTGGAGAAGGGAGTGGCAGATGCATAGAGCATTTCAAACAGCTATAACATTGCATATGCCTGATGTTGTGTTTGTATTAGGTTTGTTTCCCCTTATTCCAGACTGCCCAACTAATGGTTCAACTCAGGTGCACAAGTTGAGCAGTAGGTTATTCATAGCATGTATTCCTATTCTTTTCAAACTAGAAACGGGCCAACTGTATTTGACCATTTAATGCAAACGTGCCAAACACTATAGAAGCCTCATTAACACCTTGAAACCATTTTTTATAGAACTTTAATTTGATCTGAATGCTCATGTTTTGCTGAGTTAGACTTTTAGTAAATTAATGTTATTATTTTTGTTTCAGGTGATCTATTTGATGAAGGTAAATGGTGTTCTGAGAAGGAGTTCAATGATTATGTGAACAGATTCCATAAATTATTCAGAGTACCTGATGGGACAAAAATGTATTCAGTTGTAGGAAACCATGATATTGGTTTTCATTATAGGTGAGTTTATGAATGATTACTGAAATAATTTCCTATTTGGTATATTTAAAAATTTGTATTTGACTATTGGGTTTAATGAGGAAAATATATTATATTTTTAGGTCTTTAAAATTTATTTTTATTTTAATAGCAATACAATATTAATGCATAACAATTTATTAACAGCACTCGAGGTACCCACTAGTTAGTAAAATAAATGCAACCCTCATTGGGTGTATTTGTTTATGGAAACCTCAACCTATCAGAAAAAGATACATGAAAGTACTGGCTGGGTTCATTCTTACTCTTTCCATTTAAATTAGTGCCATAGAAGTAACAAGTGGGATTTTTTGATTTTCACTAGTTCCATTGTTTTCAATGTAATAAGTGAGAAAAAATGTTCTCACTATATAAGCAATAAGTAAAAACAATTTTATTATTCTTGGTTCTACGCGATCAAGTAAGCAGCTTGAAAGAAAAATAAGAGCTTACGGTCCTATAGAGGGTGATCAATTCCGTAGGTAATTAATTTCTTACACCATCTCAGTATCTATTTTATTTAGAGCTGAAAATGAACCTTAAATAATCACAGAAATCATCAATAAGTATTTCGATTTCAACTCTTAGTTTTCGACTTTGTCATCATACTGATTTGTTATTAAGAATATTTGTAGTGACTGTAGGTAGGTCATCATCATCATCATCATTTCAGTCGCAGTCAGTCCACTGCTGGACATAGGCCTCTCCCAATGATTTTGATGGCTATTCTATCGAATTGGTTTTTTTCTGTGATGATAGAATTAAGTTTTGATTAAATAAATAAATAAATTGATCGGTTGGCACCAGTCTGCATCCAGCGTCTGCCTGCGACCCTTTTCAGGTCATCTGACCATCTGGTCGGTGGATGTCCAACGCTGCGCTTACCGGTACGTGGTCGCCATTCGAGAACCTTTCTGCCCCATCGGCCATCGGTTCTCCGCGCTATGTGCCCCGCACACTGCCACTTCAAAGAACTAATCCGCTGGGCTATGTCGGTGACTTTTGTTCTCCTACGGATCTCTTTATTTCTGATTCGATCTCGTAGGGAAACACCGAGCATCGCCCTCTCCATAGCTCTCTGGGCGACCTTGAGCTTTCTTATGAGGCCCATAGTCAAAGACCACGTTTCGGACCCGTATGTCATCACTGGTAACACACACTGGTCGAATACCTCAGTTTTAAGGGACTGAGGTATTTTAGACGAGAAGACGCTACGTAGCTTCCCGAACGCCGCCCATCCGAGTCGGATTCGACGAAAGACCTCGTCCTCGAAGCTGGAGTTGCCAGCCTGGATCATCTGATCCAGGTAGACATACTGGTCTACAACTTCAAGGGTGTGGTTCCCGACTGAAACCGGTGATGGCGTAACATGGACATTACACATTGCCTTGGTTTTGTCCATGTTCATTTTAAGGCCCACCTGTTGGGAGACCACGTTGAGGTCGCTGAGCATGGTACTTAAGTCCTCCAGCGATTCCGCCATGACCACGATATCGTCGGCAAAACGAAGGTGAGTGTATACTCGCCATTGATGTTGATGCCAAGTCCTTCTCATTCCAGGAGTTTGAAGGCATCTTCCAGAGCAGCGGTAAACAGTTTCGGAGAAATGACGTCTCCCTGTCTTACACCTCTCTGCAATGCAATAGCCCCCGTGCTCTGCTCCTGTACTCGGACTGACATGGTGGCGTTGCTGTATAAACACTTCAACACTTCGATGTACCGATAGTCTATGCGGCACCGCTGGAGAGACTGAAGCACCGCCCACATTTTGATCGAATCGAAGGCCTTCTCATAGTCCACAAACGCTAGGCATAGTGGCCGGTTATACTCTTTGGCCTTCTGTATAATCTGCCGAAGCGTATGGATGTGGTCTATGGTACTAAACCCTTTTCGGAAACCGGCTTGTTCGGGAGGCTGGAAGGCATCGAGCCTGTTCGCGAGACGATTCGTGATTACCCTCGAAAACAGCTTATAGATGTGGCTCAGGAGCGTGATGGGTCTATAGTTCTTCAATAGGGTATTGTCACCTTTTTTTAAAGAACAAAACCACCACGCCATTTGTGTACGGCATTTGTGTAATTCCTTTTGTATATGTTAACGGAAATGTATGTAACCCGTCATTGTATACAATTCCTAGGAAATGTATGTAATTCCTAAAATCGCCCGGAAATGTGTGATATAATATAAATTAGACACATTTCCTAGGAAATCTATACATTTCCTAAATAGCGATCGGAAATGTAAGACAAGGCTGAAATTATAATGATGACGAATGCGAAAGAAGCGACTTAGTTTCAAAAGACGACTTTGTGACAGAAAGTGGGTTAGGTTATGGTTTTACAGTGACCATAACAGTTAGCGAGCGAGCGACAAACCTTGTGACAGAAACGCTTGAGTTTCAAAAGACGACGTGTGAACGATATTGGAATTCTATCTATAAATCTAAATAAACTAGATTTATTACCCAGGATATGTAGACTGAATATGAAGACTTAACAACATGTTTTATTACAGAAAGCATTCTTTTTATACTTTTCCTAATACGATATTGGAATTATATACAATTCCTAGGAAATGTATACATTACCTAGGATATGTATGTATTAAATAATTTTTAAAACAATATTTTATACATTTCCTAAATTGCTTCATACATACATAAATTTCATACATTTCCGGTAACATATACATATACAGATACCTTACCCATGAACGCCGTACATATTTCCAGCGCTGGGGTCGAAAGCCAAGGGTCGCAACCCTTTCCCTACACCCATATGATATAAGGTCATTTTAAAATGTACGGCATCTTGTTCAAAATATTATTTGACACAGACAATAATGTTTAATAATTATGCCGTCCAAAAATTATTGTTAATATTTGTGTAAATAAATAATTATCTAAATTTTAGAATTTAGCGAGTTATTACTGCTGTAAGATCATAAACTAATGTACGGCAACTTTTATTTTGATATAATGTTACTAAATATTATCGTTGTACCTTATAGCCGTTCATTATAAATGGTAACAAATAAGAATATTTGGATAAAAAAATTAGAAAAAATTCCTTTTATTTGCGATTTATAAGATTTTTCAAATATTCCTGGTTATATGCAGAGTAATATTTTCAAAGATTATTGCTATTTTACATGTAAAAAATATAAATAAACAAAAAAAAAAACCAGGTGCCGTACATTTTACTTCAGATTATTTTTTACAGCTGATAAAAACTTCGATAACGTTTGAGATGTCTCTTAAGGTCATAAATAACTGTACGGCATTCGAAAAAAATTGTTTGTAATATTAAATAATAATAAAAAAATATAATGCCGTACATTTTAAATGACACATTACGTATAATATACCTAGCAAGTGTAAACTGTCATTTTTCAGCATTCAAGCTTTTGAAAGATTTATCAATAAAATAAATAAATTTCAATTATGATTACGATTTATTTATATGAACTGCTTATACACCAGTTCATCTTAAAAAAGAGATCTTATAACAATAGTCTTTCATTCGGGGTTCGGTTAGCCAGTAAATACAATAAAAAACATTATTTTTTTATTTAAAATACTTTTTTTTGTTAATTATTACCAATTGTTTTTAAATTTCAAATACATTTTTTTTTCTTTTTAATTTTCTTTTTAGTATGGCCAAGATACGACGTACGTACGTATGGATAAGATAAGATCAACTAACATGCAGGTTAGTGTACTAAAGTATATTAACAGCCTTATCGTACCAGCAGAGGTAAAGGAAAAATATTTAAAAATAAATAAAAAGGGAGTAGGTGTTCTGCCACGTCACTGACAGCGGTTTTAGGCGGTGGCAGATTATTGCCATTTCATAGACTAGCGGACTATCGAAAGTGGAGTGGGAGTGAAAACGGCATTCATCTTTTATTGAAGATTGTCTAAAGTTTTAATAACCTATGTTATTGCCGTACAGAAAAAAGTCACCGGAAAGTCACTATTTTCGGAGCGAAGTAATTTACCCCATACACCTATGTTTTCCACAAAAAATGTACGGCATGCTGGAAAATGTTATCTATTCGTGAAGTACTCTCAAGATCATTTAATTTTTTGTTGTTTGATATCATCATCACCTATATGCTAATCAGAGATAAGGGTTGCGACCCTTGGCTTTCGACCCCTGCGCTGGAAATATGGCGTTCATGGGTAAAGTATCTGTATATGTATACAAAATGAATTACACAAATGCCGTACAGTAATAAATGACCGGAATATTGCTTCTACAATTATCGGCGAATTCAAAATTTGCACTGACTTCCGTCACCACCGCTTTAGTACGGCACTAGTCGACATTTATTTTTCATCATTAATAATTAGTCGTAATTCCTCACTTGTACTTGGGAAATTCCATTTACTCACGTACTGTACCTGTACCGCTCAGATGACGGCATAGTGCTCAGAGTTATTTTCTGATATAGTAACAGCCTTCTAAGCATTATTCACGTTGGTTCATTTCACAGGTTATTTTTTTCTATGGGCTTGTAGTCTATAGGATATTAGCCCATAAAACATTAAATAACTAAATTTATAAAAACATTTATTGAAAAAAAAAATGTTGCCGTTGTTGTTGGAAATACCGCTAGACTAGATTATAGAAAATAGGATTGCCGCTAGAATATCGTGCACATGCAGTTAACTAGAAGGATATACAGGGCAGCATTATGCATAAGTAGATCCGGACTCGTAACAGAGTTTAAAAAATGTTGTTAAACGAATTTTTAAGTGTTTTCGTAGGATAACACCCCACTTAGCGCATCGCTTCGAGAGCAAACTGTCCGCGCCTCCAGTCCGCCTGGTCACCATCAAAAACAACCATTTTGTTCTCATCAACTCCATGGCTATGGAGGGAGACGGATGCTCGTTGTGTTCGCGGGCGGTCAATGAAATAGATAAAATATCAGGTATATAATATGTATTTTTAAATTTTATCTACTTAACGGATCTTGAGTTCCGAACCATCCGGCTAAGGACGCAACTGGAAAGGCGCTAAGGTGAGAGGTATTTGGAAATACTTCTTCATTAGATCATCTCCCAGTTGCACCTTATTTCGTTATAGATAGTGTGTCTGATGCTGCTTGACACCGTCTAATACCACACGGAACAGATAAGGAATAACAACAGAGACCAACGACATGCTATCAGAAGCACGGAAAAACTAAAATGGAATTGCCAGTAGTGGCGACCAAGACACTCTGACATTGTTATAAGAAACCACGACGAACCTCGACCTCTGGACCAATAACGCGATTTTACTGGAACACAAAGTTAGGCAATCCGGGTCTTTACCCTAATAAAAATGTTGACAACTATGTTTTTTGCAGTTTTTTTTTTCTATTGGTTTTAGATATTTTAAAATGCAGCAGTGGTTCAACACTATGCAGAGGTACAACCAGGTTGAAGACATATAGTAGACCAATAATAATGCAGGTAGGTAAGCTAGTCTTTTCTGCGTTATTTGTTATTTCAAAAAGTCGCGCTCCTGTCAAACCCACATTTTTTTACAGCACTATCCTCTCTACCGGGAATCAGACAGCATTTGCACGGAGCCCGACGCCGCGCCTCTCCCAAGCCGGAATGCCTTATTCGAAGAACGCTGGGACTGTTTATCAAAAGAGTCTACAGAATACCTGGTAGAAAACCTTCACCCTCGGGCGGCTTTTGGAGGTCACACCCACCACAGCTGCGTGGTTCGACATAGCTTCTCGCCCACTCGTGATCATAAGATTGAGTTTGTTGAGTACACGGTACCTTCATTTTCTTGGAGGAACAGGCTGGATCCAAAGTATTATTTGGTAAGTGAAATTAGTGTAGTGAAATTCTGGCATTATTTTAGTTCCATATTTTACAAAACAATTTTATTTTCAGTTGACAATAACGCCGAAGGAAGTGAAGGTCTCTAAATGCGCGTTGCCCCGTGAATGGACGATGCAAGCCACTGCCATTTTCATGGTTCTTGTTTTACTCGTCTACCTCAAGATCTACCACGCCGGTGCTAAGAGCGGCAATTATAAACAACTGTAGGTCTGTAAATTCTATAGATATAGATTTATTCTATTGTTTTGACTATTTTAAATCATATAAATACCTGAAGTCGGTACCAGCTGTTATGGAGTTGTGCAATGTTGCGTAACTTATTTAAAGTAAATTCATTAAAAATTGCTTTTGTCGCTTGTTGCTCAATATAGGGTCAAACATAAGCTACTTCTTGACGCAGGCGGATACTGGGGAAAATACATGGGCAGAATTGCCCATGCATTTTCCCCAAAGTCGACCTGCGTTTTTATTAATAAAAGAGAGATAGTTTTTTTTTTTGCTTTAAAAATACAGCTTTCCATGTCTTCAGACACAAATAAACTTACAATATACATTCGTTAATTCATATCGAGTGGGTTACATGATTTATCTACCCTGTACGGGAGTACAGGGACTGTGTTAAGAGTTTTTTGGAACCGCCTTTCGGCCTCTGACTTAGTTCCTTTGACGACCACCAAATGGCAACCGGGAAGTGACTTACGTGCCTTCCGAAGCACGGAATCATCATTACGTGGGGCGCACTATAAGTTTCCGGAATGAATATGAAAAAATACTATTAAAGGTACAAAATTAATTTATTGTTTTTCAAAATAATCTCCCTTGGCGTCTATGTACTTTTTCATTCGATGAAACCAGTTTTGAAAACTTTTGTGCCACTCCTCTGTGGTGACCTCTGAAACGTGTTTTTCATACTCCTCGACAGCCTCTTCTGGTGATGAAAATCGTTGACCGCGTAATTGGTTCTTAATTTTTGGGAACAGAAAAAAGTCACAAGGTGCCAGGTCGGGACTGTATGCAGGATGACTCATGAGTTCTACATTTTTCGCCTTCAAAAAGTCTGTCTGTCTGGCCGTGTGAGAACTAGCATTGTCGTGGTGCAGGATGATACGGCGTTTACGGTTATTTTTACGGAGTTCGTCAATAACTTCCGGCAAACAAATGGTCGTGTACCAGTCACTATTCACCGTACGACGATTCTCTAAAGCAACAGTAGCCACGTGTCCAGTTTTATTAAAAAAAGAAGCAATCATCCGCTTAGATGCACTTTTCACGCGCGCCACTTTGGTTGGTTTCGGCTCATCTTGAAAGACCCATACGCTCGATTGCTGCTTTGTTTTGGGATCGTAGCAATAAATCCATGTTTCGTCACCTGTTACTATGTCCCACACCAAAATTGACGCACCTTCGTTGAATCTGGTAAGCATGGCACTGCACCAAGTGACGCGGTCCGTTTTTTGAGCCTCGGTCAAGTTGTGTGGGATCCACCGCGAGCACAGCTTTCTCACACCCAAATGTTTGTGTAGGATTAATTGTATTTGACTCATGCCTATTTCTAAGGATGCGCGAATTTCATGGTAGGTCACATGCCTGTCTGTTTCAATCATACGGCGCACAGCATTGATGTTTTTGTTGGTCACAGCGGTGGACGGCCGACCATCGCGAGATTCGTCACTGAGATTGATACGACCACGCTTGAATTCTGCAAACCAGCTATAAACAGTTGTCTTGCATGGTGCTTCATTGCAAAAGCTGTTTCAAGCCGAGCGATGCTCTGTTGAGCTGTCAAATTACACTTAAAATCGTAGAAAATCATACTACGAAAATTTTCCCGAGTTAAATCCATGTTGATGCAGACACACAATTTTTTAAATGGCGCCACAAGGTAAAAACAAAAGACAGTCAGATGAAACAAACTGCATTCTACAGCCAAAGAGTTCTATTTTCAAATGTTGCAATAAATTTTTAAATATTGTTTATGTAAGTGGCCAGTCCCGGAAACTTACAGTGCGCCCTATGTATTATCAGACAATCAGGTGGTTCAATCCTGCAATGACCTAACCAAATTGGTAACAACTAAAACAAAGTACGCTTCAAGTCGAAGGCCTTAACCATTGCACCACAGAGGTAGTATAATCTTGATTTGGATATAAGTATAGAGTAAGTATAGTTGAACATCATCATTTGTAGGTTGAACATTTTTCATAGATAATATTAAATAATGTAAAATACATACATACCATCACGCCTTATTCCCGTAGGGGTATAGGCAGAGGCTATGGATTTCCATTTGCTACGATACTTACAGACATCCTTCGCTTCTTCTACGCTCATCACTCTCGTCATACACGCTCGTCGATTACGGGTACTCCTGACATCTCCCTTTTTTAATATGTCTGCGATTTGGTCGCAGTATGTTCTCCGAGGCCGGCCCTTACCAACTTTTCCTGTCACCTTTGATTTGTAAATACCTTTCTTAAGTCTCCTTTCATCCATCCTTTCTACATGTCCAAACCGTCTTAACATTCCTTTTTATATCTTTGTCACTACATCCTCATTCATACCACACCTTTTCCTTATCTCACTATTTCTACTCGCTCAGACGTACGCCACACGTACTCCGTAAAGCTCTCATTTTAACTGCATTTACTCTGCTTTCATTCAAGATAATAAAAACATAACATAATGTAAAATGCTCTTCATTTATTCTGTAGATCAGAAATACTGTTGCTATGGCGACCACTCACGGAGAATCAAACGTGCCGATTATGATAGGATATGTATTTACTCTAATATGATGACATAGGTAGGTACTTCCAGATAACAATTAGGGATGTTAAGTTTTTTCTAATATGGATATTTCTTTTCTTACATTTATCTAGTTGCGTTTTTGAAGCTCGACGTTAGTAGCTTTTAACCCTCAGGCTGCTAGAAATTATGTTTAAATTTTATAAATCAGCCGTTTAGCATCTATTTTCTGTAAGAGAGTTTCTATATTTTATGAGAGCAATCAACTTATTGTTCAACAAGTAGGAAATCGTACAATTTAATAACTTAAGTGATTAGGAAGTTGTTCAGTTGATATTATTGAGGAGGTTTTACATTATGCGACTTATTAAAAAATAATAATAATAAGAAACACAAGTGAGTCTTGAACAACTGGTCGGCTTATTATTATTTATGCATTACATAAACCTTATTCTTTGGCAAGGGCTACATGGCATTAGCCAATGGCATGTACGCCACACTCGAGGCAAACCGCGGAGCATGTGCTCTATCATCTCCTAGAAGATGTCTTCTAGGAGAGATATAGACTAAAAAGAAAACTTGACCTCCCCAGATAATTTCACGTCATGTATAAAATTGCTTCTATCATTGTTTTTCAGATTCGGAAAGAAGGTATGATAACGCCGAAAGAAGTACAACGCTTAGCAACACAGCAGTGTTTTGGTATGATAATACATTTTATTTCAACGATAATTCATATAATGTATTGTGAGTTACGTTAACATTAAATGAGGTAATAACTGTATCGACTCTTCTATTTAACGACTTTTTTAATATAAACAAGCTTACACTCAAAAACACATAGGTACTTACATACATTTCCATCATTAACAGGATATATAAGGTGGATTTTTATTATGTGCAAATATTTTGAGGGGTGGTTTATTAAGGTCAAAATAAGTACTAAGTGCAAAAATTTAAAAATCTACACGCTAGTTTTTTTTTTTTAATTTTCCTGACAAAATTAATTTTATTTTTTTAGATAACTATAAGCGCAATAGAAAACTTATTCATCGTAACAATCTAACAATGTTCTCTCCCCAAAGTACGTTTGAATGGAAATTATTTGCTATTTTCCTCATTCCGTTTGTGATAGACAGATACAAAATGAGTTTTACAACTTCTGTCAGTATTGCCAGCTAAATAGAAGTAAAACAAAAAAGGAAAACCACTAAAGGATGTCTTACTTATCACTATTCAGTAAAATATTTAAGTTTTACTCGAAAACTAGCGTGTAGAAATTTATGAAAACAACATAAATCTGTTTTATATGACTTAATTATTTTTAGCCCTGAAAGTATTTGTATTTAATTTAAATTCACCCTATATTGCTATATTTAGAAGAAATCTTTAGAATGTGCCTGTGGAGTAGGTAAGTAATTTCTTAATTCTTCCTCTTCTAGAAATGCTTCCATTGAATTTTACTTTCTATTTCAAAGAGAAAGAGTAGTAAGAGGCCAAACCTTTTGCCAATCTTACGGATTTATGGTTCCTATTCGTCAATATCTATAGTTATTGATAATTTGGATATAGGAACATAGAAGTAATAGGTATATATATCTACCTGCGGTACCGTTTGAATGACAGGAGAAAACATTTTTGAAGCAATATGTAATAAAGTAGCATTTGAGCGAAGCCGGGAGAAATAACCAGTAAATTGATAGTTTGTTATTATGAATTATTATGAAACCTGCGGTCATCAATATTATTCTAAACAAAATATTGATCGTTATAGGAGAATGAGGTTTATTGTTCTATGATCAATAATATGACAATCACAGAAACATAAAACCGAATTCCACCAGTTTCATACGGATATACCTATTATCTTAAAATATATAAAATGTATTAAGTACATGTCAAATTTGATATAAATGACCTGATTTTAAATGATAGCTTTTTCCTAAACATGCGCGGAAATATTGTCATTACTTTTGAATAAAGAACACGCGAAGTAACATATTTACGTAGACTGAAAATTAAATTCACTTCCCGGCGCGTTCTTTGAATTTGGAACGAAGAGCGCGCCGGCATTGTTGTATGAAACGGTGTGCTGTTTGAATTTAGAACTTTTTCATCTATCGTACACATTGCTTTCTCATGGCTGTATCTGAAAAACCAAAATCACTTCCCGGCGCGTTCTTTGAATTTGGAACGAAGAGCGCGTCGGCAATGTTGTATGAAACGGTGTGCTGTTTGAATTTAGAACTCTTTTATCTATCGTACACATTGCGTTCTCGTGTAAACTGTAAAATAAATTAAATTTATTATGTAAAAGGCCCTTATTTATTTTCTTGCCTGCGGCTCGGCCTTCAAACTCATACTCGACCTGCAATTGCCTATTTCGCCTATATATTGCCTTTGCAATAATGTACTATTTTACAGTTCGCTAATAGGATTATCGTAAAATGGCAGCAACGGGAAGAAAAGAGAACTTGCAAAATTTTGTGACTTTAAAGCTCACCTCGTAAGTGAAATTTTTACTATATTCTCTTTAATTAAGAATTTATTATTTTTTCACATTCCTATAAATGATTTGCCGATGATTTTGAAAAATGCCTTTTAGTAGAAGATTGACCTCAAAGTTACAAACAGTTCGAAGGACCAATCGTGTAGCGGCGCACCTTACATTCAGAGTTGAGTAATAAAGAATTTAATTCGGAGCTATATATATTTTGCCTGTTTGCAAAATTTATGTACCGATGTATGGGCCCCATCCTGAGGTTGCAACCACCAGTTGATAGTTTTGATGTAGAAAAAATGAAAGAGCATTCAGTCTGCTAAGCCCTAACTAAAGATAACACAGTATTCTGCCTCGATCCAGTTGTCGGGCCTATCATTTATGTTGATTGTTGATCGACTTGAGCTCTGGACCCAAGTACACGTCGGCAGCCAGCCTCGGGAATGTTGACGCAATTGATTATCAATCAATAAATTATCAATAAAAAAGGGAAAACACAAATAAAAAGTTCCATTACGATACAATTTTTTTTCTGATTTAGGTACCGAATTTTATTGCCAGGCCGAGTTAGTACTATTATATATTCTGTGCCGTGGTAGCTTTTCATCAGTACTGCATGCGTCAGGCATGCTTCCCAGTTGCACACTTAGGGAACGCTTATTTCAGGATTCTAGACGTGGCGTTACTGGTTTTTACACTGGAACGACTCAGGCTGTACCTGATTAGAAACATGATGATTGTGCTAGTGGTCAACATTGTCAGATTCATTCATTAATATTGAGTGGAATACACTTTCAATCGACCCTGTAGACCCTAGTGTCAGAGTTGTTACGAAATCGCCTTTTGGCATCTGACGTTGTTTCTTTAACAACCACCAAGTATCAGCCGAGGCCAAATACCTAATCTAGTTTCAATTTATCCAAAAAACTACTCTACTCCTAATAAGGGTTTCGTAAAGGAGATAGGTAAAATGATTCACATATATGTCAGAACACCCTTTATATGCAAGTAAGAGATAGTTGTACACTCGTACTATCTTCAACTTTTATCTTAATAATTTTTCCTTTAATAATCTTATAAAGCAAGGTCGTCACCTTGCTCGACTTTCTTTCAATATATCACTGTTGGAGTTAAAGTCGAGACAGAATAAAAGGCAAGACACGAATGTATGTGTGTGTTTGTTTTCTCCAATCTCTGTTCAGACACAGGCAGAGTCTATTGCTTACATATGCCTCCCTCCCCCTAGTACAGATATCTATATATTTGTATATGTAAGTATATTTTATTGTACATATGTTAATGTTAGTTTATAGTCCTAAGTATACTACCCCGCACTACCATCTAGTAATCTCATTTGTTAGGTTGTCTGGAGAAAAATGCTTTTAGCAATAAGGGAGGCAACAATTTTAATTTTTTTAAAATATGTATGGCCAATAAATAAAGAAAAGCCGTTTATGATTTTGGATTGTGGTGATCCTTGTACGATCGTTAATATTTGAATATTTCACTTAGGCATAATCCACTGCTTAGAAGTGAGATGTATTTTATAGACTGGATATAAGGTGGGATAATATTGGCTAAGATATGTTCATGTGCTCAATATGTGATACTGAATAGGCATCGACTGCGATAACAGTGAAGTTCAAATACAGGCCAATTATTTTAGTTAGGTATTCTAGTGACGGCAATAAAATTCATAATTATATCATAAAAATTTTATTTAAAACTGGAAACGATAGGAACTTTGTCACTCATACGTATTTACAATATGAGAAAGAGGCACAAACAAAACTTATTAATTAAATTCACAATTACATAATAATTCATTTGTGAATTAAATTGTATACTTATAGAAAATAATCTAAAAGTTAAACTAATTAATACTGAATAAATATAAATGCATAAAATATGTAAACAGCAAAAATAAATGCAGGCAAACAACACAATATGCACGCAATACTCAATTATACTTCACACCTGTAGAAGCTTTAAACATTACTTGCTAATTAATAAATTGTACAGTACTTAAGATAGCTGCTAATATATGACAATTTGTACAGACAACTTGTTATCAAAGCTCCTGACATTACACAGAAAGGTTAACAATCTCATTGCTACTTATACTGGTCCTTATTATACGATAAGGCAAAGAAAAAAGAATTATTACATTAGAGCAATTATTTTCACGATCTGATAATTGCGTGCCCTGAATTCTCAATTATAATTTAGAAAAAAAAATAGCACTTCTTTTGCCTAAACCCAAATATATAATTATTGTATTCACTTTAATCTACACAAGCTTCTTGTCTTCTGTGTCATTCTTCTTCTTGATATTAGTCGGGTATGTCACTGAGACGCATGCCTCCTGGACGGCGATACATCCTTTCATGCATGGGCAGTTCTCCAACGAGGAATCGGTCCAGGGCGCGAGACGTGTTGCGAGAATGTCCCGAGCTTCTGAAAGCCGTGCTGGCATCCTGTCCCGCGCACTCCAACATTATGTCTGCGCCACCAGGGTGCTGTAACCAAAACAAAATAATGTTTAGTTTCTTAAAAGTAAATTTTACAGAGATCCTTTTTTTATCTAAAAAATAAAGCAAAAGAAAGAGTTCCTCTTAATAGAAATGAAGAATTATGGAACTAGACGAGGTCTATTTTATTAAAGAAACTTTAGGTCAGCACTAAAGTTTGAATCAAATTTATTTAACAACTTGGAATCAAATTTATTTAAGGTGAAATTCAGTCCAAAAGGAAATAAGGTGTTAATTTTGCTGAAAAAGTAATTTATCAATATGTCAACCAACCTCTTCAAGGAAAGTAGTGATGTCGTAGACACGGTCGTAGATGACGACCCAGCAGTCTTGAGGCGTGTCATGGTAGCTCACTTCCGCGAGGGTTATGGTGCGGTCTTTAGCTTCGGGTGACCCCGGCTCTATGGGCTCAGACCATTGGCTGGATTTGTTCTCAGCAGTCCATGGGTTGACGAAATGCAGCGCTGCCATGGTAAGCGCCAGTATATCCAAGTTTTCCTCCTGTTTTGGCACAGCCGTCGGCAGGCTGATGTCACGTGGAGCTTGTACAGTAGTCATTGTCTTCCAATTCTTCTCAACTTCTTAGAATTCAATGCGTCGATCTCTTCGAGCGTGCTGGACCAAATGGTCAAATGATAGTTCTTGCTTGTAAAAGTCTGTAAGTAAAAGAATTACGAAACCGTATTAGTTATTTGCAATTTCACTTCACTTAGGGGTGTGCCTCGCTTCAAATGCACTATTTGCATAGTGCATGCACCTGTAGCGAAGTATGCACATTTTCTGACTAAAATTCGTTTTGAAAAGTGATACTTTATATGAATGACTAATAAATCAATTATTCAAAATGATTTCTAGTTATAAATTGGTTTTCTTTTCGGAAGTATAATATTCTTGTCACACTTATAAGTCTGAGGATGAGTGAAAGCCCTATGAAGTTCATTGGAGTGTGGCGTCCCAGTAAATTGATACTAGGAACAGGTATAGGTTTACTCGTCTGAGCCTATACACACCTCCACAGGCAATCCGATTCCAGGGCTTATAAATGTGCGATACAATGCATTTTTCTGCACTCATATAAAACGCCGCCTGTCACTTGTTTCTGACCACTGCCCCTTTTGACCCCATATTTTAAACATAAAGTATTCTTTATACCTTTATCAGGTTCATTGTGAAAACAATGATCGTGACCGGAGATGTCAGCATGGGCTGACGCAAATGAATTGGATTTTTAAGATAAGTACTCATTCAGTGACCCCTGTCTTAATTTCTAGAACCAATTTTATTTAAGTCTAATAATTATGATTGTGATTATTTTTAGGTAGTTTTATGTTAATTATTAAATAAAAAATAATAATATCCAAAAGAAATTAATAATATTATATTTTAAAAATGAAATAAGATATTTATTTATTCATTCATTCATGCATTAATACCTTGCGGGGTAGACAGAGCTTAAAATCTGAAGACCTTAAGTCACACGTAGCAAAATAGTCGACTAATTGTTGAAAAAAGAAATAATTATAATGTAATGAAAACTAGTATAAATATTGTGCATGAGAATTTGCAATAATAACAAATAATCTTTACCTCTTAATCGATGCAATCGATCACTGGGCCTGGGTTATCTTTGCTGGTGCTCGAAACGAGGAGAATGACTATCACAGAAATTGTCACTATGCCACCACTGTTTGTTGTTTTCAGTATTCACTATTTCAAGGTGATGCATGAGAGCGTAGATCATTGCCACGAACTAGTAACGTCTTTTCATTTATTAGTGCAAATTGTGAATGAGTATCGTAAGCGGCCGGCCTTCTTTTTATAGAGCGGCTGGCACGCGCGGCTTTCTGATGTAACGAAGTTTTATCTTGCGCGGGCGCACGCGGTCCGGCCGCGCCTGTTTCAGCCGGCACGAGCCGTTACTTTCTTTTGTAAGAAAGCTGAAAAACTTAACATGTCCTATGAAAATTTTGCTCTCTTACTCTGTTTCTTTTTTTTTTCAATTGGAAAAAGTATAGCCATTTTTTTCAGTGTTAGTTACTCGTCTCTAGGTGGAGACTACTTTAGTGAATGTTTTTTCTCTGACGCTGTGTTACGCTCGTTTGTTTGGTCTGTTCCTTTGACTTTAATAAGTATTTAAATCAGTAATCAGGTGCTACATTGTTTGCAACTGTAGAAAATAAATAAGAAAAATAGTGTTGTCTTTGATATTTTTTGTGGAACAGTTACTTGTTTAAATTAAAGAAAATATTTTATTAATTGTAAAAACAGGAATTTTGTCTTAAGTGCCACCAAATACTTAATTACTTACATTAAAAAGTATACTTTTTTGCAAATAAATAAAGTTTACGTTTGTAGTATTCATGTTCTAAATATCTTACAATTAATTAAATGTTTGTTCCAAAATTTCAGAAAATTGTTAGCGGGCTCTGAATTCCGTAGCAACTACTTGAGGACGTAACCGGGAAAACGCAAGGATGAGCTTGAATGTTAGTATAATATAGACCTAACAATGTCGTATAAACAATGCTGTAAGAATATTATATACAAAAATAAGTTTTATCGTTCTACTAACTAGTTGTTTTTAATACTTTGAATATTACGCATACATCTATATACTTCTATACTAATATTATAAATGCGAAACTCTTTCGGTTACGCTTTAACGGTCAAACCGCTGAACGGATTTTGGTGAACAGACCGATAGACGGACAGACCGACTTTCGCATTTATAATATTAGTATAGATAAGTTTCTTAGTGTGGCGGATATAACTTGAGCATTGCATTGTGTACCTTACGCCATACCCGGTAATGTCATCATCTTAGGTTGCCTAGGTAGTCTTATTTATTACTAGCTTTTTCCCGCAGCTCCGCCTGCGTCACAAAGTAGCCTATGTTTGCCCCGGGTCTTCCAACTATATTCATACAAAATTTCACCAAAATCCGTTCAGCGGTTTGGCCGTGAAAGCGTAACAAACAGACAGACGGATAGACTTTCGCATTATAATATGAACACTTGATTATAGGCCGTTGAGTAATAAGCGTTTTTATATTTATATATTTTCATATTATTTCTCGTTGATAATGGAAGTCAGAAAGTGATAGAGAAGCCAGTTAATATTTATTTTAGAAATGGATTTTTAAATAATTCGGAATGTTTTGTTAAATTAAACTATTTTAATATGGTTTCTATCATGTTTATTACTTATTAATTTGTATGTATACCTAATAGTTTAGTTTTATGTGAAACAATCGCGAAAACATAAGGAATCCTACTTATATTATGTCGCTGAACCAACTTATATAAAATGCTTGTTACAAATACTAGACAGTTGCCAATGTTATTTTTAGTTTTTTAATCACTTTTTCACTGTTTTGATAATCCTGAAGAACCAGTAAATACATTTTATAAATGTAAAATAATTGTTTATCTTCATCTCGTTTTGCTTACATTTACGATTATAAGCAATATGACAGCGACCTTACGAATAACAGATATAATTATGGCTGTGTCATTTATCTATATTGAAAGAAGATATATAAGGTTATACGGTAGAGCGTTTACTGCCCGTGGTTATTACTCGTAATTCTACCATGTCAAATTTTTATACAGTTTCGTTTAATGATATTAAATAACTACATACTACTACACAACAAAACAAAAACTCTATTTATGGTTAAGGCTTCGTTCATTCTGATTATCAAACTTATTTAAGTAGCCACACGGCTTAGTAAATATGCATTCTGCATACTCCCTATTTCCGGCGGCTCTGCTCGCGTCAAAAAGTAGCCTATGTTTGTCTTCAACTGTATCCATAGCAAGTTTTATCAAAATCTGCCCAGAGGTTTAGCCTAGAAAGCGTAACAGACAGACTTTCGTATTTATAATTGTTGTATGAAAAATACCTAAACAAACTGGAAATACAGTCAAGTGCGATTCATTCAAAAGGTAAAATCCATTTACAACTTGCCGCCAAGTACAGACAGAAAAAAAATAGAGGAGTAGATATTTTGGGACAATGTAGCAAGAGTTTTAAAAAAAACCTTTGTTTTTGAGCTAAATTATAGCGCGTTTAGTATAAAACTTGACTACTTTCTATAGAAATTTGAAAAAAAAAAATAAGGCCGAGATAATTCTTGTCGACTTGGAAAGTCTAAACATTTCTGTTTAATAAAACATTGACCACTATATTTATATGGTAGATCAAACATTATTAATTTTACTAGTCGGAGACGGATAAAGTGACACCCTTACCATACTCACCGTAATGGCTGAAGGGTCAGGTTTATCTGTCTTCACCAGTACTATTTATTAATTCTGTGATTGTATTTGCCTTATATTATTTATTTTTCTTAAAATAGCGGACTAAAATTTGGCTCGCATTCATAAAGTTAATCTTTCATTGAAAGGCATTAAAAAAACAACAATAAACAGTTTCTTTTTTGTCGACCGTCTCTAATTATCTAATTAAAGTTTAGATTATAAATAGCATGACCCAGCCTCCCAACTATGACGTAGCTAAGTAAATATATGTATTCGGTAAATGAACCCACAAATCGTACGATAGAGGCTCGTCAGCGTCATTGTTCCAGAATACATATTTTTCCGATAAATGTGCCGACGTCATATGGTTATCATAATAACAATATAGACACATTTTCCATAAACACTAAATTATGTGATGAAAACTGTTTTTTTTATTGCTAAGACGAGTTAGCATATTTTGCTTCGGTTTTTTTGGCGATACGTCAAAATGATGTAACAATAGCCGCGTTTACAAGTCGAGAAGATGCAAAATCAACTATTTGCGACGTTAAATGCTAACTGATGCAAATTAATATGTTTTGCTTTTTATCGTTTTCGGTTCTAAGTTTGGATGAAAAAGCCATTTGTAACTTGCTTTGGACTTTGGATATTTATTTATACCTATTTAAACTTTATTGTAAAATATATACTATTGTATATTAAAATAGGCGGACTTAATGCTAAAAGCATTATCTAACTATGTACCAACAAGATGCACGATGATTATGATGAACAAAGAACTCTCAATAAATCAGTCTCCCACACAAAATCGTGCCGACTGATCACGTATGGTAATATATATATGGTATTAAATTTTTCGTTCAAATTTTACTATCTTTTTTTAAACACTTTGAGGTAGAACCACCTTCTGAAGATTAGTACATTAATACCCAATTCCGGAAATGGACACAGGGTACTAAAACGACTCATTACTAAAATGGCTCATTCTTAAAACCGGCTTGTTCCGCAAATTACCTATTCCGAAAAGGACTCAACCCTAATACGAGTATACTGTAAAATTTGGCCGTTGTTTAAAGAGTCTATCGGTACCTATATTAGTTTATTTTAGAAACAGTAGTGATAATTTTTTTTAAATATAAATAAAATTAAATCCTGTGTAAATACGTAGTTTGAAAACACTGACGTCATCTAGTTTGACCGATATTCGAAAGGATCATTCTTATTGAACCGATACTGATATCAAAGTCTCAATTGATAACAAATTTATTTTTTGTTTTCATATTGTTCCTTCTGACTCTGTATCGATTTCTGCTATAAGTAAATATTATGATATTTCTATGAGTAAATCTTAATATTGTTTATGAATACTTGTTTTGATACTATTTCTAGTCAGTACTTTAATAGTAATTTCAGTACTTCGGCAATTAGCCAATGATAAGAAGTCTAGTCTATGTTTACAAATTGTGTTCATATTACATTATTAAGCGCTTTATACATCTGGGGGATTTATTAATGAAATAAATTTAAACACAAATTATGCTGCCGGTGTCGCATCAAATAAAAAAAAAAACAAAGTTCAAAACTAAAGAAGAGGGTCTCCAATTTCCTAACACACAACGTATTTTTTTATTGAGCGAAATTTATTTTTACTGTTATTTCCTTGACTAGCCGCTGGGTCATTTTGGTCTCGTTTTTCTTTGGGTACTAATAAAATGTTTCGGTTTGGAAGTTCTTTTTTATAGAAGTTCAAGCATATTTTTTTTTTATTTGCATGCCCCTTCGGTTTTTCAAATCTACAAAATAGAATAGAAATACAAAAAACTTTCGGTAGAAAACTTAACGAGACTGGCTAATATTTTTTTTTGATTAAAGAAGATGCGTCAATTTTTTTTATAAACATGCATGCGGCCCACAGATCTACCAACCGCTACCGTGTATCATTTCGTGTACGAAACACGAAGCTGGCCTTTGAAACCGGTTCGTACACTCGTGGAGACGTTGCCATAGGTAGTAACTAGTTCGGCTCGGATTGGGTGGCGAGGGCGGGTCAGACTGATAAGAACGGACGTGATCGCTTGAAAATGGCAATCATATCCATAATAACGATTGCTGCAAAGCAATTATCGCGTTATCACTAGTGTTACTCTTATAAAGTTATAGGTATAGTTAAATAGTTAAGCTTGTTTTTAGAACACTGGACGATCCTGTTTTCTGAAAACTAACCTAACTTTCGAAGACTTATGAAGCTGAAGTTTGGCTGTTTATTACTATTTGACGATATACATACATAATATACTAATAATGTAATTTTTGAAACTACCACGGGAAGTTCTAACTGCTAATTTTTTTTTATAAAAGCGTACCAATAGTTCTCTATTTATTTATTTTAAATAAAAGAAAATTATTAAAAAATATTATTTTAATTGCAACGAATAAAGTTGTGCTTTAAAATTTTGGATATAATAAAAACAAGATTGAATAATAAATAAAAACAAACACATTAAAACAACATGGACATAAAAACATATTTAACAAATTAGTATGATTACAGAAACTAAGAATATTATTCTGAAATGATTGATTTATGAGAAACAATTTCTCATGCCGCTTCGTCGAAAACAATCATTGAGGGAAGAAGACATCGTATTGCATAAAATGAAATCTTTAAGCCTGACAATAATTACTTCATCAAATCTTTTCATGGCAGAGCAATAATTATTTATCTTTTGTAATTATTGATTAGGCACAATCCAGATATGGCCGGTCGACAAGAATAAGCGTTAATTAAGCAGAATATCTGTCGTTATCCCAGGGTCAGGATGGCGGCATCTGGCCAAGCCGTGGAGCTCGACACGTGCTCCTTGTGAAACAGTGTTACAGAACTGTCTTAATTCATTATCATTAATTTAATTATCTAAACTTTGTTGTTCTAAATATAGTTGTATAGCACAATAGCCGAACTTTATACTAAAATCATTAATGTATGTAATCGTAATGGTTTAGATCTAATCACTAGAAATAATTAAGTTTCAGTTGCAATTTTTCATTGATATGTATTTTTTATCCCAGTCGCAACTCGAGCCGTATTTGGTTATGTAGCCCGAGGTCCGCAAAATGCTGTATCGTTTGTTGAACCTTTAAAAATGTTGAAAATGCGGTATTCTGACGTCAATGCTCATTGTTATTTATGTGGGTAACAAGTATCTTGCCATCCCGGCCATGCCGCCACCGGGCCGGAGTAGAAGGGGAGCACCCAAAAATACAGGCTCGATGTCGCAACGGTGGAAATGCGTGCTAATGGACCTACAACCAAGGATGCCAAAGTGCGGGCGAAATGCAGGAGAAAAAGTAAGAAAACGGACCCTGGGCTCCGAGGCAATAAGCCGAGGATGCAACCGGGAAGGCGCTAAGATGAGTAGTAATGCTCCTTGGGAATGTGAGTTTTTGTTATGAAATTCATCATCAGTCGATAGAATGAGTGGGTAATATTCTTAACACTGCTGACCTGTGCTTTGATATATCCTGTGGTTATTCTACATATTCTGGGCACCTTTGCACCAGATACCTTAAGGGGCAATGTTAATTACTGTTAATTTTAGTGTTTTATTATAAATTTCTTCTACATATTGCTTAGTATATAATTCAGACAATCTATTCTGATATACTATTATTCGCAATGGTTTTCCTTCTTATTTTCAAGGAAACTATTGAAAACGCAGTAAGTATCAATAACATGGGTGTTGATGTTATTCAGATACAGGTACTCATAAGAACGTCATTTGTTTTGATCGATTGACGTTTATTTCCAAGAATAAATCGCATTTAGATTCGAGAACAGATTTAACAAATACCAAAGTGATATTTAGGTGAAAAACTTAAAATGACCTGTTGGAATGTATCGCCAAGTTCTGTGCCTATCTACTTCAAAATTTTAGTTTTATAGTTGAAGTACCTACTTTTTGAGATTTCATGTTTAATTCCAAAGTTGTACCTTTGGAATAACAATTTTGGAAAAAATATAATTTTAACCCCGGGTTCAATGTTTACTATAACAATAATATACTATTTATAGTATTCGGATTTGTTCTAGTGTATATTTTCAAATAAGTACAATTAATTTCGGCAATTTTTTGCCGTTTTAATCGAATTAAATTCTCTGATCAGACTAATATATTCCTTCGACATGGTCATTTTTACAGAAAACAAGAACTTTCTAATCTGTTATCTGTATGCCATATTACCTGTTTTACCTGGGTCGCATACAACCGCACTCTCTCCCTCATCAGAGTATTCTCCCGGAGTTTATTGAATCCCAATGTTTTTGTTAATACTACATTAAATTATCTATGTGTAGGCTGGGTCCCGGGGTCCTTTTATTTTCATCTTATGTAGACTCATATGCAGGTTTAAAATCCGTATTTTACTGATACTGGGCCTAGAAAGTAATCTTGTAACTTGAATACTTCTGAAAAGAGATATAATGAAATTGAGGTCGCTTTTTGTCCCTTAGTCACTATCTACGACACCCATGGGGGAGATCCAGGGAGTGGTCTATTCGAAAGTTGGAAAATACACGGCCAGTCTTTTATCAACCGCTATCTCAATTAGAAATCGAAGGTGTTAGTCTACCTAATAGTCTGTATGATAAAGCACGTCTGCAGTAGCGTAACCGGCTGATGCAAACTTATGCGTTTTATCGTGAGCCGTCTTGCTTGCGGCCTGCGCACGTGCACGTGCTGTGTCCACTATTGCCCCCTTGGCGCTTCACACCGTTCCATTCATGAATTAGATGACATGCGGCTTGTTGTTGTTGCGTCAGACAGCGCGGACCGCGGGAGTCCCATAGTCAGCAGTTTATTGGTATACATTTTATGTGTGTCGAAATAGTATAGATGATGTTATTAAGTTACTTATTTACTAATGTTGACTTGTGATATAGAATTACTTATGTTCATATTCTTAATTAAATGGAATTCAACTTGATGAGGAATACCCAAATGTCTATCACTCTTGACCTTTTGACTTATTTCTAAGACAATCACGATATTACAATTATAATCTGTGTCTGAGGAGATATTTCCTTCACGGGTGGGTGTTGTATTGTTATATGTATGTTATTAATATTGTATCTATTTAATTTAGACATTATCTTTACTATTAAAGTAATAATTTGTAAATAAATTTGATGAAGTAGAAGTTTGAATATTTTAATACATTGCGGTTATGGCACAGGCCAGTCACAGTGGAATCGACTTGACACGCTAAAAATCTAAATGGTTGACGTGCATTAGAGAGGAGAACGCCTAACTAAGTCATGCAGTGAAAATAGAGAAGATATAATATATTAAAATATCTTTTCAACTTTTAAACTAATGCACTGCATAATTAAAACATAAAATTACAGCATGTGCGTATAATACCTTTTTATTTCTGACATTTCAACCGTGTTACAAAGGCCGTGGTCACGGAACGACAATCTCGCCAGAAATATAAAAGGTATTATACGCAGTTAAACCTGTTATTTTATATTTTCATACATTCTCTAGATATATTATATACTAGCTGTTTCCCGCAGCTCAGCCTGCGTCAAAAAGTACCCTATGTTTGACCCCGGGTCTTCAACTATATCCATACCAAATTTCATCAAAATCCGTTCAGCAGTTTGGCCGTGAAAGCGTAACAAACAGACAGACTTTCGCATTTATAATATTAGTATAGATTCTCTCTCTCTTAAATTAATAATAACCTAAGTTATATGAAATAAAGTTAGGTTATTCATACTATTTATAACTCAAGAATGGCTAAAAAATCTGACAAAGTTTTTTACACGTGTACTGTAAAAAACTTCGGCAACTAGGAATAATACATAGGTTACTTTTTCTCATAAAATACCTAGGAACACTTTAATTTTTTTTTATAATAGCAATACAATAGTAGAGTTTCAGGAACATGGTAGTATCTTTAAATGTAGTGCTAAACAAAATAATTGTTATTCAATATCTATCTATATACATCTTATAAAAAAATTCTACTGACCGAGTACAAAGTTATGATTTAATTAAAAATTTATCTAGAGTAGCATCTAGAAAGATCTAGAGAGAAAAGATCTAGATCTGAAACAGTAAGCATACATTTAGATCCATCTCTACAACACTTGCTAAGATCCTAAAGTGGCTTCTTATATTGACAGTTTCAATTTTCTTTCCAGCCTCTAAAGGAATAACTCTGGATTTTGAAAGAATGTACAGCCAAGGGCATATAAAGATGACCGACCATAGTGTCCAGTACATACTGTATCAATAAAATGTACCTGTGGCCAACCACAGGTATTTTGTAGGTAGATAGCATTATCAAAGAGGAATCGCCCGACTCTACCGTCCTAGCTTCGTGTGGTCGTATTCGTTTGTGACGCTATAACTTGTTTACAAACAATTCGATTGTGATTCTGTATTGACAGATAATAGATCTAATAATGTTGATGTTTTTATAATTTTTGTTTGGATTTCCCTCTATTATTTAGATAAGGATGGCCTTTAAAGTTTAAATACGTTGGTAAATTTCCTGAAAAATCTACAACAGTCAGTTTGTTAAAACTAGTCGTAGTTGTAGCGCTTTCGGAAATTTCGGAAGCTTTCTGAATGTTTCAGTTGGGTAACATTGGAAAATTACCGCAAATATTAGGAATATTATATACCTATTGTGCTTTACAATTGTATTTGTACAATAAAGTTTAAATAAAAATAAATATAAGTTTGAAAAAAAGTTCGAAAATTTTCAGCGTCACGTCACTGGCAACTAGTAATTAATTTCGACAACTTGATATAAATAAAACTTCATATAAGTAAATATACTTTATTTGAATAAAAGAGAAAAAAGGAAACAAAAGATCATCAGCACAAGCTTCGTCAAAGAACAAAAAAATATCCACGACATGTTTCCTCATTATGTTCCATATCTACAAGCACGTTATTTCGACATAGCCATATATTTCTAAAATTGGTCGCCTATCATCACTTTCGAGTTAAAGATTACCATTGCCTATCTACTGTACTGGCCACAGGGTCAGGTTTATTTCTAGAAAGATAACATGAAAGAGGAACCGCCCAACTCTACCTTCGTCGTAGCCTCGTAGGGTAGTATGTTTGTGACGCTGTGAACTAGTTGGACCGACTATAAACCAATATACCTGTTGTCTAGTAGTTCTGTCTTGTAGTATAATATACAATAAAAATATATATACAATAGAATTTTATACCAACATTTTAAACAAAAAAGGTAGTGTAGTTTCCGATTTTCAAAATAATTTAATCCTTGAAGTATAATAGGTTGGGGAAAAAGTTTCTTCGCATTTTTAACAAAATTCAAAATATGTTTTTAAATAGTTTATTTACATTTAACTAAAGTATGTAGGTGCCATTTTGTTCGATTACTTTTTGCCATCTTGTAGGTAGGGACATGATCCCATTGCTATAGAAAATTTGAGGCTTATGATCAAAATACCGCGACAAGCGGTTTTGGCAGTCCTCTCGTTGTGTTAACCTGATACTGCCTGAAGAATTCTGAAGAGACCGAAACAGGTGGAAATATGAAGGTGCAAGGTCGTCCTGACTACTATACGGCGGATGCATTAGCACCTCCCAGCCAAACTCTCTTTTTTGCTGAGTGGCTAAAGTTGTGTGAGGTCTCATGATGAAAAACCACACCCTTTCTGTTGATTAATTCCGGCCGCTTTCTTTCAACTTTTTGCTTTAATCTCATCAGTTGTTGGCAGTAGAGTTCAGAATCGATGGTCCTGCCTGGTGGTAACAGCTCGTAATTAAAAATGCCCTTCTAATCCCACCACACACATAGCATCACCTTGTTGCGAGTTAACCCGGGTTTCGCCACAGTCTGTAAGGCCTGACCGGCCTTTGACCACGACCTTTTTCGCACGTTCTTGTCGTACGTGATCCACTTTTCATCACAGTTACCAGCTTCTTCGAAAATGGTTCGGTTTCATTACGTCGCAATAAAGAATCACAAATGAGTACACGGTTCATTAGGTTTCTTTCAGTGAGCTCTGAGTTACCCAAATATCGAGCTTTTTCCTGTACCCAGTTTTTTCAAATGCACCAAAACTGTTTTGTGGTCAATTCCCAGTTCTTCAGCTACGTCGTAAGTACTCTTATGTTTAGATCTTGCTCCACTTTTTCAAAAATGGCATCCATTTTATCCGTAACAGGGCGACTAGAGCGACGTGCATCTTTGACATCAAAATTTCCGGCTTAAAAACGCTTAAACCAAATTTGTGCTACTCTCACAGACACTGCACTAGGTCCATAAACATCGCAAATATTTTTCGTGGCTTGCGTTGCATTTTTTATTTTTTTGTAGTAAAATTTTAAAATGAATCGAATTTCTTCATTAGATTCACTCATCTTGACAGTAAGAAAAACAAATGAAAATCACACATTTTCCTTATTTGAATTTGGAATTGTCTTTAAAATTTAAACTGTTAATGATACCAAAACCAGCCAGATACAAATAGTATAGCCAAAGAAATTTTATTACAAGTATTGCATACTATAAGCGAAAATACTTTTTCCCCAACCTAAAGTTTGTTCTTTTGCCGATCCTTTATGTCTAAAGCTTTTTTTCTATGTGTAGTTTAGTCGTGGAATAGTTTAGCATTGAAACAGGAAATTCTGACGAAATTTGTAACAGATGTGGCCGTGGAGAAGTTCTTGAAGTATAAACTAGCTGCACACAATATGTAGGTAGTTTGGTTAGATATAAAGTCATTGTAATAACATTTTGCCAATGACCGAAGAGGGAAAGTTTTAAGTGCTTTATCTAATTTGTTCCTGAGTTTTGACGTAAGAAGAAGGTCATTCAATGTTTATACGTTGGATAAAAATTGTTGTGAAAATAAGAGTTATTTTTCTTCGATAAGTTTTTATACGTTTCCTATTGAGATCAGACCATTTGACGTATACATAAGATAGGCATTGTATGTTTATGTCGAGATTACCTTCTCCTGTGTTTATAATAACAATTTTTCACTGTTTTCTCAAAATTTACATAGTCAGAACGTTGTTTTTTGGAAGTACTCGTCCATTCTGAGACCGTAGCTACGACAAGTAGCCACTACTATAAAGAAACTCCCAAGTGCGCTCTAAAATTTTCACCACAATTATGTACAAAATTGGAGCTTGCAGAATCTGACTCCAGAAATATTTTGTTTCGGAGCCCGAGATGGGTTGATATTTTAGTATCGTAAACAATTATAAAAAATGTATAGAGCAATCTATATTATGTAGGTATACTTTCGACCACAGATGTAAAGGTGATCTTTATCGTGTCTGTTTAGGTAAATTATACCGTCGCTCTCAAAGAAAGCACTACCTTTTTTTATCTGAAAAATAAAAAAGCGCGTTGATTGTTCTTTCTTTCGAATATTCAAGGAAATTTTAAAGGTCGATCAGAGATTAAGAGCACTTTTCTAATAATTACCGCTCAATTTAAAATAATTATAGTCGACATCAATTATAATCGTTGCAACAAATTGAATATGGATATAATTTTAATTTGATTTGTTTTCAAGGATAACAACTATATTCAAACCAGTACTTAACTATGATATAACTAAGTTGCAAATAATTAGTTTAAAGATTTAGACGCAGCATTTGATAAACTTCTGATTCATTTGTTTTATTCTTGCAGATCAGTTGCATTGCAACAACTCCCAATCATCTCACTCACTAATCAATCAAGCATTCCCTGTATCAATAAATCAATCAGAACTGCACTGAAGTGCTACTTTTTAAATCTGTGTCCTCAAAACTTAAACTGGCGATTTTCTTTAGATTTCGTATGATTTCCATTCCAGCAGGCTAGTCGATTTATTTTACACATATCTAAAGGGTCTTTCAAATTGGGCGGGTCGATGTTGACAGTTTGTGGCGGTCATGTTGTTTTTGTGACATCTGTCAAATCTGTTGTTGTTTTTTAATCAGTCATTGATGCCAAATCCCCAAGGCAAGTTACACGATTGAGCAGCACGTCCGAATTATAAAACTTTATTATCAAAATAAGTGTTCGTTAGTGCAAACGTTGCGCGCATTGCGTCCATTTTACGGCAGACGCAGTGGCCCTCTGAAGTCGACCCTCCAACGTTTGGTGGCCAAATTCGAGACGACCAACCAACACCCTCATGTCAAAAGAACGCCAGATCAACCGAAAACATGTCCGCTGTCCGTGAGAATGTAAAGGAGACTCCGAGGCAGTCGATTTCTCGCCGTGCACAAGAACTCTTGCCTTTCGCAGACTTCAACTTGGCGAGTTCTACGTCGAGACTTGGGCCTACACCCGTACAAGATCCAATTGACCCAAGAGTTTAAGATGAATGATCAAAGACAACGCCGTTTATTCGCTAACTGGGCTTCAGAACGTTTGGAAGAGAACCCTGATTTTGGCTGAAAAATCATCTTTAGCGACGAGGCGCATTTTTAGATGATGAATGGCTATGTCAACAAGCATAATTGCCTAATATGGAACGACCGAAACTCACATGAGGTTCACCAGGTGGCAATGCATCCACAAAAAGTGACTGTTAGTTGCGGATTTCGGTCCGGCGGCATCATCGGTCCGTACTTCTTCGAAAACTACGATGGCGAAGCCATCACCGTCAACGGCACTACAGGTCAATGATAAACAATTTCTTTTGGCCTGAATTGAACGATATGGACATAGACGACATGTGGTTCCAGCAAAACGGCGCTACGTGCCACACAGCGAACGACACGATGGACACTCTGCATTCACGGTTTGAGGGAAGGGTTATCTCTCGCAGAGGTGACGTGAATTGGCCACCAAGATCGTGCGATTTGACCCCAGACTGTTTTTGTGGGGTTTCCTGAAGTCACAAGTCTATACCAATAAACCGCAATCGCCTGATGCCCTGAAATTCAACATAACACATACCATCGCTCAGATTCAGCCGAATTTATGCAGCAGAGTCATAGAAAGTTGGACCTCTCGGATCCGTGCCACTGTTCAAAGCCGCGGCGGACATTTAAACGATGTCATCCATACTAATATTATAAATGCGAAAGTCTGTCTGTCTGTCTGTTACGCTTTCACGGCCAAACCGTTAAACGGATTTTGATGAAATTTGGTATAAATATAGTTGAAGACCATGGGTCAAACATAGGCTACTTTTTGACGCAGGTGGAGTTGCGGGAAACAGCTAATATTTCATAAATAATGGCCTTAATAGGCCTTTCGAATAAAAAAAAATACGTTAATATCTCACAGACAGCTTGTTTTATTCAATTTTAACATCGGCCCGTCGTTTCGGCTTTGAAACGAAAGCTGAGGACGCAACTGGAAAACACGCTTGGACGAAGACGAATAAGAATTTAATAATCCTTAATCCCTAATTTAATAATAAGCCTTATCGACAAAAGGCAACTAAGGATGAACCTCGGGCGTAATACATTATGTCAATACAGTATGAAAATTCATAAAATTTATGTAATTTTAAAATTTTATACTCAACAATTGAACTTTCACAAAACTTTTTGTATATAAAACATAGATACAAGCTTTAAATTTTGAACAATTAGAGCAATGCAAACTCGCCGAGTGGCACAAATGTTCGATGCCATAGGGCTAACAGTATGGTGGGGCCTGAAGGGCCTGCTAAGAGTGTGAGTGGTCCCAAATGGTCTTGGTAACCTACTATAAAATTTTCTTTTCATGTTAAAACAAATCTGAAAAGAAAACACGGTAAGTTTCATAAATAGCGCAATCTTGATATCGGAAATATCAAATGTCAAAATATGTCAAATTATCAGCTTACGTGAGATGCTTATTTCAATGGATTGAAATTTTTCACGTTATCTAATTAATTAATTATTACTCGTAAACTATTATAAGCCTTACGGCAGTGATCATTTTCCTTTAAAATTCATAATATTTACGACTGTCATGATTTTTTTCAGGTGTCCAAATGGCAACGGTTTTCTCAAAAGTGGTTGCTCTGTTTTTTTTTCAACGGTATAGCTAAATATCTCATAAACGAAACCGTTATTCGATAAACACTCTGAGAGTACTCATAATGTTTTTAGAGACCTAATAAATGATACCTCACACAAATAGAAAGTAGAAAAAAAATTAATTTCAACCCCCCAGTTTACATGTAGGGGAGGTACCCTAAAAAAATATTTTTCATATTTTTATCTCACAGTTCGCTCCGCGTGAATAATATGCATAAGCATACTAAATTTTAGCTCACTAGGTCTATATAAAAACGTAGGACAGACATACGGAAAGACGGACAGACAGACAGACAGACGGACAGACATGACGAAACTATACCGTTCCTTGTGTTTACTACCGAACCCCTTAAAAGTTTGTTATTGTACATTAGTGCGATAACTTCTGATAGCAAGCGCTTTTAGACGTATCGTTGGAGTTCGGTACCTCTACCACGAGATTTTATTAACACAGACGCTAGCCACCGCGATGAAATTTAATATGAATTTTCTTAATTACCTTACTATCCGACAGAGGCGCTGTACCGGTGTGCCATTAATTGTTAACGCTGTCCCTAGCTTCTGCGTCAATAAAATTTCATCGTTAACGTACGGGACCCGCTATGAGGCCGAAAAACCACCTAAATAGATCGTGAGAGCTTACACCTACTTAAATCAAGTAAAATCATCTGGGAGATTTAACTACACCCAATGGTAGACTTAATCACCTGGCTCTAAATATCCCAGGTGATTAAAGTGGACTGCAAAAAAAAAAAAAACTTTAGTTCTAGAAGGCAAATTTTCTGTGGTGTAACTTTAGCTTAGTGCAGTGCGGAGTCCTCCACAAATTTGGGTAATAATAAATTTTATATTTGTTTACATTAACTTATTTCCCTGTTTAATTTTAAATAATGTCATAACAGAATATCGTGAATTGTGTTGACAATTTGGTGTGAAGTCGTTCATAAAGTTTATTTTTTGTAAACTGACGTTTTGAAAATGTTGCAGTGGAGTTTGTAGCGCCGGTCTTCTCCAATTGCGCTTTTGAAGTGGTGATAAACTTAATTTAAGTAAAACTTGACTTGAATAAGTAATGAGAAAGGAACGTTGTTTGTTTCGATGCTCTTTGTCAAAAAGTGATATTAATATCCTAAATTTAATTTCATTTAAACAACTACTAACCTATATTTCTGGTAGTTATTTTACTTGGCTTTGAATACGCGTGAAAAGCCTTTAACAAAAGCAAGAGATTAGTATAAATAACTCTTAAAAACAAGAAAAAATGTTTAATTGTTTAAAGTAACATGCATATCAGAAAAATTGGTTCTCAAATATTTGCTCACAACTTGAATAAGGCGTTGTTCGGTATCTTCAGTGAAAGATAGAGGTTAATTAGAACTACTATCAAATGGTCTATTTCTAGAGGCTAGTCTACTAGGCTTATATTATCCTTCCTGCTCACAATGTCTTGTATCCTAATACGATAGGTTTAGGATTTAAGGTCATTAAAGATTTCTCTTACGGGCATTTGGCGATGCCGCACAACGCCTGATTCAAGTTGTGAGCAAATATTTAAGGACCTACTTTGTCGATATTCTTTTATGTTACTAGAAATAGATTTCAGGTCATCAGTTGTTGAAGGCACATTTCAGCAGCAGCTTTCACGTTCTAAAGTGTTAGGTACTTGTTTGATAAGAATGCTAACTTAGCTTGAATCTTCAATCCTAGTTAAAAATACGTTAAGGTTAAATAAAACATCACAAGTTATCTAGATAACAATATATTTTGTCATCAACGACAAACTTAACAACAGACTACAACATAGATCTTCTCAACGAAACACCTGCGCGAAGATAAACTTTGCGATAGATATTATTTCAGTGAAATGTTTACCAACATTGAACACTATCTAGGGTCGATTATTATGAAGTAATTAACTTTAAAATCCCATACCATCACAATGAACTAAATGCGAACACAATGGACGGCTTGAATAAATAGGATAAAACATGTGCCATTGTCGCGGGCGTGGAGATTCATGGGAACTACGATATTTCGAACAAGCTGTTGGTAAACAAATCGTCAAACGCAAGGGAAATACAAAACAATATTGAATTAGAATAATTTGTTGCAGTTCTATTAAAAATAATTCTTATTTCCTACGTTTAAAATTGCTTTTGGTTTGACGTGTTTAATACGTAAAGGATGAATTGACTCAAATAGAGGCTGGGCGTGCGCCGCGCCTGACATGACATACTTAAGAGTAACAACCATACAAACTTATATGTAACTTTAAATGTAATTAGGTACAAGTTAAAATTAACTATAATTATTCATACAAAATATAGTTGTTTCAGTGCATAGGTAGGTACTCTATTTATTTCATTTAAACGTCTTGTCTATGTAGTAATTAAAATGGTTAAAACTCGAAATCTGAACAGGCGGATTTTCTATGACATAAGTTAACATAGATACTATTCACAATGCTTTGAGTTAGTCAATTTGCGAAGAAATAAATCCACAATAGTTTGATTAGTACCAAGTTTACATTTGAAAATATATTTTTTGTAATTATTAAACGTGTTAAAATTACTTGCTTAAAATACAGTGTTAATGTTGATCAAATTCTAATAATTAAAAAGCGTATTCAGTGAGATTAGCTTGTATTAGATTACATAGAGTCTCGTTTCATTGATCCGTCTGTTTGGCGTTTGTAATGTATACAGAGAGGTCGCCAGCTGCAGATAGGTCATTGAAATGATGAGTACCTCTGATTGTTAATGCGACATGAATTACAAACAGAGGTACTTTACTGCTTCGCCACTTTACTATCATACTGTACACGCGATCTCGAGGGGATTTTAAAATGCTTTTGGCACTAACTTTGATGTATATTTATAGTTATTTTATATTACAATACATTCAAATTTCCTATTTACAGCCTATGAATATATATTTACAACGGTCACTTGTTGAGTTAATTCGAAGTAATGAGGTTCAGTTACAGCATGTTACATTTATACATGTATTATATTGGTTGGGACGTGTACAATATCTACAGCTTAGTAGGTAATATTATAAGCACTAGCAACACTCATTGATATATCTGTGAACAAGTATACATTGCTATATTTGAGAACATTACGAAGGTAGTTGCTCCATGTATTATCCAGTTTTTTTAACTCTATCGCTTTGCTGTTTGATCGCTTCGTTACGTCTCGAATTTCGATGCGGCATTAATTTATTGAATCTAACACCTAACAAAACATTGAACAATAATTATTCACACATTCACTTAAAGTCTATACATTCGCATATAAATAAAGAGTGGGCTAAAATCCCTCTCCGCCATAATTTCCTTAACTCACCGCTTACCTACCAGATGGAATGACAATGTTTGACGCGTTTCAAAAATAGCCTCGCTAAGCAAACTGAATTAAAAGCACAACCATGTTTTTGGGTTCGTGCTATGTAAGACTGAATCGTTAATATTTGATATAAAATAATGTAATTGATGTTATTTGTAGCAGAGTTTGAGACCCAAATTACGTAGTTCCGAAATAAGTACATCTTTAATTACTGTGAATTAGTTCAATCTTACAATTTATGATAAACTTAGGACATATCTTTAAACTGTCAGTTCAACTTAAGTTGTACTGCGTTGAATTTGTGTCTCACACCCCGCGTTATCTGCTCGAGCAGTGCACATATGAAAATTTAAGTGCTAAAATTTTAAAATAAAAGTATAAGTATTGGGTACTAGAAACGAATTTAAAAATAGTATATAAAATAGCTTGCTTAGGATGCTGCAAGCTCTGCTCTACTAATGATGATGGGCTGCATATAGCGACTATCTACCACCGATACAACGATCTGGGATGAGATGACGCTGAACGTTCAACACGTTGATGGCACATGGATGACATCGCGAGTGAACTCTGCATGGAATGCTACGGAACGCGCTGACAACAAGCACTACTCGATCGCTAGTGAAAACTACGATGTGATCATGAATACACGACTCGAAATCTTTACTGAATGTGAACTCTTTTCATAGCACCATTACCAATCGAATATTAGCACAATTCTTTTCGAAAATCAAAAGTAAGATCTATGTTATCGTCATTTCGTTACAACTCTAGTTCTATTAAAATTAGTTACGGAATTGAATCGATCGAGACTACCTGAAAATTTGAATCGATATCGTTAATTACATGTGACCTTTATGATGAACTTATTGTAATTGGTAAAAGTAGGAGAATTTCTTTTATAAAATTCAGTCGCTGACTACTGGTAAAATTGTTTAAATTTCTACAATCTGAAAATAATGTACAAAATTCACTTCACCCGAAATGTCCCTTTAGAAAAGCGGGACGTTTAATAGAAATTTAGTTAAAACCTCTCGGGCAGTGTGCATCGTAACTAATTTCTTCAATGTTTTGGACAATCTCAAGATGTTTATGTTTGCCTCCCTTGTGCCATTATATCGCATAGCCTACTTAGATTACCTGCGTCAAATCGCCAGTTTGTATTCTCATGTCAGCCCGTTGCAGCGTCAGTTACATGGTTGTTGGGACGATGATCATTATCATACACAGTGGTCTGGTTCCCTGTAGAGCGAGACGCGAGTCTGCTTAGCGCGACATTAACCACTCGTGATTCCTCTCTGGTATAGATATTTTGATAAATATCACAACGCATTTTCATTTTTAACTTTACTGATTTCCTTTTTCCGTTTACGAGCTATGCTGGTCATTTCAAACAATTTAATACAATTTCTACCTGGTAAAAGATACGTCTTCAAACTTTGAATTAGTAGTTCAAAATGTGAAATGTGTTGCGACATATTATATCTGTGAACCTTGCCAGAGAAGTTCGAGTGGCGTGGAACCACATAAGTAGATATAAGGAACAGAGATAATGCTTCATACGACTGCGCGTGTTGTACTCGCTGGCTGGAAGAGAAACCATGGGCCTCTATTTTGGGTCCGCACAAAACCGGGGTTCAAACCATCTGTCCTATTGAATAGTTCAATGATTTTTTCTTACTAGTTCTATGATTTAAAATGAAATAATAGAACTAGTAAGAAGAACTATTCAATAGAACATATGGGAACAAAAAAAACCATTGAGTTACATTCGAAAAATAGAGGTTGCTCCCTCCGGCGCAGGTGCACGAGGCCCACCGCTGTTCCTACATCAACGTATACAGTATTGCTCCGGCCACAACGCGATAACGCGAAGGTTTGCGTTGTCGCTACACGTCTGGCCAAAGAATTCTGTCGCGAATCATCTTCGCACGAAGTTTAATCGCGACAACGCACACGAATCTTCACGTTCAAGCGTGGCCTATGCATATCGCGTGGTAGTTCAGAAGAGCATGTGACAGCGCAGGTTGGAGTTGGCTATTCCGTGGTGCGCGCGGTGAGGGCGCCCGGCGGCGGCGCGCTGCCCAGCGCGGCCGGCGGGTCGCTGGCGGGGAGGGACAGTAGATGTTAGGCCTCCAGGAAGATCAAGGCGGTCGGCTTTGGCTCGAGGTTTGATTTCTTCGCTTCTACTACGAGGAACTCTATCTCCTGTAATGTGGGGAGGTTTCAAATGAACATTTTGACTCTACCCCCCGTACTAGGAATCGTTCGTTAAGCACATGTGTACGAGCTACGCACATAGAAAATGACCCAAAAAGCATTAAGCTGACAGCGCAGCAATCTCGCTGTTAACTTGTACCAAGTACCAATAAGGAAGCCGTACAATTAACTTCGTCTTATCATTTACATCATCGCGGTACTCATCAACATAGCATCTACGGTGTGTGGTCACGGATCATCATCAAGTAAGCTTAAATATGTTTCGTTGCTTTCTCACCTATTCGATATATAGTGTGAAGGAACGAGACGCAACACATTTTAGTTAACATGGTTATCTATCTCTATATAACACTTTATAAAAATATTTTACCTAACGGTTGAGAATGTTTATAAGAAGTAAGTATAGGTGTCTAAATCGAGATATTATATAGGTTATTTACAATTTTATTTGAATGAATTATCTTAAATTTATCAATCTAAAAGTATCTTGGCTATAACAAACCGTTGATAATAAGCACCACGGGCGTATTGAGTTTAAATGGTCATCATGTCAACCTCATCGATGAGATGAACCTCAAAGAAGGTAACTGTAAAAACATTTTCAAAGTGTACCTACCGGCTTATCTCTCTGAGCGAAGGACTCTGCTATGAGTCGTGCGACATCCTGATGCTGCATGCCTTCCACTCGATGGCCATCTACTGCTAGAATCAGTTGTCCCACCTCCAGCCCGCCAGCTTCGTATGCTGCGCCGTGTTCCTGAAATGTTCAGGAAAACATGTTAAACAAGTATAAAATAAGCAAAACTTAGAAAATGTTAGCATTGTTCTCTTACATGTAATTGTTACTAAATGTTCTAAACAGTGCGATTCAAAAGGATTTTTCCCAAGTACACGGAGTCATCTACTCCATAGGTACATTACTTTGCCATGATGTTTCACTTCAGCACGGAAAAGGGGGGCCAAAAATATTTCTGTAAGCATAATGCTCGTATTTTGACTAACTATGCGTAACTATTATCCATTAGTTGGAAATATCTTACATACACGATCAATTTTTGAACTCACATGGATATTAATAATTCTTGGTAACGGGTGTTTAGTATTAGCGCCGCCTTCTATCGCAATACCCAATATAGGTTTAGTTTTTTTGACACTAATCTGTAGATTTCCGTGATGGTCGGGCACCACCCGCGCTCGGGTCTCGTCTATCTGCGGGTCGCCGTGCTGCAGCCGCTGCATCGACTGGTGTCGCCGGATCCCCCCTCTATCCTCTAGGAGAGCACCACCCTCTTCCTTCATATCGAAACTCCGCGACAACTTGTGTGCCAATTCCTGTAGAATAGATAAACATCTGAAAAAAAAATACGCAGCAACGCAAGCTCCAAACACAACTCCAAATTTGAAAAATGATTCATAAATTATAATACTTACGAAATAAACCTAAATCCTAATTATTTGTTTACCACGTCCACACTAAACTGTAATTCTACAACGCTAACAGCAAGGTTTATTCAGCCTCTAATATTAGATAGTGCTCTAAGAATAATATTTTGATCGAGTGTATCTGGGTGGCAGAGGGTAGTAACTCTCCGTGCCATACTCCTGGCGCATAATAAACAGGATTTGAAGTTCTGATGAAATCTAGACTTACGACCTTATGCCTCTCAGTTACATATAAAATGTAGTGATCAGTATACGTCGAATGTATCGAGAAGCTGTAAGTGAGATGTGTGCTGGAGGCTCAGAAACATGCGTTTCGATCACTCGGTGGCGTGGTTCAAAGTGGATTTATTTTACAAGTGTCACATGTTTTATGAAAAGAGTCAATATCCCAATTACCTACAGCAGGTAAGTACATAATTCAGAGTAAGAGAGTGACAGTTATGAAGCAAATAATAATTCAAATAAAAACGTCACGTTAATAGTGTAAGCTTTGATGAAAATGTAAATTTAGTTCTCATTCCGTTTCATTGCAAGTAAATAACGCCACCATGCGTTGTTAACAAAATAATATGAACTATGTCCAAATGATCCAAAAGAAAATAATGAATTGATTAATACCAACACAAAGTTTGAAATAAACCGTATTCGATATTACATTTTATACTAGTAGAAAGGTTTTTCATGCAGCACGTCAGCTTAATCATTCAAAGAGATACCTCTACAGACTAATGAATTTACCCGAAATACGTAGAAATTAATAAACAAATTAGGTGCATTGCTACAATTAAATAAAAAGAACTGTAATTACCTACGTTAAATCAACACCGACATGAGTGCAACGAGAGAAGTGAACATACAATAATAAAAATGTTTCTCTAACACCAAGCAATCGTTCGTTTTAGAAGCGAGAATTTCCAATAAGAGTATCAAAGATTTAGTTTTGTAAATAACGTGCAAATGTAAGAACTGTCAATGTGCGAGGACATTCGCCAATCGTTTCGGCGATGTACGTTGGGCCACTTACTAGAGGTCGTCCCCAGTACCATGATTTAACTTTCTGCGTCCAGCCACCGAGTGATGAGCGCAGCCCCTCGAGATAGCCGCACTGAAACATCAGACTGACTCAGGACCAGAGCCTCACCCACCCGCTTCCGCGTCCGCGCCTTAGCACCATGAGTGGTGGTCATCATTATGTCCCTCCCCTAAACTTGTGTAGGTACTTTGTAATGTTCATGTTACAATGACTGTCAAGCATCTAGAATTAATCTAGCCAAATGCTATGGGATCACATCAGTCAATCAAGATTCACCAACAAGGATTCTAGCTACATAGTTTATATTTGATATTTTCATAGATTCAGAGATATAGCAAAAAAATTACGCCCAAATTACAGTGAAATAGACAGTAAAATGCATTCTAATGTTTCAACAAACTATCTACAAGGTTAGTACCAGAGTTAATCCTATTTAATTTTACGAAGCCTTAAATAATATCTTTATTTGCATAATACCTTATATTATAATATTTGAGATAACGGTATATATATATAATATTAATGAACTTGGTGTAATAATAAATCTTAAATAGTAAGTAAAGTACGTACCTGATCCTATAAAAGATGCGGTGAAACAAAAGAGAAATATTTATTAATGTATTTTCTACAAAATTAAAAGTATTGGCAATAAAGATATTTTGTATTGTATTGTATGGAATTCCATTTACCAAGTTCTTTTGCAGGTGGAAATGCGGCTTAGTATAAAATAAATAAGCAAGTACTTGCAAAGAACTTGGTAAAATTTTCATTTGCAAGTTGCTGTCGAACAGACTAACAAGACATTTCTAGAGATGATTTCTTCAGATTTAATTGCGGCTTAAGAAATATACACATAAGTCCACATTCTGAAAAGTCATGATCTCCATCTCTAAAGCTGAAATTCGCCAAGTCCGAATGAAACTCTTTAGGACTTGGCGAAGGGCCTCAGTTCATATGAACTTCTTGAGAAAATTGTAATACTTATAATCGTTTTAATTTGGAAGTTCAATTAAACAATTTTTTAGTTCGCTGAGTTCAATCAGTAGAAGTTACAAATGTAAATAAATATTCTGTGTCAACTAATATAGGCTTTAACGACGCAACTTTCAAGTCATGCAACAATTTTGCGATATTGTGTTTTCATTGTTCAAGTTGCCGTGTCAACTTTCCACCAATTGTGCTGCCTGTTTCGTCCCTGCCGACAATTTCAGTGTTTCTTCATAGAAAAACACCATTATTTTGTAAATAAAACCTTCTTTGTTTGGCTGCGTGGGCGGAAGTGCAGATTTTGTCGGTCTTGTCACGTAATCTTATTGTTTGAAGGCTTTTGGGTTATTTACGTATCTTGTGTTGTGCTATTTTGGACATAAATTATGGAGAGTTCTAAAATATTGTTGGATATTATGACCAAACTCTTCGAGTGTCCACAACGTAGTTGTTACAAAATATGTACCTCAATGGCGGACTTAAAGCTATCCTTAGGTGTCGCTATATAATTCCACCCAGCTTTTTCAAACTTATATTTTACAGGAATTATATTGTTCTTAATTAGCATGAAGCATGCTTTGGTTATATCTGTTCTTTGGATAATTTGCTATTTTGTCATGTCATAACGAGGTTTCAGTGTATATGGAGCTATCTACTTGCCGCATCTGTATTCTGGAGGTGGCCGCGACACCGTGCGTCTCGTTAGCGTCTACTATAAATAATGCGATAGAATCGGCAATGTCGGCCGACACGCGCCAGTCCCTTCGCTGTACATCGACAAAATAACATTTGCAAGATTTCATACATCATACATAAAAATACATTATTTTCGATACATTATCGGGAAACAAATGTGTCCTACTTTCGACAGGAATAGAAATGAAATAAATTTGTTTGCACGCAAACAACAAATGCAACAGAAACGGGCACAGAGAAATTAAAATTATCACCTTTCGCCTAAGTAAGTGGTCTACGTAAACTTCTCTTTGAAAACATATTTAAATTATCTTAGGCTTTTATATTTCAATAATGGCAAATTGTCTTCTGAATATACGAATGCTTCGTATCGTCGCTGCAATTAAATTGAATTAGAGTTTTTAGTACGCGACGCTTACGGCACTTTTGGTGCTAACAATTTCAAGATGATCTCACGACAGACAGACAACACAGTTTTGTTCTTGTTCTACGTTCAAAGCCAGTTACAATCTTACATCTATAGTAAAAAGCGGCAACTAACTGACCATTATCGCAAAGCAAATGTACCGCTAGGTTATAGATAGATGTAAATGATAATCTTAGAATCCCACTTTACTAAAAACTTTACGAAATACTATTTGAGTAACAAAACGTAGTCAATTTTATCTGATAGGTAACTCATACTTTTTATCTGTGAGCAAAATCATGAACCGTTATTTCTTATATCGAAATGAAGATACTGTGTAGTTTGTTGGATGAGCAAATTGAATCTGTTAAAATATTATATGTATGTAATGCGTGAAACAAATGTGTTAAGTAAAAATAGTTAATTATGCTGGTGTCGGCGAAAAAAGTATTATGGTGGGTGATTTGTTACAACTTGACAAACGCATAAAAAATATGAATAGAACACGTTCACTTCATAAGTACCTACTTTCGTATAAACGAAACGTGACAGAAATATAATTGATGTCAAATAAAACTGTATGAAAGTGCACAAAGATAAACAATGTGATGGAGAAATTTTTTATGATTGTCGTAGACATATCATAGACAAATCCGCAATTTTCACTTTTACCGAGTATACTATGCTTCACTAATCGCTGTAACCAGTGATTAAATTACAGACTTTCTGCTGGTTGGGCGCATGATACGTGTCGAATGTTTTAATATCTTAATGATTGGCAGCGAAATAATTATGGTTAATAGCTATCAAGATCATAAGTATCCAGTTTCTGGCGCCCAAACTGTATTGACTAATTATTATATAGCAAATTAGAGAATCAAGTAACGCGGTGCAGTTATTTCAATATGAGCAACAACGTACAGTGCCACCACTGAGAATGGAATTTTTCATTTTGGTTTCAATTCTTTTTGAGTGCGTAGTATGTTGTTTCACTATTGGACAATAAGCCAAAAAGGCTTGCACACAGTTACATAACAGTCATGTTCCGTGTATGAGTGAACTCTATTCTTTTTTTTTTTATTATTCATCCATGTCACTAGTCGTGACGGACTAGTGATAAATTACAGGTTTTGTAAATTTACGCCACTTTAGGAAAATTTTCTACGTGCTTTAGAACTTGCATAACAGGAATGGGGAAGCCTCTGACAAATGATAAGTTCATTTTATAGATAGAATTTATGATCTAGGTGAAAAACATTTTAACGAGTTTAACTCCGGGGTTTTAACGAGTTTTTGTTAAGTTTTTTTTCAATATGTGAAATTCAACGTGTGAAGGTCACTTTGGCGATTATTCGCCATCTACAAAATATTCACAATCATTAAATATCGTAAAGTAAAATCAGATTGTTTTGGTTATTAAGCTGTGCACGCCGGCAGATTTCTATTTTTTGTGTGTTTGTCCAGAGTCCAGTCCAGACTCAAAACACTGAAAGTATAGAAATTGATATATATATAGTTAATAGAGTGAAAAATTATTTTAGAATTATTTTTTACTGTTTGTTTATACGGCAGTATTCAATGCTATAGACGAGTAAAAAGATAGTGCTTTTTAAAATCAAAGTTTTCAGATATTTATATTTTTCATGAAAAGAAGTTCTGCTTTAGAACAAAAAATATGGATAAACTAAGTAACACGTAACACAAACACCTAAACCGCTAGACTTGTGAAATATTTATTGTAAGTATGTATTCGTAGTGGTTCCTGGCAGCTCATGTAACAATGAAATATTTCTAAAAATTGTAAATCCGTAATTGGCTGTAAATGTTAATTTAAGTATCTTTTTTGTATAAAGTGAACTAGGTTTGTGGATTTTGTAATGATAAATAAATAAAATGAAGATAGTGCTAGAGTCATAAATGAGGAAAAAGTCCTGTGACAAGCGTCCTCTATGTATGTAAAGTAGAAATAAACTATTATTTATGATTTATACAGCGCGCCTTGTGAAGAAAAGTAATAATATTAAACAGAAAAGGTCGGAAAGTTAACGTCGGCGTTTGACTCTGATAGTGAGAGAAATGTAGAACCTTAATCAAATTAGCCAATATTACGTATAATTAACCGTCGTGAAAGACCTGGAAGCCCTCCAAAGAGCCGACGTCTGGGAACAGTGGACATCTCTTGAGTCGGAGGCCAAGATCCTCTTTGGATCGCCGAGCCATCGCAGTAAAGTATTAGGTAAAATAGTCTTGATTTATTACATCAAGAAGGGTTTCATCTGTGCCCTATATAATTCATTATGCTCAGGCCCGAGAGCCACAGTAATTATTGTGCCAATAAAGCAGGTGGTTGCTCTGTCTTTTTTCTTAGTGGTTTCCGGTTTGTCGAGTTTTGGACAGATGTCCGTGTCGTGGGAATTAACGGCGTCGAGAGTTTGTTCACGTAAGTACATCAATTTATTGTTGTAGTTGTTGTTTCCCGCAGCTCCGCATGCGCCAATAAGTATATTTATGTGACTTTCATACAAACTTTCATCCCCCATTACGAAGGCTTTTGCATATATTTTTATTATGGATATGGATGTTTAGGGAAGTATGGATGACTGGTAGCGCCTACTGGCACTACCTACGTAATGTACCTCTAAATAGGTACCAGTAGGCTCTAAGTAGGTATAGCTCGACCAGGAAAATAAAAAACCTGCATTGGCGTCGCTACTGATCGCCTTTAGGTGGCAACATGTTGTATGTGTGTCAACAACAAAATTGACAATGCCATTTAGTTTAAATAGAAATCAATCCATCGTTTTCATTCGCGTCAAATGTGATAACATCTTTTAAATCACTTTTCTCTCATTACTATATATTATTTTTACCATTTTGATAAATATTTTTATTTGGTAATCACAAAATACACAGCGTCCACTCCTGTCTCTTTTTGGCAGATGACATTAAGATGACAGAATGTTACATGAATAGCTAGTTGCCAGTAAAAGAAATTAGTTCTAATATTTTTCCGCAATATGGCCAAGGCTGCTATTTTCAATATATATGAACAAGTCTCCGTTGTTGGCGCGCGCGATACGCACTCTGAATTTAATCGCGGATAGGATAGATATCTTCCAGTGTACTCAGTGTGAATTTACAAAGGTTGCTGTTTATGTAATAAGTTATGTTGCAAGTAATAATTAAATATTTACGTGCTTTTCTATTGTATTTGGTACAAACCTGTAAAAATAGAATAAGTTGTTTGCAGAAATAAATAAATAAAGTAAAATAAATTTTCCTGGTCGGGCTATAATTTAATATTATATGTTAATTATATAATATGATATATAATGTTTCGCAACTTCGCAATAACAACGGCTACAATTTCATTTTCCTTACTATTTTGTTTATAATTTTTTTAATGCAATTATTCTTAGAACACACTGACATGATTACATGACACTCAGAATCACGTAAAGTATAAATCAACCAAATGATAATGTTCCGACCTTTGTGGTTATTGTTTTCACTTGCACGGTCATAAAGAGTCAGTAACAACTATAACGAATTTAAATTCAATAAATATTACGTAAAAATATCGAAATAAGTGATCGTTGATGTCTTATCTTAATTAAGCGTTTTAATAAAATTTTGAGAAATTGGAGTATGGAAAGAAACGTTAGTAGCTCAAGTTTTTTAATGGCTTATCACATAAGTCAGGTAGTATAGATACTTGTAAAATATACCGTAGGTGTAGTGGGAGAAGCGAGACGCGTCGCAATAATTCCATTCACGATTGCGGAGTGCGGAGCGGAGCCCTACCAGACTGCACTCTGCAGACGGCACTCCGAAGTCGCCAGTCTCGTTCCGATCGCCAGAGCATGTGCACGCACCTCTTTTCACAACATCAACTTGTTTACAAATAGAAGGTTGTGCTTTATACCACTTAAAAGGATAACCGTGACAGGTAAGTTAAATCTTATATTGAGGTCAGTGTTTCCATCGCTTTTAACTCGAGCATTGAACTAGTGCAAAATTGTAAACAATACCATTATGGCAGCTTTTGTTTTCGTTATGTGGTGAAAACATAATGGCCATTTGCGTAATATAATTTTGTCTATTTTTGCAACATATTGTATAATTACTACTACTTTTAATGAAAAACTTTTTGTGGTGATGAATTATGTAGACATGTATTTGATGATGTATTAGATTCAAAATATGGTAAAGGGTTCTTATAGGGTTAAATAATAATTAATACAATACTTGTATATTAATAAAAAATATATGTTAATACTGTGTCATTAATAGGACGTATAATAAACACAATATTTAACTAGAAAATCTATCAATTTAAAAAAAAGATACCATTAACTTTAGACTTATTATAATAAACATAAAAATTGTTGATTGTGCATCTAACCTCATGGCTTGATCGGTGCTGTAGTAGGTCATTTTGCGCACATTTATCACAGCAGTACAAGTCAGCTAGCCGGTTCTTTTTGTGTCATGGACATAAAAATAGTCCCTTCTTTTCACCTGCCGATCGTTAACTAAACACGATTCATCATTTCGATGTATCGATAAAATTTGATTTACAGTAAACAAAAAGATGGAGAGATTTGTAAATTGGAAATGTTTTTTTTATTATTTAATTAAATACTAAATAAATTAATAGGTGCTCAGACTGGTATCCCATTTAATTTTTCCAGCGTTAGGGACGAATGTGCAATGTTGTTGGTAAAATACATGTGACATAAATGTTTTCTTCAATATCAATTTTGGAATTATTGATAACTGACATCCCTAATTTTACACTTATTTATTATTTATAAACGGGCACAGTTCTTAAGTTAATATTTTTGTTTGACCTAAGAAACAAATTTGAAAGTAAATATATCTCACCAATGTTTTTTTTCGACCGATTTGAATACATTTCATGTGTATTCAAAAACAAGAAAATAATATATCCCGAGTAAATTTTCATCTACTAACTTTCACTACTGGTGATTCAATTTCCTTCCATAATCGCTACTGGTGGATAAAAATCTAAACTTTTGTTCCGTGTTATTACAAGTATAATTTATTTATTTCATGTACACGCTGTAAATATACATTGGAAACTTAACATTAGGAAAACTGTGTACAAGGGTTCTACTTATTTCTAAAGATCATTATGATCTTTTTTCACATAGAAACTAACTATCATACAAAATATACGTGGATTTAATAGGTCGGTGTAATTTCGTAAATACACTATCGGATTCGGCTTGATACCTTATTGATTTCGTGAATTTGAATGATACTTAAATAACGCGAGATTGACTCCTTTCGGCCCAAATTGCCAGAAAAGGAAGTTACCATGCACGTAAACGACTGTTTTCAACAGCACCAAATACACAGACGACTAGAATTTGTTTTCGCAAATGACCAGAATTTACTTTTTCATCTAAATCTATACTAATATTATAAATGCGAAAGTCTGTCTGTCTGTCTGTTACGCTTTCAAGGCCAAACCGCTGAACGGATTTTGATGATATTTGGTATGAATATAGTTGAAGACCCGGGGTCAAACATAGGCTACTTTTTGATGCAGGCGGAGCTGCGGGAAACAGCTAGTTTTATATATATTTGTCCCTATAAGTATGGTGCTTATAAACATACTCGTACGCAATGTTGTTACTTGTATCTATTGTTTGTTATTCAAATATCTGGTTTGCTATCAAGCACACATCGTATTCCTAGGAGCACTCGTAACGTAACACAGACATGCTTGACTGGCGCGTTAGGATGCAACAAGGACACGACACAGATGGCCTTCGAAACATGTCTGTCGGCTATTGTTGTACGTAATTATGCACTTTTTTACCCGACAGCGAAGCCCCGTGACACGCTTTCTACTGTTCGAACACATCACTATCACGACGATCGATTCTAACCTTTCCGCAGTTGTAATAGCAATTAGTCAATTACTATAAATGATACTATCTGGGTTTACTAGTCATTGAAGATATAAATTGCTATAATAAATTTTAAGTAGGACCTGAGGCCTTCATTCTGAGAAAGGCATAATCAGGTTTGACATAGATTACCTAAGTACTTTTTGAAGGATGAATTTTGTTGAAAAGAAAGTACTTACCGATGATCTTTACTATTTCGTGATATAAATATTTCATTAACGCACATATCGTTATCGGTATTGGCAATAATGCTTTCGCGTGCTGAATCTATATTTGAGGTGTTATCTAAGTCAAGAGCGATCTTGGTTCTGTAGATATTGGAGATTTCCACGATTGTCTCCTTTGTATTATTGTCTCGGAACTATAAGATGTCAGATCTCGATCTGCCGACTGCAATCGGGTTAATGGTACGGTACGTACAATGAACACCTTAAACAGCCTGTCGGGACTGGCTCGGCTAGCCTTCCGGCTCTTTGGAAAGCACAGTTTCCCTGTACTTGTTATATTGCGTATTGAAGAAGTTCGCAGAAAAGCCGATTTGAAACTGTAATTATTTTATGATAATGGTAATCAGAGTATTAACATCCATCTATTACTAAAAAAATGTAAGGATTACCGTATTATTTGTTACAATTTCGCTACTATATAATCCAAACAAGCTACTGTTTGACGGCGCCTAACTACTACCGTTACTACATTACCCGACGGATCTCCAAGATATATGTATTGTATATTTTTGTTAAAAGAACTGGCTCTTGACGAATATGCGATACGCATGTTGAGGTCACGCTAAGAAAAAACAACTCGTATGAAAAAGGCAAAAGACCAGCTATTAGTTGCGAGCATGGGGGCACTGATCGTGGGTGTCGATGCCGGTTGGATAGTTTGCATGAACTAACTGGTGGCGGATGTACACTAAGTCATTTACTACTCGTACAAAGTGCATAGAACGTCGGCTTCCGCAAACACTGGAATCAATTATCTATGCTAACGTTACCTCACACTTCTTTAATCACATAAACAGCCGTATTTGCCTATAGTAAAATTGAAAACTCGCATAAGTATCTGTATTACTTAGTAACTGCTACCTGCTTCAAGCACCAAAAAAACTAAATGTGATAACTTTTACAATTAGGTAATTTTGTCTTTGGGCTGCATTAATGCATTATTTTCTTTATCCAAGCGTGTATTCCTAGTTGCATCGTCAGTTTACGCTTCGAAGCCCAGGGTACGCTTTAATCATGGTCCTAAATTTGGCAGTACTGGTTATTACATTAAAGCGACTGCCGTCTCTGATCTCCGTAACCCTTTTTTTAGTAAGGAAACCAGACCAATAGGATCATGATGTTTTTTAACGACCACTAAATGACAGTCGGGACCAACGGCTTAACGTGCCTTCCAAAGCACGGAATTATCTTTTATATCAGACAATCGGATGAATTAAGCCTGCAATGTCCTAACCAAACTGGAAACAACTAAACAAACTTTGTTTAGTTAAGTTATTTTGTTGGGAAGCATACTTATGCTTCCCGTGTGAATCGAACCCGCGACCTCTGCGTAAAAGGCAGACACTTTAACCACTGGACCACAGAGGCAGTCAAAGGATTATTTTATTTAAATACGACTATATTAAAGTATTAATATATTCCGGAAGGGCTGGCAATAGGCTGAGAGATAATGAATCAGTCACAATAAATTGTACAGATTAGTCTTTCTAACAAATTTAAATAGAGTAGTTAGGTAGCAACATCATAACATAATAGGACTAAATAATATAATAGAACGTAATGTGAGCCAGAAGTTACCGTTATAAATTTAACACAAGTAACAAAACACCTTTATTAAACTGATACGAGCAATCATTGTGCGGATACGTGTTGCCAAGATAGGCCGTCAAAGGATTTTGAGATTAGACGAGGGTTGCAGCGGACTACCGACATGGATACTTGTAGATTTGAATCTTCTCCACGAATAGGTCTAATGATATCTAACCTCCACTAGTATCCGCTTCTAAAAGGTTTAATTCAAAGGCTGCTCTTACCGTTAACTTCTCATTTAAATGTTTCAATTGGAGAAAATGCGAGCTTTGAAATATTCAGAAAAAAATCGCCTAAAATGAGACTTTAGACAGAGATGACTCTACAGTACAATATTATTAATAACCTAATAATATTACTATAATCTTTAATTTTCTGTGTTGATTTATTTTTTTTATTGTTCAGGTCTTTAAGAGTAACTTGATAAATCGATCGAAGCGATTTTAAATTTTTGCTAGATGTAAGTTGTAATAATTAAAATGTCCCAGAACAGAATTGATAGATCATTTAATAAGAAAGTTATATTGTTATATCCATACTAATATTATTTAATATTATAAATGCGAAAGTCTGTCTGTCGTCTGTTGATGAAATTCGATATGAATATAGTTGAAGACCCGGGGTTAAACATAGGCTACTTTTTGCTCAGGCGGAGCTGCAGGAAAACGCTAGTATAATATATATAATAATCTACGAAAAGTATAAAATTATGACAGAATAACACGATGTAAACGTAGTGTTTTATACCACGGAATTCAGAATAAAAAATGGTGCAGGTGTGCAGCGTTCTTAAATTAAGCGGGGGAGACAAAAACAATCTCTAGTGGCTCACAATTAATCCTTATTTATAATGTTCATATTATTAGCATTTGCAAATTTTAGCTAACTAAATTTGTTGGGCATTTTATTTATTAATATTTTAATTACTTTCTACAGTCATCTAAATGGATAGATGTATATTTCTGACATGCCTTAGAATGGAATAACTTGGTGACAATGCACAAAAAAAGGAAGAAAATAATTCCACAATTGGCGGTGTAATCGGTGAACATACATAAAAAAAATATACATACACACGAACATACAATCATAACATAAAAAAAGGAGGCTTTTTTAAAGTCGGTAAAAAAAAAGATATGTTTTAGCCCACCCAGGTCATAACGAGATGTGTTACCTCATCCAGGATAGTACAATTTAATTACATAAGCATATACAAACACCTTTTCCTGTCTATTGCCTTAGGCAAAATTGAGATGGGTGAATTCATTTTTAATTTAATTAAAATTAGGCAACCTAAATAAGATATGACCAAGAGTCACAAGAGAAAGAGCCCTGGTTGTTGAATCTCCATATGAAAAATCTTGAAGGGAATGTTTAATATTCTATTGTAAAACATATTCTCGTCTCTCTTTAATATACAAAATTTATTTTCTATTGTTCTCTACAGTCCCACTCTCAAGGCATTTGGTTATGTTTTTGTATTTCAGAGAACCGTTGATGCCTTTGACCCATGCTTGTATGATATGTCTACAATAGCGTCTTTAGCGGTATAAATTAGCATAGAAGGTGGGCGGTCTTTGTACCACTAACAAGCTTGGACATTAAAAATGATGAACCCGTAGACATAGTCAGATAATATAATTAGAGACGGCAATCATACATTTTAACATTAGGCTGTTTCTGTGTCTCATATAAACATATATTCAGTTGCATTCCTGGCTTTGTTACTTAAAAGCCAGGCTCTATTTTTGGAATTACTAGAAGATCTGATTTCCGGGCTGCCCTCAAACATTGAGCGTGAAAGCAGTGGTTTATTTAGGGACTTATTTTCCAAACCAATGGGATACCAATCAATATATACCTGTTATAATATCACGTTCTTCTTGAGTCCAAATGGCTAACTCGTTTGGCTACTGTCATTTCTCAACATATCTTCTCCCTCTTAAGAGAAGAAATGGAAATCTCACAAATATATTTTCATATTACTGAGAGGGTAATTTACGTGGATTTTGTTATTTGATCATAAGTTAATGGAATTATTATTTTAAACAAAGGCAGTAATTAGCGAGTTGATAGCGTGGGAGAGTGGACTCGGGAGACTGCGCGGGCGCACGACGAAGTCCCGCTAGCCAAACATGTCGTTGGCCGGTAACCGGGCTGCGACGTTTGATCATGTCGGCATCTCTATACACACCAACTTCGCTTAGTAATTAAATCGTTTACTCGTATGCTAGTCAAACATGTTTTGTTCAAATGTTTTTAGTCTCGGAGTTTGGATACTGCGGTGCACAATTTGTCTATTTGATTTAAAAGATTATTTTTATAACTACATTGCAATGATTTATTTAAAGAGCGGACTAAGAGCCAGAGGCTTTATTAATCAAACAAGATCGGCATGTCATTGGTTGTGTATATGAACCTTTGTCTTTGGCTTTAATTGACTTTTTAAGTGTATTATAACTTACCATTTGCAATTTCAAATTACCAAGAAATTATACATTTAAATAACACATCCAATCTACATTTATTATTTCATGAAAAGTTATATTTGGTTTCGGATATAGGCAATGAGCGCGATGTTATCAAGATAGTACACGAACGGCATATTTGCATATTACGTGAAATTTGTTTTATCGAAAACGTTTTTATAAACGAAAAACGCGTCCTATCGCGTTATTGAAAGCATATCTGGATGGACGTGTTAAATTATACAATAACATTTAACATCCTTCTTGAAAAGTTTTTTTAGGATTTTGATTGAATCGATACACTATCTTTAGTATAAACGCATTTTTTTATTAATACGAGTAGCATTAAAACTTAGTATTAAATTTCCGCTCATTACTTCATCTCGTAAAAAATCTGAACTCTTTATAATTAGGAAATAACAGTACTTACAAATAACTTTAGTAGCATTTATCTGTGATTTAATATTGTCTTCCAAGAATAATAAACTTGATCCGGAGGCAGTCTATCATAAAATACAGCAGTATTCATGAAATTTAATTGTTAACAGTGTCTTATAGAAATAATAATTTGATTAGCCGATAATTAATAGAAAGGTTTACTTAAAATTTTCTCATAGTCTCATCATTCATAAGACTGATTGATGATAAATTATAGAATAAAATTGGTATGCTGAATAGCATTATCGTGCCTAGATAATTTTACGCTCAGCTACCCATACGTTTTCTATCACATTTATAAATTAAAATAATATTAAACACAAAATATTTGCGTTTGAAATTTTATTATTGTGCACTGCACAAACATAACTCGCAAATATTATTGAACTTCATAAAGCTTTTGAGAACGAAGTGTTTTTAAGATTTAAAATACTAGGCTAGATTTACTTTGAAGAATAACAAGTGAGGTAGTTGAGTGACTCTAGGCGACGCGAGTAAATAAAAAAAATTAGGTGCGTTTTTATTTCTTTGTAGTTGTTTGCAGAACTTACTAGCTTTGTCTTGTCACAAATTCATTTTCATGAATGTAGAAAGTGGCGGGACAAGTTCGCAGGAAGCTGCTACTCGTACTGCAGGAAACATTGGGTCACACAGAACACGACTCCCTTCCTGTTTACATGTTTGAATACATTTTATGTTGTAATAAATATATTTCCAAGTGCTATAAATAATTTGATCGTTTTCTGAGATGAAATCTATTAAAACTAACAGCGGTCGGTACTTAGAAAGAGCAGGTCAATCGACCCTTTACAACTTGGTGGATAAATAATAAAATACCTACTCAGCATAAACTTTCTCCTAGAGCAGCGGTCGTTGCTTGCTTATGGAGTCCATGGTCAAACGAGTCAGTTTAATTTGGTGCTAGAATATCTTAACCGCATCTTACAGTTTCTGACGTACGGAAACACCTTTCATAGTAGGCAATCAGACTAGAAGAGAGTATTTGACTCTCTAAATGTTTTGATCAATGAACCTCAGAGACCGTTGAAAACAGCCCATGCTGAAACCGTTTGGCTAGCCGCAGGCATGGTTGGCGAACCGCATTATTACTTAAGTATATAACATATTACTACGTTCGCCCATAAGCAAGCTAAATAAATGTCATATAAGCTTGAGGTGGTTGGAGACGGCAATAAATAAGCGGTCGGTATTTCGCTTCATACATTTCATCTAATGATGACGAAGTATTTGTAAATATTGACCTCTCATTCACGTTCATGAATTATTCTGCATCCAATTTCAACATAATTAGCACGCAAATAAGACGGCTCTTCAAAGTCATGTGTGTGACATACTGGGGTTAGTGTGTCACAGCGTATTACTGCTACAGTGGGAAAGGTGCGGAGATCAGTGCAGCTGCAGCGAGTGACTGGGACATGGGTGCATTACCGTAAAAGGAACTGTTAACTGGGACGTCTGCAGTTTGCTCGTTATTGCGGATAGCGGTTTGAGATTGTCGTGTCAACTACACACTAACCCCCTTTAACGCTCAAATATGATTACGTCCGATCATTGAGAAAGGAACGTTTAATTTGACGGTTGCGATGCTCTTTGCGACACTTTAGGTTGAAACAGAGAAAATACAAAGAAAAACGTGGTGAAGTAAATTAATATTTCTCGTGTTTTTATCCTTCACGGGTTCACGTTATGCTAAACCCAAAGCCCGCACGCACGTAGAGGGCTCGTTTATGGGAAATACAGGATGCTTTCCCATCTCAAATTTAGAGCATTTACGATTTACGTATAGTTTGTGTTTTTGTTAGTTTTTATGTATAGTTAGCAATTTTGCTATTATAATTTAGATATTAATTTTAATATCTATACCAGGTCGTGTTACAGGGCAAGGTAAATAAACATTACTCGCAACATAAATACATTTTAAAATTATAAAAAAAACACTACATATTAATATTGTTGACTGCATATTTGAAGATGCTTTTTATTAATACATAATAGGTGTCTATATTTTTTTCTTCTGTTGATAGGTTCATAGACAGTATCAAGACAATTTGAAGATGCATTTATCATGCTCTATACGTGATAATGATGACACTATCGCATATTCCGAAAATAATTCATCCATGTTAATCAATTTTGAAGAAGCATCATTAGACACAATTTATATTTTATCAGATTCCCAGGCAAACTAGAAAATAAGTACTCAAATTACAATCTGAATGACAACAAAACTACGTTTCAAAATGTCGTGAACATTTAGTTTAGGAGAAGGTAGTGTAATAGTGAGTGCATAAGATACGGAGCTGGGTCTAAGGTGCGCCTCGTGACCCCGGAACAGTTGGTTTGGGGCCTGGGAACGCCGGCCCACCAGTCGTGACGTCTGATGAGCCACTTACATTGCCTGTTGGACATTTACAACAACAGGTTGCATATATAAAGAAAATGTTTTAAGAAGTTGAGTTGTCCCATATAATAATGCAAGAAAGAAAGTTTGAGTATATAAAAATTGGTTCATTTAGATTAGAAACAACTAAACATATCAATGTTACTGGTACTACAGTACCTACACTGTTTAAAAATGCCTTTATCTTCTATACTAATTTAATAAAGCTGAAGTGGGTCGAATTTGAAAAAATCTTTTTGCATTTGATAGCATGTTTTTGGGAAGGTTACAACTATATAACAACCATGTGCGCGTGATAACTAAGTGTGGAAATAAAACAGTTATAGATAGGCACTATATCTCATTTATTACCTATACAATATTTTATATGTAAATGTAAATTTAAATGTACAAAAAAAAAACTTATTGGTGCTCTGTTTCATAAATAAATTGATCGTACGAATGCACATATGAGATTAACACTAAACATAAAAAGTGAACGCGACTCTCTTAAATGTAATTAATACTTTCAATGTGTTCGCGGTACCGATTCGTATCACGTTTTATTGTTACAAGGCTCAATATCCTATGGAGGATAATGTGTGATTCGTGAGATAAGTTAGCCGACTGCGGTGAAGTGAAAGTATGAGGTATTATGGTGTAAAGTGTAGCCTCCAATTGAGAACTATTTATGGTGTCACGTACACAAGCAATTTAGAATGAGTCCATAATGGGAGCCTTCGTACCATTAGGCAGTATGTAATGCTGGAAAGCATTATCTGCACTATGCGGTTTTATTAGTCTACACGGCGTAATTAAAGTATTAAAGTACTGAATAACTAACGGCTGACGATTTTCATGCATCTGTAAGCATCAACTTTATTGACATGGCAAACATAAATATATAAATACTTACAAAATGAGACATATTTTAGACGTAAATGAAAATTCACATTGTTATTGTTTTTTTTTCATTCTCGAAACTCGAAACTGAAAGGTTAAGGTTAGCAATTCGAAACCAAAACAACAAAAACTTAATATAGCATAACTAAGATATATATTAATTAGATCATTCGATTATTCTATATGTGGGCTTATCGTTTAAAAATTTATTAATATATGCTTTCACTGAAAACTAGTTGGCTTACCGCTTATTTGTTTGTAATAATAAAAATAAAAAGTTGAGATGGTTGCTTTTAAAAACCAACATTAATTTTATTGTAGCCTCATAAAATTCTTTACATAATGCAAGCAATGCAAAAATAATTTTATGGAAACTAATTGATAGACATAAGTAGCCAGACGGATCTCGGTTTGAATAAAACTGCTATAGCAATTGCAATGCAATTTTCAATTAACGTCGAGACGTAAATAGTCTTGTGTCTTATAATTTTTATGAGTCACCTACTTGGTTATGTATGTAAATACAAAGTCATGATAAACTGCCTCCGTGGTCCAGTGGTTAGGGCGTTTGCCTACGTCCTGGAAGTCATGGGTTCGATTCCCACGAGAAGCATACTTATTTAATTGTTTCCATTTTGGTTAGGATATTGCAGGCTTGAATCTGATAATAATGATGATTCCGTGCTTCGGAAGGCATGCTAAGCCGTTGATCCCAGCTGCCATTAGGTTCGTCAGAAGCGGAAAAACTCCAGAGTGCACAGGGTCGATTGATCATGTAACCCACTCGATATTAATGACCTTGATTAAGCTATTACTTTCCATGATTTCCATACCACGTACTCGTTGATGGTGGGTAAATAATGGGTGTATTGTAAGTGCGGGTGGCAATGCACGCAATGAGATGTTCCGATCGCTTCCGGCAAGCCTGGGATCCTCTCAAGCGAAACTTGAATGGTAACTATGAATGTGATTATATGCATATTAGAGAAAGTGATATTGCAATGCTACAATTAGAACATAGTGTTCTAAATATTCCGACGAATTTAACTTAATAAGCTATATTTTTCTATTAAAAATTGTATTCATTGCTAAGTCATTTCGGCTACTATACCTTCTTACATATATTTACAAATCCTGCTTGAAAGTCTGCCTGTAATTCTGTCTGTCTGTCTGTTACGCTTTCACGGCCGAACCGCTGAACGGATTTTGATGAAATTTGATATGAATATAGTTGAAGACCCGGGGTCAAACATAGGCTACTTTTTAACGCAGGCGGAGCTGCGGAAAACAGCTAGTACATTCATATTTCACGTCTACATTCCTTATGAAGAAGATAGATTAATAATGTTGAACATAAAAGCCAATTTAAAATATTTATTTATTATTGTCAATCACTTGTAGAAATTAATGGACCATTTCAACAGATAACTCTATTATGAGAGAGTGAAAATCAGTTGACATATAAACACGACTACTTAATAATATTTACTTTAACGTGTACCCAAAAACTAACAATTTGTACTGAAATATAACCTTCGTGATTCAATTTTCTGATATTACACGGATGTATGGCCGTATTCGGCAGGTTATAACTTCTGTTGGGTGGACAGTGGCCGTTCTGAGTCAATATTTGTTCTAAAAAGTTGAGAGCGGACACCCACGGTCGTGAGGTGACTCATATAAACGTGGTCTCGAACGGTATTAGTATAACACCCATAAACTACGCTATTTGTCTCTCACAACATGTTTCCCATACCGATATGACGACATTATCTTGGGGATAGGTACGCCACGTACTTTGCGACTATGAAATAGTACTCGATTATGTTTATAAGCGTTGTTTTCGTTTAGTAGGTTTAAAACGCCACTTTGGTGCAAATGTTAATAAATTTACTTTTTATTTTAAGTGTAGAAAGATATCAATTAGGTGTAAATAACATATCGATTTTTTCAAAAACGTAAATAGATATACTCGATCAGTGAGACGAACTCCAAAACGCGAATACAATATTTTTCTGAAATAAGAGATTGCAAATTAAACCAAAGTTTTTGTTTTGATAATATTTTAGGCAAATTTCATAAAATTAAGTAACCTACTAAGACGAGTTTGCTAATTAGGTAAATTTGACCCACAAACACCGAACCCGGAACCTCACGCGCCGCAAGCTGACCGCTGCACCGCCGCGTCGCGGAGGTCGCCAGTTGACAAATCATCTAATTATGAAATAAGAAAACCATGTTTGAAAGCGTTCAACAGTTTAATGCCACTGCGCTTAGTCACTTTCACTGGAGAGAGTCATTCGAGCATTAAAAATCTTTGTCTTCAGTCTATTGATATTTTCTTTTATGTGCCTATTACTTATCCATTGTTTTAGTACATTCTCTATTTTATTAGGATATACCACTGTACAAAAAATATGTACGAGATTGGTTTCTTATCAAAATATACATAATTATTTTTAATTGAATGGCATGCAAAGGATCTGAATAATGAAATCACATAATTGTTAGTGAGTACTGCAATGGTGTATAAGCTAATTATAGCCATGAATGTTAAAGCTTATTTGAAATTCTCGCATGTAACTTGCCTGTTCGACTTAGAACGCATGCCATGGCAATACCTCATACTCGGACCTAACTAGGAATCTAGGTATTATAATACTAAATTTACTTAAAGAAAAAAAAAAAACACAATAACTGAATTAAATTAATAAATGATATTTAAATTCCTATTATAAACAGACCATTTAATCTTATTACAAACAAAAAAATGTTTAAAACAAAAGTTAAAACTACATCGCATTAGTATCACAATATCATATTTAAAATGTTCGATAACACTCTTAATAGTCATAAAAATAATCATAGTCATAATTCTCATAGATTACATTGCCTGTATTTGTACTCTTTTACACACCAGTCAAGTTTTTGTTTTTATTTCCACCGATGCTATAAAATTAAACGACCGTTCGACGTGTCAATGTTGCGGTTACATAAACGATCGTCGGTCGGGACATTTGCCTATAAATGTACTCGGACAGGCTGACATGGCGCCCACGAGATCCGGCGCCGAAGACACAAACCGCATTTACTTACAAAGTTGCATTAACGAGGTTTCACCATTCCACTGACCATCGCTATGGTTTGCACAACTATTAGCCAACGCTAAAATAAATCAGTGCGTGTTGCCTTTTTCACCTTGTACAATAAGAAACGATACAATCGTTACAGCTGGGTATCAGCTGATTACTTCCGCGAAGATGCAATATGATGTAGATAGTGTAAAGATTGTAGGTAGGTAAGCACTGTATTTGCAAATATTAATTAACCATTCTTTATTTTCAGGTGCATTCGAAAAGAAGCAGTTTTCAATAGAAAGAAGTCGACGAGGCTAAAAAGCAGAAATGGAGAGCTGGCTCGGAGATGTTAAACGCGTGAGAATTCCACGACCCAAATTCGGAGGCAAATATCCTGCAGAACCTCCGAAAGACTACTTGGAGGATTGCGGAGCTGACTTGGGAGGCAAACAGCGTCACCACAACAACAAAGACCTATCGAAGGCCACAGAGGAACTCCGCAGGACTCTACAAGAGAAACTATGACGCAACGTACAGGGACTTAGAATAAATATAGCTTTAACGTAGTCGATAGATTAATGACCCCGTGCTCGCCCGATCAAGCGATTACGTAAGCAATTTAATGCACATTGTCTCAAACAAATGAGCATGATTTGCCAAATGTATTATGGTGGATGTGTTGCTGTGCGGCAGGAAATTCAAAGTGTTAACAGTTTTTTCTCATCGCGCCTCACATCTATTTACTTTGGTTAACTATAAATTTGAGCAATGATTACCTTTTGAGTGAACATATTTTTGGCTAAATGACTTGCCAATTCGCTCGCGTACCTAAACATTAACAATATAAATTTATTTTATGGCAGGCGTAAGTAACGTGTGTAAGTGTGCTATACAGCTCTATCCTAGTGGATTTATATTATTGTAAAAGCTAATCCCAATGTTTTTGTAGTTCGCTAATAACTCGCGAATCCTAAATTAAGAGTTACACTTAGAAATGTTAGTCCACTAGCAAACAGCACGCTTACGTATTGTTGTTGACGGTATGACGCTAATCATTCGTGTCGTGTGATTGTTTCCGCTCCGACTGGATCCGATAATGGATGTCTTGTCTATTCAAACAATTAACTATTATATTGCAATGTCATTAGCTCATCTATGAATAGCAAGAATGTTAGAGTATTTGATAATTAGGGTTAGGGCATACCTACTACAATTTGAATGTAACCAATCATAGCTACAAAAGAGTAACGCGAAAGTCCTACCATTTATCAACTTGTTGTTTGTAACATAACTTGGAACTGAGTAAGTGTTTCATAAAGCCTGCAAGGCATTTCACGTTTCACACTAATGATCTAATTAATTTCATCGTAACGCTCTTATTTATGCAAAGAGCAATTCCTACAACTTTATAGTATGAATCAATTAATTTAACAGTTTTTCGTGGTAATGTGTGAAGTAAGCAATACAGTTAATTATTTAATTAGTTTTAATATACAATTAAGTTGTCCAGTATATATGGCAATAGTTTAGTAGGCTTGTATATTAGACTGATGTATAGATGTAATTAAGTTAGAATCTCACCCAATAGTTGTGTATTAATTAAATCTTTGTTAAAAAGTGGTTTTTATTTCAATTGTCTTTTGTTTTTTAGCTTTTAAATCTAATTATCTAGGAATAGGTAAACTGAACCATATTTAAAGTGATGCCAGAATCTTATCCTCCTATTAAAAATAATTTGTTAAGCTGATGTTAGATAAAATGTATTGCGTCTCGTTTTTTCACGCTAAATATCGAAAAGGAATGAAACATTTTTTAGCTTACATGTGGCTGACAAATTATTTTTAATACGAGGGTAAATATTAACTCATAACTAAGCAAACTTAATTTTTTTCTAATTATGAGAATTATAGACAGAAAAATAGCGACGGAAGACGAGAGACTGACCGGGACTAATTTATCCAGTAACTACATACACCTAATACATTTTCTTAGCTCCATGCAGCAATGATTACTACTTAAATATTCGTATTCTCCTCGTGTTAAAAATTACATATATTTAAGTTAACACCAATTACTTCGAACTAGCAGTTTTGCAGAGCTTCGCATTCCGTGGAAGTTATAATTCGTAGAAAAAATCCATACTAATAGTATAAATGCGAAAGTCTGTCTGTCTGTCTGTTACGCTTTCACGGCCAAACTGCTGAACGGATTTTGATGAAATTTGGTATGAATATAGTTGAAGACCCGGGGTCATACATAGGCTACTTTTTGACGCAGGCAGAGCTGCGGGAAACAGCTAGTACTTTATATAGTTTAATCCATACTTCCATACTATCTATATCCATACTTATATACTATAATATTAACATTTAAAATGCGAAAGTATGTCTGTCCGTCTGTCTGTCTGTTACGCTTTCACGGCCAAACCGCTGAACGGATTTTGATGTAGTTTGGTGTGAATATAGTTGAAGACCCGGAGTAAAACAGGCTTCTTTTTGTCGCAAACAGAGCTGCGGGAAACAGCTAGTGTGTTAATTAACAAGTGTGTATACAATTTTAACCGAATCTATCAGCTGTTAAAAAAGATAGAACAACCACTTCCACACTTTCAATATGCTATTTAGGTTAACTTTTTGCTTTTCATTTCTGGCTAAAATAATTCAATGAATGTATGTCGACGTTACAAAAGCGCAAGTGACATAGTGTATTAGATACAGTGCCCTGATAGAGCAGTAAGATGAAAATGGATGTTTCGGAGGCTGGCGTGACGCCAACTCCGGAGTTACAAACGAGTTTCCTACGAAAACGACTGCGTAACATAGACATAGATAATCTACGATACCGAGATTGAACTTTCCTTGAGGTTCTCTCATAAGTCATGGATATATGTTGAAAATGCTTCATTTACTCGTTTCTTGTAACGTAACATTATTCAGTATTTAATCCGTCCGTACTAACTAGGTGCAGATTACAAATTGGCCTTAAAATTTGAGAGGTTCAAGTGTAGTGTAAATTACAATTTCCAACCCGCAAAAATAAGAAATATAAGTAGAGGGCTCATCTCTGTTATGCTTGTACCATGAGCAACGTTAACAGTTTTGTATCTCAAATCTATGATGTACCCTTGGTGGATAGTAAATCAACTTCCATACAAAATCCCAACGCAGCGTCTCTAGCCTCTGCGTTAATAAAATCTCATGTTAATGTCACTATTACGTCTATCTATGGACATTATTTATTAGGCTTACTAACCTAATAAATTATATTTTATTAAATCACAAATAAGATACCCTATGATATCGACAATAAGCAAAGCCAACCTTTTTTGCTCTTCCGTACTTTTTAGCATGAAATAAGAAGCCTATTATTATAAGAAAGAGAATTGTAAAACTTACGGCGTCGTCGTAGTGCTGCGTGTGGAGGGCGGTGGTGCTGCCCTCCCGGGAGTTGCAGGGCGAGGAGTGTCTCCGGGAGCGTCGACCTTCCTCCTCGTATTCCTGTATATATGTATGTTGTTACTTTCGTGTAAATAAACAGGTAATAATAATTTGTCGATTAAAGTTTGTTAAATAGCCGGATTTTTTATTGTTTATTATAAAACATTACAAATGTTTAATGACGACAAAGACCCTGGCCCTTATCGAGTGGATTTCAAAAATCACCTAGATGTGGAATCGGTTTGGTTAGCCATACCTACTTAATTCCCTTACTTTGTGATATAAAAAAGGTGAGTACAACTTTTTCGTCTTAGTAGTTCAACTGTCAGGAGGATTGTACTAAGATGAACTACTAAGAAAAAAGTATCACTCGTTCAACGATTAAACTGACCAATTAAACTAGAGAAAACTAGGTAGAAGTGATTCTGTGACTACGGATATCACTTTGATATTTACAGATAAAATTATACTTATTTCAAAAACAGCTGTCTATTAGATGGTAGTATGTATAGCTAGATGTGTATTTAGTGTAAAGTTTTACTACATACATAACAGGTACTATGACTTCATGCATGCTCGACTCCACATAGAATAAGCAAATACATTTAACTGTGACTTGCGACGAACGTTTGCTGTTTGAATTCTACAGGGTAAGGCAGTGCATAAGCAGGGCAGAGATCAGAAACGGTTAAATAACTAACCAGTAAGTATAAATTTCTGTTCACAATAGGTATACTGCATGGCTCACGTAAACTTTTAAGATCAGTTTGTATAGGTAACATAAATAAGTATACTGTAAAATTACACTTAAGTTGTGACTCAAGACAAATGATAGTCAGATAAAATGTATACGTCATGGATTACTTTTTGACAAAAAGGTAACTCTGCAAAAGGTAAATGCACAAATAATTTACTTCAAAGAATGAATACAAGTGTGCAACCACCTGATCATACTAATATTATAAATGTGAAAGTGTGTTTGTTTGTTTGTCCTTCTTTCACGTTAAAACGGAGCAACGGATTGATGGGATTTTTTGTGTGGAGATAGTTAGAGACCTGGAGAGTGACATAGGCATCCGTGACACAAACGGAATTCCACGCGTGCGAAGCCGCGGGCACAGCTAGTTGGATATATAAATAAGTTCAGAAAAAGTATCGTTTGAATAACTTCTTTTTGTTAGTATCATGAAACGCGAACCCATTACGTACCTTTTTCATTCCACTCATATTTCAACGGATTATTTTAAGAATCTGCTACCTAATAAGTTATTGTTGTATGCTTTGTCCTTGATATCACATTTGAGTCGCTGACTAAAAACTCACCTTTCAGTTTTAATGCAACTAAGTAATATTCAAAAAGAGCGCCAACTACAAATATTTTCACATAGCTAATTAGCTTATGATGCGCGAAAGAGATTAGTACAGTAGTGGTGTGAAGTGCTGAAGTCGCGGATCGGAACTGCAGGGCGAAATGACCAGCAGTGTCGGCTGTGCAATTGATTTTTCGTGTTATTTTTGCATGTTGGCACAGTTTCCAAGCCGATCCAGACACTACCCTTGAAGACAATACGATTTTCAGACTTGTCTTTTATGTAAAACTTCCGAGAATAACAATATCGTCACTACCTTTTACTGTGATCCTAATTTTTGGAACTTAAGTATATCATATACGACGTTGTTAATTTCTAAAAGTTTTATTTTCTAAAATCAATATAGGATTTAAAATCAAAATATGACAAGTACTTAAATACGTAATACAGTTTCTAATATTACCACAAATTAGCAAAAGCTTTCAATAAATAAGTTTATAATAAGCATAACCGGTATATTTTTTTAAGCGTAGGTACTCAATTGTTGAATTCTAAATCTAATTGTGATGATTTGTAATTGGCATTTTAATAGCTATAATATTGCTATTATTTAATTTGTACTATTAATCTTCCGGATAAAATAAAAAAATATGTTTATAAAAAATTCACGCGTGGAAAAGCTATAATGTAATATTTCAGGATTTGGATCTTCCAAGCTTTTAGATCCACAGAATGGCGGGATAAATAAGGCTTCATAGTGTTCTCTGTGATCTTGCAAAATAAATTATAAAAGTTAAAAGCGAGCAGGTGGCGTCCGAAGGCCACCTGCAGAATCCTGTACTTCGCGTGCTCAAACTTTAAGTACTAAAACGGTAGGTAACTCTTATCGCCATGCCTAGCTTGTAATCGTATTTATTTTAGTTTGACTTATTGCTTTTAATGTACTTGCCACGCGATCGGAAAATACCTGGTTCCAGGTTTGGGACCTGCATGGATTATTTAAAAGTATAAATGGGTCTGCCTCTTCACGCGAGTTTTATGCTGATTCGAAAGAATTATAAAAAAGTCTACTAAGTAATTTTAAAACAATTAAGTCGCTGCAAAGACAGCTTACACCTAAAGCAAACATTAAGATACTTGCCATTTGTCGAAACAATGTGGGAAATAGAAATTTTAATTTATCAAAAAGGTCAGATTTACTGCTGTAGCAATAATGTGGCAAAATGTATGCGATACCTGACAATTATATGATGTCCTCCTCATCGTTTTCCGATGACAGCGTCCTCTAGACAATTTTACATTAGGTACTGTCCTGTATTTGAAGTCCGAAATGCAACATATTTATTTAATTTCAAGAAAATACTTAATATTAGTATTTTGAAACGAATCTGGAGTACATTTAAAATTAAATGAAAACCAAGTAAATCATTACGTAATACGATGATTATGTAGCCTTCCGCACTGTGTAATAATAAAATCAAGTAAAGGATGGCCTCGAAATGAAACTCTATAACAATATGTGTCTGGTACAGTCTGGTAACGCGTGGTGTAACGGGAATATTGTGCACATTATGTGATCTGACACGAAGCGCGTTCTTCACGCAACCCACTTTCAGAGCGCCCCGAAAATTAGTTCAAAATACGCACACCAGAGGCGCTGTTCAAGTTTCCATACAAAATGCTTACGTTAACTATTCGTATGTTTAGTAGTGATTCATGCTTGGGGCACTGCTCTTTTAAGAGATGAGATTTTTTAACGCAGACGCTAGCGACTACGTTTATATTCTGTATGGAATTTCCTACTTCCGTTATTAACAGCCAAGGGATTATTATATTATATAGAACATTATAATATGTTCCTTTGATGAGTTATGCTATTGATCTTTATTTGACTTTTTTGGTTAAAGAACTTTATTCTCATTATGACACAAATGCCACTTACATGAGAAATAATACTTAAGTAGACAAATAACGTCCGAAACACTTAAGAAAAAACGAGTCATTTTGCACTCATATTACCCAAATAAACCACTCCGTAAATAACAATACAACCTTATACTCCACAAAATTACCCATTAATAAACAACCAATTATGTATTACTTTAGAATATGATCACGAAGTTTAGTTTTAAAGACACCAATAGATTTAATATTTTTTATATCTGACGGTAGCTTATTATAAATCTGTGCTCCCTCAAACGTGAACATTCGCATACCGTAGTTGGTTCTGACTTTAGGCAGAATGAGATAACTGGCTCGTCGTGTTGACCGCTTAACTACATGTTTTATTTGTGTGAGTGTTATCGAGGTGTGAATGGCTTTGTTCAATACTTTCCTAACCAGTATGCAAGTGTGGTATCTATACAATTGTTGCAGTCGTTTGGTTTGTTTCTTTGTAAATTTTAGTACAAGAGCTCGTGTATGGATAGTGAAAAAGTAATTTGATTATTTTATTTTGTGCAATTTGTAATTTGGAAATTCTAGTTTTTGATGCACTGCCCCAAATCTCAATTAGATAGATAAGATGAGATTTTACCATGGCATTATAAATAGATAAACGTAATTTTTGAGGGAAACAACGAACGATTCCGCGTAACGAACCCATTAACTTTTTTTTAACGTAATCTATTTGAATTTTCCATGTCAGTTGGTTATCCATTCTCAATCCTAGGTATTTTTCATTTGCTTTTTCATGTATGGAGATATTATTTATAGTTAATGAATTATGAGGAGGGATTTTTTTATTTTTTGCCTTAAAAATTATATATGAGGTTTTAGATATATTTATCGTGAGAAGGTTAGTTTGAAGCCAATTAAAGAGAATGTCAAGATCTTGTTGGGCCTGCGTAATTATTTCTGTGATGGAGGAACCGAAGTAAAATAGGCATGTATCATGCGCGTAAATGGTAAGATGACCCTGCAGACCTAAATCCTGTATATCGTTGATGTAAATGAGGAAGAGCAACCGAACAACTCTGACACCAGGGTGTACATAGTCGATAGATAATGTAACCTACACGAAATGATGATGAGTCGTAAGAAGTCTTTTTACGATTGTGTTAACTTAAAGGTTTCTCTATCGCGCTGCTAATTCGTGACAAATATGATCCCAAAGTACTACTATTAATAATTACCAGTAATTCACTACCTCTTTCACTCAAAAACTAAGCAAATCAGCAGAAATTAGGGGCCGAAACAGTTACCTATTAGGAGGGTAAGAGACGCAAGCAAACGATTTTTGTAAAAAGTCTTATTATGAGCTAATAGTTTGTTCCTCTTTCATTCAAAAAATTACAAAGTTGCAGTTGTTGTAAATAAATACTATTTCTTGTTAATTATAATTATGTGTAAAATAAAACAAATAAACCACTTATTATTATAAGTACACTGTTCTTTCAACGAACTGTGTTGGGAAATATGTTCCATTGACGAGGTATGCTATTGATCTTTATTTGACATTTATGGATACAAAATTGTGTAGGAAATAAGTAACATACGCTGATGTATATTTTGTTTTTTATATACTAAGTACTTGTTAATACCTTCATAGAAAATTTATAAAAAATATTGACAACTTGCCCAAACCACACATAATTTAATTAAAGTCTATCTACTGTCCCGATACTTTTGTTTAGCACTTTCAAGTCTTCTCTGGTTACAAAATTAGTACAGACTTGAAATTAAAACTAAATTTTTGTTCCCGTACTTTTATTTCAAATTCTGTTCTTAGGTTAAAAGATTCTTACATTTATAAAATAAATTTATGAAGTAACTCCACTCCACCTTTGTGTAACTGTATCCGTTTCGAGAATTTTTTGTTGATTGTACAACAAAGAATAATCAATTAATGACTATTGTGTTGAATATAATTTAATAATTTCGTTAACAGTATTTTGACAAAGAACAAATTTTATTCTTATCACAAAATCATACTAACTTTATTCTCTATTAGATATTTTGATACTCTGTACATAAACAATAAAGCAATCTAATAATTATTTTGTTAACGTACCGCCTATTTTCACTTTTGATATTTACACCCGTTTTCACATAAACCGTATTTGTTCTATAAATTGTTGTTGTTTATTAATACAAAAAATAAATCTATCTAATATACACAAACGAATATGTATTTCATAGCTATAACAGAAAAGCAATATAATGATTATTTTGTTACCGTACGCCTACCACTTTCACTTTCTATCTAAGATTCACGGGAAGAGAGAGCAAACGCGATAAGGCCGCTCTTTCGCGCAAGTTTCTGTATTATTATTTTTTTATTTGTATATACGACGCTTAAATTAATCTTGATTGATTGTGTATTCTAGTACCTTAGTCATAGCATGTACGTCCATAGGCACGTAGTCGCGGAAGGCGACACGTCGCCGCCGACGCAACGTCATCCCGCCCGGGCGCGGGGCGCGCACTGACGGGCCCGGGCACACTTTCCCCCGTTTACCCCATCGACCCCATAGCGGAAAATGAAGGGCGAATTTCACCATAGAGTTTCGCTTTACTCAGTGGAATCGTGAAAGTTGCCGCCCTATGTTAATTATTATCTGAATTAATAATTGCGTACTTTTTGTGGCGTTTGCGTTGGCTTGTTATTTCTAACTCATTTTCATTGTGTTTATATTTATTTATTTAACACTTCTTTGCACACACTACACAGTGAAATAAAAATTAATATATAAGTAAATTTATAATTGGTTGTCAATGTATATTTTATTAATTTTGTAAGATATTTATACATATTTACTAGCTTTTCCGCGCAGCTCCGCCTGCGTCAAAAAGTAGCCTATGTTTGACTCCGGTTCTTCAACTATATTCATACTAAATTTCATCGAAATCTGTCCAGCGGTTTGGCCGTGAAAGAGTTGACAGACATACAGAAAGACAGACTGACAGACTTTCGCATTTATAATATTAGTATGGATTAATAGTTCTTTAGTTAAATCTAATTCTAAATAGAGATTAGATTTATTCCCGCCAATGATCCTCTACGACCGACGACGGGCCCTACGCGTCGGCCTGCGTAGCCGCGCTACGACGCCGGCTACGACGTAGACAATTCTCATCTTATCATGAAGAGTTATTACGAATCTGCGTGGAGAATATTTTCGGTTCTTGGTAGGTATTGGTTGGCTGTGACAATTTATTGTATGAAGGGGTATTGTACAAGATATTGCATTACTTAATCAAATTATAGTATTGTTATAATAAACAAAATTGAAAAAAATGCTTTCCAATGAATTTAAAGTGCAGGTTTCAAAAGAAATACAACTTATACTCATCTCAGGTTGTACTTTGCTAAATAAATTAAAGTTTAAATATTGCTTTTGCAGTAGTAATATTTTTACGTCTTTCCATAGAAGAAATGTTAAACATGTACCTGATTTTGAAAAACACTGTATGGTAGAGATATTAGGGATTAAATTCGACTACACTGCTCTGTAACATTATTGCTTAATGGCGACGATTATTTTTACTTAGTCTAAATTGTAACAAATGAGATAATTCTGTCTCCGGATAATTTGAAACACAGGACTTAAACAAAATGTTCCGCTTTCTTCGTAATAAGTATGCAAAATATATCGAATGGTAATTAATCGTAGGCACTATTTCAGCGCACTATAATTGAATATATAAACTCTTTTTAAATTCAAACTTTAATATAAGAACTATGCTAATTTTGATCAATTAAGTTAGTGGATTTGTCCTTTATATTTTGGGTGACGTACGACGAACGATGAGTATTGTTAAGACAGACCATGGCGTTGAAAAGGATTTTATTATGTTAATAAGGGAACCGATCAGTTGTCTGAAATTGACTTTGCCAAATCTCACTTGACTCAACCCGTTTCTTCGACGTCTTGTTTGCTGTATGTATTGTTTGATATATATTTATATTATAGGAGCATAATATGACATATGTACCATTTTATTTAACTATGTTTTACCGATTAAAAAAAAAAACTTTTTGCTAATGGCCGAAGTTTCTTTTGAACTTTGTTTATTTGCCAGATGATTTATTTATACTACAATCACATCACCAAAACAACTTCTTAATGAATATTGTTTGGCTACGTTCACATCACCAAAATAACTTTTTATCGAGTGTTGTTTGGCTACAACTTTTTTTCTTTTTTTATTGGCAAATATTTAGGAAAAAATACAGGAAGGGGGGTGCAGGGGGTAAATAATATATATATGTAGCAGGGAAGTTAATATATATATTTTACCTTCGAGTTTTTCTAAAAGTTTATGGAAGTAAAGTGGTATTTTATTTTATTTTTAAATTAGTTTGAATAAAAATATACCATATCAAAAAGAGTTAAAATTAAATGAAATTAAATGAAAAAGAGGTGCAATGAATGTTTGTAAACATAAAACTTAGAACAAAAGTTATTCGGCCGAGCATCACTACGGTAAAAAGTTTTGCGATCCAATGTCATGTTGGAGTGACGAAAAAAAAAAGAATTGATGATAGGTCAATTAAAAAAATCGACTTTATGATAGGTAACCGTTAATACACACAATTGAAATAGTTCAAAAAATATAATTAACGTCTGAAACTGATGTTAATATCTAATAAGTTAGAATGATAAATATTATTATTACTCAATTAAAAGTTTTGGTTTTTTTTAAAATTATTAACAATAATATTTTTGTACAAAATCACTCGAAATTAAAACTGTTTCACTGCATTTTCATAAAAAATATTACAATAAGGGCTCGTCCGGGATTTGAACCCGGGACCTCTCGCACCCGAAGCGAGAATCATACCCCTAGACCAACGAGCCGGTGCATAGGGTTGCTAAATTTACTATTGAAATACCAGTATAGCGCATTATCAGTGACGTCACAATAATGTCTTTAATTTTCATTCACGCTTCAAACCAAGCAATAAATTAGAGTACCTAAGCAATAAAATTAGTAATGTTTGTCGTAATCAGTCGCTACCTATGTATTCTAATAGAGAAAAAAAAGAGCATAAATTAAATAGAGTTTTGTCTGTCTTGATCACACAAAATCAGAAAAAAGATCTAGCTAAAAATGAATAAAAGCAATTGGCGAATGAAACATATTTGAAAGTTAGTAGCATCGAATACTATTGGAACTACAAAAATCTAATCTAATAGTTGGAAGAGAAAACTGTAGACTGGCCGCTATTTACCGATATGTTACATAATTACATCTAAACTGCCAATAATACCCGCCGACCACTTTGCGAGATACGAAACGTAGAATTTTGCCAGATTTACCCCTCGAGTGTTATTATAGGAAATAACGGCCATAGACGTGAGCGGTGTGAGGTCTACTCTCTAGCCGTCGGACTCATGCAGCAATTGTGTGGTACATACTCAGTGCTAGTGCCGAGGTGCCACTCCAATTCTATATTCATCAGGTTAATGAACAGTGAGGAAGTAAGCATGTGCGTAGACCGCAATCGTGAACAATGAAATTGAAGGAATATCACGAAAGCAAAATAAGATTTTCATTCCTGCAGTTGAAGTAATCCAACTGCTCTTGACTATTTTACATACGGCTAGGATAGCCCGTCTAGTGTAATACTATTTACGATAGATTTACATTGCTAAGAAGAAAGTGAATGATATCAGAAATGAGTAACACGAGTGACACCCAGGACACCGCTATAGACAAGGCGTAAAGAAGTGAATGTGGTCGATTATTAGAGTACTGATAGTGTAGAAGGTAACTCTGGCAAAATCACCTCGTGCGGTGGCTCCAGGTCGTCATCGTGCGCAGGCGCGTCCGCGGCCGCGCGCCATCCCCGCCCGCTCCTGCCCCACACAACAAATCGTCACTAAACACTCTTTATAATACGAAATTCATCTCTAAACAGTACATTTTAACAATGACAGAGAGATCTACTTCACTTTATTTCCTAGCTTTGGTTTAAGTAGCCCCGATTTTTTAAAGTAAGAACCAAAGTACAATTTTAACTGAATTTAGTATTTAAAGTGAAAGCAAGTTTCAAGCAAAAAAAAAGGTTCGCATACTTAACAGAATGGAAGAATCACTTCATCTCTGAACAAAATATCGAATCGTAATAGCATTAGAGAATTTACAGAGATCATTCGCATAAAAAAATATTTAGAGCCCATATATTTAAAAGACAGCCTTTTAGAACTGTATACAGGCCGGATCTATAAAAAGCCAGCGATGACAGTAAACGTAAACGTTTATGTCAGCGTAAAGCAATCGATTCTGATATCAAATAAAAGTGGAAGTGTTGGCTCCCGGCCAATGAGAGGGTCGGCTTGCGAGAGCGCCGAGATGAGGGCGCCTACAAAACGACGGGTTATTTTCGCTCTGAGATGTAAAAGAGCGGACGAAAGCGAATGCTCAACGAGGACTCGCCTTTGCTTTTGCATTTCAAGGGTGCTTTAGCGTTTAAGCGCCTTTATGAGGGTTACCAGGGGATTTACGCCTCGCTCATTAGAGTGTCGGGCTTCTGTGCTCAAAATTCGACGGCGACGGGGCTTTTCTGGGGAATTTTATTTTTTGTTCACAATCTTGCAAATGACGAAAACATCCTATAGTAAAGACGTTTTTTATAAATTTATTTTTGGAAAATATGGTGATGTATGTCACCTGTAAGCGTGGTCGTGCGGCGGCAGGCCCAAGCCGGAGTCTTCGGATGGCGAGCGGTGGTCTGCCGCCAGAGGAACCTCTGCTGGCCCCTCCTACAACAATAACTGCCAACCTCACCCTTCTACCCCTTCGTATTTATCCTTTTATTTAAACTTAATGACTAGTAAATAAAATCCAGCTGAATGTAAAATATCCACGATCAAAAACACGTCATATTCTGTAAATATTAAAAGATTTCTAATTGATATATTATGTCGATACTGCTTTTATTGACAAAAATATACCTGATTTATTTAGACTTTTCCTAAACATTTAATTTAAGACCAGTTACAAGGGAGGTTAAGAGTAATTGTTGATTGAAGATGCATACTTAATAATCACTTTGGGCTTTACCTATCTAAAACATTTCTTCTTTACAAACAATTCATCAGACCTATTATTTCATTGTCAATCATTTTGAACACAAAAAAAAACTACCAAGTAAAGCATTGTCTAGGTGTCTAACGTCCGGGAGACATGCAACAGCGTACACCAACAGTAAAGACGTGCACTTACCGGGTCGTGCAGTTCGTGCATTGCCGACGAAGGCAGCATATGCCGCTCGCCTCCTCGCTACGAAAAAAATATACCTTCAACCATTCTGTACATAATAAATTATACGTTAAAATGTGCTTACGGACTAGATATAAACATTCCTTTATTTGCATATTGCATGAGACTGGCGCTGTGTTATTGTGTAAAAAAAGCATTTCTGTTAAAGTTACCTAAAACTCTGGAAAATCACTTCCATTTCAATTTTGCATTCTAAAAGTTATTTTTCATGGCTTGTGATTCATTAATCACGAAATAATTATCTTGAATAGAATTTAAAAATTCGACGTGTAAATTGAAATCCATCACAAAAGACTTCAAGGAAAACACTGGATAAAAATTAGCTAGCTCCTCGACCGGCGTAAACTGAGCGTAAAATTCTACTTAATTAGTTTATCCAGGTGAAGGCAGACTGATTTTAAGATTACGTTGCGAATCTCGTAATAAACACAACGAAGGGCTTTTCATTTCATATAATTTCCTATGAAAGCAACACATTTAGTAAGTGGATATTTTTTTCATAGCTTTTTGTGTGGTTGTGATTGTGGCTTACTGCTGGGTAAATAGCGATTCTATTTTTCCATTTCCACGCTTCTCTTTCTTTATTTATTTTATCTAATTTTTTATTCCATGACACGCCTAAATAATGTACGTGCATCAAATCGTGTGGGTCACATGGTCAATTAACCAAACGCACCATGCTTAAAGATTAAACCCAATTGATTTTGGTAAATTATGGTCAATTTACCAAAAACAAAAACCCAATTGATTTTGGTAAATTTCTAGTAGGAATGGGGCCCCATTCAATACAAATATACCTAATTTATATTTCAGTGTCGTTACAATTTTTTTTCTCATCTTAATGCCGCTACAATAATCATAATTTTTGTAGTTACCTTAAGGTGATGATCCACTGGATCCTCGCCGCGTCTATACACGAGTTCATCGAAACGTGGCCTATCTTCTGGCAATAGGAACTCTCGAATTTCCGTCAGGAGAGTGTACTGTAACAAACACGTTCTGTCACTGTTTCATGGCTATGCATTCATCATAGGTAATTCTTGCATGCAACAATACAAGCTTCTTGAAGTTTCTTGTAAACAAAATTTAGGTACTAAATCCATTATTGAGAAACATGTTAGAACTGTATTTCATTGAAAACGATGACCTCCCGTAGTTCAACTGGCAATTAGTTCTTAGGGAATTTTTCAGAACAGAAGACCCGTTTACAAAATTTGAACTGTATTTCATTGAAAACGATGACCTCCCGTAGTTCAACTGGCAATTAGTTCTTAGGGAATTTTTCAGAACAGAAGACCCGTTTACAAAATTAGAACTGTATTTCATTGAAAACGATGACCTCCCGTAGTTCAACTGGCAATTAGTTCTTAGGGAATTTTTCAGAACAGAAGACCCGTTTACAAAATTAAGTATGAAATTATGTCTAAAGAATGAATAGAATCTAATGCATGAACCTATCTTAATTCTAACTTTTAAATGCGAAAGTGAGTTTATATTTGCTATTTTTTAATCTCTCAATTCTAATGCATGTACTTATTATTTCAAATCAAATCAATAACTTGCATTAAAAATTGTAGTAGACCGCCCTGCTTCAGCTTTCACATCAATTAATCGATAACACCCTTAATTAAGCAAAGTTTGGGAATATAACTGTAATGATGCCTTAATTTAATACTTACCTTTGTCAACTTACGCGCAATAAAATACCAACAAAGCCATAGAGCAGGGGCTCACTTGTGGCGTTTTCTACATAAATGGATTTCGGATTGAACTTTCGTCAAGCGCAAAGTTCTTAATGATTGATGAGCTACTTATTTTACTTAATTTTCGCATTAATTCCTTTTACTTTATACTTATTGCTCCAAATTTGTATTCATAAACATATTTTTTTTTGGCAAGTCAATTGATGACTGAGCTTTGTATGAAAAGTAATTTTATGGAATAATACATTTTATACGTCTAACTGTTACATAATTATACCTGCATATACTTAAGTCATATTCATCATTAGCAATCCCAGCCCCTTTCCTATTTCATAGGGGTCGGCTCTCCGTATCTTCTTGTGTCATTCTTCCTTGTCATTTCAGTTATACTTAAGTTATATCGACAAGGTTTATTTTAATTTTACCAATACCAAATATCTTTTTTTTTCGCGATTGTTAAATAATAATTAATTGTTAACAATCGCGAAAACATAAGAAATCATTATCTTTTTTTTTGCCCACAATACTTACCTTTTGCTGGGTATCCAGAAGATCACGAAGAACGGTAAGAAATGAATCTGGTGTGAGTCTCCTGGCGGCGTACTCTTCCATATAGTACGCTAGTGCCGGCAGGTCGCTCTGTGGGAGCAACGACCTCGCCTTCTGTTCTACTGCCACAGATGCCGCTCCTCTTCTTTTACCCCAGCCACTTATTCTGTGTTTTATTTATTTATTTATTAAATAGGAACAATAAACAGCTACATTAAAGGTATCAATACAAATAACAGATTATGAATGAACAGATTGTTAATAATGTAGCCCACGACGTTATTCACAAAGTAATACGTAATGTTTTGGGTTTAAAACTACTTGAGACGTAACTAAATAATAATCAATAAGTAACTGTTGTTGGTTTGAGTTGTAATAAGAAATCCAGAAGAGTAAATTTAATATACAATTTTGAGTAAATCTAACATGAATTTAGTAGGTACTATTCAGTGGTAATTGCTAAAATTAAGTGGCATTTTGTAAAACAATTTAGTTAAAACAAGCATGCGTCCAGCTTTATATGCAGTATATTTTTTATTATTTAACATTTTTTACTATACTATAACCCTTTTAACAGAGAAAACTGAGGATAGCATAACTCATAGATTTAGATTTTTATACGTCGTTCTTTTGTATAACTAATCTACATCCACCTCCTTTACGTGCTTTTAAAAAGCTTACTATCAAGAGTTCTACTCTATTCAGTAATATAAAAAACAAAACTAGTTCTTTGCTTACAGACTTATGTAAGCATACCTCGGAGCAGGGTCCCGATCGCCGCCATAAGCAGTACAAGCGTGGGGTACTTTCCCGACGTCCCGCACTAACAGCGACATACGTTTGTGGTACTTCAGCTGCGCCACCGCTTCGTCGTGCGTTACGTCCACGAATGATTGCCCGTTTACTTCTAGGATCTGATCTCCAACCTAAGAAAACGTTTTAATATATATCACATCGTATTTCTGCTCTTGGTATAAGGACGTGGTCAAAATACCTACAACTATCAGATGCCTGAGGCACAAAGACCAACGACTTTGTGTATTTTATGAAGCACGGACATACGAATATGCCATATTGGCGACGAACAATCCAAGTCACGGCCAATCCTAGGTTTACTTAACTTGTCGTTATCATGAATTTTACATCACATGTGGTCGAAATTAATATTACTTATTTCAATAAAAAACACGTGTGGTACGGGATAAGTACCTATTTAAAATCAACAATCATTAGATCAATGTTTTTATGTCGCTTGTCAGTCATTGTATCAATCATAGTTTCGCAAAAAAAGATAAGTACTTACAAATACATCATAGAAAAATGAAATAAATAAACTGAAGTTTTCCAGAATAGAAAAAGAGCGGGAAAATTGCAATGAGAAAAAATATTAAATAATCAATTCAAGCACCGAACGATGTCAGACGATTTTTTTTTACAAACTCCGTAATAGTGGCCAGTATTTAAATTAAGAACGGCTCTAGGTAAGTTTGTACTATCGAGGTCTAGATTATGGGTATAATAAAAATGTAAATATTTCATGAAAAACTCGAGTCTTTTCACAGTGAAAGTTTAAAAGTAAGTTATGAGATTCGGATATGGCGTGCAGAGGGCTGGCCGGTCTCTAACAAACACTATAACTTTTCCGCCACACCTCAGGCGAACGCCGTTCGCTAACTATACCATTTTCCCTTTTTATTCAATTTTAATTTTCTAGTGGACACCGAATAAACTTTCCTTAGTTACTTGAATTAGTATTATTTTGGGCCACCAATCATCATCATCATTTTAGTAAAATTGTACTTAATCTGGCGAATACCAGTGCCCGAGGTTAAGGTCCACCTTAAGTACTAGATAAGTATGTTATTATTTGTCCTTTACCCTGGCCTTCACCGGCTCTGTATGGCAAAAAGAAGAACATATTAATATATGTTTTACCAAGGTACAATCTATGTATCTCCTTTCAAGGATCTACTGATAGAAATTTTTATTATGATTAGTACAACTGTTGTTTGTACAAACCGTATTCGATAATTAAACAGGAATAACATAGATTAGTAGACGTAGTTTATACTGATTTGATTTGTGCACAATAAGCATTGAGAAAGGAACGTTGAGCGGTTTCGTTGCTCTTTGACAATAAGCGATTTGATGGAAACCACGTCAATGGAAAGAAAAGTGGTCACTTTAGCTCGGTTTAATGGAAGACAAACAAGCAATTTAGCGCGTTTTGAGCGCTTTCCCGCCGTGCGCTCGCAAACTTGAGGCTATTTCGAGGCAACTGATGGTGGGCAGCACTTGCTACTTGGAGTGCTCACGAGTTGCATTACTTTGCAAGAAATTGCACTTTGTTGTGAAGTTATTGCTGTACTTTATTTCACTCGTGTGATTAGAATTGCACATCACCAATTACTTTCCTCGTAATATTATAAAAGCGAAAGCTACTATCTATCTACCTGTTACGTTTTAAATGGACCGATTTGATAAAATTTTGGTATTGGACTGGATAAAGATCTGAAAAAAAATTCGCTACTTTTTGGCACGATAAAGTGGAGTATTAGGTATATAATGATGACTAAATCGAAAAAAAATTTCATTTCGACGTTATTGATTTGAGTTTGTACAATATAAGCATTAATTCAGAAAACTTCTACTCAAACACAACATATTGACTTTTTCCATACTATTTTAAAATATACCAATCTGACTGAGAGAAATTAAGAAAATTTTAGTGAAAATGCTGGATTTTAGGATGTGGGTTCAAAAGTAAGTGAAGGTAGCAGTCAGGACAGGTTTGCAGAACGTGACGCATCGTGACAGTGCCTGGCGGCTGTCCAAACTACCCTTATCTAGGGGAAGATTAATGATGCTTCCGCGCTAAACAAATATACTACAGAGAATATTAATTTTACACTTATAGCACTTATTTGTTACTAAATTAATATACCATTTTTATTAAGGAAATGTTAGTGGACTCTTGGCTCCGACGCAAACGGCTGAACATTACGCTGAGATCTCTAAAGATAAAAATTATTTAACTTATTGCAGTATAGAGCTAATTATAAATATAAAAAATAGATGACAATTTATCACAACCCAATTAAAAATGGATGATCCTCATTTTATTTTTATTTAACAATGTAAAATTTATAGTAGATATTTATAGTTACAAAACAAACAGATAAACGCATTTCACGAAACTAAAGTACTATTTTGTGAAGCTTATTGTTATAAAAAGCTCATTCCGGCACACTCCGGTACAGCCCTAGCTGACCTAATTCTACAGAAACGAGATCAAGAAAATAGGCAATAATACCTAGGAAGCTCATAACCAGTCAAACACAATGAATTGAAATTCTCCATAAGAAGTCCATAGACCTGAAGACTACCTGATAACTGAAAAAAATGCATATCCAACTTAGAACCTCCTCTTTCATTGAAGTCGGATTGGTCGTAGAGCAGAATTTTCCATTTTCCATTGTAAATAGTGTTTTTCTTATTATGATTTAGTATTTATGGTTTTAATCAATAAAAATAACAAACACGAATAAAGTATTTTTTACACAGGTGTAAAAAACTATTATTCATAAATTAATTCCTAAAATGCCTGAATCACTGTCACAGAACTATATAAAGTAAGCGTGTCATTGTTTCGTGACACGTATAATGTTACTTATTACCAAGGCTCGTCTTTCACCTTTTTATATTTTAAATGAATTATAAAATGAAAAATGTGGTACCATAAGGCCAGCTCTGTCTGCGACAGAGTCCTTGTCCACTCCTGTGATGTAGATGCCGAGGTTGTACTCCAGTCCACCTCTGATCATCAGCCCTAATGACTGGCCGGGTTCTATGCACAGGTCCACCTGCGTAAAATATGATTTAAGTATCCTGAAATATCTTCTTATCACGGTTTATCAGCGAGATAAATAGAAAGTGAGGTATTCAATAAAAATGGGAGTAATATTTGACGAAAGACTTTCGTCCAAATAATTTCTCAGTCTTATTTTAACCTGTTTTTTTTTTTATAAAATATCAGATAAGTACAAATTATTATACCATATTTTGTGTTCATTTTGTCAACACAGAGCACAAAGGTTTGTGCTTAAAAGAGGTATTTTTATTTGAGGAACATAAATAATGATGTTCCGTATTACCAATGAACAATATGATGAGCCTGAAATTGCTTTAATATCACATCCGGGGTGAGTTTCACTAAGCGAATGAGAGTTTATGAGAGAATAAATGTCACGATCGATGTGGCCGGCAACCACACAATGAAAAATAACCACTCCATTAAGCTTAGCACATAATTGTTACTTTTTGTTCCTTCTAACCTATCTACTGTCTCTATTATTGTTATAAGTAGGCTACTGTTATCTACCTGTTTTCACTGTGGTGTTATTTGCGTTATTACTTCGACTATTAAACCGTTTCATTTCACAATATTTTCCTATATTCAAACAACATATTTTATTACATTAAATAACGAAATTTGACAGTCTAAATAAGCTGTACTTAAGCTTTCTGTGTTTTATTTGCCGATTTTAAAGAACAACAATACAAAACATTGTCAGTTATAAAACCACTCATGAAACTATGTAAGGAACCATGCTATTACTAACAAATAAGTATTCAAAAAGTTTAGCTACGCTAAAAATCGCAGCATATGGCGCATATGGAACGATGTCAGCAAATATTCGTTATTATCAAATACGCATATCTATACTCCTATTGTTCTCTATATTTTGTAATAAGCGGGGGCGTGCTGGAATTCTCATTGCGACCGCTAACGACAGCGCGGCGCGGCGTGGGCGGTCAGTGAACAGCGATTAGCATGCCCGCCCGCACCCCACCCCTGCTAAATGCATTTTTATGACTTACAAATTGGCACATCCAATTTATAACGACATAAAATTATTGGTAGTCAATCGTTAAATGTCGCGACTGTCTGGTGGTGGTCTCGGCTAATTGTCATACTGGATGCTAATTGGATGACGATTGAACTAGCCTAGCAGTATCCATGGTATCCAGTCATTTATTACTTATAGTCTATAAGGGCAACTAAAATCTAAGTTGTTATAATTTCACCTTGCTGTTTCGACCATAGCCCAGTGAGGTTTCGGTGAAAAATAAAATGAATTGTACTGAAACATACTATGGAGGTACCAACCAACCCCTTAGAACGATCAAGGCGGGCTGGCCGTCTAGGATCTACGAGCAGAAGTAACGCCCCCAATAATCTTAATCTATGGACTTACCCTGCGTATAGAGCGATTTTTGCTACAAGAGCGTGGCGCTCGGTTCGCAGGTGGCGACGCCAGCCTGCGAGGCCAGCCGGCTGTACCGTCATCGTCAGTTGGCGGCAAGACTTTATAATCATAGAGCTTACCCTGCGTATAGAACGATCTTTGCTAGAGGAGCGTGGCGGTCGATTCGCAGGCGGCGAGGCCGGCCTGCCGTACCGGTCCATCCACGAGCAAGACGCGCGCCCCACCAGCGCACCAGCCGTCCGCACTGTCATCGTCAGTTGGCGGCAGGACTTCAACATCTAAACCAAACACTTTGATATAAGTACATTATCTTAACGTAAATAAAGCATGTAATGGGATTCACTGGGAACAATTTCAAAGGCCGACTTTTGTTAAAGAATATAGTAATTATTAGTACTCTTCCAGTTTTTAAGCCACTTGTTAAAGCCCATTTCCTATCTATATGATTATGTTAACAATTTATTTACCTCATCATTGGAACCGCTTGATAAACCTGTGTCTTGTTTGCAATAAGTATTGTGCAATACTTGTGTCTACATATGTACTTTGAATGTATATAGAACGCATAATTGTTAAGTATGGATTAACTTTTAAATTACTTTTTTAAGTGTAAATTAACGTATATATTCTTTATTTTTACATGTCTGCGCCTTACTCATGTTATTTTATTAAATCCTACCCGGTGGTTGCCTGTAAGAAATTGCTATAGCGATAAGGCCGCTATTGTACATTGCAAATCTCTTATGTAATTTTGTAATTTTAATTTCTTGGTGCAATAAAGAGTTATATTATTATTATTATTATTATTAATTACGGACTTTTGTAGAGTTTTAGCCAGACAGTAAAAGATCTAATTCGAAATTTTACGATGTAGAAGGATAAGAAAACGCAAAAAATACGAGCCAGCCATAAATAACAAACGCAAATACATATCCCGGCTTGGAGTAAAGCTCGTATTTCTCGATAGCAACAGTATCGTAAAATTTGCCCTCCTTATGATGTCTGCAGAAACGAAACAAAGCTCAGAAAACGATTTATTCTAATTGTAGTGTGCTCAATGAATCAGTTCATCTTGTTTTTCATACCTACTTTCATACTAATATTATATACGATTTTAAGTGCGAAAGTCTGTCTATCTGTCTGTCTGTTACGCTTTCACGGCTAGACCGATGAACGGATTTTGATCAAATTTGGTATGAATATAGTTTAAGACCTGGGGTCAAACATACGCTACTTTTTGATGTGGTAATTCATTACCACGTAAACAGTAGCACACTGTAAAAATAGTACCTAGATGAAATATAGTGTAAGTGCAAAGTATATGTCAATGTAGTACGAAAAGTTACTTGGCCACACTCTACGAAACTTTGGTCGTATACTTGCAAAGTCAGATTCTACGAGGGGAAGTAATACGAGAAACTAAATTTACATTCTCGAATTGAAGTTCGCCACATCGTCCTCTCAATAAATCCTCTAAACTCTACTGACAATTAATTTTCCTCGGAATGTAATCATGAGCTTTCTCTTAGTTTTTTACACTCTACGTCGAAAGTGCATTTTGTTGGTTGTAAAAAGAATTCAAATTTATACCATTTTTATACCAATTTATACTATACATAATTAAAATCTTTAAACCATTTGCACACCAACCCAATAATTTCTTTATGGCGATTTAGATCTGTTCTACGAAGCTTAAAATTAATTATAATAAACCTAAATTAAATTATTTGCTTTGCTCTGGCTACATGACTGAACCAAAACTAAACTAAAATTAAACTACATAGTTAAATACGTTACGTTACAATGCGATACACATTAAATTTAGAAGGTGATGGCAATACATCCCTATATAATCTGTCCTTCTAATTAAGACCGTGTAACAACGGCTCATGGACACTTTGACGAAGTCCAGGGACAAACGGGCGTCATGGGACAGCCAGCGCGGCGACGCATGTGTTTGCACAAGGTTATAGTGTTGTTTACATTTTATGTGTAGATATCTACACACTATTGCATATACACCGTGAAATTTTAGTCGTTTTGGACCCATCGCCCAGTGACTCCATTTATGCAACTGAACAACTTTCCCCAAGATACATGGGTCGAAATATGGAGTAAATTTTTGGACCTCCCATACAAAATGTCTCATCACGTGACCTAACTTACTATGGGAAGTCCAAATTTTTTTTTCATGTTTCGAGCTATGTTCCTTGGGAAAATTTGTTCAGTTGCATGAATGGAGTCAATCGATTAACACAATCGGATTCAGAGAAACCACATATTAATTGCTTTTCTTCTTCAGATTCCTTACGTAAACCTATCTAAATAATTAACGTCGTAAGTTCTTATTGCATTTAGGTAACAAATACGATGATCTTCTTCTTCTTTGCGTATCGATGGCATTACACAAGCTCTGTCTGAGACCAAGCACAAGTCATTCATGTTGCAAATACGATGAAAATACACAGAGTAACTCAGGGGTAAAACTGAGTTCGAAATTGTAAAGCTTGCAAGTCATAAGTACATGACACAAAAATGTTTTTTTGCATAAATAAAAGTTGATATGTACAAGATTAGATTAATATTATATAATATTTTAAGGATTTTAAAAGAGTTCAAAATATGATTATGGCGAAGTAAAGATTCATTGATCCAACTTAATTCATTGACCTATATAAATAAAAAATCTAGATATACTTTCATTATCACAACGTGTATTGTTATTGTATGGAAGTCCGCAAAAAGCCGTAGTAAATGTCAAAGTAGCATCGTAAATCAGGCGATATCGCGAGTACGGAAGGAAGGCTGAACGGTCGCAAAAATCTTAGAATTGACTTTCTTGCAAACGTTGTTTGAGCAGGTATTATTTTTGATGTACTTAGGTTATACATTTTATATTTATTTCTAACCTAAATATATGTTATATTAAATACTTATTTTATACTAGGTGTTTCCTGCCTTATTTAATCTGCGTCATAAAGTAGCCTATTTTTGACCCCGGGTCTTCAACTTTATTAATTCAACGGTTTGGTCGTGAAAGCGTAACAGGCAGACAGACAGATAGACAGACTTTCACATTTATAATATTATAAGTAGGTTATGGAAATATGAATAGTATGGAAGTATGGACTGAAAGTTAGAATTTTGAATACATTTAGTGTTACGCACGTACGAAAACAACATTATATTATTTTAAGTGTTTAATATATTTAAATATTAAATTTAAAATAATAAAAGTAAAATTATGTTTTTTTAATTGGTTACAGTTAGTTTTAATTTTACATTCAGAAAATTATTGTTATATAAAATACTTAAATGTATATTGATCAAAACTTATTTTAAACAATATTATGCACTTTCTCATCATAATCGCTTTTGTTGCACAATGTTACTTATAAATGTTACGAAGAAGATAACTCATATGAAAAAACATCTGAGCAAATCTCATTATAACTTTTCATACTCAGTAGAAGTAAACAAAGATATTTTCTTATTAAGGAAACTTATATCATAAACAATAATAGATGGTACGTATATATTCCTGAGGCATAAATTCCTGCCTGAAAAAAATTAGGTTCCAATTTTTTAACCGACTTAAAAAAGGACAGGTTTGACTGTATGTAGTTTTTTTAATAGGAACATTTTGATACAGCATGTTGCGGATATAATATTGTAAACATTTTGATGAAGCAAACTGAAATTACGAATATTATTATGTTATAACAAAATATAAAGATTAAGTACCTATTTGCAAATTGCGAAACTGATTTGTAATAAATAAAAACTGCATAGAAACTAATTCTTGTAAGAAGTTTATTTACACCTGTTAAACATGAAAATCGGGAGGGAGCTGGGTGACCGATTTTCGTTAAATTACCCAGCGATTTACCGTCACGAAGGAATTAACGTGGCCTGCTATTAAAAAAAAATATATAAATCTATGGCCATTACAGATAACATGAAATGCAAGAACGCGAGCTTTTTTGTTCCTATAAATAGTTAAAACATTTATTCTAAGTACTGCATTAAAGCTATCTGAAATTTAAAATCTCTCTTTCGCTTGCCTTTTCATATTCTTACATTCCAAATGAAGGAAAAGAGAAAGTCGGGTACTATAGATTATACAGGGTGGTGCATAAGTCCTGAGAAGTGTAAATCATTATATAAAAAAAAACTAATCATAATCAAACAAATAATTTATTTCATAATAATATTTTTAAAAAGGGAATTATTTGCAAATATTATATTTTCTAAATGTAACTCGTTACGATCACAGCACTCCTCATAATAAGTGACGACTAACACTGTCGATGACTGCGCGCCAAGTCTGTTGTGTGATGACATTTCTCTACGGATAATTTATTTTAGCTCTTCAATTGCTCGTAGGTTTGTATTGTATACTTTACTTTTATGGTAACCTCACAAGAAAACGTCCATTGGGATCTGGGCTGGACTTCGAGGTGGCTGGGATATGTCTCCTCTTCTTGAAAGATAACTTTTTTAAATGGAAAAGTTGACGAACGATGGGCTTTGCGATGTTAGAAGTATGGGCCGTCGCTCCCTCCTGTTGAAACCAGGTTCACGTATTAGGGCCAGGAAAATTCTGTAGTGTTAGCTTCAAAAAGTCCCCAATTGTCTTCAAATATCGCGCTGAAGTAACCGTTACCGCAAGACTTCTGCCGTCCTAGAAGTCCTCGGACGATCCGACCGCTATTTACCTAACGTTAACCAGTCTCTTCAAACATAGCAACACAGTTCTTGATAGTTTGAGCCGTTGGAATATCTTTAAAACTGCATGATTTATTATCATTATCATTTTATTTCTCGAAATTTGCGCCGAATCATGGTTTCTATAAAAATCGCTCACGCAGAATACAAGATCGGCTCCACTGAAATAATCCATGCAAAATGACTTCCTAGACACCGAACATGCATCATAATCCCCGACCACGCGCCTTCCCCGCGTTTTGTGTATTTATATTACGCGCCGCTGACACGAGCACTTCGCGCACTAAATCAGATTGCTAAAAAAATTGATATCTTTTCTTGTTCTATAAGCGAGTTCACAAGAATGACGCTAAATGTGTTATGTCAAGATTAGGATTTTGATATGTATAATATTATGGCTATTCTATCGCATTGGTTTTTTCTGTGATTATATAATTAAGTTTTGATTAAATAAATAAATAAATATTAGTTATATTAGAAATTTGCTTTACTAAGGACTTTTGCGCCATCCTGTGTAACTATAATGAAGAGGTATTAAAAAGTGTTTTAAATAAATATAATATAGAAGAGATAATAATAATATTTGTACGCCATACTTTAATGGCAAAACATAGCGTTCCCTATTATCTGTAACAACTGCATGTTAATGTATACCTATGTTGCACAAATAAATTATTTGATTTGATTTCGATAAATGTAGGACCTTAGAATGACGCTACAATTATTCTAAGTTTATTTTAACTTCAAAAAATATATATGGCAGGCAAGACCAAGACCGGATTTTTTTTTTGTTTTGAAAGTTTCTTGTTACGCTGCTGCTAGTATCTTATGTGTCCAATGAAAGGCAATAAAGACGAGAAAGAAAACAAGGAGATAACAAGAGTTACGTAGATTTTATAATGGATAAAAATTCTCCGAAAGCTTTTTTTAGTAAAGTTACTCAGAATAGGTAAAAATCGCGTTTGATCAACAGACAGCTTGTGGTTTGTAGCTTTACGAACGGAAATAGAAAACGTCACTCCGTAATTCCAGTTCTGTCAGTTTGTATCCTACTAACACAAACAGCGCGAGTAAACTTACGAACAGGTTCACTTTGCGAACATCTGCCAAATTTGTACACTGTATTCTCAAAATATGTGACACTTCACTACTAAGAAATTTTCAGTAAAAACTCAAAAAATTCATCAACCTGCTCAAAATGCTTTCTGCTGACCACAAGCTTTATATAGGAGGTTGAATTTTTCTTTGTTTTTCATCATATTTTATAGAAGAATATAGGTATACTTCAAAATTGCGTATAATATGTTTGAACGTTTTTAATATTGTAGGTATACAAATTTGGTTAGTATTCATAAACTCACCTAGTGCTTTGAAAAATTGTAGTTCAATAACAGCTCGGAACCAAATTAAAAAAATATTAACTGATACATTTTTCCTGTTCTATTTAATCATCTTATCAAAAAAGATTAATTACCAATAAATTTTCTCCGAGCTTATTAGTAATTTCCTATCATCCAAATATACTTACATACGTCAAACAAATAGACGATAACCTCGAGACGTCCTTCTACATGACATTTTGTCATCCCATTCATATGTTACACGATATCCGAAGGACGTGTGCAGGATAATTGGGGCGCCATTGGGAATTCTCTACTTCTTATGGAACACGCGTCACCGATCAAGCGGAACAGTACGAGCGCCGCGTTGTTCCCTTTTTGACCAACGATGGAAAAGTGGAGCAACGAATTGTGAAATGAATAATAAACTCTAACAAAATGGGTCATCCAGCAAGAAAATGTTGAATATTTTTATGAACCAACTTTTGGACTTTAGGTTACATTTATGTCAATAAATATTTCAGTATTAAACCTAATTTATTACTGAAAATTTGTTTTTACTAATAATACAACTACATCCCGGTTGATTTATTCACATAAGACATGTTATGTTTTTGGATCATTATTGGTTAATGTTTATTTAATTACTACCTGTTTCCTGCAGCCGCCTGCGTCAAAAAGTAGGCCAAGTAACTTTTCGTACTACATTGACATACCTACTTTGCACTCACACTATATTTCATCTAGGTACTATTTTTACAGTGTGCTACTGTTTACGTGGTAATGAATTACCACATCAAAAAGTAGCGTATGTTTGACTCCAAGTCTTTGACTATGTTCATACCAAATTTCATCAAAATCCGTGTAGCGGTTTGGCTGTGAAAGCATAAAAGACAGACAGACGATATTCGCGCTTATAATAATATATTAAGTATAGATAATCAAGTAAGGTTATGGATGGATATGGATTGATTCAAAAAATATCTAACAATACCATCCGGAGTTCACAGATTATGTCGGAAATAAAACCATTTGATTTCAAATGAAAATTCGAGTATTTTCGGACACCTTACCATTCCGTAGAAAGTTTGAATGGAGTTATTCTGCTTTGTATTTTTTTTTCTCCTAAAAAGAGTGCCAAGAAGTTCTAATGCCGGGAAAGTTTGAGGGCTGCTGAAATGGAGGGTCGCCTGTGACAAACGGTGTATGGGTTATTTGGCGCGCAGTGTCGAAGTGATTTGGCCCAGCCTCTGGACCATTTGCCAGAAGCAACAGGTAAGCTGTATGGTGGGCTTCGTTATACTAAAATTCATACCGCACTGTTTTTTAATGTCCTTATTTACACTTTCAACTGCAGAGTTCATTAAAAAAATTGGTTTTATTCATCGAGATATTATGTACTAACGTACTAGATAAAAACCTCACTTCCTTACTTTGTCCCGTTCAACTGCGGCGAACGCGTCGCAACTCACTTAGTCGCATGCTAGTTGTTTCGGGCCTAGGGCTTCCGAGAATGAAAAATAAAAAACACTGTGAAAATCTTTAAAAATGCCTTGCTTTATATTGAGGATACTGTAGCAATAATTCAAGAAACACGGCAATGTGCAAAGGAATAACTTTTCATCGGTAAGTAATCTAATTTCACTGTTTTAACAGTAAATACGACCAATATATGCGCCATTTTAAATCATTCGTCATACAATCAGAAATTCAGAGTGAAATGTATGTATGCCGTAGGTAAATTAGTTTGACTGACATAATTTCAAGAGTATGATTATCTGTTTTTAATGTAATGAATATTAAGTGAAAAAAATTAGTTTTGTACTTTTATAAATATAGGGTTCATTGTGTTTCAGTAAATTAGAAAAAGAGTTAATTATTGACTATAGGCGTAGACAGCGTAATTCTAAATTTTACCACTAAATGAATGTTTGTAAATAAGAGATTGTTCTTTAACCAAGATGGATAGAAAACAAATTGGCAGTTATTTATATATCTTAATAAACTAATAAAAGATGGTCTCAGATTTGTCAACAAATTTGCACCATGTCAAATAGATACAAGAAAACTAAACTCATATTGTTTTATAGGAAACTAAATAAAAACTATCACAAAAAGCTATTTTTTATTATTATTTTAGAACCACATAAGTAAAATGCCTACATTGTCCATTCTGTACTGTACCTGCCATTATCTAAAGGGGAGACATCTTTGAAAAAATACACGTTTGTAGCAAATGTAGCGCTGCATTTTCGAATGATGTTTTGAGATTTACTATTATTTCAGCGCTGCAGCGGCTAAAATTATAAATTACCAAAAATGGAACAATGCAAATGTTCAACTTAGCTTCTCTAGTACTTTAGTACATAATATCTCGATGGGTTTATTCAACAAAGTTGCCTAATGGTAGTCGATTACGGTAGCGTATGACGACAACTAGGGGTACCGAAGGTTTGTCATCAATCATCAACATGTCGGCATGTTGCCAAACGATTGAGTATATTCGGTAAGACATCAAAAAGAATTGATACTATCGTAAGTAGTTATACAACTTATCACACAACAAAAAGCAATCAAGAAAAGATAAGAGAATGAGCACAAGCATTGACTGGTACTTCACGTTGATTTTCCGTATTTTTAGTACTACTTACATTGTGTAGACTAGGAATATGTTAGTAATGCGTATGCTAAGCTCACATCGTATGTTTAGTCTTCGAGGACATTTAAATAGGCTTCCTTTCATCAAAGGCAGTAATGTTAATACTGTTTGGTGTGCCGAGTGGTGTACTTAAGTATCAAACAAAGTAAATAAAATGTTCTGAATTTACCTTCAAGGCGTCTTCGTGCGAGATGCCAGAGAAGGGCGTTCCGTTGACCTGCAGGATGGAGTCCCCTGGTCGCAGCCCCGCGCGCTCCGCAACCGACCCTTCTTCTACTCGTGATATGTACACGCCTACACCTGCCCACAAATAATACAATATCCTTTAAAAAAAGATTTGTGATAGCAAATGGAAATCCGTAGCCTCTGCCTACCACTACGGGAAAAAGGCGTGATGGTATGTATGTATGTATGTAAAAAGATTTGTTTGCCAAAAACAAAAAATATCATATTATTGATATACAAACAAATAAAATAGTCTGCATTAAAGTTAGTTTTGCATAAAAAATACTGCCACCAGGGCTTACGATATCGTTGAACTACATGCTCACTTGATATGAATGAATGAAGCGACCACCAGCTGGTGACGGATCCGTCAGAATCTCCTAATTAAACACATCTACCGCCAAGATTTCAGCTATAAGTTATTAAAATGTTGAATTTGCATGTAATTCTTATTTTTATCCCAAATTCATAGAAACAAAGCAATCCTTTGTGGTTAGAAAGGATTGCTTGGATGTGGCTACTCCAATTACAAATTTCAGAGTCACTTCACATCCTAGTATAACTATATTGAAAATGTTTTTAATATTCATACAACATACATTCTAGATAAAATAAGATACAGACTCTTGTTCTGGTATTTCCGTTTCTTGTTGTACTATTTGCGTCATAGATAAAATAAATCCCGGACAGGATTACCATTTAAAGAAGCCGAGCAGCGTCTAGATAACAAACAAATTTACTTTCGTTGCTCTAACTCCGAAACAAGAGCCAGAGCTTCTTCAAAATGAATATAAATGTATTTTGAATTGCTGTGTTGTTTAAACATTATTCTTGTGCTAAGTTTTAATTTAAACTTGGAAAACGGGTTATTTTAATTTCTAATATGTGTCTATTTTTAACGTTCAAAATATTTGTAATATAAAGAAATATAAATATATTTTTTTATGTTGAAATCTTCGACTTGCTAGCGACATCTATTGGTAAGTAGAGGGGATCGTCAATTGGGGCGGAGCTACAATCAAACCGAGGTCGCTTCACGTCTGCCTTCCGCCCCGCGTAGCCTCACACAATTTTTGTAAGGAAGCTCTCGGTACGCCATCTCCTCTTTGTTATTACTCCGAGTTAGAAATGTTATTATGTTTTTACAAGTTTTCTTTATTCATTATCCTAGCGTTTTCCTTGTTAAGACTCAAGCTAAAGTCGCTTCAAAGCCAGAAGTTCGCTAAAACGTCTTATTGTTTTCTCGTCATGATGACTTAAAATATATTTAGTTTTCCTTGCTTCCCGCTCATAGCGGAATTGAAGATACGTAAATACGAGTAGATACTTATTAAAGCATAATCTGAGCTAAGAAAATCTAAAAGTACTTATTCATTATGGGTATATTAATAGCGTCCACAAATATCTCGAGCTCGTCTCGTATAACTATCGGTGTGCCTCCCACGCAGGCTTATAATCCGTCAGTCTACTGTTCAAAATTAATGATTATACATTTATTTTATTTTAGGTGACTTTTGGTAAACAGAAATAGTAGGTAAATGTACCAAAACGCCTTTTCATTAAATTCAATTTTGTATATGTAATAGAGAATCAATCGTGTGTTATTTTTAAATTTTTGATTTTGAACACACAGTTAAAATAAGGCAGATTCCATAAAAACCTATAAAATCATGTGCTGCAAATAGTTGTACACCTACTAATGGAAATTTAAATACATACTCTTTACTTTTGAAATAACACCATTCTTTGCATTATTTACAATCGGATTGATAACATACAATTTTCTTCGAACATGCAACTACGACATTAAAGACTAAATATGAAAGCATTTGCGACAACGGCAAGCCAAGTATTATTTCATACCTTTACTTTTCTAAGAAAATAAACTAAACTGACATCGGGCCATGTGATGCTCTTGGAGGGACTCGATTTTTATATTTTCAGAATTAATAAACTTATATTTCTTTTTGTGTCAATGTATGCACGGTTTTCACTTGAATATGCAGCACATTTCTAAAAGAATGAACTGATTGAAGTATCTTATCTTTTTTATGCATACCTATTTTAGCTTAAAAGAATTTTCGATCTTATCTAAGTTTTTAACTAAAAGCACAAACACAACAAGAGTAGGAGAGCTCTCCTACTCTTTACGACCCAGCCTTGGGGGTATAATTCTCTATAGGCCGTAAGGTCGATTTATTTAAACTTTATTACAAAGCATGTAAATGGCTGCCTTAAAGCCGTGGGATTTAGGTTTATGATTCTATAGCGATTTCGCATTTATTTAACAGAGCTAGTGTGCGTAAAATGTAAGCATATGAAATGTAGTTATGTTGAGCATACCGCCAGGCTCACCTGCCTCCTTGCCGCCCTTGACGCAGATGCCGAAGCCGTGCGAGTCGGCGGGGTCGCGGCTCATGGTGACGGTGCGCGTGGCGGGCTCCGCGGGCGGCGGCGGCACGCCCCCGGACGAATACGGCCGCTCCCGGTCCCCGCCGCGGTATATCGCCTGGTTAATGTTACTAGGTATTATTGTATTACTAAATGTTAAAGTTCTTTTTAAAATATACTAGGTTTGCGAATTATATTTTTCTTATTCATCTCATAACATCATCGAGAAAGGAACTTTTCTCCGTGCCGGTTTCGATACTCTTGGCGTCACGACGATTGTACGCTTTTTTGTCATATTTTGGCACCAGCAGGAAAAGTAAATTTAACAGTAACATTATAACACCAAGATTTATTGTTTTCCGTGTACGTAGCACGTTCGTAGTCGTCGTAGCTCTGCTACAACGTTTAGCTACGACGATCGTAGCAATCATAGCGCAGGGATCTTGAGATACCTACGAGTATTTTTATATTAAATATTTTATGTAATTTTTTGCTTTAGAATTCTCTCATTGCAGTTTTTATGTATTGATCATGAATGTAGGCAGGTATGTTATTATCATCATTTCACCTATCCTCCCTAAAATATACGAATGCCTTGAAAGCCAAGAATATAAAAAAATATATAAAGGCTTTCCTATCATTGGTATACAAAGTGGTTTATTTCCATTGCAAACAACACACAATTTCTCGTAAACGCGTTCAACAGCGACCGATTTGAGCAAGCTTTATTTAAAAAACAACCTATCAAAATATTGAGAGCTCTGTAAAGAATTGTTTTTCTCTCTATATTGCTCTCGAAGAGCCGTTCCATAAGCAATAAAACACGAGCTCCATTCATGGCAGTGTTTCTCGGGCGACGGCGAGCGTTTAGCATCTCAAAGGCGTTCTTTGCAGCGCCACGTCGACTGAACGGTCCAAAGCTTTGATATTTGCTACCGACTTCTCCACCCCTACAAATGAAAGAGCTTTACAGATGTAACACCAAGGTTTGTTCAACGGCAAACACAACAAGCGGTGATACGACCGTTTATTCAACGAATAATATTATACATCGCCCCATTTTGTATTTTTAGGTGCTATTTTAATACGATACATTAAACACTGAAGACTACAGTAATTTTTGAGACAATTTATACATATACGCTATAATCATTTACTTTCTGAAAATATGAAGTGCCTACTTATTTATTTTAGACCCGTAAGAAAAATTAAAGACTAACACCCGTATTCTTAAACATAACCTGAAGAACGTCCTTCACTCAAACTCATTGGAGGAATCCTTAAGGCTAAGGAAGTCCTCGAACTTTCCTTGAAAACGACATTCTTAGTTGATTGCTTAGCTTGGTTTCTTAGTGGTTTGCTAGCAAGGTTATAATAACAATTCAAAGCACAAAAATTGGAAAATACAAAAGAATAGAGTAAAAAAAACAAAGTAGTTAACTATGCAAAAAGTGACAAAAAACTGATTTCTAACCACATTCGAGGCCGCCGCAAGGTACCTCTCGACCAACCTTCGATTTGACAGTTCGATACTCACCTGCAATGAGGAAACTCCATATGTCAAGAAAGCTAGTGACGACTAATCATACCAATGAGTTGGAGTAAGGTTGAGTCGAGTTTGAGCAAACGTTTGAGAATATGGGTGTAAATGTTTTTCTGGTCATAAGTATTATCTACGAAAAAGTTTTAATAATAACTTAACTTCTTATGTCATACCAACCCTCAAAACTACATAAGTATCTTTTTCTGTATTTTGAGTTTTCTAAACCACTCACTTTTTTTCTACACTGTTCACTTTACTCGTATGTTGAAGACATATATCTAAGGACTTATGTACAGCGTAAATTACGGTCATATTGCTCAAAGGTCTCGAGATAACGTATGTCGGAAGCAGATGTGATCAACGAGTATGTCGCAGCCGGGAAATTGCTGGCTTGTCTTACGAGAGCCTGTTCTTTTCTGATTTATCAGGGAAAATGTTTATTGTCTACTTTCCATATGAATGAATTGAAAGTAAGTATAAGTTATGCGAAGAGTATCATTATCTAGACCGTGCTATTATTATAGTTATAATCTATCTATCCTACTAATATTTCAAATGCAAAAGTATGGGTGTTTGTGGGTTTCGATAAATGTTATACAGATCTGATCTGACTGGTCTGCGATCAACAGCTAGTGTATATATTAATTTGCGAACTTGTCTAAATAAGCGAACTTTGATGACTTCCCGTCACAGGCTAGACCTTTTCCCTTTCAGAAATGGCACAAGCCTTTTGGGGCACTCGTTTCTTCTTATTACTGTCAACTTTACTACTAACTATTTTCAAATGCTATTTGAATTTTTTCTTATTCTTTAACCAAAAACTAACTTATTTTGAAATCTGAATGAATTTTACTTTTCCTCGCCTCTACAATTTAACCTCTACAAAGTGTACAAGGAATAGGAACATGACAAAAAAAAATGACGTTAATATACCAACATAGGATATTGTCATATTCATAGAAGTTTACGATCAACAAGTGTCCTCCAGAAATAATCAGTCACAAGTGGGTCCCTTTAGGATAACCTGACAGATTACAGCAAACTTTGTGAATTTCCTCGAGCTTGCTAAATGATTAACTACTTTCACTTTGTACATGGCCATGGTTGTACTTCATAATGTTCAGCCTACGAATAAGTAATGAATATCACAATACATTTTTGATATAACTTGGCAGTGTTGTCCGTATCGTGCATATTTTATAACCCACAGGTTATTGTGTAAATTTTGATATTTCTGATTCATTATTAGAACTACCCTGAGTGTGCTAATTTTAGCCACGTAGTTTCCAGATTAATATACTCGTTTTTGCCGTTAGTTGCGGCTGCCATTTGGTGGTTGTTAAAGTAACCACTTCAGATGCCGAAAGGCGGTTCCGAAAAACCAGGGCGTGTAAGATCGGTGAATGACTGACTCTTTTTTCACGTGGATGGCTTGCATAAGGATAAGGTCCTTCACCAAAAACTTCACGAAAGAGGCCAATGTGATTAAAGTTCCCAAGACTTTCAACTCTTGCGAATACATACCTCATGATTCTCGGTGAGATCCAATTTGAAAACGACACTAACACAAAGTCAGTGAGATTCACAGTAGCACATACGCACATCACGCACTAGTATATCGCCTTAGGATAACTGACTAGACATTTTCATGGCCATATGTATGGGGAAAAAATATATTATCGATATCTTTATTAGCAATAAAACACCGAATATTACATAAAAATAAACTAACCGATAGAAACTTATATATAACAGAAAAATCGATAACGCTATCCCTAATTAAAATTCTATAAAACTTTTTATAAAACAATACATAAAAGTCGCATAAAATATGTGTTAATAAAAAACTTAGATATACGGACAGCTGCACGATTTATTTTCAATTATTTTAAAGAATATTGATGTTAAAATTTGACTTTGCTGTTTTAGACAAGCATATTATACGTGACTTATGGGACGATTCCGAATCGAAGACTGGCGGTGACGATGACGTCGCTGTGACCATGGCTCGGTCAGTAAGTATGATTAGTATGGACACGCCTTTCTTTCATTAAAAGTAGTGTTAATTAAGCTATTTTGAGGTCAGTGATTAATTGAACAAAGTTATAAAGTAATTACAGGCTAGATTTTTGCAACTCTAGATGTGTATATTTTTTTATAAATTATGGTCAAATAATGAACATTTTTTACTTTTCACATAACCTAATTTAAATCAATTTCTGAATCATTTCCAGGCATTGTTTTGTGAATGTCCGAGCATCTCACTGTGCCGCCATTAAATGCAGCGATTATTATTGCTCATCTAAACTGGCGAGCATGGCATCAGCGACATTGCCGGCAGCGAATTCAATTTATGTAGGTATGTAGCCTTTATATTTCATAATCGATTTATTTCCTTTCATGAAGGTGAAACTAAGAGCATTAAAATGGCGTTCCTTTCTCAATGAGGTGAAATGATTTTTTATCATTGTGTACAACCTCAGTATTGTTTGTCTTCCTGCCCCCATATCACATAATAGACTACATGCCATACTTAATCTTATTACCTGCAATGTCAATAAAACAAAAATTAAAAAAAAAGAAAAACATTATTACTATGGCCAGGTCCATATTGGCGACTACCAGCTAAATGTCTGCCGCTGTGGTCATGAATAAAGTAGTGGTATCGACTACGGCGGCGGCCTCCCCGGAATTATTTACACGTCGACAACCCCCGCCGCACAAGCACACGTGGGCTATTTTTGGAACTAATTCACACGTACGGTGCCATCCTTCGTACAGTAAATCGATAATCGATTTATTTGTCATCTCTGCTACTTGCAGTAACTCAATTCTCGACAACTCAATAGTTCAAATATTTTGAGATGATAATGTAATTTAGAGATTAATTTTGACTGGCTTCGGAAAATTGTGTCCAGACTACTTCCAAAGGTAAGGCGGACGTGTCTTTTGAAGTACGGAGGAACTCATGATAAAATGCAACTGGTAATACTGGTATACCTAATATTCTATATACTTATATAAGCTGTGACATGACACTATACTTATATCGCTGCCTCCCTCTACAATTTCGAAATTATGAAAGTAAGAATTCAATATTCTTGTAAGTAAAAGTTTTCCGAGTTAGTACTTAGTAAGCAGTTACTTTTATATTTTCATAAGTATTCAGCACCACATGGCGAGCAGATTTGTTTCTAGACAATTTTTTTCCCGCTAAAATAATTCTATATCATAAATTTATAAATACATTCCTTTGCCTACTTTACGTTTGAATTAGAACAAAATTATTTACCGAAATTATTCATCATTTGTTTAGTTTTAGGCGCATCTTAATTATTGGCGACGAAGCATTTGAAGCAGATTTGTATTCGACTCTACTTTTTTAGTAAAAATCAAAAAGTCTCCTCATCTAGGTTGAATAACCTGATGTCCTTGAAATTTACCGTTATACCTATTCGTTGTAAAAAGATATCCCTCTTATTTTAAAAAAAAAAAAAACATCAGCAAAAGCTTGCTGCTTCTCCATCATCCTATAGAGGTCTCAACATAAGGCATGTAAAGATATGCTCACATGATGCGTAGTACTGCTTGGGCTGCTAGCAGGCGAGTGCCTCCTGGCGGGCAGCGGAGCAGGCAGCGGCGCGGGGGGGTGCGACGGCGGCAGCGCCTTGCCCAGCGCCGCGGCACCTCCTTGCCCGAACAGTCGCAGCACTTGCTCGGGGGATATGGGCCGCTTCTTGCCATTTGCCGCGCTTAGGTGATTTGTGCTGTTTCGTAAACTTGTTGCTCCACCTATGAGGATAGAAAGAGAAGTTATAATTTTGAAGTATTTTATTGTGCTTTGGATTTTTTAAGTTTAGCCATGTTTAGAAGCCGACATCAGTGTTAGAAGGAAATAAGAGAGGCTTTATAGTTGCTAATTGGTAGTAAAATTACATAGGTGCAGTGGAAAAGATATCTCACACGGCTATAGCACAGTATTAAAGTTTTAATGCCAACTCAGTTTCCATAAATTAAATATGCGAACTAAATTACAAAAGTCTATTCCCGAAAAAATTTTGAAAGAAATCTAATGACCTGTTGATGTTGCGGGCAGAAAGTAGCTCGTTGTCAACTCACCTGCGCTATTACCGATAGAGGTAGAGCCTAGGTAAGGCGTCCTCGTTAGCTTGTTCGAATAGTGATGCTGCGAGTAGGAAGCATGATGGCCGTGCGAGGAAGCTGGCCTCTCCACGATGGTGTACGAGGTCCCAGGCGGCGAGTAGTACACGCCTCCCCGCGCCCGCGCTCGCGCATCCTCCGCCTCGTAGCTCGTGTGACGGTTGTCCTGCAACCACTGGGTTTTCGAACAAAACCTTTCAAAATCGGAATGCTGGCTTTACACATACTAGAGTAAAAATTTTATAAACTTGAGACAAAGAGTCAACATTTTATCAACTTTAGGCAAAGAAGTTGTGTGAATCGCTTTACTGCTTACGATTGCATTTAGAGAAGGAGCACGTACAATATCACAACACTTAAATTCTTCATAAATGTATGGTTAATTTCTCAACCACACAATGTTCTGATAGAAGTGTTGAAATGATAAGTTGTTTTGATATGACGAGAAGTTTATTATTGTATTTGTAAATATATTGAAATGATATGATATGAGTGCACGCGATGTATGATAATTGTGTACTGAATGGATTGTGCCGCGGCGCAGGTAAAATGCTTACACAAGCAAAATGTACAAAGTGTAATGCACTGTACAATTCTAAATAAATATAATATTAGTAATCAAATATACAGACATGGTTTATGTTCAAATGCTGTGAAAACCATAGAATAGGATCATGAGATTTTATATTGTATATCCTTTTCGTTTTCGGCTAAAGAATGGATCGCTCTCTCTCTCTCTCTCTCTCTGTCTGTATCTTATTTTGGTATTCCAGTATGCCCAGAGATTTCCAATCATAGAATCGTTCACCCTCTTTTTTCATCTGTATGTTAAAAAGGATATAAATCATAAAAGTCCAGCCGTAGCCGACTGTCTCGCGAAATCGCGAGATGGTGCGGCGGCGGGTGCTGCGGCGTGGCGAAGCGCATCCAGCCGTAGACCGGCGGGTAGGGCGGCGGCCAGCCGAGCTAGATGATCAACATATACATAGTGGTGTATACCTGTTGCGAGCGCGAGTGTCTCGCGAGATGGTGCGGTGGCGGCGGCGGCGGGTGCTGCGGCGTGGCGGAGCGCGTCCAGCCGTAGCCCGGCGGGTACGGCGGCGGCCAGCGCGCGCCGAACTCCGCCAACTCCGAGCCCTCGCCCGCCTCCCCCGACCTCATGCCGGGGGTCACCGTTCACACTGGCAACAACATCTTATGTCAACATCATCGTCTAGATTTTTTTGCTCTGTGATATGAAAATACAAACACTTTAGATTAAATTTAAGTAACTTAAGTAAAACCCTGCTTACGTTTATGTATGTAAAAAACTCCTTTCCAAAAAAGTATCTTAAAAAAAAAAAAATTTAATTGAATGAGGACGCATACTCTAGGCAACTTTTGTGATTTATTTCCTAGACAAATAAATAACCTTCAAGGAAGTAAACTCGACTCCTAAACGTGGTAATTTATGAGGCTATCGACTTGCCTGAGTAGATGTGTAGGGAAGTGATGTTGAATTGACTGAATGCGAATGTAAAGTCTAACTAAAGGTGTAAAGGTTTTACAAGGGATAAGAGATGAACTACTTTCAATTACACGCGAAACCATCTAGATACCCGAATAAATTATTATTGCCTAATACAACGACTAGGTATATGAATCGAAACACTTACTACAGTTGCACAAAGTTGTACAATAAACTAGCAGAGCAAGTAAGGAAATTAGATTATATTTCATTCAAAACTAAACTATTGTTGATACTTACAAAAAAATGTTTTTATAGTGTTCGGGAATTTTTGGATAGTAAATTGACATGTTTTACTGATGACGGAAATAATAATATTTGACTTGTTATTATGATTAATGTAGTTATTTGAATATTAAATCATATTTACATTTGCATGCCTAAATGGTTGATTGTTAGGACGAATTATTAATGTGTAATATCTGATTGTACTCTTTCAATGCAAATAAATGTTTTCTTTCTTTCTTTCAAATTATTTTAAAACTAAAAATGACTTGTCGATACCTCCTCTCGCCCTCTGACATGGTTCCTTTACGAAATTGCTACTCTCGCGTAAATTATTGCACATACTATAATATGCACAAATAGCAAAACATAATGAGTGTAACATTTAAGAACTTCCGATGACAGGACTTAAAAGTTTATATTAGAACTTACAAACCTTCCAATTCTAAACCGCTGCTCATTAAGCAATATTTCCTAGTAATGAAATTCACAGTCGTTACTTTTCAAATATTTTCAATAGCTAAAGTTTCTCAAGTGAAATTGCAGCCAGCCCGTTAACAAGTCCTCAAACAGAGCCCACGGAGTGGTCGGCAATGGTAGCGCAATTTAAGGAGAGTACAGAAATGACACGACGTTCACAAGTTTTTGAATCAACAAACATTCTCTACAAATTTTGCACCTTCATGGTGTACATTACAGACAAGCAAAAACAGTGCGCATCATACCACATATTCAGTGAAAAGTACATAACTCTAATAATTTAAATGTCTTTGTTTATCCTGCTTTTCGATGTTCTTCTTTGTTTTACCTACTACTTGTACATTGGGTCTTAGCGGGCTCATATGTGGACATATTAGCAGTAGAGGAAAGTGGTAGAGACAAAGCTCTCCCAGACATTACCGACGTTAGGATTTAGTGTGGAATTTCTAAGTTAACTTTACTATCCGCTTGGAGCTGTTTATAGATTTGTAATTGTAATATATACAATGAAGGTTAAATCCATACTAATATTATAAATGCGAAAGTCTGTCTGTCTGTCTGCCCGTCTGTCTGTCTGTTGCGCTTTCACAGCCAAACCGTTGAACGGATTTTGATGAAATTTGGTATGAATATAGTTAAAGACCTGGGGTCAAACATAGGCTACTTTTTAAAGCAGGCGTAGCTGCGGGTAACAGCTAGTAAATAAATAAATTTGTTATAAAAATTGAGTTCGCAGTCGCTAGCGTCTAACCAAAAACTACTCGTAAAATAAACAATAATGCTTGTGTATGTAAATGCTTTTTTTTGTTCAATAAAGATATTACAAACAAACAAACATACAAACAAAAATCATAATAGAGGCAAAGATTATTTAAGCCACATTCAACTCATCTGTTGTAGTTATTTGAGAGATAGATACGTACAACCACAGAAAAGACATAAATACAGAAGATAGTAGTGCAAGGTACAACGCTCCCTTTTTGTAATTAGAACATTTTGAGTCAACAGTCGGCCAACTCGCACCACTACCTTCCGCTCGTTCCGCTAATAAGTTCCACCGCGCGGTTTGTTAGCCTCAACTCACTTCTTAGGCACAGTTTACTGAAACCACAGAATAGATAATTTTAGTACAGTGTACAAGCGTACAACGCTTTCTTTCTGCAATCAGAACATTTTATGGCAACAGTCGGCGGCCAACTGGCACCACTGCCTTCCGCTCGTTCCCCTAATGAGTACCACCGCGTGGTTTGTTAGCCTCAACTCACTTCTTATGCAGAGTTTAGTAAAACTTGAAATCTTATTAACTCGCAAAGAAATGCTAACCTACTTTTACAAATATATTCAAATGATATGTGACTGTAAAAGGCTTGCAGGTCAGCTTTGTATTAAATATTAATATTTTACTTCGCCTCGCTCACGTACTCTGAAACTATTTTATTGCATCAATCTAGTTTTAAATTAAGAAGAGCTAAAATAGAATGCCTATTGAGATAAAGACATTTACGAAATTTGTAATAAGAAACTAAGACTTATATTAAATATAAATTTAACTGACTTTAAATTTCGCTTCATTTCTTATTAGCCTTACTAACAAATTGTTTATTGTCTGAAAAAAAAAGAAGAATTATTTATTCATACAATAACAAAATTAACAGGCACCTCGACAATTATTTCATTTTACAAAAACATTACCAGTACTACTAAAGTTTAAGGAAAATCCATGCTAACGGCTTTAAAAAATATATTTCGCCCTAATAGAAATATATAGTAAGTACGACATAGTTTTTACTTTTTACAGTCACTAAATCTTTTAGCAAGAAGATTGGCTCCTAGATATAAGAGCCGTCAACTCCACGAGGTTGAAAGACCCCAGAATATGTATATATGTAAATTTGCGTTCGTTTCGTATAATGAAATGCGACAAAGGCATTTCAGCTAAGTGAACGGATCATTCCACTTGAATTAACAATTCACTAGTGAAGATATTGCGGAATAATTGTCACCGAAATGCGGATCCCGTTTCCGACAGCGATTAGCGATGTCCGGGGCCACGCGGCCGCCCACGCCCTTCGACCCTTTTACGCACTTTTACAATACTTTTGTAATAATAAAAATTTCCGCAATTAAAAATATTTATACACAAACAGGGTAAATTCGGGGAAAGTTGATGTTTACAGTGATGTTGATGAAAAACAAAGTCATTTTACTATTTCACGATCCAAGCTATTGCTTGCGATTCTGCATAAAATCTACAAGGGATATTCTATTTTTTTTATTTATTGGTTTGCTGTTTATTGTACTGCTGTAAGTATGCGTTCCTGACACCTATCAGTTAGTCGTCAATAGTGATGGGAAAGAAATCACAGAAGAATAACACGATATGCTACTCTCGCATTAGTGGTAACTGTTATTTGTCGATTATGTTAAGTAAATAAATAAATAAAGTAATAACATATTTTGAGATTTTAGAAAAGAAAATAAAAATGTCAGTATTATTTGGATATTTATTATAAATATTAATTGCAATCGTTTAAAAACCAAGTTTAATCAGATTCTGATTCGCTTGAGGTGGTGTCTTCGTCATCGTCTTCACCGACATGTATAATTATTATCAATAATGCTATCAATTCGGATATCTCGATCATAGACTTCAATTATTTGTTTTCTAGATTTTTCAACACATTTAGCCCACTCATCTTTAGTGACCTTCTCGCAGGCTTCTTTTAACAGCGTCATTATCATTTTCGTGGTAAAGGGCGGGGAAGTATTGTGGCGGGCTACGTATCCTTTTATTTGAGCCCCGATAAGCTCAATCGCGTTATACTGGAAATGGTATGATAGTATTCTCAAAACGCGATGGCCGTACTCTAGAGCCAGTTCATCTTTTTCATATTGGACATGTGATATTTTATTTTCTTTAACTAATTTGATTAATAAAACAAATGGCATATTACGTTGTATAAGAAATAAAGATAACTTACATAAAAAGTATAAGAAAAATCCTGAAAATGAAGTTCTTACAACAACGTACAAACGATATTGGAACCACTGTACAATTTTGCTGAGGAAGGTTAAAAGGACGTATGAAAAACAACAAACAGCAGTGCACAGAGTAATCAATAGAGATTGTGGGAAGTAAAAAGGAAAATATAAATGGCTCTAAAAACTCAAAGGATCACTCAATGTCTCTGGTTTCAGAGACGTCTCCGATGGAAAGCTTAAACGGGGTCAATGAATATTTTGATAACGCGGGAAGTAATCTAGCCCAAGTAATATCACAGAGGTCACAAACAATGCAACGCCATATCAGACTTCAATTCGTTCCTATACTCATAGCTTACTAATGGCCCCCGCTCTGGAGGATGACGTTTTCGAAATTATTATGAGCTTGAGGGATAGGTTGGACTGGACCAGATCTCTACTAGAATAATTCGAAGGTATGCTTTTTGGCTGACGGAACCAATCACACATGTGTGTAACCTGATATTAATACAGGGCACATTTCCTACAGCTTTTACAAATGCTTTAATCAAACCCATTCATAAAAACTGAAGTAAAGACTGTGTGAGCATTAGAGACCTATCCCGATTTTACCAATACTATCCAAAATCCTAGAAAAAATCATGAACAATAGACTTACTCATTAACTAGAATCCATGAGGGTATTTGGTATGCGCAGAAATACGTATGGTAAAACATGGGGCCTAAAACCATATATTGTACGGTGGTTGTACGAAATGATGGTGAAGCCCATTCTGACATACGGTGCACTAGTATGGTGGCCGAAAGTCCAACAGCTGACATGTAGAAATGCCCTTAGAAAGTTGCAGCGTATAGCTTGCTGTGCTATCTCTGGTGCATTTTCTACTACACCAACAGCAGCTATGGAGGTTATCCTAGGACTACCGCCGCTGCATTTATATATAGAAGGCGAAGCCTGTAAAGCACTTTACCGGCTATCAACTGCTGGTTTGTGGAACAGGACCGCACCCAGGACAAGGCATATGCAAATGGAGACCAAACATGAACTCGACAGAGTGTTAAACATGGGAAGTGATAAAATACTACCCGTGTACAATTTTAAAAAGAATTATAAAATATATGTTCCTTCAAGGAAAGAATGGAATGATAAGCTGCGACCTTCAGATAAGGATTGCCGGATCTGGTACACGGATGGGTCCAAAACCAATCATGGATCAGGTGCAGGCATCTATTCCAAGGACAAGAAATTGTATCAAAGCATGGGGCAATTGTCTACTGTATTTCAATCAGAAACATATGCGATTGCTGCTTGTGCTAAACTGAATCTAGAAGAAGGCCTAAAAAACCACACAATCTATATTCTTACTGACAGTCAGTCTGCTCTCGCTGCTATCGGCTCCAGCAGGATCTGTTCCGGGCTAGTCTTGGACTGTGTGACCTCCCTTAATAAACTGGGTAGGTCCAACAAGCTAGGACTGGTTTGGGTACCGGGTCACGCTGGGATTGAAGGAAATGAGAAAACTGACGAACTGGCAAGAGAAGGGTCTAGTGCTCCACTCACAGGTCCTGAACCCTTCGTCGGGCTGGCGTATGGAACAGCAATCACAGCTATTGAAAAATATGTCAGAGAAAGACACAAAGCCGAATGGCACTTACAGAGTGGTCTTACACACTCAAAGGCGATGATTGGTGCTGAAATCACCGGATTGTACAAAAAGATCTGTAAGTACAATAGAAGACAGACAAGGATTCTAACAGGAGCACTGACAGGACACTTTGAAAACCGCAGTCACCTTTTTAAACTGAAACTTGTCGAAAGCCCTGAGTGTAGGGCATGTGCCGAGGCAGAGGAGTCCATAGGCCACATTTTGTGTCATTGTGACTCATTGGCTAGCAAGCGAATGGACCTTTTCGGAACAGCGTATCCGGAACTAGAGGACTACAGGCACTTCGCACCAGGTGATGTTCTGAAGCTCATGCAGTCCTTCTTCAGAAACCCTGCTGTGGGTGAGTAAGGCATGGGGTAAGTACAAAAGAACCCAGAGGTTCGACGTGCTTCCTTGGTATAGGACCCCCTTATGCATGATAAGATAAGATAAGATAACTAGAATCCAATAACCTGTCTCCATTACAATATGGCTTCCGAACTGATAGATCAACTAGCGATGCGGTCCATGAACTAGTAGACTCAGTCATATCATCACTGGACAACAAGTAAAAATGTATTACTCTTTTCCTGGACCTCACAAAAGCATATGACACAGTTTCCATTCCCCACCTTCTGGACAAACTTAAAATAGTAGGAGTCAGAGGTATACCTCTGAAACTCATTGCGGACTTCCCGAGTAACAGAACTCAATGCACAAGGATAGGCAATTGGACTAGTGATGTGAACTTGTGCCGACTAGAACTTCAGGGATGGAAAATACTGACTTTCTTTAGTTGGGAGAACTGGGTGGATACATCCCAGATGGCAACGAAAGTTTTCGACAGAGTCAAAGAATGGCTAGACTCCAATATGCTTACACTAAATGTTAAAAATACTAAATATAATTTACCTTTGCCTTTAAAACTAACCATCTGCCTCCCAACTCTCTAAATATAATCGCTCAAGAATGCAACCAAACTAGACCGGTATGTGACTGCTTGGTTATCCAACGAACAGAGTATCTCAAATACTATTAGGGTTACTAATAGACCAATCACTTAGTTTTACACCATATTTGGAATCTCTCGCTTCTAGAATGTGCAAGATTATATATATCTTCAGATCGCAAAGGCACGTGGCCAGCCGTAAAGTTATAAAAATTCTATACAACGCTCAATGTCAATTATTAGTGACTTATTGTATAACATCTTGGGAAGGAGTGGCAAAAACAAACCTCTTAGAAGTGGAAAGAGCGCTACGGGCAATTCGTAAAGTAGCAGCAGGTCTACCTTTTCGACACCCCACAGCCGACCTCTACAAACAATGGAAATTGCTAACAGTACGACAGCTGTTTATAATGTACACTGTATTAAAGAGACATTCTCAATTAGTATTTGACCCGAACATTAATAATAATAGACGAAGAATAACAACTGTCTGCCAGATACCTAAACAAAATACCGCCACCGCGCATTCCTTTTTCAGCTACATTTACCCCCTTTATAATACAACTGCAAAACACCAGTTACAGACCACCTTAAAAATCTAGACTACACTCCCACGGAAGATTTTCTTTGACCTAATATCTAGTACTCTTTATCATGATATCATGAAATACTACATGAATAAATCCTTAAGTAAATTAACAAACTATAATAAACCCTTATACATACACTTCGAGTAAACGCTTATCCCCCCGTGCTTATAAAACAGTTAGTTAAATATATATACTTTAATACAAAGGTATTCACGACACTCAACTCGATCCACACTAACTCAATACATACATCACTTTTTTCCTTGCATCCCCTCACCAACATACATACGCACACATACATAAATACTACTAATATAATATTACTCAAAATCTGGTAACTGTCGCACACTTTGTCCGAATCAGTTCTTTTAGTTTTTGTATTTTTCTATTTATTTATTTTATTTTAATGTTTAGGTTTTTTTTTGTTTCATGTTTAAAGTTTTTTCTCTGTAATAAACCTACACAACTAGCCACTAGTGTATCTGCATTCGTGTACATATAGTGTATATCAATGTAGACAAATAAAAAGTGATCCGCGTGAGAGGCTGTTACCTGTAGCACAAGTTCGGAGTTCTCAACAAGGCAAAGCGAAGCAGCATAGACTGCTCCTATATAAGGCGCAAGTGCGGCCACATATAGAATATTTTTGTCACCTGTGGGCGGGAGCACCTGAATGTCAGCTTAAGCCGTTTAACTCAATACAGAGACGCGCTGTCAGAATTGCCGAAGATCCCGTGATTACAAGCGGTATTGAGCCTTTGAGTCTCAGGAGAGACTTCGCTTCCTTATGCATGTTCTACCGCTTGTATAATGGGCTATGCTCGGAGGATTTGTTTAACATGATGCCAACAGCCACTTTTTACCATAGCACCTCTCGCCATCGTCAGGGATTTTATCCCTATACCCTGGATCCCATGTTATCGCGTACAGTACGCTTCAAACGGAATTTCCTCCCTCGTACACTGCGATTATGAAATGAACTCCCTGCCATGGTTTTCCCTAGTGACTATAACATGGGAACCTTCAAAAAGGGCGTAAAAAAAATTCCTTCAGGGTCGGCAACGCGCTTGTAACATCTCTGGTGTTGCAGGCGTTCATAGACTACGGTAACTATACTACCAAACCATCAGATGGGCCGTAGGCGTAGGTACGCCTTTTTGCTTACTTAGTTGTATAAAAAAAAAGGTTCTACTATCTCGGAATCTATTTCAGGAACTAGTGTCTTCACCAGATGATTATAACATGTAATGTACGTACACGTATAATACTCGTAACTAAACAATAATTATAAATATATATCTACTTGTGAAGAGAAAATAAACTATTTGATTGATTGATTGATTCATTAATTCTGGTTTTAGCATCTCCATATTTGCGTCAATTCCTTTTTTTTGTCACCATTCCACCAATTCATGTGCTTTATTGGCTTGGTAGGTGCCTTTGCCATTTGCACAGATTGGTGAGTAGCGTTGTCGATAAAGGTAACAGAAGGCTCTGGTAGGCCGGGCAAAAGCACGTCTTGGAACCACTCTTTAAATGTAGCTGCATTCATTTCTTCATGATAATCGTTCGTGCTTTTCGATTCGAATGCAAGTAATTCATTCTCTACAAACGCATATTTTGCAGTACCTGCGTGACATATAATGAGTCGTACACCTTTACCCATTGGCACTTTTGATGTTGAGGCTTGAGTCTCATCTGTCTATGAACGGTAAACTGTATGATGGGCATTTAGCCATGTTTCAATAATGAAGAAGACTACGTTTTCGATTTTTTTTCTTCTCTTAATTCGCGTTTCAAAATAATATCATATCTCTCCAATATAATCTTTCGTTTATCAGTTTTCTTATATGAAAAACCAATATCTTTTAAGATTTTGGATAAGGCAGTTTTACCACCGCTAAACAATCCAGCATCTCTCAATGATACCAAAAGCTTTGGCCTGTTAAGGTATTCATTTCTTGAATAGTAACCGTATATATGATTCCTTATTGCATCAGCGTCAAAAGTATCGATATCTGTCACTAGTTTATTTCTACGTTTCTTCTTTGGAGTACGCAATATATTATCCATCGTGCCCGAAGAGCCGTACTTTTCTTTATTAATATTTTATAATAATCTGTAACACGCGGTCTTTAAGTTAAAAGTATTAGAGAAGGGTTATCAATAACGACACCCGACTTTATTATACTAAAAGGTAAGTACCTCACTTATTATTAAGAGTACTTAGCATAGCTTCAAAATGATTGTACAATCGTCCTTAGGAACACAGTACCTCTTCTTATCAGGAGATTTTGCAAATGGAATTCATATGAAAATTCTGTAAAACAAATCAGGGTGTCAATTCTCTTATTTTACATAGTGCATAATAGGCTAATTGAGTTTATTCATACCTGGGCAATATTTGCATACGAAACAATAAGTACACAAAAACTAACCGATTTTGAAAACAACAGCAAAATTGGTTGTTAATTAAGGCAGTAATTGGATTTTAAAGTTTTTTCAAAAAGTTAAGTGGGAGCGTGGTGGGGACGTCTTGCTATTTCTTTTGTGCGCACGAAACCAAGTGGCAGTGATGTCACTGGACACACAATGCATCCTATTCTTGTTTTTTGACTGTTTCCCCTTCCACCTAATTTCAAAGGCTTATAACTTGCTTATTTAAATTATATAAAAAATTGCCATTGAACTACAACTGAAAAATTTTGCTAATCAAAAAAACAACAAAATCATAATTTTGTTAATAATCGGTACTCTGTTATTTAATATATATTTTTTTCTACTGTTACCATTCAATTACGTTTTAGTTGAAATTAAATTGAGATTTAAAACTGTGTTACATAATACCAATATTGAGCATATCAAAAATGCATCGTAATTGAGTCTTAATTGAATATCAGTTGCATGGTCTTTTAAAGTTTATTAGCGGAATTAACACCCAGGATCGTTTTACAATATTATTTTATGTATGACTGCAGTAACTGTCCGTACCATGAATGTGATAATTATCATAGACTTAATTTAATATTTTTGATAATTATAGAATTCATTCTCGCGAAGATCACACGGCTAAGAGTGCGTGCCCACACTATCCAAACATTACCTTCATTTTTCTTATAGTGACAGACAGGTGCAAGAATCAAGTAACGTTCTATCTCTAAACATTTATGGGTCGACCACTGGCTCGGAAAGCTCTCTTGATAGCCAACTAAACAGATTGCATAAGTGCTGCACTGCGCTGCACAAAGCTCTTGTTAATTTTATAGCAAGTATCTTCAACCTGTTTTCAGAAAATTCTGTCATATATTCATGACTATACAGGTGATATACAGGTTCTGTGCGATGATCTCTCTATAACTGAAAAATATTATATTTATTAAAAAAACGCGGTCTATGTTTTGCGTTTTTTTTTTCATCTGAAAAAAATACCGCTGAGTAGACTTAATGAAAACGATATTGATTGAATAATGTCTGATTAATATAACTTGATTTAGAAATATTTCAATATAATATATAGTTGTAGTGTTTTCTTTCTTTTTATTTTATTTTTATTTTTTCGCCTATGCTAAATAAACAGAAGTTTCGATGGCAAGTTCATTAATCCAATTTATCAATGGAATTAATGAAACTGTGTGTGTTTTCTTTTTATTACTTTTGTATTCACAGTCAACCACAATTGTATATGTAAAATAGGATTAATTACTGTAATTGGCCTCATTTATTATGTCAAAAATATTTATGTTACAGTTACCCTGTATACGCTATTGGTTATCAAATAAATACTACTACTGTAACTAATTAAATCTGTGCAATATATTTGACATTCATAAAAAGTAAATAATATATTTTTTCGCCTCAGCTCGAACTAAATAAAAAAAATATCAATGTCACCATTTTAACTTATACATAATGTTTTTCGAATAATTTCTTCATAACTACTATAAATTTTAAAACAAGATAAAATTATTTCTATCCATTCCATATATTTCAGAAGAGTTACTATTTTCTCGTAGCACGTCTACGAAGCACGTTCCGTAGTCGCGCTACGTAAAATCTCGTAGCAACGAAACAAGTGCACTATTAAATTTATTGTATTTCTCAAACCACATTTTTTCGTAGTCGGGTTAAGTTTTAATATGTTTAATCTTGACTTGCTGTAAGTATATTAAGTTTTTGAATCTTAATCCATCAATTATGTACTTTTACTTTAAAATAAAAATCCCCGTCAAAATCTAAAAAATCATTAGCGTAAAATAATTAATCAAATTTAATTTTCTTGCAACTCAAAATATATCGAGTATAAGACATTGGCATCCATGAATCTGTTTCCAATAGCTCATTTACGAAAGTTACGTAAGTACTTTACAGGCCCTTTTATAACACGGGATTTTTCCCGGGAACTTGTTGCCTTCCCCCGCTTTGATTTATATTCGAGTTACTTGTCAAAATTGCGACCTTATTGGCTAAAGCGAATAGTGCGTCTACAAACTTGTTTTTTATTATTGAAAATAATAGGCTTCAAAAACGTTTGCATTAAGTAACATTTGTCGCAATAAGTTTATAAATTACAAACAGTATGTATTACCGGTAGGTACTTAAATACTTCCAAGAGTTTTTAAAAGATTTTCAAACTTTTCAATCGTTTATGTCATTCTGTATCATGGACTTATTAGTTACTTATTGTTTCCAAATTCCAAGCGTGAAATTGGTAGATAAGTCAAATAAAATTATAGACAATTTAAAGCCCATGTTAAAGATCTACTTTGTTTGTAAAAAGGCTTATTATAGTACTGGTGATTTTCTTAATGACAGGAATGTTGAACTTAAGCTTGGTGCAGAGTCCTCGACAAGCTGACATAACATTATAGCTTAGAAATCACAATAAAATATTGTGCAAAAATGTTGACAAACATGTGAGTTCGTTCATTTAACTAGATAAATTAAGGAAAGATTTTTTCTCATTTGTAAATTGACGTTTTGTTAAAATTGAGTTTGTGGCGCCGCTTCTTCTGCACTTGCGCTTTGGAAGTGGTGGTAAACTTAATTTAAGTAAATTGACGTCAATAAGTGTTATTTATATCCTATATTGAAAATAAACTATTTCATTTCAACCCCATCAACCCACGCACATCTAAGTTTACACACAAGACTCAGTCCTACTCTATATTGAAAGAAATTGGCCCAACAGTTCCAATTCAGCAGTGATAATTGATAGATAGGTAAGTCAAATAAACTGCTAAACTACTCGTAATTAATCTGACATAGACATTCTATGTCTAAACAAAAACAAAAAGTAATCCCATCAACCTACGCACGTCTAAGTCTATACAAAAGATAATCTAGACTCCTACTCTATATTGAAAGAAATTGGCCAACAGTTCCAATTCAGCGACAATAATTCATCTCGACAAGTTTTGATGGGGTGAAGGTTGGCGCGGCGCCAATCTGACTCAGCCCGGACGGCCGGCGAAATCGCGGCTGTCCTGACCATATTAGGAGCCGTATTTCTACTATGTATATACTCTACAACTCATATGTCAAATAAAAATAGTTTAAATCACCGATTATCATGAATGAAAACCATTCGATATCGAATGAAAATCATTCGACTCACCGATTTTTTTATGAGACATTTATTTTAAAAATAGGTCTCAAGTTGTTTCTACTACCCATTTGTAAGTATATATGTAAGTAAATACTTACGATTCATTATTTTAGTAATTTACGAAAGTTGTGATCTAGAAAAGAAAATACTTAGTCGAAGTGCGGACACACCGCGCTTTCCATACCGCGAAGGGTAATCTTAGTTTCTGTAAGAAAGCGAGGATTGCCTTGCAAAATAAATTTGGCCACAAAAGACAGCGACAAAAGTTTTCTTAAACTTAGTGAACCAATGTAGCCAATACAGTCAACTACCACAACGTACTGTATATTTCTGAGGAAATCTCTATCGCACAATCGCACATCTACCAGAGGAATCGAAAAGGAAATGGGTATTTTACGTTGTACCTACCCAAATAATTTCGAAGGGCGTACAGACCAGACCATATTTCCCGAAATTCTCCACTGCGAGTGCCAGTAAAGCAGGTACGGAACTTCGCCGTACTCTCGCGTCCTGTAAGTAGTCATTAAATTTCCGATACTCATCGCAAAATTAGATTGACTTGCCTGGAGTTTGTATTAGATACAAAGGCAAAATCAATAACTGTGTGGCGGAATATTAACGAATGGTTTTAGAGTTATATACTTTCGTTAAATACGATAGTCCTTCATATTGATAATGCATAACTTTTTTTAACAGGATATACAATACAATTCAATACAATACAAATGCTCTTTATTACACCAAAATACAAATTTCACAAAACAATTTACGCACATAAAAATTGAGGTACAAAGGCGGACTTATCGCTAGAGCGATCTCTTCCAGTCAAACCTTAGGGTGGATGGAAAAAACGTTGAACAAGGCGATTGCGCAGTTTATATATATACCACATACATATGACATGTACATAAGTCTACGTAAATACCACATACAACAACATTTTGATTATTATTTCATCGTATATATTAAGTAAGTACCATAAGTAAGTTTATTATCATTCCAACTTTTTGTATTTATAGCTATATATGTTTAATACCCACATGACGATATCTGTTTAACCCAAAGGTTGGCTGTTAGATAATGTTTTTAGCATCAAGTTCGCCTATTGTGCTATACAATTGTATTATGTACAATAAAGTTTAAATACATAAATAAATAAATATAACAAAATATATACATATATAAATAAAAATACATTTATAAGTAAGTAGTTTACAAGTATACAACAGATTAGGAAAGAGAGGAGAGGAAATGAGACTTCACATGACGTTTAAATTGTGCCAGAGACTGAGCATTCCTGATGTCCAAGGGAAGTGCATTCCATAGTTGAACCGCGTGGACAGAGAAAGACTTGGAGAAAAAATTTGAAGTATGGATGGGAAATAATAATCAAAGAGCAACTATGCTATGTACCGTCCCGAACATCGCTGGTAAAACTGAAACGGTCTTTTAAATATTGCGGACAATGCGGATTAAACAAAATGGAATATTACATAACTAAGATGTGAGAGTTACGACGTAGTCGGATAGGAAGCCAATTCAGTTTAGAGCGGAAATCAGAAACATGGTCGAATTTACGAAGTCCAAAAATAAACCTTATAGATAAGTTCTGAAGTCGTTCGAGTTTGTTTAATTGCTCATCTGTGAGATCAAGGAAACACGCATCGGCGTAATCAAGTAGAGGAAGGAGAAGGGATTGTGCCACCGCAATTTTAGTGTCCAAATCTAAGTGATGCCAAAGAAGAAAACATTTTCCTACTAATTTCTTTGATGTGATGTGACTCATCAAACACAACACCTAATTTTTTTACAAACTTACTAAAAGATATGTTCTCATTATTAAAAGTAAGTGCCCCATTCTATACGTGTAACATAATAAGGACTACCTATGATACTCGTAATAGCTTGCGTTTTAGACGGATTAACTTTAATGCCAAAAGATCCACTCCAGGCAGATATATGCGCCAAGTCGCTGTTGACAGTGTTTATCGCTGAGGGTAAATCAGTTAAAAAAGTGTGATAATAAATTTGTAGCTATACTTACTTGTAAAACACAAACAACAAAAAAATTACTACCAATTCATATTGCTAAGAGCTGCAAGAGATTAATTCGTTAGCTACATGTGAAACATATTACATCGACACTTACACATTTATATTTTAAGTTATCACTAAAAAGGTACACACAGTCAGAGACTCGTGATCCATCCGTGATTTCTATACTATGAGCAAGCACACATGAGATAAACTTAATCAGTTCAGCAGGGCCGCGCCGACCCCCGGCAGCGCCTGTGTGCTAAACCTGTAAAGCGCCCCATTTTAATGAATTTTCAAGTTTTAGCGTATTTTTTATAATCTGTGTTTTTGCCCATAACATATGTTCTCCAGATTTATCAGGCACAGACGTCATTTCGGCAGCATCATCTAAAGACAGACAAATAAAGATGTAAATTTGCTTGAATGAGTACTCATAGTACCATAATCTGTCTGAATAAACTGAGTATATAGGTAATTAATCTGTGAATAAATAAACTAGTAGTTCTGTCAACAGTAGACTTCGCGAAATAACTCATAATTTATTCATAAAACGGTGCTATATATTTCCCCCATTTACCCCCTTTTTTAGTATTTTTACACAAAAGACCTTTAGGGTTACAAATGAAATGAAAATGTATATTTTTAGGCACCCGGGCGCCTCTTTTATTTTGACGTCTGTGTGCGCCACAGGGGCGGTTCGGCCCTGCAGTTCAGGCAAAATAATTTCAACGTGGGCGAGTATCTTGTACCCTGCATCGGATGGGAGCGACCCAGTGAGCCGGAAAACGACAGCGCTGCATATAACCAAACGGAAAATGGGAAACTCAAACCGCTAACGAGACTGGACTGTACGTGTCCATACTACAGTTACAATATTTTCGCTCATACACATGAATCAGTATATTTAAAAAGAAAATACTTTCTGCCCGAAAAACACTCCTCCTCTTCTCCTTCTCGTGTCGAAATGGCTATCTTTTCAGATTGCACTTATTCTTAATGCCAAATATTCATTACCCCAAGTAGGTAAGTTATGTCATTAAAACATAAATCAGTAACAAGATGGATGATGTCGCGATTCTTTTCTTACTGCTGAGCGGTGACTATTTCTATTTTCGTACCTTCCAGTGATTTTATTACAAAATATTGTAACGTTTTTGAGTGAGTATCTATCGTTCGTTTCTTACATATCAAGAAATACGTGGGTCAAGTTTCGTAAGGACCCATTTAAGAAATTATACTATTTTCTCCGTTTCTATAACATTAACTGAATATAACTGAGAAACGAAAGCGATTCCGTTACTGTAAACTATTGTACTTTCAGACTATTACATCGTACATCTGCATTATATACTTATGAACCTTAAATAATAGTGTTTTGGTATTCAACATTCAACAAATTAAAACAAAATAAAATTTGACGTATCGCATCAAAATATTCAAAGAGTGTTATATCGCTTATTTACTGATAAAGGAAAGCTTATTCATGGCTTATTTTATTCATGTGCTCCAATACTCAGAGTTCCATCAAGAAAATTGTATTAAAGAAAATAAAGACGCTTTGAATACGAGAACAAAACAAACGTTTCAAACACACTACAATTTGCAGCAAAGAAAAACATTTATAATAGGTTGACACCTATATATAAATATTGACGTGATCGTCAATAGAAAGTATAGGATCAAGACTGGAAAGGATTTAATTAAGTTACGAGTATGTATGTAAGTTGCATATGAGTTTTGTAAATGTAATGTGACGTTATATAAATTCTGACAGGGCATGGATCTTTCTACTTTAAATTTCCGTTTAGTCGCACAATGCCTCATTCGCAAAATGGCACCCTAGTCAAAAGGACTATTCGCGGAATGCCTTTAGGTATGAAGGTATGGTGCCATTTTGCGAATTAGGCACTATGCGACTAAACGTAAATTTCGTTTAAATTGAATTTACTATTTGTTGACATGACCGGCTTTTGATACAATATACAAAGACAATGGTTACGGAGGGTATGGTATGACGTCACGGGACCGGGGGCGGGTGGGTTCAAGGGCGGGGATTTAGGTCAATGGGACACGGGCGCAGGGGCTCCGTTACTACGTCCCGTGGAAAACTAACCATTTCGTCTCTATTTTGTTTTAATTTCGTTTACCCCCATTCTAGTCCTTTCTTTAATTAAGCTCGATCCGTAAATAAAAGAGGTCACTCATACATTTTAAGGGACCTATTGTAGCTATTACAAAGGCAAGCGCGATGCTTATATTTTAGTATATCAGAAACCCTATTTTTGAAATTTACGACATATATCGAATGAAAGCTTAAACTAAATTTTGAATTTGACATTTGATCAAAAAAAAAATGAGTGAGTCAACCTCTTCTCTAATAACAATCCTGGTCCAACAACATAAGATACACACTCTGCCCACGGGACGACTTAAAGTTGGCAACCAACGCGGTTGTGGTGGTGGCGCAACATTGGTCGGGGAGAGTTTAGTAACTCGTTGGGAGAATCGACACGAATAGAAGAAGCAAAAAAGAATACATATATCAGCTACTTATCTATACATATAATTAAATAACACATGTCTATACATTGAAGATTTTTAGGAATAAACAATATGAGGGGTCTATATTGGACCAACAGGAGACAAAACAATCATTTTTGGAATTTTTGTCTGTATGTTTGTAATCGCATCACGCGAAAACTACTGGTTACCTATTATAAAGTCTTTTTTTTTTAATAACCGATTTTGCGAGAGTCACGCTTTACAAAAATAGCACTCCAGTTTGATTAGGTTATGATATTGCAGACTGGAATCACCTGATTGTCTGATAATAATGACGTTTCGTGCTTCGGAAGGCACGTTAAAACAAGCGGTGTCCGACTGCCATTTGGTAATCATTAGAGGCCGAAAGACGGTTCCGAAAAATTCTGACACCAGATTTACAGGGTCGATTGACCATGTAACCCACTGCCGTCTAGGAGCCCTATTTTTAAAATATACGAGTCACACAAAATCGGTAAGTAGAATGAAAATCGTTCGACTCATCGATTATGGACATACAAATGAAAATCATAGGATATCGATCGAAAATTATTTGACAGAAATGCTATTCATATAAGCTATTTTTTAGAAGTATGAGTATGACCGTAAATGGTGGTCCATAAAAAGGTGAGTCGAATGAACATCGTTACTCATCGAGTCACTGATTATGTCCAGCTATTGAGAAAGAAACATTTCTTTGTGTCCAACGAAAATCATTCGATATCGAGTCATACTTCTCAAAAATAGCACTAGGTGGGATGTTCATTTACAAATCATGATTGTTTGATTTTGTCTCCCATGCGAAACAGGATTCCGTTGCAGTATTTTACATAGTGAGATCCTGAACCTCTTAAATATTAGTTTTGTGAAACTCTGCAGCAACGAATAATAAGTACTAACGCAGAAGTAGTTCCGTAGCATCACGTAAAAAGAAAAGTATGTAATCGAACGTCACGCGGATGAAGTCGTGGGCACAGCTAGTCACTGATAGAAATCTAATTATTTATGAAACAAAACGATACCTAATGCTGACATTGTTATGCGATTGTTTGACATATATTTTCATTATTGATCTTTAAAGAGTTTTGTTTTGTATTGTATTTAAAACTTATCAGCTTGACTTGCAGTACCTATGTACTTTGAATCGGCAACAGTGAAACAAGACACGCTCAGCAAAACTTCAAATTTTGGCAGCTGTAATTGTTATTGGAAGAGCAACTTCCAAATTCTACAAACTCTACTCTGTCGCCACTACCACCACAACAAATCAACCAACAACCAGTGACAAACAATAACAGTGAATTTTTTAATTGTGATAAGTGTTCCGATGGTAGGCGCTTCAAGGGGCGTCGTGGCCTTAATATACACATTTCCAAATTTCACAAACCTAACTCAACTTTGATTCCTCGTAACGAATTTGATCCCCAAATACCCTCTTCTCAGCAACCAGTTGACATTCAACCTTCTTTCGACGAATATCTCTGCGACCTCCATACCAATATAAGAATAGTAAAAAGAATTCCACGTGGAGCTAGGGTGTCACTAGCACGGTCGCTTTCTGTTGCCTTACAAAATTGTATTAAAAACCAGGCCAGTAATGAACAAACATGGCAAGACATTTTGACTTTCACCTACAGATTTTTTAACGTACCCAACAAAAATAGTAAATCCCTAACAGCGTTACTAAAAGAAAATTGTACCACCAATGGCCGTAAAGACCTTCTTCTCCACACTGTTACAACCCCAAAAAACCCAACAAACATTACCAAAATTGTGGAAAATAAGACAATGGATGGCGACCTACGAAATGCAGCTAGGATTCTGTTCTCAGATGACACACTAGCTCCGAACAACTCTGATACACTGAGAAGCCTACAGGAGAAACATCCCTCGGCCACTGCAACCTCCTCCTGTCCAAATCCTCCTTCAACTCATTCGGCCCTCGAAATTACAATTGAAGACACTAAGAATGCCATTATGTCGTTTCCTAATGGATCCGCAGGCGGCATCGACGGACTCACGCCTCAGCATCTTAAGGATCTGATCAGCGTGTCCGCCGGTGACGCCGGCGTGACATTACTAAACGACATAACAAAATTTTGCAATTTTCTGTTTACAGGAAAACTGTCTAAAAATTTCAGAAGGTTATTTTTTGGAGCGCGCCTCTGCGCTTTTAACAAAAAGGATGGAGGCGTGCGCCCAATCGCTGTTGGGAACACTCTCCGCCGGCTGGCTTCCAAACTAGCCTGCAGAAAGAACTCTCCTACTCTCCAATCACTTTTTGAACCAACCCAGTTAGGATTTGGCAGTCGTGGAGGTTGTGAAGCTGTAGTACATTCGGTTCGTACCTTTCTATCTAACGACAACGAAGCGGATGTACTACTTAAAATTGACGTTAAAAATGCATTTAATAGTATTGACAGGGCAACCCTTTTGAACGAAGTCAATATTCATACACCAAATATTTATAATTACGTCTGGCAATCATACAGTTCTCCAACAAAATTATTTTTCAATAAAAATTCAATTGCTTCAGAAGTAGGCGTTCAGCAGGGTGACCCACTAGGACCAGCACTCTTCAGTTTAGGAATTCACCCCATTATTGTCAATTTAAATTCTAAATTAAATGCATGGTTCCTAGATGACGCTTGCCTGGGAGGAAAAGTGGACACGGTCAAAAACGATCTTGTAAGAATAATAAATAATTTCCGGAAAATCAATTTGGACCTAAATTTAAGCAAATGTGAACTCTACGTTTCGGATAAATTTAACGAAAGTGATCGAAACTCTATTATTCAACATTTCCAAGATTTAGCACCTAGTATTAAAATTTTAGACAAGAGTACACTTTTCCTCTTAGGGGCGCCACTACTCGAGGAAAGCATTAGGCCGGTTTTAGAAAATAAATGTGATATATTTTTAAAACATATAGACAGATTGGGCTTACTAAATTCCCATATCGCCTATACCATCCTCAAATATTGCCTTTTCGTTCCTAAATTTACATATATTCTGCGAGCCTGCCCAATCTGGAAACACTCAGAACTTTTAAAAAACTTAGATGCCAACCTTAAAAACGCGTTAATAAAAATTCTAAATTTAAACCTCGAGGAACGTTCCTGGAATCAAGCCTGTTTACCGATCAAATCAGGTGGCATCGGAATACGGAAAATTTCAAGTGTAGCCCTACCGGCCTTTCTTTCATCCGTGCACAGTGTGTCGCACTTGTGTGCTAAAATCTTAAAATCATCCCCGTGTGCGATTCACTGTGCATTAGATGCAGTAGAGGCTTGGAAGGCTCTCTGTCCCGGTGAAAGTATCCCAAAGGCACCAAATCTACAAAAACTCTGGGATGCTTCATTGGTGAAAAGTGAGCATAACTGTTTGATCCAAAATTCTGTCAGTGATATTGACCGTGCGAGGCTTCTCGCTGTATCAGAGCACGAATCAGGACAATGGCTACACGCCCTCCCTTCCGCAAACCTCGGAACACTATTCGACAATGGCAGCTTCCGAATCGCAGTCGGTCTTAGGCTGGGTGCTGCCATTGTTGAACACCACCAATGTCCGTGTGGTGACGGAGTTAGCAGAAATGGGCTCCATGGACTACATTGTCAACGCAGCGCTGGAAGATACTCCCGTCACGGCTCCCTCAACGACATAATCAAAAGGGCGCTTGCCACCATCGACATACCTAGTATTTTAGAACCAGCAGGTATTGCGCGCGATGATGGCAAGCGGCCAGATGGTTTGACGTTGGTCCCCTGGGCGCGGGGGAGGGCTCTTGTGTGGGACGCAACCTGCGTAGACACAGTGGCCCCTTCTCGCCTCGGGGGAACGGTCCATAGGGCTGGAGCCGCGGCGGAGGCTGCAGAAGATGCCAAGCGACGCAAATATGTTTCTCTGAATAGTGAGTACATATTTGTGCCGCTTGGTGTCGAAACATTGGGTCCATGGGGTCCTAACTTGAAGAAATTTTTTAAGGAAATTTCTCCTAAGGTTGTTGACGCCGTAGGTGACAACAGGGCTGGCTCATTCCTAGCGCAAAGAATTGCAATTGCAATTCAACGCGGGAATGCAGCCAGTGTTCTTGGCACCATGCCACACGGATATTGCTTAGATTTTAATTTTTAGTATTTATTTTTTTAATTTTAAGTTTTTACTTCCAATTAGTTTTTTTTTTAAGTTTTTAGGTTAATTTGTTTGTATTAGTATGATTATTTGAATAAAAAAATGTACATACTCTTCAAGAAAAAACTTCGGACGGTAGAATGAAATGTTTGATAAATAATACTTCCAATAGTTCAGTTCTAGTTTGGGTAGCTTTGGATTTTATATCAATATCGCTACAGTTCTATATGACTTAATTAAGAAATCTATGTTAAAATAGTACAAATACTGTGAATGAATGCATGAACATTATATTGCACCCTATACATAATTATTTAAGATTATTTATGTTGTGTTAATAATCCTGTTTCTCGCCTGCGTCAAAAAGTAACATATGTTTGACCGCTGGTCTTTAACTATATTCAACCAAATTTCATCAAAATCCGTTCAGCGGTTATCCGTGAAAGCGTAACAGACAGACATACAGAAAGACAGACAGACTTTCGCATTTATAATATAAGTATGGAGTAAGGATAAAGTACATTTAATATAAAATCGTTGTTCTCCTTGTTTCTGATTCGATCTCGTAGGGGAACACCCAACATCGCTCTCTCCATAGCTCTTTGGGCGACTTTGAGCTGTCTTATGAGGCCCATACTTTAGTACGTTTTATCTATTCTGTGCCCATAAGTCAGGGACCACATTTCTAGCCCATATGTCATCACTGGTAACACACACTAAAAAGACTTAATGGACTGAGGTATTTTGGACGAGAAGACCCTACGGAGCCACTCGAACGCTGCGCCGACCAGCCGAGACGGATTCAACAACGACGTTTCCCTACGAGATCCAATGGCCGATGGGGCAGAAATGTTCTCGCATGGCGTCAACGAACCGACAAGCGCAGCGTTGGACATTCACCGACCAAATGATCGAATAACCTCAAAGAGGTCGCAGGCAGTAAGTAGCTGGACGCATGTCGCTTCCAACCGGTCATTTTTGAAGTCATTAAGAGAGACCTATGTCCAGTAGTGTTGACTGCGGCTGAAATGATGATGATTACATAAAATCGTTAAGTTGTTTCAAAACTGTATCTACTGTAAATAGAATAGAATAATTTGCGTAAATATGGTTACAGGGATAAAAAACCTCGTGCCACATAAAATTAATTAAAATTCAGATTGCGATTCCCAACTCGTAAAGGAAATCTGCTAAACACCTAAGTTTATTGCAATGTTCTCACCGTAGGATTTTACAACTACTTACATATATCCACATCATAAACGTTCAAGCAGAAATAATTGGTTAAGCATTCCAGCTCGTAGCACATTGTCCAACTTTCCATCAGACTACCCAGGACCGACCCACATTAAAGATGGAAGCATTTGCCATTTCTTAGAGAGAAAACGTCGTTCTTAAAGTCATTTTATTTATTTATTTATAAATCTTTATTGGTTAATGAAGAAAAAATATTCACTTACACTGCTAATTAAACATACTAAGATTTACATAAGTACGTGGGGCGCACTATAAGTTTCAGGAATGAATATGAAAAAATACTATTAAAGGTACAAAATTAATTTATTGTTTTTCAAAATAATCTCCCTTGGCGTCTATGCACTTTTTCATTCGATGAAACCAGTTTTGAAAACTTTTGTGCCACTCCTCTGTGGTGACCTCTGAAACGTGTTTTTCATACTCCTCGACAGCCTCTTCTGGTGATGAAAATCGTTGACCGCGTAATTGGTTCTTAATTTTTGGGAACAGAAAAAAGTCACAAGGTGCCAGGTCGGGACTGTATGCAGGATGACTCATGAGTTCTACATTTTTCGCCTTCAAAAAGTCGTTTGTCTGTCTGGCCGTGTGAGAACTAGCATTGTCGTGGTGCAGGATGATACGGCGTTTACGGTTATTTTTACGGAGTTCGTCAATAACTTCCGGCAAACAAATGGTCGTGTACCAGTCACTATTCACTGTACGACGATTCTCTAAAGCAACAGTAGCCACGTGTCCAGTTTTATTAAAAAAAGAAGCAATCATCCGCTTAGATGCACTTTTCACGCGCGCCACTTTGGTTGGTTTCGGCTCATCTTGAAAGACCCATACGCTCGATTGCTGCTTTGTTTTGGGATCGTAGCAATAAATCCATGTTTCGTCACCTGTTACTATGTCCCACACCAAATTTGACGCACCTTCGTTGAATCTGGTAAGCATGGCACTGCACCAAGTGACGCGGTCCGTTTTTTGAGCCTCGGTCAAGTTGTGTGGGATCCACCGCGAGCACAGCTTTCTCACACCCAAATGTTTGTGTAGGATTAATTGTATTTGACTCATGCCTATTTCTAAGGATGCGCGAATTTCATGGTAGGTCACATGCCTGTCTGTTTCAATCATACGGCGCACAGCATTGATGTTTTTGTTGGTCACAGCGGTGGACGGCCGATCATCGCGAGATTCGTCACTGAGATTGATACGACCACGATTGAATTCTGCAAACCAGCTATAAACAGTTGTCTTGCATGGTGCTTCATTGCCAAAAGCTGTTTCAAGCCGAGCGATGCTCTGTTAAGCTGTCAAATTACACTTAAAATCGTAGAAAATCATACTACGAAAATTTTCCCGAGTTAAATCCATGTTGATGCAGACACACAATTTTTTAAATGGCGCCACAAGGTAAAAACAAAAGACAGTCAGATGAAACAAACTGCATTCTACAGCCAAAGAGTTCTATTTTCAAATGTTGCAATAAATTTTTAAATATTGTTTATGTGAGTGGTCAGTTCCGGAAACTTACAGTGCGCCCTATGTATATATAGTACTCATATATATACATTTATAAACATAGATAAAAGAAGAGATAAATACGGAAAAAGATGACGATGGTTTAAAGTTAAAAATAGTTAATTTTCTTTACTTTTTATACATATACTCTTTGTACAGGCAAAGCACGCCTGTACGAAGAGTATATGTATAAAAAGTAGAGTTCCTAGTTCCGTGTTCAGCGTACGCTTCGATCACCAGGGAACGATGTAAGTCATGGTCCTTGATTTGGCAGCACTAGTTATTATGTGACATTCTCTAGATTGTACAGGAGCAACTGTCTAAGTTCGCTTTTAACAGGAGCCTTGTCAGTTACTCGTACTACATTCAATATAATGTGCACTCATAATCATGATCGCAGCGTGGTCCAGTTGCATCCAAAGCCATGAAGGATTCTGAAGTCAAAGTCCGCTCATAGTTGTCTATTAGAGAGGCACTTTTAATATTAAAATTAAAATTCTATGAAATTTAATTGATGATGATTATTTTTATTATATAGTCAACTCTTCTGGACATCCATTGCAGTCTATCAGACGCGCAATAAGAAAATATAGACCTTTTCTTTACGATAACCGCGGACAAACACTATTTTGATCAGATTGCATTAGCGATAAGTCCGCCTTTGTACTCATTTCTCTTAATGTTAATTGGTTTCTGTGCTGTATCTTTTCTTAAATGTATGGGACTGGTGCATTAAAGTGTTCATTCATTTAAATACTATACGATTGTGCAATCATAGCTCATATTGCTAGCTGTAACCTCGTACATACAACCTTGAAGTGGATCAGAAGCCGTATACATTTTCTTACATATACTTACATCTTGTCATCTTTTCTATGTTTTAAATGAATAAACATATTATTTCAGAAAATGCAGAAAGTTTAAAATATAATTAAGAATGCGCGATAAAATTGTTGGCAACCGAACTCAACTGTAAAAATACTAGTAACAATTACACGCCGATAAAGTTTATGAAGAATTTTTAATTTCATATGCGAATGTCATCCAGTTAATTAGTCTCTTTAAATTTCTGTCGATCTTCGTTTTCAATAAGCAGCCTGATGACCTGTATTACATAAAACTTGTTTTGGCTATAACTAGATGTCAGAATTTGATAATGAAAGATTAAATTTGTTAGCTTTCGCGTCGTTCACAAGATATTTCATGCAATAGGATTTTATTAATCGGTTGCTTTATAAATTCTAACTATAGTGTATTGGTGTTTTTACTTTGCCTAGCTGCCATATTCATTGATTATTAGTTTTTCTTTAAATCAATACTATAAAAGTAACAATTTTTATATCGAATCAAGAAATGGTATTTTTATCATACAAAAAACCCTTAGCAGAATAGATGATTGCGCTTGGAGAGTGCTCAGCACACTACCAGCGCAATCTACTGCGACTTCGACCGCTCATTCCAGCATTTTTGAATATCATTTAGTACTTATATTCTAGAATTTTTTTATGAGATGGCACTATACTTCTATAAGTATTTTATGTAAAAGTTTTTTTAAGCGAATTTGCGTTTCTATACCCACGTGGCGGGCTACCCAGCTCGGCTATCTCGACATGAGACTAATATATGGGGGCCCTGCTACAAGAAGTAGGTGAATAGGAGTGTTGAGGTGGTATCTTCAGTAAAACTGCTCAAATCCGAGACTTCACAGAACTGTTCTTATTTTAATACTGATTTTCACACGTTAATCAATGCTTATAACTAAAGGTACTTATTTAATTAAAAATACACTGGAGGATACAATGGAGATGTTGCTCCCTTGAGAGTAAAATGAAATGTGTTGCGGTGACGTGAAAACAAAATTGATAAAACAAATGTTTCAAAAAATGAAATGATTTGAAAATGAAAATGTGGTAACGGATGGTTATGATATGAAAAAGTATGGAGAAATGAGGAATGATGCAAGCGCATCGTTACACCGACAAACAGAATTTGTTACAAAATTTGAATTAAGAATTCGTATAAATTAATCAGTTCTCGTCTATTTCTAAAAAGCATGTTTCACTCTCCGGCCCTGCAGATATTCCAAATATATCCCGTCTTTTAAAATTTTTCATTGTGGTCAAAGCACTGAGAAATGAACGAGTTCAACCATAGACAAGTACTTTAGTTTGGTTTGTCATATGGAATAAAAACTGGGGCACGTGTAGGCGGGAAGTGACACAGAATGGAAAGCAAAACACCGCAAATAAAAAAAAATATTGTAAGGTTTAACTTGTTATTGCCCCTCTGTCTAAAGTTGGTCAATATGTACAGGTCAGTATGTACATTCATTGAGAAGGGCGCGTCACGGTTTCGATGCTCTTTGGTACAATTATATTTTGATAATAAATTTTCGGAAGTGATCACTATCATTATTTTTTAATATGACGTTAGAGCTTTAAACCAAATTTTTAGGTGGCGGAAAAAAATAAAGACGTGTTCAATGACCAATTTCCGCGAGTGGTGACGTCACATGGCAATTTTCTAATTTTATTTGTCTTCTCCGTAAATACTTTCTTAAAAAAATCGGAAAATATTTCCTTGTAATCTTCTATGGGAATAATCTAGAAATTATTACGTTTAAGTGACTTTCCTGTTGTAATGTGTTTGTTTGACATCCATACTAATATTATAAGTGTGAAAGTCTGTCTGTCTGTCAATGTGTCTGCCTGTTACTCTTTCACGGCCAAACCGCTAAACGAATTTTGATGAAATTTGGTATGAATATAGTTGAAGACCCGGAGTAAAACATAGGCTACTTTTTGACGCAGGCGGAGCTACGGGAAACAGCTAGTCAAAGATATACAGTAAAAAAAAATCAAAATCTATGTTTGACATAGATATTGATTGTATTGCTTGCTATACTAAGGACAAAATTCAGTTAACAAGAGTTAAGCTCATGTTTAACGACAAGGCATACAAAGGGCGACCTAAATATGCTGTTTTGCTCGTGATTTATGGTCCGCGACCCTTCAGTAAATAGCTTATTGTACATTCAATTACCAGCGGTTAATAATTTAAATAGTAAGTAGCTATGTTTTATTTCGAACCCCCGATTTAAAGAAATAGGTTTTTACTTTTTTATTTGTAAGTGCTATCTTTAATCCCTTTATTAGCATTAACTTAATATACAAACACACTTCTCAGGTTAATAATTAAATACAAAAATGGTACATTTTGTTAACCACGTTTTTCTGTGATATTCTGTCTCTCTGCTTACAGTTGACTACTACGAGTAAAAGCATTTTGTGGAGGCTAAAAGATATACACAACGGTATGTCATGAATCCCTTTGTATTGGATTGGTCACCATTAGTGGCATATTCTATCTCGACCGTGCTCAGAAGGCACGTTAAGGCCTTGGGTATTGTCGATAGATGACAATCATTAAGCTGTGTCAGAAGCCTTTAGGCGCACTGAAAAATCTGATAGTTTTGGACGCCTCAGGTCATGTTCCAGTTGGTCGGTTTTTGAGTAAAACACATTACGGAGGTCACACAGCAGTCGCTCCATTGTAGTAACCAAGACCAAAATCGAGGTCCGTTTCTAGCAAATGACGCAACTGGAAAACAAACACGTTTGGACGAGGACTACTATAAGAATATCATAAGGGCAAGGGCTTTCGTCACTCAGCCTTATCGAAAAAGGTCAACCGAGGATGCGACATATTTTTGTCTACATAGTATGAAAATTTATAAAATTTATGTAATTTTTAACATCGGAAATGTCAAATGTCAAAATACTTATGTCAAACTACGTGTTTACGTAAGATCCTTATTTCCATAAGATTGGAATTTTACATGTTTTTTTAATTAATGAAATATTAGTCGTAAACTATTATAAGCCTTACGGCAGTGATAATTTTCCTTCGATATTCATTATATTTACTACATATTGTCATGAATTTTCTCAGGTGTCCAGATGCAACGGTTTTCCCAGAAGGTTAAAAAAAATCAGAGGTGAGTGTTGGGGACACTCAGCTCTGATTTTTTTAACGTTTTAGCTAAATATCTCGTAAACGAAACCGTTAATCGAAAAACACTCTGAGTGACTTGAGTACCACTCAAATGGAAAATAGAAAAAAATAATTTCAACCACCACTTTACATGTAGGGGAGGTACCCTAAAAAAATATTTTTCATAATTTAAAATATTTTTCAGTTCGCTCCGCATGAGTAATATGCGTAGGCATAGAAAATTTTGGCTCACTAGGTCTAATACTCTTTGAGAAAAACGAAGGATAGACAGACGGCCAGAGAGACGGACGGACATGACGAAACTATAAGGGTTCCTTGTGTTTACTGCGGAATCCTAAAATACATTCACTCGAATTGCTCCTTTTTTGGATTTTAGAAGTCGATGAAAACCCAACAACAGCTAAACATAATTTTTGATTTCAAAACAATCAACATAAAACAAATTTAAGTTTAAAAAAGTCTTAAAAAATTCTTGCTGGTGGGAGCTTGGGATGTCAGCACAGACGTTGCATTTCTTATTGTCGCCGCACTCATTGGTATTCTGGCAGACGTGGCGTTCTGCGAGCTGAATTCACTTATATGAGGCTCTTGCTGATGAATATAAAACAGCCTATGTACTGAAACCGAATACGGAACAACTTAAACGTTGTAATTGAAATGAATACCTAATTAACACTTGTTTGTTTGATGAAGAATTACAGAGACGTATGAGTGGTTGCTAACGGCTCCACTAGAGGGTGCCTACCGTGTTTGAACACGAAATATGCCCATTTCCTTCGACTCGCACTTCACCGGATATTTAATTTATCACCATATTATTATTGTTTTAATCCGTCGAAGGAAGTAGAGATAACTAGTTGTCATTACTGCTGGTAAGTGGTACAGGTATGCCAGGTTTTTGTGAATTTCAAACAACAGTCGAACTAACATTTATATACGATTACACCTTGTCTATTAGAGATAATTACCTGTTTAGGTCTGGAATGAAAACTTTGCGAAATCTATTCAAATTTTCATGTAGGTAATAAAGGCAAAAAAAAAATAAAGGCAAAACAGCGCACGGCAAACGAGTCGCGTGCTAAAGATCCTTTAAATGTTTTCGTTTAAACTCGTGATTTTATATTCCGTCATAGACTTCAAATATTTGCTGGACAGAATATCAGGAACTTGTATATTTAACGATTATGATACGAACTTAGCGCGACGAACAATTGGCCGATGGGGCAGAAAGGTTTTTAAATGGCGACCACGCATTAGCAAGCGCAGCGATTGACACCCACCGCCTAGATGGTCAAATGACCTGAAGAAGGTCGCAGGCAAGCGCTGGTTGAAGGTCCTCCTGAAAATCCTTGGGAATGCCTATGTCCATCTGTGGACTAACTGCGGTTAAAACAATATATCCTGATAAATCCTAGATTAAATCCTGATTAAAGACGATCAATAAACAACTAAGCATTCTTTCAAATTTGATTGAAGACTCCTATCGCAACCAGAGGTAAATTAAATTTTTAATAACCAAATTGTGATAAATTCTACGTTACTGCTAATGAGGAATTCATATCGAAAATGTGGGGTTGTATTGAAATTTATAAAACCTTTTTGAAAATTGCATGCCGGACTACTCTTTGTACCTTTTTATCACTAACCACTAGTAATAAATTTAGTTCGAATATAACGAAACTTAGACTCATAGTCGCACCGCACCATTTGGACATTTAGTCTAGACAATGGAAGTCATTGTGTGTGGTATTGTACTTACCTATATACAAATAACTTAGCTGTGAAAATATGAAACCGCATACAATATAAAACGCGATTTGTGTTTATGACCCACGATTTAGTTCAATGCCATTAGAATTGAATTGGAGGAACTCGGCGGAAAGTTATTACGAATGTTGCGGTTCTATTAACTTTAAAATGTTGTGACTCAAACACTGTGACTTAAAACTGAATAACAATTAACATCCATACTTCAATACTAATATTATAAATGCGAAAGTCTGTCTGTCTGTCTGTTACGCTTTCACGGAAAACCGCTGAACGGATTTTAATGATATTTGGTATATATAGTTATAGGCTACTTTTTGACGCAGGCGGAGCTGCGGGAAACAGCTAGTATTTAATAATTAATTAAATTTAAAGATTTAAATTTAACGTACAAATTTATCTCTGTACTACTTAAACGGTAACTACTTAAAGGTATGTAAAATCAGTTTATCTACCGACATAGACAAATATATGCGGCATCAAATGTCTACCGCATCATTTGAATCTTCGGAGTCAAATTAGTCAGAGTTTACAAATGAAATAGACTCCAATAATCTGAAAGTAATCGGAAATTTATTTCGTTTTTTATTTTATTTTGGGTACAGTTCTGTTCTCGGTACCGGGACTCGTAATCTCAGGAGTGTGTTGTTTTTACATTTAACAATGCACTTAATTTATTTTTTATTATTATTAAATTCCAATATTATTACAGATTACTTGTATCAGTATTTTTCTATGCATGAATTTTTCTCCTTCACTAAAGCCATACTGGAACAGATTGCTGATCTTATCACAAACAAACATATCTCGTAAACAAAATTGTATTTTCCAAGTAAAATGCAATATAGAGTTTTGCGATAAAAATGTAGGATGCTATGCTAGCTTTGATATCATAGTTAAGCTTCATAAGTGGATGAACATTTGTTTCTAAGCATAGCCCAGAAACTTTAGCTTTTTACCCTGTTGAGCCATCCGAGTCTGATCCAATTTTGTCTTGCTTTACTTTATAACAGCTACAGAAATGTGTCGATACTATGCTCGATCTTATTCAATCTGAGAGAATAAATATGTTCCAACATGAAAAACCTTTTTACCGTCCGAAATATTTAGTGGTGTTTTATACATGTGACATTTACTGTATATATATGCTGGCACGCTGACGGGACCTCGTAAAAGGATCAGACGAATAATGGCTACTAAATTTTTACTGCCCCAGGAACAAACTTATAAAGGTAAATAAGCCAATCCCGTGCGCTGTTTTGCTCGACGAATTACCCTGGAGGCTACTAGTATTTGGACCGACTAAAATAGTCAGCCATTTTGTCGGCCTCGCTTGGTTGTCCTGAATTTTGCTTTTATCATAGGCCTGTGTAGTCTAAAAAAATACTGTTTTGGTTTTTTTAAAAGCTATTGAACTTTTGCACAAGGTTTTTCTTGTAATTGCTTGTATTTAACAATGTATCCTCGTTGTGCAATAAGAGTTTTGTATTGTATTGATATTAGGTAAGTAACAGGTACCATACCGCTAAAGGTTCTCATGCAATCAGTAACACAACTATGTGAAATTGCGTATTGATAAATTTACTTCCATTTCTTTCGCAATGCTACTAGTTACAGCAATATAAAATCTATAAAAGATTCTTTTCAGATAGGACTTTTAAATTGCTCGAATTTTGACCATCAGCCGAATCAAATGAAACCGATACATAATAAGCACATGTAGAGAGGCCTACAATACAGCTTTACTCGACAAGAAGTCATAAAAGTTGGAAATCGTAAGATGAGGACGTCGGACGGCTGAAGTTAAATCCAACTATCTCCATCATAGTCTGCTGCCACAACTTTTATGTCGTAGTCTGTGACAAACAGCCGTACGATATGACTCAACTTCGTACGAGTATATAGTACTGTCTTAGTAATTAATTCTGATGGTCGGGCGGTATTAGAAAGACGGCAGGGTTGCCTTGGACCAGAAAAGCCGCGATAAGTTTGGAAAACCATGGAAGATGCATATGTCCAACAGTGGATGTAAATATGCTGAAAAGGCGAAGTTATTACTTCTATTCTTATATTTTTTTGTCTTTATTTACGAAATTAATTGTCGTTTGCGTTACACGTGTCAAAAATATTTTGGATGTCTATCTAAAGGAAATCTTCAGAACAAAATTCAACATGGATAAGAGCTTCACTTATAATCTACTTCTGTTGCCAAACGTCAATAAATCATATTTAGAGCTTTTTAAATTGTCTAGAAACTGAATTATCCATTTGAAAGCGGGATTTAATCCACTTAACAGTACAAACTAAAGCCGACGGGAACTAAATGGAGCGTCTATATTAAGATACTTAGCCTCAACGCAGTGCTTTGTTGGTAGCGCTCGGATGAGAGATTTGCTGGGATATATTTAATTGTTGCTTGCCCTACCTCAATTATATAAGCGTACTATTGTGTTGTATCTATATTTGACTTACTGGTCTTGCCTTGTGAGAAAGTCTCTATGTTTCCCCGCCCTAGTTAGTAGGCTCTCTGCAACATTCGTGTAAATATCTTGTAGCAATGGTACTAAACTTTTTTTACATTTTTATTTATTTTCTTATAAACTTATTGACCTTCGTTATAGCGTGTCAAATATTAACCTATTCTCTTGACAAAGGTTTATTTTCCAGAAGGAAGCTAAGCAATTATGCGTAGCAAACAAATTATTTTAAAATTAGAAAAAGCTTCAAAAGCTTCGCACTTCACTGCATCTATTGATCTAGAATTATATCTTGATTAGGAAGACAAGTTAAGCCATTGATAACGGTTTATCAACGGTTATCATCTGGTGGTCAAAATAGCAACATCAGAGGAAGAGACATAAGAGTATACTAACTTTCCATCCCAAAGGACATGAATGTATGAAGTATAAATAAACTAAGCGAGTCAAATAAAGAAATTCGTAGCACTGGTACAAAACTTTGTACTTGAAATTTCTTGTACTAATTACGGCATTCATTTACTGGGAGAATTCGAGTCACAATTTCATTATTTTGAGTAGTTTCTGAGGATCATAGAGGTTTTCCGACTACAGCCCAAGCTTCGGGACTCCGACTTTTTTGCTGGGATACTTAAGGCATTTTAATTACGTCACGATAATCGTATTCCTTTTGGTGCATACAGTGCTTCTACTATGAGATTTTATTTAAACAGACGCTAGCGACCGCGCTAAGATGTTATATCGTATTTCATAATTACCTTACTATCCTCTGATAGAACGCTGTACAGGTTTGTCATACTAAATTGTTAACGCAGTAATTAGTCAATAAAATCTCATGGTAGAGGCACTGCTCAAACTACACTCAAACTTAGCCACGATTAAACACAGAGGCCTACCGTTCTCCTTACCGACAACTAACATGGCCTACATTTACTATATATGAGCTAATTATCCGGTTATTTTAAATCGCATCTAGTAATTTAAATTAAGAGACCAATTAGCAGTAACTAGCTACAGGTAAAATTACTTCCGTTAGTAAAATGGATTTCTCGATGGTCGGCAACACGTACGTGGCACTTCTGGTGTTGCAGGCGTCTATAGGCTATAGTAATCGCTTCCCATCAGGTGGGCAGTACGCCTGTTTGCCTACTAAATAGTATAAAATAAGGTTTTTTAAATTCTCTACCGAACAACCTAATTATATGCAAAACTGTGTATATAAATTTCCTCGGTCGTTTGTTATTGCAGAAGCAATTGCAAAAAATTCTGGCTAATAATATAATTCCCTACATGATATGATCTGATAAATTTATGAATATCTTGTTTAAGTATTAATTGTTTATATACAAATATTAATAAACATATATATACCTATATTAACAAAAATAACTTTTCCCTTTGAGTAATTTGACATCTATTATGATTCTGACACCAAGATATACATTCTACCATACGATCACCTACTACGCAGCATAATAATGAAGAGCAGTCGTGATACCTTTAGAAATCATAAATGATTTCATATATTTTCAAGAAGGAAGTAGTGGATATTTATAATTGTCGGCGTGATTAGCAGGATCGATGGTGGCGAATTCCGCCGCTTGATGTATTGCATTGTTTAGTGCGAGTTGCGTGCACGCCGCGCCCTGCCACACGCGATCCACGTCACGTGATACATTCTTATATATTAACTTTAATACATAATACATAAAGCTATCAACTTTTTATACTACAAAAATATGCGGCAGAGTAGAGTGCCAACAATATATTTTAATATTTTGTTATCCGCTAAATAAATACAAATATCGAGCTTGCTTGCTACGAGCTATGGCTACACATGTCTACGACAGCTACGATGCGGATCCGGCGTTTCATTATTGCATTGTAACAATTACAATGTATAGGATAATACCCTCCAAGGAATAATTGCCACTATCACTAATTAAACCTTTTCAGTTCAAAGAAATAAAGGTCACTACACGTAAAGTATCTTATTGTTGTTGGGTGTGCCATAATCAGATTGCGGCAGTCGTAGAGCTTCACAATACTAACTTCGGCCGCTCCCACCATACTACAAATTGGTTCATAAAACATCATGTTTCGTAGCTAGCCATTACATTAATTAGAAATGTTCTATTTGTAAATTATGGCAAAGCACGATCATGATTCTATCTCATTTCCGAGTGCGAAATTAGAGATTCCGTACAGAAGTAGGCAAAAGATGGACTGAAATTATTTAAAGTTTTGCTCTCACATTATATCGCAGCTTATGATCTATAAAACCGACCTTATTATTTCATTTTATATATGTCTCCACTGCACCACATGTCTCTAGCCGGAACTGACACAAAGGGTTTGTTTTTCACATGTCCGGCAGTGAGCCGGCGGGGTTCACACGCGGCACGACCACTGCTCTTTCAGCCGGTATTGATAAGTCTTAACGGAGAGCGTGTTGTTGTTATTAGACGAGGTCGGGAGAAGGTTTTCTCTCAGCGAGTGTGTCGGTGTGCCGGAGCGCGGAGGAGCATGCGAGCAGCTCGGGCGGATGGCGCGGCGCGACTGCGCGTCTGCCGGGGCGCCCACACTCCGCTCGATACACTGGCCATGAAAATTTCAGCCGAGCGACTGTCAACCGGTGGCTGACAACTCGCTGCTGGCATGCAGGTGCTCATTGTTATCTCACCTGATCTTAACCAGTGTCAACTGGTGCTTAACTTTGTTTTCAGTAGACATGTCTAGGAACACGAAGGTTTTCCACGAAGATAGATTAAGTTACATGTACATGCATTTAAACTGTGAATCGTTTTACTGTGTCACTGGCGTTCCTAGTTAGAATTTAAATATAGCTCGTACTTTTTGGCTAATAGATAAAATTTGATGTCCATGTAAAATATTAACTACGTAGATAGCAACAACTATAGTTTGCCAAAAAAATCATACATAAGTCACTGACTTTTTTTTTGATAAATGGGCTCACCTTTTTAACTGAATATACAAAATACTCAAAAGATCTAAATTAGAGTGCATAAAAGTGAGCGGTATTTTTTCAGGACTGTTCGGCATAAATAAATTATTGGTAAATTATTTGTGCCGAAGTTCTTTGAGTTTCAGCATGTTGTTTTTTTTTTATCTTGTCAAAAATGTTTCTGAAAAATAAACTAAAAAGGAATAGTGATGTGATCTAAAATGATGTGACAACTTGTCACACCAAGGAAACAGGATTTCATTATTTTTATAAAAAGATAGTTTCTCCCTCATGAGAATGTAGTATTTTCTCTCTGTACCTCATCATATAAGTTTCAATTTTGTAAGAAAATGTTAAGTATACATTAATCCGAAAAAATACACAAAACAAAAAAGACGAAATGTATAATTCAAGAGCAGGACGCCTGAGAGTAAAACTTTTGCACGTAAACATCTATTAGTAGCACTTAGATAATGTGTGCACAGACGAAGGGGTTGGATTGTGGCGGTGTTGTCACGTATGTTAATTTCCCTTCACCGGTTTGCTGACACGCTACCTTTGCAATTCAAAGGGATCCGACCGTATCTTAGCGCCTTGCTATTTGCTAATGAACTCGCAAAGGATTATTGTACTCTAACTTCTGTTTAAAGACTAAGTAAGTATAAGATACGATTTATTGATGAAAAAATCAAGTAATAATTCCTTGACCCGAAAAAAATAACTCTAATCTTTAGTACTTTTCACCAATCAATGCTTCGTTTGTGTTTTTTTTTCATGTCTCTTACTGATAGTTCAATTTGTCCTTTGAAGTTTAGCAACTTCGCGGGGTAGAACAGTGTTAAATCATGGTGTTTTAGATAAATATACCTAGTGCCATCTTTATATTTAAGCACGAAATTATTGAGCAGGTAGGTTCTAGTGAAGAGCAGCCAAAGTAGTAATTCATCTTGGTTTGACAAAAATCTACCAGATGGCATCAATGAGATTGATGTCGGACAAATTTCCTTATTCTCAGTAAGTATTCCAGGATTAGTTCAGAACAGAAATCTATGCACAAGAATCTAGGCCTTCCAACACCATTACAGAGGATTCTTTATATGTGTTTTTTTCTTTTTACAAGTAAAAAAAAAACCTACTCGTGCTTGCTTTTTTGATTATCTGAGACTTCGCTCCACTGACTGGCCATGGGTGAAATCATTAGCCAAAAAAGTCAATTTAAAACTCTCTTTTTTTCTCTCGAAGAAAAGAGCAAAAACCATGATAGGAAATATAGTTTTTACATAGGTTAGGCTTATTTTCCTGTAAGTATTAAATCAAAAACAAACTGAAAGGTATCGTTAGGTTTTATTATACAAATTTATATAAACATCATTACATAGATCTTGGTGGAAAACTACAAAATCATATAAATTAAATAGGTACAAATATTTACAAACTCTACGTCTAAGATCGGCTGGGCAGGTAACATATTTATACTAATGTTTTAGACACGTTCAATATAAATATTTAAATCTTAAATAAAACATTATTTTGTTATCGGGCAAAATTTTAATTAAACTTTAATCAAATTTATAAAAAAATATTTTAGAAAAAGTATTTATAACATGGTTTTAAGTCAGTCTCAGAATGTAGGTATTATTATAAAACGTGTACGAACGTTTGAGAATATGTTTTAAATCTTATATATACAAATTCTACATGTGTGACTGCAGTTCCTAGTAGTGTGTTTTACCTTTATGTGTTTTATTTTTTATATTATGCAACAATTGTTTATGTATATTTGCAAATAAAATTAAATATCAGGTTTTGACGTCCACAATTTATGTGGATTGGCTGCTAAATTAAATAACTATATCTACTGATTGATTCATCATCTAAAAATTATCTACGTTTAATACATAACTATTTTGGTGATCGATATTGGTTTCACTTACAATTCACGATGCAAATAAGATGAAGCTTTTTTAATTGAATCAATAATACAAGCCCAGTTATTTTTGTTTTCGATACTATATAAATTTAAACGTATAGGTTGTATAATTTCTAGAAATAGCTGTAGCTTGCACGATAGTTACATAATAAAATCTAAACAATGCTAACATCAAATTCGGTTTAACAAAGAGTGTTTGAATTTAAAGCTTCAACTTTGTCGGAGACAAATAGACAGCACCTTGCTAATAGACGCAAAAACATCCCTTTGGCTCAATTTTATTCTACACGATTTTATTTACATTAACATTATATACATAAACTAAGTCACATTTACATATAAACAATATTTAGATAATAATCCTAAAATTATATTAAAGGTGGCGTTGTTAGTACATATATTTAACGAAAAGAAGCACGGCATACAAACATTCAATGCAGTGAGAACACCAAATGACAGACACAAATAAATATTCGAAGGAACTTGAGATTTTGTACAAGATCACAGGTTTATGTCAACACGAAGTTGGGTCCATTAGGATAGAGACAATGTCTCTCTTTCCCTAGCATTGCATGATGAAAACATAGGCGTTCGCCTTGCCGCCTGGGCAAATCAAGTGTAGTAAAAATTCCCTCCCATCTCACAGTGGTGGTTAATAATATCTTATTGTCAAGCCCTGTACTATCTTCAGTTCTCTGCTCACAGAGCAATCAACTTACTCGGCGATCTCAACACAGAGTATTGTATATTTTTAACGGCAACCTTTGTGAAGGCTGTCGTTTAACAGGTAAACAATCATGGGCGCTTGCCACGAGTTTTACCGTTTGGAATCTCGTTCTGTTGAGATTTTCGCGGCCGCAAGATGAAGTTCAAGTTATATGCCGTGTTTACAGCATAGTAGACGTTTGCGTTCGCTGGAAGCAGCATTTCTGTAAAAATAAATATATATTCTTTTTTATATGTAATAGTATAAAATGCCTCGAATGTTCCCAAGTCGTCGCTCCAATACATCCTCGGTCTTCCTCTTTTTCGCCAGCCACCCTCAGGGCGCCACCTAGTGGATATTTGAGCCCAACGATTGTTATCAGGTGGTCAGAGGGAGCGGAACAGAGAGTGGTTTGGAAGGAGTTGGAGAGGTCTTTGCCCAGCAGTGGGACAATATAGGTTAATTAAAAAAAGGTATAAAATGCATAAAAATAATTCTGAATAATATATGTTATGCATTGACTACCTAATTAGACGGTGCACAATTATTAAGTTTAATTAGGCAATAACCATGAATAGGCAATTTATAATGAAAATAAAACAGAGCTTCGCGCTCGTATTAGAATCAACATTGTAAGTCTAAAAGATGGTTAGGATGATGAATAACTGTACAAAAAAAAAAATAACGTACTTTTTAACTATCAAAACGCCCGCATACTTAACTCACCTCTGTCAGGCAAAACTTGTGCCAACGTGTATCCATCAGGATCGCCGTCCAGGTTGAGCTTGAGCATAGCGTTGCGGATGACCTGCGGCGTGCGCTCGTTGTTGCTAAGCATGATGGACTTGTACAGCACCACGCCCTCCGTCTCCACGCAGTCCGACTCGTACGTCACGCGGATGATGTAGAAGTCCGGTCCGCTCTTGGCATGCGCGGGACTCGCGGCGCTCGCCTTCCCGTTCGGTTTCTGCCCGCTGTTCGCGCTCGACAGCGACACGTCCAGTGACGGCAACGAAGACGACGAGGAACCGTGAGACAACCTCGTCGGTGACGACTTTCGTTCTAAACTGTCCCGCTTCCAAGCGTGACCTGCCCCGTCCGTCTCGCAATAAAACTGCGAACTATTACTGGAACTCGTACTTGCGATCGAATCGTTCTTTCTGTGCCCCTGTTGGCCGTTGCTATAGTCGTTTATTTTCTTCGGTCGCCTCTCTTTAGGCGGATTTGTCGGTGGTTCTATTTGACACGAGAGCTGATACGCCTCTCGGTCGTCGAGCACGATCACGGAGTCGAACCATCGATCGAACATCGGGTCGGGTGGTAAATGATAAGCGTTTGCAGCACCTTGTAATAATTTTATTTGAGCTAACACCTCGAATTCTTTTCGTCTTTTATCGAAATTGATAAGGCCGTCCGCTACTGTATCGGGAATAGCGGTATCTATCATAGTAAGATCTGTTAAAAACGTTCCGAGGTACGGTATCGTGCCGTGGCTCACGCCGGGCGATCCCCGCTCGTGCAGCAATTTCTGCAGCTGTCTATCGTTTTCACCGACAGTGTCGGCAAATTTCGCCGTACCCTCGCGCATTAACAATTCTCTCTGAGCCCATCTGTTATTATCTTCACTGAAAATTCTGGCGAGCTCGTCGAATAATTCGGCCTTCTCTTTTTGAAGAATCGCCCACGTCTTTCTCAGTCTATAAACGGGGTTGCTCTGCAATCCGGAAATGATCGCTTTCAACGAAGAGAAATTCTTGAGCACTCTCAATTCGCGAGCGATGTCCAACCACGAGGCGAGTATGTCGGCTCGTTCGTGTGGCCTCAGATTGGGTTCTACGAGGACCGTAGAGATGACTCTGAAGGACACCGCGTTGAACTGGTTGACGGTGGCGAGCACCGTGGCGGCGTCGTGGGACCTGTCCTTGTCCCGACGGGACCACACGGCGCCGAGGCACTGGTGCGGCACGAGCTTCTTGAACAGCTCCATGTCCATGCGCGTGAGCTGCTCGGCGAAGTGGCGGTGCGGCACGTGCGGCAGGCGGTAGCTGCTGGTGTGGTGCGCCGGCAGCCGCATGCCGGGCGCCAGGCACACCCCGCCCGCGCCCGGGCCGCTCCCATTGCGCTCGGCACTGAATAACGCTAACTTCTGTAATACCTGGAAATAAAACAAAGGCCCTTTAATTTTACTCGTACACTAACTTTTACATTTATTCGTTTTACTTATGACCGGCCGCCTGCTGATATTATCACCCATGATTTAGGCCTTTGTTTACCATTTATCATGTCTATAGGAAGTGATGGAATGGTTTATTCAGATTGGCGGCGGACTAATGAGCTGTTACTTTATTAATTCCTACCTTCGAGTGGAGCTCAGAGCCTGGCAAGTGAAGCTGTGTGAAGGCAAGCAGGTGCTGCAGGGCGGGGTGGTGGGGGGGCTGCCGGAAGTCCTCCGGGTACGTGTCTAGCCATACGTGCAGACACGCTACAAGAGTCCTGCAATTAAAATTGATCGATTTGCATATTAAATCAAACTATTTTAATACGATTTTTATGGCGTTTTACTTAATTTTAATCAATGTGGCCAGATTTAACAATAAATATAAATAATTAAACATATTGGGACAAATCACACTTTATAATAAGAATATACATTAAAGAGTTAATTTCTTCAAACATTATCAAAACAATTATTAACACTCTGACTGTGAATAAAATGGCACTCAATTGTTATCTACGTCGAGAGACGTTACTGCCAGCGAAAGTGTTAATGTACTGATCAAAAACTGCATGACAAGTTATTTAGTTAAATACACTGTAATTTTATTTACTAGTGCGAAATTCGAACTTTATATACCAGCAAATACCAAGGTGTTTTAGCAAGAAACGCCCATAAGCGGTTACTCGGAGTGAGCCGTGGTTTAACCGGTCTTGCAGAGAAGCTAAACATAAAAAGCAAGCTGCATATGAGGCTTAGATCGCGGCTTAGGCTGCTGACACAGGTGTTTCCGGTGCGAGACGTTATTACAACGCCGCCTCAAGGTCCAACAAAAAAGCAATTGCCAGAGCAAAATTTGAATATATTGGCAGAGTTGGGGACCGCGTGGTAAAGCACCCCTTTGGAAGCAGAGCATTCCGGGCGCTTGCCAAAGCAGCCGAGGGAAACTTTTGCCAGTCACCTGTGGGCGGGAGCACCTGAATGTCAGCTTAAGCCGTTTGACTCAATACCGAATTGCCGAAGATCCCGTCATTACAAGCGGTATTAAGCCTTTGAGTCTCAGGAGAGTCTTCACTTCCTTATGCGTGTTCTACCGCTTGTTTGACATGATGCCTACAGCCACTTATACCTCGCCATCGTCAGGTATTTCATCCTCCCCATACCTTGGATCCCATGTTATCGCTTACAGTACGCTTCAAACGGAATTTCCTCCCTTGTACACTACGATTATGGAATGAACTCCCTGCCATAGTTTTCCCTAGTGACTATAACATTATAGTCACTAGGGAAAAAAGGGAGCCTTCAAAAAAGGGCATGAAAAAATTCATTCAGGGTCGGCAACGCGTTCGTGACATCTCCGGTGTTGCAGGCGTTCATAGGCTATGGTAACCACTTATCAGGTGGGCCGTACGCCTGTTTGCCTACTTACTTGTATAAAAAAAAATACAAAACAAATGAAGTAAGTTTTCTTACCTTCGATGTTGTTGCGAGGTATCGACCGCGGCCGGGACAACCTCCTCCGCTGCCAGCGCCTGGTACCGCCGCAGGAGGAGGTCCAGCACTCGACTGCACTCCGCAAATGAACTGCAAAACGAATTGTTCATTTAACATACTTTGTTTGAAAATCACAAAGCTAGTTTGGATTTCAAAAATTGTTTTGTCCTAAAGTGGTCAAATTTACAACCGTAATTCGGCGGCGCTGTAATGGATGGATTCTTCAAGTTTCTACTTTTTGATTTGTTTTTATTTTACAATAGAATAATTGTTTTTATCCGACTACGGCAAAGCCACCAGGAGGGTTATGATTTTATCCGGTTTGTATGTATGTTCATCTGTACAAAAGACAGCCGTGGTCGTATGCCACACTAGAATAGTGTCCTAAAAAATATAATTAGTCCGTCAGTTAGATAATCAAAAAATATTGGAGACGTATTTTTAGAAAAAATACGTCACTAATATATTTTGTTTTCCTAAATGACGGACTAATTTTAAAGTTAGTCTTTTGACCCGGGAAACTAGCCTATTAAAAATATTTTGAGAGGCTTACGACTACGCTGTCTTCTGTACATTACTAACTACTGAAACAATACATTCGATATCAATAATAAATTATTGTATGATGTATGAAACACATACATTTAGTGCGTCATTTTGCAGTAGTCTGGTTTTAGTTTTTGAACTTGTTTTTATTAATCTCTTTCACGGAATATTTCTCGAGCTGTGCTCTTGTTGGTGAATCCATATACCATAATGGGCATTTATTCATAAAACAAAATTAAATAATTTCAATATACATAAATATATAAATCGAAAATACCGCCTCTGATAGTACCCGGTTCAAAGGGTATGGTACACTTTATGCTGGCAGCATTGCCTCTTTGAATAGAAATGGAAATCCTTTGAACCATACTCCATCCTGAGCGGTAATCAAAACCACGATAAATCCATCCATCCTCTCATCATCTTGCTACCAGCTGGGCAATGTAAATTGTTATCATTGAGGTTTTGTAAACAAGTACACTATTGTAAATGGTAAACATTCTTTGTTTACCTCATATGTGGATGACATGGCTAAGTGTTGACAAATCGATATCATGTGTTCGTAGAAACATAGAGCAAATAAGTAGATAATTCATTTTTATTGTCGTACGATTATAGTTAACCTGACCGACTTGCAATCTAGCTCTCCGGGTACAAATATTTTGCTTTAACAGTGGCTATCGATATTTTTATTTGTAAACATTAGAACTTAACCGGTCAATAAAAAGATATAGTTTTATCTAAGAGTGTAACGTTAATGTTAGCAAGTGTTTATATTATTACTTTTGTCTATGAAACGGTGAAATACTTGGGCGAAAAATTGTGTCGTCCATGAGGTTCCTTTCTCAAAGGTCATGAGATATATAACAATAAAAAAATCAAAAAGAAAACAGCATTCATTCATTTCATAGAGTTATCAGAAGTGACTACATCAATTAATCAATTTGATATGTTTATTTATGCTCTTTCTATGTACATACATATGCGTACATGTCTATGGATTATCTACCAAGGTTGATTTCAAAATCCGTTCTATTATAAAGCTGTACAAAATATATGTATTATGCATATTTGAAATAAATTGAAGATACAGACGATAATGTATTCAAGACATCGTACTTTCACAGACATGGCACGAAGGTCGCCGTACAAATACAAAACTAAAATGTAATCATGTAACCTGTTGGTGTTCCTAACTTGAAATAAATAAATAAAGTATAGGTACCTACTATGTATTTGTTATGTTGCCAAACAGTATGTTTCATGAACTTTTAGTTGAATGAGTCTTAACTATCTCCATACCATACCCAATTTTATCGAAATCAGTTCAGCGGTGTAACCGTGAAAGTGTAACAGACAGACAAATTCTCACATAATAATCTGAACTTAATATTAAACAGCTAAAGAGTTTGTTTGTTTGTTTGAACGCGCTAATCTCAGGAACTACTTTCAGTGTTGGATAGCCTATTTATCGAGGAAGTCTATATGCCCAGACAACTCGGGACGGGCTGCTAGTATTATATAATTAGTATCGATATGGATTATCTACTAATCTCTTAACTCGTATTGTATTGTGGACCTACTGATTATTATTTATTAGAACATTGTCAGCGCTATTCACTGCAAAACAACCCTAAAACTGCTAAATAAAAACCTATAACTCCAGGACGATTATACAATTGAAATTAACAAAACTATAAATTGCGAGAAACACATTGACATAGGTAGACTCCAGCTCGCCGTCGTCGGTGGCCAGCGCCTCCAAGAGCCGCTCCACGGTGCCGGCTTTCATTTATTGGAACATTATAAACCCTACTACAAACTTTCGGAGGAATATACAAAATGACCAAACCGATAGGTGGCAAGGAACACATTGACATAGGTAGACTCGAACTCGCCGTCGTCGGTGGCCAGCGCCTCCACCAGCCGCTCCACGGTGCCGACTTCATTTATTGGAATATTGTAAACCCTACTACAAACTTCCGGGCGAATATACGAAATGAACAAACCGATAGGTGGCGAGGAACACATTGACATAGGTAGACTCGAGCTCGCCGTCGTCGGTGGCCAGCGCCTCCACCAGCCGCTCCACGGTGCCGGCCTTCACGAAGCGCACACGCACCGTCTCCCACTCCAGGTGGGATATCTCATCGTCGGATTCCTGGAAACAAGTGATAATTGGATTCATTGATAAATTCAGATTCTTTATTCATTTATATTATCTCTATTCTATCTTGTGCCTAATGCGCTACACAAAGGGATCCTACCACCAAATTGTATTAGTGGTTCCTTTTCTTTTATGTGAAATTGCCGTAAAATCGAGGTCGATTCGATTCGATGTCATTCGTTTTTTCACGAAATCTGTAATTAGGTATTTCTACTGGCTGGTTTAAAAAAATCGGGGATTTAAAAAAAAAGATTTTTTAAACTGCGATTCCTCGAAACACTAATTACGCAACACTGACTTACACTTGACCGATTTTTAGTATTTTACTGTACTCACAGTCACGGTAGGCTGCGGATGAAACTAGCTGCGGTAATTAGTACTCGTACTTCGTACTACAATACAATTATGCGAAACAGTATTCACGGCATCACTCTATCAGCCATCTTCCTACTCAAGTTATATAATACAGTAAATGATACGTTATTTTCGTAAATGAAGACCTAATATTTATGTAAGTGGCTTTGTTGGATGGTTATACAATGCCAAAATAATTATGTTTATCCTATCCTAATTCTAACTAATATATTATGTATTAAAAAAGCGAAAGTGAGTTGTTTATTACGTCTTTACGCTTCATCTATTGAATCATTCTGCCTGAAATTTCAAATGTAGATTAAGAAGATCATTGATTATGAAGGGTACTTTATATTATTATATTAAGAAAAAGTACTACTGTTTCCGTGGGATAGGTTGAAAGATTTTTTACTAAAGTAATAAGTAAATATTTGGAAATGCGTATCTGTCTAATTCATGATTTGACTTATTGTAGCTAAAACGTCTACAATTATCTAGTTATCGGCAATAAGTTTTATTTAAAAGCCCGTTGTATCATCTTTCTCTGAAAAGACTGGGGTCTTTTCAGAGAAAGATGATACCAAGCGGGGTTATACTCTTTTATTATATTAATTTACACTGAGAAACAATATGGGTTCCCTGTAATCTACAAACAAACTTATTTAAGTATGTACTTTGGAAAAGTAATAAGATTTTGAGAGATAAAAAAACATAAGACAAAACCTAATCACATTAGTAATCACTTTTAACGTTGTTGTTTACTAGCTTGAACATGAGGCTTCACAGTTTTAGAAATTGTATGGGGTTGTTTCATATTAAGTACATATGTTGATCGTAGTATTAAATTTTAACTCATTACGTTTTATTTATTATATTTCAGCCGATAGAGAGCGTAAAGAAATCAAATATTTATTAGACCACAAAACCTTTCGGATTTATGTACTTCTTAATATGGTTGCCTGGTAGAGAATGCTTTACAAATAAATAAATATTATTAAATCAATAATTAATTACATTTGAAAATCTTTGAACAGCAAACAGCGAAACTATAAATGATTTAGTTTCAGTTACTCTTATAGATAAAAATAAATAACAATTCCAGCATATTTCATGTGCATTATGTACATTACAGCAACGTCAGTTTTCCGGCAGACGGCAGTAAACAATGGGGTTTTTATAGCCTCTTTGTGCTCCACAAAATGTTATCGCGATCCATAAATCGGTGGGTATGTCATACTCCACACACTACAATACATTTCAGTACTTCAAAAAACGATAGGAACGAAGGGTACTTTGACTACAGTTTTGTATTTTTTATTGTTCATATGAAATTAATTAACATTATTTAATATCGACTACGTAACGTGGTCAATTGACCATCTCTTCTCGGTCTCTGGTTGGTACGACTGAATTAATAAATCCATATCCATCCATACTTCCATACTTAATAATATAAATGCGAAAGTCTGTCTGTCTTTCTGTATGTCTGTTACGCTTACGGCCAAACCGGATTTTGATAAAATTTGGTATGAATATAGTGGAAGACCCGGGGTCAAACATAGGCTACTTTTTGACGGAGGCGGAGCTGCGGGGAAACAGCTAGTCTATACTATTTGAAACTTACATATTAATGATTGTCATACAAAATTTAGCTTTCTAGGTCTAAGAGTCTTGATGACGAAACTATAAGGGTTCTTTGTGTTTACTATGTATCCCCAAAAATGGACTTACACTGGAAGCACTGCGCGTCGGTCGATGGTAGCGCACTTTCTTCAGATACACGGTGTAGATGGCGCCGTCAACGCGCTCTTCGCCCCACAGCCGCCATGTCGGCTGCTGAAACAAACCAGCATAAGGTCAACACAAGTGAAATTACGTGAACCAAGTGTTTGACACTTGTATATTACTTGTTAATTGTGATACATAAGATTTATACATTTTTAAATTATAAAACTAAGAAGAAAAACACAGAAGCATTATTTATTTATTCATGAATAAACAAAAGAATTTGAAAAATAAAAAATATACATTAGAAAGTATACATGTAACAACGATCACCTACAACACATAGGTGAGTATATATTTTTTACAAATATTGGATTTAATGAATTGAACCAGCTAGGAATGAAATTAATTTTTATAAATAAAAAATTAACTGCGGGACATTGGACTACTCTCATGTAATCATTTTTTTTATTTGTTCTTGGGCGTTTGTTTTTTATTCACTTTTTTTTTCAGTGACGGAAACAAGACTGGCCACGAATATCTCTTTAAACGTGGAGATCATTAAATAATAAACATCTAGTTCAAAATTATATTAACATGTATTTTTATTAATATTTGTTTGACTTTACGTTTAAGGATATGAACAAATTTCAATGTAAATGTAAAATCAAAAGACTAATTACCTATCTCATTAACATAGGAATAATCAGTATTCTTGAACAATGCTAATTGTCATCTGTTTCGTATGCATAAAATACAATAAATATCCCAGGTGATATCAATGTCTCTACCTAATCCACAACATCTATACCAGAAAGATATCTTTAATACAACTTCACACACTTTGTTGTATGGATTTATGTTTATGTATGAAATTGTAATGTGCTTATTGTAAAGATTGTTAAATAATTACGATAAAACAAAAAATATATTATGACAATTACGTATATCATGGGTGTGATTATACATAATTATAACATAAAATTCTTAGCCTGTGAATGATACGTGGGTACTCGTCATTTACTGGCAAAGAATTTTATGACAAGCAGCTATCAACTTTCACGGTAGTTTACGTAGAAAATAGCACACTCTAGTTGATGCCGCTAATTTGAAGCTAAGTAGTCACACACTGACGTAGTTTTAATAAGCAAGTAAGCTCTGTTCTGAGTATAAACAATGATCAGTCATCAATTGGATTATTATTAGACGCTGCGCAAACGGTGAAAAAATTCAGCTGCGGATAATAGATAACGCATGAATGATTTGTTTTTAATCACTCACAAAATCGTCATCGCCGTTATCGCCGAAGAGCACCGGCTCTGCCTTACTGACGCCGCAGATCCTCCACATCGCCCATGTCGTCACGCGCGACGTCACGTCAGCTCAGCTGTCCCGCCCCGCATTGTGCTCACTTTCACTTGCAACCGCAGCCACTATACCGTACGCTATCCTCGTGTAATAATGATTCTGTAAGTAGATCTACCAGAGTCGAGTGAAGAGCGACTATGCGAACGGGGCGGACGTGCGTGAGACGGCGCAGGCGCAGGTGAAATCGGTGCACGCTCGGACACTGACACACTTGTCTATGGTATCCGGGTTGTCTCAATTCAACTGTTATGTTAAGACTAATTTCATCTGGCTATCACTTAATAAACACTTAGTTACGCGAGGTCCAAATCACACGGTTATTTCCTGTTATCAGGGAAGTAAGTTGTATATTAGATTTAAATTATTCAACTCGCACAATTTCAGTAAGACGTTATGAAATTATGCATTTGCATAGGTGAGTATTACGTGGACATCATATAACCTATGTTTAATGGTATTTTAGCACGAACTTTCACATTGCACAACTGGTTCTACCGATTAAATGCACTGTTAACTTTGGTTCACTATTATGAAACAATGAGATATCTTTTATGGTATCTGTTTTTAATAAAATAACAAACAACTGTTTTATAGTATACGGTGATGTAGTTGCGCGGGCGCGGACCGACTGCTCTCCCGCGGAGAGATCGCGTGAAAAACTCCGATAAAGCACGTCAATGACGGTTCCACGACTCGCGACCGCAAAATATCCAGAAAACAGAAGTTGTGCGTTACTGTTGAACTTTACGCAACACAAAAACATAAATTATTTACAAAGAATAGCATCGTAAAATAAAACAATTCTTGCTTGCCAATACTTACTTACTACTAGCACTACAAACATCGATCATATACAAAAATCGTTCATCTTTTGTTTTAGGAAATTTCCTATATGTGAGTCTTCCTAAACTTATATTTTATGTCATTCAGATGACAGTGAAACAGTACAGATAGCAGCTACAGGTGCTAACTTTATTTATAACAACACACGACAACGTAGGCTGCCGACCGTACTAACATGCCCGCGAAATACTACTCATAGAGTATAATTGGGATGTTCATTTCGTAACATTAGCATTATAAAATCATGCTGCGTTTATAATAGCTACAATAAAAGTAGCTCTTGCTTTGTTTTTTTTTTCATATGCACAACATAATTATATCAGCCTGATCTGCACTTACTTAGTTACTGCTCAGTGACCTGTGAATCCTGTGATTTCCTTTTTCAATGGTGTCACATCACCTCACCATACATTTAGGAACGGACGGCCTTTTAACCGGGGTTTACTTTATTTATTGGCCAATTTAGCGACCACAAGACAATCAAGAAAGTTTGATATCTCAAAAAAAAATATGAAAATATTTTTTTAACATGGCTTTTACAGTTTATCTTTTTTACCAAAACAACTGCAAAATAGCTATAACTCTAGCTGTGCCTTAATAAATCACCAGTGTAATGCGGCCGTCGGCAGCACAAGACACTGCCCCAAATTACTCTCATTTATTTTATCACTGGACATTTACATAATAATATGCTCAATTTCCATGAGCTGTTGTTTGTTTATAACGCTACGCTGATGAGCTATGAATAATAAGGCCGAGATTTCTTAAATTTAATATTCTATCTATTGATTTAGAGTTCCGGTATATGATCGTTGTCACTCTTTCGAGGAAAAACTTTTTTAGTAGTTTTAATAATGAAACTTTAAAACTTTACAATAATGTATTTTATAATGAATTTAAGTTAAGTTCGGAGAATTTGTTTGAATTCTCATTAACCTCTCTGGGAGTGCGTAAGTTGTAATGAATAATGATATTATGTAAAATTGACAAATGCCGCGGGAACAAACTAGTCAATTATATTAATCGGCACTTAATTTTTTCTGTCTTTTGTCTCTACCAATTACATAAAGGTACAATGTTATTATTCATATAGCAACTGTACCCTAAGTATATTTCATATGAATGTAGGAGTGGAGATAGATAGCTTCAAAAGTAATAATTAAGTTTCAAAAGAAAGCTTAAGTCGCACGTAACATGACATACAAGTATTCCGTGGCGCGGCTCTACATTAATGACTGTTCTTAGCGTGGCACAAAAGTTCAAAATCTCTATTATTTATGTTGGTGATAAAGAGTCATAAGCATCCATAATGACGTTCCTTCCTCAAGGTAAGCATCATACACTCTGACTTATGCAATGACAATTCAAATTCGATGAGAGATAAAAATATCATGTTTATATTCGAGCATCGAAATTATAAGTCTAAATTTCTTAATATTTCAATAATGTAACACAACACATAAGCACATGACATAAGAGATCAATTTGCCCGCATTACTTAAAACTTAGTCAATCATACTCGTACCTATAATTTCAACAAAATAAGTGAGAAATCTAAATAATGGATAAAACAAATAAAAATAACTAAACATATCAGTAAGTAGAGATACAGTATACACTGAAGTCGTTAAGAGCTATTGAGTTGCTATCGTATTACCTTTCTATTATAAAAATTTTAGTACAACTTCTTTATAACTTTCCTATAACTCCATTGGTCCATAAAGGCTGGTTTACACACGATCCAGTGCGGCGATCCAGTGCTTTCACGGACACACACATACAAAAAAATACCAGCCTTAATGGATTTATACTATTTTTAGAACAAAACGTTACCTGGTGAATGCCAATCAACCGAGTGGCATTCAAACAAATCAATCGATGAACCACTTTAAAGTCTGTATAACTCACTAGCTTATATATAAGCGCTCAATAAAGAAGTGTATTGTGTAGTGTAAGAGATGGGATTTTACCCGGAACAAACCCAAATCTGGGAAAATTCCTAATCTAAAGTATTTTTGAAGTTCGAAAATGAGATTTAAATTGTTACACTTAGGTTTAGCCGAAATGATGGCGGCTAAACTTAAGTCTAGCCGAAGATAAGAGCCTACACTTCGGTTTAGCCGTCAGGGGTCGGCTACACATAAATGGTTGACTGGTATAAAAAGCCTACGGCTTTAAGTCCGCCATTTGAATATCATGTAATAAAGTTAAATAAATAAATATATACCATTCAACCAAATTTATTGTTTTTTGTTATAGGGGCTATAGATACATACGCTGCGAACATTTCAAGTCTCTACCTATTACGGTTCCAAAGATACAGCCCTGTTACACATGAACAGACAAACGGGCTGACGGACAGACAGCAGAATCTATATAATATTGCCCCGTAGGCACCCAATGAGTAAGAAACTCTAAAAAAGGCAATAAAATCCATAGAAATGAAAAAACCCACCACTTGGGTTTTTCCCATTTTGGGTTTTTTCCTGGAAATTCCCAATCGGGAAATTTCCCGTCGCCCATCTCTAATTATAGTACTTTTTTCATTAGATATTTATCTTCATTATTTTATAAAGATTCGCTTCATCTCCTTGGATCGCCTATTTTTGATGAATCTTTTCTAAATTTCTTTGACAAACAAATTCATAAATTTAAGATTGGTTTGGATCGCCTTCTAAATTTACAAATACACATTGCTTTCACAATTATTCGGAACTGTCTATTAACTCCAATTTCCAATTTTCAAAAGATAATTTAATAGAAACATCTAACAACTCGGCAGAGCGCGCTTGCCTATTGGCTGTAGCGGTTGCAGGGCTTACCATCTGCCAACTTGGGCACGCTGATGCACAATGATGCCTTCCGTTTGGCAACATATTTGCGCCTGGGAGCTCCTTGTACAGTTCCGCACCAGTTCTCCTGCGAAGATATGGTCGACGCTCTTGGACATCACGGCCTTTCTTGCTCTAGGAGCGCCGGTCGTTTGGGACATCACGCAGCCATAAACAACATAATCCACCGGACTCTTACTACCATCCACATCCCCACTGTTTTGGAACCAAACGGCCTGGTTCGGGATGATGGCAAAAGACCGGATGGAATGACGCTGGAACCTTGGAGATTGGGACGTCCGCTTGTGTGCGACGCAACTTGTGTCGCCACACTTGCTCCGTCCCGTCCCAGGTTACCAGATCAAAGGCCGGTGCTGCTGCAGCCGAAGCAGAGAACCTCAAAAGGCGAAAATATGTATGTATAAGTAGCAAATACATATTTGAACCTTTTGGGGTAGAAACTGTGAGGCCGTGGTGTCCATTGGCTCATCAGCCATCGCTTTTTCGACAGACGTTGAAAAAGCTGATTGACATATCTCGTGACCGGAAGGCTCAAAATTAGCATTGCCATTCAATTTGGCAATACTGCCAGCCTCCTGGGCACTCTACCGCAGGTTGACACCTTGGCGGATCTGTATAGTTTATAATTATAATTATTTTAATTTTTAGTATGAATTTTTTAGAATGAATAACTAAGTTAAATAGTGTATATTAATAATAAATCTTTTCATTATTTTATGTAAATATCTTAAAGAAGTCTAAAACTAGACAAGTCTAATCCGCGTACCGAAATTTCATGTTAAATGTGAGATGCATTATTGAATGAAAATCATAAAAAACATTTATTTTCTAGCGGTCAACAGTAAATTTTAATTTTGCTCTTAGTACAAAAAAATATGGAGATTGAAAATTTTGTCTTCTTATCATGGATGAATTCCTTTAAATTACTAGCAAAATGGACTAACATTAAAACTAACTACCAAATACTCTTACTTTTTCACTAGACCTTTCTTAATACCATTTTAAAAACTATACACTTCACTTGAATTACATGTACATACACCATTGAAGAAGTATGTATCTATATATAAAATATTATCTTGACACATACTCATGCCAAACAATGCCATTCTGGGTGACTGTTCGCATAAAATTGTGCTTGTGTTATCGATTGATATCATAGATTGGTACGGAAGTGCAACTCTACATGAGGTAGTTCTAAAAATAAAGGAATCAGGCTGCACCACTTCCCGCTACAGATAGATACATTTAGGTGTTCCATTTTGTAATAAATATGATAATTACCACGAGTAGAAATCGAATCAAACGTTGCACTTGTTCCATTCTACGTACACGTTAGTACTATTATAATATAATAATACCTTCGACTTCTTCTTCTTCGACTTACCGCCATTTTACGTCAGCACGGTCATTAATTTTAGTTTGAAACGTCAAAATCATATTATTTTGCAATAATCTGCAGCGCTAGATTTTCTCAACACATATAACATTAAAAAAATACACGGGAAGATAGCCTGCAGATGCACACACTATTGAAACAAATACGTATTTGTACTTGAATCACAGTAAACTGAGGTTTAATAATTATTAATGATAAAACAAGCGTATATAATAAGCGTTTCGTTTTCCTGTGTCACACTTGTAATTGTGATTCAGGAAAATAAATTATACCTACATTTAAGAGTATGAAAACAACGTCATTTTGTAGCTACTTCACAGCCACACTCAGAGATGTTAATGATATCACGCGTCCCCGGTGTTTTGAAGAAGCTTGCGCGGGGATAATGGTAGATAAAGCCTCAGGTTTTAAGTCCGCCATTTACAATTATATAATCAAGTTAAATAAATAAATAAATAATGATACAACTGCTGATGTCCTGCCAAAATCGAGTTTTGGCTAAATCAATTAAAACTGTGAAATTAAAATGTGAATTAAAAATATGTGAAATTGGAACAGGAAAGAAAATAAAATATAGGTTTAGAATGAAGTCTGAGTGATGAAAACATGATAAATTTAGATATTATGTTAAATCGTTATTATTCTTGCGTCTCTCAGCAACCTACAGTATGACGCAAAGGTCTATCTACTCTCGCACAGGCAGAGCAGCTGTTAGGACCAAAAATAGAATATTATTACGTCGCAAAACTTGCAATGGCTGCCCCGTGACGCACCGCCGCCACCCCAACCCCTATTTCAGTACATTTTCTGCATCGCTGCTGCCGCTTTGCGAATTCGTGCTCGTATTTATTTTAAGAAATTATAAAAAGAAGATAGAAGTAAATCAGCTTGAAAATAAAGCATCAAAATCTTCTGAAAGATATTCTAACCCTCACTTTGATTTGATTGACTGGAAAGAACAGGTTGATTGGTAGAGATTGCTCTTACTTTTAGCATAATTAAGTTTCAATAAATAAATATAGCATAGTTTACATGGGAAATATGAAGGAGGAATGAAGCCTTAAAATGAGCCTATCTAGCAAATAAATGAATTGTAGATCTAATAGACATCAGCCGCCTCGAATAACGCTGATTCGATGCTGTGCAGTCTGCGATGCGAGCACTGCGTAGAACAAGCACTGCCGTTTCGGAGGCCAAAATTAATTTCAGGTAGCGACTTTTCTTTTTCGTCAATTGCTGTACTTACCCCACTGGCTCTACAATAGTAAAAATTACAAAAAAAACTAAGTCATTATACTCGGAAAATTAGAAATTCAAAAGACGGCGAAGTCGGAGGGCAGCGGTCGGGCGCCAAGCGTGACGGATGCGCCTGGTTGACGCGCCGCGCCCTGCGGTGATACCCGGATACCACCTTAACTATTGGGTAAGTTACTACCTATTTGAATTGGCATTGACAATAAAGGTGCATTACCTAAAACATGTCACGTTAGGAAATAAACATGAACAAAAAAGTATAGGGAATGTTATAGCTCCAAATAGGTAAATTCAAAAAAATATATACCGATTCATAATGTCATAACTATTTATTGCGTGGGACAAATAATTCTTAACATTCATATTCAGTTGCAATGCATTTGTCAAGTAAACAAGCCTTGTCTTGCCACGCGAGATGTCGGCCACTCCTTTGTAATGAACTCAAAAGGCATGTGCTAGTTTCCTATCCTTATTCGTCAACTTGTACCACACGCTTTTGCTTTTTAGACATACGGAGGGCAAAGCAAATAAATAGTTTACATGCCCCGTTTACTTAGAAAGCAGTCTCGCTTGTATCTTTTAGTTATATGCTGAATTCTAATGATGAAGATAGATATTAGGGGTAAGCCTTATATGTCTTTAACTTTGAATTAAGAGATATCTGTCCTCTTCATGCTCATGATCAGACTCTAGAAATCAAAATTGTCATTGAGACATCCCACTCAAATGACGGTAGATATACTGCTACATCTTCTTGTAATTCTCTGACAGGACCTCACGCGACTTATTGCTTGGTGTTAAATAGCTGAAGTTAGAAGTAAATTCCGCTTATAAAACATAGAGAAATAGACTGGGATAACGAGTCAGCTAAGCTTAAGAGAAGAAAGACTAAGCTAATCGCTATCTATTTTACTAATTCAAAAGGCTCCTTTAGAACTTATCACATGGACATGAATCGTGGCCATGGTACAGAGTAGAATATAATATACAACAGCGTAAAAAATTATATCACAGAAATGGATAATAGTGGAGAAAAAGTAGAAAATTATCACCAACCATTAATTAATTTGTTCATTGGATTAGAGTGGAAAAAACTAAATTACTTACAAATAGATAACGGAAACCGAGTTTCGATTTGTATCTGGTCGAATTTTCTTACAAAAAAGTAGATCGAAATAAAGGACAAAGCGACGACAAATGTGGATATCTAGATCATGACCTGGCCCGTCCCGTGGTACAATGGTCTGCCTTGAATAGGTTTTTAACATCGCGCTGTTAACAACCGGCCGTGACTCACTGTCTTGTGAGGTTTTGTTTGTTACGAGTATGTATGTTTCACTATTGCTACTGTATTTACTGAACTTTTGACAAAGTGTAACAATTAGAAATTCTATTACTGAAGTGTGTAGGCACCTTGTTATTTATATGATGATAATGCTGCATATTTTCTGTAACATTATTTATGGCTTTATATGCTGTGAACAAGTACATGTGGAATACTTTAATTATTAACAAAATTAAATAAACTTCAAGAAAATTTACATATTACGCAATTTTATCATGTGCATTTTTAACCTTTGTTTTCCTATGTTTAGTATAATTTTAGTTAGACGCCCAGTAAGAATTTAGTTTAATTTTCCCTTCAAAGACAATTTCATTCCCCATAGTTAAAAGAAAAGTTACTTAGAATTAAAAAAATCAATGATCTGACACTATTTCTTGTATCCGCGATAATAAAGTCTGCTCTCCTTTCCGAGCCGGTCTATATCAAAGAAAGGACACTTACTTACTTCACCTTTCAAAATTAATTTGATTAGGCGACAGTCTGAACAACTTTCCCTAATGAATGTTTGCCAAAAACTTACTTAGCATATCATTTCTGATTTCTATACAAATGAAATAGACATATCAGTAAAGTTTAATTTAAAATTATTTTCACCGCGTGTACAGGATATACAAGTAGTCGGTTGCGAGTACTAGCGAGATACATCAATTTTCGATCACACTGATTGAATAAATCTCGCTGTCAGAATTTTTGAGTCGATTTAAATCTTGTGAATGACGTGATTTACACACATGCTTTCTGAAACAGCCGATGATCGTGGAAACTGACTGACACGACATTTCTATTACAGTCACAATTATTTTCGATACGACGAGAGCCCTAAAACTTGCTATTTTCTAGAGACATTCACCGTCATGGAACAGCGATTCCTGCAAGGATGACTAGTTTTCCATGACAATGAGAACCTCAGTGGCCGGAGTTCATCGTCCCAACACCTCGCAATCGATACGGTTCGAGCACTCACAAATGAACTGAGGAGGAAGACGGTCATGAACTCGCGACCTGGACAACAAATTAGACTAAATTTTTCTAGGTTGTCTTGATATATGATAATGGTAAGAATAAATATGGAATTATAGGTTATCTATTTTACTCGTTCTTAATCAATTGGTCCTGCTATTGCAGCAGATAAATTAAAGAAGGCGTAGATAATATTACGTAAAAGTAGGTTCCGTGACCACGGCCGTTGTAACACGGTTGAAACGACGGAAGTATGGCGGTATTTTACGCGCTTAATCCTATAATTTTATATTCTCTAGGATATCGATAAAATCTTTTTAAATCTAAATCTCTGATATGTACTTGGATTCTAAAACTACTAGTAGGAACTAAACTAACATACAAAGTCAGGGTCACTTTATTTAATTGGTAAACATCGTAAGTGTCGTAGTGTGTGACACGTCATAAATATGAGTCACTAAGCAAAGGGGGCATAAACCCGAGAGGGCTTATCACATTTACCAAATTTTATCTAATTTGTTTTTAAATAAATCTAGATGGCAAGTTGTTTCTTAAGTCGTGTCTATTTGTTATGTTCTTTAATTTATATTGGGCATTACAGATTCGAATGATGGAGTAATGAATCCATGCCTTAGAAGACACTGTGTCATTATGGTAAACGATTATACCACGTCTATGGTCGGGAAATTTTCTAAAACCCCTGACAACGGTCAACTAGTCAATATGCAAACAACTTAAATAAATGTGAATAGTTTGAAGCTAATAATCTCATTAGCAACTACAGGATTTCAAAATTGGTTTATGTAGTATAAGAAGAAGAAAGACGGTCCTAACCTGACATAACAAATAGGATAAAGTACTGCCTAATCAAAACAATAAGATCAAGATTACTTCTACATAACTAAAAATTTCTTTTTAAAAATACAGTGGATTTTATACTAAGATACAAAGCTCGAAATGAAACCCCGTAAAGGACAGACCTCCATCTGCCACATCTCAGGGACGCTCTCCCCAATAGGTCCCTTGGGGTGCGTCCTTGAAAGCAGTTGACCTACTTTCTTTAACAACCGTGAAAATTGTTCAAATTACCTAGCCCGTAAATTTCTCAAAGGAACACCGTTTTAGTGAATGTTGTGAAAACCCTTTTTGAGAAACAAGTATCATTAATATAGATATATATATATATATATATATATATATATATATTCCAATTGACTATATATATATATATATAGTCAATTGGAAAAAAAAGTTTACCTATCGAAGCAGTCGGACAAAGATTTCAGGACATTACCTATATTCCGTCTAGATTCGAGAGAATAAAATAATTTATATCATATAATTTCGTAGAGCAAAGAACAGGGATCGACTTTTTTGTTCTACTTATTTCATATCGATAATGGTCTGAAATTAAGTTCAAGTAGACACTTTGTACTTAAGTATATTTTTATGGTAAAATTCCAAAATGTTTCGGATCCCCAAAATATAATCCTTGTCTCTTCGCCAAAAACGGATCCTGCGAACAGTATCAGCGAGCAAAAAGTTTTATTCAGCAATGCCAGGAATCCCAATGAATGTAGACAGAATTGGTACATGTACCTATAGTTAGTAATGCGTGGAAGTCTGGAACAGGTCTGGAACTTTGCCAAAATAACAGATTACAGCACAAGTACCAAGTCGGGACGAGGTCTTTGAACTGTTTTATCACTTCGCTTGCGATACATTTTTGAGATGAATCACGCTACTTAGTAAATATTTTTTGAATCTCACAGCCGACAAAGTTCAAAGGTAACTTAGATAAGGAATAAACTTTTTTATGTTGCAATCCTCAAAACCATTTTTTTTTGCAAATCTAAGTAAGTACATATATTCGCATATACAAACAGTAAATATACAAAAAAAATAGAAATAGTACTGTACCTATAGCATAACTTCAACAAATATGTATGTCTGTACTGTAATAGTACAATCACGTGCACGATTAACATCATATTGGTTCTTAAGTCATTGAAACAAGGTCTAAAATCGAATACAATTGTATATATTAATGCTCGTGTTTGTACACCCGGCGGTTCCACTTGCATACCAGTGCGGCGTGCACTGAGTACCGACCACCGACCCACTCCGGCACTCACATAACTCAAGCCTTGGCCTGCATTGCTAACGAAGCCTACAGACGACACGATAAGACACTCTTGCATCGCGATAAAAACACTAATGTGCCAACTTTACGCTATAAACTAAACCTACATAACTTTTCACCAAATAAAGAAACCATAAACCCAACAAAAAAACAACGAGTACTGTATTTAGGTCTCTACTTATATTGGGAAGAGTACAGTGGCGGACTCTCCAAAGCAACTAGCTAAGGACGCAATCGGGAAGGTACTAAAATGAGAGAGCATAATATTGCCACAAATAAAGGAGAATTAATCAATATCTCAGAATTGATAAAGAAGGTATAGTCTACCTAATTGAAAAATCAATATTTCACTCATCGACAAACTATAAATCTATATCTATCGATTAGGCAATGACTAACCACGGTTAGACGACAACACAAAAGGCGTCGATCTATCTACCTATTTGACCACTTTTCTCAATATTCTTTTATGCGCTGTTAAAACGCATAGTGTACAAATAGATATAGATTTCCGGTGTTAATAAATTTACACCATATTGATATGGTAACGACTCGTACTACTCATATTACACACAAAGATGACGACGTAATGAATGAATCAGTAGTATCGGTCACAAATACGGTATTGATTCATACAACGAGAAGAATTCTGTGTAAATAACAATATCCTGTGGATGATACTGAAATTATACTTATGTTCACAATTGGTGACAAATTGTCCATTAGTTCGTCCGTGTTATAAAATAGAAAACACAAAATCTGTTACAAATATAGCTACTATGTACCTACTACAATATTACCATAAGACTTCTTTTGATTCTATGGAATTAAAATAAAGTTTTGAATAAAATTACAGGAAATGATAAGCAACAAGAAAAGAAATCAAGAGGTTGGACAAAGTCACAAAGCGAGTAAGAATATAAAATTGGCATGTAAACTAATACCAACTCGTTAAATACTGCATCAGCATTCAGGTCACCAACTTACCTTGACATACCATCGGGTTTGCGACTTGCGGTGCCTGGGGCGGCGGCGATCGGCGCTGCGCTGGTCGGCGCGCGCGGGCGAGCGCAGCGCGTGGCATCGCGCTGCCAGCGCCTTGGTGCGCTCGGCCAGAGAATGGCGCAGCTCTCCCCCACCACTCCCTCGCACCAACATCTCAACCGACTTCTTTATCAAACATACTGTCTCCATTGACAACACTCATTTTGTCCTTCTACAAACGACGCTACTTCGAGTCTATATTGTCATAAATGCGTCAGCTGCGTAGCAATTTAAGTTCTGCTCAGATGATACACGTAATAGGTAACAATGATAATGTGGACTCGACCATCAGCTGTTGTAATCAATACCAAGTACCTATATAAGTTTCTACTTTTTATTTTTTTTCCTACCGTGAGAAGCGACACATACACACAAGACACATAAAATCCTCAACTTTTGTGTTACCCAAATAAAAGTTTCTTTATCCGAAATAAAACCTGTTATGTATAAATACTGTCTAATAAAAGTTTAATTAATTTTGAAGATAAGGGCCAAGAAATAATAGCTGACGTTGTAACAAAAGTCGTAAATGGAAACGCTATAAAACCCAGTTTAGTCTTCCCATGGGGCGCCATGATGCCCGATAACTCCGACGCACACAAACATGACAAACACAGATTACAGGGAAGCTGTGCATGATAACATACAATTCGACCTATTTGATAACATTAGAAGTGAGGAGATTTCAAGGTCTAGGGCAGGGGTCCACTTATTAATACTTGTAATGAGGTTGATTGAGATATTTGCTGCTCCGTGACATTGAAAGATATCGCCCACTGCCCATTCATTGAGATATCTATATATTGCAGTCACTATACCTATTTGTGTGATACCCACAAAATCTATACTAATAAATAAAGCTGAAGAGTTTATTTGAACTATTATAACTTTAGAATTACTACTGATCCAATTTGAAATTTTCTTTCTGTATGTAAAATGAGTCTTAGATAAGAAAAAGAAGGTTAGTAGTTAGTACACACAGTCAGGAATGAGTAAAACCGCAGGAAAACAGCTAATTACGAATAAGTAAACAAATCATTGGCAGTAACTTTTCCAAGTTCTTACAGTTCTATTATTAGTTATTCTATCTCCTTATCACTATTTACTTATCATATTACCGAGCAAGTTTATTTTCATAGCATTCCTTGCATCTCATAATCATAATCTTTGTCCATCTTATCGGTCCTGCCACAAACGAATACTTAGTGATAAGTTATCACTCATAATCTGTATATTCACCAAAAATCGTACTTCTTCATCTTCATAGAAATAAATTTTCCTAGCACATTAAAAAAATGTTATTTTTTCTTAAGTCCAAAGTTGTTTGTTGAACGCACATAGTTCCATCTGATATACAAATTTACGTTAAACATGAATAAAACAGGATAGGCACTTAGTGCCTGATTGCACATTAAATGAGTAGATGCGGACTAGGTCGATATCTGACAAGGAAATTGGATAATTGAGGAAGGGAGCGGCCGACTCGGTCTAAAGTACTCATATATAGAGTCATATATGAGCTTACTTTACCTACGACGTAATACTTGGATTCTGTCAATGTACGAGTAGATACTTGCTGTATGTAAGAAATATTACTTGAGACTAGTGATGGGTTTTCAACACGGTATTCAACCAAAATGATAGAATACCGAAAAAACAACCGTTTTATACCGGTAATAACAAATTTACGGCTGAAAACTTTTTCAAACAAAATTTAAATAATTTTACAAAAAGAACCCTATTTTTTATAGGATAATCTGGTACGGAATTCCGGACACACGAATCCAACTCCAAAAATAAAAAGAAAATGTTGAAAAATGTAAAGTTTTCTCTCGTAGTTTATAGTAAACAATAGAATAAATACGGTTAAAAAAGGAATTTTTAACCATTTTGGTTGAATACCAGAGTTTTCAACGGCTGAGAATTTACTCGCCGCCCATCACTACTCGAGACTGCACAGAATACAATATCCATTAAGTAATTGGTAATTAAATAATGTACTAAACATTTAAGCTGAGAATGTAACTGGGAAACTAGCTGGGATAAAGAAGTTATATCTTGAAAGTATTTGCTAACAAATCGTCGCCAAAAAGATCCAAAGTTGTACCAAGCCATCAAAAAGAATTTGCCTTACTAAACCTGATTGTCAATCTTAACTTGTGAAGGCAGGTGCTATTTTTTTATATTAAGCATATTTTAGTTTTATGCTTATTTTGGTTGCAGACCGAATACGCAGGTGAGTGTTGCCGAATTTGTATACCGACAGGTGGCAAGCGAGGGACCGTCGTCGTCATCGTCAGGTGCACGCCGCCTTTTTTATTGTACCACACATAAAGCCCAAAATAAAAAGCTTTTCGAAACTACCTGCAGAGTTCCCAAACTACCTCCTTACTTACCTTTTTTTTTTTTTTTAAATACCCATTACTAATTTTTACTACTATATGGCCAGCAATTTATTAGGTACTCAGTACACCAGGGTTATTTCGAAACTATTATAATACTATTAATAATTCTGTGCTATTACTTATAACCCAATTTTAACAGTATGGTAAGGTGAAACTTTAGTTTACGTTTAGTTAAAAAAAAAGAGTTAACAAAAAATTTCGACCTCATCTAGTCTCACATTTTTATTGAAAGTGGTTTAGTTTCATTACTAAACGCATTAATTGAAAAAATTGAAAGCTTATTGAAAAATTATTGAAGATACTTTACGTATATGTAGATAAACGAAAATTATTTTTTTAGTGAAAAAAGAAATGTTATACCTATCTAAAATTAATCATGATAACCTCGATTGTAAAAATCGATTACTAAGTAACGACAAGTAGGTACTCCACAATCTACGTTGTGTGTGCATATATATTTCTACAGACTCTTTAAAAAGAGAGAAAGAAAAAAACCAAATTAACCTTAAGAAATCTTGCATTATATCTTAATTCACTTTTCAATCACAATTTTCGTAAGTTTGTATGTTCGTTTGTATTGCTCTCAAAAAATTTGAAGTCAAATTGGTAATATTTTATTAATTTATATATTGTCCAAATAAATGTCCTTTTGTTTTCGTTATATTACATTCTGATATTATAAGCCTCGACTTGATTAAAGTAAATAATTCAAAAATCCTGAAATGTGTCATCAAACGATCAAAAAGAAATAGGTACTTGGCATTGACTATAATACACATATCTATTATGGTAAGCTTAATTGGTTAAGGTATATCTAATTGCAATGCAAATTACTACTACCGTACAAACACCGGTTTAATTTACAACACAACAAAACATTCGAACGTGATAACGATAGCACTGGACACCACACTCACTGTATTTTAAAGCACAGATGCTAATCAAATGTCTTATGTCGCACAATCAAGTATTTTTTAATATTTTGCTAAGAAAATGAGTAAGTGAAATCGTGTTTCGTAAATGTTGACAAGCCCTTCCGCGCGTTACGCCGGGCGTGCGACGTCTGAGCGACTCGTCGCGGTCTCGCGGTATGTCTGCGATTACTGAGGACAGAAACACAGAGAAACCACGCATGTGCGGGCTTTTCTTGGATTTTCCGAACGCCAACGTCATGATGTATGACATGTAGTACTCGTATCATTGTTTACCTCATAGTTAGATCCATAGAGACATGGAGGTAACACATTGGAAATGTGCTTTTATGGTTTAAGTATGTTACGTACTATTCAATATGTAATGATTGTAATATATGAGTTAGTTAAGGAAATGATAGTAAGTTACATTATTAAGTTTGCGAAGTTGTGTGAAAGCCGAAACTGTAATAAAATACCAAAAAACTCATTTTTGTTCAAAACAGTTTTTGCGATCTGAATATCTGCGGTCAGATATCGGACACTCTGGCAAAAAATTTGAGAGTTTATAATGTGAAATGATTTTATATGATTATCATTCATCTGCGGTTGCGGCTTCCACGCATCCCTATCCATCCAGTGATATATATTTCCATGAAATGAAATACCTATAAATAATAATTTATTTTTTAGGGTTCCGTACCTCAAAAGGTAAAAAGAAACCCTTATAGTCTCACTCGTGTCGTCTGTCTGTCCGTCTGTCACAGTCGATTTTCTCCGAATCTACTGAATCGGACTGATTAAGTTGAAATTTGGTACACACATGTGTGTTTGTATCCCGAAGATTTATTTTTAAATATGAAGCCTAGTTTTGAGTGGGGTCAAGTAGTCAATTTAAAAAAAGTTTTTCCAATTGTACCTTGTGATATATCAAACGAAAGGGCTCAGTTTGAAGATATTCATGATATATTTTTCAGTATCTTTTAGGTCGTTATTTTTGGAGGTTATTTAGGACAGAAGACAAAAAATGAGCGTTCCCCCTAGGCTATCTCCAAAGTTACTGGACTTAAAATTTTGGAAAAAATTCAAAAGGTAGACCTTATGCTAAACTTGACAGGAAAAATAATCAAAAGTACGTCATATGAAAGGGGAAATTTTGGGAGGATAAAGTGGTAAATTTATAAAAAGTATTTCCATTTCTACCATGTGGTATGCCGTGTGAAAGAGTTCTTGCGGCAGTCTCAAATGTATTTTTTTAATAAATGTTTTATTAATTACTAAGGCAAAATAATAAAACCATTGCCGCCTCATATCAATAATTATTTCACCAAGTTGGCTAAGATGCAAAAAGCTTCGTCTTCCAAGAAAGGTCCTTGTCGTTGCCTGCATAGTTTTTTTTTGTTGTACTTATTTTTTATTTGTTTAATGTTACTTTTAGAGTTCCGAACCCAGAGGGTAAAACGGGATTTTATTACCCGCTCCCTTGTCTTTAAAAAAGGAATTAATTCCCCTGTTTGTGATGTAAGCGGTTATACGCTTCAAATAGAAGAATCATTATATTAAGTAAGTACTGATCTCGTTTATTTTTAGTGAAATAATATACAATGTAAGTATATGTATATTCAATGTATGACGGTTGAATATTTGTATAGCATATATTCTGTAATCTGTGCTAACACTAAGACTTCGCTGTCCGTCCGTCTATCTGTCACTGGGCTGTATCTCAGGAACCGTGATAGTTAGACAGTTGAAACTATCACAAATAATGTATTTCTGTTTCAGCTACAACAAAAAATAAGTAGGTACTAGAAAACAGAATAAAATAAATATTTAAGAGGGCTCCCATACCACACAGAAGATTTTTTTACGATTTTATGGATAATGGTACGGAACCCTTCGTGCGCGAGTCCGACTCGCACTTAACCAGTTTTTTTTTAATAATTCAATTTTCCTACCTAGTGATATCTTTAATTAGTATTTCACCATTTTTGTTTTTCATACAAACCTCATTTTAATTTAATGGAGATTTAAGAATGATAAGAAATCCATAATCATTTTGTTACATTATTAATAATTTTGCATCCATAAACAAATAAAAAATATAAACAGGGCACCCTATTTGTTATTCGGATCGACAACTACTGTAATACAAATCCATACTAATATTATAAATGCGAAAGTATGTCTGTTTGTCTGTCTTTCTGTCTGTCTGTTACGCTTTCACGACCAAACCGCTGAACTGATTTTGATGAAATTTGGTATGAATATAGTTGAAGACCTGGAGTCAAACATAGGCTCCTTTTTGACGCAGGCGGAAAAAAGCTAGTTAAAAATAAAACCGGTCAAGTGCGAGTTAGACTCGTGCACCAAGGGTTCCTTAAGTACCATAAATAAAATCGTGTTTGTTGTATGAGTGCCACTTTAAATGTTTATTTTAATCTGTTTTTTTTTTGTATTTTTGTTATAGCGGCAATAAAAATTCTAACTATCACTTTAGGTATGGAACCCTAAAAAATATAAATTCTAATTGTTTCAGTTAAAATAAAGGGTTTTACCTACGCTACCTAGTTCATACTGTTATTAATTCTAAGCAGCATTTTCAAATCATAGAAAAAATACAGTAACAACGTATTTGAGTTTCCAATTAGATATAGGACAAATACAAAACGTATTTGGTTACTATCTAAGTATGTTTGAAACTTCAAGGCACGAGTATTAAAATTAATATATTTAGTGTTGTTATGATTTCAATGCTATATTTTCCGTAGAAACTATAAAAAATGTGTACAGGTCGATAGACCATATAACCCACTCGATATGAATGAATAGGTTTGCCTACGTATTAGTCAAGAATTTTTTTTAACAAAAAAAATATTTTTCCTATAAAAGATATCAACGCGTCTATTCATTCAATATCTAAAATCTAATTAATTTAAACTTATTTTTGTGGAGCTATAAATTATTTTAATTGTTATTTTGTACCTTTTTATAGCTACGTACCGTGTGAACCTTTAGAATAATGAAGGGTTCGTATTTAAATAGGTACCTAAAATTTAAATATCTACAGTTAAAACTCCAATGGACAAAACCCCTAAATTTAAAATATCAAAAAGTCGGTCTATCAAAATTCAAAATAATAAAAGTTTTAAATATATAATTAATATTTAATCGAAGACCAATAGAATTAAATTTACAATACCTACAAATAATTTATCTAAATACCTAACGTACAAAATTCTTAACACCTAAACTCAGTAAAAAGAAACTTAATTTCCAGAAAATAGATAATTGCAAAATATTTTGAAAAACATACAAACTACAACAACTGGAAGGCAATTGCGGTATTTTAAATGACGCGAACGTTCAAACTAAAATCAATTTCCGAACGCGAGGGGTATTTTGACTCACCAATTATGTCGAATAACAGTAATCTGAAATCGAACAATTTTCAATCGACAAAAACATTTTACATACTTAAAAATAGACCTCGTAGCCTAAACAAAGAAAATATCATTATTATCGTGAACTACGTAGCACCAACGGCTATTGATATACATGCCCAAACTGTTATAGAAATTGAACGTACACTTTTCGTACATTATTCTTGGCCCATGACAGTCTTTAAGTGGACTACTTATTGAAATATATTGCCCCCGCTAGAAAGAATACTTCCTGGCGGTGAAACTTTGATTATTGTTTCCTGCGATATCTTTATAGTACTTTTTTTTTAATTTTAAGTACAATTTCGTACATATTTCGTACATGTCTTAGACATTAAACTCAAGTTCGTATAAAGTCATGTCACCGCTAGAAAGTATGACACTTCTGAGCACGGTCGAGATAGAACAGGCCACTAATGGTGACCAATCGAATACGGGTCGCGAGTCGAGACTTCGTCGTCGTTTGACACGCACATTTGCTACTCGTACTTCGGAAACACGCGCCGTGCTCGGTTCTCGAGCTTCTTGATATATCTGCTAAAAAAACTATATGTAGGTGTGCTTTAAGTTTAAATTCTTTATTATTGGGACTACTACTCGGAACCCTACATTGCGCGTGGCTTGACACGGTACTTAACCAGTTATTTGTTATAAATAAGTTTTATTTTATTGGTTGATATTGTGTACTTAAATATTATGACTGTAGATATTTTGAACCATTAGATAATTTGGTAATGTCCAAAAGAATTACAAACTTCATAGTCTTTAAAGTCTTTAGGATATTTGAAGTATATGTTAAATGAATAAATAAATAAATAAGATATTTTAAATTTTGGGGTTTTGTCCATTGTGGTTTTAACTGTAGATATTTTAATTTGACGTATTCTAATAATATTCCCTTCTCCATAGACTCGTGTAACAATAATGTTTCTTTCACAATCCAATGCTAAGAATATGCCGTGAATATAATAATTTATATAGCGATCATAATTCTTATCAGGTATCTGACATCTATAGCTCATCACTTAATACTTTTAAATACAAAATTTATGAATTGATTCATTGATTTAAGTATAAATGTCTTAGTCATTCTAATTAACTTTATATAATTACTTATTCAGTACCTAATGCAAATCTTGTCCTAACAGTATTATTTATGGTGTCCTGTGTTTTCACCGTTTAATATAAATTTAAAGTCATTTGTAGTGTTCTCATTTATATGTGTTTATAGTTTTGTAAAGCGCTAAAGTTAAACATGCTGTGCGCGCTAATCTCTTGGTTTTCCAACTAGCCTATGAACCCATGTAATATTTATTAAGTCATGTTTTGTTGTAAAACTGTATGGTGCGCCAATAAATAAAATAAATTATAAATTAATACGTACCCATAATAAAGACAGTTGTTCGTCTGTCAAAGGTTATTTTCGACGAAACTCAGAATCCTCTGGACCGTAGTTGGAGTTTAAAGTTTTGGTAAATTAACTACTTTTACTACTGAACTAGATCATAAAAGTTTAAATAATAAATCACAATAAACACAAACAAAGGAATAGATAAACCAGTCTAGTACAAGGTAAAATTTGCAATGTAACCAGAATCGAGGTCGCGATTCGCGATCAGTTACTAATTTTACGCGAAAAGTTTCGACGTAACGTTACGTTACGTGAAAGTGTTGACAAAGGTCCGGCTGGTTTTGCTTTCTACAGAAAAATGCGACGTTGCCGAATTACATGCCAGTGAAAGGGTTTGAAACTAACTCAGAAGGCTTCTCTTATTTGACAAGCCTTAAATAACCGTACGCTTGTAATAGGTATCTAACCTGGGATTCGATAGAACCTGCTGAGGATGCATTCGGGAAAACGCTAAGACTTGGTAAGATACGTGTTAACAGGCTATATATTTTTTATGCTCTGATAGAACCTGCACTCTCTGGTTTATGAGATTTTTTAACCCGCTTCTAGTCCTCTGACATTGTTTATCGATCTAAAGTAACTAAGGAGCACCATGTTGTAGCTGGATTGGGACCAACGCGGCTCGACGTGTCTTTTGACTTGTATAAAATATTCGTCCCATAGATTTTGCATCCACGAACTTAGATCTAATATTCAGCAAATAGCTTGACCACTAGACAACGGAAGAACGTAGAATTTACTGTAAACCGTTAGCAGCACATTTGAGCCGCGTTCGTGGACATGCGTGAACAGGCTTGGTAGGAGAAAGCAAGTGCGTAAATCTACAATTTTTATTGCACGCTTTACTTCACTGATTTATTCGAAACATACAGTGCATATAGGTACTTAATTGAAAATGGTTAAGTACGCGTTTTCAAGTTATCATGAAAGCTACACAGAAATTAGATGAATGGTATTGGTAGCCATGGATGGCTAAGGTTGACAAGTATCTTACTTACTACGATGGCGCAGAAACCCAAAGTGGATCTTGGTCTCCGACACGAGAAGGCGCCATTTCTTACGGTCTTCCGTCAGCCGCCGCCAACTATCTACTATAGTTATATAATAACCGGCGATGATGACTGAAATTTTTAATCATTTTCCTTCCAATGGAAATAACCTTTAAACCCAATAGGCACCTTGGTGCGTATACAGCATATTGTAAATTATTATATACCTACTTGTCAATGACAGGCAAGAGTATTGGCGCAGTACAGATTGAAGTGGAAATCCTTATCATCGGAGGCCAAGGGGCCGATTCCTTTAGAAATAAGTCGAATTCAAGATTTCTCGAAAAAACATGGCTAACTACAAAAACCCCTATGTACGCAATTTTTTATCGACAAATCTCGCATTGGACTTAATCTATACAAACACACAGAAACGGCATCCAAGACTCACTTCGGATCACTGCGCCATCTTAGTAAGTGTGTGTTCTTATGGTGTTCTTATTACAAAATGTGATTAAACCCCCGTGATAAGGGGAGATTGAAGAAATCCGAGTTGATAAACAATGGCACAGAAACTAGAGCGGCGCGAGTGAGGCAAACAGCACCTTGATGTCGCTCCCACGGACACTTTCGACACCGTATTTTAGTTTTATTTTAGTTAATAGTACTTTTTATCTACTCAATCACAGAGTTCAATACTATCTACGACGACTCATTAAAACCCACAAAAATGTAACGTAGCATGTTCTTTAAATAGCAAAAAAGATAGTTAAGAATGCGCAGTATTTGTTGCTAATTTTGCAATTCTACGTACCAATGATATTACTCGCAAAGTACATGAAATTTCGTAGACCATATTATGCAACTGGCCATGCCAACATTGCGAATTTCGAATATTGTATAAATTTACAATTACTACTTACTTATGCAAATTTTAACATTTTATACGAGTTTGCAAAGGAATGCATTGTTACAAACCGTGTTTAATGAACTTGCAAAGTTAATGCCTAGATAAGTAACATCATTTCAAAGAAAATGTATTTCGAAATCTGTTGGTCATCCAAGAAAATAGGATTCTCAACATTCAGTCCAAACCCTAATGGTAGTCCGTCAGGTAGAGATGAATTTTATCCACCCTTGTATGTAATATCTGTAGCACTGGAACCACAAGGCATCATTTTTAGGATGACATTTTCGTTCCGATCCAGTCAATAACCGAGCATAAGCATGTGGGCGATTTACTCCTACGCAATGAATCATCAGGTCTTTGACAGAGCCTCACAGAATTTTAATAAGAATTACATTATTTTTGAGAACACTACTGGCGGGTACAAATGTAGGTAATAAGTTTCCCAACATATGCCAATGATTATTCTCCTAGCCTATTTTTATAATAGTGTATATGGAATATAATTACACTTGCTAATTAGTAGGTATTTTAATTACCTACAGGATGTCCTAAATCTGCCTTGTCACGGCAAATTCTAATGAAAAAAAAAAATTTAAACCAAATCATAGAAAATGGTTAAAATATGACAGGGTAAATGAATAAATAAAATACTTATTGCATCAATTAGACTCGAACAGCAACGTGGATAGCCTTGAACGTCATAGTCCGATGTAGAAGTAGAATAAACACGTAACGTTTTCGTTTTATATCATCATTATAAATAGCCAATTCTGAAATCGTCTGTGCAAGTTAAAGCATACCCAACATTTGAGTTGAGTGTGTAGGAAGACGTTGGTGATTTTTTCGTGAGCTGTGACCTAAAATACATAACATTAAAAGTGATATTACCAAGCTCTCCGCATCCTGGCTCATCTTTTTCTACGCATCGTTCTCGTAAAGGATCCGCTCCAGGGCGGCGCTTCAGATACGAGGCAATCCAAGGTACAGCACCATCACGTCACCATAACAACACGCCACATTCCATCACTGCATCCGCGTCCAACATATGATCGCGCGGACCGGTCCTTCTGACGTCACACGCTTTCTCAACCCTTACAAGGTTGAATAGGATTTATCAGATGTGGTACCCAAATCCCGCACTAACGTCTCTTAGCACCAAACACTGTTCGTCCTAACTTAGTAAACTGATTTGTTACACCAAATCGCACTGAGGGAGCGGTGTTCGCGTGCAAAGGAAATGCCTTCAAGTGACGCAGGTAACGACTTTCGCGCACGAACTGAGTGAAGCACGTCCGCGTCGTGGCAGCGGAGCCGGCGCGCGCGCACGTAACGGCACCGTAGCGAAGCCCCCGCCGCCGCCGTGCGTCCCTGGGGCCCGCTCCGAACGAACCTGTCCTGTATCACCTCACTACCAGCCAGCCGCTAGCGGTCTGTCTGCTCTCACTACAATGCACAATAACAATGTTTGCACATACCTACTGCTTGCCTATTGTTCGCCACTCACATCGCATTGTTGACCCAAAATATTCAATACGACTGCGTAACGAAAATTGTTGATGACAAAAATAAACCTACGTAGGTATTTCTAAATTCTTTTAGCTGGTAGGTACCTATATAGACATAAGTGTAGGTCCCTTTGATTATACAGTCCCATAGTCCCATACTTACATAGTAAGATGCATTCGTTTAGCACAAGCAGGCGTAGTGTGTCATGGAGATGAAGACGCTGCGCTTGATATGTACATACACTGTGGAGCTGTGGAGGGTACGGGCCTTCCTGATGTAGAGGATAAGCTGCGTGCGAGTCGACTACAATGGCAGGTCCACGTTATATAAAGCTAGACCAACAAGTAACGTTACGAACACTAACATAAATTAATGTCAAACATTCTGCCTCTGTCAGTGTCTGGTAGACGGGGCTAGCCCAAAGTAGCGGACCCTGGGCTGCGGAGCAAACAGCTAAGGATGCAACCGGGTAAGCGCTAGATAGCCTTGAACGTCATAGTCTTGAACGGTCCTCTAGCTAGCCCATAAAGGGCAGGTTTGGTATCGCAGTGAATATTTGCTTAGGTTTAGGATGTGATTCTTATATAGATTCGCTATCTTCGAGTTGCACAAAATTTGACACTCAAAGTGTTACCTAATTCACACTGCTTATTTTTCTTGAAATACCTACTTAGTAATAATAACACGCCTAATTTACTTAATGTTTTTACTTACTAAGTTAGGTGCAAAGTTACTTTGTTCGATTGTATCGTAGGTACGATAACGGCAGACCGCAGTTCATAATCACTAAACACGCAACCTCTGCTTACTACAACATTGAAAACCGGCTACATAGATCTCCATGAGGCCGAGTCGTCTCTCTTCCCCGTAGGCGGTGAAATATACGGAATATACCTAAGGGAATAACATAAGAATTAGTGTCGTGCACCTCTGACCTGATGAAATGGATGATAGACATCGTGCAGTCATCTCAAAAAATAATGCCGAATCTAATAAGACCTTACCTTACGAACGTAGAAAATAAAAATACAGCTAGTTTTAGCCGACCAGTGACTTCTAAGCTTTGAATACAACTAGAATAACGCTTAGATAATGGCGATCACTGATCTCCTTAATTTATCAATTTCTTAAGCTGTGGCTAGAACACAACCATCGAGTGGTATTACTTCTAGCGGAAAATGTAACAGAGAAAACGGTGCGATGATTAGTGTGCAAGTAAATGCCCATCCAAACCAAAGTTACTTAATCCGTCAGCCCGATAAAGGTGTAAACTGTTTTACTACAACTCATCTCAGCGCCCTCCCGGTCGGTCCTCATTTGCCCGCTGCCACTTCGGAGTCCTTTCAAGTTTCTTTTATTTGAATTCCTTTGGCATTTTTACGACTGGCCGCCTGCCAACTTCAACCCTACTTGGGAATTCAGTATTTGACCAGAGAATAAGTTATATTGAGAATTGCGACCGCGTGGTTTTCTCCTATTCGCCTCTTACGACACCCACAGTTGACCAGCAAGAAAGTGAGGGATCCAGCATCAAGAGCTCTATTTTTTTTAATTTATGAGTCACATGTCGAATGAAAATCGTTAGATATCCAACGAAAATTATTCCACTCACATGTTTTGCGTGAGTCATATTGAATATTCTGTATCTAATTGTTATAATTTTTTTTTGGAAATGTATAATAATAATTGGAATATTCAAAATATTTACCTGTACTGTACTGTATGTAGCTATGGCTCGTTCACTTGTTCTAGTTGTGTTTGTTCGACAAGAACAGGGCTAGAAATTAGAGCACACAGACTTCCGGTGTTCGAAGGTACTGGCAACATTAGAACAGCAGAAAGAAACTTCTTCGGCTACCTCTTGGCTTTCAAGAAGAGGTTATGATACAAATGTCGTTACTTTCTCAATGGGGTTGATAGAATAACTGAAGCAAGAAGTTTTCGACCAATGTGTTTTGCCATGGTTTTTTTTTGCGGATCAGGTGGCTTACTGTCACCTCAAAAAGCAGGGCAGATATTTTAAAAATACTTATAGACGATCGAACCCGTGCTGCCGTGTATGTTCGATCGTGTAGCGCAATGTCCGGCGAACATTATTAATATTATTCCCGTTTCGACGATTCAATGTCGAACCGCACCGGAGGATCCCTATTTTGAATGTATGACACACATGTCGAATGAAAAAGTTCGATATCGAACGAAAATAATTCGACTCGCCGATTTTGCGTAAGTGATTCATTCAAAAATAGGGCTCCAGTTGCGATATTGCTTCAATCTTTTGCGACTATTTATAGTTTGACTATCGATAGTTCACACAGAAAATCAGTTACATATACTCTTTCTGACTTTTAAATACAATATTGATACTATCGAAACTATTCAAATACTCAAAGCTTATCTTTTCGAAATTTATCGATAACTATTGCTCTATCAATAGTTGAGTCAATCACTTTGACGTAATAATGGTATCAGATGTGAGATGTAGTAACAGTATAAATACGCAAAATTTTTATTAAAGTGTGCAAGTTTAAAGAATGTGTTATGTTTTTTTGATGTGTTTGTTTCTTCGTTACAATTTTTATTTGTATGTAATGGTGCGAAGTTGCATTAATGTACACGTCAATAACTCCATGTGTGCAAGGCTTCTTGCCCCCCGACCCCCGCAAAAACGGAAGATTATTTTGTATGACGTGTCTAACTGAAGGCGTCTCCTCTTCTACAAATGACGTTCTTTTCTCAATGCCACCGATGCATATTATTTACATACTCTAGCTTGCTACTGGCCAAATACGTCAAGAAAATACCATAATTTTTTTAAAAAAACAATGTGAGACAGAACTGAGTGTCACAATGACATTGACAAAAAATGGAAATTGACAACCTAACTAGGTACGTAAGCTTTCTGTCATCTGTCATTCAGCAAAGGCAGGCTCAGCAAGCAAAAGCAAAGCAAAGCAAAACGAAAAAGCAAGATAGGTAGTAATTAAATAAAATAATTTTGTGTTTGTTGTAAATTCAGACAGAGAAGAACGAAAAATAGCAAAAGCAAATTAAAAAATCTAGAATATAATTTATCATTTTTTTATTTATGCTAATTAAAATGTCATCAATTGATACTGATACCAAAAGTGAAAATAACGGTAAATCTCCCAAAGACCCCGAAATAAATGAAAGCCCAAGAAAAAAACCACATTTAGACAATGCGGACGCACCGCCCAGCATACTTCCTGGAAACGAAGAGCACAGTTCAGTGGTAGCAGCACATTACAATCACCTGGAAGAAAAAGGCTTGCAAGAAAGATTCAATTCGCCCATATTTTATGTCAGAAATTTCAACAACTGGGTTAAAAGTGTTTTGATACAGGAGTACACGGACAAAGTAAGGGAAAAGGATTATGGCAGACCTCTGAAGATTCTTGATATATGCTGTGGAAAAGGTGGGGATCTCAGTAAGTGGCAGAAAGCGCGTGTTGAAAAAGTAATATTCGCGGACATTGCTGCAGTCTCAGTTCAGCAATGTCAAACACGTTATGAAGACCTTAAGAAAAGATGTGGCCGACTTTACTCTGCAGAATTTATTGCTGCCGATTGTACTAAAGAAACACTAAGAGATAAATATGAAGATCCGTCAATTAGTTTTGACCTTGTTAGCTGCCAATTTGGCTTACATTACAGTTTTGAAAGCTTAGCTCAAGCTCGTAGAATGTTAACTAATATATCAGAATGTTTGAGGCCGGATGGTTATTTTTTTGGGACAATTCCAGATGCTAATGAAATAGTATCAAGAATCAAAAAGTCACCAGATGGCTTATTTGCAAATAGGATCTTAAATATTAAATTGCTCTTTGATACATTGAATGGGTATCCATTATTTGGAGCTAAATATGATTTTCACCTAGAAGGAGTAGTTGACTGTCCTGAATTTTTAGTCAACTTTGATCTACTTGTTAAATTGGCATCTGAGTATGGGCTTGAATTAGTTTACAAAGCTAGATTTGCTGACTTTCACAAAGAGCATTCGGAAAAGTACAAGCAGTTGTTGCAGCGAATTATATGCTTTGAGAGCTATCCTGCCCCGCCTGGCAAAGAGCTGATTGGTGCAGAAGCAGAATATGAACATGCACAATCCTACTTAGAGAGTTTGGGAAATAAGTCTGAGCGGGACAGAGTTGGAACAATGAGCAAGTGTGAATGGGAAGTTGCAAGTAGGTATTCAGACTTATAATAAAACAACAAAAACTTTATTTCTAGATCTCTAAACTATGTTACCCATTTGGGTATAAAAAAATTACTGTTAGGTTTTTGAAATGATAATTCAGTCAACATTATTTTCATTAAGTACATTGTTTTAGTAGAATATGCAGATATTTAAAGATAAAAATATATGAATGTAGTAACAGTATTTTCTCTTTTCAGCAATTTATATGGCATTTGCTTTCAAGAAACAAAAATCATTCAGAGATTCCAACGGGAAACTAGTGTACAAATTGTCATCAAAAGACAATAAATCAACAAGTAAAAATTAAGTACCCTTAAGCTCAGACTGTGATCAGATTTCAACGCAGTTGATGCGCACCTAATAATGAATAAAGATTTCATTTTGTAAAATATTCGATTTTTTTGTTTTGAACAACACGAATGAACGAGACGGCGCAATACAAGCTGTAAGGCGACATCTCGCTTGCTCACTCGTTTCTGCCCTGCTATTAGAGTTGACGGTAAGGGCCCTGATATATATTCAACTCTGTAGAGTCATATTCGGCGAATGTATATCTTATTATTTTAAGATAATATATCCTCCATATATGCATCCATTTTAATCCCATTTTTTGTCAAGTAATTGAAAGAACAACCAAATAGCCCAACGGCATAACGTGCCTTTGGAAGCACGGAGGAGCTCAAGATAGAAAATGCCATTAATAGTGACCATTTCAATTAGGGTTGCCCCGCATTTCAATTAGGGTTGCCCCGCGCCGTGGCTTGACTTGACACGCGTATTCGCTACAGATACGCGCGTGTCGCACTCGGCTATCGAGCCCCTCATTATTTTTTATTTTAAGAGTGGATAGCATGAAATTCAAAACTCTTTATATTATTTAAAACTCTTTTTATTTTATTTAATCTATTTTATCTAATTTATACATTTTTTTTTTTTTGATTGGAGGAAAGGGAGAAGTTTGCTGTAACGTTATTTCTAAACGGATCTTTACAAAACTTGGCACACATGTTCCTTGATTTAGCTTTTTTTGAGGGTTAGTCCTACTCGTCACAGTCGTCACGACCCGCGTTGTCCGCACTAGGGACGAATGGGATGTTGGAACGAAGTTCCTTAACGCGCGTTGCGAAAGGGGGCTAGACGGAAAAAATTAAGACCAAAAGTTGTAACGACACTTTTTGCTATAGTTGTAAGCCGTGCGGCATGCGCGTGTTTCTCTGTCTGTCTCTCTCTCTCTCATAGAAAGCAAGCCAGTTATTTTCGTTTCGTCTTTCTATTTCGCAACAGTGTGGTGATCAACAAAACTTCGTTCCATCCCGGTGTCTCTTGCCACCTCACCCCTTTTTTTCTTAAAAAACCTCCCTTAAGGGATGTAACCACGTAACGCAGGTGGTGACGAGAGGGGATCCCTTTTTGGATTATGGGAAAGTTGATAGATTAATAATTGGTCTCGCGCGCTCTACTAGACACCGTCAGCAAACTAGAAAAATGTGGCAACTAAAACTACGCCGAATCCGGCGTACTCGCGGCGTAACTGCGTCAGTCACGCCGCAACCACAAACTACAAAGTGATACAACGTATGCCGCAACCCACCCGCAACCGCAACCGATGAGTGAGTTGGACGTCTAGATGAATTTAAAATTTAATGTAAAAACAGAAGCAAAATTGCAGTTGACATAGTCATACTGTGTAAGAATAATACTAAAAGAAATACGAAAGATACTGGCTTAACATACCATCAGTAAGTATTGTATAATTTCGAAATATGGACATAAATAATAAAACCCTAAAATATGGCGGAGTACCGCTCGCTTAGTGCTCAATGTTGCCGTGTATTAAAAAAAGACCAAATTCCCTGAGGTTTCGATTTATTATTATTTGGATATTTTGTTTTTTAATTCCCGACCCCAAAAGAGGGATGTTATAAGTTTGACTTCAATTTGGTCTTTGGCATCTTATTTCTTCAATGCTGGTCTGGGAAAAAAGTAAAAACGTGGAATGTACTAGCTGCTTCTCTTTCCGCGCAGACCATACAAGCCGGTTTTGATTATGTATCGATGTAATCTAATCTGTATTATTGATTTTTGATAATTTACCGTAAATAATCGATTAATGGATTATCAATTGAAATACCAAGCATTTTAGGTACTGGTACTACACAGATATGCAGATGAACTCGATGGCGGGAGTGTACAGCGGGCAATACACAAATCATCGTCATTCAACTCATACAATTTTTTTTATTGTACTTACAGAAATATATTATACAAAAACCAAATAGATAATAAAACTGCAGCATTCTGAATGAGTTCTGCATTAATAACCATTTTTATATAGAAAACAATGCTCTACACTGTACTATCACCACCGAAGGCTGCTGTAAAATGAGGCCCTTTAGGCCACCGCTTGCTTTGCTGCAACCCCGCGCGTTTTTGCGAAAAAATCTGCATGATCTGCACTCCCTCAACGACGCGCTTGGCTCCGTCGCCACGCACCCCGCAGCGTGGTGCGGGGCAGTGTGTGAATCGTCTAAGACGCGGTACCTTTCGAGAGGTTCTTCCAAACAATTTAGCTTCCACTAATCTTCGGCGTATCAGTCTTGACGAGACGTTTCTCGGGTCATCAGGCGAAAAAACTTCATTTTTAATCTGGTAGGAGCCTTTATAGGTCTTTTTTAGCAACACGACGATTAGCACATCTTCTCTGGGAAAGGGTTTTCTTGGCCGAGCCTTTTTAAGAACATTTTCAACAGTTCCATGTGTTTTATAATGATATATGAAATGATGAACTTTCTTATCAGAACAATTTAAATGCTCAGCTATTTTTCTGTACGCCCACTTTTGATCTTTATGTAAATTAACAATTATTTGCCTAGTTGACGCGTCACTACTTTTATTCTTGCCCATTTTAAACCAAAATAAAATTCAGATTAAATTTTGAATTGCCGCCAAAATAATAGAAAAATACAAGAGAGAAATGTTATTCTCCAATTTCAAAAAAAGAACGATCTATGGATGCTTTTTTCAAATATTTCTAATAAGGCGTCTAAGCGGCCTATAACAGAAAATAAACTCCGACATGTGTAAGACTCATTTTATAACTAAAAGTGAGATATTTTTTATGTATATAATAAGTTTTTTTATTTGAGTGGCTATATTATTGCTTAATTATTAATTATTGAATGTATATATTTTTCACGAACATTTGTGCGTTGAAGTTATACTTTATTCATAACAAGTGTTTCTAATTATATTACCACCACTGTATGTATGTGTATGTCTATTTATTTATTTGTATTTAAACCCGAGTCACAACTAAAAAGGGGTCAGAAATCAATTAGGTCCAAGCTAAATAGATAATTAAAAGTAACGTTTAACATACTGTATTGTGTAATAATAAAACAAATTAAAGTTCTTGTTGCAATTTTAGAATTCTTTATTAGAATTATTAAATAAAGTAGACAAAAGTTAACCATTTCCCCTACCTTAGCACCGAAACTATCGATTCCAGAATTTCGATGCATAACACACATTGCAGGAAAACCTATGAGATAATTTTTTAATTTGTTTAGGAGATCCAAATGGAAATAATAAAAAATCGTACAGAAGCCTCTTCACGCGAGCCGACTCACACTTGGCCAGTTTTATTTTAATTTAATTTTAAAGGATTTTCTAAGCTACATTTTATAATCCGTAACAAGATCCACAGCAATCAATAATTTTCCCATTGGTCGGGCACCAGTCAAATAGCTGGCAACACCGTAATCTACGCACACTAGCATTTTTGCACATTGTATACACACACACTTTTCTAATAGGTTTTCATTCTGGAAACTGATTTTTGGAAAGCTACATTCACCCTGAGTATACCGCAGGCGGAACAGCTTATAAAAATAATCTAATAAAGTTTTATGGAGTGGCAACATTTAATAAAACAGCGTTGTGAAGTGATCGACATGTGAGAACATTGAACCGATGTCCATGAAGTTGGTGCAGACTGCACCTTCGAACGACGCATGCGCATTCGTCATTTTACGGCACTTAGAAAATTGCGATCGCTTCGGCTCGGCTAGTTCATGAAATCTGGAACAAACGGTAATACGTAGGCAAAATGAGTGTCGAAAACCCAGCCAGTGAAAATGATTGTGATCCTGTAAGTCTTTTATTATACATAATATGTTGTAATGATCCATTTTACTAGATATTTACTGAGCACAAGCCTGTGGTTACTTCTCTTTACTAGTGTACAGTAGAGTCATGAAGCGAAAATTTTCTAAGTCCCAATATGGCGTCAAGCATATTAAAGGAACAAAACCGAAGCGTCGGTCAGAATAGCTTTTAAAATGTCGCTTTAAAGTACTTAATCGCAGTTATGAGCTGTAAATATGGTGTTTAATTCATTTTTACAACTTAAAACTATACTTCAATGTCGCATGGTTTGACCACAGGGAAAGGTAAACGGCAATAAAAGTGAACACGTGAACGGAATCCAAAACGGATACAGCAGCTCTGAAAAACATAAATCCAGCCACAAGTCATCCAGCAAGGACAAACATCGGGATAAAGACCGCGACCACAAAAGTTCAAAACACAGTTCTAGCAGGTTAGTTTTCGAGAAAGTTCCATTGATTGTGCATTTATTTAGCATACAATAGGACATTTAACCATAATTCACCATATTATTTACAGAGATAAGGATAAAGATCGACATTCAAGTAGTAAAACCCATCACAGCAGCTCCCACAAGTCATCAAGCAAAGACAAAGATCGCAGTGATAAAGAAAGAAGCAAGGAGTCCACTAAAGATAAAGAACGCAGCGAAAGAGACAAGGAACGCAGTGACAGGGACAAAGAACGGAGCGACAAGGATCGCGGTGACAAGGACAAGCATCGCAGTGACAAAGACAAGCATAGGGACAAGGACAAGAGTGACCGTGATAAAGACAAGCATAGGAGTAGCAATGGTGAAAAGAAATCATCTTCTTCATCTAAGGACAAGGAAAAAGACAGAGAGCACAAGAGTTCATCCTCCAAGGAACACAAGTCTAAGGATAGGGACAAGGATCGTGAGCGAGATAAGGATCGTCACAAGAGTGATAAAGACAAACATAGAAGTGACAGAGATAAACATTCAAGTTCTAAAGACAAGCACAGGTTAGTGTTTTCAGTATTATTATAGCTATACAGTTGTATTATATTTTTTTGTAACTTATGTACCTATGTAAAAACACTTTCTTGCACCAATTACAAAGATAAAATTGTTTGTAACACAGATTTTAAACAATAATTAGGTATTATACCATTGCCTGCAGATGCTTATGTATTAAAATACCTGTCTTTATCCAAATCCACATGAAAATTATCAAATTAACATCCCTTCCATTATTTTTGGTAGTTTTTTTTAATATATACAGATTTTGTGTCACTGCCATTTTGTCACTGATATTACTGTCAGTTTGGTAGATCATTTATTTTCATGTGAAATCTAAAGTTTTAGAATTGTAATAAAATTAATGGCAAATATTAAAATATTTGACTTTATTCATTGGAATTACTGTATTGAGAAGTTTAGACCTACTTATGTTATAAGGTGTGTGTTGTATACTTGTTTATTATATCTGCTTAAAATAAATTTTGTGTTTGCAGTTCCAGTAAAAGTAAGAGTGGTGAGAAGCATGAGAAAATCAAATCTGAGAGTGCTCGGGAATCTATTAAACAAGAGCCCATGCAGGTTAGTTGAGTGAAACTTCAAAATTTATTACTAGATTGATATTCTGTACAATTTCCTAATGTTTACGAGTTATTATCAGATATAAATTGCTTAAAGTTTTTAAACCTATAGCAACTATAAACATGATAAACATATGTTTGTTGAAATGGGTGTAGCAAAGGTTTGAATTATTATGAATAGCCTTTTAAAAACATTAATTCTAAAATATATAATCAATCACAAAATGTTATTTTTTTGATTGAAAGTAAAAGATAATTTGTTAAATCTAATTTCTGGTGTTTTACCAGAAATTAGATTTAACTATCTATGCCAAGTGTGAGGAATAAACTAGGAGGTCAATTGTAATATAATGCTTAAACCAAAATAACACTAAAAATTTTTTTAAACTAATCAGATGTAACAATACTTATGTACAATAATATTAATTTTGGAAATCCTTACAAGTTAGCCATAACTTTACAGGCAACAATACAGTATTTTATAATACATAATAAGCACCATTTTAAAGTGAATAAATGACAATTAAATATAAATTAATCATACAGATAGATGAACTTGTAGTGAAGAATGAAATCAAGGACGAACCTGAAGATTCCTATGATGGACTTAACAACACCACAGCATCATCTTGTGACTACAACCTGTCTCAATTCAAAGATGAACCCTTGTCAGAATTACCTCAAGAGGAGGACAGTGAGGAGGACACACCTTTGGTATGTGGAACTTGTTGCATTAATAACCCTGAGCCCTATTTTTTAATGGTATGACTTGTATGTCTAATGTAAATTAATAATTTTTTTCTATATTGAACAATGGCTGTTTTTGTGTAAGTTTTATAGATTTTTGGTTTGATTGGGCTTTTAGTCTGGTATTATCAGAGCACAATAAATATGTGGTTAAAGTTATTGTTCAAACTCTTTAGTTTTATTATAATTTAAAAATATATTTTTATATTTGAGATACACAGACATAGGTTACAAAAATTTATACTAAAATGATTCGATTTGATTACTTGAATCAATAATACCTATTTACCTCCATGTTTTAAACTTTATCCCTTACCAGAAAGAACTTCAGATTGTTGAGGAACTTGTTGCCTTTTTAAAATTCTTCTTATTGTGACAGGCAGCTGAACCAATGTTTGTAATAATTTCTTGCTCATTGTCTTTCAATTTGAAAACCTCTGAAATAAAAGTTTTGGTACATTCTGAAAATGTAGCTAAAAATATTGTTTGGTAGTTGTTACAAAAAGAACTCTGAAAAACTTCTCTCTCTATCTCTTTATTTAATGTAATAGCATTATTTTGCACCAGATATGTTCATTGAAATTAGCTGTATAATTCAAATATTTGTACTTTCCTTTGTAGCTGGAACGTATGGCTGCTAAAAAACGAGCAGCGAGTGAGAGTGAAGAAGATATTCCATTATTACAGCGTAAAAAACCAAAAAAGAAAGTGAAAAAAGGTATGTCAGGTTTTATATGAGTTTAATTAATTATTACATTACTAGCTGTTGCCCGCGGCTTCGCCCGCCTGATCAAAAGATATGTCCAATGAGGTTTGAATCACTTAGATTATAATTATATGACAGGTCTCTCGGGATCTTCTTTTTATGTACCTATTTAGAAGATTTACTACCCCATCGGATCTCAATAGGGATTGATAGTATATCACACCCGGCACGTCGCATTTAAAATGGTTATTATTTTCGTAGTCAGCAACCCCATAAACAATACAAATAACACCCATGTCCCCCATTCAGGGGCTGAATTCTAAAAACCTTAAAACAGGTAACAAATCATTTATCAAAACAAATTCTTGTGAAGTTTCGACTGCAAAGGACTTACTAATCTCCTTCCCCCGTACATACTTTGAACATCAGTTTCCCTTTTGGGGGTCAATTTTGAAAAATTCTTCCTTAGTGCACCCCCCTGATTACAAAAGAAACCCACTTGCTAAATTCAATGAGAGATCAATTGCAGTTTAGTCAGAGTTTGTGCCCCCTTTTAGAACTGGAATTCTAAAAATACTGGTACAGGTATATTCATTCATCAAAAGAAATAATTTTGTGAAGTTTCAAATAAAACGGTCTAACTAATTTCTCGTTTTGAAAACTGCTTGCTTAGTGCACCCGCTGATTACAAAAGAAGCCCCTTGCTAAAATAAACACAATCAATGATACATAACCTTTTCTCCCTTTTAGGGGTTAATGCAAAATATCCTAAAATAGGTATTTACTCATTCATCATAAGAAATAATTGTGACGTTTTAAATAAAATTGTCATATTTCCCAATACATGTTTGGACCCCATTTCGGCCTCTTAACAGGTGAATTTGGAAAAATATTTGCTAAAATTTATTGATGAACAATGAAAATTAGTTTTTTTTCAGACTTTGTCACATTTGTCCCTTTCAGGAGTTAAATTTAAAAAAAGTTAAGATTTAGCCGTTTAGATTTTATAAATCCCCATAAGATGTGCATTTAGAATAATTCTTGCTTAGTGAACCCCTTTATCTCAAAAGAACCCACTTGCAAAAAGTCATTGATATGTTAGTGATCGTTTAACTTTTGCTTTTACAGCGTTTGCCCCCCTTTTTTATTAAGAGGGTGAATTCTGAAAAATCCTGAAACACGTGTTTAATCATTTATCAAAAATAATAATCTTGTGAAGTTTCAAATAAATCGGACTTACTAATCTCCCCCCATACATACTTTGGACCCCCGTTTGAGCCTCTAAGGGGGTTAATTTTGAAAAAACCCTTTCTTATCTGAGCTCTATGTGATAACATAAAACTTCTGTCTAAATTTCACGTTTATAGCTTTTATGGTTTAGGCTGGGCGTTGATGAGTCACCCTTATTCTTTTATATATACATATATAGATTAACTGTATAGCAACAAACAAAATATATGTTCATTCACTTCAAAGTTCAATCAATCTAACTTGGTTAGTTAGCCTTAGCCAAACTACGAAAACAGCCACCAAAATAGAAAATACTAATGAACGAACAATGAACGGGTAACAAAACAAACAACTCTTATTTTTAATTACCAACCAACCAAAACAACCACTAATTTAATTCAAGGATTTGTCTAAAGATATGCAAATTCACCCCTCTTTTTGGGCTTAAGGCTCTCTTATGTGAGCAGTATGTAGTAAAATCAAGACTCTCACCAAATTTCACGTTCATAGCTTTTACAGTTTCGGTTTAAATTTGAGATGATATTTTTTTTTTAATTTACCTTTTTAATTTATTTATTTTTAAGTTTACCTCCCCCTTTTTACCCTCATAGTGGTCGAATTTTAGAAAATGCCGAAATACGCCTTTACTTATTTTTATTGAGAAGCATTCTTGCCAAGTTTCAAGTAAATCAGTGAAGATTTTCATTTTTTTTCATACAAACTTTGCCTTTAATTTTAACCCCCCTAGGGGTGGAATTTTGAAAAATCCTTTCTTATCTGAGCTCTACGTATTAACATAAAACTTCGGTCTAAATTTCAAGTTTATAGCTTTTATGGTTTAGGCTGGGCGTTGATGAATCAGTCACCCTTGTTTTTTTATATATATAGATAAATGAATACTATCTCTGTGGTCCAGTGGTTCAGGAGTTTGCCTAAGACCCGGGGGCTGTGGGTTTGATTGATGAGATTGATAGCATAGGCTAAGCAAATTTTGTTTATTTGGTTAGGATTAGGACATTGCAGGTTTGAATCACCTGATTGTTTTTTAATAATGATGATTCCTTGCTTCGGGAGGCACGTTAAGCCTTTGGTCATTAAAGGAACCACATCAGGGGTTTAAATGCAGTTCCAGAAAACTCTGACACCAGATTGTATGGGGTCAATTACCCATTTAACCCACTCAATATGAATAAATGAATACTACTGTACAAATGCTGTCCAAATAAAACAAAACTGTGTCCTAGGCGAATTCAATCAATATTTATTTGAAGAAACTTATATGTATTAAAACAATAATAAACCATAGCGACTCGTAATTCGTTTTTAGCCCCATCTATTGGCACTACGAATAACCAAAACTATAATAAAAATCAAAATTAAAACACAAAGTTAGATAGCGTTTGAACATTCCGCCCACCATGGACAGAATGTCCATTAACCGCCCACCATTTAGATAGAAATAACATTTTTTTTTCCTTTTTTTCTCATTTAAACAGAAATTATTCTATAACAACGTAAATTCAACAGTTCATGAATGAAATTTTAAAATCTCATTTTTCTACTTAATAAATAATATCATCATTATAAAATCTTAATCTTATACGTCTTTATTTAAACAAAAATTATAATAATTACATACTTTATGTACTTTCGAAATTAATGCTTTAGTTATGAACAAACAATAAAACAAAATAAATTCTGACCACAAACTGAAATTATATGATCTATTTAGTTACAGGCAAAATACATAGCTTAGAAATTGGTCGTTTAATGATACTTCCATTACATTTCAAACTGACTACTCTCGTAATTTTGTCCAAACCAGGATGTTTTTGTGTTATTCTACCGTACAACCATCTTGCGGGAGGAAGATTGTCTTCCTTTACTAATACTAAATCACCAATGTTAGGTTCTGGGATTTGATAGTTCCATTTGTAACGATGCAGAAATTGTGTCAAATATTCTTGTGACCATCTGCGCCAAAAATCTTGTAACATTCGTTGTGTTAATTGCCAACGTTTTAAACTAGCTATATTAGAAGATTCGTAATTAACCTCGGGTACAAGCAATAGTGACTCTCCAACTAAAAAATGACCAGGAGTCAAAGGTTCAGGGTCCTCTGAAGATGTGCTTAAACTAGACAATGGTCTGGAATTTAAGCATGCCTCAATTTGAGCCAAGAGGGTACACATTTCTTCAAACGTGAGAGTGGATGTGCCGATAATTCTCCTTAAATGGTGTTTGGTAGACTTAATTCCGGCCTCCCACAATCCTCCGAAATTCGGTCCGTGCGGAGGCACAAAATGCCACTCTGTACCATTTGAAGATAGCCAATTTACTATATCTACTGTAACTCCAGACCTTTCTTCATTAAATTTTTTTTTTAACTCACGCGAAGCCCCTACAAAGTTTGTACCATTATCACTAAATAATTGTGCGCAATGCCCTCTCCTCGCTACAAATCTTTTAAACGCATCAATAAATCCCCTAGCAGTGAGATCACTTACCACTTCAAGATGGACCGCTCTAGTTACCATACAAATAAAAAGGCAGATGTATCCTTTATATGACTTTTGTCCACGCCCCTTAGATGTTCGAATAGCAATAGGACCCGCATAGTCGACACCACTTTTCTCAAACGGGCGACTTGGAGTTGTTCTACTCAAAGGTAATTGCCCCATTAACTGCACTTGACATTTACCTGCATGTCTAATACAACTTACGCAGTGGCGAATATGTTTTTTAACTTGATTTTTTGCGTCAATCACCCAATATTTAGTTCTCAAAATATTTATCGTTAACTGTGAGCCTCCATGCAAAGTTTTCTTATGTGTATCATCTATTATTAGCTCCGTCAAATGAGATTTAGCTGGAAGAATAATCGGATGTCTTACATTTTCACTCAAAAAACTAGCAGTTAAATTTAGCCGCCCACCAACACGTAACATTCCGGCGTGATCAATGTACGGAGTCAAGGGCTTTAATTTGCTTTTTGTTTTGACTAATCCGTTTTTAATTAAATTTCCTATGTCCTCGTTAAAATAATGGCCTTGACACTGTTTGACATATATATTTAGCGTTTCTCGCAATTCCTTGCTAGTTAGCCATTGAGCGAAATTTACAGATTTGTTTTTAACTTTTAAAATGAATCTTCTACACCATGATATCACTCTAACAAGCTTTCTCAATGTCGAAAACCTTTGCCATATATTTTCGGTTTCTATAAAATTAGTGACTAATTGACAACTTTTAACATTTTTCTCTTCCACATTAGTTTCATAACATTTGTCTATATTTTTGTATTCTATATCTAATGCTTTTAACCATTCCGGTCCATGTTTCCATAATTGTGTCTTTTCCAACTCTGATGGCATAACTCCACGTGACGCGCTGTCAGCCGGATTATCTTTAGATTGAACGTAAGACCATTGAGATCTATTTAAACATTGCAAAATCTCAGACACTCTGTTGGCTACAAAAACTTTCCATCTACAAGGATGACTACTAAGCCATGCTAATACAACAGAGGAATCACACCAAGCATGGCAATTTTGTTTCGGGATCTCTAAAACATCTGATACCTCTACTAATAATTTTGACAGAAGCGTTGCACCGCAGAGTTCTAAACGAGGTATTGATATTTGCTTTATAGGAGCTACTTTAGTTTTTGACGTTACAAGGTGCACATTTATTTTATTTGTTATATCAATTACACGAATGTAAACGACTGCTGCATACGCTTCACTCGACGCATCGCAGAACCCATGGAGTTGGACACAAATATCATCTTTATGAGTACTCATCCATCGGGGTATTTCAAAAATCGTTAACGACGACAACTCATTTCTATAGTTCATCCAGTCACTCATCAACTGAGGTGTAAGTTCCTCGTCCCACTGTAAACCTGCTAACCATAATTTTTGGATAAACATTTTAGCCTTTATAATAACGGGCGATAGCCAACCTAATGGGTCGTAAAGTCGTGATATATCCGAAATTACCTTCCTCTTTGTGACAGGTCCTTCAAACGTCGGTAACGACACTGAATATTTAAAAACGTCGCTCCTTCTATTCCAACTGAGTCCTAATACCCTTGTAACTGCATCTGATTTATCTACTAAATTTCTTTTTTCAGTTTCATATTCCTGCTCACATTCGTGTTCTTTCAAAATACTTTTATTTGTGTTTTCTTCGTGTACTATTTTTCCAACTGTATTATTTGACTCGCCCTCACATTCTTGTTCTTGACTTTTTATCCATTTCGTTAAACTAATATCGTTGCTTAACCATTTCTGTAACTCAAACCCCCCTCTCTTTAACAATTGTTTCATTTCGGTATATAACTGTTTCCCTTGAATCAAATCTTCACATCCTGTCATCATATCATCTACATAAAAATCTGATAACACTTTTTTTGCAGCTAATGGAAAATGTTTACCTTCATCTGTCGCCACTTGACGTAATGAACGAATAGCTAGATACGGGGCCGCGGAAACACCAAAAGTAACCCTGAGGTGTCTATAAAATTCCACATTATCATTCACATCATCACGCCATAACACCCGTTGGAAGTCAGTATCTTCGGGAGCTACCAATATTTGCCGATACATCTTCACTATATCGGAAGAAATACATATGGGATGTACTCGCCATCTCATAAGAATATGTCTTAGTTCATCTTGCAATCTCGGGCCTACTAACAAATCATCATTTAGCGACACGCCATTCGAACCTGGACAAGATGCATCGAACACTATACGTACTTTAGTTGTACTTCTATCGTTACGGACTACGACAAGATGAGGCAAATAAAAAGCATTCGGATTATCTTGTTCTTGATTCGGTACAATTTCCATGTGATTTAAACTTAGGTATTCAGAGAAAACTTCTGAATATTTCTTTCGTAACTCTCTATCTTTATTTAGCTTTCGTTCTAATGAACACAATCTTTTTAATGCTATGTCCTTCGAGTTTCCCATTAAACATTGTGGACTGTATGTTTTAAATGGTAGTTTGACTATGTAACGACCAGAAGAATCTCTTTTGGTCGTATTTGTATATATCTCCTCACATTTTTGTTCCTCTTCCGTTAAATGTTTTTTAGCTTTTACTGGCGATGGCTCCGACTCCAATTCCCAAAATCGTCTCAGTATATTATCTTCTTGTATTTGAATATGCATACTTATATTGACATTACAAGTGATTAAACCTTCATTATTATTTGTGCCTGTTTCACCAGATATGACCCATCCAAAAGATGTATTTTGTGCAATGATAAAATTAGAAGGATCTTTAATGAGACCTTGTATTATTATTTGGCTGTACACTTTTGCACTGAGTAGGAGATCTATTTTGTTAGGAGTATCAAATGTGGGATCAGCCAACGATAACTGAGTAATTTCTGGACACAATTGAACTGCTATTTTCTTGCTAGGAAGATAATTCGTCAATTTATCTAATACATGTGCTTTCACCCGAACAATAACATTGGAATCAAGAAGTGATTGCAATTTAACAAATACTATATACTTTGAGACCACAGCGGGACTCGAATCACTTCCTAAAACCGAAACATTACTTTTGTTAGCTATTTTCTTAAGTCCAAGTAATTGAACTGCAGACTCCGTTATAAACGAGGCCTGTGAACCCTGATCTAGCATAGACCTAAACGTCAAATATATACCTGTTCGGGCTTGAACGTTCACTAAAGCCGTTGCCAATAAAACTTGATTGTGATTTTTAGAGAAACAACTTACTACCACTTCATTGGAATCGCCTTGAGTAGCTTCAGAGGACACAGCTTCTGCACTAGTTGATGGTTCGCTATCATTTGTTTTGTCAACTGACTTGGAAAATGTGTTAGAATGGAGTAAAGAATGGTGCTTCCTGGAACATATTTGGCATCTAGTTGGCACGCGACATACTATTACTGAGTGACGTGGACCTAAACAATTAAAACATAGACCTTGACTTTGAACAAAATTACGACGAGTATCTACGTCATTGCCACAAAACTTTTGGCAAGTATGAAGCTTGTGATTTTCGGTACAAAATGGGCAACTTAAAGCCGTAGCGACATAAAGAGCTTTAACGTTATTGTTTGAATTACGAATTACAGTCTTATTGCATGAAACTCTAGTATTTAAAAACTCTAACGCGCGAAATCGGTTTTCCAAAAATTCCTGAAATAAATCCCATGTTGGCAAATCTTGTGATGAGCTACTGCATGCTAACTCCCATTGTTTCCGGGTCTCCATATCAAGTTTTAAACTTAAAATATAAATAACAATAATGTCCCATTCTGTCACATTGATACCCAATTGTTTTAATGCATTAAGACATTCATTACTCGTATCCAAAAGTTCTTTTAAGGCACTCGATGATTCAACACTAATAGACTTTTGGTTCATAAATCGTGATAAAATACAGCTTGCTAAGTATTTTTTATTATTGTACCGGCTTTCTAACTTACTCCAACACAAGATGTAATTTTCGCCAGAAATTGGTATGTGTCGAAGTAGTTGATCTGCCTCTCCTGACAAATGAGTTTTTAAATAATGAAGTTTTTGTACTTCATCGAGCGTCTTGTTATTATGTACGTGGGGCGCACTATAAGTTTCCGGAATGAATATGAAAAAATACTATTAAAGGTACAAAATTAATTTATTGTTTTTCAAAATAACCTCCCTTGGCGTCTATGCACTTTTTCATTCGATGAAACCAGTTTTGAAAACTTTTGTGCCACTCCTCTGTGGTGACCTCTGAAACGTGTTTTTCATACTCCTCGACAGCCTCTTCTGGTGATGAAAATCGTTGACCGCGTAATTGGTTCCTAATTTTTGGGAACAGAAAAAAGTCACAAGGTGCCAGGTCGGGACTGTATGCAGGATGACTCATGAGTTCTACATTTTTCGCCTTCAAAAAGTCGTTTGTCTGTCTGGCCGTGTGAGAACTAGCATTGTCGTGGTGCAGGATGATACGGCGTTTACGGTTATTTTTACGGAGTTCGTCAATAACTTCCGGCAAACAAATGGTCGTGTACCAGTCACTATTCACTGTACGACGATTCTCTAAAGCAACAGTAGCCACGTGTCCAGTTTTTTTAAAAAAAGAAGCAATCATCCGCTTAGATGCACTTTTCACGCGCGCCACTTTGGTTGGTTTCGGCTCATCTTGAAAGACCCATACGCTTGATTGCTGCTTTGTTTTGGGATCGTAGCAATAAATCCATGTTTCGTCACCTGTTACTATACCCCACACCAAATTTGACGCACCTTCGTTGAATCTGGTAAGCATGGCACTGCACCAAGTGACGCGGTCCGTTTTTTGAGCCTCGGTCAAGTTGTGTGGGATCCACCGCGAGCACAGCTTTCTCACACCCAAATGTTTGTGTAGGATTAATTGTATTTGACTCATGCCTATTTCTAAGGATGCGCAAATTTCATGGTAGGTCACATCACATGCCTGTCTGTTTCAATCATACGGCGCACAGCATTGATGTTTTTGTTGGTCACAGCGGTGGACGGCCGACCATCGCGAGATTCGTCACTGAGATTGATACGACCACGCTTGAATTCTGCAAACCAGCTATAAACAGTTGTCTTGCATGGTGCTTCATTGCCAAAAGCTGTTTCAAGCCGAGCGATGCTCTGTTGAGCTGTCAAATTACACTTAAAATCGTAGAAAATCATACTACGAAAATTTTCCCGAGTTAAATCCATGTTGATGCAGACACACAATTTTTTAAATGGCGCCACAAGGTAAAAACAAAAGACAGTCAGATGAAACAAACTGCATTCTACAGTCAAAGAGTTCTATTTTCAAATGTTGCAATAAATTTTTAAATATTGTTTATGTAAGTGGCCAGTTCCGGAAACTTACAGTGCGCCCTATGTATGAGAGACTTAAATAAATTGTAAAAACTTGTCCATTCTGTGTATTGACCACTAAAAACGGGCAATTCAATTTTAGGCAATTTAACATTTGAAACATTTTGGAAAACGCTATTTGACTCTACTTGGGCAGTATTGCGAGTTTTTAATTCGCTTATAATATCTTTTAAACTACACTTGAATTCAATGTAAAGATCTTCAGTAGATGAATATAAATCTTGAGTGTGATACTCTGATTGTTCAAAATCACTTTTTGTACATTCCTCTATTAACTTCCTATGAGTAGAATAAAACGATGACCATAAAGTTTCCAATATCTCTAGGCGTGTTTCTACATATGATATGCTAATACGATCTTTAGGTGCCTTTTTAAAATTACGTCTGGCTTTCGTTATATTTGCTAAAACGTCATACTGAAGATCGAACAACGAACTCATTTTGTATTGTTACCAAATGTTCAACAGAAAATTGAAATAAAATTCTACACTCAAATCACCAACCACAAAATAAGAATAAACGACACGTTGTATGAAGATTTTCAAACAATATCAACATGAATCCATTATATTTTCTTATAATTTCCAATAGTCGATGACATTTATATTGACAACTATAATATATATATATCCTATAATCGAAATATTCAAGTCCCAAACTTCATCAAATTTTCTAAGTCTATTTTGTTATTCTTGAATTTTTTCTAAGTGAATTTCTCTGAGTAAATAAGGTTGAAAGTACTCACTTTTATCACCATATGTCACTCACTTACTCTTTTCCATTTCGAAAAGGCGGGCAATGTTTCTTCGCCCGCTCGTTACCAAAATCCGTGTTCGTGCCAACCGGTCTTATCCGGACCGTAGGACCATGTACAAATGCTGTCCAAATAAAACAAAACTGTGTCCTAGGCGAATTCAATCAATATTTATTTGAAGAAACTTATATGTATTAAAACAATAATAAACCATAGCGACTCGTAATTCGTTTTTAGCCCCATCTATTGGCACTACGAATAACCAAAACTATAATAAAAATCAAAATTAAAACACAAAGTTAGATAGCGTTTGAACACTACTAACATTAATTTTCTACTACAGAACCAGTTTATGATGATGAGGAGGAGGAAGATGTAAAGCCGAAAAAGAAAAAAATTAAGTCAGAGAAGAGAAAATCTGTCAAACAAGAGCCAGATGAAATTGTCAGCCCTACCAAGAGGAAGAAAAAGCAAGAAGAGGAACAAGAAGTCTGGAAATGGTATTGTATAAATCAACAAGCAAAAGTACTATCCATATACATACTAATATTATAAATGCGAAAGTCTGTCTGTTACTCTTTCACGGCCAAACCGCTGAACGGATTTTGATGAAATTTGGTATAAATATAGTTCAAGACCCGGTCAAACATAGGCTTTATTTTGATGCAGGCGGAGCTGCGGGAAAAAACTAGTTTTTAATATTTTGTTTGACGACGGCTTTCCCGTTTGTTGAAACCACAGGTCAAAAAAAAAAAACACTGCCATCTAGCGATTGTAGCTGGAACATGTCACTAAACATGTATTCGAAACGTCTCTTTCTGAATTAGTTTGCATGCCATCTAGCGTCATAATATATTATTACTAGGCCTAGTTGAAGGTAAAAAAAAAGTTTGAATTTTTCAATAGATGGCGTCATAAACGTGCATGATTTTGAGGTTATTTTGCCCCAAAATATGTTTACTGCAGTGCTGAGGCGCTTATTTGAAAATAAAATTATTCGAAAATCTAAACACGTCAATATTATAGTTGTAAGGCAAATAAGAGTTCGCAGAGTTCGGTTCGTGTTATTTTGTGAGTTAAAGGTCTTGATTGAACATAGGTAAGCAATTTGTAAAATAATATTTTTGGATTTGCAGGTGGGAAGAAGAAAAGAAGGATGATGGAACGAAATGGACATTCCTTGAACACAAGGGACCTTTGTTTGCTCCTGATTATGAACCTTTACCTTCAAATGTTAAATTCCGATATGATGGTAAAGAGATAAGATTATCTCAGGATGCAGAGGAAGTCGCTGGATTCTATGCTCGAATGTTGGATCATGATTACACAACTAAAGATACATTCAACAATAATTTCTTTGCTGACTGGCGTAAAGTCATGACAAAAGACGAAACTAAGCTTATAACTAATCTCTCAAAATGTGACTTCAAAGAAATGCAAGCATACTTCCAAAGTGTGTCAGAAAAAAATAAAAATCGTACCAAGGAGGAAAAAGCTGCTCTCAAAGCCAAAAATGAAGAGATACAAAAAGAATATGGCTTCTGTACTATTGATGGTCATAAAGAAAAGATAGGTAACTTTAGAATAGAACCTCCTGGTCTATTTAGAGGCAGAGGTGAACATCCCAAAATGGGTATGTTAAAGCGGCGTGTTATGCCAGAGGATGTGTTGATCAACTGTTCCAAGGATAGTAAGGTTCCCAAACCACCTCCAGGGCACAAATGGAAAGAAGTGCGACATGATAACACTGTTACATGGCTAGCATCTTGGACAGAAAATGTTCAAGGGCAATCTAAATATGTCATGCTTAATCCTAGTTCAAAATTAAAAGGTGAAAAAGATTGGCAAAAATATGAAACTGCAAGAAAGCTTCACAAGTGCATTGATAAAATCAGAGATACTTATCGCAATGACTGGAAAGCCAAGGAAATGAGAGTACGGCAACGTGCTGTGGCTCTTTATTTCATTGATCGACTTGCTTTGAGAGCAGGTAATGAAAAAGACGATGATCAGGCGGACACAGTCGGTTGCTGTTCACTCAGAGTGGAACATATAGAGCTTCACAAAGAAAAAGATGGCCAGGAGCATGTGGTGGTATTCGATTTCCTTGGTAAAGATTCCATCAGATACTACAACGAAGTTGCAGTGGAAAAAAGAGTGTTTAAGAATCTCGAACTATTCATGGAAAATAAAAAAGATAGTGATGACCTTTTCGATAGACTCAATACACAAACATTAAACGAGCATTTGAAAGATCTGATGCCGGGTCTCACAGCAAAAGTATTCCGTACCTACAACGCTTCTATCACATTACAAAGACAGTTGGATGAACTCACAGATGCTAAAGCATCAATACCAGAAAAAATATTAGCTTACAATAGAGCAAATCGTGCAGTTGCTGTGCTGTGTAACCATCAGCGTGCAGTGCCCAAAGGTAAATAGTAATTTTAATTACATTTGTGTGTATTCATGTAATGATACAGTTCATTCATTTTTTTATCACATTATCAAGTGTTCTTATGATCATGGTTTTTTTTTGTTATAGGTCATTCCAAATCTATGGAAGCTCTCAAAGAGAAAATACAGGCTAAACGAGATCAGATTGACGAGGCCGAACAGGACTTGAGAGATGCAACAAAAGCTGCAAAACGTGGCTCTGCAAAGGAAAAGATAATATGTGATAAGAAGAGGAATGCTTTAGAGCGTCTTAAGGAGCAATTGAAGAAACTGGAACTACAGGAGACAGACCGTGATGAAAACAAAACTATTGCTCTTGGTACCTCAAAATTGAACTATCTCGATCCTCGTATCTCTGTCGCATGGTAAGAATCTGTATATAATTATTTGAATTGAAAATACAATGGTAATTGCTAGTATGATATATAGGAGTCCTAGAAACGAAGATTTGTTTGTAGAATAATTTATTATTTATGAAGATCCTTGAACAGAAATACCCAAATTTGTGATGATGACCATATTTTTTTTTTACAGGTGCAAGAAGCATGGTGTGCCCATCGAAAAGATTTACAATAAAACACAACGAGATAAATTCCGCTGGGCGATCGACATGGCCGGACCCGAGTACGTTTTCTAAAGGCAATCTTATTAGCAATAGCTATAGCGTTATACATATTCTTAATTACAAAAACGTTCCAATTATACATACATTGCGTAACAGATTTTATGAATTTTGACATGAAAAGTGGATGTTAATTTGTAGTATTGTTATAATTTTGGACCCTAAACCAATTGAGCTGTTCCTTTGATTGGGCTCTAAATTAGAAGTCTGATTCTAATTTAATTTATTTAGAAAAATTGTTTCGAGTTTTGCTTAGAACTTAGGCTAAGCTTTAGTTTTAAAATAGTGTAAGGTTTGTTTATATAGATAGATTTTGTGGTCTGTTCTACATGTTCTAAATTGAACTTTAAAATAGTGAGAAATATAGAAAATCCTGGTGCATTTGCATTGATATAATGACAAAATAAGACAGACAGGTCAGCATTTCCACATTTTTTTTATGTAGAAATGTTTGTTTTGTATATAATACAATTATGTGCTGCAGATTCATTTTACGGCATTTTGCTTTCGTTCTCTCATCTACAAATTAGCTATTAGGTATTTACTACTATGTCTTTGTGTTACAAAGTGACAAGTTTCGAGAAATCAGTGAGTAGCGTGTAGCTAGATATGATGTAAATTATTTTGGTGTGTATGTGCACAATGTTGTAAAGTAAGAAATAATGTTATTTTATTTTTATAATTAAGATCAAAAATTGTGGCAAAACAAAGCCGTCAATGTTAAAAAGGTACAATATTAAAGGTAAATTACGGATATGTACTTGTAAATATAAAATTTTTACCATGTCATGCAACTGTGAAATGAGATTATCCAATTAAATAAAACATTGACACTAGGATTTCGTAATTTTATTTATAACTTTTACTTAATCACTGACGATGTATAAAACCTTAGCTGTCGAAAGTAGAACTAAAAAAGTTTAAGTCTTCCATCCCTTCGGGCATATATGTGAGTCCAGATTCGTCTTTGTGTGACAGATTATATCCTTTTCCGTAACCTGAAACAAGACAATTTATAATATTGGCAGGATATCAAGGCTTGCCTAGCACGCTAGGTAAATAAAATTAAGTATACCACAAAGCACTTGCGTACAGAATTCCGAAACATTGATATAGGATAACAACTAGATACACAGTCACGAAGAAACGCCAGTATTCCTAATGACTCAACTAGTTGTACATACGCGTTGGTCCATGAGGAACACGTGAGTGGAAAAGTGTCCAAAAGGAACTGTAGCAGGTACTTATACATACATACACTTGCTGCGAATATTGCCTCAAATGTAAACTGTATTACTTGCACAATAAGTACACGACACATTGAGCTCGTGTGTTACCCTACCCAGAAACTACATGCCAGAGTGATATGAGTACAACACATAATTGGCTACTTGACTGTATTCATACTTGGGCAGTATTTGCATACGAAACAATATGTACACTAAAAAGTAACTGATTCTGAAAACACAACAAAATTGGTTGTTTAAAAACGGATTTAAAAAATCTTTCTGTTTTCAGTTTCTGGTAGTGTGTTTTATATGAATGATAAAAATAAATTTAGTAGAATACCCAATTAGAGCCCTATATGCTGTGTATGTGCCTGCAGAAGAAATATACACAAGAAGGTCTCGATTTGTGCTCATTTGTGACCTAATAAGATTTAAAAAATACTTAGGTATTACTAGTGGCTCTGTGAGCTGTAGACCTCGCGAGCTTATAGAGATTACAGATCGAAGGAACTTTTCACACTATATGTTTTTTATTGAATATTAAAATCTTGATTATGTTCGTTCCGCTAATCTTTTTCCCTTCTCTGTTCTTAACAGAAGGAGCTAAATCATAGACCTGATTCTTGTTAAACGTTGAAAATTGAAGGGCTCCAAGATTACAACAGTAAGTCTTCGAGCCCGAGGAAGTGCGACGTAAGAGCAACCTACAGCCAGGTTGGGTCTAGCCCAAGGTCAACCACTAAAGTCAATCCCTGTAACTTATGAATGGTGACTGCCCATGCTAATGTAAGAGGAAATTAAGTCCTAGAAAATGTGCTCTCTTTAGAACGTCAAGTTTGGGTGACAGCGGCAATAGGCACTGATCCCATTATTTAATAATATTTTTTTTTCTTTTACCAGCTTTTTATTTAACTTGCAATCTATATATGTATGTTCGGGTCAAATCTCGTAAGATAAATTTGATCTACTTTCCGGTTTCCAATTAAGCTGAAATTTTGCACACAAGTATATATCATGTGGCATGCAATATTATGATGACTTGGAGCTGGGAAGCGGTCATAGGAACTCTATAATGAAACAACGTAATCCCATCGAGTTTGGGCTTGTTTACTTTGGTCTCACAATAAAAGATTGTCAAAAACAAACTTTTTAGTTTATTTATGAAAATGAATTCTTGTAAAATTTTGGTAAAGTAGATTAAACTAATGTTTCCTGTAGTTAAATAGTTCCCAAGAAAACAAATAGGTATACTCGTACTTTTATAAATAAACTTCAAGATACCGGTCGCAAAATAAAAATAAATACATTGAACTAAAAAAAAGAACACCTTCCGGTGAGATTCGAACTCTAGAGGCTTAAGTCGAAAATCTCTTTATAAATAAACTGGACTATTCATCTTTTCACAATACTGGTGAAAATATACGTCTATTGTATTTCATAATAGAAAACAAAATTCCTTTGTTATTTCGTTGTCACTACAAACACAAAATGGTCGTAAGAGCCATAAAATCCTAAGGCGCTTAGGCCCATTGTGCCAACTCAGACATTTTCAAAAATTTCCAAAAAATGGCTCGTCTATCGATTTTCATCCGTTTATCGAACCTGCTTCCTAAATTTCACGGGAATCGGTTGAGAAATGCGACTTCTAGAGGAGAACACACAGACATACCAAAGCATTTTTGGCCAAGTTGAAACGAAGACCTCAATCGCTTCGCTCGCTCGGTCAATTACTAAGGTAAATGCGATTATTTAAAAATAAAAAAAATCACTACGCCTATATGAACAAAGATCCAAGTTCACTGAAAACTGTACGAAACTAATAACAGTTCTGATAGTTCAACTGAATAAATTGATTTTTTTCTTAAATTATGTACTTGTCTTATTTGGTCCTTAAATTTACGAAAGAAAAAATAATAATGGGACAGGGATTCGTCTGATGAATTTTAAAATTCACATATATTTGATGTCCGTATCGATTCATTCACTTTAATTTATGTTTTTAAGCAGGTCACCTCACTAAGAAGATAAAACTGACAGACGTCAAATGTTACCTATTAAAATAACTCGACATTACATCCTTCATAATGCTTACAACCACCATAAAAAGTTTCAAAAATATAAGTTTAAGGGTTAATGAATAATTTTACAAAAACTTGTTCCATAACTTTGACATTAAATTACAAGAAATCTGCTGAATCTAAGATTTACAGGTATGAACCAGGCATTAGAGGGTGTACTCAAAAATCATTGTACCAAATTACAGCTTGGAATAATTAGTGCATATGTAGATATAAACAAAAACTAGGTAGTAAAAAATGAGACTGTCCGCCAAATATTTTGCTTTATTTCGGTCGTATCGCCGATTGTCTATTCGTCAAATATTTTGGCAAGCATTCAATTTCGAATACCAAATAGGCTAATGGCCAAGTGTGGTGGCGCTATGAGGTCGCGCCATTACGTAGCAAGTTCTTTTTACCTATTTGTTTCATCAGCTTGGTGGTAGCGTTACGCAGGTGCAGCGGTATCGGCGGGAGAGGTCCCTTGGCTTCAGTGAGAGCTTGCTGGCATCTCCTCATGGCATCGTAGATCTCGCGGCTCTTGGGCGCGCGCGCGAGTCTCACGGCCAGCTGCACCAGCAACACGTCGCACTCGGGCTTGCCGATGTGTTGGCAGCCCTGCAGGCACGACACCGCCTCCACTAGAGCGTTGGGGTCTGCCGAGCCTGACGACAGAATTATTTTTTTGTAATCGGCAGCTAGATAAAAACAAATGTTTGACTCTAATAGGATAAGGAGCTCGACAGCGTAGCAAGGCATATGCGCGTTTTATTCTGACGCCTAAATAAGACCGGTAAAGTTACAGTCGGACTCGCGCACGAAAGGTTCCGTATCTATAAAAACAGCAAAAATAAAAACATGTGTATTGTATGCCTTGCTCCCCTCTTGCGCCCCAAACAACACAATATCACTTTCTACAAGGAAAAGTCTTATGAAAATCGGCGTTAGTCGTTTTGTTCGTCAAGAACCATTATAAAAAGTACCTAAAAGATATACCTATGTCTTCACAAGCCACCCTAATTAATCGACGCGCAATATACAAAGGATCCTCGCCGCCGTGCAGCGCCCGCGTGGTCCAGTAGAGGGCGGCGTTGTCGTCGCTCGCGCGAATGGACTTGTGGATCGCGGATATCGTGTTGTAATGCTCTTCGCCCTGCTTGTCGTACACCATATGCGAACGCTGGAATAATAAGCAATGACTGCGTCAACAATAAAAAATATATCCATATCTATACTTCTATCACACCTCGGACACTCCATACAACAGCGCCGAACCCGATACCCATTACTACTACTTTGATTCGGTCGCGTACGCACGTGCGAAAGTCTGAAACCTTTGGACCGATTTTGATGAAGTTTGGTAAGACCCGGAGTCAAACAAAGGCTACTTTATGACGCGAGCAGAGCCGCGGGAATCTGATAGTGCTGACTAAACCACACAACGGATGGACTTCATACTAAAGTATTCATTTATATTGAGTGGATTACATGATAAATCAACCCTGTGCACCCTGGTGTCAGTGTTTTTCTGAACCGCCTTTCGGCCTCTAATGTAATTCCTTTAACAACCACCTATGACAGCCGGGCTTAACGTGCCTTCCAAAGAACGGAATTATCAATATTATCAGACGATCAATGTGATTCAAACCTACAATGTCTGTACCAAACTGGAAACAACTAAACAAAGTATGCTTCCCGTGGGAATCGACCTCCAAATAATAAAGGCGAACCACCTTAAACAATGGACCACAGAGGCAATCAAATAAAATCGAAAATATATTAATTACTTAAGTTTTTTGTGCTCCCATAACAGTACAGCATTAAAACACTTAACACTAAATGGTTTAAAATATTTTACTAAATGTTCTAAGATGTAACGAAACATAAGAAAAACATAAGAGCCCGCACGTCACACATCGTTAACAGTTGAACGAAAAATGACGTAAACTCCTCCTCTTTTTACAGAACTGCGCCAATGACCGTAACGGTGCACCAGTCGATTCGCCGTCTCCTCTATGTATTTTCTCCATGGTTTCGAAGCAACTAGCTAAGGTATCCATCGGTCTAAGATGAGAGAGAAAGAGAGAGCTCACAAAATACCTTAATTCCATTTTTAATATCCTCAAGTGACAGTATGACCGGCCCAGTGACATGCAACTCGCTGCCCGGATCCCTGGCCGTCAGGGCCAACTCTAAGGCACCCAGCGCCATACGAGCGTCCCCGTCGCTCACTTCAGCCAGCCATTTTATTAATTCTTCTTCTACTATGAATCTGAAATGTGAAAAATTACTGGATACTAGAGAATCATCAGGCAATGGATGTGGCCAAGTATTGAGCTTGTCATTTTGAATCGACAAGAAGACTGGGAGTGCTTGAAGAGTGGGATTTTTGAAAAGTGTGACTAACGCAAAATGTGAGTCGAATAATTTATGTTCGATATCGAATGATTTTCGTTCGTAAACGAAGGATTTTTGTGCGACGACGAGGAAGTTTTGTTCGGCATGTATGTCACACATTTCAAAAATAGGGCTCTGGATACTATAGCTTAAGTAATATCTATAGAAGAAAGATGCAACTGGAAAACACGCCCAGGCGAAGATCTCGAACATCAATATGCTACAGTGACAGCCCATAACACATTTTTGATAGTTTATGTAAAACAAAGCTTTAAAATAGGTTCTCATATTTTAGCATTTTTCCAGTTGCCCCAGAGTTCAAATTAAATTATTTGGAATTTAAATCCCAGAATCTGATTTTTCTTCTTCACCATGCATGCATGTCTTCGGCATCCTGGGATGCATATTTGCAATGTTTTGGTTTGTTTTAGTGTATGTCATATACCAGTGGAGGCAGTAAGGTCATATGTTTATTCTTCACATAACTTGATGGTTTTCGAAAAACGCAATGAGATCAGAAGCGTTCATATTGTTTTCAATTGTTCACATACAAATGTACTTTTTACCTAGGAGTCCCAGTGTCATTAAAATCTTTATTGGCATCGGAAACAACTAGAACTTGACCATGGGCTTGCAAGGCACGTTTCAATATAATCAACACGTCTTCTATACTCAGCTTGTTCATGACCACCACTCGGCAGCGACTAAGCAAGGCATTGTTCAAACTAAACGAAGGATTCTCAGTAGTAGCACCGATTAAAGTTATTGTGCCATTCTCAACATGCGGAAGAAATGTGTCTTGTTGAAGCTTATTGAACCTGAAAATAATAAAAAAACATTGGTACTAAGTATTTCTAATTATTTTTTGGGCATCCTTTATTTGCAGAATGCATTAGAATAGGCATTACATATATGTGCAAGGATAGTGAAAATGTATCCAGTCTTTCGATAAAGTAGTTAAGAGGAAGGTAGGTGTAACTTCTGGCTTAAGAAAAGAATAAGACATGTTGTTTAAAAATCTAGAGCTCCTAGTACTATTAATACAATTGCAAACAAGAAAACGCTAAGATGAATAGGATGGTATAAGATAAGTTGAGTATCATTTTATATTAAGCTAACATCATACTTAACTTATAGTTACTTATTAACTTAATTGTATTTCAACATTTTCAACCAAATTTATGTGTCAATGGTGTAAAACTATTATAATTTGGCCCATTAGAACACGATTCTTTCGGCTCCAGCTAAATCAACTCCAGTACATGTGAAGGAGCAGCTGGGCCATGACAGTAGATGGTTCATTCATTATTTGCATTGTGTCACAGCTTTCATAATAATATTGTTAAAACAATATAGTCAATTTAATTTGATACCTGTGAATTTCATCCATGAAGAGAACTGTTTGCCTCTTGAACTGACTTTCATTTTTGGCCACCTTTACTATTTCCTTCACATCATTAATGCCTGCCATGGTAGCAGACAGTTTGACAAATCTCATATTATTGTGCTCTTTGCAAATATTTGCTACCACATTAGCCAAAGATGTCTGTAATAAATTGTAGTATATTATCACAATATTACTTACACTTATATTACATAGTATTGTAACTATTGTTGAGTCGTTAAAAAAAGAAAGATTTCTGAACTTCTTTGTGTGTTGGTGGTATTATCCTCTCTCAACCCTGATACAACACACCTATGTTAGTTATAAAGGCCAAGTAAGCCATTCATGGGGCAGGTGTCTGGGTGCCTATCATACGACAGTAGATACGCCATATAGTAATTAAAGGCGGCAACAACATTCCTCTGCCATGCAAAATTCTTAATACTCACACAATTTTTAAATACCACATGAAGTTATATACTTGAGCACAACAAAAAGCATCTTAGTTATTTGGAGTGTAATTAAGGTCCCCAGGCAAATCAGCTCTTCGATGCATAGTGAGGTTTAGTTTTGAGTATTATTTTTTATTTCATGTCTTTCTATTTCAACATAAAAATAGTTTAATGCAAATAAACATTTTTATCTATCTATCTATCTAATAACTACATGCTAATTATACTAGTGCAGACTTAGATTAAACAGGAAACAGATTTATTTAAAATAATTATGGATTTTTGATATAAAGTATTGCTTTGATAATCTGAAAAATTAATATTATGTAAACATAGGGGCTCAGTTTTTGTTTTCTAAATGACTTCATGGTGCATGGTATTATAGTAGATTATGATACAAGAGTGCGAAGTTGGTCATTATTTACGAGGGCTCATGCCCTATAGAAGCCGAGTATTTCACTGTTATGACCTCAACATCTCAACCTCATTACTCTATCTTGTCTACTCTATCGTTCTCATAGTAATAGGCATTCAATAATAAACAGTCTTGTAAAAATGTGACGTATTATTATTGGCGACGAGATAAAAGAAAAAAATCATGAATGAAGAACAATTCGCACATTTTATGCGAGTTCAACAGGCACAGCAGGAACAAATTAATACAATTTTTTTAATTAACACAAACAGTAAGTAAAGTTTGAGACACACCGACCGACGGGTAGTGTAATGAGCATGCCGTCTACATCAAACGAGAAAATTATGTTAATTATACATTTTAACATGAAAAATACAACACAGAAAAACATAGAATAGAAGATTTCATCGAATCAAAAAAACCAGATATCGAACTCTCACACAATTTTGGAACTGCGTAAGAGAATCATCGGAAACTATGGAACATTATGCAAATAAACTGAGAGGATTAAGTTTGTGACTACAAAGACACTTTGTTAGAAAGGCAGCTTAGAGATCGGTTCGCTACAGGATTAAACCACATAGACTTTGAGACCGATCTGAGACAGAAATGGCCAGATTTACTAGTCAGGAAGAGACTTGATTTTTCAGGAAATTTTCACATTTGCTCAATCAAGAGAACAGCCAGAACATGACACGCTTAACAAACACGACATTTCGGAATGTGTAGCAAAATATCACGTTTGCAAAGATTGTAAAGTCAAGGGTCATTTTAAGAGCTGTTGCATAAAAACAGGACGTGCTCGCATTTCACAAAACAAAGACAAATACCAATCTACAAAAAAATTTGAAAATGTCAGCTACAATTCGGGTTCTACATCTGACATTAATAGTGACGATGATGAAGACTTTGTGTGCAACCTTACAGGCAATAAGAAACGAGACTGCAAACACATTGACGTAACTATCGATGGTCTACCATGCATCATGGACCATGGACCATGGACTGGGATCCTGGATCAACTTACTCAATTATCAACACAGATTTTTGGAAGAAAATAAGGTTTCCAGCTTTTACGCAGGGCCGAAACTAAAAGCTTATGGCAATAACAAACTTAAATTAAAAGAAATCACAGACGTAATGGTTAAAATTGATAAACGACAAAAAATATTACCGGCTGTTGTGATGAAAAATGCACACCCAATGCTTTTCGGGCTGCAATGGAGCGAAAAGTTTGGAATAGAATTTCCAAAACAGGTATATTCCATTAATTCCTGTACACCAACTACACTCAAAGAGAATTTTTTTACAATTTCAACACATAAAGGATACTATCTATACAATAGAATGCCTTTTGGCATATCAACTGCACCTTCAATCTTTCAAAATTTCCTTGATCAAATACTTGGAGACATACCCAGAGTAGCTGTATATTTTGACGATATTGCACTAACGGGTAAAGATATAAACGAGCATTTAAACACGCTTTGTGCAGTACCGGCTTAAAAGTAAACTTAAAGAAATTTAGCTTTTTGAAGAACGAAATAGAATACCTTGGTCACAGAATACGCCCAACGAAAGGGAAAATAGACGCAATAACCAAGGCTTCACAACCAAAAGAATTACGTTCTTTCCTTGAACTAATAAACTATTATGAACGTTTTATTCCACATTTACATGGTTTGTGTGCAGACATCTACGACCTTACAAGTGGCAAACGAAAATGGCAATGGAGTGATCATGAAAATCAAATGTTTGAAGATGCTAAAAAGAAAATTACAATGGCTAAACAAACCCCTAATAGCTTATGATGAAAATCGTCCGCTGTACTTATCCTGTGACGCATCGGAAAAAGGAGTTGGTGCAGTGCTATACCACAAAAGCAGAACTGTAGAACAACCAATAGAATTCGCATCTAGAAAACTACGCCCAGCTGAGAGCAAGTACTCCGTGATCGATCGTGAAGCTTTAGCAATTTTGTTTGCTATAAAGAAATTTGATCAATATCTGAGGGGAACAAAATTCACAATAGTTACAAATCATAAACCATTAATTCATATTTTAGGTCCTCAACGTAATTTATCAAAAGTTGTTAATAACAGACTTGAAAGATGGGCTTTAATAATCGGAAGTTATCGATATAATATTTGCTGTCAGAAAACAACATTTTGGCTGATTGCCTGTCCAGATTACCAAATCCAGAAGCTGAACCTTCACTTGTTGAGAGTCGTGTACATAGTACAACAAAACGCCTTTTTGAAAATAGTTTGGCAGATTTTCATTTAACTGAAAATAATTAAGGTCTAGAAACAACAAAGGATCCAATCTTAACACATGTTACTCAGTGTTTAAAGACCGGATGGCGAGATATGGAATGTAAACAAGAAAACAAACATTATTATCGGAAACGTCTAGAATTATCCATAGAAAATAAGATTTTAATGTGGAATGGGAGAATTCTCATTACTGGAAAACTGAGAAGAACCGTCTTAGACTACCTGCACAAAGGACGTTCGTTTTCCAACTTGACTTCGCCTGGGTCATCTATACCCTTGACGTCTACACCACTTTTACAATTATCTTCCACATCCTCTTCGCCTGGGTCATCTGTACCATTGACATCTACTCCGCCATTACAACTATCTCCTGATTATCAAACGCCACCAACTACAATGACTGCGGCCCAACCTAACCTTGGTCAGCGTGTAAGAAGGTCACCTCGGCGGTTGATTGAAGAGATCTAACCCGGGAGGAATGTTATGACCACAACATCTCAACCTCATTATCATTATCATAATATCTTGTCTACTCTATATTGTCATATAATTTGCTCACAACCTGTCATTCGACGATTTTCAACACATTTGCGAGGAAAAACACACTTATATTATTAACTTTTTATTATAATTTATTTTTTGTATTGTCTGCTCCACAGCAATCTGTTACAAACAATAAGCCGCTTTTTTGTTTGATCTTGATTTTGATAACGATCAAGGGCCATTGTTTGCTTAAGAATTTCTCTCCAGCAGACCCTCCCCCTCTGACTCAGTTCAGATGTCTGTTGCTGAGGCTTCCAATGTCACCTCTCTTCAGCCCGATATATCGGGATCCCCCTTCACCGCTTAAAGCCCGAGCAAGCTCGTTCACATGACTGGCTAGTTTTTTCTGATATTTAAGGCTGTTTTGGGCAATTTTCTGTCAGACTGTTTTGATTTTTGGTCGAGGTATATGTATCTATTACTGATACACTGTGGGATACCAAACATTGTCCGGAGAGCCTTGTTCTGAAATCTCTCCAGTATGTCAATATTGCTGTTGCTAGCAGTCCCCCACAACTGAATACCATAGGTCCAAATAGGTTTCAAGGTGGCTTTGTACACTAACATCTTGCCGTTGTTATTAAGTTGTGACTTGGGTCCTATTAACCAGTGGAGACATCAGAGTTTTCCGTCCAACTGTTTCCTCTTTGTCCAAATATGCTTTTACCATATTAGTTTTCTGTCAAGATGTATTCCTAGGTATTTAGGGCTGTCAGCCTGGGGTATTTCTTTATTACTCAATTTGATGGCGTTTTTATTATTTACACAATAAATAAAAGTTCTCAAGCAATATTAAAACATTTCTTCACATTAACTTTTGTTGGTACATTTTGAACACTTTTCACAAATAGATACACCATTAGAGTAAAATTGGGATTGTGTGTTTGTTGATGCATTGCTAGGTATCTCTAAATACATATATATAGTTCTTGATTCTAAAAACTTCGTCCACACTTCCTTATTTCTTCCTATGGGTTATATATACGGCCCTGGATACAAGTCCTTTATAGCCTTTCTTGATTTTCCTACCTACACAAATTAATATTTGTAGTCCAATATGGCTAATGATCAGTAAAATAAATAAAAAATTATAATTTCATGTTGATTTATCATTTGGAAACTAAAGTAGTTTTTATTTTTTGCAAAAACCAATTCATTGTGAATTTTAACCTATTCCCTGTCCATAAATTTCAACAACAGTTATAACAATTGATTTGCTTACATCACATGTGATTCATGGGACAGGGAACCTGTTAAGACCTGAAATCCTCTTGGAGTATATTTAAAAAAAAATGTACCATAGCCATGGAAACCATTACTTTACAAGTGGGATAATAATATAAACAATGTGTTGTTTATAACCCCCATTAATGGCCTAATTACAATGAAATAAAAGACACTTTATGAGCAAATATGTTGAAAAATAAATTATTTTTTTCTTTTGTAATAATGACTATTTACCTTTCCGCATCCAGGAGGACCCCACAATATCATGTTTGGTACTTTTTTCTGTTCCAGCATGGATCTCAACATGGAGCTGGAGCCGAAGGCATCCTGCTGGCCAACAATATCATCTAGATGAACAGGCCTCATTTGTTCAGCCAAAGGTAGTCGTTTTTCTCTGGTTGTTTGGTCTTTTGTAGATTCTGGCACCTACAATCATAATATAAAAAATTTCTAATGAACTACTTACTGCATTATTTCTCTTTACACTCAAATCACACACCATTTAATGCTATGCAATCATGGTCTCATTGAAAGTTTACACTAAAATCATTATCATATCAAGTGGGTTGGTAAAAATTAAGAATTTAATAACTAGATAATCTCTTTTAATCTTTGGCATTGGCTTATTTAGCTAAGCGGATCAAAGTTATCAGCTGAGGCTGCAACTAGGCAACTAGGAAACCGCTATGATAAAAAGGAAAACAAACATAATTACCTGATTCTTATTGGAATATGGAGTAGAAGCTGTGCTTAGTCTAGAAGGGGCTGTATCTAACTTAATTTTTTTATCACGTGGGGATTTGTTTACAAAATGTGATCCAATTCGCTTAGGCGCAGACGTGCTATTATTATCCAAAGAGTTGAGAAATAAACATTTATTCACATGTTCTTCAATAATTTCCTGTTGAAACTGTTTATTGCAAATCGGGCAATTAACAACAGATATTGTATTGTTTTTTGATTCCATGTTTAAAAACTTCCTAACTAAAAGATTTTAAACATTTGACTACAAATATCATTTAATTATTAGGTGACTAGGTTTATTTTGAATTTTAGAATTTTTGAAAGTGTTTGGAAAAAAAGAAACAAATGAGTGTCATCTAGTGTTTTTGCGATATCGATTAGCGATAGATAGTCTATCGATAGTATCGTGAACGTGATTGTTTCGTGAACTATCAATAGGACTATCGAAAATTCACTATATTTTCGATCGTACCATGATCAATTAATAGAAATGCCAACGATTTAACTAAAGACGAGATGAACTTGACTATATTAGACTTAACTTTTAGACTTGTAAACCACCATCTCTTCAAGCAGGACTGAAACGAGTGAGTAAACGAGATGGCGCAAAACAAGCTGTACTGAGACGACATCTCGCTTGTTTACTCGTTTTAGCCGTGCTTGAAGAGATAGTGGTAAGCCTCTTGTTTAGTCACTCTATTCAATTTTTGATTTGCTACATGTTTGCACAGACATGACTTAAAAACCTTAGACGTAAACAGACGGAACATAAGATACTACTTGTACTTATGTAGCAAGTAATTTATGTTATCCTTTTCACACTTGTTCGAATCTATATGGCGACATCTCTTTTTTACACCTGTAACAACATTTACTCACTCAGACATTATTCAAAGCGTGGCAATTTTTGGCCGTGACGCCATTTTGTAACGTGCATAAGCTGTATTGTTGGATTGGTGAATATTAAAAAATAATAGAGTAGAATACCATTTATATGATCAGATCATGCTAGAGATGGGCGTTACCGTTGTTTTTAAGAAATGTTGCAACCAGTTACATTTTATTTATGAAACCTATTGCGACAATAGGTGTCGTGACGTTTCACGAAATGTAAATATTGTACATAGCAACACTGGTTGCCGTTCTCTGTTCCGTGGTATACCAACCACACGGAACTAACGACCAATCAGAATCTAGCATTTCTCGGTCTGTACGGAAGCACGTTCTTGCACGTTTCAGTTAGTATTCGCGAAGACGGTGAAGCCATTCTGAGCCCGCTAAATAAATAAATAAATTATGTGTGGAGTGAGAGATTGCTGCCATCACACTTGAACAGGATTGTCAGCTAAGTGTCTTATGATAGATTATATATTATTCACAGCCTAGTAGAATTATGCGGAAGTTATGTCGGAGCAACATGGGGAACTGATGGTTCCCGGCGTACCCCTTTCCAAGTTATCGGGGGTCGTGAGTGATGAAGATTCGCTCTCAATGTATGTTACCTTAAGGTGAATGATAATGATTTCGTAAGTCCATGGCAGAATTACTGTTACCCAGACCCCGGGGCATTGTGATAAGCTGGTTGCACTGGTTAGCCAGTGCAACGCAGTTGTGATGAGAGAGGCAATTTTTTTTTTATATTTTTGTTATTTATTTATTTATTCTCACAAACAGATAAGATATACATTTACAATGTTGCATAAACTAAATTGGTTTTTCCGAACATTGGGATCGAATCAGTCGTACATTGAACATGTTTAATTACATAAAGGTTATCCTATCGTCAAACAAATCTGAAGACAATGTTGATAATTTTAAATGATGTAGTTAAACAGGTAGGTACAAGTTATCGACTAATTAAGTTAATTGAATTGATGATTGGTTCCCGCGGCGTTCTCACTAGTGGTTGAGCGCGCGGGACAGATTGTTGATTGGGGTGTCACGCTTATCTTGGGGCATCGAATGGCCCAGCTGATGTATATGTTGAAATATCATGCCGCGTGCGACATAAAGGAACGACACCGGTAACTGGAATTATTAGTGTTATTATAGCGATTTACATACATTACACAGGTCAGATCCTGAGACACTTATTGATTCAGTCGAATCATAAATGTATTTATCTCAACAGGGAACGAAGCGCAATCCACTAACCTGATAGTCGAGCCCTTACCGTGAGAGACACTGGCAGCGGATCGCACCCCACGGGTATGAGTCGCGATCCTTTACCATTCGCATCAGTAAATTCAGTAGATAATAATTGTGTACAACATTCAGTGTTTTCGCCACTTAAACCATGCAATAAGCGAAGCAGAATAATACATATACAGGCATTATAATAGAAGTTGGCGACAATAGGTTGCTGTTGTAAATAAAATAAATAGATTTTTAACAGTTTATTTTCTATTCTTTCTGGTACGACTGTGTTTAAAAATAAAAATTAAATTGTAAATAAAATAAAAATTGCTCCGGTTACTCAAGTTAACTTTTATTTTTTATTGACATTTAAAAACACCAATTGGCTTTCAACACACTAATTCAAAGCACTACGTAGCAAACATTTTTTTATATTTTGATAAACAGCCGGCTGTTTAACGACAATATCCAAAGTACCTAACAGCATTGTTATTCTTTACGTTAATCGTTTCTCACTCGCGTGATAGATGTCGTTATGTGCGCGACTGCGTGCATCGCCGCGCCGGTAGCGATGTTTCCATCATCGACGAAACGACATTTTTTGTAGTTGCTGAAACAACCTATTGCGCGATTTCTAGCAACAGGTTACATTTTTATTTTCCAAGTAACTAGTTGCTGCAGCCAGTTACTAAAAAAACGCCCACCTCTAGATCACGCACACCACACAACATTCATACATTTCTTAAAATCATGGGGAGCATGATCGTAAACAGCTTACCCTAGCCTAGATACAGGCCAGGCTTGCAAAGTTTTGCATTTGCATGTGTGTGTGTTTTTGTTACGCTAAATATTAGCACCTTCCTTCCGTCTGTTTACGTCATGTGCATGTTTGCTACTGGATTAATAAGTCTAGTGAAAGCCATAATAAAAAAATCTATCTGGGTCCGTCATTGTCAGTACCTACAACGTCACGGGCCACGGGGTCACTGGCCTTTGCCTATTGTTGTGTTGTGTTGTACGATTTGACTTGATTTGATTTATTTTTTGATTTTGATGATTAAAAATTAAACTTTTAAAACTATGAATTTTATAACTTTTCCTCTCTTAATTCTATTCTTATAACGAATTGCAGTTGTGGTTATTAGAACGCTGCTAGCGATGGACCTAGAAAAAACAACAAGAAAAGGAAAGGATAATAAAAAGAAAAAATATATTGAGGTCAATGAATCGCCAGAACTTTTCACCGAAGGCCAGTTCTTACCCAAAGAAGCTCGGGAGGTCGTAAGTAATGTAAATAAGTATAATACGAGGTCTTCTTGTTATATACATATATAATTTGTGTCTAAAAAATTACTCAAAATTAGTAAGATCCTGGTTCTTGCTTCTGTCAGGCCGGTGGTAAATTTTACGAGCTAAAGCATTTCCAAGTAGCGTTGCTAGAGAGAGTTTATTGATATAGTACGCAGTGAATGTATTTCAATGTTGTCCTATGAACTCCAATTTGGTGTATACTAGAGTATTTAATCTGTGACATAGCAATTTAGATAGACATACTCTTTATTGTATCATTAGTGCAATTAAGTGGACCTAGGGTCCCAAATCTACATGGCTTCTGGCCGCAACCAAGATAATATTGTTGCCCTATAATATCATTGTTGTGTTTTTTTAAACTACACATGTCAAGCAAATTTTATCTTCTTTGATCACTCTTGTAGTGGACTAGTAGTTATATTTTTAATTAGATTGAAGGTGTAAATCGGCATTGTCTCACTCTGTAACTAAAGCCTCAAAAAAATTGATGCAATATTATGTGCAAATTCATTTCAATACTTTAGGGTGATGGAGCACCAGCAGAAAATGAAATTGAGCCAATGGAAGTGGTCCAACAAAACCCTGAAACAGTCCTCAAGGAACCGAAAGATATGCTGAGACAAATTAATGTTCGCTTACACTTGGAGATTGATCTGGTGTTTATAATTCTGTTGGCATTAGCATTGGGCTCAAGGCTCTATAACTTAGATGAACCCCGGTATATTGTGTAAGTATTGCTGTTAGTTTTTATGAATGATTATTTTATTCAATATCACATTTATAATTTATAAGTACTTCCAACAGAATTTGTTTGGTATATTTATATTTAAAATTGTATTATAGAATGTGAGTTTAATGTGCTTAATCTTGTAATATGTTTTAAACATAATTAATATTTTTAATTTCACCTTTTTTTTCAATTCAGATTTGATGAGTTACATTATGGTCGATATGTATCTCTGTATACAAAAGGAGTATTCTTTTTTGACGCTCATCCACCTCTCGGCAAGCAACTCCTTTATTTAGCTGGCCGTGTAGCTGGCTATGATGGGAACTTTACATTTGACCGAATCGGATCTCCATACACTGACAATGTGCCTGTAAAAGCCTTGAGGCTGGTCCCTGCGGTTGCTGGCAGTTTCATTGTGGCTGTCACTTACCAGGTGATGCTGGAAATGTCATTCTATCAATGGACAGCTATTCTAGCTGCATTATTAGTTTTATTTGGTGAGTGTATATTTGGATAATTAAAATTTTGTGTTTTTGTTTTCATGTTGCAAGGCGTGCTGTCACATTGTATTGCAACTGTCCATGCTTTCATGTCTTCGAAATTATTTTTGTGTAGTTGTCAGCTTATAAATGAATTATATAACTTTTAATCATAATTGAGATTGAGATTAAAATGTAAATGACATGTAAACTAATATCTGTAAAAATATCATTTTTCAGAAAATTGTTTTTTAGCACAATCTCGGTTTATGCTATTAGAAAGCATTCAAATATTGTTTGGTTTATGTGGAGTACTGTGCACCATTAAGAGCACTCGCAAAACTGGCGCTTCTAGTGTGATGTGGCTTTGCATTGGTGCTGTGTTTCTCGGCTGTTGTTTTTCGTATGTACCCCATGATTTGTAAATAGTAGTTTATGCAACTGTTGCATAATAAGTAAGACCTAATTATATGCAGTTTCATAAACTACTTTATATCTCATAAAGTAAATAATAAAAAATCGTTACGATATCATATATTTTTAAAAAACTAAAACAAATTCGAAAACGGAATCTATCGCTGATCCTGATCCCGCACGCGTGTTGGCCGCGTCCACAGATTATAAAGGACCAAGTAGGTGACGATGTAAAAAACTGCACTGCAACCTCTTTGGTCCAGGTCAGGTTGTACTTTAAAAAAAAGTTATATTATGATACAGTTGTCTATACAAGTGCTGTATCATAATTTAATTTTTTAATTTTATATCAATTTCATGTGTAGAATGACTGACATTTAAGTTCTGTTTTTAATTTTTTTATCTTTACATTTTATTAAGAGATTAGATATAATTATATTACAATATATCTACTTAATTGTATGACATGTTATTAAGTATATTATCGGAGGGCAAGATTCACTTTGGGTCTCTGCGCCATCTTAGTAAGTAAGTAAGATGGCATGCACCTACTTATTCTATACAAATACATGGTTCAATAAGCAATACAAGTAAGTCCAAATCAGGTACAATCTGTGGGTGTAGACTAAATTCGTCCATGAAGGGTTCACTTATTTTTTATTATTATTTATTTATAAAGTAGCCAGCTTAGAGCTGATGTGTGTATATCTCTGCTTGTGTTTTTAAAAAGGCCAGCAACGAGTAGGTGCTCCTTGCTGGTCTTATGCAAAAAGCTTAAAAAAAGCTATCGATCTCTACTCTTATGGAAAACCCTGGATTAATATTTAACAACATAACAAGCAAATAACATGTATTTATTTAAACAAAATTATATATTTCAGGGTCAAATACTCGGGCCTATACACATATTATTTGGCGCTATTCCTCGTCGGACGACAGATATGGAATCAAATAGGAAATGCCGAATCTACACTAAGCTTAGTGTTGTCAGCCATTTGGCGACTAACAGTTTTGATAGTAATACCAATATCAGTATATGTGTCGGTGTTCTACGCGCATCTGGAGATGCTCCCGAAGGCCGGGCCTCATGACAGTGTGATGACGAGCGCTTTCCAAGCCTCCTTGGAAGGAGGATTGGCTAGTATTACTCGAGGGCAACCATTACATGTATCTCATGGTTCACAAATTACTCTAAGGTTAGTGTTTGTTTATTGAGATTTGTTATACTTATTCCTGAATTAATCCCAAATAATAATACAATTACGAGTTTGTATATTTGTTAACTCTTTATGCGCTACCTGTACCTTCTCCATCTTCCAGAAATTTCGCATACACGTAAATAGTAGGGGGGTTTACTCAGAAAATAAAAGGGTACCTGGGAAGAAGTACTGGAAGAAGTACCAAGGGATTTGAATTTAAGTACATGTGAGAAGGTGGTAAACATAGTTTATTTTTAATTTCATAAAATTTTGAGGATGTCGCGTGCTACCAACCAACTCATGCTCTAACTGTAATCTTAAATTAGCTTGATTTATGATCACTTTCAAAGCTTAAATATCAATCGCATTTATATTTTATTAATTTGGAATAACAAACAGATACAAAATATTGTTACGAGCTCGGGGTTCGCAATTTTGGAAAAAAAAACCTGATGACTCTTAAAAACGTTTATTCCCACAAGGATGGTCGCCGACGTCACTTCACTTCACTTATCACTAACAATGTCCAAAACACTTGCTAATCACAGTCACTATAACTTGCCGAGGTCGCTTGTATCACTTGTTATTCGCTCCGGATATCGCTTCTTGATTGCACTTGTAGCTCAGTTAAATTAGAACTGCCCTCCTGAGGCACCTTCCGATATTTATATGGCCCGGGAAACCCGCTCCATAAGTTTCTAGAAGGATCACAACTACTCCGGAATACAGAGAGAGGGATACTCTCTGTCTCGTTCCCTTAGTACATACTAGAAGTGCGAGAGCGAGACAAAGCAATATGTCAGAGCGAGATAATCGATGTACTAGATCGTTCGCGATATTATTCCCGTATGGAAACACGCGACGATTGTACGAGAATTTTCCGCGGACAGCGCTACTCAAACTTCCGCGGGCCGCATTTTATTTTTATTTATTTTTGATTTCGTAACACTGCCCCCTTCTTAGAGATGCTCGTCCCGAGCATCATCATTACTTCCGTGATATTTCGCCAAGCGGTCGATGTGAACAATCTTCATTGCTCCTCTTGGTAGACGCTGTATCCGATACGTCACATCATTTAGTCGCGTTACCACCTTGTATGGGCCCTCCCACTTGGTTTGTAACTTTGGCGATTTCCCCTTCCGGCGAGTCGGGTTGTGAAGCCAGACTAGAGCGCCTTCCTCGAAGCCATTTGTATTCGACATTCTGTCGTATCTGGTCTTCATGTTCTGGCTCGACTGCAACCCGTTTTCTCGAACTGCGGCGTGTATTTCTCGCATTCGGTCACGCAGATCAGAAACGTAGTCTTGAACACTTTGAGGTTCATCTGGTGAGCCTCCTGTTAGGAGGTCCACTGGCAACCGCAGCTCACGACCGTAGTTGACATATGCCGGAGTTGCCTTTATGCTTTCATGTTCTGCTGTTCTGTACGCTAGCAGGAACAGTGAAATGTACTTGTCCCAGTCCCTTTGATGGCTTTCCACTATTTTTGCCAGATGTCTCTCGATCGTCTGATTAAACCGTTCGACCATCCCGTCTGACTGAGGATGGTAAGCCGTGGTTCGGGTTTTGTTCATTCCCATAATCCTGCAAACTTCTTGAAAAACCTGTGACTCAAAATTCCTGCCTTGGTCGGAATGGATTTCCAAGGGCACGCCAAAGCGACAAATCACTTCTTCCACTATCTTGGTTGCAACTGTCGTAGCTTCTTGGTTTGGTATGGCGAACACTTCCGGCCACTTAGTGAAGTAGTCCATGACAACCATGAAATACTTGTTCCCTGAGTCAGTGACAGGAAATGGTCCAGCTACGTCGACTGCAATGCGTTCCCAAGGTGCACCGACGTTGTACAGTCGTAGATTCCCTCGGCTCCTGGTATGTGGCCCTTTTACGGCAGCACAAGTTGTACACTTGTGGCACCAGTCCTCCACATCCTCCCGACAATGGAGCCAGTAGAACCTTTCGCGGATTTTCGTTAGCGTCCTCTTGACTCCCAAATGTCCACCGGACACGCCGTCGTGTACTTCCCGAAGAACATCACGTATTTTTGTTCTTGGGACCACAATTTGCAGTTGAAACTCTCTGCCGTTAGGTTTATCCCATTTCCGGTAGAGTATTCCGTTTTGTACAACGAGGCTATCCCATTGCGCCCAGTACGCCTTGGAAACAGTGCCTGTCGGTGCAACTTCACTCCACTTTGGCTTATCATTACTTTGTGCCTTCCACCTGATGATGTGCCGTAGGTCATCATCATTCTCTTGCTCCTTTCTCATCGCATCGTTCTCCCAGGTCTCTAATGGTTCTGTCCGAGTTAGCTTTACTGTCATTTCTTTTAACTCCTGCCTGATACAGTGCTTACAATCTTCTGGGCAGGGTCTGCGTGACAGCGCATCCGCGTTTCCATGGGCCTGTCCTCGACGGTGTTCGATAATGAAGTCATATTCCTGAAGGTGTTCAATCCATCGAGCAACTTGACCTTCTGGGTTCTTGAATTGCAACAGCCATTTTAACGCTGCATGATCCGTGCGAAGTGAAAACTGCCTACCGATGAGGTATTTGCTGAAGTGTTGTAGCGTCTTCACTACTGCCAGTAGCTCCCTTCTTGTCACACAATAGTTCCTTTCCGGTTTAGACAGCGACTTACTGAAGTACGCTATAACAACTTCCCTGTCTTCCTGCTTTTGAGATAGTACCCCACCGATTGCGGTATTACTTGCATCCGTATCCACTATAAATTGACCTTCTGGTTGAGGGTATCCCAAGACTGGTGTTTCGCACAGATGTTTCTTCAGTTTTTCGAAGGCAATTTCGCAAGCTTCATCCCAACTAAATTGACGTTTCTCTTCAGTTAGTCGGTGTAATGGCTTTGCAATCTCCGAGAATCCTTTCACGAAACGTCTATAGTACGAGCAAAGGCCAAGGAATGCCCGTACTTCTGTCTTGTCCTTGGGGGTAGGCCACTTCTGAACGGCTTCCACTTTCTCCGGGTCAGTCAGGATTCCTTCACTGGTAATGACATGGCCTAGATAGCTCACTTCGTTCCTGAATAAGCGGCACTTTTTCGGATTCAATTTTAGGTTGGCTCCATGAATTTTCTCGAAGACTTGCTCCAAGTTCCGCAAGTGGTCCTCAAAGTCTCGGCCAACGATGATAACGTCATCCAAATATACTAGACAGGCTTCTCCTACCAATCCTGCTAGTACACATTCCATCAGTCGCTCGAAGGTAGCTGGCGCGTTACATAATCCGAATGGCATGACGTTGAACTGCCATAATCCCTTGCCCGTCGAGAATGCAGTCTTCTCCTTATCCTTCGGATGGATTTCCACTTGCCAGTACCCAGATTTTAAGTCCAATGTTGAAAACCATTTCATGCCACTAAGGGTATCCAAGGTGTCATCAATCCGAGGCAGCGGGTAACTGTCCTTCTTGGTGATGTTATTAAGTCGTCTGTAGTCAACACAGAACCGCGTGCTTCCGTCCTTCTTCTTTACTAGCACGACTGGTGAACACCATGGACTTGCTGATGGTTCAATAATTTTATTCCTTTCCATATCCGCCAGCAGCTCTTTGACTTCTATTTCTTTGGCTATAGGGATTCTTCTCGCTCGCTGTCGGATGGGTCTCTCATTTCCGGTGTCAATCCTGTGTTGTACTAGCGACGTTCTTCCTAAGTCTCCTTCTTGGCTGGTGAAGATGTCGGCGTAGCGCAGTAGAAACTTCTTAGCTTTAATGCTCTGCGAGTACGTTAGATTGCTTTTGCAGTTACTTAGAAGCTCCTTGACTGTAGAATCACTGGTACTCGTTGTATCTGAGCTTTGTGTTGTACTGCACTTTTTCAGCCAGACAACTTCCTCACATTTTCCAATGATGTCGCCTTTGTTTAAGGTCCTCTCTTGGTCGCCTAGATTAAGTACTCTTACTACTGCGGTGTTTCTTCCTTTCACGAGAGTCCTCGCGGTCATGAGTCCTCGAGCCGCAGGTTTATTAGCTATCTCCTCAATCAACACGCATCCGGTAGATTTCTTGTTCCTTGTCACTGGTAACTTTACTAGTACTTGGGCTTCTGCTTTCCCAGGTATGACCGTTTGCTTTAAACATGTCACTCTCCCGTTAATGCCTCCTAGGATGATGATCTCTTCTTCACCACTCTTGAATACACCACTAGCAACGTCTATTCTACAGTTATACTTTTTCATGAAATCTAATCCCAATACACAATCGTCCATAATTTCAGCCACGATGACGTTGTGGGTATATGTGGTTTCTCCCATAGACATTTTTACAGACACTTCTCCCAGGACGGGTATTGGCTGGCCGGAGGCAGAAAGAAGCCGACAGTCCAGTTTCCTCATGCTTCTCATTATGGTCCTTACTAAGTGAGGTCGGACTATTGTTCTTGATGCTCCGGTATCCAGCGTCATCCTGCAGTTGATCCCATTTACAGTTCCAGATATTACGAGACTATTTCCGTTGCATGCCTGAGAGATAATAGTTGTCGGGGCTTCCTCCGCGCCAGCCAGTACTCGCCCCCTAATCCTGGCTCTTACTCGTTTCCCTGGTTCCTCTCCGATGATAAAGCCTCCTGCTTCATCTTCAGTTCCTTCACGTCGTCTTCAAGCTTCTTGATCTTTGGGCAATTCATTTGTAGGTGCCCTCGGTCGCCGCACCTATAGCACATGGATCCAGGTCTCTTCCTTAGCGGAGCTTTTATTTCCCTAACTTCCTCCACTACTTCACGCACTTTGTGAGTCGCGGAATGACGAATGTCATGTCTGACGGCTTCCACCTCCAAAGCGTGGGCCAGTGCATCTTTCAATGAGGCATGATGGTTTAGCCTTACTGCAGCTCTGACTTCCGAATCCTTGATGCCGTCGACGAACGCCTGCACGGTGTTGGACTCAAGCATCTTCAAATCGGCCCCTGGATACGCCTTTTGGACGAGTTTTTCTATTTCCAGCGCCCATTGCTGCAGACCCTCTCCTGAGCGCTGGACTCTGTCGCGGAGTTGAGCGCGGAAGACGTGCTCCAAATGCCGTTCCCCGTATCGCGACTCTAGTGCCTCCAGCAGGTCCTTGAATCCACTGCCCGACGGAAGAACCTCCAAGACCGTCAGAGCCTGTCCTCGGAGTGCGACGGTGAGAGCTGTCAGGCACTGTTCATCTGTCCATCCGTTAGCAGTTGCGATGGTCTGGAACTGTTGACGGTATGCGGTCCAGGACGAGGTTCCGTCATATGGCGGCAATTTCACGTTGGGTCCGTGGTGGGCAATGACTGTTCCGCCAGATGCAACTGCTACTCCCGTTGTTTCAAAGCGCACGACCTTCTTCTGTAATGTGGAAAGGTCCGTCTTCATATTTTCCATGTCGTTCCCAAGATTCGTGACGCGTTCCTCCACCAAGTCAACATCCTTGCGTAATTTGGTAACCACGCCACTAACTTCACCAATAGCTGACAGGAGTTGCTGTTGAGCCTTTTGTTGTTGCTCTTGAGCCTTTTGTTGTTGCTCTTGAGCCCTTTGTTGTTGCTCTTGAGCCTTTTGTTGTTGCTCTTGAGCTTTTTGTTGTTGCTCTCTTGTGTCTTGTAGAAGCTTCTCCTGCATTGTAAATTTGTTGTCCAGCATTGTAAATTTGTTGTCCAGCATTCGCATCAATTCCCCAAAATCAAAGAAAGGCGCAGCCTGGTGGGCGTTGGACTTGTCCTGGTGGGCGTTGGACGTGGCCTGGTTGGTGTTGGATGTGGCCTGGTGGGTGTTGGGCATGGCCTGGTGGGCGTTGGACGTGTCCTGGTAGGCGTTGGACATGGCCTGGTGGGTGTTGGACATGGCCTGGTGGGTGTTGGACATAGCCTGGTGGGCGTTGGGAGTGTCCTGGTAGGCGTTGGACGTAGCCTGGTTGCCGTTGGACGTGGCCTGGTGGGTGTTGGACATGGCCTGGTGGGTGTTGGACGTGCCCTGGTGGCCGGTGGGCGCGGTGGGAGCGGCCTGGTCAGCAGATCCAGTAGAACTGGCTTCCGCAGCACGCTTCGCCCTCGTCTTCACACCCTCACTGGTGACGTCTTCTCTCGGAGTCAATGGCATCTCCAAATCCACTTATGACACCAATTGTTACGAGCTCGGGGTTCGCAATTTTGGAAAAAAAAACCTGATGACTCTTAAAAACGTTTATTCCCACAAGGATGGTCGCCGACGTCACTTCACTTCACTTATCACTAACAATGTCCAAAACACTTGCTAATCACAGTCACTATAACTTGCCGAGGTCGCTTGTATCACTTGTTATTCGCTCCGGATATCGCTTCTTGATCGCACTTGTAGCTCAGTTAAATTAGAACTGCCCTCCTGAGGCACCTTCCGATATTTATATGGCCCGGGAAACCCGCTCCATAAGTTTCTAGAAGGATCACAACTACTCCGGAATACAGAGAGAGGGATACTCTCTGTCTCGTTCCCTTAGTACATACTAGAAGTGCGAGAGCGAGACAAAGCAATATGTCAGAGCGAGATAATCGATGTACTAGATCGTTCGCGATATTATTCCCGTATGGAAACACGCGACGATTGTACGAGAATTTTCCGCGGACAGCGCTACTCAAACTTCCGCGGGCCGCATTTTATTTTTATTTATTTTTGATTTCGTAACAATATGTACATTGAAAGTGGTTATACAAGGTGGCACAAGAAAATTATAATTATTACAATTTGAACTAAAACGAATTAATTAAAGTTTTGGTTTGTCCAGGCACACCCACGGCCGCACGTGTTGGCTGCACTCTCACGCGCACGTGTACCCGATCCGCTACGCCGACGGCCGCGGCTCCTCGCACCAGCAGCAAGTGACGTGCTACAGCTTCAAGGACGTGAACAACTGGTGGATCGTCAAGCGGCCGGAGCAGGCGTCGCTGGCGGTTTCGAGGCCGCCTGACGTCATCCGACACGGTGACGTGGTGCAGCTGCTGCACGGCATCACGAGCAGAGCGCTCAATTCGCATGATGTCGCCGCGGCTGTGTCGCCGCAATCGCAGGTGACAATTTTTTTGTGTTCTTCCTTTAGCTTGATTATTTTGATGATTTCATTCATTCATATTGAACGACTTACGCGGTCGTAAGAACCTGACTTAAGGAACTACGTTTTAAAGTGCTTTTATAAAGAAAATAATATGCATGTGACTCACAGTTATGTCCCGTAAACCAACATGAAAACAACTACACATAGTATGTTTTCCTGTGGGAATCGAACCCTCTGACCTCCAGGGTTTGAAAGTTTAACTTGACTACTTACTGGATTATGTAAGCAAATACAGCTGTTTAAAGGCTGGTTTTACACCCATACAAACAATTATTTGAATGTGTGAGTACATTGTTTGCGTGTTGGGGTGAATTTCGTGTCCGTGAAAGCACTGGATCGCCACACTGGATCGTGTGTAAACCAGCCATTAAGGCCTAACTAATACGAACCGAGGTGTCACGAGTGCATCCCTGTTAATATATTTTTATTGAAAACTAGCTGACCCGGCAAACTTGGTACCGCCTCCGAATATATTCACCATTTAAACCTTTCCTGAACTTCCACAAATAATTCAAATCAAAAATAGCCAAATCGGTCCAGCCCGTTCTCGAGTTTTAACGAGACTAACGAACAGCAATTGAGTTTTATATATATATAGATGAACTACACTGAACCCTATTCAGAGAGAAATCCAAATTAAAATAAAGATAATAGTGTAAAAAACGGCTTGACGGAAAATAGAGGGAAACCTCTTTATTCAGAAATGATTAATAAAGACAAAGATCTTTCGTCAAAACCATTCAACACAATTAAGACTTCGAAAGGAACTTCTCATAAAATAATCGCAACAGTTCCACTACCTCCTTCGACAAATGAGTGCCCTAATGAGCCTCCTGACAAAACTCGTCTGTAAACTAAAATGATGAATCTGAGAATAGCGACCTAGAACATAAATGGCCTAGCTCCAAAAAAAATAGATTTAGAGGTACTTATTGCCTGCAACAAACTTGACGTCGTGCTAATATCCGAAGCACATTGCACTAAACAGAGCAAAGTATCTATTAAAGACTTTAATACCTATATCAAACACCATCCTGATGGAACTGGCCATGGCGGTACAGCAGTGGTAGTGCGTAATTGCATTAAGCATCACTTGCTCCCCGAATACGAGACACCACAGATTCAATCGACTACCATCGCTATTGAAGACAAATACGGTAGTATTAACCTGTCAGCCGTCTATTGTCCGCCAAGACACAATAATGACCTCACTACATGTACATACACCAACTATCTTTCGACGCTTGGAGGCAGGTTTGTTGCGGGTGGCGACTGGTATGCTAAGCACGCCTACTGGGGATCCAGACTAACTTCGACCAAAGGCAGACAGCTAAAGATGTGCCTTGACAGCAACAATCTGAATGTTATCTCAACCGGTGAACCGACATACTGGCCAACCGATCCTAATAGAAAACCAGATTTGCTTGATTTTTTCATTGCAAAGGGTCTATCGAAGCAATATCTAAAAGCAGAAGCTTGCTACGATAGTAACTCTGACAACACTCCCGTGATCTTGACAATTAGCACCTCCATCATTAGCTATGAACAGCCGGAGACCTTAACCAACAGACACACAGAGTGGGATTGCTTCCGGGATTACATAAATCAAAACCTGAAACTGAATATTTCGCTCAAAACATCTGACGAGATAGATGAAGCTGCCGCGCAAGTAACCAGTGTAATACAAGTGGCTTGTTGGAAAAACACGGACTGTTAAAAACCTACCGCTTGATATAAGACTAAAAGTACTGGAAAAGCGACGACTTTGCAGAATCTGGCATCCAAACTAGACTCCCATGCGACAAATCTGCTTTCATCAAAGCAATAAAAGATAGGAGGGATGCCGTAAGAGAGTCACGGAACAAAACAATTCAAAATCAATTGGAAAATCTTACTGTCACACCATCCACCAACTACTCTCTCTGGAAGACGACAAAACATCTGAATGGACCGCAAAACACGAAATACCCCTTAAAAACCGACACGGGGTGGGCGCGTACTGGAAAGACCTAGAAGACGTATTTAAACCTAATAAAAGGTCACATGACAGCTACACTCATGACTCATGTGAGCTCAAACAGGTTTTCCAATTATCTCTTCCACCTAAATCTGTGACAGTCCAAGAGGTTAAAAAAAAATATCTTCTCCAAAATCGTAAGACTCCTGGGTTTGATCTAATTACTAAGGAAATTCTAGAGCAGCTTCCGAGAAAGGCATTGGTCTACGTCACTACGTATTTTAATGCAATACCATGGAGTAATTACAAAGAGGAGATGCCGTTTGAAATGGCGCAGTGATGTGTTCATTGGCGCCTCGCCGACACAAAAGTGGGCGGAGCTTGTCATTGCTCGTGCTCCATAGTTGGAGCCACGGCCGAAACCAAGCACCCCGCACGTCTGCCTTCCGCCCCGTGTAGCCTCACAGATACTTTCTTACAAAACGCTTATTATGGCATCTCCTCTTTGTAATTGCTCCGTGTGCATTACTCAAAGTCCAGTACTTCGTTAGCGAGTGGAAGGTCTCCATCATAACAATGATTCTCAAACCGGGTAAACCTCCACATTCAGCAAGCTCCTAGCGTCCAATCAGTCTGTTACCAGTGCTATCTAAAGTGTTTGAGAAAATACTCCCTGGTTATGATCATACCTATCCTTACTGATAATGGAGTCATCCATAAACACCAGTTTGGGTTCAGAAAGTATCATTAGAATTAGATTAGAACATCACTTGAAAATAAAGAGTACTGCTCGGCTGTATTTTTGGATGTCCAACAAGCCTTTGATAAAGTATGGCACGATGGTCTCCTATGCAAATAAAGAAAGCTCTTCCACACAGCTTCTATATGCTGTTCGACACATATTTGTCTGGCTGCATGTTTCAGGTCAGGGTAGACGGCAGAAGTTCCGAATTCCACGACGTACAAGCCGGCGTGCCTCAGGGGTCTGTGCTGGGCCCCATACTTTACACAATATATACCGCTAATCTTCCTGAGGTCACTAATGTCACCACTGCCACATTTGCAGATGATACTGCTATACTGGCAAGCAGCAAAAGCCCGGACGAAGCATCTGCCACACTACAAAGTAGCCTTGACAAAATAAATAACTGGCTCCAAAAATAGGGAATAAAAGCAAGTGCCACTAAATCGAGCCACGTTACTTTTGCCCTAAGAAGGGGAGATTGCCCACCAGTTAAATTGGGAAACAGTAGCTTACCGCAGAACGATTCTGTGAAGTATCTCGGCATGCACCCTGACCGCAAATTGACTTGGAGGAAACACATAAAAGCAAAACGAGACGAAATCAATTTCTTTTTTTTTTTTTTTTGACATGACCTATAATTTTAGCTCCTGTGAGCTTTTAAATTTACAGCAGGACAGTTTGAGGCGAGGGCTATTAACCACTCAGCCTTTTCGGCAAATGCACAAGGGGCTCCCAGTTGGGACGAACCTCGGCCATGGGCTTTGCCTTTGATCAAGCGAGCGATGCAAACTCGCGAGCGGTAGCAAACGCTCAATGCCATAAGGGCCGCGAAATCAATTTGAAATACAGATCCTTATATTGGTTAATGTCACGCAACTCAGTCTTGTCCACGGACAATAAGCTCCTGATATATAAAACTATTCTCCGACCTATATGGACTTACGGACTCTAGTTGTGGGGTAAGTGCATCCGACTCCAACATCTCCATAATGCAAAGGCTACACAGAACGGCATTTTAAGAAACATTGCTAACACACCGTGGTTCATCACGAATGCCGAAATTCACGATGGGCTACAGGTGAACACCATAAAAGAGGAGATAAGACTCATGGCGGGACGCTACAAAAGTAGTCTAATCAACCACTCAAACGAGCTGACTTCTAATCTGACATAAATCAGCTACCAAAAACGCCTAAAACGACACGACATACAGGAACTAGATTCCAGACTATAATGGAAGTTGCTGCCACTGGAGAACGACTTCTTCCTGCCACATTCCTTCAACCAATTTCGCTAAAAGTCGAAGGACTGATTGCAGAAATTAAAAAAAAAATATATATATATATATATATAATATATATATAGATGAAGAAGGCGGTCACCTTCGGGATCACAATACAAATATTTTTACATAGAAATATTTTTTCCCAGGTGTATATTCAGAGATATGGAAGAATAGTACATTATTGCAAAGGTAGCGAAATAGACAATTGCAGGTCGAGTAGGAGTTTGAAGGCCGAGCCGCAGGCGAGGACTTCAATGATATGAGACAGGCAATTGCCATTTCGGCCGAGGCATATATAGTGCTTTTCTTAAAAAAATGCAAGGAAATAAAAAAGGGCCTTTTACATAATAAATTTAATTTATTTTACAGTTTGTGCCGAAAGGTAAACGCATCTGTGGCTATACAGCCACGAGAATGCAATGTGTACGATAGATAAAAGAGTTCTAAATTCAAACAGCACACCTTTCATACAACATTGCCGGCGCGCTCTTCGTTCCAAATTCAAAGAACGCGCCGGGAAGTGATTTTGGTTTTTCAGATACAGCCATGAGAACGCAATGTGTACGATAGATGAAAAAGTTCTAAATTCAAACAGCACACCGTTTCATACAACATTGCCGGCGCGCTCTTCGTTCCGAATTCAAAGAACGCGACGGGAAGAGAATTTGTTTTTCAGTCTACGTAAATATCTCTAATTGGTCTCGCGAGCTCGACTAGATACCGTCGGCATACTACAAAAATTCGCAACTAAAACCATGCCGAATTCAGTATGGTTGCGGCATACCCGCGTCTGTCATGCCGCGACCGATGAGTGAGTTGGATGTCTAGATAAATATAAAATTTTATGTAAAAGTAGACGCAAAATGTGCAGTTTGCGTAGTCAAACTGTGTTAGAATAATACTAAAAGAAATAAGAAAGATACTGGTATTACATACCATCAATAATGTATAATTTCGAAATATGGGCATAAATTACTCACGAAAATAATATAACCCTAAAATATGGCGCGAAGTACCGCTCGGTGCTCAATGTTGCCGCGTATTAAAAAATACCAAATTCCCCGAGGTTTCGATTATTATTATTTCGATATTTTGTTTTTTAACTCCCGACCCCAAAAGAGGGATGTTGTAATTTTGACTTTTTCTGTCAATTTTGTCTGTCTTTAATATCTTATTTCTTTAATGCTGTTCTGGGAGAAAAGTAAATACGTGGACTGTACTAGCTGCTTCTCTTCCCGCGCAGACCATATAAGCCGGCCGAGGAAGTGGGCGAAAATCGAAGAACCATACCTATCAGTAGGCGATGCGACTAGTAACCTATCACTATTTTGATTCCATTTCCACTTTACGCCCACCAACATTCTAAATATGGCCTTTAGGTAGTTGGTACCCCGTAGGGTATTGTTGCCGGATAATCGATTAATCGAATTTGGGTTTTTTAAAATAATCTAGGATATCGAAAGTATTGATATAATAAATTTTATCGATTTTTGACAATTAATCGATTATTAACTGCAATATCAAACAGTTAGTCGATTATTGAAATGGGTTGATATAAATTATATCGATTTAATCAACATTGGTAATCGTTTATATCAATGGTTATTAATCGATTATGTATCTGTAGTGTCGATATAATCTAATCTGTAGTATTGATTTTTGAGAATTTATGAAAAATAATCGATTAATGGATTAACAACAATACCAAGCATTTCAGGCACCGATACTATACAGATATACCGGAACTCGGCGGCGGGATGTACAGCGGGCATAACACAAATCATCGTCATTCAACTCATACAGAAAAAAATATTGTACTTACAGAAATATATTATCAATAGTAACAATATCGATACTATCGATATATGATCACTATCGATACCTTAGATTATATTTTCAACTATCAAAGAATCGATTATTATTCGATGTGTAATCGATTTTCCGGCAACGTATGGAAAAAGGCCATGATAATATCTACTCGTATGTACAAGATGTTTACCGCAGCTCCGCCTGCGTCAAAAGGTAGCCTATGTTTGACTCCGGGCCTTGAACTATATCCGTACCATATTTCATGAAAATCAATTCAGCGGTTTAGTTGTGAAAGAGTAACAAACATCCATCCACACGAACAAACTTTCGCGTTTATAATATTAATAGGATGTGATACCTACTAATATCATAAAATATGCGAAAGTTAAGTTTGTATGTTTGGATGTTTGGTACTCCATTACGTCTAAACAGCTTAAAGGATTTAGATGAAATTTTGCACACAGATAGTTTATTACCCAGATTAACACATAGGCTACTTGTTTATCCCGAAAAAGTTACTGTTTAGGGTTCGATATTAACGCGAGCGGAGCCGCAAAAGCTAGTTTCATGATAATTGGTTCAGTAGTTACGGCGTGGAGGCGTAACAAACAAATAAACAATAAACAAACTCACTTTACAGTAATTTTATAAAAATAATGAAATTTTGGAAAAGGGACATTTTGCTACCGGGGGAAATTTTGCGAAAGGGACGTTTTGTGCAAGGGACATTTTGCGAAAGAGACATTTTGCGACTAGGGGACATTTTGCGTAAGGGACATTTTGCGACGATACCGTTTTTCCAGGCACATTTATGTTCTTTTGTTGTATTTCTGACGTTTGCGGCTGGGAATTTGATACTTGATCAGTGGTAGGTGGCTGGAAACTTAATTTTATTAACAAAATAACAACAAACCCCGCTTTACCGCCAATTTTTTATTTTTATTTTACAGTTTGTGCCGAAAGGTAAACGCATCTGTGGCTGTACAGCCACGGAACGCAATGTGTACGATAGATGAAAGAGTTCTAAATTCCAACAGCACACCGTTTCATACAACATTGCCGGCGCGCTCTTCGTTCCAAATTCAAAGAACGCGCCGGGAAGTGATTTTGGTTTTTCAGTCTACGTAAATATGATACTTCGCGTGTTCTTTATTCAAAAGTAATGACAATATTTCCCGCGCATGTTTAAGAAAAAGTCATTTTTAGATATCACGTCTTCTTATTTTTAATGGTTAGGGAGATTTATTTTAAATTTATTAAGGCAAGCCATGTTTAGCTTAGAATTACTTCAGGTCAAAGTTCTAGGTAAATAGAAAACATGCAATTTTGCTAGTACTCTTCGTATTGGGCCTTAATACCAAAATCATAGAGCATTTTGCCCCATTGCATATTGCCCTTACCCCATATAATATGTAGGTACAGTCACAGAATTAATAATAGTACTTACTAACGTACAGAACGGATATTCACACCCTCCCTCACCCGAAACAGATACCGCAGATTTAGGATTAAAATCGAGAGCAAAACAATGCAAGGATGTAGATAGCTTTAGCCGCCCGGGCCACTGTGGCTGTGACGACTATGACGCAGATACGGTAATTAACTAACCCTGCGACTAACACACACATTGACGCGCGTGCGTACGCGACCGAATCGTAGCAGTCGTAACAGGTATCCGGGCTCGCCGCTGTTGTAGGAATGTCCGGGGTGTGGTACCGTACGTAACAGTCTTTCGACAGGGGTTCAGTGATCAGGTATTTTTAAAACAAATTGCGAAAATATCAGGTAAAAGTCTGTTCGGGGTGCATCAGGTACAAGTACTGTGCACACTACACTACACTACAGTTTTGGCTCTCTGTTTCTCTGGTGCTGAAATAAGTATAAAGGATACATATTGTTATTCGTAAGATACAATATAATAGATTTACTAACGATCCAATCTGCATATTGTCCCTGGTGCAAATAAAGTTATAAAATAAATAAATAATAAAAATGCAGGAGGTGTCTTGCTACATCGACTACAACGTGTCGATGCCGGCTCAGATCCTCTGGCGCGTGGAGATAGTGAACCGCGACAGCGAGGACGCCACATGGGATAGCATCCGGTCGCTGGTTCGCCTCGCGCACGTGGAGTCGGGCGCCGCGCTGCGGTTCAGCGGCCGCCAGCTGCCGGCCTGGGGCTTCCATCAGCACGAGGTGGTGGCGGATAAGGTCGTCACGCATCAGGACACTATATGGAATGTTGAGGAGCATCGGTACACGAAAGGTGGGTTGATCCCGTAATTATCTTTAATCCATTGCATTCATTTAAGCTCTTTATGATAACTATATTGCGTCGTCTCTTTTAGATTTTAACCTAAAAGAAAAAGACTAGACATACCTAACCTATTCATACCAACTAACATGAGTTTATTTAAATTAACAAATATTTGTTAAATCCATAACTATTGTAAAATATGTTTTCGATTTTTGATTTAAAAGATACAAGACATAGACACAGATTTTAGACAACAATGGTTAACAAACTTTTTTTTTTGTTTAGATTTTCACGGAAATCATACTTTGATTAGTTGTTTCCAGTTTGGATAAGACATTGCAGGCTTGAAACACCTTGTCTAATAATAATGATTCCGTGTACGTTAAGCCGTTGACTAGCTACCATTTAGTGGCCGTCACTCCTCTTCGTGAACCACGTCAGAGGCCGAAAGGTGGTTCAGAAAAACTCTGGCACCATGTTTGTACACTACTGTAAAGTTCTAGTTTAAGTAATATATTTTTCCCCCTTAACTTTTGTGCGCCAAACTATCTTTCCGTTTCTCCCAATGGTTGACTGGTAGAGAATGCTCTTAGTATTAAGTCCGCTAATTGTTATATGTGTACTTTGTGGAACAATAAAGTTTTAATAAATAAATAAGTTGTATACAAACTGACGCGGATCCCGCGCGGTACACCCTCAGAAATATGATTGTGGTAGAAGTATAGTCTTTGCCAAAGTTAACTGGCCTGCTTCTACGAAGTTTAAAGTTTACGATATGAATGGCTTATGTAAGTGTTCTTTCACATTGCAGCGGAAGACCGCCGCGAGCGAGAGCGCGAGTTGGTATCGGCAGAGATGATCCCCGCGGCGGCGACACAGCTGTCGTTCTGGGACAAGTTCGTGGAGCTGCAGCACAAGATGCTGGCGCACGCGGCCGACGCGCCGCTCGGACACATGTTCGCCAGCGAGCCCGCCGAGTGGCCGCTGCTGGTGCGCTCTATAGCCTACTGGCTCTCGCCTAACTCTAATGTTAGTAACATAAATCTTTTGTTCTTTAGTTCAAAGTTTACAAAAATAAACAGGATCGCGCTCGCGCTAATTTTAAATCATAGTAACGCATTTACCAAAACCAAGCCGACCCACCAACCGCCACCGACTACGACCCCGAAGGCTATTCTTGAAAACGCAAAACCGGCGTGTTGATTGATTTTCGTTCGATTCCAAATGATTATCTTTCGACATATACTTAATAGGTAAGCCAACGATTTTCAATACACACTGATTTTATAAATTCAAAAATAGCCTGCAAAGTACTGGTGGATTTATTGGATTATTATTCACAAAGTAAACAAGCGTGAGTGTGAATTTTTACTTGCTACTGGCTAATTACGTCAAATAAAAGCTGTATTTAAAAAAGGCTTGCTATTGCGATTCTTATGGTAAGCTTTCATGGTCCTAGATTTGACGGTCGATACTGGATATTACAATGGAGCGACCGCCGTCTGACCTCCGCAACCCTTTTACAGTAGTGACACCAAACACACAGGAACATGATTTTAGGTGTGTTAGTGTCCAACAATATTTTTCAGACAGCCTAACGACTGTTATCTATAAATAACAGCTGGGATCAACGGATTAACGTACCTTCAGGCCGAAAAAAGAAGCTTTAGCTGGAAAATATCGCTTTTGGCGACCTATCCATTATGGGTCGCGTTTGACACATTCAGTACTCCTAAGCTATGTCCGTCTTACTACAAAAAAGTTAAAAAACTGTTCAACATGTGTTTAAAAAAAACTGCTACCATTAAACTAAGTTTTTCTATAGTCTAAAGTTAAACAGAGTATAGACATGGTTTTGAGCTTTGTCAAACACTAGTCTAAGAGTACTTTAGATTATAGATAAACTTAATTTTACGATTTAATTTTTTTTAGACACGTGTTGAACAGATGTCTAACTTTTTGCAGTAAGATGGTGTGTGTTTATGTGAGATTTCAATAAGATTGGTTTAATAGACAGAAGAGGTATTTAAACAAATATAAAAATTCACTTGGGTTTAAGTATATATTAATAGGATAGGATTCTTAATATATGTTTTTTGTTACCAGGCTCAAATACACCTAATCGGGAACTTAGTGACATGGTACGCAGGCACGCTGTCCGTCCTCATGTTTAGTGGCTTGCTGGCCGTGTATGCCATCCGGCAACGGCGCGCTTGTGTAGACCTGCCGCCCACTGTCTCGAGAAAATTCTACGACGCCTGCTATGTTCTTTTCCTAGGATACTGGCTTCACTACCTCCCCTATTTCTTCCTGGATCGCACCCTATTCTTACATCACTACCTACCAGCTTACATTTTCAAAATACTTCTCTTAGCTTTCATTATCGATCATATTTATTACATTTTGCATTTACATGAGAAGACACGAAGATTAACATCTGTGTTCATTTTATGTGTTGTTGTGTGGCTGGCGTATGTTGTACTTACATTTAAGAAATTCAGCGTTCTAAATTACGGGAACGTTGACATGACTGAAAGTGACCTCATAAATCTCAGGTGGAAAGACACTTGGGATTTTATACTTCATAAGAAAGGATAGTATTTATTTTTAGTTCACTCTTTATTCTTTGACTGCCATTGTATGATCTTGTCATAAGTATTTACCTATATTTTATATGTCACAAACTCATTTAAAACACTGCAATGTATTGTAAAGATTTATCACCATCTCTCCTGTGTAGGGTCCTATTTTTTTTTATATCTTCATTTATGAGGAAATAATTTATTGGAATTGATATAAGGAATTTGATAGGCTTTTTCATTTTTCTTCAAATCATAACAAAAGAAAGTGCCAACTTGTCAAGTTATACTCAATTTGAATCTCAATGAATTAACCAGATTTTTTATTTACATTGGACATAATAGATTTGTTATACATACATTACGTTTATACTATATATATAATAAATTTATTATGTAAATAGTATTATAATTAAGAGTAATCCAAGGACAGTATTCTGTTGTAGTATGAATGGTGATGGTTTTTTTTATTAATAAGTAACAAATCCGTCCAAGTCCAGCTGAATGATATTTTTATTTTTTTAATAAAAGATGTAATGATGAAAAAAATGTTATTTTTATTTTCAAATATACCAATACATATAATAGAATATAGTTTAACGGCGACTGGATGATGGCTCCACCTCCATAGGTTGTGCTCTCGACACTGCATGCACTGCGACAGACTCAACTTCTAGTGGGATGACCCTCTGCTTTAGAACTGCTGTAGTGCCAGGAGTGTATCTGTAGGATCCTTGCTTTTTGCCCTATGATAGAAATAACATAATTAACACTCTTATTTGGGCTGTCAATTTATTTATCAATTATGCCTATACAGGGTTATTTGTAAAACATCAATAACCTCGCAGGCCTAGATACCTACCAACATATCCAACAACGCTACAACTCTTGATAATTCGCTTGTTTTCACTTTCATACAAATATTAATATTAACTTTAAATTCCACGTGAATATTAATAACTCTACGCACAATACTATTATTACCTACTTATTGTTAGCGCAGATGCGCGCGACTGGCGCGTCGTCGTTTCGTTTATGAACGAAACATTCAACAAAACAAGAGTACATAAAAAACTTTAAAAATTAGTTTATTTAAATGTACTGACCTATATGGAAACTTATAGAACAAATGTTGTTGGATATATTCTAAGTTATCTAGGCCTGTGAGGTTATTTATGTTTTACAAATAACCCTGTATATTTGGTTACGTTGTCCACCTTGTAGATACCATTCTCAGAGCACAAAGATTAAAGTATAATTTTTTATGGGACAAAGGCCATGTAACAGTGTGCTATGATAATTTTAAGTTGATTAAACCAACATTCTCTTATTCTGTTAATAAATTGGGTCTCAATTTTGTTGTAGAACAGGGAATTTTAACATAAAAATTGTGTTTACCTTGACATTGGCTTCTTCATATGTCCTGAGATATTGAGCAGGGCCACTGCTTCGTATAACACACAAGTCTACATTGGAGCCAGATCCCAAGTCATTGAAAATACCAGCAGCAATTGCATCCCGAACCAGTTTCTTGCCTTCCTCCTCAGTCATATTGGGTTTCCAGCCAGATTCAAACACTGCCATAGCAGCTAAAGATCCAGAACCTGATAAATAAAAAGGATAATCAGTCAACACTTTTAAAAACAGATTGGACAATTTTATAAACTCTCCAAACTTCAAGATGCACATGCATCAGCTAATATAAGCTGCTAGTGTGTTCAAAAATATAAATAAATAATAAAGGAGTATAATATTGGTTGATTGGTCCTTTCAGGCGTATGTCAATGTTTCAAGGTCTGTATTTTACCCATAGATATTCTCCCTGACATATTATGTATGACCAACCAATGTAAACTTTTCCAGATAATTTGGTCCACATCATTCCACACAGCAAATAGCAAATAAGAGAGCCTGTTAGAGACATATCACTGAATGGATGGTGTGAACATAGACTAGTTGCAATATTGTTACTATGTTGTTCTGTACATCTTCCATTTCTATGAAGGAATTCTGCTTGTTATAAGCTGTCTTTATGAATGTTATGTTGAAACAGAACAAAAGCACTAGTAAGAATCATTTACAGTATATAATTTCTCACCCATAGTTGCATATGGCAGTTTATCCACTGAACCATGAGGATAAATGCAATAAATGTGAGGACCAGTGCGGTCTACACCTCCAAGCACAAGGGCAGCACCAATATGTCCCTGGTAACGGAACAGCATACGTTTCAGCAGCGTGGCCGCCGTCTGCACAGGCACGGTGCGCCCTGTATGAAGCCGCTGCAACTCCAGTTGTGATGACACAGTTTGAGTGGTCATCTCGGTGTCTGCTGCGGTACCAGCACCGCAACAATACATGTTACCAGCTAAATAATGAATTTTTTGGCAATTTTTGTCCGACACTACTGTGTTTTCCGTCGCTCTTGTATCAGCGCCCAAGATAACCCCATCTGCGTAAATAATACCCACAATGGTCGTGCCGGTTTTGGTAGCTTTGGGAGCTGGAAATCCTTTTTGAGCTAGGAAGGCATTACTGTAATAAAGCAAAGGGTATGTTGATTATAAAACCGTGAAACCACACAAATAGTTTGATACAAAAGAACTCTTGAAACTACAAACCGTTGGCAGTTTTCGAAGGAAAATCCCGGTTCAGGTGCTTCGGGTATTAAAACAGATGCCATATTTTAAATATTACTAGAGATTGTAGTAGCAATTAACTGTTTTTATTAGATCTTTGTGAAATTTTATAAAATTTAATTTAATACTTTGTCAAACTAGGATGACTTTCCAAACATCAACGAACGAATGAATGAATAGCGCTAGAGTTGTAACGATTTATCGATAGTCCAATATTTTAAGGTAACGATAGTATATCGATAGTATCATCAAAACACAGGAATAACTCATACAGAATAGGTTCACACAGTCAGAGCCACGGGTTCACCCCCGGGACTGCGCACTCGTGACCTACACAGTACCTAGAACTTCCGTCCCTAAAGCGCTACATCAAAGAAACGTCACAACGTTCCAACCCGTTAGTTGGGCAGGCAGCAAACTACAACCCATTTAAAGATGTCCCCCTGCGGCACAGACGCCCGAGGAATGTTCTCTTTGACCCCATCACGGTGGCCAACAAACCCTTCGAAAATCTCCAGACTCGCCGGAGTCCGGGTTTTTCATAGGTACATATAACCGTACTCGCCGGCGAGTACGACGTAATAGGAACTGGACCGTTACTTTCACCTCTAAACAAGATGAAGCAATACAAGGTGTTTGGCGACATCTCGCTTGCTCACTCGTTTCTGCCCTGCTATTAGCGATGATGGTAAGACGACGACAGTAGCTCGTTTTCCAGGTAGGTACCAAAATGTACCAGGGCGCTTCACGCCACCGATAGGTTCTCAGTAGGCTCTTCAGACACAATAGTGTCGGCCCTTATGGCATTGAGCGTTTGCTACCGCTCGCGAGTTTGCATCGCTCGCTTGATCAAAGGCAAAGCCCATGGCCGAGGTTCGTCCCAACTGGGAGCCCCTTGTGCATTTGCCGAAAAGGCTGAGTGGTTATTAGCCCTCGCCTCAAACTTTCCGTTGTAAATTTTAAAGCTCACAGAAGCTAAAATTGTAGGTCCATCATAAAAAAAAACACAGGAATTGGCTAGTCAACTAAAAAATAAATTGTGTATATTATATATTTTATTGATAGAATAGGCTATTTCGGAGATACAATTTAAACGAAAAATTCTTAAAATTATATTTATTTTGTTATTTAATTTTAAAGATTTTATAGTGATGACGTCACGCAGCTATAATGGCCATTTCGAACTGCAAGAAAGCAAAAATTACTAAGGTATTAAAAAATATATATGTCAGTGTCAAATGTCAAAGTCAAGATAGACCGCGGGCCTCGAGTTGGTTTTTTGTTTGTTTACAATCGCCAAATATTTAGGTACCCCATTTCTCGTATCTATTGCATATTGGCCTGTTTATTGGACTTTACTGCAGTCTCTTCATCTGTTTACATCTGATTTTTCAATAATTGGACACCGCTTCTTCATTATAATGTATGAATGAATGTAATTAGGTTATGTTTACTTGAACAGTGATGACATTTGTCATGGGTGACAAGTACGTGAAGCACTTAATTAGCGCTACCAAACAAAAAATATTTATTCACTACGCTGTGCTGCCAACCTAAAAAATTAAATGTGAATAGCCGGAAGTTATCCGGCTACGTCATACGTCAACCTTGCTAAAAAATGAAAGTCATTGGGTTTTCTACGATTTTCTTAAAAAATGCTTGCTTATCTAAAGATCTGATTAATGTAATCTGTTCCCTAAGCCTATTCCTCGAAATGGTTTACGAATTAGACATTTTCATGAAAAAGTTTACTAGCCAATGGGAGATCAAGACGATAATATCCCAACCTCGCTCCGACCTAAATTGCCCCTGCAGTTTATTTCAGTGTTGAACCCGCCTGTACGAGGCTGAATGTCATTGGCTGACAACGATAAGCCACCATAACCCCCGCTAGGGTAATATTGTTCTTTATCCTTATCGTTTTAGCAATAAAGTTGAAATTGTTCAATAAGTAGGTAGTTGACTTACGTTGTTATTGAATTAAGTTCGAAAACTATCCAATCAAAACGAGACGAATTGTCTACTAGCAATCAAATGAATTGTCAAACACGTCAAATTGGAAATTGGCGAAATGTGTTGAGGTGATCTGATGAAGACTTTACTTCTATTTCATATCTTATCCTTTATACCTAGTTCCTAGGCAATAATTATCAAAATGGTCAATAACGCTGCATATGTGTGTTTAATTTATTTTATGAGTGCTTTAGTTTTATCACTTGCCGGCCGTGACTTTTATCAAATTCTTGGAGTCCCCCGTTCAGCTTCTACAAATGAAATCAAAAAAGCTTACAGAAAGTTAGCAAAGGCTCTACACCCAGATAAAAACCAAGACGATCCTGATGCATCACAAAAGTTTCAAGACCTTGGAGCGGCATACGAAGCGTTGTCGGACCCTGAAAAAAGAGAGCTATATGATCGTTGCGGCGAAGACTGTCTGAAGAAGGACGGTATGATGAATAATAATGATCCGTTTGCCAGCTTCTTTGGTGACTTCGGCTTCCACTTTGGTGGAGAACCGCAGCAGCACGAAGCCCCGCGCGGCGCCGAAGTTGTTATGGAGCTGACGGTGTCGTTGGAAGAACTTTATAGTGGAAATTTTATAGAAGTTAGTATTTATCTCATTTCTACACTGACAAGATGTTGCTTGATAAGTTACTAATTTCTAATTACTCCTATATGTATGTAATGTAAGACCCAAATTGGTCTGATTTCTACATGAAGGGAAGTGCATTCTATATAAAGGGGCGTTACCTATACTCCAGCTAAAGTCCTCGTCACGAGAGGATATAAATTATGTAAACAAATGCTCAGGGGTTTGCAACATTTAAATGAAAGAAAAAATAGTATTTTTATTATATATTTTAATGTTTAGAGAGAATTTAATTTTATGAGTGGTATTAGATGATTCTGTTGACATCCGGAACCACCTGCATGTATTTCTTATTATTGATTAATTCTGCCGAAACATGCTACTGCCAATATCTGCTGAAAACTGTCAAAGATATAATTGTGACAGATGTACACATTTGAATGACAATAAGCCACCCCTTTTTTCTTATGATTTCAAGAATGGCTAAGCATACAGTCAAATTATTATAAATACTTCTCATTTTATCTAAAATCAGCATTGTAGTCTAAATCTAATGAGATCTAGTGGTATCTCAAATCTGTATAGATTTGAAGGTAAAAGAGACTGTATAGTTTTGTGTTATCATGTTCTTTTATCCAAATATACCTACAAATACTGTATTATATGCCATCATATATGTATTTAATAGGTCACTTGCCGAGCAGGTAGCTGCATTTAAGTTTTTCATGTATGGTACTCACACTTTTTTTTAAATTTTGCTTCTGCCCTAACAATTGCTATTTTGAGGTAGAACAGGCTGTTTATAAAACAATATATTTTTTTTTTGTGCAGATAACTCGCAATAAGCCAGTAATAAAAGCAGCCTCAGGTGTGAGGAAGTGCAATTGCCGTCAAGAAATGGTGACCAGAAACCTTGGGCCCGGCCGCTTTCAGATGATGCAGCAGACTGTGTGTGACGAGTGTCCCAATGTCAAGTTTGTTAATGAAGAGAGGCTCCTAGAAATAGAGGTAAAAAAGGATAGAAATCATAGTACATTTTGTATTTCAAATTATGCATGAGGCAAGAATAATTCCATACCTTTGAAATTTAAATGTATTATGGAATTAAAATTCAAAATTATAACATAGACATTAAGTTATCATGAAACACAAATGTACTTTGAACAGATTTGCTGCTCTAAAACTATTCTTAGTTAAAAAGGTTCCAAATTTTCCCCTGGATTAAAAATAAATAAACTAAATAAAACAAAGATATAATTCTGTTGTTCCAGGTTGAAATGGGTGCACCAGATGGCCACAAGTCAACACTAAGAGGTGAAGGAGAGCCCCATGTGGATGGGGATCCGGGAGATCTCGTAGTTGTGTTCAAAACGGAGAGACATCCACGATTCACACGAAAGGGTGACGATTTGTACACCAATGTCACAATATCATTACAAGTGAGTAAAAAGATGTACATATATTTATTTCTAAAATTATTGTAATATGTAACTAATCAAAAAATAAAACTTGCCATTTTTATTTTTAGTTGCTCTGTGCTTTGGAAAACACATTAAGCTGTTGAACAGTTATTATTGTTAGATGGCAGTTGCTAAGCTATATAAAAAGGCTGCCTGAAAAATCTCTCAAACTCAGTAGGATAAAAAGTACTTTTTGCATACTAATGAACTTAGTTCCTACAGACATTACAGTTGATGTGCATACAAATGTACATACTGCCAAAGGTGCATAGTTTGTTTTTGAGTGAAACAATCAACTGGGATTAATTATCAGAACTGAGAAAAGATTTCAAAGCACGACTGTAACCTTTAACCTTATGGCAGCAAGTTGAACTTCTCATGTAGGTAGTTTTCGTAAACCAACCAAGCAAATAAATTTAGAAATTTTTTCTCTTGCTTGTAGGATGCTCTAACTGGGTTCACGCTGGAGCTGGAACACCTGGACGGGCACAAGGTGACAGTATCTCGAGACAAGGTGACGTGGGCGGGCGCCCGCGTGCGCAAGAAGGGCGAAGGCATGCCCAACTTTGAACAAAATAACCTGTATGGCAATCTGTATGTCACATTTGACATTGAATTCCCTAAGCAAGACTTCACTGATGAAGAGAAAGAAGGTATTTATACATTTTATGTTAATACTAGCTTACATGTAAGACTTTGGTCCTGTGATTTTTGAGAAAAAATTGCCTATGTGTTATTTCTGGTCATTCTCTACCAATGTACATATCAGCCGTTTTTTTAGTTATTCTTATGTTATACATACATAGTGTAACAAACAAGGCTTTGTTGTATTTAGATAATAAGTAGCACAGGCATACAACACACCTGAGAAAATTACTATCTATGGTGAACTTCATTGCAATTTTTTATTTCTCTTTTACATATTAGCTAAATGCTATTGTTTCATCTTCCTTTTAAAAAGGGTCTACAAAATGAAGCAGGTGTAACTGGTAAACATGCTCAGATGATAATAATGATTATTAGCCAACATAATGATTTTGGCTCAGATCTATCTATCGTCCTGGTTCATTGTTCTTGTGAATTGTATCCTTGTATACCATTAAAGTTTTGTGTTTGATTTCAACATTATTTTGTAAGCATGTTGAGTGTGTGGAATTTACATAATATTTACTGTTTGTTTTCAGCATTGCGGAAAATACTTAAACAGGCACCAAATAACAAAATATACAATGGACTATAGTAGCAATTCTGCCAATTATTTATTTTAAGTAGTGAAATGAGTGCAGTGAATGATGTGAAATGAACAAAAGTTGTGTGAAGCCAGGTCTTGTGTTACTTGTGATTGTTTTGTAAAATAAACTCAATACCCCAGTCTCTAATGTGTTTTTGTCAATATTTATAAAAATGAAATATATTTTTTTAATAAGTTTGTTTATTCATAACAAAATAATAGATTTGCTTATCCATAACAAATTATATCACCATTATAAAATTAATATACCTATATATTGTACTAAAATTTTTATGGCACAATTTAAAATAACAGATTTTGTAAGTATTTCGTCTGAAAGACCACTTGGTACCAGATGGTACATGGAATGCCGATTTTAAATTTAGGTTAGATTTTTTTTCTCACAAATTTTTTTCCAGTTTTTGTCCAATAAATAACATTGCAAATTCATAAATGGACATTTAAAAATGAATTATCATAATATTCATTGCAAATAATTCTTAAAATAAAGTTATAAATGTGTAGAATTTTCATTTTACAATATTAAAAATAAAATAATTTATTTCACAATTAATTGTATCGTCTGGGCTGTTGAGATTATATGTTTCTACAATAGCATTCTTTTTCCCAACCAGTAGGAGCCTGATTGATAAACTTGTTATAAACTTGACTGATAGACTGATAAACTTAATAACCCTGAAGATCTGACATAAATTACTTAAATAATAGTTCCCTGAAAGGTCTAGACCACTCCAACATAATCATAAAGTCTATCTATCCCTTTGGGATGAACAAAGAAGATAGCCCCCTGTCTTTTAGGAATAACAACATTCTTCAATGGGTAGAATGTGTACAACCTAGTTGTCTGCACGCTGTTGACGACGGCGCGGGCCGGCAGAGATGACGTCACCGAGCTCGCTAGGACACGAGGCAGGAGGGGTGCGCGGTGGTGACGAGGTCTGTGGCGGCGGCAGCTTGCAGCACGCTGTTGACGACGGCGCGGGCCGGCAGAGATGACGTCACCGAGCTCGCTAGGACACGAGGCAGGAGGGGTGCGCGGTGGTGACGAGGTCTGTGGCGGCGGCAGCTTGCAGCACGCTGTTGACGACGGCGCGGGCCGGCAGAGATGACGTCACCGAGCTCGCTAGGACACGAGGCAGGAGGGGTGCGCGGTGGTGACGAGGTCTGTGGCGGCGGCAGCTTGCAGCACGCTGTTGACGACGGCGCGGGCCGGCAGAGATGACGTCACCGAGCTCGCTAGGACACGAGGCAGGAGGGGTGCGCGGTGGTGACGAGGTCTGTGGCGGCGGCAGCTTGCAGCACGCTGTTGACGACGGCGCGGGCCGGCAGAGATGACGTCACCGAGCTCGCTAGGACACGAGGCAGGAGGGGTGCGCGGTGGTGACGAGGTCTGTGGCGGCGGCAGCTTGCAGCACGCTGTTGACGACGGCGCGGGCCAGGTAGCCCACCGTCACGCCCGGCGGCGCGGAACCCAGCGCGTCAGACCCGTCCGGCAGCCCGCTGTCCTGGATAACAGAAAATCCCTTGTCAAATAATTTGTCTGTACTTGTACCTAGAAGCCACTTGAAACATGTGGCGAGCCTCATCCAGTAACTTAGATTAGTGAATCTTCCTTTCGTACATACGTACTTTAGGTAAATTAAAATTTTATAGTACATTATTGCAAAGGCAGCGAAATAGGCATTTGCAGGTACTTCAATGATACGAGACAGGCAATTGCCATTTCGGCCGAGGCATATATAGTGCTTTTCTTTAAAAAAATGCAAAGAAATACAAAAGGGCCTTTTACATAATAAATTTAATTTTATTAACAAAATAACAACGAACTCCGCTCTACCGCCAATTTCTTATTTTTATTTTATAGTTTGTGCCGAAAGGTAAACGCATCTGTGGCTATACAGCCACGAACGCAATGTGTACGATAGCTGAGAGAGTTCTAAATTCAAACAGCACACCGTTTCATACAACATTGCCGGCGCGCTCTTCGTTCCAAATTCAAAGAACGCGCCGGGAAGTGATTTTGGTTTTTCAGTCTACGTAAATATGATACTTCGCGTGTTCTCATGGACTTAGTATTTTAAACAGGACTGAGTGCTTCTGCAAATTTGCATAGAGGCAAGACCGAGCCAAGCGAGATAGAAATAGTGGTGGAACCTGTCTCTTTCTAGCAAATACAAGCTTTATCACATTGGTACTTGTGCAAAATAGGGTGACCACGCTCCTCTGGAAAAAAGGGGAAGGTGGTACATGCTTTATGCAGATTTTTTTTACAGACACATTAAAATGTTCCAAGTGCGGAAGTGCTAGCTAACCTCACAAGTTATTATTCTGTGCAGACTTTACGAAAGTTGGAGTCTAGTCGAAAATAACGTTTTCCCTTGGGGAAGACGAGGAAACTTTACTAGTGTCCTTGGCTTCACTAGACAAGCAGTACTAAAGACTGAACGTAATACGCCAAGTGTTGTCCACTCAAAGTTAGGTCGCACCTGCTGTTGCCTAACTCGCGTAATCTTCACCAACAATCACGTCCCACTAAGCTATCTACTTACGTGCAGTATTTACGAAGTTAAAATTGTTTCTTGGATTGTCCCAATTAAGAACATTATCATGGTTACCCTATTAAAAAGAGACAGATTCCTCCACTATTTCTATCTTTTTCTGCTTGGGTTTTAGGTCAAAGAGCTCAGTCCTGTTAAATATTAAGTCCATGCGTGTTCTTTATTCAAAAGTAATGACAATATTTCCGCGCATGTTTAATAAAATTATATTTATTTTTCAGTATTTTTCAGATTTTGAAATAACTTCAATATATACTTTTGACAGTTCTGTAAACTTCTGTTAAATAATTCGACCGAGATCAAATAAACTGACTTTCAGTAAGTCAACTAACAATAAACCCCTTCACTTTAAAAAGTTTTAGAATCTTGAAAAGGTTATTTCCCTTATGCCCGACAAATATGTAACTGATATGTTATTGCATTATATACGAATACACGAGATTTTATATTTATAAATGGCAGTTCATAATAGTCAACATATAGGCGCATTATTTTGTAAGGTGAAATCGACATACATCTTATAAGGACTCGACTGAGCTATACACACTAATTGGAATCGTTATCATAGTCATAAAAAGCGATAACAGAATTATTACCTATAACAAGTAGTGGATTAATATAATTATTATGCCACATACGTTTTAAGTAAAATGATAAAAGTTTTTAATTACGCAATAGATAGTAGTGCCCGGCGGTAAACGATTGCCAGAATCGCATGTTTAAATACGCGTTAGTCAAAGATGCTCATATTTTTTGTAACAGAACAAAGAGATACCGTTGTTTTTTTTTTAATTGTCGACCTAAATATGGAACAAACCCAAGCATAGAGCTAAACATTGCTAGGAACCTATCCACGATCATTCTATCGAACATTCTGGCTCGGCATAAGGTCGAAACTACTCTCCTGTCGCTAGGATGCTCGTTAAAATAATGCCGATTATAAATCTATAATGTAACTCATTAAAAGTTATCGTCAAGTTTATCTCATATGTATTTTAAGGTCGCGCCTACAAAAATTGTCGGAAAGCGCAGTCCGTCAATTACGACTTCCGGCCTCGGTTACGACACGAAGTAACAGAAAGCAGCGGTGCAAATTTAAGGAGATCCGCTTCCTGCGCCGCCGTCTTCGTGAACGGTTCCATTTTAATCTGTACATTAGAACTAGCCGCTGCCCGCTAATTTAAGCGCGGCCTAAAAGATAACATTCTACAAATCCCATAAGTCGATGTGTAATATTCATCGTCGGGTACTGTACTACACAGTCCTACACAGAGCTGTCTCACTGTAACGTGTTACCTTGGCGTACGTGTAGTGAGCATCGTCCAGCAAGCGATCCAAGTCGAGCGGCTGCTGCAAGCAGAGCTCGGGGTTGCGGCGCAGTATGGTGGCGAGCACGCAAAGCAGTTCTACGCAGAGCTGCCTCCGCGCCGGCCGTGCGATCCGCACTAATGCTTCTTCCACTAACAACGCGAACGACAGCTCCGACCGCGACATGTTCACGAGCGTCGGATCAGCTGGAATCGAATGACCCTGCAAGATAATACGTTTATGTAGTACCTACTAGCGGTTGCCCGGGCGTTTGCTCCCATTACCGAGAGCATTTCGAAAGAAGGGTTCTAAGCGCACATCTTCCACAAACTACCTGCCTGCCAAAATATAGCCTCATAGGTCATAAAATAAATATAAAAAATACGCTGACGTAATTTTCATGCAATAATATAGCCACTCACTCATTAAATGAATAAAAATAAAACATATCTTACTTTCAATTATAAAATGAGTTTTATACATGTAGGAGTTTATTTTCTGTTACTGGCCGCTTGGACGCCTAATTAGAAACATTTGAAAAAAAGCATCCATAGCTCTTTTTTTTTGTAATTGGAGAATAAAATTTCTTTCTTGGCTTTTGCTATTATTTTGACGGCAATTTAAAATTTTATCTGAATATTATTTTGTTCAAAATGGGCAAAAATAACAGTTGTGACGCGTCAACTAGGCAAATAATTGTTAATTTACATATAGATCAAAAGTGGGCATACAGAAGAATAGCTGAGCATTTAAATTGTTCTGTGAAAGATTTTAATACCAATTACATTTAAATCTTTCTTAACAGAACAATTTCAAAACACATGGAACTGTTGAAAATGTTCTTAGAAAGGCCCGGTCAAGAAAAACTTCTCCCAGAGAAGACACGCTAATTGTTGGAGGCTACACAATCGAACACTTTTCTGTCAATCAGCAGACTCGAGTTTTAATTTATAACACAATTTTACTTTAATACGCAATCAATTGTCAGCAGATGGACATCTATTTGTAAATAACAAATAGATGTCCAACACTTTAAATCGCGTAATAAATAACCATTTTTATTATTACCATTATTATTTTATATAATTTTTCCATGTTATTACCAATTTGTAGTACAGTGTAATAACGTTACAATAAACTTTATATAAAACCATTAATTGTGCGTAACTCTAACCAAAAACCAATAATAACCATTATCAAATCGTATAGCGGTGATCTCTGATACGTTAGGGCGAGCCGCTACACTAATCGTTAAGTGTTGCTAAAAAAGACCCATTTATAGGTTCCAACCAGATTAAAAATGAAGTTTTTTCGCCTGATAACCCGGGAAACGTCTCGTCAAGACTGATACGCCGAAGATTAGTGGAAGCTAAATTGTTTGGAAGAACCTCTCGAAAGGTACGGCTTCTTGCCAAGCAACACAGAGAGAAGCGATTATTAAAAACTAGCTGTTTCCCGCAGCTCCGCCTGCGTCAAAAAATGGATCCCTTTCGTTGACATAATGTATTTATTCCTAAAATGTTTTGGCACAACGAATTTGGCATACTTTTTTGGCTTAATATTACTTGGGCATAATTGATTTTTAGCAGTATATGTACTGTTGCATAATTATATTTAGGTCTAATATATTTATACATAGTTATAATTTGCACAATGTTTTTAGGCATAGTTAAACAAAGGAAAGTTAGAAAAGACTTGCTACCAGAAAAGTAGGTTAGGTTAGGTTATACTATTTTGCCTTTATAAAGTTATGCTTGTAATTTTATGCTTAAATATGATTATGCCGATTTTATTTATGATTAAGACAATTATGCTAAATTTGTTGTTGTTTAAAAAAAATATGCGTAAATATCATTAGTTTAAATTACCATATGCCAACATATTTTATGGTTAATTTTTTTTATGCAAATGGATAGTAAACCTCAAAAAGTAGCCTATGTTTGACCCCGGGTCTTCAACTACATTCGTACCAAATTTCATCAAAATCCGTTCAGCGGTTTGGCCGTGAAAGCGTAACAGACAGACAGAAAGACAGACAGACAGACTTTTTCATTTATAATATTATATTAGTATATGTTAGTATTAGTATGGATATGTTAATTGGACGGTACGAGAATGGAAAAAAGTGTTATTTTCAAATTAAACAATAATAAATATGGTAAATTCCGATGAAAAGAGCTATGTTAGACGTCCTGTAAACAATGCTTTTAATTATAAATACTCAAGGAATATAGTCAAGCACGGTGGCGGTTTGGGGGTGTTTTTCCGGATGTGGAGTTCGACCCGTTCGCAAGATTAAAAGTACAATGGATAAATGGCAATACAAAAATATCTTATAGCACACAATGATTCCCTACTCGGACGATCATTTGCCTGTAACCTAGATCTTTCAGCATGACAATGACCCTAAACACACGGCCAATAGCGTCAAATGTTTCCTTAGCGAACAGCGTATATCCGTTTTAGACTAGCCAGCAAATAGTCCAGATTTTAATCCGATAGAAAATCTCTGGTATATTGTTAAAAAGAAAGTCTCAAACAAACGTAACACCAGTCAAAACGAACTATATGAAGCATGGAATTCAATTGGCTAGTCAACTAAAAAATAAATTGTGTATATTATATATTTTATTGATAGAATAGACTATTTCGGAGATACAATTTAAACGAAAAAATTCTTAAAATTATATTTATTTTGTTATTTAATTTTAAAATTTTTTTTGTAGTGATGACGTCACGCAGCTATAATGGCCATTTTGAACTGCAAGAAAGCAAAAATTACTAAGGTATTAAAAAATATATATGTCAGTGTCAAATGTCAAAGTCAAGATGGACCGCGAGCCGCGAGTTGGTTTCTTGTTTGTTTACAATCGCCAAATATTTAGGTACCCCATTTCTCGTATCTATTGCATATTGGCCTGTTTATTGGACTTTACTGTAGTCTCTTCATCTGTTTACATCTGATTTTTCAATAATTGGACACCGCTTCTTCATTATAATGTATGAATGAATGTAATTAGGTTATGTTTACTTGAACAGAGATGACATTAGAAGCGCTTAGTTAGCGCTATCAAACAAAAAATATTTATTTACTACGCTGTGCTGCCAACCTAAAAAATTAAATGTAAATAGCCGGAAGTTATCCTGCTACGTCATACGTCAACCTTGCTAAAAAATGAAAGTCATTGGGTTTCTGCGATTTTGTTAAAAAATACTTGCTTATCTAAAGATCTGATTAATGTAATCTGTTCCCTAAGCCTATTCCTCGAAATGGTTTACGAATTAGACATTTTCATGAAAAAGTTTACTAGCCAATTCCCCTAAAAAAATGTATGAAATTGATTGAATCAATGCGACGTCGTCGCAGAGCTGTTATTAAAATAAGGCATACGCCACTAAATTTTAATTATACCTATTGGTAGGCTGTGGATAGTAGCTATTTCGTAAATAACAATACTAATTACTAATACTTAAAAATATTGTTTTCTATACATTTTTGTTGTTGTTTTTAATTAGTTGGCCATTACTGTTCATACCTTAAAACTGATTTAAATGTTTGTCCGTAATGTAACATTGAAACTGCACTTGTGTAATGGGATTTAGATTGTTTTTCTAATAAATGAAAAATCGTTGAACATATTGTTGACATATTTATTGTTTAATTTCAAAATAAAAACGATTGCGGTGAAGTGTCTTACATAATGTCAAGGACCGTTGGTTTGGTAGTATTTCTTATCATACGACCACCACTATATATACATTGTATACATTTTTAATTGTTTTATACAGTTTTTAGTTTTAATAATTCCTAATCTAGCTAGGACGGTAATGAAAATTGCTGGCCGCTAAAATTTTAAATTCGAATATGGAACAGCTGCGATTACTACTATTTGGAGGCCGGTAAAGTAGCCTATGTTTGACCCCGGGTCTTCAACTATATTCATACCAAATTTCATCAAAATCCGTTCAGCGGTTTGGCCGTGAAAGCGTAACAGACAGACAGACTTTCGCATTTATAATATTAGTATGGATACTCATAATATTGTCGCTAGGTACCTAATGATTAGAACAGTACATCCTAAGCACAGACTGCATATGAAGACTATCAGACTTCGGTCTTGGGAGAGAGTCCTGTGGCGACACATTCGCACAGCAAATAACTACACCACCGTCGCTAAACAGAAAAACAGAAAATTCCCATACAAGACGCAAAAATTAGTATGGCGGACTAAATCGCGCAATTGAAGTTTCTGCGGATTGGAGCTATATATACAACCTCCGACAGAACATCGTTGCAATCGTTGGAGCCGCGGTTCCCCAGGCATACCACCTCGCCTGGCGGGAAGATCTTCCCTTTGCAGCGGTTGAGCATAACACTCTCGCTCCCGCCGTACTCCAAACTATTAATAATTGAAATGTTATTCAAAACTTACGTGAACTATTATCCCTTTCGGTGTACGCAGAAGTATATCCCATACTTGTATGTAAAAGTGCTTTGGCACTCTACACAGGCAACCTTCCAGCTGTCTACGTTGCAAAGGAGTTAGTCTGAAAATAAAACAATTCCAATTCAAAACGAAATTCCGGACTCAGGTCTTCTCCATAAATTGTTTTGGAGGGAATAGCCTTGGCATAGATGTATATATCGATTTTAATGCTGCGGAATTAACAAGAGTTGTATTTATATTTCGTGAAAACATCGTACGCTCTAAAATCTAGAGTCCATAAACTCAATTTCTTTGTCTAGGGAAGAAATGGAGTAGATAAATTATTTTATTTAACCTAAAACATCGCATAAACTTTTTCTCATCCGCCCAGTCGGACACGGTTGCATTACTGCTATACATCACATGCAGTTATAAAAAAGGATTTAACAATGACCGTTCGATTAACTTTGATTGGAACATCTATTTAAATCTGCGGAATAAATTAGCTGTTTGAAACTTTGAGCAAAGAATCCGTCTTTGTCACCACTCGGCTTAGGTCGTAATCGTAACAATTCTTTAGCGTGGCTTCAGGGGGCTTAGCCAAAGTCACAATTTCAATATCGACATTAGGGTTCGCGATCTTCTAATTCTGCGGTGCGGGTGGCCTCCAGCACCCAGTCTACGCGGATCTTTAAGATGCCGCGGATTTTCCTTGTAAATACTCACCCTTTCTCGTCGGCCCAGTCGGACACAGTAAGCACTGTAATAAGCAGCATGCGCAGCTTGTAGGGCGACAGGCTCTCGAGGGTGGCTTCAGGTCGCTTCTCCTCCGGGAACAGTTCCAGGTAGATGCGGATGGCCTCCAGCACCCAGCCTACGCGGATCTTCAAGATGCCGCGGAACATGTCCGGGTTGGTGCCGATTAGACGCCCGCAGTATAACACTATTTCCTGTCCAAATATTGGTGGCTTACTATGCTTTATTAGAATAGAATATCGCTTTATTGAGACATCAGTTACATACAAGTTTTATTATAAATATACAATATAGGTACTACGAGCAGATATCTCAATAGGTGGCGGCTCAGTATTACACTAGACATGCTAAGATGTCTAGCACTGATTTTCAGCCGCCACCTTCTGAGGAGTCCCGGAGAACAAGCTAAACACAATGACATAACTAAAACTACGTGATAGAATTTCCAAAAATAACATTATTGGAAAGTATCACGTACAAAATTAAAACTTCCATATAAATGCGTAAGAGAAAGCGGGATGTCAACTTGTATTACCGTATTGCATCACTCGCATTTAGATGAAATTAAGAGACCATAGGACCGGTAAAGACATATGATTCCATATTTTTGAAGGTCGTTGATGTCTCCATGTATCAATGAACTTGAATAAGGTGGCAATTTGCAAATTGTACGAATTAATTTTCGTTACATAAACTACTCCTTTGATGTAACTTACATTGAAAGCTACTAGCTTGTATGAAAATTAAGAATTAGTTATAGTACGTCGAAGTTCCAATCTTAAAACATTGCGATATTTCATAAATTATGAACGTTTTAAATATTAGGTATAACTTTTAGAGCCGTAAATATATCTTATTTAACAGAAACCAATTATTCAATGCTAAATTCGTAAAAAAAGCCGTGGAAAGTCGTGATGCACTTAGGAGCTCGCGATCTGTTTCTCGGTACGCTTTTGAACGAGTAGTGACAAGCTCCGCCCACTTTTGTGAGCGGCGAGGCGCCAGTGATCACATCACTGTGCCATTTCAAACGGAATCTCCTCTTAGTAAATGCTCCGTGGGTCTCCCTAAGTCTTACCTGCTGCAACACAGCTCCGATGACGTCATAGGGCTGTATTGTGGAGTACATGACTGATTGTATCTCGCCGGGCGTCATCGGCTTGTCGAACACGGTCTCCTTGTGCCCGATCACACCCACCATCAACTGATCAAAGAAATAAACTCGATTATTTCTGAATAGAAGTTTTTCTGATGAGTTTTAATAATTTATTCCTACTAAATCCATACTAATATTATAAGTGCGAAAGTCTGTCTGTCTTTCTCTCTGTCTGTCACGCTTTCACGGCCAAACCGCTGAACGGATTTTGATGAAACATAGGATACTTTTTGACGCAGGCGGAGCTGCGGGAAACAGCTAGCATGTACTAAATTACATTTAACACTTACATACACATTTAACATTTTAAATACAAAAATAAATATTTCTTTCTGTGACTTTTGTGTGTGTTAGTCTAACTCTGACCACTGTAAAGCGGTCACTGTAAACGGTCTGAATGCTGTTAAGCGTTTTGATATTAAATTATTTAATGTGTAACTACGAATAATGATTCTCTATTCGTAGATGTGTAACTTGATTTTACAGTCATATTGTACTGATGGGCCCATTCAGTTGCTGAAACCATTGGTATGACATACCTGCTTTCCGTAATAGAAGGGGCGTAACCAAAAAATGCTGGTTCGACGTCGCAACGGAGGATATGCGTGCTAATGGACTTACAACCAAGGATGACGAAGACCGGGCGAAATGGAGGGGAAAACGTAGGAAAGCGGACCCTGGCCTCCGAGGCAATCAGCCAAGGATGCAACCGGGAAGGCGCTAAGATGAGTAGTAGTACCTGCTTTCCATTGACGAGCACAGTGGTGATGAAGGGGCTGATGGAGTCCACCGTGTGGTTGAGTAGGAAAGCGGGCCCTGGCCTGGGAAGGCGCTAAGATGAGCAGTAGTAGTACCTGCTTTCCATTGACGAGCACAGTGGTGATGAAGGGACTGATGGAGTCCACCGTGTGGTTGAGTAGGAAAGCGGGCCCTGGCCTGGGAAGGCGCTAAGATGAGCAGTAGTAGTACCTGCTTTCCATTGACAAGCACAGTGGTGATGAAGGGACTGATGGAGTCCACCGTGTGTTGAGTAGGAAAGCGGGCCCTGGCCTGGGAAGGCGCTAAGATGAGCAGTAGTAGTACCTGCTTTCCATTGACGAGCACAGTGGTGATGAAGGGACTGATGGAGTCCACCGTGTGTTGAGTAGGAAAGCGGGCCCTGGCCTGGGAAGGCGCTAAGATGAGCAGTAGTAGTACCTGCTTTCCATTGACGAGCACAGTGGTGATGAAGGGACTGATGGAGTCCACCGTGTGTTGAGTAGGAAAGCGGGCCCTGGCCTGGGAAGGCGCTAAGATGAGCAGTAGTAGTACCTGCTTTCCATTGACGAGCACAGTGGTGATGAAGGGACTGATGGAGTCCACCGTGTGTTGAGTAGGAAAGCGGGCCCTGGCCTGGGAAGGCGCTAAGATGAGCAGTAGTAGTACCTGCTTTCCATTGACGAGCACAGTGGTGATGAAGGGACTGATGGAGTCCACCGTGTGTTGAGTAGGAAAGCGGGCCCTGGCCTGGGAAGGCGCTAAGATGAGCAGTAGTAGTACCTGCTTTCCATTGACGAGCACAGTGGTGATGAAGGGACTGATGGAGTCCACCGTGTGTTGAGTAGGAAAGCGGGCCCTGGCCTGGGAAGGCGCTAAGATGAGCAGTAGTAGTACCTGCTTTCCATTGACGAGCACAGTGGTGATGAAGGGACTGATGGAGTCCACCGTGTGTTGAGTAGGAAAGCGGGCCCTGGCCTGGGAAGGCGCTAAGATGAGCAGTAGTAGTACCTGCTTTCCATTGACGAGCACAGTGGTGATGAAGGGACTGATGGAGTCCACCGTGTGTTGAGTAGGAAAGCGGGCCCTGGCCTGGGAAGGCGCTAAGATGAGCAGTAGTAGTACCTGCTTTCCATTGACGAGCACAGTGGTGATGAAGGGACTGATGGAGTCCACCGTGTGTTGAGTAGGAAAGCGGGCCCTGGCCTGGGAAGGCGCTAAGATGAGCAGTAGTAGTACCTGCTTTCCATTGACGAGCACAGTGGTGATGAAGGGACTGATGGAGTCCACCGTGTGTTGAGTAGGAAAGCGGGCCCTGGCCTGGGAAGGCGCTAAGATGAGCAGTAGTAGTACCTGCTTTCCATTGACGAGCACAGTGGTGATGAAGGGACTGATGGAGTCCACCGTGTGGTTGAGTCGTGACGAGCAGTACCGCACGGCGCGCCAGTGCCGCAGCACGCCCGCGGTCTGATACAAACTCTTCAGCGAGTCCAACGCTGTCACACCGTTCACCTGGAAAATTTTTATAATAAAACTACTGAACTGATTTTAATAAAAATTCTATGGGACCTAGTTGAAAGTAATTATATCCTTTCAAACAAAAAACATAGCACATGACGGAGTTACGCAGTAACAAACATAAAAAATAAACATATTCACTCGATTGAGAACCTCCTCCTTTTTAGATTTTGGAAATTTTTGTCTGGCTAAATTGAGAGTTGAATTTGATGACTGACTAGAACTTTAGCCCTCAAAGCAATGTCTATATCCGGCGTAAAGCAGTGTTTGTACGAGTCGTCGGTAAGTCAGACTTGGAGTCTGGCGTGCTGTTAAATAATCATAAGTTATGACTTATGAATGTGTTTGGTTAAGTTGAATTTAAAATAAAATAAAATTACAAATTTTTACCGTATCAATATATTTCTCACCTCATACATAGGTCCTTCTCTCTCCAACAGAATGCCCCACAACTGGCATTGCGCGTATATATTATCAGTCGCCCTCAAAGCAGAGACTATATCCGGCGTAGAGCGTTGTTTGTACGAGTCGTAGGAGACCGCGCCCTCTCTGTATGTCAGTGTTCTCGGCACGTCCGTCAGCGACTGGTAGCCGATGTACTCGTGTTCCAGCTGCTTGAACTGAGTGAACATCTCTGAAGGGAACTCGCCTTGGCTCATGAAGTCCAGATGCTCTGTAATGGATTACGGGATTTTAGGTCACAATGGAACTGTAGTTTAACAATTCGACGCTTTTGTACAGACTACAAGTACATTAAAATACTAGATGCCCTAGGTTGATTTTTTACACACGACACAGATAGACTATACGAGCTATTACAAGAGTTAGTTACTGACCCATGCACGAGCTAGAGATGAGATTCTGCAGCCGCCCGAGCCTGACTTTGACGCCGTCGCAGTGGCCTTTCTTCAGCATCGCGAACAAGTCTAACATCTGCTTGAAGTGCGGGTCGCGCATGTGCTCCTCGCGCACCAACAGGCAGACAGTCGGCCGTCCGGACAGTCGCCAGTATCTAAATCATTCTCATTTTAAAATAATCGCGTATTTTTTTCATTATTATGTAGACGACCTAACGAAAATAAGACATAATGCCCGCTCCAGTTCTCGTTCAATGAATTTGGAATTTATTCTCGGACTTTTATCCCGCCCTTTATGGCATTCGAGAGAGAGAGAGAGTAACGGGAAGAGAATAACAGTAGAGTATATTAAGCCACAGGAGAAAATCTGAATGTCATGGAATATGTGTAAATAAAGGCTCCAGCGGTCGATTTAACAATTTGAGACAACGATTAAAATGTCTTAAGTATGACAATATCGCCACATCGTATCGCTATCGTTATAATCGATTGGGCAATATTCACGAAGATAACATTTTTGGCAATTAACACGAAAAATATCATATGCATGCATGGTATAAGTAAAAATACTGACTTCCCAACAAATTGTAGCTCCGTTTTAATATCATCGATGAGAAGCGCCATGTCCCGATATAGATAAAATTCTGACACTTCAAATATCAGCGGATAGCACAAAACAGTCATGCCACAAACTCTGTAAATCTGAAAAAAATATAACAAAATTGAACCATAATCTAAGATGCATAAGATTCAATTCTTTTATATAATAAGTATCAAAACTAAATACCTTGCTGGTCCCTAAGGAGCCCACTGGACGTATTGGGCGTCCAGTCAATTTCAATTTTTGACATACACCTAACTCTCTGTACACGTGTACTAGCTGTGTAGAACTGCATATCTGAAAATAATTTGTTAAAATAGATTATTCCCGGAATTATCTTATGCCAAAACTTTAAATTTTTCCCCGTTGAAAAAGAAAGAAAATAATTTATTTTAGAAACACAAAAAAAAAATCTTATAATAGAAATAAAGTTGTCTGGCCAGGTTATGGTTTTAGTTTATTGACGACTTTTAAATAAATTAATAGTTATTTTTTCACTTCTTATTTAATAGCTCAAACTTGTATCAAACATATTTATTGTTGGATTCTTCCATGGAGAAAAGTTAAGTTAAAACAAAAAGTTGAAGGTTAGTAGTTGAAGTTGAAACTCATATAAGATGTATATTTGAGTTCAATAACTAAAGTCCAACCTAATTTTTACTAAAATGACATGTCATGCATTCAACAAAAAAATTGGTAGGTATATGTAGTAACAAAGGTCAATAAAAATACACAAAATAGGATTACTAACCGAATGGAAGGACTATAAATGAGAGGCTTTTAAGAGACTAAGGCAAGACGACATGTCCTTAAGATCGACATCGATGGCGAAGAATGATGGATAAAGTGATCTCCAACACAGACTACCCTCAGTCACAAGGAAACGATATAAAAACAAATTATATATACAAAATTTGCCCTCACCTGAACGGGTTCGACTTCATGTGGTGTCTGAGTCTGAATACCGTAAGTGCCCATCATAGCTTGGAGCCGCATCGACTCGGCTATCAACACCACTTGTACCACCAAATCCGTCGCTATGCCCTGCGTACCATTCCATGTTTTAAAAAGAGAACTAAGTTTATAATTTCCATGCTATATAGATTAAGAGGTGACAACGTTTCCATAGCGTGTAGGTCATCATATGTGCGTCGGTTTTCGTTTACTGAATCATAACCCATGTTTCTACGGCTGTATCTACCACACGCACCAAAATCACCGACTTTTTCCAACGACCATAAGCGGCGCATAACGCCGTGTATCCATACTAATATTATAAATGCGAAAGTCTGTCTCTTTGTTACGCTTTCACGGCCAACCCGCTAAACGGATTTTTATGAAATTTAGTATGAATATAGTTGAAGACCCGGGGTCAAACATAGGCTACTCTTTGACGCAGGCGGAGCTGCGGGAAACAGCTAGTATTAAATAATTCGGTCTGGCGATGGTTCAGTTAAACGTTGTCACCTGTTAATGTAATTTTAACTATTCGGAGATAAAATATTGCACAACTACCTTTAGAAAGAGATATTTGGGATGGTAGAGCGTTGTCCCTTTCGCACGTATGCCTATTGAAGAACGATTGACGGAGACGCTTCACAAAGCAGAAAGTTACTAATTATTCCTTTCGAAAGGTTCCAATATTTATTTCCGAGTACTGTAAATTCAATACTTCGATAGTTGCGTGCTATTTATAATAAAGTCGTGCAATTATTAAAGAACCCTTCAGTAGATTATGTGTTTCAGGGGTATGTTTCACGCACAATACTAGCTTTCATTTATCAAATTATTTAAATGCATGTTTGCAAACATTTGAATTAGCTATATTAAGAATGCGCTAAAATTTTGTAGCGTTTTACGAAAATATTAGAACTAGCGTATTAAATTGCGTTTTTTGGGCGAAAGTGGAACAAGCCTCAACTCAACCAGCACAATAGATTTTAAATTTTAATTTCACGTTAGATCTTAGTCGGTGAAAGCCGATTTTCTTTAAATTATACATTTGCCGAAATTTAAAAGAGATAAAGAAGTAGTGCGCTATATTCATGCAAAAAAATAATTTTCTTCACATATCACGCAATTTTTTTTATAATTGTTTGCGGGCAGATACCATGCTTATAATTTCGACTACTAATCCAATACTTACGGGCGCCGAGTACTTGGCCTGCGGTTGGAGCGTGAAAGTAAAAGTTTTGAAATCGTCAGTATAATATGCCAAATCGTTTTCTTACTAATACTTAGATAATGGTAATAAAAGTACAGATTTCCTACTTAACTCACGATGGCTTGGATGTTCATTAAAATACTTGTGTAATATAACCATGAAGTACAGTTAATATTACAATGCAAAAATCACAAAACTAAAACAAATGAACTAAGTAAGTGAACTTCTTGTCATCATTGACTTCTTGTCAAACAATTTTGAAAATGGTCATCGATCCATCAAACCTCTTTTTTAAAGCATAGCTCTAGGCACATTATAAATTAATTTTAAAATGGGCATGTTTTGCTATTTTACAAAATTGCATGTGCATTCTAAAATCTGGCATTTATGGAATCAGTATTTCAAAGAAAAAAAAGGTCAATTTTCTACTACGTATTTCTTGTTAGAATCGGTCATTATTAAACAATTTTTTTTTTATTATTTAATAGATAAAAGTGATAATTATCATATGAAATTAACCTGGAACGCAGAATACCTCCCGGCACGGCGAGGCCGGTTGTAGGACGGCAGGTATCTGCGGATGGGATCCAGTTCGTTGACGTGAAGCAGGCCACCGGTCAGCAGCTGTGCCAGTACGAACATCGACTGCGCCCATAGGAACAACCCACCTGTGTCTGACGAATGTGTGCGTTAACCTTTACATAGTTAAAAAAGAATCAAACAGGTAAAAACTTGAGGATTTCTTTAGCTTTCGACTTTACAGAATTGTGCCTGAATAAGCAAAATAGCAGGCAAAGTGAGCTTGTTTGTAACAAGTACGACACTGTGGATGGGATTTGTCACGCGAACATGTACTGTTATGCAGTAGTCCATACCCGAACTCCCGAAAAAACCGTCTGTCAAACACTGTCAAAATGAAAAGTCCGAACATTGTACGGCGTAATAAGTCCTAGTGTGGACGGGCATTTTTGTGTTGTTACGGAGAAATGTCACGGTCACTTGTCGGAGGTACTTATTACTTTAGTAGTGATTGATGACTAATACTGTACTAATTAAAACCACTTTGTAGTTCAATATTCTTGTACTGAGAGGCTTCTCAGTTAACAAAACACTATAAACCTTATTGTAAACAAAACACAATAAGGTTTATACCCACCCAATATTACTTGTTAGGTACAACATTTTAGTCTGATGGCTGGTATTCTAATAGCGATCTGTTAGCGTGATTTAACTTGTACATACAGCCCACCTGATAGTAAGCGGTTACTGTAGCACATGCACGCTTTGCAATATTAAAAGTTCGCATGGTATTACGATACTATGGTTTATTTAAGGAAATCTATTAATACTAGGAACACGCTCAGTAGAATATTAATTTATGTATTCTAAATTTCTTATTTTTATTACTTTTTAGAGCCGCTTTTTATTTTCTCTGTTTTTCTTAATGGTTCACTGGGAGAGAATGCTTTTAGCATTAAGTCCGCCAATTTTTATTTTTACTTGTGGTACAATACAGTTTTAATAAATAAATAAATAAACTTTAGTTAGATATCGACCCATATATAGGTAGACGTGACCGCAGTGTTAGGTTCGCGACAATGTCCGCGACCCCGTCCACGCTGAGCGAACAAGTCCGGGGATATCACGGAGTTCGGTCCGATGCGCGGTTACATGTGGGGACGCGCCTTTAGATATTTATTTATTTTCATTTGAAAATATTTTTTGTACAGTAGTTGTAACCCTGTCCTTCGCGTGGGTTATAAGCCTTCTACGCCAGTTTGTTTAGGTAGTCAATAAATCATAAGAAACATGAAAGTTTTATTTAAAGCTGATATCTGTATTACTAAGAGACATATGGAGCAACTAGGTAGCTCCCGAGATCAACGCGTATAATTCATTTTTTTTTAGATCGATTATTGCAAACCAAAAAACTATATTATTTCAAAAGTTGACAGCGAACTATTGCCTGTCTAAGAATCTAATCATGCTGAATTTAAAGTTTCTCGAAATAAGGTTTTTGGGCAGGTCTCACTCAAAATCGGCGAGTCGAATTATTTTCGTTCGTTATTAAATGGTTTTCATTCGACATAATCGGCAAGTCGAACGGGTTTCATGCGAAATATAAGTCAAACGTCTTAAAAATAGCACTCCTGTTACTCAGTCATATTTATATCTTTAACATAGTTTTAGTTAAAAGCGGGAAAATGTTAATAACAAAGGAAATCAGAACGAATCCAAACTACCGAACTGCAAGCTTTTTGATTAAAAATTCACACCAAGCCAATCTGCAGCCAAAAAAATGTTAGCAGAAGAAATACAGAAGAGTGTCACTACCACCTATTGTTACTTTTACCTTTATTTTCACTATCGGCCGGGTGATCTGTAATTATTATACAACTAAATAACATGAACCATACTATACATACAATAAGCGGTATTTTTATCTCATATAAAATACGAGTTACTTTATCAGGGAGGGATTTGGAACAGATATTGATGGAACACACATTATACACGATACAACGACATCATACACACATAATATAACGAAATAATTATAGGTTTACTGTTCTTGAATGAATAAACCAATTTTCTTAGTACTAATAAATATCAAGCCCCGACATCGACTTTCTGATCAATATTTTTTTCTGATTTGACTGACTGACTTTTGCTAATATAGGTGCCACTACCTTCCCTGTACTGGTCACAACCAACAACATACGTACCGATCCATTTTCAATGATACCACTTTGGTCAAAATCATTAAAGAAAGACATTTAAGGTACAATCTTATTTTGAGTACTAAATAACTGGTTAAGGCCGTAATTTTTTGGTTAAAACCTTCGAATAACAATTCTCTAGAAGCGTAACTAATCCCGAAAAATCATTCCACGCGATATGTACCGCGGAGGGCGGGGCTTAAAATATGAACCGTGCGGCGCGACAGTTCGCCGTGCCACTCAAGTCGTGCGGTTGCGTCGCAAAAAGTTTCCTTTGAGAATATTGCTGTGATTTTGCGATAATCTATTATTAAAAATGCCGTAAAGTGTATAAATAAACATTTTAATAATCCATACTTGACATCTGTGGAAAGTGTTATGCAAAATGTACTTAAGATTTTATTTCCATTCAGTATATACCTCTCACGTGGTGTGCTCAGAAAGAAGATGTTTGTTTCTAGTATGAAGGATGATATGATGCATTAGTACAAATTTTTCATTGACACAGATTCCCAACAAATGAAATTCAGCGTGATAAGTGGATAAACGCGGTTCGTCTGGAGAGAAATTTATTTGAATGGATGCCTAGTAAAATATGCAGCATACACTTTTGCAGTGAGGACATGTATATAAATCAATAAAGGAACGCGTAATCGATTTAAAAAATCTGCGGTGCCTATTTGTACTGTAAGTTATTGTTTCAATTTAACTTTTTAGTTATTTACTGTGCCTCCTTAATTCATTGTATATAATTAGTTTTTAGTTTTTGGCGGCATACAATTTCAACCTTCTAAGTTGTAATTTTTAAGAATACGGTGCATTCCCATATACAAAAGGTGAAAACGGAAGAAAGAGATACCAACTATTTTCATACAATTTTTGTTCCATTTTACGTCAAAAATGTGCCAGTTATATTAGGTTAGGTTTATAACCTAATAGAATCGGTTCCCTTCTTATCACACCGATACAAATCATATTTCTTTAACTATAAGATAGTCGACAGCGCAATTGGGCGTTTTCATTTTCTTTTTGCCGCACTGTACCAGTGTACTACCTTACTACTTATACAAACTTTAAAATATGTTTAAACTCTTTATTTTAATATAACCAGAATTAAAACTTGTATGTATGGTATAGCATTAAATGGCATACTTCAAATAAGTACTTATTTAAAAAAAAACCGTAAGCAAGCTCTTTTATTTTAGCGTCCCGCATAATACCATCCACGCGTTGTACCTTACCGCTCTTTGCGTTGACCGCCCCCGACCGACGACGTTGCATTTTGTCTATGAGTGTGTTTGAGTGTTTCATTGTAATTACTGTTAGTTTTTTTTTGCGTAAATGGAATCGGAATCGAAGCGGTGAATGTAGGAGCGTTACTTTTCTAGAGAATTGTCACTCGTAGGTTAAAACCGATATTTTTCGTTTGAGCGTTATCGAATTCGATGTAAAAGTATGTACAAAAAATGAGCTGGTATTTTAACCAGACATAAAAGACATTCTCTCTCTCTCATCTCAACGCCTTCCCGGTTGCGTCCTCAGCTGTTTACCTCGGAGCCCAGAGACCGCTATCCTACTTTTTCTCCTCCACTTCGCCCGGTCTTCGGCATCCCTATTTGTGAGACCATTAAGTCGCATATCCGTCCCTGCGAACTCAAGCCAGCACTTTTTGGGTGCTTCCCCATCTACCAGGGCCTGGAAAACATGCCTAAATACTTGTTACCCACGTAATTAGCTGGTTTCCGTAAGACGTGACCATACCTGTATAAAGACATCGTCCTATAATAAGTACGTATAATGCAACTTACTCACTGGCACCCTTCGAACAGAATTTGGCTCGCTGCGCTCATTCTCGACGCACTCGCGCGGTACGTAATAATACCAAGGAATGACCGGATCTGTAAACGTAAAAAATACCTTATTTCTGTATTTCGGATTAGACAAGAAAGTCTTAATCTTAGCTTTATCCTTAATAAATATATTGCCAAATGGTGCTGCAAGCAAGCCATTTTTTTTACTCTGTATGTCATGATCAATGGATAGATTTTGACATCCGAGCTTGCACAACTTATTTGGGTTAACAGAGTTGAATAATTTTACAGTCATTACTATAAACTGTTCAATTGTTTTAGCTGAGACAAACACACTTGTCAATTAATCTTGAAATCTGGATATAATTGCAAAAGAACTGAAATTACGAATTAAAGTCAAAAACATAATTACCTCCAAAATCGTCCATGTAAATTCTTGCCTTCAAAAGTTTCTGATACTCCTCAACTTGTTCGGGTAATGTTCTAAAAACGCCGTCAATAATCATGAAGACATAGAACAATGGCCATTCAGATTCTATGCCATCGAATTCCTTCAATTCTCCTTCATGGTAGTACCTCCTGTTTGGGTCTTCCAAAACACACTTGTAGCCGTCGCGACTGAACCGCTTAAAGCCGTATTTGCCTTTCAGTCGACGTAAGATATTTGTTTTGGTTAGTTGTAACAAATGTTCCTCATGCGTCGCAAATGCTGGGAATGATACAGTAGGTAACAGTGCGGCATCTACACCCTGAAATTTAAATAAACTTATTATTTTCACTTCTACTTCTTGATCAGAGTGTGTTTCACAATTGCATCTTCAGCTTGCGCTTCAGGAGCCCTATTTTCGAAATGTATGACATATATGTCGCATGAAAATTAAACAAAAATCATTCGAAATCGAACGAAAATTCGTCGATATCGAACAAAAATTATTCGACTCGCCAATTTTGTGTAAGTCACTTTTCAAAAATAGCATGTTTTAAACATGGTCCTAAATTTGACGATACTGGTTATTACAATAGTGCGGCTGCCGTCTGACTTTCGTAACCATTTTTACAGGGAAACCAGACCATGGCGACTACCAGAAGGTAGTTTGAATTGGGAATCATTAAACAAAGTATGCTTCTTAAGGGAATCGAACCCACGACATATGGCAATCACCCTAACCACAGGACCACAGCGGAAGATTAGTGTTGCCGATCGATAGTCGACTATCGATGATTAATCGATAGTTTATCGATAGCCAAACAATCGTAAGACTATCGATCGGCCTATTGATAGTATCGATACTATCGAAAGCACATAACAAGGCAATACTATCAGATAAGTAAAATACTATCGATAGTATTGTAGTTCGTTAATAACAAACTATCGATACTATCTATTATATTAGCAACACTACGGCAGATTAGTTTCACTTTTACTGTAAACGCTTTCCAATTTAAGTTTTTAGAAACTTACTTTAGAACTGGATTCTCTAGGGAGCATGGTTTCAAAAATACTTCTATTTCGATTGTGTGCATCGATGTCAACGTAAACTACGCTCCATGAGGCACCCTTGTCTCCGAACAAGTTGCAGCCATTGATAGCTTCCAGTGCAGCCTTAGCCATGCCTAAAATTAACAATAATTAAATCCATATTTATTGCGCGCAAGTAATAATTTCAATATTTTCTCCAGGATCTGGATTTATTCACCACAACCATAGCTAGAGCAAAGCGTTTACTTTATGAACATTTAATCCAGTAGCATAGCTTTTTCTGTTGTGTTTTCATTTAAGACTTAGAGTTAAACTTTTTTATTATTCTTTTTCTATTTTGATAGCATAGCAATGTTGCGTACTAATGTTTTGTTAGATCTCATACTTGTTATGTAGTTGTTTCACAATTGGGTATTCTACTAATTTTTTTTTTCTTTCATATCAATATTTTTATTTCCAGAAACAGAATTATGAAAGATTTTTTGTAATCCGTTCAAAAATAAATAAGTAATAAGCCTTTGAAATTCGGTGGTAGGGAAAACTGTCAAAAAACAAGAAAAGGATGCACTGTGTGAGCTGTGACGTCACTGCCACTCGGTTTCGTGCGTACAAAAGGGATAGCCAGACGTCCCCACCACGCTCCCACTTTTCTTCTAGAGATAACTTTAAAATAGAATTACTGCCTTAAATAACAACCAATTTTCTTGTTGTTTTCAGAATCGGTTACTTTTTAGTGTTTATTTTGTTTAGTATAACAATATTAACCAAGTATGAATACAGTCAAGTAGCCTATTGTGGCGTGTGTGTGATTACTATTCAACTTTTGTTAAGCTATTTTGGATCTACCTGTGAGGACCTATAGTGGCTCACTTGCTTTATATAATTTTTGCATTACTACTTTTATAAAAAAGAAGCTGTTGGTCTCCCTAATAAATAAAAAAAAATAACAATAATTATTATTATTCCCAAGCAAAAGAAATATTTCGATTCGTTTACTGGGACAACAACCCACGTTACAACTTAAAAACTACCACTTCATTGCACCAGAAGTTATGGCGTTTGAATTACCAGAAGATCCCAAAAGAAAATGATTATGTTTAAAATGTTTGGGAGAAATTCGAAATCCATACTAATATTATAAATGCGAAAGTCTGTCTGTCTGTTACGCTTTCACGGCCAAACCGCTGAACGGATTTTGATGAAATTTGGTATGAATATAGTTGAAGACCCGGGGTCAAACAGGCTACTTTTTGACGCAGGCAGAGCTGCGGGAAACAGCTAGTAACATAATATATTGGAAATAGCATGTTTTAAAGAAGAAGCAATAAATGATTTATTATAACTATGAAATAATAAATTTCATACCAATAGAGGAAGCATGTATTTCAGGTTTTCCATCATTGTATTTGGAGCCTCTCTCCCACATTCCATAATCTGGCGTTCTGTATGCACGCTCCACATAATAAACTAAATTTTGTACAAATGCTACTTCATCCTGTGGGGAAAAGAAAATTGTGATTAAATGTGTATGATTGTAAAATCTTTATTTTACCTATCAAATATCAAGAAAATTATTACGAAGATACTTTATTTCTTGACTAGCTTTTGCTTGCGGCTTTACATAAGTACTTAAATCCTTTTATTGATAATCCTAAACTATAAAACGTTTTATTTGTGTAGTGTAGGCTTTTTAAGTGGACAGTCATCAAGGTAATATACTCAACAGGCTGGTCTTGTCAGAAAATATACATTAATAACAAAAAAAATTAAATATACATGTAAAACAATACGGGTCATTGAATGTATCCACAAACATACCTGTGTGTAAATTAATTGTAGTCCCGAAGTGATCATTTGAACCAAGAATAATAAATATAAAGACACCACATCTATCTGCAAGTGGTAATATTGCTCGTCACTTAGCACCGGCTCGCCAGTCGTGAGATGAAATTTGACGTGAAGCGAGTGGGCGGCGCTCTGTCGTGTTTTGAAGGCCTCCACCCGAGCAGACTGCTTCACCCAGCATTCGAGGATGCCACGCATGCATTTCACCGTGCTTTGACCCAACTCATGTGACTTGCCCCTGTCGTCGTCAATCCGTCTGCAAAAATAAAAATAAAGAATATGCAAGTAATGTACAGTCATGAGCATTAACATGTATACACATTTCAATTCATTGGTTGTACTGTACTAATGGACTGTTCTAAAATCAGAGACAACACCCAATGTATAAATATTTGCATACATGGCCGTGGCGCGTATATGGAAATCCTACCAGTATTCAGAACTTCCATATTTCTGAGCTGGGGAAACCTTTAAAGAATTAAATTCCCAGTTTCATAGATTGAAATGCTTGCTTTTGTTTCTGTAATGCGGGAGGGTTTACAAACACAATATTACCGTTACGTTTATTGAATTCCTACCTCTACTCAGATTAGCCCATACCCTCTGTGCTCTTGGTTCTGCAGGTGGGAAAGACAAACGCAATACTAGTGTTGAGTATATAATATCCTACCACTAATTCAAAAACTAGCTTACCTTAGGTATTATAGTATGTCGTGAATATGCTCTTGGTTCTGCGGGTGGGAAAGACAAACGCAATACTAGTATTGAGTTTATAATATCCTACCACTACTTCAAAAACTAGCTTACCTTAGGTATTATAGTATGTCGTGAATATGCTCTTGGTTCTGCGGGTGGGAAAGACAAACGCAATACTAGTGTTGAGTATATAATATCCTACCACTAATTCAAAAACTAGCTTACCTTAGGTATTATAGTATGTCGTGAATATAAACAAAGGTTAAAGAAAATATGAATGTCATACTAGACAAGATAGGTAATAAGCAATAAAATAATTTGATTCATGATATCAAATTTATTTGATTTTGAAATTTCATTTTCAAATCAAAATTATCCTGGCTAATTTTTAGACCTTAATAAATGCATCTTTTTAAGAGATTTCCCTGCAGAGATCCAGTTTTGGATTCAAGCAGGTAGCATTTATGCAGATTCTGTAATTTTAAGAAAACTAAAATTACTAATGCGGATAAAGACGTCAAATTTTCATGGTTGCATAAAATATCGCGAAACTTACACAACAGATAAGATTCTTCAAACTCCTTTTCAAAACTTTAAGTTTGTGTATTTTAAGTATTAGAAACGGTAGCTAAACTCTTGTGCCAAGAGATCTGAGGTCAGGGAGTGCTAGAGTGGGGATCCCTCCCTCGTGTCAGCTCGCACAAATCTGAGTAAATAAAGCGTTTTCATAAGTGGTATCTAATACAGAACCGGAAAGAACACCCGAATCCATATTGTTCGTAGCTCTGAATAGCGGAATGGCTTAAGGCAATTTTCTGTGAATTCATGTTAGTAAACCCTCTCGTATTTCAGAACTACCGGGGTTCTGAATCCTATACGCGGTCGTGGCATACCATTTTAACTCCTCTTTGAATGTAGCCAAATGTGGCAAGAGATAAGGCTAACATTGATATAATTGTTCGAAACAAGTATGAAATTTATTTTTATTTTATTCTGTTACTTATTAATTACCTGTAAGCCTGATAGAGACCCCATACTGCTGATGCACAATATATACTGTCCCTCACACTGGCCACATGAAGGTCAGATGAAATGACGGGAAACAATCCAGTTATGGGACTTTGAAACCTTAATAGTTGCCTTTTCACTGAAAATAAAGTAAAAATATTATTAATAATCCATGTGAAGAACTGCAAGAAATTTGGACTAATATCTCCAATGAGGAATCTCCTTAAGTCAAGGAAGTTAGTGACGACTAATCATACCAATGAATTGGAGTAAGGTTGAGTCGAGTTTGAGTTAATGTATTGAATATGGATGTCAGTCTCAACAAGACAGTGTGCAAGCACAAGCATCACAGTGCGCTTGAAATTGTTTCTATTATAATACCCACATGGGAGAAATAATCAAAATGTTGAATTAAAAAAATATATGTAAATTAATTAATTTTAAATTATTATTCTTATATTTTGTTTTATTATTGTATATGTTTTATTAGATCAGAGAACTAGTTTATTAAAGTAATGACTCATACCAATAGCATAATAGATATCCAGTTGCCTAACTGTGTCTTCATAGTTTGAAATCTTCAGGAACTGATGCGCATTTATGTCGTCAATGCTCCCCTGGCGAATCATTATGTCCGGAGTAGCCTGAGAAGGTGCATGATGATAATTAATTCATGTTAAGTCATAATATCTAAAAATAACAACCAAAATCTGAATTATTATGAGTTTAAATTAAGTTGATGTTTGTCTTCCTTGTAATATGAAATGGCATGATTTAATTCTACACTCCTTTTTAGGGCTCTGTACCCAAATGGTAACATAGGGACCATATTACTAAGACTGGGCTTTTGTCTGCCACCAGGCTGCGTCTCATGAAACATGATAGTTATACAGTTAATTTTTTTTACAGATGATGTATTTCTATAGCCACTGTAACAACAAATACTAAAAACCAGAATAATATAAATCTTAAATGGGGCTCCCATACAATAAACGTGATTTTATTGTGGTTTTGATAATTCTCTCAAAAACAATTGAAGGATTGGAGGCGATGTTGAATGACCTGGATAGAGAAAGTTAGAAAGTAAGGCTAGTAATGAATACTGAACAGACAAAAGTTATGACCAACACACAGCAAAGGCCCATAAAGATAAATAACAATAAACAACATGTTAACGAATATGTCTACCTTGGCCAAATTATTTTGCCCTCCGACCTTACTACAAAAGAAATTGATAGACATATTGGGAACGACTGGAAACAATATTGGAGTCTTAAGGAAGTTGTAAAAAATAAAGAAACTAGTATGAGCATCAAGCGTAAACTCTTTGACACCTGTATACTACCTGTACTCACTTATGGCTGCCAAACCTGGGCGCTCACAAAAGCACATGTTCGAAAACTGGAAATTTGCCAAAACTCTATGGAAAGAAGTATGATGGGTAAGAAGCTATCAGACAGAATAAGAACTACAACCATAAAGAAACACAAAAACGAAAAATGTTTCTAAATCATCAATTAAATCGTTAAAATGGAAGTGGACAGGACACACTATTAGAGGAAAGGAAAAGTAGTCAAAATTAATGATGAACTAGTTTACAAGTCACAACAAAAGAAAAAGGGGCCAGACCGTTCAGAAGATGGGTTGACGTTATAAAAGCCGTGGCTGGTGCGACATGGTCAAGAGTGGCCTGTGACAGACATAAGTGGAAGCAGTTGGAGGAGGCCTTTGCCAATGGAAGGCACACGGACAGCAGACTCGATAAACAAAAATAAATTATATGTATTTGTATCTATTTTAATCTGTCTGTAAATAAAGGCTTTTATTATATATTATTGCAGTTTTTTTAGATAATTAGCTGTTTCCCGCAGCTCCGCCTGCGTCAAAAAGTAGCCTATGTTATGTGTTGGGTCTTCAACTATATTCATACCACATTTCATAAAAATCTGTTCAGCGGTTTGGCCATGAAAGCGTAACAGACAGACAGACAGACTTACGCATTTATAATATTAGTATGGATGGTACGGAGTTTGAGACTGACTCACACTAACTAGATATAGCTTTATAGACATTAATGTTTGTTTGTTCATCAGTGTATTTTTTTTACATTACCCCACAGATAAGCAAAAATGATTTCAAAATCAATCAAAAATATCAACTGATCCATTCCTATAACACAAAACTTACTATTTATAATTGATGTGGTTATGAATTGTACACAACATAGTTCGTGCTGCAGTAGGTACCTATATGAAAAGAAAATGTACTCCATAGAACAATATAACTTCTAGCAGAGTACTCACTTATGTGCTGAAGGTAGAGTTAAAAGCAGAGTAGATTAATATATTTTAGGAGTACAGTTCTTCTGCGTCACATTACCAATATTCTTTGTTTACAATATTACGCAAATTAAAGAACATACATAACACCATATCACAATAAATTCAAGTCACAACACAAATAAGAAAAAATAATTATTTCAAATATATGTCATAAAATTATGGTAAATTAGCAGGCCGTCCCGATTTCGCCCGGCCTATAGCCTTTCTCGATAAATAAGATAAACGAAAGAATTTTTCAAATCGGACCAGATAAAGTAGTTAGTAGATAGATAGTTCCTGAGATTAGCGCGTTCAAAGAAAAAACAAACTCAAAGAACAATATTACTCATAACGGAGAACAAACTCTTCGGCTTTATATTATTATAAGATAACACATACGTAGTATCTCTTTGTAGTTTGTGGATATTATCACAGATAGATTAGAAATATGTTAGGTTGTAATTGTTCCATATGTAAATAAATTGGTAATTCAAGACATTTCAAGCATGAAATTAAACTAAAGATAAAGATGGAAGTCGAGCAGGCATACATCAGGCTGGTTCAAGAAAATTTGACCTGGAGTAATCCCTGTTTTCCCCAAAGTATTACCATCACTTCAAAAATTTTGCCTAGTCAGAAATACAGTAAAATAAAAATGTCAGTTTGCTTAATATAATTGGGTTATATCAAAATTAAATATAATTATTTTTCATTTTTTAATAAAAATCTACCACAAAATAAAGATTATGTTGCTACGTAATTGTTTATCATTTTGGGGTTCCAACTTTTGGGGTTTTTATCAAGTGCTGCGATGGAAACCCAGATTCACACCCTAACACATTATGAGTTAGAAAGAGAAAAGTATGTAACGAAATGCATTCAGTTCAAATATTTTAAAATAAGCCTATTTTACGCATACGCGCTATCCATCTTGATCTTTATATACATTGACCGTTGACATTGACAGATGATGGTTTTTTTATTTGTCAAGGTCCTAGATGACGTACGTTCGACAAATGTCTTGGTCTTGATTGTTGTATTTTTGTGTCGACTTTTTTTCTGCAATTCTGCATTTCTGCAATAAAATTGCCTAAAAAATATTATAGTTCATAAATGTGTTTGTGAATCGAGTTTCAAAGAAAGTTTTTAATTAAATTGAATATTTTGTGCTACATGAAATTTGTCATTTCTCGCTCGTCTAGTCTAGCAAAATAAAAACATTAGACACAGAGCCCCGCTAGGGTATATAGTATTCTGTGCACAGAGCAGAGAAGGTTAGTCATTACGATAATGTAAATGCCCATTACATCAATATTACAATTACCAGAGGATAGAAATTTAGAATCGTTTGGCACAAATTTAGTGAAAATTGAGGTTTTAAGGGGAAGGGCGGGAGGTCCTGAATACCTCCTCAAATTCTCTAGATGCGGAAAACGCTAGATTGAGAGTGGCTACAGACGTGTCTGCTCCTGCACAATCTGATGTTGGAGCAGATTATTTTCTACACACTTGCCAGCCAAATTCTCCGTCTCACGGCGCATTGGTCTAACCGCGCTACAGACGCTCTGTCGTGTAGGCCAGCTGGGGCAATCTAGGAAGTGAGCGCCTTCGGCTGATATTGGGCCAGCACAAGGGGCAACATGCAGCAGGCTCTCTTTTGTACTATATTGCCTAAATATCTTTGAAGTATATATAGTTCTCAGTGCATTATAAAAAGAAAGAGCTCAAATATAGCTACAGAGAATATACCTACACTAGCTAGGGAGTTTCGACAAAGATTACAGAATATATACTTTATTGGTGGTTGTATCTTTCAAAGACCGCCAACCAAATATGGCACCATGTAAACACCAGAATATTGTCATTGACTGATGAAGGAGAACAATAAAAAACACCCAGAATATAAATATTGTGAATGTTATGGAGCCACCTAATTTTAGAATTGTTAAATGTTGCCAAGTGTTGTAATGTAATGTGTTCAGCATTCATGTATGTTTGTATGTATGAACAGCTTATCAGATACAGATGCAAGGTGTTTTTGGATTCCTTGCATTCTTCTTATTTGTATGTCAGTTGTGTTTTCATTTGAAATAAATACATTGATTTAGATTGGAATCTATACAATTTGAAGAACTAAACTGACAAATTTTGAACATTACATACTGACTGACCAAACAAAGCTAGTTTTTAGCATGATACAATAGCTAGCATGGCAGTGTCCATGCTATTTTGCTAGATTCCATCACCACTCTCAAAACTGGATAATGCAATGGGCAAAACATTGTGAAGTACAACATTTTAATGTGTACCTATGTAATATTACGAGTTCTATATTGAATACATTTTAAAAACAAAAGTTTTATAATTACTATCAACGTAGTTGGCAACAATCTTCAACAAAAGTAATGACAGATGAAACAAAACATGGATATGATGAAACGGGCAGCGGTCGAAGTACACAGGTTTAAATTATCATTTAAATGGTTTGTGTTCTAACCGCACGTTTTTACACACTACAGTAATGTATGATTTATTAAAACAAGTTTTGGTCGCAATCCTTCTTCTTATTATGTTTTGAAACAATTTTACATACCATCTTATTCATAACAGTTGACATTTATTTGAACTAAAATATGCATAGAACTTTTTTTAAACAATTAAAGAAAATTACATTGGTGAACCTCGTATGTTTGTATGGGATATGGATGTTCATCTTTTAAATTTAGATATTTATATTCATCAATAATGCGCAATAGCAATAAATAACCTTTAATTCACATCATCCCATTATATTTATATTTATTTTTATTTATATACTTTATTCATGTATACAATAAAAATACAAAGGATTATACATAAGAGGAAAAGACAGTACAAGGGAGCTTAAAGTATCATTCAACAATTTGTGATCCTGGATTATATGTGCTAACATACAAGTATTTTATTTTACTAACCAATGGGTGAGTACTGTCTGTTTGCACCGCATCTAACAAAATGGCTTTTATATTAATTCAGTGACTTTGTGTGTTTTTTTGTTTATATTTAGCATTTATTGGTATGGTTATAAGCACTGACCTATACATGTACAGACATAGACATTACTTAAATTTATATCAAAATAAATGAGGGGAACCTATTTTGAGTATGTAAGTGTACTTATAAAAATACTTTTTACTACATTATTATGTAGTAAAATGTATTTTTTGAGTATTTAATTAAACGGGCTCTAATGCAACTACAGAAGCAACTATGAATGTGCTAAGATGAGAAAGAGCCAAGTAGTAAGGAAAGTAAGTGAAATGACTATTAAAAACTTTTCTTTTTGTTGCATTGCGCTGATTTTCTGATCCCCAACTACCAGTCAGATTAAAATCATGCATTAGTATGGGAAGGTTAAAGGCACAAACTATGTCAACCTATCTTGACACAGTGAAATATTTATAACAAAATATGTTATAACTGTTTTTTTAGATTGACTTATTCAACTTGATTGCGGGAAGTTGGCCACCAGCACCTCGAGAGCCCGAGCGAGAGTATGGGTCAGTACCCAGGAATCCGAGGCGAACTATGCAGCGTGTACCGCACAATGAAAGAGTGAAATCTCTAAACCTAATTGCACATCTAGCACCGGAGCGTCGCCGCAAAACCACTCACACCTCACCTACTAAACCTGCAGAAGAACCACGCCCAAGTTCCAAAATGGTCCAAGAACCCAAAAAAGTTGAGACAGGCATCCTTGTTGGTCAGTGTTTAGTATTTATTATTAGTTAATAATATTTTTAAGGCAATTTAGTTTCTTTTAGTCATCTAGTAATAATTGTGCATACTTGCATCTTTCAATAATGAATATCAGCAGACACTATACAGAGCCAAAACTCTTACTTGACTCGCATAATATGGCCGGCCTTTAAAAGGGTTTAATTTAATCCCTTATTTGAGCAACACTTAATAATCAAAAGTCATTTTATTTATTTACACACCACTCTACTCTACATGCCTCTATTCAACCCTCCATTTATGTTTAAAATTCAAAGTGAACAAAACATTAAATGAATACCCAATTTAATACTTCATTAAATTGATATAAATTGACATTGAGAATGAAGACAAATCTTTTTTGTATTACATAAACAAGGTTGTTTGTTTGCAAGTATGTCTCTAATAAATATTACACAAATTAATATTTACCATTTTGATATTATGATTCCTATTAAATTAATTCGTCATTAAACACACACACTGCTTTCACACTTTAGTACAACGCTGCTTAAACGTAAACTGCTCACAGGTTGCCCCATTTTAGCTACCTATTTCTAGTTTCTAAAATTAGCAGCGCGTAGCAGACAGGCGGCCGGCCGGCTGGCAGCGTGTTTAATATCGCGGAAAATGTCGTACGCGTATTTACAGGAATTAGACTTAAATGAAGTACCTCTTTGTGTTTTTGATTTAGAAGAAAGTATGTTTTGTTTCAATGATCAATTGTTGAAGATTAAGGTGATACCTAATTGATGTGAACAATTGCTCCTTACAGATGTTTGCGGTGGCGATGCCCCCGAAGAGCATTACGATTCACCGGCTTTGGGGTCGCCACGGCCCGTGCCTCCGTGTAGGTCCTCCCCACTTCAGCTGCAGGAAGATATCGGAGTGGGGTCGCTAGTTGAAGTGGCCACCGATGTTGATCAACACTACTATGGTGTTGTAAGATGGATCGGGATAATTGACGGTAAACATTTTTATTTTTTGCTTTGCATTGTTTTGGTATTAAGATAAGATAAAACTGACTAAACAAGATAAACATGAAGTTACAATTATTCAAGTTAAAATTCAGGATGTCGCTAACTGGCTATACAATGAAACTAGAATGAAACTTTCTTTCTACCAGACTTTCAAATATGAGGTTCTAAGCTCGGTTGTATTCTAATTATTATTCTTGAACTAATATTGAGTTGTTTTCTTTTGTTGGATATGCTTTGAAGGCTCCCATGTTATAGTCACTAGGGAAAACCATGGCAGGGAGTTCATTCCATAATCGGGAAAAAATTCCGTTTGTAGCCTACTGTACGCGATAACATGGGATCCAAGATATGGGTATGAAATCCCTGACGATGGCGAGAGGTGCGATGGTAAAAAGGCTGTTGGCATCATGTCAAATATTTCTTCCGAGCATAGCCCATTATACAAGCGGTAGAACACAAATAAGGAAGCGAAGTCTCTCCTGAGACTCAAGGGCTTGTGGCTACACCATTACCTCTGTACTTACCTTAAAGTACAAATCAAGATACCTTACCATCACATGCAGAAAATACCTTGATAGATCAACCTTTAGAAACAGTTACCAGTACCAGCTCTAAGAAGAACTCTTTTAAGGATAGCAAGTACCAGCTCTAAGAAGAACTCTTTTAAGGATACCAAGAAAGAAAACACAACACACACATCATGCAAGCATTTTATTTATGGCGACGCATTGTCAAAGAAACGGCGAGTTGTCATAGAAACAAGATTTGGTTGAACATGCACGTGCTGTATGGAGCTTATCACACGTCGTTGTCAAGAAACAAGAATAGCACAGCACACGACTCTTTACTTCAAGCAGCACATCACACCGGTCTTCACTCTTCATCAGTTCGTGGATGAACACTTCACATCACAACACATGGAAACTCGCCGCTCGCCGCTCGCCGCACGTCTGCACCGTTCCGAGCGCCGCCGTCGAAAAGGACTGCGAGATTGCGCGAGCTAGTTTTATTGGAACGGCCAAGCACGTCACGCGGTGTCCAGTTCGTCCCGCGCTCCCCGCGCGGACCATCGTCAAAATGCGCCACCAAATATGGATGTCAACTGGAATACTAACTTATGATTGGTTATCATATCGCAACAAAAATTCACACTTGTAATGTTTGAATGTAAATAATTTTGTATAAATACGTGTCAATTTTGTAAATAAACCATTCCATTCCTTCTGAACAATTGGAGTATTATTCAAGTGTCTCTCTCGCCAAAGTGGTGACCACCGACTACGCTACAAAGAAGAAACAACAAAAAAGAAGAGGAATCCCTGCTCGGCTGCCAGGAAAAATCAAGAAAAAAATCATCCAGCAACAAATCTCTGCCCGTCCACCATGGAACAAGAAAATGCCACCGTTCAGCCAATCCAGCCCGTCGTCCAGCCCGAAATCGCCAACATCTCACTGGCTCTCCGCATTCCGCCGTTCTGGCGCGATCGTCCTCGGCTGTGGTTCTACAGTTTCGAAGCTGCCACCCACGACCAGAAAAAAGGTGAACAGCAACTGGCACAAATGGTCATCGCACGCTTGGAAAAACAAGACATCGAACAAATCTCCGATCTGCTGTACAATCCACCAGAAACGAAGCCATACCAAGCCATCAAGGAACGACTCATCTCCACATACGAAGAATCCGACAGCCGTCAATTTCAAAAACTACTCTCCGAGATGGAATTAGGCGACCAGAAGCCGTCACACTTACTTCGACGCATGAAGGATCTCGCTCGTGACAGAATCCCAGACGCAACGCTACGAATTATGTGGACAAACCATCTTCCTTCGCACATACGATCAGTACTAGCAGTGAGCAAATCGTTCAGCACCAAAACCGCCTTAGAAGAGCTCGCACTACTCGCCGACAAAATGATGGAACAGCAACGCGAAGTATCAGCCATCTGTCCATCACAACCGCATCCATCACCACCACCACCTTCATCACAACTTGCCGACACTCAATTCCTCATCAACGAAATCAGAAGACTCTCATTAGAAATCGCCGAGCTACGAGCAAGACCTCAAAATAATTTCAGAAGAAACCGCTATCCATCTCAAGGCCGCAATCCATACAATCGTTCTCCATCTCACTCAAGAAACAATTCACCATCTTCATCACCGTATTGCTACTACCATCAACGCTTCGGGGCTCAAGCATACAAATGCACATCACCGTGCTCATTTAAGAAGATAGAAAATAAGCCTCAGGAAAACTAGAAAGAACGTTGGCAGAGGCGGATACCTGCGTTCAAGAACACTCATACCGCCTATTCGTCACAGACAAGAAAACCGGAATATCCTTCTTAGTGGACACAGGAGCGAACATATCCGTACTTCCAAAGAAAAAAACTCACATCACCAAGGCACTCCCATTCAAGCTCTACGCCGCAAATAACACAGAAATATCAACATATGGAGAGAGAACACTTGAACTCGATCTCAATCTTCGCCGTCCCTACAAGTGGAAATTTATCGTCGCTGACGTCTCGAAACCAATACTAGGAGCCGATTTTCTCAAGCATCATCAATTGATCGTCGATCTCAAAAACAAGAAATTAATCGACAACGTCACAAAACTGCAAGTAAACGCACCCGTTCGAGCGACAAATATACCTACCGTCCGCAGTATCGACACGAAAAACGAATATCACAACATTCTCGCCGAATTCCCCGGTACCACGCGACTCACTGCGATGCACTTAAACGACAGCAAGATCAACGTTCAACATTTCATAGAAACAGAAGGCCAACCGATACATTGCCGCGCACGTCCCATACCGCCACATCGCTACGAGAAGGTCAAACAAGAATTTCAAAATATGATTGATCAAGGACTATGCCGACCCAGCAAGAGCCCATGGTCATCACCTCTTCACATCGTACCCAAGAAGAACGGGGACTTAAGAGTCTGTGGTGACTATCGCCGCCTTAACGCGATTACGAAACCAGATCGCTACCCTGTACCACGAGTCAAGGACTTCACCTATCAGCTCTCTGGGAAGACTATATTTTCGACCTTGGACTTAAATCGGGCGTACCAACAACTGAAAGTTCGCGAAGAAGACATAGAGAAGACTGCCATCATCACACCGATGGGACTTTTCGAATTTCCGCGCATGTGTCCAGGACTCAAGAATGCAGGCCAAACCTTTCAACGTTTCATCCACCAAGTGCTCAGCGGACTGCCCTACGTATTCTCGTTCATCGACGACGCCTTGATAGCATCAGAGAATGAAGCCGAACACCGAGAACACCTAAGAACGGTACTTCGAAGACTCGAGGAACACGGCATCACCATCAACCCTGCCAAATGCCAATTCGGTCAACCGGAAGTCAAGTTCTTAGGCTACATCGTGTCAAAAGGAGGCATCAAACCTCCAACTGAGAAGATCGACATCATCATGAACTATCCTCAGCCAAAAACCATCGAAGAGCTACGACGTTTCCTCGGTATGCTGAATTTTTACCGCGACCACATACCTGACGCCGCGTCCATGCAAGCACCACTCAACGCGCATCTTCACAACGTCAAGAAAAGAGACAAAACCGTCATACAATGGACAGAAGAGTCAACGCAAGCATTCGAAGCATGTAAAGCTAGCATAAACAACGCTGCTTTACTCGCCCACCCATCTCATGAAGCCGTCTACGCTCTCTTCTGCGACGCCTCCGACAAATCAGCTGGCGGTGTACTTCAACAATACGTCAACGAAAAATGGCAACCACTTGGCTATTTTTCTAAGAAATTCTCCGACGCGCAATCAAGATATTCGACGTACGACAGAGAACTTCAAGCAATCTACATGGCCGTCAAACACTTCCGCAAGATGTTCGAAGGACGACCACTCATCATCTTCACCGACCATAAACCCCTTACATACGCAATGAGCAAAATAACATCAACAACCGAGACGCCAAGACGCACAAGACAGCTTTTGTTTATCAGCGAGTTTACGACCGACATACGTCACGTGAGCGGTAAACAAAACATTGTCGCCGACGCACTCAGCCGCATCGAAACAATCACATGCCCGTCTCCGATCAACTACGAAGAAATAGCGAGAGCTCAAGAACAAGACACCACAATTCAACATCTACAACAACAAGACAACATCACCTTGAAAAAAGTCATCATTCCGAACACCAACATTGAACTCTACTGCGAAACATCATCATCACATGTCAGACCATATATACCAGAAAAGCACAGAGAAGAAATATTCAGAAACATACACAACATCAACCATCCCGGTACGCGCACGACTCGCAAGATCATCTCACAAAAATATTTTTGGCCGTCAATGAATAGCGACATACCAAAATGGACAAGAAGCTGCATCGATTGCCAAAAGAATAAAATTCAACGTCACACATACAGCGCGATTTCAAAATTCCCGCCAACAGAGCGTTTTCACCATCTGCACGTCGATATCGTCGGACCGCTACCTACAACATCTCAAGGTCATCGCTACCTCGTTACTATGATCGACCGACAAACAAAATGGCCGGAAGCAATACCTACCGACGACATATCAGCCGAAACAGTCTCCGAAATCATCTACAAACACTGGATTGCAAGATTTGGATGTCCCGAAACACTCACTAGCGACCAAGGCCGCCAATTCGAAAGTCAGCTGTTCAACAACTTAATGAAAACAATGGGAATAAAGAAGAATCGTACAACAGCGTACAATCCCAAGTGCAACGTTGGCACCGCACTCTGAAGACTGCACTACGTACCAGACTGTCCAGCTCAAGCTCATGGATCGACGAATTACCTACCGTGCTACTAGGACTACGAGCGACCCTACGGACAGACGCCGGAGTTAGCCCAGCCGAACTAACATATGGCTATAACTTACGGCTACCGGGTGACTTCTTCATAACATCATCAATACCTACATCTATGGACTACACATATGTCGAAAAACTACGCTCATCAATAGAAGAAAACAGGCCTCAGTCGTGTACGTCACATCATAACAAACAACGCATCTTCGTACACAAAGATCTACAAAACTGCAGCCACGTGTTCGTCAGAGTCGACGCAGTAAAGCGACCTCTACAATCACCATATCAAGGCCCTTATCGCGTTATCAAGAGGACAGAAAAAGTGTACACAATACAACTTCAAGATCGCGAATCAAACATCTCAATCGACCGACTGAAACCTGCCTACTTATTACAAGAAGATCAAGAAATCAACTTACCACAGAATACATTACCATCATCATCAAGTCACAATCAAGTCATCATCACTCCGCCGCAGTTACCTCAAGATACCTCGCCACAGAAAGTTCAACGCACTCCCGCCGTTACGAGCAACGTGACGTCACAATCAGCTGTTACGCGCACGCGTATCGGCCGTTCAGTCAAATTGCCGGTACGTTTCACTTGAAGGGGAGTACTGTGGCTACACCATTACCTCTGTACTTACCTTAAAGTACAAATCAAGATACCTTACCATCACATGCAGAAAATACCTTGATAGATCAACCTTTAGAAACAGTTACCAGTACCAGCTCTAAGAAGAACTCTTTTAAGGATACCAAGAAAGAAAACACAACACACACATCATGCAAGCATTTTATTTATGGCGACGCATTGTCAAAGAAACGGCGAGTTGTCATAGAAACAAGATTTGGTTGAACATGCACGTGCTGTATGGAGCTTATCACACGTCGTTGTCAAGAAACAAGAATAGCACAGCACACGACTCTTTACTTCAAGCAGCACATCACACCGGTCTTCACTCTTCATCAGTTCGTGGATGAACACTTCACATCACAACACATGGAAACTCGCCGCTCGCCGCTCGCCGCACGTCTGCACCGTTCCGAGCGCCGCCGTCGAAAAGGACTGCGAGATTGCGCGAGCTAGTTTTATTGGAACGGCCAAGCACGTCACGCGGTGTCCAGTTCGTCCCGCGCTCCCCGCGCGGACCATCGTCAAAATGCGCCACCAAATATGGATGTCAACTGGAATACTAACTTATGATTGGTTATCATATCGCAACAAAAATTCACACTTGTAATGTTTGAATGTAAATAATTTTGTATAAATACGTGTCAATTTTGTAAATAAACCATTCCATTCCTTCTGAACAATTGGAGTATTATTCAAGTGTCTCTCTCGCCAAAGGCTCAATACCGCTTGTAATCACGGGATCTTCGGCAATTCTAACAGCGCGTCTCTGTATTGAGTCAAACGGCTTAAGCTGACATTCAGGCCCACAGGCGACAATATTCCATATGTGGCCGCTCTTGCGCCTTATGTAGGAGCAGTCTATGCTGCGGCGTGAAAAATGCCATTTTTGCCTTGCTCTCTAAACGACTACAATACTGGACATCGCTAAGGAGATGTCGATGCCAAGAATTCCAATCTTGTCTGATATGGAAAGAGGAAAGCCGAGGAATTGAGGACCATCAACGAAGGGAGCCTTTTTGGTGGTGAATGCGCACACTTGTGTCTTAGATGGGTTGAAGTTGACTAGATTCTTACGTCCCCAGTCAGCAATTTTCTCCAAAACGATCTCGGTTTCGGACACAAGTTTTACGCGACTCTCTTCTACGACGGATCGAGGAATATTTGCACGGCCAGAGTAATGAGTACTGTCGTCCGCATAACAATGATTGCTATCATCGACAGACAAAAAATATGCAGAAGAAACAGCATAGGGGATAAAACTGAGCCTTGCGGGACGCCAGAATTAATGTCCATACTATCAGAGCAGCTACCGTCAACTACTGCTCTGATGCACCTGCCAGTCGAAAAGCTGGCGTCCCATTTGCACAATCCCTCAGGTAAGCCGTACGATGGCAACTTCGATAGAAGTCCCGATCGAACGCCTTCGCCATATCTAAGCTGAATGCTAAAGCCTCGCCTTGACTCTCGATGGCAGAAGCCCACTGGTGAGTCAAAAACAAGAGGAGATCCTCCGTGGAGCGACCATGGCGAAAACCATATTGTCGGTCGCAGATTAGGTTCTCTCTCGGTTGCGCAAATATTGCAACAACTGCGTATTGACTACACGCTCCATGACCTTCGAGAGAAGGGAGGTGATGGCGATTGGCCTGTAAAGGCTGGTTTACACACGATCCAGTGCCGACAATCCAGTGCTTTCACGGACACACACATTGAAACAATTATTTAAATGTGTGAGTAAATTTTTAGCATGTGTGGGGTGGATTTGGTGTCTGTGAAAGCACTGGATCGCCACACTGGATCGTGTGTAAACCAGCCTTAATTCGACGGGTCTGATCTAACGCCTTTTTGGGCACTGGGTGTACGAGTGCGGTCTTCCACGAAGTTGGACTCGGGACTTGCCCGGTTTTGTAAGAGAGTGCGAATAAACGCGTTAAGACCGAACACAACTCACGAGCACATTGGAATGATGTCAACACTAGCTTCCTTTACTTATGGAGATTCCTCATTGGAGGTGACTATCGAACTGTCAAATATAAGGTTGGTCGAGAGGTACAACCCGGTCGAGCTAACTGCGCACCTCGCTGGAATGCGATGCCCAGGCCGCCAGTACGCAGTTAACTCGACCGGGTTGTACCTTGAGGCTTCCTCAAAAATAAAGTGGTTATAAATCAGTTTTATGCCACTTTTGGCCTAGGTATCTGACTTTTTACATATTTCACTGTATTCTTTTGTATTTTTATTTTTTTGTGCTTTGGATTGTTATTAGCAACCAACTAAGAATATCGTTTTCAAGGAAAGTTCGAGGACTTCCTTGAATTTGAGTGAAGGACGTCCTTAAGGTTATGTTTAATACGGGTGTCAGTTTACTATAGATTGCATATACTTAGGTAGATTAGAAACGAATAGGTAGTCATTGACAGGTGCTTACCAACAGTAAAAACATCGGACTTTTGGCGGCAGTATCTACGCTGTATTTACTCGTCTGCGCCAGAAGGAGGGTTATGTTTTTCGAGAGTATGTTTGTATGTATAATTGTTTGGCACGCCCTGCAGCCAAAGCAACGGCTCGATGGATTTTAGCTTGAGAGGTGTCGTTAGGTTCGTATTTACTGTGAGAGTGACACTGGGTACATAAAAAAAATGGCGGATTTTTCGTTTCCAAATTACACAGAAAGGCAGTCGGGTCTTTTAGTTTTTTAAATTACCGTTATCTTGTTTATTTTTCAAAATAAAGTACTTGTATCCGTGGCCGTAAAACCCATTACAAAAAAAAGTTAACACGTGGTTACAGATACAATGACAGCGGGCGTAGAGTTGGAGCAGAGCGTGTGCGGGCTGGGGGACGGAACTCGAGGCGGGGCACGAGTGTTCGCGTGCGCGGCCGGACGCGCTCTGTTCGTGCCGCTGCCGCTGTGTCGCCGCGACGCGCGATTCCGCGACACGCCGCCGCCCGACCGCGCTGACTTGCACGACGACCAGAATGATCGACAGGTATTGACTAGCACTTCTTATTTCTTGTCAATGGCATAAAACTATATTAATTTTGCCCAGACGCAACATCCATGGCAGAGTCTGAGGCCGCAGCCAAATCATCAAATTGACTAGCTTAACTTAACTTAACTTTAATGAAGATATCCAAAATTACCTACCTCTCGACACGTTATGTCTAACATGGGGTCATTGCCTAAACAAGAATAGTTCTCCTATTTGATAATAGATAACATTCAATAATAATAGCGATATAACATTAAATATTTGTATTAATGAATACATTCACTCCTGACAACACACATGATGCGCTGTAAACAATTAAAAATGCATTGTTGTCTTAATTTTTAAAACACCATTTTTTTACCTACCGATATCCTAATTCTTGATGTTCTTGCCACAAGATGAAGTTATCTTTAGGAAGACAATGTCTTATGTTCTCGATAGATAGCGTAACAATCATTTTATATAAGAGTACCCTATTAGTAACCCCATCGAGCTCTGTGTTCGGTTGGATGCTCTTTAAGTAACGTAAGTATACTCACATAGCGTTTCCTTATATGGAGATTGAACATCTTATCTATACAGCGTGTAACATATAAGTGTAGTCATATTTAAGCAGTAATATACTCAAAAAAACATTATTAATTACTTTAATTTAATATGCAAATTTAATAAAATACTATTTATGGTGACGTCATATTCAAAACAAACGAGTCCAATCACTAATGGGGTCACAAGTTCATGACCTCTGCTATTGAAAATAAACCTACGTGAGTGTCGAACTCTTCCTTTGTCATGCGCACAAAGGGATTTCGCCGCCTTTCGACAACAGTAAAATCGCTTATGATCGCTTCGGTCGCCCGCTATCAAACCACACAAACACGGTCTGTCGCACTTTCCTACATGTTTGTTATTTTCACCACTATTACACACATTTTAAATCACACACCACACTAAAAATCAAAGGTACTTCTTAATATCCCTTCGGCGTCCCACGTCATCATCCTAGCGTGTATTCCTAGTTGCGTCGTCAGCTTACGTTTCGGAGCCTAGGGTGCGCTGTAAGTCATGGTCGTAGATTTGGCGGCACTGGTTTGGAGCAACTGCCGTCTGACCTTAGTATGGAAGCTGGAGACGCTTGGGGATTGGTGCGCGACCAGACATGCTCATCGTTATGAATGTTGTTAATGCCCGCTCTCGTGAACGACTCTTCGTCCGACCAAAGCCAAAATGGAAGCGAAATTAGGCGAAGCGAGCACCTGGTTTCCGTACCCATGGCAAAATGTCATCCGAGGCTAGAAGTCAGCAGGTACGGTGTTGACCGTCATCTCGAAGTACCCGGTACACTTGCGTATGATTAGAAGTACCCAGGAATGCAGCAGCTCGACGTGCTATCATTAGGGTTTTCTTCGAAGTGATCCAGTATAGCTTCTTCGAAGTACGAGTTGACAGTGCTCGCTTTCGACTCACCGATTATGTATGACGTATGAAAATCATTCGATATCGAACGAAAATTATTCAACTCACCTATTTTGCGTGAATCATACTTTTCAACAATAGGGCTGATTAGAAACTAGAGGTAGTTTCTAATCAGGGGCTCTATTAATTAATTTCTTCTTTGCGGAGCCCAAAGTCCGCTTTCTTGTATTTTCTTCTCAACTTAATACCTACGGTCTTCTGCATTTTACAGCCTGGTCACGGGGCAATTCTCCACGGCGAATTTTGCCGCGATGCCACTGGCGAATAAAAGAATTACTTAACAAATATACTAAAAAGCCACGGGAACTGGTAACTGGCGAGGCGAAATGAGGAGTAGTAATGAGTAGTGCACTGAAACAAATGCATTTGTAATATGTATTTCTTTTAGTCGCTGTTGGCATCGCGGCGATATTCACCGTGGCGAATTGCCCCATGGCCAGGCTGTTATGTACGCATTTCCACGAAGGCAACATCAAGCGAGTACTTTTTGGATATGCCCATTATTCCGTGGTTTGTTATAGCACCAAGCAAGAAGTTATCATTTAAACAAAAAATACTATACGGAACCCTGTTGACATTTTTAATTTTGCTTTTATTAAACTTAGATCATTGTTTTACCAGGAGAGTATGAGTGTTGGACGGGAGGTAGTAGGTGCATAGGTAAACAAGGTTTTTCACATTATGCATTATCAGCAGTGATGTTTGTTGATAGTTATCGATATCTATAAAAGGTGGAAATTTCGATAAAAATGTAATCGTATGATTATTAATTTTTCCAATAAATACCAAGCGAATATAATTTCCAAGAACGGACCCTATCGATCTTGAAAATATGACTACACTTATATGTTACACCCTGTACAGTATGACATTGCATAAACTAGACAACATACAAAACATAACATAGTTTATTTATTTAAACTTTATTGTACATAATACAGTTGTATAGCACAATAGGCGAACTTAATGCTAAAAGCGTTATCTAACAGTCAACCTTTGGGTTAAACAGATATCGTCATGTGGGTATTATACATATATAGCTATAAATACAAAAAGTTGGAATGATAATAAACTTACTTATGGTACTTACATAATATACTTACATATATGCGATGAAATAATAATCGAAATACAGTTAATTTTAAGCGATGATATATTCGATGAAATAATAATCGAATTACAGTTAATTTTAAGAGTTTTATCAACGAAATAATAGCAGCAACTCAAAATTAACTCATGTTTAACTGCCTAAATTTGCTCCCGTAACCCCGAGAGTAGGAGCTCGTAGACAAGCCTTTTAAAGTTGGCACGGCTGGAGACTGTTCTAATGGACTCAGGAAGATTATTCCAGAGTCTAACAGCCGTCACAGCGAAGGAATTGGAGAAAAAGCTAGTGATGTGCCAACTCGGAAAAAACAAAACTCGATTTAACCCGAGTTAAAATCCCCGTAACTCGGGTTGAACTCGAGTTACGTAACTCGAGTTAACTGGATGGACAAGTAAATGTTTTTTTGAGTTTTTTCAAAATTATTTCTCCTCAGCTTGGCATAACATAAGTTATGTTATGTTGCATAACTAGTTAAAAAATTGGAACGGACAAATTATGTTTTTATCTGTTTCAATTCTTTATTTTTTTATATTATTTATTTATAATGCACATCACTATTAATGACACTTGTTTGTTTGTTATGAATGAATGAATATCAGTGAACGAAATGAATATAGCCTCACTCAAATGATCGGAAAACTTCGCTCCATATCGGTTCCATTCGGTTTTCGAACTCGAGTTAGAGAGAATTGAACTCGAGTTGATTCGAGTTACGCCTAACTCGAGTTGACTCGAGTTAGGTACTCGAGTTAACCATCACTAAGAAAAACCCGGTATGGTGAGAAGGAGTAGAGGGTCATGTTTATTTATTTAAACTTTATTACAAAGAATGTAAATGGCGGACTTAAAGCCGTGGGCTTTTTCTACCAGTCAACCAACCAAAAGGTGGTGTTGGTGTTGAGAGACAAAAGTATGTTGTTGGAGGAACGCAGGATTCTTTCATGAGTGGAACTCAATAGTTTGAAATCAGTTTTGAGGTAATCGGGGGACAGTGGATTGTAAAGAATATTATGAAGTTGGCATAATATATGCAAATTCCTGCGTAGCCATTTAAGCTCAGAACGGTATTCCGAAATATAGTCAAACTTTTGGAGACAGAAAATAAATCTAATACAATTGTTTACGAGACGCTCTAGTTTGTTCAGCTGTTCTTCAGTTAAGTCCAGATAACGCACAACACCATAATCAATGAGCATACACTGACTCTGAAGTACTTTCATCAGAACCTTCGGTGATACCATTGAATATAAGCACATTTCTACGGCTTCTCATATCGATGGAGAGGATCCACCCTGACACTTAGCTCATTGATTTGCTGTCGCAGCATTGAGAAGATGGATTGTACGAGATCTTTGAAACTAAGTAACTCACGATGCAATTGGTCAACATCAACAGCTGGGGTGATTCTCAATCTTTTCTCGAATTCAATTATCCGACTAGCCAGTGACATCTCCAGCTCCTTCTGTTTCAGTTGGACTTGGTCTAATTGTGGCAGTCACATGTTTTGTGTTGATGGTTGAGAGCGGATTGTCCAAAGGCAGGTTAGTGCTGATTATATTATAAGTGCATAGGTTAATTCTTCTGATTGAATATTATGAGAAATATTCTTCAGAAAAATAGTATTATTTATTTTTAAATTATGGAAATAAAGGAGCTGTAAATTTTACGTATTGACTCAATAACTACCCACACATAGTTTATACTTGGAGTTATATTTGTTGAGTTTTTCGCCATTATCTGTTTAAATTGTATGATAATAAATAAGTATTGAAGAGAACATATTATAGGAGAATAAGAGAAACTACTGAATTAAAATTGAAGTGTCTTTTATTTTGATCATAACAAAAATATCAAAGTCAATGTCCCTCATCGATGACCATGATGTCTGTGTCAGGTTCGTAGTTCATATCCAAAGTACGTGTGCGAAGGATCTCTTTGTATATAAACGCAGATTTGCGAGGCGTGCGCGTGCGCTGCGGGCTTTCGTAGTCCACTTCATAAAGGCCAAATCGTTCTCTGAAATATAATACCTATTGTGCTTTACAATTGTATTAGTACAATAAAGTTTAAATAAATAAAATAATTAATTCATAATATCTATATAGGCTGAAATTCTATATTGTAATAACAGTTTAGAAAAACGACCTTGATAACAAATACCTATAAATTTTCGAAATAGTTTGAATTTGCTATTTGTATTTTTATTTTTATTTCCTTTATTTGATACAAGCTGTTTCTCGCAGCTCCGCCTGCGTCAAAAATTAGCCTGTGTTTGACCCCGGGTCTTAACTATATTCATACCAAATTTCATCAAAATCCGTTCAGCGGTTTGGCCGTGAAAGCGTAACAGACAGACAGACTTTCGTATTTATAATAAATATTAGTGTGGAAGTATGAACGTAGTTTCAAATAATAATAAAAACACGGAATACTGCTTATTTTGATAAATTAATTATACATCTTATGTTCATTACAAAGTATCAAAAATTGTGTTTTAAAAATATGCTTATATTGTGTACTAACGTGTAACCAAATATCCATTCAAAGTTGTCCATTAAACTCCACGCAGTATACCCTCTAATGTCGGAACCGTCATCGATGGCATCCAAGAGAGCGCTCAAGTAATGCTTATGGTTCACTATTCTGTCGTTATCTTCTAAGCCGGGAGGCGTGGACATCCCGTTCTCTGTTATAAATACCGGAGGGTTATTGTAGTCCTCTCTAATCTTTGTCAGAAGTTTGTAGAATCCCCACGGTACAGACTGGAATGAGAATTGGTTTATATTAATACGGTGGTTGTCCGAAGCAGCCGGCTGAGGATGAACTGAAAAACTTATTAAAAGTTGAGAATTTTTTGCTGAGATCTATATACTTCGATATATACCTAGTTGAAGTTGTACATTTTAAAGTGTATTTCTACAGAAGTAAATCAGAATCAGTCAATTATATATGTAGAATCACTAGCTGGAATCTGATCAGCGTGGTTTCCCGTAAAATTTAAGCAATATTTAGTCATATCAATTTTTTATAACACCCCTGCTCCACTTCGCATGACTGGACACAAAAGGTTTTTTGTGAGTATAAGCACCCTGTAAACTGATTAACTACTCGAAAAATTATAGAACTGACTAAATAATATGTTAAATACCTTCACATAATTTGATTCTCCGATTTTCCATTCGTCCAAAGTGTACGTAGCGATCTCCGCGTCATCATAGAACGATGGTACTTGGAAACTGCCGATAACGGATTCATTCCTATATGTCAGCATTGTCGTGTAGTGATTCAAACCGAACATATCCGAAGTTCCGCGGATGTATTCCACCTCCTCAGGAGATAACTCTGGCAGCCGTGATCTAGAGAAACCTTGTTCTGCGCTCTTTTGTGCTACTCTCTCTTTTACAACAGCTGGATAATCTCCGGCACCGTTTATAGGATGCATATAGAGACCCCACTAAAAATTTTTTTACATAATTTAAACATAATTAAAGTAAAATAAATTTATTCGTTCAAGGATAAATTGTGTCAAGTCTTACCATAAATTGTCTAGCCTCCTCAGCCGCCTGAATATCGTTTTCGGTTGCAGGCTCATACCATTGCGCGCTATGGACTATGAATATCACACCATTTTGAGATGACCTGAAATCTTCGTCGTAAATATGGTAAGCCTTCGCGTGAGCCATCAATACATTTTTCGCACACAAGTAATCAGCTATTCCTTTAATGTTTAACCTGGGAGCCTTGTAGTCGTCACCATAACCTTCGTAACAAATCTGATATGGTTCATTAATTGTCATCCAATACTTAACTCTATCACCGAACAGTTCAAACGCGACGCGAGCATAATCGCTGTACCAGTCGACTATATAAGGATTCGACCAACCGCCCAACTCTTGTAGCTTCTGCGGCAAGTCCCAGTGATATAACGTCACCATTGGCTGAATATTGTACTTCAGCATCTCATTGATTAAATTATTGTAGTAATCTACAGCCGCCGGGTTGATTTGGTCAGGGAAACTTGTGGGCAGCAATCTCGGCCATGAAATTGAAAATCTGTAGAAATCCAAACCCAACTCCCTCATCATTTCCACATCTCTTTCATATAAATGGTATGAGTCGTCAGCTATGTCCCCATTGGAGCAGTCATCAATGGCACAAGGATTAGTATGGGTCAACTCGTCCCAGATACTTGGAGTTTTTCCTGTTAAAATCAGTTATGGCATTAGTTTGTTGATTTTTAGAGTTATTCGAAAACGTTATTAAACAATATAGGCACAAAAAATGGCTCATTCGCAAAAAATATTTGTAAAAAGATTTACAATAATACCTTGTCAATAGTACCTTGTCACTAATTTCTAGTCTAGGCTGCATACAGTAAAACTGACTCACGTTTACGTGATGACATTATATATTACTTACCATCTTCATCCCAGCTTCCTTCGACCTGATAGGAAGCAGTGGCAGATCCGAATAAAAATCCGTCAGGAAATTGTCTGACATCCTGCCGGTCACTCTTAGTTACATGGCAGTTAATTGTAACTATAGAAAACCTTTAAAAATGTACACAAAATTTTATATCAAGAAGAAAATAAACAAAAATAATTTAGGACTTGTAAATACTATACAAAAATCGACTAGATATTTAAATTGTACATTTAAGGATTCAAAAACATAAAAAACATATTACGAATAAACTTAATGACATTTAAATTGTAGATTTTAGGATTCAAACACATAAAAAAATAATTTATTTACGAATAAACAAAATGACACTCACAAAAGCAATGTTACGTAAGTTAACATGTTGTAATCTTGGGCCATGCTGTTTGATTATCACAGATAATGTTGGGGGTCCTTATATAACACACATTTATCTTAAACAGCAAAACTATCAGCTCTCGAGATGATTGGCAGACTAAGATAATAGTTATATTTTTTACAAATTCGAAAACAAACACGTGATGTATGTCGCATGTCGATTGAAATCAGCCTGCCTAGGCACAACTCGATATAATGAATTTATTGATTTAATCTACGAATAATAATTCTCTTAACCCTTATATTACTCGCCAAAGCGCAAGAGGAGGGACAAACCCGAGGTTTGTAATGTTAGGAAAGTACTAGCCAATGAACATTATCTTTAGTTCACTTCGACTGCTAGAGTATTTGTTAAGGTCCAAACCATAAAATCCAGTCAAGGACTGATAAACATGACCACCTGATATTAAAGACACCAACGCCATCTTAAGCAAACTCGCAATATTATAATATTGCTCGTTCAATAGAACCGTTATTTCACCATTTTCAAAAAACATCTGATGGCTAGTAAAGAAAAGGCAGGGATCTGATCCTCTCATATATATAATCGAAAATTATTAGTGTTAATAAAACTTAATTGATGAAATTTTGCCAAATACAACTACATGTATTTGACTATATTAAAATAGTTGTGTTTATAAGTCATTCTTACGAAGTCTATGGATAGTTTCGTCAGTTATTTTTATATCTATTGCCAATTGGTAAAATAAGATTGCCATTAAAATTAGGGGATAAGGTTCATCTGACATCATGCTAGGCAGATTTCAGTTGGCCCTATTCTTTGATCGGCCCAGAACATGTAAAGAAACACGTCACGTAGAATCAGCAGTTTTATTTTTTGTCTCGTCACTTTATTACGTTATGCAATGTTATGCAATAAATAAAAAATAAAGAGAGAATGTTATAATGATTTAACTAAAATTTTGTATGTTAATCAAATCAACTAACAATAATATTTTTTCACAAAAAAAAAAAGACTAAAACTGACTGCTATTTGTTTGCTAGAGCCATCTTGAAGGTTTTTTTATTCTGCACCCAAGAGATTCCCACATCAGGGACTATACATCTGTGCCAGATGCTTTATGCAGCCTGAAAAATCTGTCAATGTTGGCTACTAAGTCACCACTGGTTATTTTCCTGTCGGACCTGGAGGTCAGATGACAATCGCTCATCCATTGTAATAACCAGTACTGCCAAATCTAGGACATGATTAACAGCGTACCCTAGTCTCTGAAGCGTACGCTGAACACGCAACTGAGAGACTGTCAAGCAGATGATTCTGGTTGCTAGATATTTATAATCTGTCACATGTACATTCGAACGAAATATATACTTCTGTAAAGTCATGTCTGAAATGAAGGTGTTTTATTTATTAAATATATATATAATATTATTCAGGACTGCGTAAAGGAGCCGAGGACTCATATTTTCCTTCAGGTTATGGGCGTATTATTCCGTGCCTAAATAATAATATTTAAAAGTGGTGTGCAAATAATTTTTCACAAAATGACAGACGACGATATGCCTGTTGGATCCATGTTTGGGATCAAGAAGCTGCAGGGTGCGCGTGATTTTGCCAATTGGAAATTCCAAGTAAGAAATTACCTAGAATGCAAAAATTGGTGGCAGGCTGTAGAGGCTAAAGAAATCGACGTAGCACTAAAAGAGGCTGACAGAAAAGCTGGCACCACGATGTGTCTCCTCGTAGAGCCTACGTGTTTTGCTCACGTATTCAATGCCAAAACAGCGCATGAAGTATGGCACAATTTGGGTAGAGTATATGAAGATAAAGGCTAGGGACGACGAATTGCACTACAGCGTCAAATATGATCATGTAAGCTTGAAAATTTCGAAAGTATGGAGAAATACGTATCGAAAGTGGTGATCATAGCACAACAACTGAAAGACATAGACGCGGAAATTTCAGACGAGTGGTTGATTTCTATCTTATTGTCTGGCTTGACATCAGAATATAACCCAATGATTATGGCGATAGACAATAGTGGAAAGGAAATTACTTTGAAACAGATAAAAACTAAATTGCTACAGGAGGCTAACAGACAAGCCGAAGAAAGTACCGGAACTGGTGAGCAGGCCCTTCTCACATCTAAAAGAAAGGCATCCAAAAACACTGCTCAAAAAATAAAACCAGTGAAATGTTTTAAGTGTCATGAAGTAGGGCACAGAGCATCAGAGTGCAAAAATGTTAAGAAGAAAGCCTATGTTTGAGCACAGGAGATCAGAGTACCTCTCACAAAAACAGATGGTATGTAGACAGTGGTTGTTCAAACCATATGACCCACGATGTGAACAACTTATCTTACTACCAGAAAGCTAGAAAAGGGATCACGATAAGAGTGGCAAATGGCGAAGAGATTCCAGTTAAGGGAAGAGGAAATACAATCATTGAAAGAAGTGGAAATTCAAAATTGCCACTACATAATGTTTTGCATGTTCCTCGTTTATCAATGAATTTGGTTTCAGTGAGCGATTTGATCAAAAAAGATTTCATAGTAAATTTTGACAAAAGAGGTTGCATCATAAAAGACCGGAAAGAAAAAGTAGTTGCGAAGTGTCAAGAGGTTGACGGAATTATTAAATCAAAGAAAAACAAAACTATGTTGTCAATTTTACGATGTCAAATGAACCTTTGTCAAATTTATGGCACAAACGATTAGCTCATTTGGGACAAAATTATATGAATTTATTGAAAAATATGGTGACTGGAATTGAATTTAATAGTTCGGATAAAATTGAACCGTGCATTCCATGTATTAATGGAAAAACATGCAAAGTTCCCTTCAAGAACAAAGGAATGAGAGCAGAAGAGATTCTTGAGATTATACATACAGACGTTTGCGGTCCAATGGAGGAGCCATCATTTGCAGGTTCTCGATATATGCTTATTTTTATTGTACTGTAATTTGCAGGTTCTCGATATATGCTGATTTGCTTTACACGAAAGACTTATATATGTATATTTTTTGAGATATAAAAATCAAGTTCTAGATAAGTTTCAAGAGTTAGCAGAGGTCGAAAAAGAGACTGGCAAATCTATAAAATGCATTAGATCGGACAATGGTACAGAGTTCTGTAATTTTGCTTTTGATAAGGCATTAAAGTCAGCTGGTATAAAACATCAAAAGACGGTTCGATATATGCCTGAGCAAAATGGCGTAGCAGAAAGAGCGATCATTGAAAAAGCGAGAACTTTACTATGTGAGGCAAATCTGAGTAAGTAATATTGGGCGGAAGCAGTTGGTACAGTTGTTTATTTAAAGAATCGAATCCCCACAAAGGCTGTCATGAATAAAGTACCGCAGGAAGTATGGTCTGTTAAGAAAGTGAACTTAAGTCATTTGAAAATATTTGTATGTTTAGCGTATGCTTTGAAACCTAAACAAAAAAGGAAAAAGTTAGATATGAAGACTGAAGCCTTAATTTTCATTGGCTATAGTGAGACTACAAAAGGTTACCGACTGATCGAACCACAAACTGGAAAGATAATAATTGCCAGAGATGTGAAGTTTGTGGAAAATGTATTCCCAGGCGTTGGTACGAAAGTGACGAAGAACGCAGTTGCTCCTGTTAATGTAGAGGAGGGTCGAATCGAACCTGCGATTTTGGACGAGGATAATTACACGTCTTGTGATAAAGGAGTTGTTGATCAAAATATAAGTACAGAGTCTAACTTAACTCTCGATGTGCGTAACGTAGAAGTAATGACTGAAGACGCTAGAGTACCTAGCGTGGAACCTTGTGAGTCAAGATATAACCTACGTATGCGCAATCTTGTAAATTACAATTGTTCATGTATCGACGCTAATACTAATCTCGACGGTGATCCAGCAACAGTAGAGGAGGCACTATCTAGGCCTGATCGTGAATTGTGGCAGAAGGCCATGGACTAGGAGCTACGATCGTTGAAGGAGAATGAAACGTGGACATTATAGGCATATCTACCATAGATTTAGAATTTTTTTGACTACGTCAATAGATTGGCTGGTCAGTAAAAGAAACGAGACCAAATTGAAAACTGTTGATGTGTGTGTGTCATACATGTGTGCACTGTCAAATAGTGCTGAGCCGAGCAATATCGACATCATCGATCGATTATCTTAACGTGAGACCATTGCCAAATTAAGTATGCAGTTATTAATTGGGATAAGTAAGTAATAAAATTACATTATAAACATCTTAAGTATTTTTATTTTTAACGAGCACCCCGACCCGACTTGGAATAAGTGGACATTTTAATAACATAAAATTTACGCTTTCTAGACAAAAACATACACACATACCAAAATCAAAGCACAACTATAAGGATATTTTTAAGTATGTAATACCGGTGAGTCGAATGATTTTTAATAGACTCACTGGTTTTGCATAATCAATAATATATCTCGGGTCGTGGTTTGGTTTTGGTAATAACGTTAAAGTTAACGTCAATTAGCGGGATTGGCCTGCATTTACATACACATAAAAATAAAAATTGACTATATAACCCACACGATATGATATATAATATAATTTACGCAAAAAATACTGGCATTATTCATTTTTTTAAGTAGTACAAGTCTTTTATTTACCACCAAAGATAATTAATTTATTATTTATAAAAATGTCTTAAACTGTCCTTGGAAGTATTTTTTTATTTTGCTTCATATTTTAATAATGAAATAAGTTTCAATAATAAGCTTTGTTAACAAGTGTTTATGATTGAACAGTCCTGAAGAATCAAACATATGAATGTTTAGTTCGGTGAAAAAGTTTTTACAAGACAGTGATAATATTATAAGTGCGAAAGTCTGTCTGTCTGTCTGTTAACCCATACCGCTGAACGGATTTTAATGAAATTTGGGATGAATATAGTTGAAGACCCGGGGTCAAACATAGGCTACTTTTTGACCCAGGCGGAGCTGCGGGAAACCGCAGGGAAACAGCTAGTACACAATATTTTGATAAATTTACAACTTGAGGGCATGAACATTGTTAGGATTGAACCTGATTTTAGTTTTACTCTTTTTATCCCCTGTTCGAAAAACATTCTGGTTCAAAGTGTTTACTACAAATAGTTGAAATTTTTTGGGAATCCATTCTCCTCTGCTAACCATTTTTAGGCATTTTTGGCGAATATCTACATTTGATGGAAATCTGAAACATAAGAAATGAATGAGAATACGAACACGAGATTTTCAGTAGACATCTGCTATGTTTTTCGCGATATCTCAAATTCGACTTTATCTCTAAAGAGAATTGCCCTCCTGTGGTTAGCCGCCACGTTTTTTCGAGTCCAATCCAATTGTATGAAAAATTCTATTACTAAAATTTAAATAAGTACCTATATGCACTTATTCCTTCTTAGCGTTTGGGTGCAATACTATCGATATGATGTTTGACAGCATCGATGTCAATCCCTAAACTTCAAGAATTAGGTTGAAAATTGTGAAAATTCACGTATTTATTTTTATCAAAAATTGAATACCTATGCATTCTAAACATTTATGTGATAAAACTTTAAGATATTTCTCATATTTTAGTGCGAAAAAACTATCGAATCAATTAGGAAATCATGGATTTATACAGTGATAAACATCGGTGGTACTTACGTGTGAAATGTGAAATTATGTGGGTTTTCTTTCTTATTTGAGTTACATTTAGGCACTGCACATGAAACCATTATTATGCGCTTCTACTGAACACTTTTTTAACACTTACAGATAGATACTTTGTTTATAATTTAAATATTTGTTTTTGACAATAAATCCGTAAGGCTGCTATGGACCAATAGTGTGTTAAGAAATGGTCACGCTCTCTATCTCATTCTAACATACGCATATCCTATATATTTCTCTTTCGCATTTCCCGTCTATTGGATCCATAGTCTAAGATATCTACATATACCTTGTAATAAGAAGCCAATACAATGTAAATGGGTATTTAAGATTAAGCGTGATAGCGATGGTAATGTATGTAAGTATAAAGCTAGATTAGTAGCAAAAAGTTATACTCAAATACGTGGGATAGACTACAACGAAACGTATTCGCCAGTAGTTAGGAGTTCGACTTTGCGTTTGTTATTCTCATTAGCTGTAGAATATGATTGACTTATTGATCAATGGGACAACAAGCACTTTCACGGACAGTCAAGAAAATAACAATGGCACTCAATTGTTATCTACGTCGAGAGACGTTACTGTCCGCGAAAGTGTTAAAAGGTCAGGAACATAAAGTTTGTAAACTACAGAGATCATTATATGGACTAAAGCAGGCCTCAAACGCTTGGTTCAATGAACTTGATAGAGAAATGTTAAGTTTAGGTTTTAGGCAATCCAAGATAGAACCTTGTCTCTATCAAAAGATATTTAGTGATAATGATAGGATAGTACAGTCAAAAAGGCGTAAGCTGAGCTTTGCATTTGTGTGAGTGATCACCAAAAGTAGAGTCTGACAAAAAACTTTTAAAAATAAATTTTATTATGTTTTAGATAGGTACATAAGTAGGAGAGGAAAGGTTTAAAAATAAAATATAATTAAATAAAGGCCACCTATGATATGTATGACTGATGAGTATGTGTTCATATGTAAGTGTGTCTGAGAAGTCAGAGATCAATCTATCTATCTATATATATAAAAGCGAAAATCACTCACTCACTCATCACGAAATCTCGAAAACTACTTACGAAGCCTTAGTTGTCAGGGTACGTTGATGCAGATTGGGGTGGGTCTTATGATAGAAAATCATTTACGGGTTTAATGTTTAAGTTAGGTCAGAATTTAATAACATGGGAAAGTCGTAAGCAAAGATGCGTGGCGTTGTCTTCAACGGAGGCTGAATACATAGGTCTTAGCCAGGCATGTAAAGGGGCTATTTATTTACAAAGATTGTTAAAAGATCTAACAAATGATGCTTGTGGCAAACCTGTTGTCATTTTATAACGACAATCAGTCTGCACATCACATTGCACAGAATAAGGTGAACCATAATAGAATGAACCATAATAGAACGAAACACATTGACGTTAGGTTTCACTTTGTTCGGGAAGCGATATTGAATGAGGCGGTTGAGGTGTGTTACCTGCCTTCACAAGAAATGTTGGCAGATATGTTAACAAAATCTCTTTCAGGCCTCAAGATGAAATTAGCTTTGTTAAGATTACCCACTAAGAGGGCGGAAATTAGGAACAGAGGGAATGAGTTAGTTTAAGTTCATACTCTTACAAATACAAATATAGTTTTATTTTATTTTTTGTAATGGTTTATCTTAACTTAGTCTTAGGGGGCGAACTGTGTGTGCGGGATGTGTATGAATGTTTGTACGGATGAAGAGTATGAACATTTGTATGAATCTGATGGGTGTGAAGGTCCGGATGATTGTTGAATAGATGTGGCAGATTAAGGGTGCTTGTTGAGCAGATGATACTGGCTGCTAGATATTTATAATCTGTCACATGTACATTCGAATGAAATATATACTTCTGTAAAGTCATGTCTGAAATGAAGGTGTTTTATTTATAGAATACTAGCTTTTTCCCGCAGATCCGCTTGCGTCAAAAAGTAGCCTATGTTCGACCCCGGGTCTTCAACTATATTCATACCAAATTTCATCAAAATACGTTCAGCGGTTTAGCCGTGAAAGCGTAACAGACAGACTTTCGCATTTATAATATTAGTATGGAAGTATGGATATATAAAATATTATTCAGGACTGCGTAAAGGAGCCGAGGACTCATATTTTCCTTCAGAAACACGCTTGAACAAAAAAGATACCAAGCAAACAGAGTCGCTTGATTGACCGAACCATCGATTGCCATTGGAGTTAATGCCATACTACATGGATTTTACCCAAGTAAGACTGACCTGACCATTATAATAGCCAGCGGTGGTTTGGTAGTAATGACACCAGGGCATATGAAGTTATAAACTATTGTCACAGAATTATTAATAGAACTAACGCAACGGGCACTCAAACCCTCCCGAACCCGAAACAGATACCGCGCCTCACCGCGCAGATTTAGGTTAAAAATCAAGAGCAAAACAATGCAAGGATGATACATCGCCCCGCGGCCGCGACGGACAACTATGACGCAGATACAGAAAATAACCAACCCTACCAGTAACACACAAATTGACGCGTACGCGACCAAATCGTAGTAGTAGAAATAGGTGTCGGGCTCGCCGCTCCGAGGAAAAACATTTCTATGGGACCTTATTAAAAGCATGCCCTTTCAAACAAAAAAAGAATTAACAACGTACAAATACAAAACGACTCAGTAATGTTCGAATTTCTCGAATTTCAAATTCTCTTCTGTGAGAGATTTATAGGCCATAGTATATAGTAAATATTCGCCTTTATGTGCTTTTTTTCAGCCGGAATGCCCCGTAGTTCCGGGCGTGGTGCCGCCGCTTAGCTCGCTGGGCGAGTTGGCGGGCAAGAACCGCGGCATCCAGGGGCACCACAACTCTTGCTACCTCGACGCGACACTGTTTGCCATGTTCACGTTCACCAGTGTATTCGACGCTTTGTTGTACAGACCGCCGGAGCCGGAGGTTCGTTCTTTTAATACATCATAAGTGTTGGTGCCTGAATTGAGTTAAATGATAGAAATGTTAAGATGATAAAAGAATATATTTGGAGCCAAAATTGAACTAAAATCATAATGAAAATTGTTATGAGCGCTACCGTTTGGCATCGCGGCGATTTGTGCGTTGATTTCTGGGTCAAGCGCATTGAATTGACATACGATGCGTTTGACGTCACTGTTTCGTTTAGACCGAACATCTTGCCGGGGGCGAGAGATGAGGTGCGAGATGAATATGAGACGAGTGCTTTGATAGTATGATACAAGGTGAAAACAGTGTTTCCTTAAGGTCCATAATTCAAAATGATTATTTCATATTTGATTTTCACCGATAGAAAGTTTAAAAAAAAATACGGGAGTTAAGTCTGTCTTTAGGTCGCGAATCATTCATTTGCACTCGTGCACTACACTCATTAGCTGACACTTCATTCATAGCAGCTCTCCGAAAAATGGCCGCAAGGCGTGGCTGTCCCCGACACATTTATATCGATAATAACGGCACTAAAGTAAGGTCAATTTAATAGGTCCCATTTGACATCTGTCAATCTTAGTCTCATAGTGAAGTGACTTGTTAATTGAATACCGAGAAATATCGATACAAACTCGAAATCGATACTGATTTGGTATTATACTTTTAAAGAAATATGAATAAAAAACAAACTGTTGTAATATTAATTTAATACAAGTAAATAACTGTACATACTTCAATCAAATATCAATCCCTGTGTATATGTAATAATTTATTTTTTAAATGAAATGACATAATTTAGTTTAAAAATCCATTTATTCAGTGGAACTACAGCTATTATCAGTGTCATCATCATCACTACTGTCCGCACTTACAGATATAATCAACTCATTTTCGATGATATTGTCAATTTTAATATCGCGTTCAAAATCACTTTCGATGATTTTCTTTGTTTTTTCAACAACCTTTTTCCAATCTTCTACAGAGACACTGTCACATGCATTTTTTAACAGCGTAAGCATTTTTCCTGTGCTGAAAGGTGGCTCGGTGTTATTTCGTGCTGCATGACCCTTTATTTGTGCCCAAATAAGCTCGATGGCATTATACTGGCAGTGGTAAGGAGGCAATCGAATCACTTCGTGTCCATGCTCTAGGGCTAGTTCGTCGATAACATAGCGTGGCTTGGACGACATAGTTGTATGCACTAAATTCATTAGCTCGTCTTTTAATAAATTTGGATTAACTTCCACACCATGTCTTTCGAGCCACGAAGCTATTTCATTCTTTTTATTGGCTTGAGTTGGTGGTTTGTCAACCTGTACCGAATGGTAAGGAGCATTGTCCATTATAATTTTTTAAGGGGTTTTCTAGGCTAAGAAGTAGTTTTACAAACCATTCTTTAAAAACATCAATGTTCATTTCTTCGTGATAGTCACCTGTTGATTTGGATGCAAATGCTAGGAGGCAATCTGGAATAAATCCTTGTGAAGCTGAACCCGCATGACATATAATAAGACGGGCTCCTTTTCCTGATGGTACTTTTGATGTTGAGGCTGCTGTATCATCAGTCCACGTCCGTGAGACTGTATGGTTTGCATTTAACCATGTTTCGTCAACAAATACAACATTGTCCCAATCTGTAATTTTATTTACTTGCCGCAAGATTGTCAGTCTCTTCAGAACAATACCATAGCGTTCTAGGAGAATTTTCCGCTTGTCTGCCTTTTTATATCTAAATCCAATTGATTTCAAAACTTTTGACAGTGACGTTCTTCCGCCAGAAAATAAGCCTGCCTCATTTAATGAAATAATTAGTTTCTTCCTTGTAGGATATTCCTTTCTTGAGTAATATCCATAAATGTGGTTGCGAATTGCAGCAGCATCAAAATTGTCAATACCGACAACTTTCTTCTCTCTCTTTCTTTTTTCCGGTGTTCGTAATCTATTCTCTTCCAAACCTGAGGGTCCATATTTCTCGTTGAGAATTTGCGTTACAGTCTTCTTCCCTATTCCTAATGCATCAGCAACGCGATCCCTCGTTTGTGTCACAGGCAAAAGAGGCCCACCGTTGGCCGACTCACGTTCGAAATAAGTGTATAATTTTACCACTTGTTCGCGAGCTTGGCTGTTTAAGGTTATTCCTCGTTTAGACATGGTTAAACCAGAACAAAGTCCAAATAATAAGCAATCGGAGTCCAAATGATAGCCAGGTAAACGTTTGCGGAAGATCCGATCAGTAAGAAAAGCCAGTTCAAAAGATAATAAGGGATACACGGAAATCGCACAGTCACTTCGCACTACAGTGGCGTCACTGTAGGTTTAAGTGTTGCCAGGAATAAGTTATACTAAATACTATGAGTTTATACTAAATATTATTAAATATTTTAATATAAAGTTATTGCTTAAGTATTCCAGTATAATTGTAATTAAACATATTTCACAAATAAACAATTTATGGTTTTATATTTTTTCGTACACACGTAGGTAAGTCATTACACATACATAAATCATTATATCGATTCAACTAATTCGGTTTTGTCGGGTTTTTTTTGTGGTACATCTCTAGTGATAAAAAAGAAAAAGCGTTAATCGAGCTGACTTTGTAGTGACGTTTAGATTTCATTAAAAAAATAGCTTTGTATTTTACATACATTCAAAATGAATGTCTCTTTAATCGAAACAAATGGTAATAATACCGTTTTCTGTCATCACTATACAATAATTTATGAATTAAACAGAAAATGCTTAAAAAATTAATTAAATCTCACTTTTGCAAAAACAAATAATTGAGTACCCGCCGTTACAAGTACACATTGTTGAATTTAAATGAAGTGTCAAATGTGACCTATTAAAATGGCCCTACTATAACTTCGTAGGAGCCAACATAATTATTCAAGAACAACTCCAACAAATTCAAGCATGTTTTACCAATGATCTTGCTAAACTCTCTAGAAATAATAAGGAATGTTTAAATTAAATCGTTTAGCCAATTGTCTTCCCAACAATGAAAAGCTTTGACTGATCGAAGCGAAAGTCCGCATTTCGAGACTGGCAAATTTTGCCTTTGTATGTAAATATGTTTTATCCGGGCTAGAGTATTCCGCCGTCGCTTGACACACGCAGTCGTTAATGATACGTACGCTCGGCTATCGAGCTCTTCAATTTATATTAATACCTTTATAACATTTTCCAGCATTCATATGCCCGTGAGGAAAGTTCTCTCAAGTTCTTTGGCAAATCTAATAAAACTTCGTCAGGCACTGAGAAAATTAATATAATGCGTTATTGTAGTGAATAAACTTGATATTTAATTGATTCAGGCGTTACTTTGCGGAAGTTAAAGTTACAAGCAGTATTTGGTAAGTGCTTGAATAAACTTGAAACTTATATCTTTAATTTGACGTTTGAATAACAGGACTCCCCTCACTACGCAGAAGTGCAACGCGTTTTGCGCGAGGAAGTCGTGAACCCGCTGCGCAAACACGGCTACGTGCGCGCAGACCGCGTCATGAAACTGCGCACGCTGCTCGAGCGGCTGTCCGACGTGCCCGGGCTCACTTCCGAGGAGAAGGTAGGCTCCGCGTCATGAAACTGCGCACGCTGCTCGAGCGGCTGTCCGACGTGCCCGGGCTCACTTCCGAGGAGAAGGTAGGCTCCGCGTCATGAAACTGCGCACGCTGCTCGAGCGGCTGTCCGACGTGCCCGGGCTCACTTCCGAGGAGAAGGTAGGCTCCGCGTCATGAAACTGCGCACGCTGCTCGAGCGGCTGTCCGACGTGCCCGGGCTCACTTCCGAGGAGAAGGTAGGCTCCGCGTCATGAAACTGCGCACGCTGCTCGAGCGGCTGTCCGACGTGCCCGGGCTCACTTCCGAGGAGAAGGTAGGCTCCGCGTCATGAAACTGCGCACGCTGCTCGAGCGGCTGTCCGACGTGCCCGGGCTCACTTCCGAGGAGAAGGTAGGCTCCGCGTCATGAAACTGCGCACGCTGCTCGAGCGGCTGTCCGACGTGCCCGGGCTCACTTCCGAGGAGAAGGTAGGCTCCGCGTCATGAAACTGCGCACGCTGCTCGAGCGGCTGTCCGACGTGCCCGGGCTCACTTCCGAGGAGAAGGTAGGCTCCGCGTCATGAAACTGCGCACGCTGCTCGAGCGGCTGTCCGACGTGCCCGGGCTCACTTCCGAGGAGAAGGTAGGCTCCGCGTCATGAAACTGCGCACGCTGCTCGAGCGGCTGTCCGACGTGCCCGGGCTCACTTCCGAGGAGAAGGTAGGCTCCGCGTCATGAAACTGCGCTCGCTGCTCGAGCGGCTGTCCGACGTGCCCGGGCTCACTTCCGAGGAGAAGGTAGGCTCCGCGTCATGAAACTGCGCACGCTGCTCGAGCGGCTGTCCGACGTGCCCGGGCTCACTTCCGAGGAGAAGGTAGGCTCCGCGTCATGAAACTGCGCTCGCTGCTCGAGCGGCTGTCCGACGTGCCCGGGCTCACTTCCGAGGAGAAGGACTTATTAAAAAAGTAGTCCTGTCTTCCTTTAATTTTACAATCATTTAGCTTGCCATATTTGCTCCTAAGAGTATATATATTTGTTCAGATCGAATCTTGCAGCTGAAACTGAAATTTTCTGTGCAGGATCCGGAGGAGTTTCTGAACGGTTTAGTAGCGCAGTTGTTGCGAGCCGAACCCTTCCTCAAGTTGTCTTCTGGACAAGAATCTTACTGTTACCAATTATTTGTTGAGAAAGATGAACAAGTGTCATTGCCCAGTGTACAGCAGTTACTGGAACAATCATTCGCTACATCTGGAGTTAAACTTAGCGAGGTACGTTGGTTAATGTTATGCCTCATACATATCTATATATATATATCGTATTTACTCGCTTTCAATAGAGAAAGTAGTAGGCCTTATAGACTTATACGTTCTGTTGTTATAAAAAATAAGAGAATTGAAAATTACGAGTGTTATTTTTTTAAGGTACCAGCAGCCTTTATAATCCAAATGCCGAGGTTTGGCAAGCAGTACAAACTTTACCAGCGAGTACTACCTTCGCCATTGTTAGATGTCACTGATCTCATTGAAGGCTGTAAGTGATTCACAATTTGTTCTTTTTATTTCTGCATTTACTGTTAGGAAGACCGACAGCGTATGCATGACATACCACCGAATTATTAATAGTACTAACGTACGGAACGGACACTCGCAACCTCCCACCCGAAACACATATCGCGCCTCACCGTGCATGTTTAGGGTAAAATCGAGAGCAAAACAATGCAAGGATCACGCTTATGCCGCCCGGCCGCTGCGACAACTATGACGCAGATACGGTCAAATACACACAGTGACGAGCGTGCGCACGAGGCCATTCGGCCGCGTACTAGTAGCCTTATTAGGTAGCGAGCTCACCATTGTTGTATGGAGTATCCGGGGTGTGCAATTTTGAAGCCAATTAAAGGTCCCCCACAAATAGAATTAGAATAGTACTAAGGAATCGAACATTGTTAACGCCGATTAAAAATGGCAGTCCCATGTTCCTAACTATGTGGACCGATGAAATTAAAATCAAGAGGACTGTAAAACTTGATAATTATTTGAATAAGTGTATGTCTACATAAAAGCGCGCTGTCCGCGTTTCGCTGAGGATTGAGTGATGGTAGTGATTATATTCTCTTTGAGTGAGTGGCTAGGCTGGCCGAGTTGACGGCGGTAGCCCGTTGCACGCATGCACGCACAGGCTCGATCGCGGCCGAAATAAGCCGATGTTGCCCGAGCGCTTTTGCACTATCTTTATTTTTAAGCGTACAAGACAATAAGTTGTATATGTGTGTGTTGTCAGTGCCTCGTCAATGTACGGTGTGCGGGTCGCTGGCGCGCTGGGAATGCGAAGCGTGCGCTCGCGGCGCGGGGCTCGAGGCGGGCGCGCTGTGCACGGGCTGTCTGCGACTCACACACGCCTCGCGACACAACCACAAGGTACAGTATAGCACTGTGTGCGGGTCGCTGGCAGTGCGGCGCGGGGCTCGAGGCGGGCGCGCTGTGCACGGGCTGTCTGCGACTCACACACGCCTCGCGACACAACCACAAGGTACAGTATAGCACTGTGTGCGGGTCGCTGGCAGTGCGGCGCGGGGCTCGAGGCGGGCGCGCTGTGCACGGGCTGTCTGCGACTCACACACGCCTCGCGACACAACCACAAGGTACAGTATAGCACTGTGTGCGGGTCGCTGGCAGTGCGGCGCGGGGCTCGAGGCGGGCGCGCTGTGCACGGGCTGTCTGCGACTCACACACGCCTCGCGACACAACCACAAGGTACAGTATAGCACTGTGTGCGGGTCGCTGGCAGTGCGGCGCGGGGCTCGAGGCGGGCGCGCTGTGCACGGGCTGTCTGCGACTCACACACGCCTCGCGACACAACCACAAGGTACAGTATAGCACTGTGTGCGGGTCGCTGGCAGTGCGGCGCGGGGCTCGAGGCGGGCGCGCTGTGCACGGGCTGTCTGCGACTCACACACGCCTCGCGACACAACCACAAGGTACAGTATAGCACTGTGTGCGGGTCGCTGGCAGTGCGGCGCGGGGCTCGAGGCGGGCGCGCTGTGCACGGGCTGTCTGCGACTCACACACGCCTCGCGACACAACCACAAGGTACAGTATAGCACTGTGTGCGGGTCGCTGGCAGTGCGGCGCGGGGCTCGAGGCGGGCGCGCTGTGCACGGGCTGTCTGCGACTCACACACGCCTCGCGACACAACCACAAGGTACAGTATAGCACTGTGTGCGGGTCGCTGGCAGTGCGGCGCGGGGCTCGAGGCGGGCGCGCTGTGCACGGGCTGTCTGCGACTCACACACGCCTCGCGACACAACCACAAGGTACAGTATAGCACTGTGTGCGGGTCGCTGGCAGTGCGGCGCGGGGCTCGAGGCGGGCGCGCTGTGCACGGGCTGTCTGCGACTCACACACGCCTCGCGACACAACCACAAGGTACAGTATAGCACTGTGTGCGGGTCGCTGGCAGTGCGGCGCGGGGCTCGAGGCGGGCGCGCTGTGCACGGGCTGTCTGCGACTCACACACGCCTCGCGACACAACCACAAGGTACAGTATAGCACTGTGTGCGGGTCGCTGGCAGTGCGGCGCGGGGCTCGAGGCGGGCGCGCTGTGCACGGGCTGTCTGCGACTCACACACGCCTCGCGACACAACCACAAGGTACAGTATAGCACTGTGTGCGGGTCGCTGGCAGTGCGGCGCGGGGCTCGAGGCGGGCGCGCTGTGCACGGGCTGCCTGCGACTCACGCACGCCTCGCGACACAACCACAAGGTACAGTATAGCACAGTGTGCGGGTCGCTGGCAGTGCGGCGCGGGGCTCGAGGCGGGCGCGCTGTGCACGGGCTGCCTGCGACTCACGCACGCCTCGCGACACAACCACAAGGTACAGTATAGCACAGTGTGCGGGTCGCTGGCAGTGCGGCGCGGGGCTCGAGGCGGGCGCGCTGTGCACGGGCTGCCTGCGACTCACGCACGCCTCGCGACACAACCACAAGGTACAGTATAGCACAGTGTGCGGGTCGCTGGCAGTGCGGCGCGGGGCTCGAGGCGGGCGCGCTGTGCACGGGCTGCCTGCGACTCACGCACGCCTCGCGACACAACCACAAGGTACAGTATAGCACAGTGTGCGGGTCGCTGGCAGTGCGGCGCGGGGCTCGAGGCGGGCGCGCTGTGCACGGGCTGCCTGCGACTCACGCACGCCTCGCGACACAACCACAAGGTACAGTATAGCACAGTGTGCGGGTCGCTGGCAGTGCGGCGCGGGGCTCGAGGCGGGCGCGCTGTGCACGGGCTGCCTGCGACTCACGCACGCCTCGCGACACAACCACAAGGTACAGTATAGCACAGTGTGCGGGTCGCTGGCAGTGCGGCGCGGGGCTCGAGGCGGGCGCGCTGTGCACGGGCTGCCTGCGACTCACGCACGCCTCGCGACACAACCACAAGGTATAGCATTGTGTGGTTTTCAATATATTTGACATATTTTTCTAACGTCAGAATTGGCCTCCATGTTACACGAACAATTTTTGGTAGACTGGCCATTGTTAAATTAAAGAACTGAATGTATGAAAACGTGTATTTACACGTGGACGAGGAGGGCGGAGGAGCTCGCTAGAGTAACCGTAGCGAATGCGCGTGTCAAGTTACGGTAAGGCCCGACCGGTATCGGATTGGTCGCCATTATTGGAATTTTCTATCTCGAACTCCTCCGTGTTCCCGGTTGTTGTCGATAGTTGACAGTCGTTAATTTATAATAAAATCATAATACGTACAACCGAAATGAGAGAACGGGGACGCGAGAGATGCGAATCCGTCGCTCGCTTAGTTTCGCCGGAAAATTTGTAACGACCAACGACTGTTGTTTAGAGCAGACGTGTATTTTGTAATAAATCAATATTTAAACGATAGCAGACGACTTTAGAACCAGTGATAATTAGCATAAAGCTCAGTTATCAGTACAGCGATATCGCTAGGCTTGTTAACTACCGCCGAATAAGGTACGCAGCTTTTAAATATTCTACGGATTAAAGTAATCTAAGCAAAATGTCTACATCTAGTGCATGTAATAAAACTGTGAAGAAAGCAGAGAAACATATATGTGCTTATACGAGCTGTGCCCGGGCCTATCACTCCCTATGTTTTGGTCTAACTGTAGATAGTGACAAGAAATCGGTAAACTGGACTTGTCTGGTATGCATTAGTAAGCAGCCTAAAATGGGAGATAACTCCAATACCCCCGTCAAATCTATGTTGACACAATATCTAGTTGACGAGAATTCAGGCCAGGACTCACCGCAAGAAGCATAACGGAAGAACACCTTGGAAATAGATCCCGATAACCTATCTACTCTCATACGGAGGGCTGTTAAATCAGAGCTAAGTCCTACACTAGATCGTCTATCCTCAATGGAATCTACTTTATCCTATTTAAGTGGTCAATATGACGACTTATTAAAGTCTTTATTTGTGAACGCTGAAGAATTGAATGAACCAAGAGAAACGGACGTCAAATGCACCTTGAAGGGGATTTTGAAACAATAACACCAGGGCTTACAGGGTCGATTGACCAAGACAACTTCTTCATGGTCTAGCAAACAACTCCAAGGAAAATGCTGAAATTATGTGATTTTGATGACTTACCACTTACTTCGCTTATTACTTTGCTATGAAAATTTTATCAGGGGGAATCGTGATCAGACAGACAGACAAGATTAATATAAAACACTTTTTTGTAATCTATTATTTATCTTTAGTCGTTCCCTCTCATTTTCTAGCCAAAATAATAAATGTACAGACACCTCGATTTTACTCTTTTATTATAGTATAGATAAGCGATGAACTCTAACCCGGATGATCACATCATTATAGCAGGGGATTTTAATTTGGCCTGTATTAAATGGATGACTGACCACACTGTAGTTTTAAAAAAAAGGTACTACCGAGATACAAAATTGCGCCACATTTTTTTGGTCTATTTCAGTACAATCGTAGCCTTTCAAATAAATACGGTAATATATTAGACCTCTTTTTCTATAACACACCTTTAGCTATCGAAAAGTCAAAATCTTCCCTGGTTAGTGAGAATGATAGTCTTCCAACCCTAAATATTTGTGCGACTGACATGTCGATACCTTCCTTATCATCACCCAATAAAACAATATATATATTCATAAAAAGTATAAACCAGCCTTTCAAATAAATACGGTAATATATTGGACCTATTTTTCTCTAACACACTTAGCTATCGAAAAGTCATAATCTTCCCTGGTTAGTGAGAATGATAGTCTTCCAACCCTAAATATTTGTGCGACTGACATGTCGATACCTTCCTTATCATCACCCAATAAAACAATATATACGAGGGTATATCGAAATATTCGCGGCCTTATACTTGAACTATTTTAATGTAACTGACCTCATTCGATTTGCTTACTCTTTGGTTGTCACATTGTATAATTCTATCGCAATAGCATTATCTGTTTTTAAATTAGACTGAATTTTGTGAGCCTTAGTGCAGCGTTTTTAAAGAATGGAGAAAATTGAGCAACGTGCGATAATCAAATACCTGTTTAAAAAAAAACGAACTCCAAAAGAGATTCACGAAGATATGTCAACAACATTGGGGGAATCTGCTCCGTCGTATACGACTGTCAAAAAGTGGGTTGCAGAATTTAAACGCGGACGAGAGAGTATTGAAGATGACCCTCGCTCCGGCCGGCCTACGACGTCTACGACTGAAGAAAACATCGGGAAAATCTGTGATCTGATATTGGCAGATCGGAGATTGACCATCATGGAGATTGCAGACACTATTGGCATCTCGTATGAACGAACACAAAACATCATAGTCAATGAACTTGGGATTTTCTAAGGTTTCTGCGCGGTGGGTACCCAGATTGCTTTCAGTTGAACAAAAACGAATACGGCTCACGATTTGTCGCGACTGTTTGGAAATGTTTGAGGCTGATCCACAAGATTTTTTGGCCAGATTTATGACAATGGATGAAACCTGGGTACACCACTACACCCCAGAGTCACAGCAATCCAAGCAGTGGAAAAAACCTGATGAACCGACTCCAAAAAAAGCCAAAGCAATTTTGTCAGCTGGCAAGGTGATGGCGTCAGTTTTTTGGGATGCTAGTGTAAGGTGTCATCATGGTGGACTACCTTGCCAAAGGCCAAACTATAAACTCGGCTTATTACTGCACCCTTTTACGTCGTTTGCGTGAAACAATCAAAGAGAAAAGGCCAGGATTACTAAGCAAGAAAGTGTTATTCCATCAGGATAATGCATGCGTTCACACGTCTGTTGAATCTATGGCTCAAATTCGTGATTGTGGCTTTGAATTACTGCCGCCTATTCTCCTGATTTGGCACCTTCCGACTTTCATTTATTCCCAAACCTAAAAAAACACCTTGGAGGTCAAAAATTTTCATCAAATGAGGAGGTCGAAGCTGCGGTGGGTGACTTTTTTGAAGGCCTTGAAGAAACTTTTTTTATGACTGGCATACAGGCGTTGGAAACCAGATGGAAGAAGTGCATTGAGCTAAGTGGAGATTACGTGGAAAAATAAAATTACTTTTGTTTATATTTTATATTGTTTTCTTGCTGAGGCCGCGAACTTTTCAATCCATCCTCGTATATTCATAAAAAGTATAAACCGTGCATTGTTTAACACTGATTGGTCTTTTCTTGTTTTTATCAATTTACAAAATATTATTGATAACTTATAAACTCATTAATTCTAAAATATATACCAACTAAGAACATATCACATAAACATGAATATCCAAATTGGTATTCGAATGCCCTTATTAGAATGATTAAAGAAAAATCTAATTTTCATAAACTTTGGAAGAAATATGGGAACCCCAATGATTATGAATCATTTTCGTCGCTTAGATCTCGTTTAAAAAAAGTTGAGAAACTATGTTATGAGTCATACATAAAACTAGCTCAAGAAAAAATAAAGACTGCGCCAAAATTTTTATGGACTTATTTAAATTAAAAAGAAAAAATAAATCTAATTATCCAAATAATGACCTTGGACCAAACTTCTATTACTAATGAACGCGAAATCTGTGTTACTTTGAATAGGGTTTTTTTGTAAAAATTTTACTGAACCGGCACCGTCGCAAGAATACATTAATTTTCCAGAAAACAAACGATTAGTGATGATGTCATCTGCGACATTGAAGTGACAGAGGCTGAAATGCTAAAGTTACTAAAAAGCTTAGACATCGCTAAAGGCTCGGGCTGTGACAAGAACCCACCTTATTTCTTTGTCAAATGTGCAAACTCCTTAGCAGCCCCTTTGACATTTATTTTTAACAGGTTCTTTGGAAGAGGGATTTTTTCCTGCAATGTGAAAAACTGCCAATATTGTTCATATTGTGTATATGAACAATATTGGCAGCAATATATAAAAGGAAGCAAATCAGAAGTCACTAATTACAGGGGAATTTCTATTCTAAACGTTCTAGCTAAACTGATGGAAAGAGTAGCACATAACAGAATTTATCCACATCTAATTAAGTACATACCTCAGCAGCAGCATGGCTTTGTTCGTGGTCGTTCAACTAATACTAATTTGATACTTTTCATAAATGATGCTTCGTAGTATGGACCATAATGTTCAAACGGATGTCATTTAAAGGGGTTTTGAAAAGGCGTTTGATCGTGTTGATCATTTAATTCTTTTACGTAAGCTCCAAGAGCTAGGAATTCGTGGTAACCTTCTTCGTTGGATGGAGTCTTATTTGCGAAATCGTCCACAGGCTGTTGTAGTGGCAGGGCATCGCTCTGATCTTGTGAATAATATCCCTTCTGGAGTTCCCAGGGTTCCATTTTAGGGCCTCTATTCTATTATACTTAGCGTACTTATATAATATTGTGGCAGGGCATCGCTCTAATCTTGTCAATGATATCCCTTCTGGAGCTCCCCAGGGTTCCATTTTAGGGCCTTTATTATACTTAGCGTACTTATATGATATTGTGGCAGGGCATCGCTCTAATCTTGTGAATGATATCCCTGCTGGAGTTCCCCAGGGTTCCATTTTAGGGCCTTTATTATACTTAGCTTACTTATATGATATTAATAAATGTTTATATTACTCTTAAGTTTTAAATGTACGCAGACGACACAAAAATTTACGCAGAAATCAAATTACGAAGATACCTCTCTAGACTCTGTAAGTATTATCAGGATAATAGTATTGACGTGAATGCATTTAAGTACGTACAAATTATGTTTACACGAAAAATAAATAAAATAATACACGGATTTGAATTGAAGAACATAAGCTTGATTAGAACAGAAAAAGTTAAAAATCTTGGTGTGCTGCTTGGCTCAAAATTATCATTTTCAGATCATGTGGCTGTCACAAAAGGCATATAAAAATTTCAGGTTCGTCCTTCGTGTCAGTCGTCCGTAGTCTGTTGTTGAGTGTGTTAAAACACGAAAGTGTGTTATATTACTCTTATGTACGAAGTATCCTTGAATACTACTGTATTATCTGAAATCCTAACACTTGTAGTGTTATATGCAAAGCATTGAAAATATATAAGCAAAATTTATCAATGTTTTGCATTACCGCACGCGAACCATAATACAGCAGCCCACCTATGAAGAGCAGGACTCTATAATCTAGGCGCTATAATTTGATGTCCTTGTCTGATCGCAAACTTTTGGAAATAATATTTTTACGTGACATAATAATATTTTTATGCAACAAGATAGATTCAAATGATTTGGTAAATCTGTTTTGTTTTTGCAACTTAAGGCTCCCAAGGAAAATACTAGGCAAACTGTTCACTCTCAATAATTATAATAAAAACTTCTCAACCGCGGTTGTATTTCATGTATCTAAAAATCCGTTTATTGTATAAAATAAGTACTGTTGATTCAGTAAATAAAAAAAAAAATCTTTTGTTTAGGCAACTCCCCTAACGGTGAGCGACGAATCCGCGAACGTGTTGGAGTCGTGTCCGGTGCCACGAGTGTACATGGAGTTGTTTGCGGTGCTCTGCATCGAGACCAGTCACTACGTGGCCTTCGTGAAGGCGGGCGTCGGACATGACGCGCCTTGGTGCTTCTTCGACTCCATGGCCGATAGGAAAGGTAATTTACATTCACAACCTTACTCCTTTTGATAAACGTTGAGAGAATCGATAACTAATATGGAAGATTTTGAAACTATAGCTTTATATAAAAAATGTCTTATTGTTACTCATTTTCAAGGCATGTAGGTCCTTGACTACTCACAAAGGTAACACACCATTTCGGATGACGTTCTAAAATGCTTCTTTTTGAAAATTTTATATTCTTCTTAGACATTGTCTTATCTGACGGTTGTTAGTTGTTGATTATTCAAATTGCAATCTGACGAGCATTCGTATTTGTCAGGCGAGCGCCACGGCTACAACATCCCGGAGATCGTGAGCATCTCGTCGCTGAGCACGTGGCTGTCCATGGAGGCGAGCGAGCGTGCCGCCGCCAGCTCACCCCCGCACGCGCGCAGACTGCTCGCCGACGCCTACATGTGCTTCTACCGCAGCCCCGACGTCGCCATGTACCGCTAGTGCCGGCCGCGTGTGCTCTACCGCAGCCCCGACGTCGCCATGTACCGCTAGTGCCGGCCGCGTGTGCTCTACCGCAGCCCCGACGTCGCCATGTACCGCTAGTGCCGGCCGCGTGTGCTCTACCGCAGCCCCGACGTCGCCATGTACCGCTAGTGCCGGCCGCGTGTGCTCTACCGCAGCCCCGACGTCGCCATGTACCGCTAGTGCCGGCCGCGTGTGCTCTACCGCAGCCCCGACGTCGCCATGTACCGCTAGTGCCGGCCGCGTGTGCTCTACCGCAGCCCCGACGTCGCCATGTACCGCTAGTGCCGGCCGCGTGTGCTCTACCGCAGCCCCGACGTCGCCATGTACCGCTAGTGCCGGCCGCGTGTGCTCTACCGCAGCCCCGACGTCGCCATGTACCGCTAGTGCCGGCCGCGTGTGCTCTACCGCAGCCCCGACGTCGCCATGTACCGCTAGTGCCGGCCGCGTGTGCTCTACCGCAGCCCCGACGTCGCCATGTACCGCTAGTGCCGGCCGCGTGTGCTCTACCGCAGCCCCGACGTCGCCATGTACCGCTAGTGCCGGCCGCGTGTGCTCTACCGCAGCCCCGACGTCGCCATGTACCGCTAGTGCCGGCCGCGTGTGCTCTACCGCAGCCCCGACGTCGCCATGTACCGCTAGTGCCGGCCGCGTGTGCTCTACCGCAGCCCCGACGTCGCCACGTACCGCTAGTGCCGGCCGCGTGTGCTCTACCGCAGCCCCGACGTCGCCACGTACCGCTAGTGCCGGCCGCGTGTGCTCTACCGCAGCCCCGACGTCGCCACGTACCGCTAGTGCCGGCCGCGTGTGCTCTACCGCAGCCCCGACGTCGCCATGTACCGCTAGTGCCGGCCGCGTGTGCTCTACCGCAGCCCCGACGTCGCCATGTACCGCTAGTGCCGGCCGCGTGTGCTCTACCGCAGCCCCGACGTCGCCATGTACCGCTAGTGCCGGCCGCGTGTGCTCTACCGCAGCCCCGACGTCGCCATGTACCGCTAGTGCCGGCCGCGTGTGCTTCCACTAAACATATAGTATAGTATAGCTATACTAGACTACAAAAAATGGTAATCCAACAGATAGAAAGAGGCTAAATATTTGTGTTGATAAAGGTTGGCTGCTATATTGTATTTACAATCAAATTATAAATATAGACTGCATTACAAAGGGAATAAATAACCACAAGTTTATATGAATGAAAGTATAGCAGTAGGTTATAAATTTAGTGTAAAAATTGTTAATAAATAAAAGATTGTATTCATATATAACGTTATGTTTTATTGATAAAAATGATCTCATAAAAATATAATACAAAATTAAGCTGCATTAAATAACTACTATAAAAACAACATTGTTCTAAATACTTTTAGGAATTGAACTTAAATGTACTTTATTTTATATGGCACTATAGTATGTTATTATACTGCTTACCAGCAGTACCATTTATTATACCTATTTGTTCAAACATGCGTAAGGAAATACCCTCGTTTACAAATACAAAGTTATCATAATTCTTGATGAACACTTCCCTTGGTATCTTGGCAATCACATGGAAATGAAACTTGGGGAACATGAGTCATACTCTTGCGAACTGTTACTTCATTGGTTATCCTCTTGCTCCATTCCTTTAACAAATAAATAATATAGTTATTATAATACATCAAGAACACATCTTACAATTTGTATTTTGACATAAACCAAACTTGCCATTTTTACGAAATTAAGCTGCCTATTTCTTTTAGCCAGCTTTTTCTCAATTTTTACTTAAGATTTTGGTTAGTGTACGAAACCTTTAGACGCATAAAACCATATTTACGTGAATCACCAACTCGAGATTTTGTGGTGTTTTGCGGATGAGCAGAAATAATTACATAAAAAAATGTATGCCTCGGAAGTGGAGCGGCCGACGAACCAGCAAGTATGTAATCTAAAGAGGTATTATTAGTTCAAACACGAAAATAATAGACAATAGATAGGAACTTGGCCCCCTTTTTAACAGGTATGTTTTTGATGGGAATAGTCCATAGCCCACCAAAATTAGTTCAAATATAGAAAAATTGTTAATGTTCTATTTTCGAAGTTATTCTAGAAAAAATTGATTCCGCTGAAATGACGTTACTCCAGCGGCAAGATTTTGAAAAAAGACATTTAGCCTGGAACCAAGTATGAAAAGATAGCTCCAGAAGGGTTATAAATGTATACAAGAAAGGGTTATGTTTTCAACATTCATGTGTTTCTTTGACGCAAGGGTTTTTCTTGTAATTGCTTGTATTTCATAATGTATTCTTGTTGTGCAATGAAGAGTTTTGTATTGTATTGTATGTTTCTTAATATATTTGAATGTAAGTGAGATTCTATATCTAGTCAAAATTGAAAAAGTCCTATCAACCGATCATTGGATTTGTGGTTCCATGTACTCTTTTATAACTCACCGTAAACATTTGGCCATTTGTTTCAATCATCCTGTGGAAATATATTTATTTGATGATTCTTTTTCTTGAAATTTGAAAAAAATATATAAATAACTTCTACCTAATAAATTATTGACAACCCTGATGTGGTTAATATGTGGATGTAATTGACCGGGTCGTGAACAGTAATGACATCTAGTGTCGGAGGTCTGAATTACTTGATAATTTGTAAATAACGTAGTACTGCTAGTTTCCGCAAGATGGATATCATTATGGGTGGAGCCACGTATGCCTTCCGCCCCGCGTAGCCTCTCCTCTTTGTAATTGCTCCGTTGTAAGGGCTACGTATTTCAGTTAGAAGCCAAGGAATTTTTATTTTGTAAAAAAGGAAACGGCGCAATGTGAATATCGGCTTTGATAAGCAGTATAAAAAAATATTTGAAGAAATTGAATGAAAGGCGTATTCAGCTCTTAGATTTCTTCGTTAAGTCGCAGAATGTCCAATTCGCAGAACGTCCAGCGGTCGCAAAATGTCCAATTCGCAGAACGACCAGTTCGCAAAATGTCCATTTCGTAAATCAGGTACCGACAAGAATGAACGAAAATGAGTTTTTATTTACTTACCGAAAACAAAACAGCATGATAACAAATAATATGCTGAGGTAACAAGTTTTCGTTTGCAAACTGCCTTGCGTTTTTAGCGATTTCGTGTGCCTCTTCATCATGTGCCCGCGCCCAGAGCACTCGCTGCTTTAAGTTCGACAAGTCGCGGGCTACTGGTATATAATGTACCCACGGACGTAGCAGTTTGTAGAAATGCTCGAAATAAGGAGATTCTTGTTTAAGGACCAAGCCCCCTCCCGAAAGGAGATAGGGCAATCTATAGGCTGCCACAGTCCCGTCTATGTTGATTAAATACTTGTACTGAAATAAAATTGAAAATTTAAGAAGATCTTATAAACACTGTATATCTGTATACAGTACCTAACTAAACTTCCAAAAGTATAATTATAGAAAAACGTAATTTTGACATTACAGTGAGTCTCAATTTTAAATTGCGTTCATCTGTAATTGTATCCATATATATCACATAAAGATAAAATGGAGAGCATATCAAGATAACAAAATCAACATTTTAGAAACTTTGAAAAATACCATAAATAAAAATCAAAAAGTATACAGTATATAATATTTTTGTTGTTATCATTAGGATTAAAGTTTTGAGGAAACAAACTTACATCAAAAAATTTAAAGAATGATATATGAGGCTGTTTAGGGCCATACTCAGTCTCTTTGTCTCTAAAGAAGAAGAAATTTGTTAGAGAAACATTGAATAAATCTTGATTGGCGCGTGCAATATCGACCAAATCCAGACGTTCCCGCCGTGAATCGCGGCCCCGCCATACTGCCTTTGCTTCTCTTTCAGGCCATTCACGTTTAATGCTACCTTGTACCGACAAAGTATCAAGAGTTACTCTGAAAAAATAAAAATATCAACTGTTTTGTTATTACATCTATGGATTAAAGCAGCAAAGGGATAACATTGATTGTTTTACCTTCCCATATTTTCAATAGTTGATTCTGTTATATCATATGTAGGCATCAAAATATCCATGGTGTCCTCGGACCCACACCAAGAAAAAATAGGCAGTGGCTCTGTATTTTTTCGGACTAAAGGCCAGTCTCCTAAGTTAACTACTAATTCCATATCTGGTAAAACCACCTTTCGGGCCAAAAACAACAGTATATTATCAGAAAACATATTGAAGCCCACATGTTTTCCATAACAATCTCTGTATATTTCATTATTTTTAACGACATAGTGACAAAAGCTAGTGCTTTCTGGATTATGGAATCTATCAATAATTTTCTGAACTTGTATTTTCATATTTACTTTATCATATAATTTCAAATCACTATTTATACTTTGATATGACTTGGGACAACCATAATCTTTCGACCAAGCATCAAAGTTTGCTTCAGGGCAGTTACACTGATCGGCGTATATGGGACCTAAAAACAAAAATGATTAGATGGTGGATACACAATTTATAGATAAATGCATCTACAGAATGCATCTGTACTAATATTATAAGTTCTTGTAGATCCAAATTAAACTGTAACATGTAACATCCCTGTAACCATATTTTATGCAAATAAAACTATTCTATTCTAAAAGTCTGTCTGTCTATTAACGCTTTTATGGCCAAACCACTCAACGGATTTTGATAAAATTTGGTATGAATATAGTTGAAGACCCGGGGTCAAACACAGGTACTTTTTAATGCAGGCAGAGCTGTGAGAAACAGCTACTTTTTCAATATTTCTATTAGAAAGAACAGATTTACTGTTTTTATTAATTGGTCTTAATTAAAAAAAAAACAAGAAAGACTACAGCAACATGAGACTGTGACTAATACCAAAATTTATAAAAATTGTAGCCATACATCCTATATGGCACCTAGTTATATACCTTGAAACGTAAATGGAGAGCCTTTGATATGCTTATTTTTGTAATATAGACTTATGGATAATTCTGAGCATGTCTCATAATTTTTATATCTCACAATGAATGTTCCATCTTTTCGATACAATTTGTTGACCCATACTCTACAGAAATTCTTGTAAGGTGATTTTCCTTCTATTTCTACAGCAAAATTATCTGGTAACCGAGAGCTGTAAAAAAATAATTATCCTTTTTTAAATATAAATATATTTTGGTAAAATATATATACATATATAAATGATTACTATCGCTTAAAAATTGCAAAAGACTAAATTGTATTTAGAAAAGAAAAATTTCATGTTCATGCGTGAGGACATGAATATATTTATCTTCATCCTCAGCTTAAGCTTCAAGAACCCAGGGTATGTTCAATCTCAGAAGACCCAAGGTCAAACATAGGCTACTTTTTGACGCAAGCAGAGCACTCTCTGTTATAATCAAATAGCAAGCTAAATAACTCAACAAGCACGTTAAGTATCTTTAACGATAGGTGAGAAGGTAGTTATTTAATAAAATGTAGGTTACTTACGGTTCACTTCCAATAACGGTGGTAAGGTTAACAAAGAAGTATCTCGCCGGCATAATAATCTCTTTAGGTTGTAAACCAGGGCCGTATAGATTAATAGTTTCTTGATAAGCTACATTTGCTAGAAATGACAACAAGAAAACATAATACATCATTTTGTGTCTACACATGATGCCAGCAAAGTATGTGGCAGTCTTCCGTTATGAAATAATAGCAAAAGTTTGTTTTGTTAATGAATAGACAATTTATTCACACAATCTTCACTTTAATAAAAGTTTGAGATCAACACCAACGTGAACATTTCTTTGTTTTTCACATTTTTAGCTTTGATTTTCTATTGACGTACACAAACAATATTTTTGTTTACATTTAATTTTTTTTTCAATATGGCTTTTATTTTTGTTATACCAGTCATGGAACTAAAGGTAAAGATGGAAGTAAGCATGCTAAGAACACGCTGGTTCAAGAAAATTTGACCTAAATGCATTTCGTTACCCACCTCTCTCTTTCTTACTCGTGATGTGTTAGGGTGTGAATCTGGGTTTTCATCACAGCACTTGATAACAACCCCAAAAGTTGGAAAAAATGATAAACAATTACGTAGCAATATAATCTTTATTCTGAGGTAGATTTTTATTAAATAATGAAAAATAATGATACTTACTTTTGATAAAGAAATATAAAGCCCAATTATATTAAGCAAACTGACATTTTTATTTTACTGTATTTCTGAATAGGCAAAATTTTTGAAGTGATGGTAATACTTTGGGAAAACAGGGGTTACTCCAGGTCAATTTTCTGGGGGTGCAGGGCAGAGAACCTCCTCGAGTGCCCGGTCCTTTGAAAGCTTTGCATTCTCACTTGATCCCACGGATCCGGTGAGAGGGCGGGCTGACAAGGGATTCGGGACGGTGCACCCTGGGTGACAGTTAATAACTCCCTGGTAGTCGGGGTCTTGTTGACTGTCGGCCAATTTCTGCCAACAGACTACCCACTAAAACCCCTCCTCCTCCTCCTCCTCCTCACCGGCTGTTGAGGGCGCCATGGGGTCGCGTTAGCATTCTTATACGACGCCCTCCAGCCATGGCCTTGCGGCCCCCTCTGTTGGCCTTTCGGCCACCCCCCCCCCCAAATCGGGCAGTGGCCCATAAATGGACCACGCCCGTCCCCCAGACCCACATCCATTAGCCGTCTCATCATAGACGGCGGTGGAGTGGACTGTTGGCAGAAATTGGCCGACAGTCAACAAGACCCCGACTACCACTACCAGGGAGTTATTAACTGTGACCCAGGGTGCACCGTCCCGAATCCCTTGTCAGCCCGCCCTCTCACCGGATCCTTGGGATCAAGTGAGAATGCAAAGCTTTCAAAGGACCGGGCACTCGAGGAGGTTCTCTGCCCTGCACCCCAAACTCAACTTAACCTTACTCCAACTCTTTGGTACCTACCTATGACTAGTCGACACTAGTTCCTTGACATATGAAGATTCCTCATTGGAATCTTCGTATCACAAACTACAAAGTGATACTACATAACAGACGGGCAAGCTCAGTACATTATTAGTGTACATTAATAAAATTGAACGAATGAGTTAGTGAACGTGATTGAAAAAATACATTTAGACAGCTGTCAATTTATTTTCGAAAGCTAGGATTTTTTTAATCGTTTAAGCAAAGGAATATTAAGCATAAGGTTTATATATTTTAGGCTAGTAAGTCTAAGAAATAGATCATATTATTCCATGATATCCCTCAGGATAACCTGAAGGATAATATGAAATATCATCTCTAATTAGGTGAGAACACAATAAAACCAATCTTAACCTACTTAATCATTTAATAACAATCAATATAATATTAGATAAATAAAATAGGCTAAGTTTAAAATTACCTATGTTTATGTATTTATTTGATAAAATGTAATAAAATACTTTTTATTCACAAATGAACAAAACATATACCTTACATTCCAGTAAGTACTATTTGATTATTATGTAAATAAAAAGTATTTCCTTAAAAAAAAAATACTAAGTAAATTAATAAAAATAACTATATAATTTTAACTGTACTTTAATTTGTTAAAATTAAATACTTAAAAAATTATGTAAAACCAACGAGATGAATAAAACTAAAATTTGTAAAAATTGTAAAAGCTAAAGTTCACTCACACATTTTGTATCAAATCACAGTGTTCATCATCAGGAGTGCTATTTTTGAAATGTATTACGAGGGAGACACTGAAAGTCTTTAGAACTGACCACTTGTAAACAGTAAAATAGTCCTTGTACCACTGAACCACCACCACAAAATCATTCGATATCGAACAAAAATTATTCGACTCACTGATTTTGTTTGAATTACACTTTTCAAAAATAGCATTCCTGGAGCCTTATTTAAAATGTATGAAATGTATGTCAAATAAAGATAGTCCGATATCGTACAAAAATTATTCGACACACGATTTTTTAAAAATAGCAATTCAAGAATCCTTCCATATCGAACGAAAATTCTTAGATCTTAGATTCTTATTGACCTAATTTATTACTTACTAGCTTTTTCCGCAGCTCCGCCTGCGTCAAAAAGTAGCCTATGTTTGTCTTCAACTATATTCATACCAAATTTCATCAAAATCTGTTCAGCGGTTTGGCCGTGAAAGGGCGATACACATTGAATTAGTGGGTGATTTGACGAGCAATATTTTTTTGTCTGCTTTGCGAAGATTTATCATTCGACGTGGAAAACCCAAAATCATATTTTCGGATAACGGTACTTTATCTACCAGTCGCGCGCGCGCAGCCCACTGTGTCGTGCGTGTTTGTCGAATTTGCGAGGCGTTATGTCCGCAGAAATGTCGTGTAAAATGAAATGTGTTGGTTGTAATATCGTAATAGATGAACTGCTGGCGTATCTAATGGCGAAAATATCTAGGGCCGATGAAGAAACGTTAGTGAAGTTATGCAAATTCAACATTCTCGAGTAACGAAATTCAACAATCGCATACGTTATTATTCGAATCAGTGCCCTCAGAGTTACGAAAAGTTAATCGTAAAGGAAAAGGGAAGGATGATCGATCGTTATACGACATGATTAATTTTCTGAAGATCACTGAACCCGATAAGTTACCTGTTTTTGTGGCCAAAAATTTGGAAAAATTACCACCCCTTACTATGGACCATCTCGATGTGTCCAAACTCCTAAAAGATCTGGCACGAGTGCAGGCCGACGTTAAGCTGATAAAGTCATCCTATGCTACTGTGGAACGGCTAGAATTAGTCAAAAATGAGTGTCTGAACCACCGCCATAATTCACCACCTTTCTCGGCGGCTAAGGTCAACATGAGGCTTACTGTGATAGTGGACCTATCGGCCTTTCGCTTTTGGACGAGACCCTTATCGATAAGGAGGAAAACAAGCATAGCCTGGAACCGATATCGTCAAGGGATTACGAATTGGAATACCGAGATATAAATTGCAAATCAACCGAGGGTAACATATCGGCGCACTCGGCGGCGGTTGCAAACCATGCGGACAAAGAGAGCGATGACTCACAACGGCAGTGGAATGTACCTAACACAGCTGAGAGGTCGCTCGATCAGCTGGTCGGATCCGCAATAATTGACAAGTCGTATGCACATATAGCCGATAGTGAGACGAATAAATGGATTGAAGTTCGAAAGAAGGGGAAAAAGTTGAAAAATCGCGTCGAAGGAAAGGCTGGGATAGTTCTAGTTGGAGAGGAAGAGACTTTTAGAGCTGCGGAACGCAAAGTCCCGGTGTTTATAACAAATGTTCACCAAAACACTTCTGAATCTGACATCGTTCGATACATTTGTAAGATGACACATGAGACCATTAATTTGGAAAAAAATGATATACGACGTCGTTGTGACTACAAAGCGTACAAATTTTTCGTTCCACAAAACAAGTTATCGATATTCCTTGATGAGAAAATCTGGCCCAAGGGAATTATTTTCCATCGTTTCGTAAATATCAAGTTGAAACGTAAAAATGTTACACCTGGTAAAAGTGACGGCCCTATAACACACAAATAATGGGGGTTCATAATTTTGTTACATTTAACTGTAAAAATGTGAGACGGTCTGTTGATAATATTCGCGATCTCTGCAAGACCCACGATATAATAGCGCTACAGGAAACCTGGTTGTCAAAAGAAGATTTACCATTTTTAGATACAATCAGTAGCTATTTCAATAGTACGGGTGTTTCAGCGATGGATTCTTCAGCGGGCATGTTACGAGGCCGGCCCTTCGGCGGTGTAGCCCTTCTATGGCGGCATAGTGTTTTTGAGAACGTAGTCGTGGTTGAGTGCGATAACCCGCGTATCTGTGCTGTGAAGATTGTGTTAAAAAAAAGGTCATTCTTGGTGTTGTGCGTATACATGCCTACAGATGTAGCAGTGAACCTAGCGGAGTTTACGGATGTGATAAGCGCGGTGAGTGCTATCATAGATAGTTGTAATGTGGACTGTGTTTACATGTTAGGTGATTATAATGCTCATCCTCACGAACAGTTTTACGATGAACTATTGAACTTTTGTTCGGAGCAAGAGTGGACTTGTATTGACCTTGATATGTTGGGCGTAGCCAGTAGCACTCATACGTATGTAAGTGAAATAAATGGGTCTAGAAGGTGGTTGGATCATATTGTAACAACTAAAGCAGCAGTCAGTTCAGTACAGAATGCGTATGTTGTATATGATGTCTTTTGGTCTGACCACTATCCTCTAGCAATTGAATGTAATTTGGATGTTATCCTACCGGTTAATGTTACTAATGTGTCTTGCCAAAATAGTAAAGTTTGTTGGGGCGAAAGATCATCTGCCCAAATAGATTTTTATAAACAAAAATGCAATGAAAGGTTGAAACTTATTGACTGCCTCCCTGAATTGAATGACTGTTGTGACAAGACGTGTAATGACGATACTCACAAAATTGTTATAGATAAATTATATAGGAACATTGTACAGGCCCTTAAAGATTCCTCCATATTAAGCTATGAGAGGAAAAACACGCGCAATAAAACAGTTGTTGGTTGGAACAAGTATGTGGCTGAGGCTCATAGAAAGGCCAGGTTTGGATTTCAGGCATGGGTGCTTCAAGGTAAACCTATGACGGGAGAAAGTTATGATGAAATGTGTGAGACTAGAAATTTTTTTAAAGGGCGTTTAAAATGGTGTTAAGACCACGAAAACCAGATAAAAATGGATATTTTGGCCTTGGTCTTTGGAATGGTCTTTTTGGAAAAGTACCAATCGCCTGCAATGTAGGCCTGGCCAACCAGTGAGTGTCGATGGTGTGAGTGAGCCGACGAGTATTGCTAATATGTTTGTTGACCGCTTTGCAGTAAAATCACCCCTCGGGCCCTCACAATCGACTCTGAATGTTGAGCCCGAAGTGACAAGGAAAATAAAAATTTCAATTAAGGAAATAAAAGATTTAGTAAATTCCATGTGTAGAGGAAAGTCACCTGGCCACGACGGGCTCAGTATTGAGCATTTAAAATTTGCAGGACCGCACTTACCTCGAGTGCTTTTCCTACTGTTTAATTATTGTTTAGCGCATGGTTACATGCCCGATGATATGATGAGAACGATAGTCGATAAATATAACTATAGGCCTATTTCGCTCGCCACAATAATTTCGAAAGTTTTTGATGGCGTGCTGAACAAGCAGTTGAATAGTTATGTAAAACTTCATGACAATCAGTTCGGTTTTAGGCCCAAACTGTCGACAGAAAGCGCGGTCTTGTGTCTTAAACACGCTATATCGTATTATACTGAACGTAGGACTCCGGTCATTACCTGTTTTCTGGATCTCTCGCAGGCTTTTGACCTGGTTTCCTACGATGTATTGTGGGAGAAGCTTGAAAAGTCTCAGTTTCCTCTAGAATTAGTCAATATTCTTAAGTTCTGGTATGGAAACCAGGTCAATAGTGTGAGATGGAACGGTGCCCTTTCGGATTCGTACAGGTTGGAGTGCGGGGTGAGGCAGGGGGGGCTGACCTCGCCTACGTTCTTCAATCTGTACATAAATGATCTAATTCGCGAGCTTAGTAGCACCAATCTCGGCTGCCACATAGATAATGTCTGCGTCAATAACATCAGTTACGCAGACGACATGGTGTTGCTGAGTGCGTCTATCTGCGGCCTTCGTAAGCTGGTAGCAGTATGCGAGTCTTACGCTTCATCTCACGGCTTATTGTATAATATTAAAAAGAGCCAAGTCATGGTCTTTGGCGCTGGGAGTAAAGGATATGATAATTTACCACCTGTGTATTTAAATAAGAGTGTGCTACAGAGAGTAAGTAAATTCAAATATCTTGGTCATATGTTGGCTCCCGACCTCAAGGATGATGACGATATTGAGAGGGAACGAAGGGCGTTGTCGGTAAGAGCTAACATGCTGGCTCGCAGGTTTGCACGTTGTTCTCGAGCTGTAAAAATCACGCTTTTCAGAGCCTTCTGCACATCTTTTTACATTTGCGGCCTGTGGGCCCGGTATACGCAAAAATCGTACAACGCTCTTCGGGTTCAGTATAATAACGCATTCAGGGTGCTGATGCGGCTGCCTCGCTTCTGTAGCGCATCAGGGATGTTCGCAGAAGCTAGAGTAGACTGCTTCTACACTACGATGCGCAAAAGATGTGCGTCCCTGGTGCGCCGGCTGCAGGGGGGCGGCAATAGCATCCTGAACATGATCGCTAGTCGGCTAGACTGTCAGTACGTAAACCATTGCCGTACCATTTCAGCTGGATTGGTGAGGCAATGGGATACGTAATATTATATATTTTTCTTTATCCTGTTTTTAAAGTTACTAACAAAAATTTTAGCATAAGTTCATACTAACATCTTGTGAGACTATGTTTCTTGAATAAATAATTTTTCATTCATTCATTCATTTATTTGTTGGTGCATATAATGACATGGGTTTATTTTTAAAATCTTATTGTGGTTCACTTTCTGAAGATTTATCTAATGAGTGTATCAAATTTAGTACTATCCCTGTACAAACTCCTCATTTTGGCGGCCTTTGGGAGGCGGGCGTAAAGTCTACCAAGTACCATTTAGTCAGAGTATTGGGCAATTGTAACCTTACATACGAGGAATTGAACACCGTGCTAGTTCAAATAGAAGCATTGCTTAATTCCCGTCCGCTCACACCCATGTCGTCGGATCCTGATGACCTACTGCCTCTTACACCCGCACATTTTTTGATCGGACGATCATTGACTTCGTTACCGACGCAAAACTATGAGGATCGTTCTTACTCTCACTTAACTCGCTACCAGCGAATCGAGCAGTTACGTCAGCACTTTTGGTCCCGTTGGAGCAAGGAATTTGTTTCTGAACTACAACAACGCGTAAAATGGCACTCACATGTCTCCGACTTAAAGACTGCCACATTGGTTGTTCTGAAGGATGACAACCTCCCTCCAATGAGATAGAAACTGGGTCGCATCGTAAAGGTTTATCCCGGATCAGATGGAATTAATCGAGTAGTAGATGTATTGTAAAGACTGCGACAGGAGTTGTGAGAAGAGCTTTCAGCAAGATTTGCCCTTTATTCGAAGACGATTCAAGCCAGTTGAAAGACTAGCTTTCAATGCCCGGGGGCATGTTGAGAAATGACGCTTGACGCATTAAAATAGCAATGCACTTAATTAATGATTTGTCATCTATAAAATTATGATAGGACTTCTTGCATATACTACCATCAATGGTTTTTTTTCATTACTTTCACCTTTTACTTGTCAAGACGTGAGTTTCATTTAATTCCTAATACTATCTAGAACACGGGCGTAGTCTGCCTGCGACCATGAACACTGTAAAGCGTTTGAAACGTTAGGTGTAAATCATTATCATTACATAGTATAAAACAAAGTCGCTTTCCGCTGTCTGTATGTGTGTCCCTATGTATGATTTAATCTTTAAAACTACGCAACGGATCTTGATGCGATTTTCTTGAGTAGATAGAGTGATTCAAAAGGAAGATTTATATGTATTTTTCATGCATAATATAGTAGAATAACACTCAGAATTATAGAGGTTTCGGCCGTGAGGTCGTAAATTAACACATTTTTGGCGCTTACATTGCAAACGCTAGCTTAACCCTGTGAGATAGATCAAAATAATGTACTACAGTATTGTAGATCCTAAAAGCGTCTACAAAAAAGTCCGTGATACCGTGATACCATATGTCTAACTATTGCAGTTACGTCACAGCAACTATTTGTTTCATTATATTTTTTCCATTGTATAGATATTCCAGTCCAAAGATATTACGGATTTTGTTTTGAGTTTCAATCACTTGGCGTGGCGCGGACGCAAAACCCGGACGAAGCGATACCAAGTAGGCCCGTTTTCTTCCCATGCTGCGTGGGGTTCTATAATGTTTGACAAAAATCGATAGAAAAATGATCATTTTTAAAATAACTATAGAAAACCCAATCATTTGTCAAACCTAACATTTACCAAACATATTACTTTAAAAGTAATCATTGAACAAAACACAGATTTTAGAAATTTTTCTTTTTGCAAATATTGCAATTGTTAAACTAATATAGAAAAAAATATATTTGACCAAATATACTACGTTTATAAAATTTGTTTCTTTATAAAAAAAAAGTAGATAAGCACTGTCACTTGATAAATATTATGTGTTAGAAAGCAAGCTTTGTAAGCTGTCGTTACTTTCAAAACATGATTGACGCTCGCTCGCTCGCTCATGTCTTGGTCACAGTATAAACATGTCCTAACCTAACTTCTGAAATAAAGTCGGAGTGATGAGGGTTCCGTACCTTAAAAGGTTTTATTTAGTTAAACTTATATTAATACATTGCAAATTAGTGTACTTATGAAATTCTTTTATGTGCTGTAGCTTCTTTCAAAACAAGATTGACGCTCGCTCGCTTTGCTCGCTCGCTCATTTTATGGTCACTGTATAACCATAACATAACCTATGTCCTGAAACAAAGTCGGAGTAATTATAATATTAATTATAAAAAATTAAATAGTTAAATTTTTATTTTTCATTGTAAATTATTAAATTCTTTTGCGAGCTGTAGCTAATTTCAAAACAAAATAGTCGCTCGCTCGCTCACGTCATGGTCACTGTATAACCATAACCTAACCTAGCTTCTGAAACAAAGTCGGAGTAATGAGGGTTCGGTAAATGTAAGGAATTTAAGTATAAATCTTAGAGCATAGAGAGTATAGATAAGCTTCAAATTGAATATTTTATGAACTTTGGTTAGACCAAAGAAAACAGATTTCTTAGATTTTTCACAGAGATTTGTGGCAGTTGAATCAATTATCAAACTAAACATTTTCTATATGCTATACGCATAATAACCTTTGAAAAATGCATTGTTATTTTAATTTGACATAATTTACAAAAATATTTGTTTTTAAAATAATGCTTTGGTGTAATAGAGTTTTAACTTTTGATTATTTTGTCAAATGAGTCATTTTAAGAAAGACTGGTTTATATGGTTTAACTTTGTCAAGCAAAAAATTATATAACGTGTTTTGTCAAATGTTTTTTGATAGGATACCGACGCGTGGGTGGCGTTAAATGTATGATTTTATCAATCTAACTGTACATTCTGTGTTCCCAAAGAAGGTTGACGTTAGGCAGGCGGCCAGTCGTAAAACATGCCAATATAACAATAGTAATGGAAACGCCAAGAGAAAGCGTCATGGAAGCGGGTGTTGCGGACGAAACTGGGAGAGTGCTAAGATTTTTTGTAGTAAATTTTAGATTAGTATATCAAGAGTTTGATTTTACGTAGACTATACACTCCTTTTACACCGTGAAGGGAACTGATGAAAATCATTGGTACGCTTGAATATTTTTCTGGTGGTAGGAATAAGGTTTCTTTTTATCCAAAAAGATATCAGATTTTTTAAAAAATAATCACATTTAATTCCCCTGAAAAATCGATCTTGACGGCCTGTGCTTTTTATCTTCCTTGGAAATACATTCGTACAGTATTCATAGGTTATTAGGAACTATTCGGCGTAAGAAAGATGTATGTAGCTGGTTTTGAAAGAGATTCTTAATGAAGTGCTTATCTTTTATTTAACTTACTACATACTTTGTTTAACCCGGACGAAGTCGGGGCGGGCTGCTAGTAAGTAATAAACGCGATAATAAACCGTATTCATAGTTTAATTTAATACTTTAATTTAAAGCCTGGCATCCTTTTGGTCGGAGTCACATCTCATTTTCATGGATGCGTCCATTTGAGCGAAGTACGATCGAAATTCCATTTTCTTGCGATGAAAATGGAATTTCGATCGTACTTCGCAAGTGCTATTGCAACTTGTCGTCAAGACACGCAAACCCAGCTATAATTTTTACTTGTTATTGGCTAAATATGAAAGTAAAAGGCATATAAATATAAACTACTGTCACCACTGTTGTCTGTCATTTCATTCACTCACTGTCAATTTAATTTTCGTGTGATGGATGATGGATTTGGGATTTGGTCGAATTTTTGGGATGGTGTGTGTGATTCATGTGTGATTTTTAATTTGAGAAATGTTTTGCAAAGGATTATCTGATTACAACGAAGACTATTAAAGTAAACAGGTATCGCAGGCGTAAGAACAATCACACAATGGCTACTGCTAATTTGAAATTGTTATGCAGGAATTTCGGCAAACTGAGGTGATGGACTGGTTCCATGTGATTTATTGTAAAATTATATAAATTAAAAGTACACTAAAGTTCTTTTTTTAATTTCCAGTGTGGGTAAAGTATTATCTCGGTCAAATGCCTTCTACAAACCACCAAGATATCGACCCCCATATTGGTACATGCCTAAGGATCGTGTGGTAAATGTTATTTTATTATTACTGGCTACAGCTCTTGCTCTCAGCTTTGAGATTTGCCTCGAATCAATAACCATCCCTTAGCTAAATACAGTTTCAGATTGCCTAAAGGTATCTGTCACGACTTAACTGCTTCCATCTAGTCATGAACCACATGGTTTAAAGTGCCTTCAGAGAAGTTCAAGTCAGAAATACCACTATGGCGACCAATCTATTGCCCCAAAATCAGTGTCCTATCAAATGCCCTAGTACTTTTCAATTGCTTTTCTTATAATTAACTAAAAATAGCAAAAGTTTACCTGGCTTACAAAAGTCGACCTGTCATACTTTATTTCTAAACAAAATTAAGTGATGGAAAGTAGAAACATTTGAAATATAGTGTGAGCATTGGTTAGTAAAAATAAACTGGAATAAACAAACATAGCATCATGAACCCGTTTCAACGATATAAGTCTGATAATTTGGTCCACTGCACTTATAAACTCAAAGAACTTCAGATTAGTAACACCTAAGATTTACTAAAGATCAGAGTTTTAATGTATCATCCACACTAATATTATAAGTGTGAAAATCTGTCTGTCTGTTATGTTTTCAAGGGCAAACTGCTAAACAGATTTTGATGAAATTTGGTATGAATATAGTTTAAGAACCAATGTCAAAAAGGCTACTTTTTGATGCAAGTAGAGCTGCGGGAGACAACTAGTATTTTATAAAATAAAATATAACTCTGTGCTAACTTTTTAGATGACTGATGATCAAGTTACACAAGAAAATAAGCAATTTCTGGCAGAAGTTATGAGGGATAGACTTAAAATTCAAACCGAAAAGGAATCTCCTTTAGCTCAAGTGGATGCCCAGCTCCAACAAATAGGGCAATGGACTCCCCGTACTCGAAGAGTTGGACTGATAGCAAGGAAAATTGGAAACTATCCAGTATGGGACAAAAATGGAAAGAAATTATTGACAACTTTACTACAGGTATTTATTTATTAGGAAAACCAACAGCTTTATTTGCATAATAATATATATTATATTATTAATCAACAATTCTGTCTTATGGTTTTGCTATTCACATACACATCAAAATTAATAAACTTGAACAGGAGTCTACCTGTGATAATGAATGCTGTAATGTGTTTGGAACGTTAGGTGCAAAATAAATCAGTAATAAACCCAATAATACCTATTTATTTTGATATGGAGGATTGGCCCTTGGAAGTTAATAACTGCCAGAGTCAACTTGCTAAGAAGAAGATATTCAGTAATTTCCTTCCTAAATTGCACACAGATTCTGGTTCTTTTATATTGAATGGGTTTTCTGGCTCCTGCTATCGTTCCTTTAACATCCACTAGATAGCAGCCAGGACAAATGGTATAATGTGCTCCTGCTGTAAAAAAGGACATCTTTATTCTCAAACATTCTGGTGATTTAAGCCTGCAATATCATAACCAAACTAATCAAACTATGTTTCCCTTTAACTTATATGAGAATTTAATTCATGACCTTTGGACTAAAATGCCTTAATCACTGGAACTTTAGAGGCTGTTACAGATTCTGGTGTTGTTGTGTTTTCACCAATATTGTCCAATATTGGTGAGAAAACACAACTTAAGAGTAATATTTAAGTGCATCCTTGCAAACCAGGCGTCTAGTGTTCTTGTAATATTTTCTTATGTCTTTGCGATTGTTACTCATTAAATAATCTATTTATCTAAAATTTTTTGTGATTCTGTTTACAATTTTTTGGCTTGAAGGGTCAAAGTATTTAAAAAGAACCAAAATCAGTCTGATGCACTTTTTTTTCAATTTAGAACTTTTTTATATGTTCTTATTGTAAAGTTTGAAATATTTTTTTTACAGGTGGTTGATAATCACGTAATAAAATATATTCCTCCTGAAGAGTTTAAGCCTCAGATACAAAAAGTGAATTGGCGGGAAAAACAGCGTATGGGATGTATTTTAGTTGGTTCAGAAACTGTTGATCCAAGCACACTGAAAAAAGATTATTGTGGTATATTTGATAATGTAGGAATGTTGCCTAAACAACATTTATGCAGATTTATTGTTTCTCCCGAAGCTGCCCTGCCAACTGGTACTCCACTATTTGCAACCCACTTTAGAGTCGGCGACCATATTGATATTAGAGCCAAAACGTAAGTATGTATAACAGACATTAAGGCCTTATTTACAGCCTAGCCATTGAAAAATTCGTCACGACGAATTTTTGCGCATGGCAAATGTCGACGGAAATATACATACATGGCGAGGCGAACGGCGACTTAAACAAAAATAAGAATCCACACGATGCGATGCAAGCCGGGGCTTAAAGAAATTACAAAAGGGAAAGCTTAAACAAATTCTCACTGATAATAAGACGAAAACAACACATAAAACTAGACCTTATTACTTTCATTGTGACAATTTGTCCCATCTTCTCTTTTAAATCCTTTAAATTATTATTGCCAAATGCCACCTTTTGAAAAGGGACCGAGAGAGAAAACCGAGCCTTTGTTTTCTGCCCACTTTTACAGGACTATTTCTATAATATACTTTCGACTTTTACAGAATGGACAGAGGATTCCAAGGTGTTATGAAACGTTGGGGATTCAAGGGAATGCCAGCTTCACACGGCGTCACCAAAACTCATAGAAGACCAGGCAACATCGGTGCTGGTGGCGAAAAGGCGCGTGTATGGCCTGGTACAAAAATGCCTGGACACATGGGGAATAGGTTGGTATTACATTTGAGAATACTTTAACGTATTTATCATCTGAACTCAATATAAATATAATAAAATTAAGAAACATTTGATAAGTCTATTTTAACTATGTTAAGTTCCATTCTCTATCCATTTTAATATGCTGATGGTGTTCTTTTCGCGGTCCATGAGGAACAAAACGCATTCTAGTTAAAATAGGCTTAATAAACATTTGGCAATGTTTATGAATAAGGGATATAGCAAAGAATCTCTGTAATCGACCCATTCAGAAGAGGTTGCGTTTGCGCAGACCCATGTGCAAACTCTAGTCTTCCTCTTTCTCTGTTCAATAGAACGGAAAACTGCTACGACTGGATAAAGGTTCAGATGATGTATGGCCGATGGTCTATATCGCCCTTAGCATTCCATAGTTGACTTGTTTTCTCGCTTAATCCACCAAATAAAGTTGCATAAATGCGGCGGTTGCCTTCATTACTGAAGTAGGCATCGATTCTCGCGCCTTTAGAGATTAGGTCAAATGCGAGTTTATCAAATAAAATTTAACCCTCTTATTGACAGAAAAGGACTAAACATATTTTAGCTAATGTAATTTTTATGAATAAGAGGGTAAAATTACAATAGTTCTCGCTGTTTTAGTTTCGACTGTACTTCAAATACTATTCAGACCAAATGTTGTAAATGATCACCTTTGGCAAGCAAATGCCTTATTTCTGCCTTTATAAACCACTGTTTGCCATAAAATGTTGGCACATTTTCAAATGGGTTTAGGCATAATTGATACAGTAAAACGAAAAACCAAACAGCATGAAAATAAAAATGTTTCTTGTGCATAGAGTAACATGTATTGTTGTAGAGTGTACATTTGGTTGAAGAATTAGTACACAGGTAAGAAATAAAACATCTTATAAAAGTAAATTATTTTTGTCGAAATGACGAAAAGGGTAAGCTGTCATCAAGTGACAGGACAGTATGGCGGTAATGAAAGAGATATTATGGTTGGCGTTGCGCGCGCTGTTGGTGGCGCACAGTCGTCCCAATCTGTCCTCAACACGTTATAGTAGTAGAGGGCGAAGGCAGGTGCGGACGAGCGACAGCGTAGGCAGCTTAGGTTCAGGCGGCACAGCTCCAGGCGGCGTAGCTTATGGCGGCACAGCTTCGGGCGGCTCAGCTTCTGGCGGCTCGGCACAAGGCGGCTCAGCTTCAGGCGGCTTGGCTCGAGGCGGCGCAGCTTGAGGCGGCGTGGCTGCGGGCGGCGTAGCTTGATGCGGCGTGGCTTCGGGCTGCTTAGCTTCGCTCCGGCTGCCGAGGACGACGTCGATGAGTGGACTGTATGAGGGGGGGGGGGGGCCAGCAGGATGAGCGAGGGGCCTATCTTCTAATCCGCCGACAATCCGAGCAGAGGTCCGATCTCGACGACTCCGAGTAGCAGGGGTCCTATTCCTGAGATCCAGGGGTCCGATTCCGAGCACAGGGGTCCTAGCTTCCGATCCGACCGACGATATTCACTAACACTTCACTTGAGCACTGGAGCAGGGATCCGGGTCCGAAATTAAAGATCACTTGTATTCACTTCCTTTATTTCGTCTTCCTTAGTTTTCTTCCATTCCAAGTGTTCCGAGAGCCGAATTGATTCCAGTACTGCCGACTCAAAATCGCGTCGAACCTTATTACCTCGCGAGTAAAAATCTGCATAGCCAGTTCTATTTCGTAACTGCGCCATCTATCGGCAGTCGTGGAATCTTGTGTTCGGCTCTCGTTACGGTAACGCTTTTTGATTCTCGGAATGTGAGTTTACCATATTTACTTAAAAAAGACCTTGGTTCTCGTTATGGTAACGCTCTTCGAAAATCAAATAGTGCTACTTACAATTACAAAATTAATTCTTATAAAATACCTTAATGCTAAAAATAAGAAACCCTATGCTATATTTACACTTATTACCCTATTCTAATAATAATCCCTTCATTTATTTGACCTTAAAAATTACCTTATCTACCTTGATATACATAGCAACTTAACTATATACTATACTAATTAACTCTATACAAATCAAGGTGAGTAGTGTTTTCAGTCACGTCGCTAATAGTTCTCCCCCGCCGTGCGTAGCGCTCCATCTCGAGGTTGCGGCGTGGCTGCTGGCACCAGGATGACGACTCGCTGCGTTGACCGTCGTAGCGTTCCTCCCGGTGTCCGCACGTCCAGAATTCTGACCCTTCCGTCTGGGCCTGGATATACCTTTTGGACTTCTCCTCGCGGCCATGTGTTGCGGGGCAGCGAGGCGTCCATAATCAAGACGACGTCTCCGACTTGAGGATCCGTAGTCTGTCTGCCATCTATTTTCCTCGGCTTCAAAGTGGGCAGATACTCCTTTAGCCACCTCTGCCAGAAGTGGTCGGTCAGGCGTTGCGCGGTCCTCCAGTTTGCTCTGCCAATGAGGTTCCCATCTTCAAACTCGCCCGGCGACGTCGCTCCGCAGGATCTTCCGAGCAGGAAATGGTTTGGTGTCAGGCTTTCTTCATCGTTGGGGTCTATGCTTATGTGAGTGAGTGGACGGGAATTGACGACATGTTCCACTTCAACCAGTAGCGTGTGGAGTACTTCTTCTGGTGGTGATCGCGATTGTAGTACGACCATCAGTGCCGTCTTCACCGTACGGACCATTCTCTCCCAGGCGCCTCCCATACTCGGACTTCCAGCTGGTATAAATTTCCACCGGATTCCCTCTTGAGCTGCTGCTTCTTCCAGTTCTTTGTTGGCCCCGACGAAGTTTGTCCCATTGTCGCTGTAGATAACCTTCGGTGTTCCTCTTCTGGCCGCCATTCTTCGTAAGGCCATGATCATCGAGCTCGTACTAAGGGAACTTGATAGCTCGAGGTGAATAGCCCTTGTGGTTAGGCATGTGAAGAGAGCTCCCCAGCGTTTTTCAGTTCTTCTCCCAATGGTCACCTGCATCGGCCCAAAGTAGTCCACAGCTGAGCAGGTGAAGGGGTGCTGATGATGCTGCAGGCGTTCAACGGGGTGATCTCCCAACGGTGGCACTTGCGGTATGCTCTTATGCACTCTGCACCATTGACAGCGGTGTATGAGTGCCCTTGCTGTTGTCCGTAGGCCCAGGATCCAATATTTTTGCCTGACTTCATTTATCACCGTTTCTGTATTGCCATGATAAAATTTCTGGTGATAGTGTTCAATGATTAGGCGGCATATCCTGTTCTTGCCGTCTAACACCACTGGATTCTGCTCTTGGTTCTCAATCGTGATTTTCCTTGTTCGCGTTCTTAACTTCAAGATGCCTTGTTCGTCGACATACACGTCGATTTTCTTGAGTCGGCTTGAGTTTTCCATTGGCTTCCTATTACTCAATTTTTCTATTTCTCTCCGAAAACTTTCTTGCTGACTTTCCTTAATTAACTCTTCTCTGGCTTTATTGAAGTGTTCTTCTTCAATGATTTTGAAATTTCTCCCTGGTTTCATAGGAGGAAGCTTTACGAGTTGTTTCCTCTTTACTGCAGGTTTATTTTGTTTCCATGCCTTGTCTTTAGCTGCGTTGACGATTTCCTTGGACTTGTTCTTCTTAAGTAGATCGATGAACTGGAACACGCGCGCCGTACTTCTTAGGAGTCGCGTCCAGCTGGAGAAGCGTTCTGGATCTGGTATACGACGAGGAGTTGTGGAGACTGATGCTATTGTCTGAATATTCTTTTCCTCCCCCGTGTCGATGATCTTCCCTTCGAAGCGGTTGGCGGGCCACTGCTGCTCCTCTTCGTAAAGAAATGTAGGCCCCTTGAACCACCTCGCGTTCCTGTCAAATTCAGTTGGCGTCCCACGAGTTGCGTCGTCCGCTGGATTCTCTTTAGTAGGCACCCATCGCCAGTCTCGCGGGCTAGTTAACTCTTCAATCTCCGCAAGTCGATGAGCCACGAACGTCTTGAATTTTCGCGGATCTGCTTTCAGCCACTGAAGAACAGTGCTTGAGTCTGTCCAGAATATCTTCTTTGTGATTTCTAAGTCCGTTTCTTTCTCGATTGTAGCTGCCAGTCTGCTTCCTAGTAACGCAGCCTGGAGCTCCAGTCGCGGTATCGAGACTGGCTTCGTGGGAGTAACTTGCGCTTTCCCTGCGATCAACGTAACGCGGACACTTGGTTCTTCTGTTCTCCAAAAGACGACAGCAGCATAGGCCTCTTCACTCGCGTCGGTGAAAGTATGGAGTTGCCCTTTCCTCTGATACGGAGATAAACATCTGGGTATCCTCAATTTTTCGAGAACTGCAACCTCTTTGATGTACTTGAGCCACATTACTTCTTGCTCAGGTAAGATCGCGTCGTCCCAGTCGATCTTCGTTCGCCATATGTCCTGGATGAGTTTCTTCCCTTGGATTAAAACAGGTGCGGCGAAGCCCATCGGGTCGAACGTAGACATGACGGCGCTGGCTATTTGTCTCTTCGTTGGTATCTTTCCTCCAGTCAGAATTTCGCGAGGTGTGTTGCGAAATCCGACGTTGAATGCTAGTGCGTCTTCGCCAATTATCCATCGTAGTCCGAGTGTCTTCTCTTCTGAGGAGAGTTCTTTTATTCCCTCTTGCGGTTGATCTTGCAGGCTCTTCAACACTTCAGCTTCGTTACTACCCCATCCCCTTAAATGGAAACCCGCTTTTGCATGCACGTACTGCACCTCCTTTGATGTTCTTTTGGCTTCCTCGATAGTTTGAAAGCTCTGGAGGTAATCATCCATGTAGTGATTTCTCTTGATAGCTTTCACTGCAGCTGGACACTCTTCTTTAAAGTCTTCCGCATTCTTATTCATCACGAAGATAGCTGTTGAGGGTGATGACGTCGCTCCGAAAATTACAGACTTCATTCTGTATTCTTCTGGTTTTCCAGCCCGTTGACTTCCTCGCCACAGGAATCGTAGGCAGTCCCTGTCTTCTTCACGTATCTGGATGCGCAGGAACATTTCTTTGATGTCAGCAACAACAGCGACGGGCCCCTCTCTGAATCTTACGAGAACTCCAAAGAGAGATTGAAGAAGATCGGGCCCCGGCAGCAAGACATCGTTGAGACTTTTCCCTTCGAATTTTGCAGCTGCATCCAGTACTATTCTTGGCTTCTTTTTGACAGGATGTTCCACCACAAAATGCGGCAGGTAGAACGTTCTGCCGGGCGTCGATGTAGATGGAGCCTTTTCCGCATATTCATTCTTCACCCAGTTGTTAATTTGCTCTTCGTAGGCTATCTTCAATTCTTGACTTCTGTCCAACTTCCTTTCGATGTTGTTTAATCGTCGATGTGCTTGACCGTAATTTTTCGGCAATGTTTCTTGCTCGCTCTTCCATAGAAGTCCTGTTTCAAATTTCTCATCTGGCAATCTTCGTGTCGTTTTCTCCAAAACTTCCAATGCTCTTCTGTCAGAGTCGTTGCTAGGGCGGTTTGGTTTCACCCCAAGAGCCTCGATATCAAAGTATGCTCGTACCAAGGCTTCTGTCTTGTCCTCTGCTAGGCGGCTGTGGTTGACGAACTGGACAGGTGTGTTCGCTCCAGTGTCGCATCCATGAAGCACCCAACCCAAGCTAGTGAACGAAGCAACTGGTTCAGACTTCTTCCCTTTGACGATTCTTCTTGTTACGATGAGCTCCCAATTGTCTTGCCCAATTAGTAGTCTTGGCTCTTCTTTCTTGTAGACTAGCTGACTTCTTAAACTTTGGAGATGATCGCATCTTCTCAGGACTTCTTCATTTATTTCTTGCTTCGATAATTTCAAGCCATCGATTGTCCTTACTCTCATCGACTGCTTATACTTGCGATGAGCTCCCTTAATCCTTATTTCCACCTTTCGAGAATCCGTCTTCTTGAAGCCTCTTCCACCGACGGTTTCTATTGTTATAGACTCAGCTGTTCCTTCCGCACCAATCTTCTTGGCTATAGCAGAGTCTATGAGTGAAATGGTGGACCCTTCATCCAGCAAGGCCAGCACACGTGCTGTTCCCTTTGGCCCGTAGACGTCCACTGGAATCATCTTCAAGTATGCTCTTCCATCGCTTGTAGTGTGCACCGATGTGATGACTTCACCTGTGGGCTCTTCCTTATGTACCACGTTGCAGCTGGCTTCGTCCCTTTCTGGCTTCTTAATTGCTGGAGGTGTGTCTGAGTGGAGACTAACATGATGCCATCTCGAACATTTCTTGCATACCGGAGCCCTGCATCCTTGTCTTGAGTGCCGAAAACGAAGACACTTGAAGCATAGTCTGAATTTCTTCACTATTTCCCATTTCTTGTCCATATCTGCTTCTTTAAATCTTCTGCACTCGTAGATCCAATGCTCTGCTTGACATTCTGGACACTCTGTCTTCTTGCTTGGCTGCTGATTGTGTTCTTTCTCCTGAACTGTATGGACACTCTTCCTTATTGCGCTCTTCTTGGCATCCCACGATACTTCAGGAGGGGCGAAGTCACCACACATGTCAGCTTCTATGTCCAGAAAATCCCTTATTAATATGAGCTCCGGCTTCTCTTCATCTCGATGGCTGTGATGATACATAAACCATCTGTACTTGATGTTTGCTGGCATCTTGTCCACTAACGCCTTCATTGTTTCTGGCGAACTCAGGTACTGTTCCTTTCCAAGTGCACTGATTGTTGCCACAGAATTTCTGACGTGGCTAGCAAATGTGCACACATCATTCGGCGTCTCTTGCATCTTCGGCGTACTCTTTAATTTATCCAGCTCCGCTAAGGCTATGGCTCCTGGTCGTCCAAAGCGCGCTTCCAATCCCTTCATTACTTCTTGCGGTGTCTTGGCAGTGAATAGGAGACTCTTCACTGCTTCCCTTGCTCTCCCTTGAAGAGACCTTCTCAGACGCGCCAAATTCTGCACGTCGGTGAAGGCGTTCATGGTGTCTTCGAAGGATCGCTTGAACGCTAACCACTCTTCACTTGCACCGTTGAAGTTTGGAAGCTCTATCATTTGTTTTGATAGGCTGTGCTCCGATGACTTCTCTGACATCTTCTTGATGACTTGAGCCAGTTCTTCAATGTCACTCTTCTTTTCCTTAGGTGGAGTAACCTTCACAGTGTTTGCATGATCCAACCATTGCTGCACATGCATCTGTGTCTGCTCTTCATGCACGAAGTCTTCTTCTTCCTCAGAATCCAGTTGTAGCAGCTCCAGTTCAGCTTGAGCCACCTTAGATCTGGCTTCTGCTACTTCTAGTTCCCTGCGGGCGAGTTGCATCTTGGCTTCTAATGCAGCTCGTTTCGATGAACGCACCGACTGTGTTTCTATGTTCGGTCTTCTTGGGCGCGCTCCTGTGGGCCTCGCACTCGTTCCGGATTCCATCACATCAGGAACTGCAGGCTGTCCTTGGCGGCGCTTCTGGGATTCGGAGATGCGACTCAACAACTCGTCGTGTTGCTGAATCATAGCGCGCGTAGTTAGAGGCGTGAGCGGTTCGCCAATGGTACCGGAACGCGGCGCGATGTACCCACTATTGACGGGTGCGGGGGGTACTGGAGGCGCAACGGGCGCGGCGAGTTCTCCCTCCACAAACATGACCGACGCGGCACGATCCCCCATAGCGGTGCGGGAGGGAGACGACTCGGCGGCGCGGGATGGCGGCGGCGTTCTTCTTGTTATCGTCGATCGGGTCGAGATCCCTGTCCCGGTGGTTTCTGTGTCGGCTGGCGTGTTCATGCTCCAATCAGTCGAGGCGGACTTTCCAGCTGTGGCGGTTGTCGACCTGGTTGTAGGCATCCCTCTTCCTTGATCCGGCTCGAAGGACCAACTATGGTTGGCGTTGCGCGCGCTGTTGGTGGCGCACAGTCGTCCCAATCTGTCCTCAACACGTTATAGTAGTAGAGGGCGAAGGCAGGTGCGGACGAGCGACAGCGTAGGCAGCTTAGGTTCAGGCGGCACAGCTCCAGGCGGCGTAGCTTATGGCGGCACAGCTTCGGGCGGCTCAGCTTCTGGCGGCTCGGCACAAGGCGGCTCAGCTTCAGGCGGCTTGGCTCGAGGCGGCGCAGCTTGAGGCGGCGTGGCTGCGGGCGGCGTAGCTTGATGCGGCGTGGCTTCGGGCTGCTTAGCTTCGCTCCGGCTGCCGAGGACGACGTCGATGAGTGGACTGTATGAGGGGGGGGGGGGGCAGCAGGATGAGCGAGGGGCCTATCTTCTAATCCGCCGACAATCCGAGCAGAGGTCCGATCTCGACGACTCCGAGTAGCAGGGGTCCTATTCCTGAGATCCAGGGGTCCGATTCCGAGCACAGGGGTCCTAGCTTCCGATCCGACCGACGATATTCACTAACACTTCACTTGAGCACTGGAGCAGGGATCCGGGTCCGAAATTAAAGATCACTTGTATTCACTTCCTTTATTTCGTCTTCCTTAGTTTTCTTCCATTCCAAGTGTTCCGAGAGCCGAATTGATTCCAGTACTGCCGACTCAAAATCGCGTCGAACCTTATTACCTCGCGAGTAAAAATCTGCATAGCCAGTTCTATTTCGTAACTGCGCCATCTATCGGCAGTCGTGGAATCTTGTGTTCGGCTCTCGTTACGGTAACGCTTTTTGATTCTCGGAATGTGAGTTTACCATATTTACTTAAAAAAGACCTTGGTTCTCGTTATGGTAACGCTCTTCGAAAATCAAATAGTGCTACTTACAATTACAAAATTAATTCTTATAAAATACCTTAATGCTAAAAATAAGAAACCCTATGCTATATTTACACTTATTACCCTATTCTAATAATAATCCCTTCATTTATTTGACCTTAAAAATTACCTTATCTACCTTGATATACATAGCAACTTAACTATATACTATACTAATTAACTCTATACAAATCAAGGTGAGTAGTGTTTTCAGTCACGTCGCTAATAGATATGTTTAGGTTAACAACTGATTAATTAAGATCTTGTTAAATTGGACAGAGGGCCCTTTCGTCCCGATACAGGGACGGTATCCCAAATCATGGTTAAAGCAGACGCACACGATTCCCGCGTCATACGATGATCCACAACCAAGAGTCTACCTGGATCTCTCCCATGCTATCATATTAGGAGAAAACTCATCAAGAGTCAGAGTAAAATAGGATAGTGCATCAAAGTGCACCTCACCGAGTCACAGACATGACTGGCCAAGGCAGTGGCGTAGCTAGCATAGGTGGCACCCGGGGCGGATTTTATAGGTGTCACCCCAAAACTCAATCGAAACTGTTAAAATAAAAAAAGTTATAATCATTTACGTTTTATTAAAATACGAGTACCTATTACAAATATTTGTATATTATGTGAAACAAATTTAGTTTGTTAAAAATTAAAATTTCTTCCTTCTAGATTTGACACTAGCGAACTCCGAAATCACGTCTTCAAAATTTATATTTTGTGTTGCTTCATGTTCTATCGTTAAAATACCAAGATTGTTTAATCTGGTTTCAGTCATTGTAGACCGCAAGTAATTTTTAATTAATTTTAATTTGCTGAAACTTCTCTCACATGAAGCAACTGATGCACATATTGTTATAAATAACTTTATTGCGACCGTTAGATTCGGAAGAGTTTCTGTAAAATCCCATTCCACAATAAATTTCAAAAAGTCCAGTGTCACCCAATTAGAGACAGTAACATTAGCCGCTTTTAAATGTCTTCTCAATCTTGGTATTTCTAAAAGGAGTTCTGTTTCTAATACTTCATCGTAAAGGTTAGTAAATTTTGATATAGCAAATTTTAACTGTTCAGTGTTTGCCGAAAGCAAGGTCTTTGACTGCACAACCTCAAACAACGAAGCTACGTCTTTAATAGACTTTACTCTTGTTTCGAGTTCAATACTGAATCTGTCAAGACATTCTAACATGTCCTTTTGAAGTTCCGCTCTAAGTGTAAGTCCAGCATCGGTGGACGATACTAACTCACCGGGCATGCGTTTCTTGCGACGAATTCGTCGTTCCATCGAAATGTTGTATTTTTCCGATTTTTGTACAGCAAAATCTATTGCCTCTTCTGCTAGATGCAACCGTTTCTCTCCAATGAATAGACGAAATGCTTCTAGTTTTATGATTATTTCATCAACACATAAACCTTTACTTTGTAATGCAATCTGAGCATTGTTCACTTCCCTTAGCACATCATTCCAAAAGAAAAGAAAACAAAGAAATGAGAAATTGCACACAGCAGGCATAAGATTTTGTGCAGCACCTCTAGTTTCTAAATTTACGTCTTGGTCACATAGTTCCTCAATTGCAGATATTATCCCATCAAAATTAAAAAAGCAAATACTTTTACTGCGCCATAATGAGCACTCCAGCGTGTTGTCGAAAGACTTTTAACAGATGCTTTGCTGTGATTGAGGAGCACTTCCCAACGGCTTGTGAAAGTTGAAAAAAAGTTAAATATTGTTTCCACTGCTCCGAAAAATGTAACACAAGTCACATTTTGCGCGAACGAATGTTGGCCGCATAAATTAATTGAATGGTCTATACAATCAATAAAAATTGCTTTATTGTTTTTTTCTTTTATAATACCTTGCACTCCTCCGTGTATACCACTCATAACTGCAGCATTATCATAACCTTGAGAACGACACATCATAATATCTAAGCCATCGTTTTCAAGCTTCTTTAGTATTTCAGCACTTAAATCAGCTGCTTTTTTTCCATGTAAAGGAAAGAATCCTAAGAATACTTCTTTGACTTCTACTTTTCTATTATTAATTTTTACAAAACGAATCACTTCAGACATTTGTTCGACATGTGAAACGTCAGGTGTGCTATCAAACATGATTCCGAAATATTTGGCCGATTTAATTTCGTTGACAAGCTGACATTTTACATGATTAGCTAAAACATTTATGAACTCATTTTGTATTTCTGGCGATAAACATGTTACTTTAGGTGATTTTTCCTGCTCCAAATATAGTATATGTTCTTTGAGTACTGCATCATACTTTGACAGCAGTTTAACTAGTTCTAAGAAATTACCTTTATTAGACGACCCTTGGGTTTCATCATGTCCACGAAATGCTTGGTTTTGTTTAGCCAAAAACAATGTTATATCTAATAATCTAGATAAAAGATTTTTCCACTTCTGTTTTTCCGTATTCATTAATTGCAAGGTTGCATCATCTATTGTGGTGTGAGATTTTAGTCTCATTTCCAAAGATTTCCACTTTTCGAAATTTTCTAAATGTTCACATGAAATTTCATGGTCCAATACTTTAGGATTTAGTTTCCACCACTTCTGAAATCCAGTTGTAAATGTTGTTTGTATGTTACTGACAGCAAATAAACGACAGCAAAAACAGTACAGGTTATTTGATATAGGAGAAAATACCATCCATGATCGTAGAATTTTTTCACCACTAGGCATCTGTTTATAAAACCATTCATGTGAAAGATGACGAGAATCACCTTTAATCTTTGAACCATGACGAGATACAGTAGGAAACGGTCCTTTTTTGTTCTGGAAATGTTCACTGCCCTTTTTTATTATGTCAATGCGAACATTATCAGGTACCGGTAAACTCCAATGTGAAACATCTCTCAAGTGTTGAACTGATTCTTCGAAGCTAATGCTATTTCCGAAAGTAGCATTAACGGCGTCATTTTCATTATTTATTTTGATTCCGTCAAGGTCCTGGGTCGTCTTCATTGATTCTGTATTGTCGATGTTGCTATCTGAATGTGAGTCTCCAAGATGTGAAACTTTCTTCAGCAGGAGACTCGGGTACTTTACTTGAACTTTGGCCGCTATCTGCTTTTGTGACATATTTGAAAAGAGAACCGTACATGCTCTGCGTTTCATCCATTTTAGCCTTTTTGGCTTTTCTCTGTTGAAACCCGCTTTGTCTTTTCGAAGTATGAATTCCCCGAGGCATATTTCGTTCTGGTTATTCTAAAAAATATTTTTAGTTTGTAAGTGATACGTTGATTTTATAAACTAATTATAACAGTAAATAAACACCTACACGTTACGTAACTAGCTTTGTAAAATATATTTTTATATAAATTAACAATCCTGCGTCTGGGTGTAAATATGTATTTAAGTATTATTAGAAAAATACTAGTTAAATACTCCACCGTTGATATCTGTGCCACGAGTACTCGAGCTACTCATCTCGGAGCCAAATTAACGTACGCGAAGTTGTATGATATGATTATGATTACTTTCAATCAAAAATCTAAACTTAATGTATTCCGTTTTTGTAAACAAATCCCATTGCTATTAGATCGGAAAATAATAAGTAAGTAAATAATAAATAGAATAGAATAGAATAAATCTTTATTGATTAGTCCATCGCAACACTTGAAAGGTCTTACAAGTACATACATAAAATGCGTGACAGACGTCTCAATAGGTGGCGGCTCAGTGTTACGCTAGACATGCAAGCAGGACTAGCACTGATTTTCAGCCACCACCTTCTGAGGAGTTAAATAAGTATATTATTTACAATTAAACATTATTACCTAAAGTAATATCGTAAAACGTGTAGAAATATAAATAAAATCTTTTTACGCAAAGCCTTTAAAACCTATTTTAATAAATAAATACCTTTAGTAGATAGTAATACTTGCCCAGGCTAAACAAAAAAATATTACTGCAATCCATCTAAAATACCTTCTGTAGGTACCTATTTATCATTTAGGATGGCTTAATAATATAGTTTTAAAATAAACAGTAATTAAAAGAGAATTAAATAATTGAAGGGTTTTTCAAAATAATCTAAGATACTGTTATTAGATACTAAATGAATTAAGAATGTAAGTATTACATGTAATAACAAAAATACTTCACTTACCTTGTTTATTTTCTTCAAGAATCGACTATATTAAATCGGTTTTTATACAAAAAATGTTGTTTATAATATCTAATAATTAACAAACACTTTGCACTAGACGTTTACGTAAGAGAATATTGAAATGAATGCGGTCGGAAACAAAAGAAATGGCCCAATCCACAATACAAGTGATGAGGGCTATATCGAGGGAATCCCCTGACTAGCGTTGGTTATGCGCGAACGGGGTATTAAATTTTGGGGGAATCCCTAATCGATTGACAGTGTGCACATTGTTTTTTTTCTAAATATCAATTTATTATGCTCGTGGTACGATATTATAGTTACCTAGATAATTTTATTAGTGGCGGTTATGCTCTCTGCCACAGATTTACGATTTTTATAGATAGAAAGAACTATAACTGATGGTCATAGTCGGGCTCGGGGTGTCACCCCAAACGGGTGACACCCGGGGCGGGCCGCCCCCGCCGCCCCCCCTTAGCTACGCCACTGGGCCAAGGCAAAACTCAGACTGACAATTCAGTTTTTTTTTTTTGAAATGACCTACAATTTTAGCTCCTGTGAGCTTTTAAATTTACAGCGGGACAGTTTGAGGCGAGGGCTATTAACCCTCAGCCTTTTCGGCAAATGCACAAGGGGCTCCCAGTTGGGACGAACCTCGGCCATGGGCTTTGCCTTTGATCAAGTTGTGCGATCGATTTATACCCGCTGCAAAAGAAGGGCCAACAGTAGGGATAATGGTGGAGATGGTAGGCGCACGTGTTGTTTACAACGACGCGCCCTCTCTATTCTATACTTTCTATATTCAATTATAGATAGTTAGGTTAGGCATATGCCGACAAATTTATTGAAATTTTTAACTTAAAATTATCCACTAATGGTTCTGTAAACAGTACACTTCGCTAACAGTGCTAACTAAACATAAATTCGCTAACAGTAATAACTACAATTAGGTATTCCTCGTAAGTCTAAACTCACTTTAAAAGCAGCGAAACAAAAGGTGCCGTCAACTAAAATCAGGTAAGGCTGATGGAAACCGAAATTTTTATAGTAAAATCTCATGTATTTCTGAACCTTGTATCTAGTTAACGTCATTTTTAGTTATTTAATTCAAACCCGTTTTGAGTAGCTAAGCACAAAAATTTAATAAAAGTAAACTCGGACAGAACACTTGAAAAAATCTAGAGGTGTGACGTGTGACTAATATATTAGTAACAGGCATGGTAACAGGTATAGGTATCACAATACACGCAACTATTAATCATATTAGGATATGCGTCTCAGACGATATTAGGTTATCACGTATAGTCAAATAATAGGGTAGACAACCGGCGACGGTGCCGGCGATCGCCGCGTCAGCGTCAGGTAGCGCTACAATCACGGCGAATACGGCGATCAATAATATATTATAATAACAAACAATAATACAGAACAACTGACTACTAATTGCGGGCATTAAAGTCACCATCAGTATACGATTCTGCAGTAATAATCTATGTCCGCAGTGCACGCATCCTTATCGCTCTCGGGTCAAAACTAGATCGCTCTCTCTTCTCTTCGTCATTTTATCATGGCGCATTTGCGTCTGTTCTTATTATATTTGGAAAAATAAATGAAATGACTAATTAATCAAAGTATTTTTGCATACACCAGTATGCAAAAATACTTTGTGCGGTAAGTGATCCCTTGTATTTTGTTTGCTTTAGAGTCATAAATGGTACACAATCGAAACACACAGGACGGTATTTTTGATTTATTTTGGCAAGGACACAGGAACTTACGGTGCGTTATGCTCGTGATTGCGCTCGATGCAGACTAATTACAAGACGTCCCGATTGGGACGTATTTGAGTCTTCACAATGTGCGCGCCTACATATCTGCTTCTTGTATATTCTAATATCATTTCCGCCATGTTTTTTTTGAGATATTTACTTATTTCTAAACGCGCGAGAATCGGCCCCCAGGCGCCCCTTTTAAACTCTATTACTAATTAAAGGCCGATATCACCAAAGTCGGATAAGTTTTATTCCAGGTATAATGGGGCAATAGGAACGATGTTGGGGAAATCGACCTTAAAGTGAAGACCTCTCATCCAGGTTTGGCCCACGATAAGTGACATTTTTGTTTGCTCTCAGCAGACTTTTATCAATGGGTTGTACTGTTACTTGTTATCTCATCGAGACGCACCCTTCCTTAACCTATGCTGATGAGTCGACAATTTTTTTTAAAATTATTTTCATCAAGTATTTCCAAACCGCTTACAAAATTTAAAATAAAAATTATTATATATTATTATTGTTTTAGGTGGAGAACAATTCGTGGAATCAAAATTGTACGCATTAACACAAAACATAATGTAATTTGGGCTTTGGGCGTAGCTATTCCTGGAGAAACCGGCGCATTATGTTATTTATATGACACACTTCTGCCTCTGAAAAGACTAAAAACTGCACCGCCATTCCCCACACATCCACCTGCACAAGATCTTCCTTTAGAATATTATGATGAAGACATTCATCCCTTTGAAGGGGAAACAATAGCCTATGAAGATGCATAATACTTAGTTTACACCATTATCGATATTTTGTAAAAAGAATATTGTTGTTAATTAAACCAGTAGTACTTATACTTTAAATTTGGTTTAATTATTTTCATTAGAAAATATGTTGCAGCTAATTAAGTGTTAGTTATTATTTCATCCGCCTACCATGAAAAACACGCTTGATTACAAAACGAAGTAACGAATTTTAAATAACGGTCTATAATGTGGTAAGTACAACAAAAATAGAAGTCATCATTTTTCCATTCGGTCTGAACCGACCCTTATTGTCCAAATGCGAGACAGTATTTTTTTGTTTATACCTGTTAGCAGAACTGACACATTGTAGGTAGAGGAGTGCTGGACCTCAGATCTGCCCCTGAGGACAACTCGGGATCTTGCTCCCGCTTCACACGACACGCACATCGGAGACACGAGCTTATAAAAGCTCCACCAGCTTATATGCACATAAGGTGGCACTTCACATTTGTATGTATTCTTTTCTAGGGTTCCGTAGTAAACACAACGAACCCTTATAGTTTTGTCATGTCTGTCCGTATGTACGTGGTCTGTACTACGTTTTTCTCAGAGACATTAGACCTTGTGAGCTAAAATTGGGTATGCCTATGCATATTACCCACACGGAGCGAACTGTGAGATATGAAAAAAAATTTTTTAGGATGCCTCCCCTACATGTAAAATGGGCTATTTGTGTTAGGTATCATTTAATAGGTCTCAACAACATTATGAGTACTCTCAGAGTGTTTTTCGATTATCGGTTTCGTTTATGAGATATTTAGCTACCATGTTTAGCTCTGATTTTTTTTACGTTGAAAAAAAAACAGAGATGAGTGTCCCCAATCACTTCTGAGAAAACCGTTGCATTTGGACATCTGAAAAAATTCATGACAGTAGTAAATATAATGAATTTCAAAGGAAAGTTATCACTGCCGTAAGGCCGTAATAGTTTACGAGTAATAATTCATTTATTAAAAAACGTAAAATTCCAATAATTGACATATTATATTAATATACTATGCATCTCACGTAAGCAGATAGTTTGACATATTTTGACATTTAACATTTTCGACTTAGATTAATAATTGGTCTCGCGCACAGACATATAAGACGTAAACAGACGGAAGGTATGCTTTTACTTAGCGTAGCACAAACACACACATGCAAAACTATGCAGCCTGGGCTGTATCTAGTCTAGGGTAAGTTGTTTACGATAATGCTTCCCATGATTTCAAAGAATGTATGAATGTTGTGTGGAGTGCATGATCTGAGATCATTTATACGGTATTCTACTCTATTATTTTTAGTGTTCACCGATCTAACAACGCAGATTACAAAATGGCGTCACGGCCAAAAATTGCCACGCGTAGCTTAATATCTATGTGTGAGTGAATGTTGCTACAGGTGTAAAAAAGAGATATCGCCATATAGATCCTAATACGTGAGAAAAGGACAACAACAATTACTTGCTACATAAGTATAACTATTAACTTATGTTCCGTCTGTGTACGTCTTATATGTCTGTGGTCTCGCGCGCTCGACTAGATACCGCGCTGTGAAGAAAAATCAGTTTCCAGAATGCGGCAATTTTTAGGACAGTGTGTGTAAAACAATGTGCAAAGACGCACACTAGCGTCGATTATGGTGTTGCCAGTTACTTCACTTGTGCCCGACCACTGGGAAAATTACTACTTCACTTGTGCCCGACCACTGGGAAAATTATTAATTGCTGTGCTGTGGTGTTGTTACGGATTATAAAATGAAGCTAAGAAAATCTTTTAAATTGTCGAATTGTTTTTCACACGGCCTGCTATACGTGGCTTGCTCGCGGGTTAGTAATGCGGATAACCTGTTCATATTAGCCCTGTTAATGTGGTTTATAAAGATATTTTATAATTTTCGTCTGCGTACCTATATATTTATACACAAAGGTTATGATTATTATTGTAAGGGTTCATTATAATCCATTCATAAGTTGTATGAATGAGATCTATAGATCCTTATAAACTTTCACATTTGCAATATTAAAAGTATACCGCATCACAATAATAAAATCGAACTGTAAATATACAGACTAATATGACAGAATTTATATTTATACACAAAGGTTATGATTATTATTGTAAGGGTTCATTATAATCCATTCATGAGTTGTATGAATGAGATCTATAGATGCTTATAAACTTTCACATTTGCAATATTAAAAGTATACCGCATCACAATAATAAAATCGAACTGTAAATATACAGACTAATATGACAGAATTTTTAAATTTGTCATGTCATCAACAAGGGTGTGTAAGAAAACCGAATTTCGCACGGGCGAAGTCGCGGGCACCAGCTACAGATAATAAAGTACGTATTCGTAAGCAAGATATAAAGAGTTACAGAACACAAAAAAGATTTTTAAGATTTTGTTTGCACAGCTAGTAAATAAATATGTCAAAAATCAATACTATAGATTAGATTACATCGATACTAACGATACATAATCGATACATGACCAATACATAATCGATACGTAACCAAAACATAACCGATACTATATGATCGATACATAACCATCCATATAAACCAGTGATTCCCAAAGTGGTCCAGGTGGACCCCCAGGGGTCCACGGGAGACTTGCTGGGGGTCTACGTAGGCGTGAACAAAAAATGGGGGTCCATAAGATGTTAATGGGGGTCCACGAAAATTTATCTGCTTTTGATAGTAAAGAGCAAAAATGTAAGCATAGTTTTTATAAGGGCCTACCTACATTGTTTTAAGTACCTATCTAAGCAGATAATATTTTAATAAGGCAAGCGACTGTTACTTGTCCAAACTTGTGTATTCGATATTACGTACAATTTCGTGTACAGACTTGCAAAGCGCTATCCGCCCGACAATGCTTAATGCTTGTTCAGACATGAACTTGATCAACACTATAAATACTTGATGCCAAAGGCAACCAAACGCATTCATTTGTTTCCGGAATTTCGAAAACAAGGCGGAATTTGGAAAAAAGTTGTGAGAAAATTTATATCTGTGTTTGCTAGTGCCGGAGAAAAGTAAGTAACCTACCTTTTTTTGTTATAGTACTTAAGTATTTTGTTTACGTGTACTAGTCGGTTGATCACAACGGCCTGTATAGATAGGTAACTTAGTAACTTACAGATATTTTAATTGTCCTCTTTCGATTTGAAGACAAACACAGCACGTTTTATTCAATTGTTTTTTCACGAGAGAAGCACTGCCTCTCTAAAAAGGCCGAATAAGCAATATTGCAGAGCAATTAATTTTGTAATTTTTCTTGCAAATAACTACTAATTTTATAAAACAGTAATTTCATAATCATGTTAAATTGATTTTGAAGTAACTATTTTATCAAAACTATTCCTTTTCGGAAAGAGCGAGCGGTGCGCGGGCGACGGGAAAAGGGCGGGGCTTGAACTTCGATGCCTGTTTGTCACGTTTTAACAATGAAGCCGCAGACAAAAAATACGCAAATACACGGAGCGCGTGAACTCATTGATTTAATAAAATGTTAGTTATCGTTTTTATGGACAATTTTGGGATTTCGACCTTTATTTTTTCCTACACAAATATGATCAGTATTCGATACTGAGTACACTAATTTTTATTTATACTATTAAAAATTAGTGGTAAATTATGTACTTTAAAATTGATACCGTTTTGTGAAAACGTTTGTATTTGTCTCAGCGGTTTATTAGTTGGTCCCTTTACAAGCCGTAATTCTATTTCCGCGTGCTGACAAAGGCTGCGGTGTGATACCTATATTCAGAAAAAAACTTGGTTACTAAAACATTTTTTTTACAGGTAAGGTAACTGACACGAAACATGGCTACAGCAAAGAAAAAATGTCGACAATATAGTGTCGATTATTTGAAATATGGTTTTGTTCCATCAGAGGCAGACAAACAATTGCCCATGTGCCTATTATGCAACAAAGTTTTGAGCAATGACTCTATGAAACCATCAAAGCTCGAAGATCATCTAAAAAGGTGTCATACTGATAAAATAGGTAAAGATTTAAAATATTTTCAAACATTGAAAGAAAAATATGGAAAGAGACCCACCATGCACAGTATGTTCGCTTCAACATCTCAAAGTAACGATGATGGCTTGCGGGCATCTTACAATATCTCATTACTTATAGCAAAATCTGGAAAACCGCACACTATCGGAGAACAATTAATTTTACCCGCTGTTGAAGAGGTTTTAAAAACTGTTTTGCACAAATCTCCATTTGACGTACTAAAAAGAATTCCATTAAGTAACAATACTGTACAAAGACGCATTGATGAAATGAGCTCTGATATCGAAAGCTTTTTGTGCAATCATCTGCAAAAAACTCATTTTTCTATACAACTGGACGAGTCAACGTTACCCAGTAATGAAGCATTACTATTGGCATATGTCCGATTTATTGTTGAGGAAGAAATTCACGAAGAATTGCTATTTGCCAGAACTTTGGAGACTGACACTAAAGGCGAATCAATATTTAATGTCCTGAGTAATTTTTTTACGGAAAAATCGATCCCATTTACAAACATTATTTCAGTGGCAACAGACGGAGCTCCTGCAATGGTCGGGCGATATCGTGGGTTTATAAGTCATCTCAAAAGAATTATACCAGGACTTACAGCTATTCATTGCGTAATCCACCGACAACATCTTGTGGCAAAACATTTAAGTGACAGGTTGAACCAATCTCTTCATTTTGTAATAAAAGCTGTCAACAAAATCAGAAGCAATGCATTGAATACACGTTTATTTGCTCAATTGTGCGACGAAAATGATGAAGACTTCCAACGACTGCTCTTACATACTGAAGTACGCTGGTTGTCGAAAGGTGCATGCTTAACGAGATTTTACTCTGTTTTCGATTCCATATTAGAGTTCTTAGAAAGTAGAGATCCAGATTTAAAAGAAAACTTGATCAAATTCAAAGCAGACATTGCGTATTTGACAGATTTGTTTAAAAAATTTAATGATATTAACTTGCAGTTACAAGGGGACAGCCTGAATTTAATAAAAACAAAGGGGATAATTTCGGCTTTTCTTGGGAAATTGAAATTTATGAAGCAAAACATTAGTCGGCGCGAATTCTCTCAATTTCCAAACTTGTCGCAGGTAGAATGTATTGATGAGGATATCCATACCTACAGTCAACATTTAAGTGCCCTGCATGATGACTTCAAAACCAGGTTTGAAGATATACTGACGATGGATATACCACCATGGATAATAAATCCATTTGATGAAACGGAAGTGGCCAATGTTGTATTACAAGAGGAGCTGCTCGAGCTAAGCACTAATGAGGAGCTGAAGGTGAAATTTAGAAAAGGCTACCCAACATTTTGGCTGCAAGCAGAAATACCCGAAAAATATCCTGGACTGTGGGAAATCGCAAGGAAATTTTTAATAGCTTTTCCCTCGTCATATCTTGTCGAAAGGAGTTTTAGTGCCGTTACAAACCTCTTAACAAAAAAAAGGAGCAAATTAAACATCACAGAGCGGGGGGATTTGCGGTTATTGCTCACAAAAATAAAGCCAAACATTGATCGTTTGCTGACACTCCATCAGATACATCCTTCCCATTAATTAAAATTATGACCTGAACCTATATTACCTTAATATTTTTTTCTTGTAATTCTATTCTTTTAATAAATAAAGTGATATAAAATGTACCATTTTTCGTTTTTATTTTACATATCGAAATATAGGGACAGAACTCAGAAGTGACACAATTTTTATTTTTTGGCGACTTTAAGAATGTGGTAGAAATGTAGCAGCAGGGGGTCCACCGAAACCAGTAAAATTTTGAAAGTGGTCCACGAGAAAAATAAGTTTGGGAACTACTGATATAAACGATTCCCTATGTCGATTAAATCGATTATATCGACCCATTACAACCATTGGTTAATTGCTTGATGTTGCAATTAACAATCGATTATTTTCGATTAATTGACAAAAATTGATTAAATTTATTATATCGATACCCCAAATTATTAATAAAAACTATAGATTAATCAATAATCGATTATCCGGCAACACTACCCTACGGGGTACCAACTACCCAAAGGCCACATGAATGTTGGTGGCGCAAAGGTGGAAAATGGAATCAAAATAGTGATAGGTTGCTAGTCGCATCGCCTACTGATAGGTATGGTTTCTTCGATTTTCGACCACTCCCTCGGCCGGCTTGTATAATCTGCGCGGGAAGAGAAGCAGCTAGTACATTCCACGTTTTTCCTTTTACCCAGACCAGCATTGAAGAAATAGGATGCCCCAGACAGACAGACAAAATTGAAGTCAAATTTACAACATCTCTCTTTAGGGGTTGGAAGTTAAAAAAACAATATATCCAAATAATAAAAATCTAAACCTCGGGGAATTTGGGACTTTTTTAATACACGGCAACATTGAGAACTCGCTGTACTTCGCGCCATATTTTAGGGTTTTAATAATTCATGAGTAATTTATGTCCATAAATATTTCGAAAGTACCGTAAAACGTGGCAACTTTGCCCACTTCTTTCTCTTTTTTTTAAGTTCGGTCAAATATTTATTAAAATATTAATTTATTTTAACAGTTTGTTTCCACTACAAACAGGTAAATTGAAGATTACTTCGCATGATTAAAGAACAAGTGCGAAAAAAGAATATTTGTTTGAAAAAAATAATAACTATAGAGTGTGGGCCAAAAACTATGACCTATTGGCGAAATTGCCCATTTATCAGTTTAGTTCTGAAACTCAGCTATTGTCGATCTTATTCATTGGACATAAAAACTATAATATTACATTGGGCAATGACACCCAAAATTGGATTATAACACTTCAATGTTTTTATATAAGGACCTAAAATTTAGTGGGCAAAGTCGTCAAGCTGCATTTGGCATTTTTTATACAAATTAATTGACCAACTAGGGTTGTCGCTCTTTACATGATTTGTGAGTGCCGCATACTTATTAATATTACTAGCTTTTGCCGCAGCTCCGCCCGCGTTAATGTCGATCCCTCAGGAACAGTTAAATTCCGAGATGAAAGGTACCTACCCTATCTCCTTCCCCATACTTCAGACAATGTGTATGCAAAATTTCATGACGAATGGTTCGATAGATGCGCCGTGAAGAGGTAACAAACAAACAAAATCACTTTCGCATTTTTATTATTAGTTAAGTTATTAAGTTATAGTTAAGTTTTTAGTTAGTATTAATAAAACATTTTTATAGAAAGAACAGTTTTTATTGCTGTAATAGCAAAGACAATAATGAGTAAGAAAGCCAGAAAAATACCATTAAAAGAATAAAAAATATATATGTTTGGTCACGCCATATGTTTTACAACCAACTTATAACGAAAATGTATTCATAACCAAGACATTAGACTTCTTTAATCTGATACTATATTGATCATAAAGTAGCACAAATTAATTATATAAATCACGACATTTCGAACAAAGGCCTGCCTCAGAGACTATTCAGGCAAAGAAAAACTCGCGGTCACACATTCCAAAATAGATTAGTAAATTCGGGCACTATCTTTTTCGTTACTTACTGAAACAGAACAGAGTAGAGCCATGGTATAGAAGAGTAGTGAAATGTAAAGCCATAGTTTGAGAGAGTGATGATGTGTTATGTATACCGTTTTATCTATCTACCAAACCCATCACTCTACCAAACGACGGCACTCTGTTCCATCACTGTACCAAATCAAGGCTTAACACGGTTCTACTTTAGTAAAAAAAAATGATAGTGCCAAATTTAACAACCTAAATTTGGGAAAGTGGTAAGTCCGAGACTTTCTTAGCCCAAATAATCCTAGTGGCAAACTATTACAATTAAATATTTTCTAGAAACTTTTACAAATAAAACCTAACAAAAAAAATCAAAACTAACCATATTTTAGTTAAATTCAAACTTATCTAAAACTTACCATATTAAATTATAAATCAGGTCATGAACTTTGGTTTCCAATTTGAACATTTGTGTATTGATAATCAAATTAAAATAATTTTTGAATGTTGATAACGTTAAATCATTGTATTTTACTGTATGTTGTAACAACTTAAGTCAACATCAAATATCATTTGACCTCTTCGTGTAATGGTTGGTTGAGGTAAGACAAAAATAATATCATCACGATTCATTTCACATACATCCTCAACATCCGGGTATGTGAAGCTTAATCCTTTGCCGCTTTTTGAATTTTTTACTCTCCTTACAAATTTTACGGTAGGAATGTTTCCTTTCATTAACAAAATGCGGCCTACAAAATGCTTCAAACTTCTTTTTGTTGCAAATTTGGCCACAACCCAGTCATCTTTTTTAAATTCATCGCCTGTGTAATATTCGATTTCGCTGCACCCAAATGGTATAATATTATTTAAATCTGGTTCCATATTTTCTTTTTCAGCTTGTTCTTCTAAGCAAGTTCTTATATAATCATCATATGTGTCACAATCCGAATAATCTGTGTCATGTAAGCTAAAGTTCTCAGAATTTTCGGAACTCGTATCAGTCAATGTAACAGTGTTCTTTTTTACAGCATTCTTGCTACCTTTTGTCTTTTTTCTACTATTTTTGTTAACTTTAATCTTATTTTCAAATTTCTTTTTTATTCCTGTATCCTTATTTTCTCGTTTTCTTTTTAAATTTTGTTCATTTGACGTACTTGGGATATCGTTTATGTCAGTTTCTGTTTCGTTTCGTTTATCTACTTTTTGTTTTTTCATGGGAACTAATTTCATCTGTAGTGCTGATTGTGTTATTACTTGAGTTCCTTTTGTTTTTTTTTTAATTTTGTAAACTTTTTCTCTAGAGGCAATTTTTGTACCAGGTGTTACTTTCACATTAGAAATTATTATCAATTGGGATGAACCCTTGGCTGAATATTCTAATTCTTTCCCCGATAGGCTTGTAGGATGTACATCAGATTGTAAACATATTGGCAGATCATTGTCATTCATCGCACTAAACGCCAAATTCTGACTGAAAAGTTTCGAAATTTTACCCAATTCGCACACTTCTAATGATTGAGCTGTATCTAATGAGCTCAATAGAGAGTTGATAATTTTGATACAGAGTACATTAAGACTATGTATATAATAAAATTTATTTTTGTATGATCTTTCAGAAAATTCATCCAATCTATTTTTCTCGCTTTCTTGGTTTGACTCTATAATCGTGTCTATTTCATCATCTGACAAATAATTATTCTCGTAATAATAACTGTCATATATCTTATGTGTAGCCAGTTTGCATTTCTTAGATTTTTTTACAAATTCACCCGTATTTTCGTCTAACACTAGTATGACATCATGTGGCTTCAGCTCTATGTTTTCTTCGATTTGTTTATCTAACATATGTATGTCAAATTCCTCATCGTAGTCTGATCTGATATCTGCTTCAATATTTGTTTCAATTTCATGGTCCGACTCTGCTGCATTTACATCATAACCAATAACATTTTCTTCACAGGTCAAATTTATCTTATGTTTCTTGTTTTTGCGTATTATATTTTTAACAGGTTCGGCCGAAATATCATCTGAACAAACTGATTTTCCTGGTTCTGTACGTAATTTCTTATTTCTTTTTACAAGCATTGGTTTTGGTGCTCTGGTTTCTTTAAGATAATCTAACAAAGCCATATCTATTCCATATTCTTCATTATCATCAAAATACTCAGGTATTCTCTTCAAAACATTACGTGCATTCACAGGATAAATGCCTGCAGCTTTGAAGCCGCTTTTTATGTTGTTGCTATCTTTGAGTTTAATTTGCTCTACCAATTGTTTCAATAGCTTTGGAAAGTGTTTTTTGTTTAAGGAGGTTTGGTCTGGGTTCTGAATTTTATATTGTAGCAGGATCTTTCTCCATTCTTTTTTTAACGGGCCAAAATAGGCCACATCGAGTGGCTGGGTAAGGTGAGTAGAATTAGGCGGCAAAAACACAAGCTTCATGTTGTGCTTTTCGCACATCTCTACAACTTCGATATTTATATGACTTGATAAATTGTCACCAATGATAATTTTTGGTCCGGGGCCAACTTTCTTTGCCCACTCAACAACTATAGTTCGAAAATAATCCTCAAACGAGGCGGAATCAAACCATCCGCTTTTGGTACAATTATATCTAGTGTAATCCGGACCTCCTTCCACCCATTCAGAGTAGAGATTTGTAGCTTTGTATACCACGTATGTCGGGAGACAGTATCCAGATGCACATGCCGTAAACATGATAGAGACACAACTCTTTGAATTGTTAAGTATCCTTTCGGGATATTTAATTCCCCTTCTAAAAATACATTTAGTTGTGCCTGGATTGTCCGATAAGTTAGTTTCATCATAGTTTAATATATGAGTTGGTGGTACATCCTTGAGCGTTTCATTTAAATTCTCAAAGAAATTTTCCATTTCCTTTAATCCTTTTTCTGCCCGGACTTGCTTAATATTTTGGGTTGTCCTGACTGACAATTTTGAGGAATGTCTTTGCAAAAAATGGTTAACCCACGCATCTCCCGGCATTTTCCCATTAAAAATATCAAGAGAATTTTTCTGCAAATATTTGAAAACAAGCATTTTCAAATCTAGCTTGGTAATCGGGCTTCCAAAATCTGCAGCAGCTATTAAAACTTTTACCAGTTTTTCTTCAAGTTCATCTGTTAGTTTCTTTTGTCCCCCAGCGGGTTTTGTATGCAATTTTTTGCATTTATTTAGTATTGTCCGACGTGGAATTCCAAATTGTTTTTCAGCGTCCCTACTAGAAATCAATTTTTTTTCGATCAATTCTACAGCCGTCTCTAACATCTCAACTGAATAATTTTTATAATTTCTTGATCCAAGTCTTCGTCTGTTTCTTTTTTTATTAGTTGATTGACTTTTACCACCCATACTGAAAAAAATACAATACAAAGGTATTTGGGAAAAAAGTATCTTATTGTGTTAATAAATATTATCTGTCTGCCAAACTTCATCCAGAGCTGTTCAGTATTTTTTGTGTGATTGATTATCCAACACAAACACATAAAATCAAACCATATTCTTTATTCCTATACAACGCAAAGAAAGAAACGAAACGATTAAAAAAAATACTATAAATTGATTTAGTGACAACCCTAACGGTAATATTTAGATGGGCAAAGTCGCCAAGTAGTGCTTCATACATGCTATGGTGACATTGCCCACTATCACAACTCTGAATCTGGGAGCGATTTCTCGTTATATTTGCGATAGATATTGTTTATCTTTCACTAACTAACGATGGTTAAAAAATTACTTACCTGCTGCGACGACAACAACGAGTTTGAAACAAAGTTTTTCACCATAGATTTGGCCCGCAAAATACACAACTAACTTTGACACTGTCTGTCAAGCAACTGACGTGCCTTAGTAATTGGTCCGTAACTTAGTGTTGCCAGATACATAGTCTTTTTTTTTACTATTAAACAGAAGAAAAACAAATATTAAATATTTCCGATGTTTTTCGAATACAAAACGAAAACACTTGACTGGGCAAAGTCAGATCCAATGGGCAAAGCCGCCACGTTTTACGGTATACAATACTTACTGATGGTATGTAATACCAGTATCTTTCTTATTTCTTTTTAACCGACTTAAAAAAAGAAGGAGGTTATCAATTCGACTGTATGTTTTTTTTTTTGTATATATGTTACGCGATATCTTCGTCAACCGTGAACAGATTTTGATGATTTCTTTTTTATTTGACAGCCTTTACTACCAAGTTGGTCCCATATTAATTTGTTGAAGACATGATGAAGAACTTTGGAGATATAGAAGAAACTCCTTAATATCCTATAGCAATTCGCGTAATATCTTTACCTAATGTGAACAAAATCTTATTCTTTACCATCTGTTTGGTGAATTATTACGTTATTTACGATAAAATAAATAACCGGCCAAGTGCGAGTCAGACTCGCGCACGAAGTTGAATCGGCGAGTTTGCATTGCTCTAATTGTTCAAAATTTAAAGCTTAAATAATTGTTTAAAAATTTGAAGCTTGTATCTATGTTTAAACAAAAAGTATTGTGGAAGTACAATTATTAAATATAAAATTTAATTTAAAATTACATAATTTTTCATACTATTTAACCAAATGTATTTCGCCCGAGGTTCATCCTTGGTTGCCTTTAGTCGTTATGGCTGTGCTAAGATTAGAAAGATTAAACCATTATTAAATTCTAATTCGTCTTCGTCCAAGCGTTTTCCAGTTGCGTCCTCAGCTTACCTACGTTTCGGAGCCGAAACGCTTTTTGCTCGAAACTGACCTTGATTTTGGTGTCAATTACAATGCTGTGTGACCTCAATAACGCTTTTTACTCGAAAACCAGACCAACAGGAACATGGGTGTCCAAAATTCTCAGATTTTTAAAGGACTGAACGTAATGTACTTGACACGGCACTTGACCACTTATTTATTATATGAGTATGTAATAGGTTGGGGAAAAAGTCTTCGCATATAGTATGTAATATATTTTACTAAGTAATTTTCCAAGAAGTATGGACATCAAACATCAGCTGGGACGACGAGCTTCCAGAACATATCATGAAACAATGGCTTAAACTAAAAGACGACATTCCAAACATCAATCAAATTAAAATACCGAGATGGTTAACTACACAACACAATGATAAGATACAATTGCACGGATTTTGTGACGCTTCTGTAAATTATATATTGCAAAATCATACGTGGAGATCAAGCAACAGTGGTTCTGGTTGTAGGTAAAACCAGGCTTGCACCGATAAGCAAGAAAATATCGTTACCTCGACTAGAGTTATGTGGCGCAGTTTTGCTTGCTACTTTAATGAACAAAGTAAAACAATGCTTACATCAATATCAGATTGAGGAATATGGGTGGACTGATTCGACTGCGGTCTTGGGCTGGCTAAATGGAGATCCAAACAAGTGGAAATCTTTCGTGGCAAACAGGGTCAAGCAAGTGACCGACATCATGCCCAAGGGATGCTGGCGTTACATCAAGTCACAAGAAAACGTTGTCAGATCCGCGAGATACAGCTAGGGGTTTCCATAGTTATAAGTATACTACAATAAATTATTAAATTGAAATAAAAATATTTAATTTGTAGTTTGTCAACTTTATTCAATAAATCACTTCTGCTGCAATGGTATCTTCAGCCTTGCCTTTAGTCAATTAAATTCAGATAAACCCAACTAAATCAGTCCAGTATTATTTTTACTTAAAAAATTATTAATTTACATATCAACTTTAAAGTTGATCACATATTTTACACTAATTTACACATAATTTCCATAATTAAATTTAAAATACTAATCCTTACATAACATTCTGACAGTAAACTGCCTTACTTAAAACACTAAAATATTCTAAATACACTTAAGTAAACTTATTTTCGTACCACAAAAATATTGATAGAAAAAAGCTAAAAAAACTGCTTACTTACAAATAAGCATTTTGTTAACAATAAAATAAATATTTCAAAGGTACATGCATAATTTTAACGGCCCGTACACGACCTGCCACTGTAAGTGACGAGCGTTTAGATCATATGTAAATGTTAGAAGCACGCAACACTTGCTGGTCATAGAGGAAAACCGTGCGGTAGCGGCGGTTGTGGAATAATGAATATTTTCAGGAATTTGATAAAGTGTTATTTGGATTGCTAACGTAAAATATTCAACAATTTGGCCAAATACAGTGACTGTCTGCGAGTTCACATACGTTTTGATAAAAATGTGCTGTTTTCAAAACAAATGAAGTCGTTTAAAATAGTAGAATGTATCATATGGGAGTAAAATAATATTTTTACGGCGAGGGCGCTTTTTTGAATCCAGAGCGAAGTGAGAGGTTCTTTAGTAGAATCCTGAACGTAGCGAGGGATTTACCCCCAAATTCTCAAACGTTTGCTCAAACTCGACTCAACCTTACTTCAACTCATTGGTATGATTAGTCGTCATTATCTTTCTTGACATAAGAAGATTCCTCATTGGAGGTATCGAACTGTCAAATATAAAGTTGGTCGAGAGGTACCTTGAGGCGTCCTTGAAATGAAACAGAGTAGATATAAATCAGTTTTTTTACCACTATTTGCCTAAGTATCAATTACTTTATTTTATTTTTTACTCTATTCATTTGTAATTTTAATTTTTTGTGCTTAGATTTGTTATTATAACCTATGACGTTAACCAACTAAGAATATCGTTTTGAAGGAAAGTTCGAGGACTTCCTTAAGGCTTCCTCCAATGAGTTTGAGTGAAGTTCATCCTTATGGTTAAGAATACGGGTGTCAAAGTTCGTCGCCCGAGCCAAAAATATATTTTGCGCTCGAGTGATACACTCTACTTTTCATCACCCTCTATGAGAAAATAAAAGGCGCCTCATATTAAAACATAGAGTAACAATAAAGTTAATATTAAATAGTATATAATAATAAAACAACTAAAAACATATAATACATTTGAAACATTTTCGCAATTATGAAAATTTATTGTTACAGTTTTATTAGGAATAGAGATGCCGACTATGGGCCGTCGTACCAGCCAGTCTTTATTTAAACAATATTTGCGTTCGATTTCTTTGGCGCTGAACACTAAGATGTTCCATATTCAAAAAAACCTCATTACTGCCCGCTAAAAGTTTCTTATTGAAAACACCACCTTTGGGTGCACTTAAAGGAGAACCAAGTCGTCCTTTTCGAATAGTAGGGTGAAATTTTTTTCCAAGGCTCCACTTAATGCTCATTCACTACCCTACGCGTAGGGCGGAAGCTGCAAGCTGGTCGGTAGTAAAAATCGACTAGCTCCCAGCGGGTGCAGCGCGCGGATCGTTGAGCATCGGGAACAAAGCGAATGAAGTGAGTAAGCAAAATGTCGCCACCTCACACCGTATTGCGCCATCTCGTAAGGACCGTTCACACTGACGCGAATCCCGCTCGCGTGGCGGGACGCGCACAGCAATAAGAATATATTGAAGTGTCATTAGCAGGCCAGTTAACTTTTTCATACGCTACGGCACTTCTAACGATTCTAATTTCTATGGGCGTCCCGCCAGTCGCGCGGGATTCGCGTCTATTTGAACAGTCCTTTACTCACCTACATTTGGAAGGAATTATGAGATGATAGTCGCTCCCTAAGAGGCACGCGATAGCGAATTGCGGTAACAACTCAGGAGCCCTATTTTTGAAATGTGTGACATATACATATGTCGATCGAAAATCATTCGATATCGAACAAAAATTATTCGACTCGCCGATTTTGCGTGAGTGAATCACACTTTTCAAAAATAGCACTCCAGGGGTGATCTCGGCCGCTGGCGATGCAGCGAGCAGTAGCGATGAGAGGCTACTGAGGTTTGTAGCGTGCATATCGCTCCGCTTGCAGGCCCCGTGCTGATTTGTTGATTGTGAATAACCCTTTAACGTCACCGCGCCTTAGAGGCCGCGCTGGCTTCGTTATAAATCTTCACTAAAGCAAGAGAGTGATGCTTGCTTATTATTGTTTTAAAACATTTCTTACGACTATAAAATATTTATTGTTGGTTTGGTGGTTGGAATCCATAACCAGGATATGGCTGTGGTGCACCGGGAGGAGGAGCCCCTGGGGCCGGCGCGCGGGCGTACGGGTAGGGAGACGGTGGGTACTGCGCAGGAGGATATCCTTGTTGGTAAGCATGTGGCGGGTAGTTCCCTCCCGCGGGGGGATAAGATTGCGGATTTTGTGGATACGAAGTTTGAGGGGGAGGAGCTGTTGAAACAGATGGGGCTGGACTACCAGGCTGAGAAGATGGATTAGAGTATGGTGGTTGAGAGGACGGTGGGTATGGTGAAGGTTGACCTGGCGGATATTGTTGCCCAGGGGGACCACCAGGAGCTGGGGATCCAGATGCAACAGTAGATGGAGTTGCATTATTGCCATGAGAACTGGAATTGTATGTAGGAGATTGAGCTGATGGTGAGCCATAGCCAGAGCTAGACGGATTTTGAGGTGTGTAGTTGCTGGGTGGTGGTTGAGGTGAACGATTGGGCTGGGATGTTGGAGTAGAACTGTAGGCTGATGTTGGAGTTGTATTAGGGAAAGGTTGCGATTGATAGGGCTGAGGTTGAGATGGAGTAGAATTATAAGTACTAACACCAACATTATAGTTAGAACCAGTCTGTGGTGGTGGATAAGCAGAGTTGCTCGAGTAGCCTGGTTGAGCTGCACCACGAATTGGATATGGAGAGCCAGCAGCAGCAGGGCTGCCAGGTGGTGGAGCATATGGTTGTTGAGCAGTTGATGGAGGGTAGCCAGATCCTGGATGGGAAGATGGAGGATAATTACTTGGAGATGTTGTTATAGGTGGTCCATAGTTAGAATTCGGTGGATATCCTTGTGGTTGTTGTGATGGATTTGGTGGACCATATCCCTGACCAGGAGGACCATATCCTCCCTGAGGTGGATATCCCCCAGGTGTTCCTTGATATTGTCCTTGGTACTGAGTTTGAGGATAAGGTCTTTGTCCATATGATTGTGTTGGCCGAGTTGGTGTGGATGAAACTCCAGGAGGTCGATACTGCTGTTGACCAGAACCATCTGCACTACTGGATGGAGGATTATGAGGGCTTTGTGGTACATTGCCAGCCAGCACATGAGGAGGCTGAAAATAGATATAGTATTGAGAAGTTAGCATATGTAAAACAAAGGCATATAAAATTATGATTTACGTTTGTAATTTGAGCTCATTTTTACTTAAACAAATAAGACAAAATAAATGTATTATCAAATTACTTTGCCCACAACTTTGTTCAACAACTAGGTAGTTCAACTAATTTTATTCTGAGGAAGTTTTAAATTTCACCTATAACATCTTGCCTAATAACATATCAACTCAGGCTTGACATTATCCCTATTAATACGTAGCTAAATTCTGGTCATTAGTTTATTTTAGATATGTGATGTGTGTGACTAAACCCAAAATAACAACATGACTTCACAATGATTGCTTACCATAGGCTCATATATATTGCATTAAATAATGTCATGTTTTTTTAAACATTCTTTCAGTCATATTTTAATCATAGACAGTAAAACAGTACATCCTATGTAAGGAAGGAAATTCAGATATTTAAAACATAAAATTACAAGATGAAGCACGTAAAATACAAAAAACAAAGCCCCGTTTCAAAAAAGTAGGTGCAATCTGACCAGAATATGGATGCATAGGTTTCGATACAGAATAAGGACACTGCTAGTGTGTTTTGTGATGGTACTTGGAGAAATCAAAATATGCCGGTGGAAGACGATTCCGCTGGAAATATGGAGCTGTAGAAATGCTGAGCAAGTCGTTCAGTTACCACGGCCGTTGTTACGCGGTTGAAACATCGAAAGTATTTTACGTGCTTAATCCTGTAATAATGCAGTGTGTTAGTTTTTTCGTTAATTCTGATATTGTTTAGTAGTGGAGTCTCTTTCAATGTAACAGGAACAACGTAATGGGATGTGGTAAACATAAGTAACTATTGTTATTTTATTGATAAGAGAAAGCAGCAAATACTGCGCAAAATAGAAATTTCACATTTCAATAAAGGCTTTTCAATTCAGAGCTCAGAATGAGCTTATATCATGGTCCTAGTCATAGATTAATAATTGGTCTCCGCGGCGCTACGACTAGATACCGCGCTGTGAAGAAAAATCAGTTTCCAGAATGCGGCCACATAATAGGAAAGTGTGTGTAAAACAATGTGCAAAGACGCACACTAGCGTCGATTATGGTGTTGCCAGCTACTTGACTGGTGCCCGACCAATGGGAAAATTATTAATTGCTGTGGTCTTGTTACGTATTATAAAAAGTAGTTCAGAAAATCCTTTAAAATGAAATTAAAATAAAACTGGCCAAGTGTGAGTCGGCTCGCGTGGAGAGGGTTCTGTAAAAAAACTTTTATTTGATTTATTATTACACAGTACAGTATGTTAAACGTTTCTTTAATTTTCTATTTAGCTTGGAGCTAATTGATTACTGACCTCTTTTTAGTTGTAACCCGGGTTTAACTACAGATAAATAAATAGACATACACATCCTACTAATATTATAAACGCGAAAGTTTGTTACTCTTTCACAACTAAACCGCTGAATTGATTTTCATGAAATTTGGTACGGATATAGTTCAAGACCCGGAGTCAAACATAGGCTACCTTTTGACGCAGGCGGAGCTGCGGGAAACAGCTAGTGCATAGAAATTATCATGGCCTTTTTCCATACAGTAGTGTTGCCAGAAAATCGATTACACATCGAATAATAATCGATTCTTTGATAGTTGAAAATATAATCTAAGGTATCGATAGTGATCATATATCGATAGTTTCGATATTGATACTATCGATCATACATTTCTGTAAGTACAATATTTTTTTCTGTATGAGTTGAATGACGATGATTTGTGTTATGCCCGCTGTACATCCCGCCGCCGAGTTCCGGTATATCTGTATAGTACCGGTGCCTGAAATGCTTGGTATTAATCCAATATAATCCATTAATCGATTATTTTTCCTAAATTCTCAAAAATCAATACTACAGATTAGATTATATCGATACTACAGATACATAATCGATTAATAACCATTGATATAAACGATTACCTATGTTGATTAAATCGATATAATTTATATCGACCCATTTCAATAATCGACTAATTGTTTGATATTGCAGTTAATAATTGATTTTTTTCTATTAATTGTCAAAAATCGATTAAATTTATTATATCAATACTTTTGATATCCTAGATTATTAAAATAAAACCAAATTCGATTAATCGATTATCCGGCAACAATACCCTACGGGGTACCAACTACCCAAAGGCCATATTTAGAATGTTGGTGGGCGTAAAGTGGAAATGGAATCAAAATAGTGATAGGTTGCTAGTTGCATAGCCTACTGATAGGTATGGTTCTTCGATTTTCACCCACTCCCTCGGCCGGCTTATATGGTCTGCGCGGGAAGAGAAGCAGCTAGTACATTCCACGTATTTACTTATCTCCCAGACCAGCATTAAAGAAATAAGATTTTAAAGACAGACAAAATTGTCAGAAAAAGTCAAAATTACAACATCCCTCTTTTGGGGTCGGGAGTTAAAAACAAAATATCTAAATAATAAAAATCGTAACCTCGGGGAATTTGGGATTTTTTAATACACGGCAACATTGAGCACCGAGCGGTACTTCGCGCCATATTTGAGGGATACATTATTTTCGTGAATAATTTATATTCATATTTCGAAATTATACAATACTTATTGATGGTATGTAATACCAGTATCTTTCATAATTCTTTTAGTATTATTCTTACACAGTTTGACTACGCAAACTGCACATTTTGTGTCTGCTTTTACATTAAATTTTAAATTTATCTAGACATCCAACTCACTCATCGGTCGCGGCATGACTGACGCGGGTATGCCGCAAGTATGCCGAATTCGGCATGGTTTTAGTTGCGAATTTTTCTAGTATGCCGACGGTATCTAGTCGAGCGCGCGAGACTAATTATTAATCTAAGGTCCTAGTTTTGGTAGTACAAATTATCCAAAAACAAAATAGACTCTAAACAAATATTATAAAGGCGAAAGTATATCTGTCTGATAAACTTTCACCATAGAGAATGAAATATCTAGAAGTAGTATTCTAGTATGAAAGTGAGGCATGAACTAGTAATACAAACTAACATAGTATCTGATATAGAGATATCAGATACTATGTTAGTCCCAGATACCAGAGGGTCATTGTCAGTCTGCTGCCGACTCGCATGCAGTAATCATTTGTTGTAATTTGCGATAAAAAATCTAAAATGTCTTCCTGTATATTTTTCATATGTAAAAAAATTTACTGAACAAGTCACAAAACATGTTAGGATCACTTTTCACATGTTAAACAAAACATTCACAAGTCTTTAATTTGATAAAATAATTTTGAAAAAAAAGATTGTTTGGTTTGACATTCATTCTTATGTTTAAAAAAAATTAATTCTATCGACTGCATTAAGGTTTTTTTATGTTTGTATGGGAAAAAGCATATAACAGATTTTAATTGTTAAATAGTCAAATCAAATCAAAGCTTCTTTATTTGTGAAAACAGGTCAAATAAGTAAACATGCAATTAATAAATAAGTAGGTACTCTGTTTCTGCCAGATTGGCGTACAAATTTATAAGAAATAACATTAATTCACTTGTGATAGAATTAAGTTTTTAGAGTTTGTCTTTTAAAAAATCATCGTATTTATAATAACATTTTCGGGTGGAGCCAAGTCCATTTACGCTTTCTGGAGAGCGGCCATGACTAAAAGATAAGCTTGCTCCACCTTTGACTTTCCCCATGATGCTGGCAGAGTCATGATGTGTGACTGAAGCCTCATTAAAAAAAGAGATTAATAAAAAATTATAATAATAACATTTCTGAACGAGTAGCTCCTGAAGGGATTATTTAAAAAATGATGTCTGATGTTGTTTTAAGGGAGTTTGGTAGCTTATTGTATATGAGAGGTGCCCTACCAAACATACTACTTCGCAACAGTTTTGTTTTAAATTCAAACAAAGCAATATTAGCCCTATTATGGGCTCGTGTGAGAAAAGTAAACATATTTTTATTCGTATGTACAAAAATGGCACATTCATATATATATACATATATATATAAGCATGGCAACATTAGCAATTTATATTTTTAAAGGTATGGCTCACATGAATCAGTCTGTTGAATGTGAAACATAGAACAAATACAACATTTCTGAGCTTTAAAAATGATGTCGTTATCCTTAAAAATTATGTCTTTATCTAGAGTTACCCCAAAATATAATGCCATATTTTAATGTCGAAATTACTTATGCATGATATGCTGTGAGTACTGTATCTTGGTTAACAATTGTATGTAATTGATATAGTCAAACAGGGTTTGCTAAAACTGATGGTAGACCTTCTTCTTAGTTGTGTGGATGACTCAAATTTTAGAAACCCAGGAGTGCTATTTTTTGAAAAGTGCGACATATAGGTAAGTCGAGTGAAAATTGCTCAATCTGAAAATCATTCGGTAAAGAACAAAAATTATTCTGCCCGCCGATTTTGCGTGAATCACACATTTAAAAAATAGGGCTCCAGGAGCCTTATTTTCGTAATAAATGATTCACGCATATTCGCTGAGTCTACTGATTTTCATTCGTCATAAACAGTGAGTTAAATGATTTTCGTTTGCCATAAATGATGAGTAGAATGATTTCCATACATCATTGAGTCAGGAGCCTTATTTTCGAAATAAATGATTCACGCATATTCGCTGAATTGACTGATTTTCATTTGTCATAAACAGTGAGTTGAATGATTTTGTATGTTGTAGTTGAAAATTTTATTACGATCTATATCAAATTTTAATAAAGTTTTATTCTCATCTATAAATAACACACAACATGTAAACCACCTATATTTACATTTTTTTTTCTACAAGAATTGGTTTTTCACATACATCCTGGCAAACAGGAAAAGTAAAAAACTTCACAGTTTACGCACAGAGTGATGCATACAAAAGTGTTGGATGACTCTATCTAGAGTATTCTATAATCAAAAAACTTTCACAGCTATATTTCTGGATGGATTTTGATGAAATTTGATATAATAATAGCGATGTGTAACTACATGTCCTGTTTTACGAGGACGAGGGAGGACCTCAATATTGAAATATGCACTAGAAAGTTGAATGCTAATTATATGTTAATTACATTCATAATATTTTATGTGGAATGAATTACGTACCTGTTGATTTTGTTTGATTAATGATGGAAATACGTTGGAATAGTTTAGTTTACCTATATAGTTTATTTATATAGTTACGAATGATAATGTAATATGGAGGCTTAAATAGTCTTATTTCCACAAAAACTATGATTTAATATTATATTTCGGTTGTACATAATCAAAAATGACTGAAAGTTGTATGAAATAAATATGATTTAAATGTATGTCTGGCAATGCTTCCTCACTCACTTCAAAGGTATAAAATGAAATGTGTGCATCAGTGGGTACATAGGCTAATTTCCGACATGGGCAGAGCCACGGGAAACAGCTAGTAATAAATAAATTAAACAAGACAATGGTAATTAATAAACTAAAAAACCCAACGGCTTTTCCTAAAAAAAATCTGCCATTAATTTTTTTATTTTGATATACCCACCCAGTGTCACTCTCACAATAAATATAAATCTAATGACACCTATCAAGTTAAAATCAATCGAACCTTGTCAATCCTTAAGTCCTTGCAAAAGAAAATAGATTCATTCTAAGGATGTAATGTGAACCTATTGAAACAAAAAAAAACATCCTAACTTCAATAGAGGACAGGTGGCAGGTACCACCAGTTTGGGTCCAGTAATTAATATAATAAAAACTAAAACTTCACAGTGTAACTACTCAACCAATCTTCCTAAAATTTAGCACACCTACACATAGGTAGGAGTACTGAAAAGAACCTAGTATCTTTCACTCCAGGAAAAGAATATCGATCCCGTATTAAAACGCGTGCGAAACCGCGGACATAAAATATAGTACTTATTAGGATAACACCCGTAATAAATAGCATGAAATGCCTTTCGAAACATGAAATAACTTACCGGTAATAAACTTTGAATATTTTGGTTAGCATCTGCAATGGACGCCAAGTACACCAGATTCCTGTGGAGTACTTGCTGATACTGATGGCATTCCAATAACTGTCCTTTGGCTTGATACTCTTGTATAGTTTGTATAAGGTGAGCATTTTCATCTAACATTTTTTGGATTTGTGCAGGGCTTAATGGAGGCCTATTGCCTCGTGGAGCAAAAGCTACCGACATCTTTATGTGATATAAGCGGCACAAAGATGAAGAGTAGGTACTTTATTAAGAACGTTTTACTTAACGATGAGGTAAAAATTATCTAAAAACTTAAAGTACTAAAGGATTACAACAAGTACCTACTAGGTACTAGAAAGAACCACAATTTTTTTTTTTTAGAAGATTTTATGGCATGGTAAATGGTAAAACCACAAATTAAGACTAGAACGTCAAAAAAGAACAACGCCGCCGCCCCGCCGGGAAGTAATGGCTGGTTTACACACGATCCAGTGCCGGCAATCCAGTGCTGGATCGGGCCCCGCCGATCCAGTGAAATTTTGCGCTAATCCAGCGACTTCTTGCCCCGATTCAGCAAATTCTTGCGCCGATCCAGCGATTCAATATACTGGATTGGCTTTGGCGGGCGGCGGCAGCGCCGGGATTGAATCCAGTAGCTATTTGCTTTGTTGAGGTGACAAAACGTTCGTCGCAAATATGAGTATAACGTGATTACATAAAGAAAAAGAAATTAAATGATTGTCTAAAAAAATATGTCTAAAACAATTGTATTCTTGTGGCATATTTTAATGTTTAGAGCGAATTTAAAACTAAGAATAGTTTTAGATGATTCTGTTGATCGCCGCAACCACGTGTATTTCATGATTAGCTGTATATTTTTTCTCATTTATTTGTTTTAAAAGTGAAAAAATAAATTGTCACCAACTCAAAATTACGGGCAAAATGTTAATATTCACTGAGCAGGACTCGTTCCCGGAGTTCGTTCACTATTTTTAAAAGTGTGACTCAAATTCCGCTAGTCGATTAATTTTTGTTCATTATCAAAGGATTTTTGTTCGATATCGAACGATTTTTTAATGGACATAAATGTCACACTTTTCAAAAAAATAGCACTCGTGGAGCCCTTATTTTTAAATGTATGACATATATGTCTCATGAAAATATGAACAAAATACACAATGAACAAAAATAATTCGACTCACCGATTTTGCGTGAGTCACACAATAGTGCTCCTGAACTACTGAGTTGCAGTAGAGATTAGTTTGTTTACTTTTATAGCTTCTCGTGACGGGGACTTTACCTACTTACATACATTTTTTACAAACCAATATAGCTTTCATATTATGTGGTTTTGAAGACCGTAGTCATATTAATTACACAATAGTGCTTGGTTTCGGCCGTGCCAGGCTTACTTATATCCATCTTACGGAAAGTAGCAATACTACTATATTTACAAATTACAAAAAACAAGAAATTCAGACACTCGTCACAAGATTACTGTTCGCGACACCACAGGTCGATATTAGGGTGACTACCCTAATCTCATTATCGATATGAGCTCGTGTCACTCATATCTTGCCAAGTTAAATGCCACATGGTATACCATAGCTAATTGGCAAGTAAACTTTTTCATGAAAATGTCTAAAACCGTAAACCATTTATAGGAATAGGCTTAGGGAACAGATTACATTAATCAGATCTCTAGTTAAGCAAGTATTTTTTAAGAAAATCGCAGAAAACCCAATGACTTTCATTTTTTATCAAAGTTAACGTATGACGTAGCCGGATAACTTCCGGCTATTCACATTTAATTTTTTAGGTTGGTAGCACAGGGTAGTGAATAAATATTTTTTGTTTGGTAGCGCTAATTAGGCGCTTCACGTACCTGTCACCCATATCAAATGTCATCTCTGTTCAAGTAAACATAACCTAACTACATCTTCATTACATTCATTTATACATTATAATGAAGAATCGGTGCCCAATTATTGAAAAATCAGATGTCAATTGATGAAGAGACGGCAGCAAAGTCCAATGAACAGGCCAATATGCAATAGATACGAGAAATAGGGTAGGTACCACAGACATATAAGACGTAAACAGACGGAAGGTATGCTATTACTTAGCGTAGCACAAACACACACATGCAAAACTATGCAGCCTGGGCTGTATCTAGTCTAGGGTAAGTTGTTTACGATAATGCTTCCCATGATTTCAAAGAATGTATGAATGTTGTGTGGAGTGCATGATCTGAGATCATTTATACGGTATTCTACTCTATTATTTTTAGTGTTCACCGATCCAACAACGCAGATTACAAAATGGCGTCACGGCCAAAAATTGCCACGCGTAGCTTAATATCTATGTGTGAGTGAATGTTGCTACAGGTGTAAAAAAGAGATATCGCCATATAGATCCGAATACGTGAGAAAAGGATAACAACAATTACTTGCTACATAAGTATAACTATTAACTTATGTTCCGTCTGTGTACGTCTTATATGTCTGTGGTAGGTACCAAGATATTTGGCGATTGTAAACAAACAAGAAACCAACTCGCGGCCTTTGGTCCATCCTGACTTTGACATTTGACACTGACATACATATTTTTTAATACCTTAGTAATTTTTGCTTTCTTGCAGTTCGAGATGGCCATTATAGCTGCGTGACTATAAAATCTTTAAAATTAAATAACAAAATAAATATAATTTTAAGATTTTTTTCGTTTAAATTGTATCTCTTAAATAGTCTATTCTATCAATAAAATATATAAAATACACAATTTATTTTTTAGTTGACTAGCCAATTATGAAAGAATACCGGGCGTACGCAGAAGTGTGGTTACTATAGCATGAGGTGCGCGGAGTGCAGGAGGAGGGATCGAAAACCGCAATCCAGTGATCAAGTATACTGGATCGGGGCGATCCAGCACAGACTTGCGCCGATCCAGCACTGGATTGCGGCGGAGATATGTGTGTGTGTGTGGGTAAACAGTTTGTATGTGTGGGTAATTTCGTGTCCATGGCACCACTGGATCGTGTGTAAACCAGCCATAAAGTAGATGAGTAGAGTTGTTGCGATAGCTATAGTCTATGGAAAAGTATCATTGACTGAGCGTAAGCGAAGTCTCCATTTCGAGGCTGGTCAATTTTGCTTTGTGCGGAAAAATATATGTTTAGGGCTACAAGGCTACAGATCAGTCTCAACGAAATTTGACACAGGTGCCTTACTATCATCCATACTTCCATTATCATCCCACAGACATATAAGAAGTAAACAGACGGAAGGTATGCTATTACTTAGCGTAGCAAAAACACACACATGCAAAACTATTCAGCCTGGGCTGTATCTAGTCTAGGGTAAGATGTTTATGATAATGCTCCCCATGATTTCAATAAATGTGTGAATGTTGTGGGGAGTGCATGATCTCAGATCATTTATACGGTACCTATTCTATTCTATTATTTTTAGTATTTACCGATCCAACAACGTAGCTTACAAAATGGCGTCACGGCCAGAAATTGCCACTCTTTGCATAATATCTATGTGTGAGTGAATGTTGCTACATGTGTGAAAAAAGAGATATCGCCATATAGATCCGAATACGTGAGAAAAGGATAACAACAATTACTTGCCACATAAGTATAGATGCTGGCGGGAAAAATTCCGAATCATACCCGTCGAATACTTCGGAAGTATTCCGAATTATTCCGAAACTTTGGGAATATTTCAACAGTCAAATATAACGAGGAATATCGACCTAACTACCTATTTCGCGCTTGGAAGTTGGGAATTATTATACTATGCGAATAATCGCGAATACTCGCGATGCGTACAGAGCTACATACAAACTAACCAAAAACATAGGTAACCTTTTTTCAAAAAAACAAATATGCTAGGCCTGGTTTTTTTTATTGCACAACTGACATTTATAGCATTCGATTTCGAAATAAATAGGTACCTACCTAAAACAAAAGAATAAAAATCCTGTTAATCGCAGGGTAACGTATCTATTTATAAAAATATCAACATATAATCAATCCCATTTAAGTATGATAAAATAAACATTTATATTTTACTTACTTAAATGCTACTGAACAATAATTAACTCACCATAGCATAAACAAACACGTTTATTCCCATTGAATTATTCTGGCGAAATATTCGGAAACATTCAATTGCGGGGTACGAATCTTTCTTGCGCGGGGGAAAACTTCTCCGGGGAGCATCTCCCTTCTTACCGCACCCCGCACCGCTTGCACGCACGACTCGGCGGCGATCGACGATCGATACAAAATATGATTTTTCAACAAAATAAATAAAAAACTTGATTAAATTTATTTTGAATAATTCTGATTTAAAGAAACTTTCCCAGAAGTATTCCGGAATTATTCCGAATTTTTCAGAAGTTTTGCAACTATACACATAAGTATAACTATTATCTTATGTTCCGTCTGTTTATGTCTTATAATGTCTGTGATCCATCCATACTCCATACTTAATATTATAATTGCAAAAGTCTGTCCGTCTGTCTATCTGTTACGCTTTCACGGGCAAACCGCCGAACATATTTTGATGAAATTTGGTATGAATATAGTTGAAGACCCGGGGTCAAACAGGCTACTTTAAGACGCAGGCGGAGCTGCGGGAAAAAAGCTAGTACCATATAAACCAGTCTTTCTTAAAATCAAATCATTTGACAAACTAATCAAAAGTTAAAATTCTATTACACCAAAGCAATATTTTAAAAAGAGACTACGCAAATTTGTATTAAAATTGCGTTCAGTTTTCTCGATTATCACCCAGCCCCAGTCACACTCGATCACAGCCATAGATTTAGAATTTTTTTGACTACGTCGATTGGCTGGTCAGTAAAAGAAACGAGACCAAATTGAAAACTGTTGATGTGTGTGTGTCATACATGTGTGCACTGTCAAATAGTGCTGAGCCGAGCAATATCGACATCACTATGATCGATTATCTTAACGTGAGACCATTGCCAAATTAAGTATGCAGTTATTATTTGGGATAAGTAAGTAATAAAATTGGCTAGTCAACTAAAAAATAAATTGTGTATATTATATATTTTATTGATAGAATAGACTATTTCGGAGATACAATTTAAACGAAAAAATTCTTAAAATTATATTTATTTTGTTATTTAATTTTAAAGATTTTATAGTGATGACGTCACGCAGCTATAATGGCCATTTCGAACTGCAAGAAAGCAAAAATTACTAAGGTATTAAAAAATATATATGTCAGTGTCAAATGTCAAAGTCAAGATGGACCGCGAGCCGCGAGTTGGTTTCTAGTTTGTTTACAATCGCCAAATATTTAGGTAGGTACCCCATTTCTCGTATCTATAGCATATTGGCCTGTTTATTGGACTTTACTGCAGTCTCTTCGTCCGTTTACATCTGATTTTTCAATAATTGGACACCGCTTCTTCATTATAATGTATGAATGAATGTAATTAGCATAGATTAATAATTGGTCTCCGCTGCGCTACGACTAGATACCGTCGGCATGCTACATAAATTCGCAACTAAAACCATGCCGAAATCGGCATGGTTGCGGCATACCTGCGTCAGTCATGCCGCGACCGATGAGTGAGTTGGATGTCTAGATAAATATAAAATTTAATGTAAAAGTAGACGCAAAATGTGCAGTTTGCTTAGTCAAACTGTGTAAGAATAATACTAAAAGAAATAAGGAAGATACTGGTATTACATACCATCAATAAGTATTGAATTATTTCGAAATATGGGCATAAATTACTCACGAAAATAATATAACCCTAAAATATGGCGCAAAGTACCGCTCGGTGCTCAATGTTGCCGTGTATTAAATAATCCCAAATTCCCCGAGGTTTCGATTTTTATTATTTAGATATTTTGGTTTTTAACTCCCGACTCCAAAAGAGGGATGTTGTAATTTTGACTTTTTCTGACAATTTTGTCTGTCTTTAACATCTTATTTCTTTAATGTTGATCTAGGAGAAAAGTAAATACGTGGAATATACTACTGCTTTTCTTCCCGCGCAGACCATATAAGCCGGCCGAGGAAGTGGGCGAAAATCGAAGAACCATACCTATCAGTAGGCGATGCGACTAGCAACCTATCACTATTTTGATTCCATTTCCACTTTACGCCCACCAACATTCTAAATATGGCCTTTAGGTAGTTGGTACCCCGTAGGGTATTGTTGCCGGATAATTGATTAATCGAATTTTTTTTTTTTAAATTATCTATGATATCGAAAGTATTGATATAATAAATTTAATCGATTTTTGACAATTAATCGATTATTAACTGCAGTATCAAACAATTAGTAGATTATTGAAATAGGTTGATATAAATTATATTGATTTAATCAACAAAGGTAATCGTTTATATCAATGGTTATTAATCGATTATGTATCTGTAGTATCGATATAATCTAATCTGTAGTATTGATTATTGAGAATTTATGAAAAATAATCGATTAATGGATTAACAACAATACCAAGCATTTCAGGCACCGATACTATACAGATATACCGGAACTCGGCGGCGGGATGTATAGCGGGCATAACACAAATCATCGTCATTAAACTCATACAGAAAAAAATACAGAAATATATTATCAATAGTATCAATATCGATACTATCGATATATGATCACTATCGATACCTTAGATTATATTTTCAACTATCAAAGAATCGATTAATATTCGATGTGTAATGTATTTTCCGGCAACACTACTGTATGGAAAAAGGCCATGATAATATCTACTCGTATGTACAAGATATTTACCGCAGCTCCGCCTGCGTTAAAAGGTAGCCTATGTTTGACTCCGGGTCTTGAACTATATCCGTACCAAATTTCATGAAAATCAATTCAGCGGTTTAGTTGTGAAAGAGTAACAAACATCCATCCATACTTACAAACTTTCGCGTTTATAATATTAATAGGATGTGTATGTCTATTTATATATCTGGATTTAAACCCGGGTTACAACTAAAAAGAGGTCAGTAATCAATTAGCTCCAAGCTAAATAGAAAATTAAAATAACGTTTAACATACTGTACCGTGTAATAATAAATCAAAAGAAAGTTTTTTTGCAATTTAAGATTCTATATTAGAATTATAAAATAAAGTAGACAAAACCTAACCATTTCCTCTACCTTATCTCCGAAACTATCGATTCCAGAATTTCGATTCATAAATTACAGGAAAACCTATGAGATAATATTAAATTTGTTTAGGAGGTCCAAATGGAGAAAAATAAAAAATAGTACAGAACCCTCTACAAGCGAGTCGACTCACACTTGGCCAGTTTTATTTTAATTTCATTCTAAAGGTTTTTCTGAGCTACTTTTTATAATAAATAATAAGACCGCAGCAAATAATAATTTTCCCATTGGTCGGGCACCAGTCAAGTAGCTGGCAACACTATAATCGACGCTAGTGTGCGTCTTTGCACATTGTTTTACACACACTTTCCTATTAAGTGGCCGCATTTTGGAAACTGATTTTTCTTCACAGCGCGGTATCTAGTCGAGCGCGCGAGACCAATTATTAATCTATGGTAATTAGGTTATGTTTACTTGAACAGAGATGACATTTGACATGGGTGACAAGTACGTGAAGCGCTTAATTAGCGCTACCAAACAAAAAATATTTATTCACTATGCTTTGCTGCCAACCTAAAAAATTAAATGTGAATAGCCGGAAGTTATGCGGCTACGTCATACGTCAACCTTGCTAAAAAATGAAAGTCATTGGGTTTTCTGCGATTTTCTTAAAAAATACTTGCTTATCTAAAGATCTGATTAATGTAATCTGTTCCCTAAGCCTATTCCTCGAAATGGTTTACGAATTAGACATTTTCATGACAAAGTTTACTAGCCAATTACATTATAAACATCTTAAGTATTTTTATTTTTAACGAGCACCCCGACCCGACTTCGAATAAGTGGACATTTTAATAGCATAAAATTTACTCTTTCTAGACAAAAACATACACACATACCAAAATCAAAGCACAACCATGAGGATATTTTTAAGTATGTAATACCGGCGAGTCGAATGATTTTCAATAGACTCACTGGTTTTGCATATTCAATAATATATCTCGGGTCGTGGTTTAGTTTTGGTAATAACGTTAAAGTGATTGGCAATTAGCGGGATTGGCCTGCATTTACATACACATAAAAACAAAAATTTACTATATAACCCACACGATATGAATAAATAAATGGACCTTAATATAATTTACGGACCAAAAAAATACTGGCGTTATTCATTTTTTAAGTAGTACAAGTCCTTTATCACCAAAGATAAATTATTTATTATAAAAATGTCTTAAACTGTCCTTGGAAGTATTTTCTAATTTTGCTTCATATTTTAGCCTAATAATGAAACAAGTTACAGATAACCCCCAATAGATTACGCTTGTATCCGCGGTCACCGCACTTATATGCTTTTGCACAGATAAATGAAATTGCAGGCCTTTCATTAGTTGCGACCAGAACTCAGAGCTGTAAGGTTGTTTCGTGAAAATTTCCGAAAAAATCTATTAGGGTCGTTGAGTGTGTAAAAATTAGTACATGTTACATAAAATGGTGCGGAAAATCATCAAAGACATCAAATCTCCAAAGGATGGTATAACTTTTCACAGGTAAGTTTATTAATTAATTTAATACAATTAAGTGCTGAGTTCACTTTATAATGGTCGAATTATGTGACCACAGTGCGAACTAGAGTACCAAAATGGGGTGACGTTGATGTCTTTTCCAAGTGTCAACTATATGTTTGTCCTTTTTTCGATAAGTCACGTTTTACCGTAGTGATGTTACCCCTTTCAATTTGAAAGAATAAATTTTTATCGATTGTTTATTACGACTTATTGATTAAATTTAATGAAAGATTTTAATTATGTAATTTATTTCAAGGTTTTCCAAAAGCCCGACGAAAAAAGAAAAATGGATTAAGTATTTCATAATATTTGTGGCGACCTCTATACATGCGCCACTGGAATTACTAGACTCAACTACAGGATGGCAACATGGCCACTGGATGGCGTTGAGCGATACTTGGGGTTCGCAACTTGGCTGACTATTTATGAGGCCTCCGACGCAGCACTCTCAGAGCCATACGGTTCCCCAGGTGCACACCTAGCCAGGCAGGAGGATTTTACCTTTGTGGCGGTCGAGCATGCTACCTCGCTCCCGCTACAATATTTTAAAACGATACTAATAAATAATGATGTTTACATGTTTTATTCTATTCCCCTTATTATTCTAAAGAGTTACCCTAATTCCTTGTGTATACATAGATTTTGATGACTATGGGACCAATTTGTCAGTTATATCTTTCAAATAAAAATCGGTTATCTGTAAAGTGTTAGAGACGATAATTTTACGTGATAACGTAGTCATAAGAAAATATTCATGCAAAATAATATCGATGCCGATCATGCCTCTCTATGGCTTGTTCCGCGCTCTCTTTTGCACGTGGAACCTGACACTTTTTCGTGCATGTATCCGGCGTTCATAGATTTATAAACCGTTAGGTATCACATCAAAAAGAATTATCCGAATCGTTCCTAAATGACGGAGATATGAGATAAAAAACAAAACTGAATTGAAAACCTCTTCCTTTTTGGAAGTCGGTTAAAAATATGTCGGTTGATAATACTATAAAGATTGCAAGAAAAGTGACACAAAATCGATAAGGTTTTGGTAGTTTCATTCAATGTCACATCACTAAACCTGCAACATTGTAACGTCAGCTACCGCTACCGACCCCCGTACTTCCTCTAAGTTTGGTGACTGTCGCCGCGAACAAGCATTGAATGATACTCAATCTATTGGGGGTTATCTGTGGTCCTGAAGAATCAAACATATGAATGTTTTCATCGGTGAAAAAGTTTTTACAAGACAGTAGATAATATTATAAATGTCGGTCTGTCTGTCTGTTAACCCAAACCGCTGAACGGACTTTAATTAAATTTGGTATGAATATAGTTGAAGACCCGGGGTCAAACATAGGCTACTTTTTGACGCAGGCGGAGCTGTGGGAAACAGCTAGTACACAATATTTTGATAAATTTACAACTTACGGGCATGAACAATTGATTGAACCTGATTTTAGTTTTACTCTTTTTATGCCCCTGTTCGAAAAACATTCAGGTTCAAAGTGTTTACTACAAATGGTTGAAATTTTTTTGGGAATCCATTCTTCTCTGCTAACCATTTTTAGCCATTTTTGGCGAATATCTACATTTGATGGAAATCTGAAACATAAGAAATGAATGAGGAGAATACGAACAACAGGGTTTTTAGTAGACATCTACTATGATTTTCGAGATATCTCAAATTCGACTTTATCTTTAAAGAGAATTGCCCTCCTGTGGTTAGCCGCCATATTTTTTCGAGTCCATTCCAATTGGCTAGTCAACTAAAAAATAAATTGTGTGTTTTATATATTTTATTGATAGAATAGACTATTTGGGATATACAATTTAAACGAAAAAATTCTTAAAATTATGAATGAATGAAAAATTATTTATTCAAGAAACATAGTCTCACAAGATTATATTTATTTTGTTATTCCCTTTCAAAGATTTTATAGTGCTGACGTCACGCAACGATAATGGCAATCTCGAACTGCAAGAAAGCAAAAATTACTAAGGTATTAAAAAATATGTATGTCAGTGTCAAATGTCAAAGTCAAGATGGACCGCGAGCTGCGAGTTGGTTACTTGTTTGTTTACAATCGCCAAATATCTAGGTATCTACCCCATTTCTCGTATCTATTGCATATTGGCCTGTTCATTGGACTTTACTGCCGTCTCTTCATCCGTTGACATCTGATTTTTCAATAATTGGACACCGATTCTTCATTATAATGTATAAATGAATGTAATGAAGATGTAGTTAGGTTATTTATGGGTTATGTTTTACTTGAACAGAGATGACATTTGACATGGGTGACAAGTACGTGAAGCGCCTAATTAGCGCTACCAAACAAAAAATACTTATTCACTACCCTGTGCTACCAACCTAAAGAATTAAATGTGAATAGCCGGAAGTTGTCCGGCTACATCATACGTTAACTTTGCTAAAAAATAAAAGTCATTGGGTTTTCTGCGATTTTCTTAAAAAATACTTGCTTATCCAAGATCTGATTAATGTAATCTGTTCCCTAAGCCTATTCCTCGAAATGGTTTACGAATCAGACATTTTCATGAAAAACTTTACTTGCCAATTGTATGAAAAATTATATTACTAAAATTTAAAAAATGCACTTATTCCTTCCTAGCGTTTGGGTGCAATACTATCGATATGATGTTTGACAGCATCGATGTCAATCCCTAAACTTCAAGAATTAGGTTGAAAATTCACGTATTTATTTTTATCAAAAATTGAATGCCTATGCATTCTAAACATTTATGTGATAAAACTTTATGCGGAAAAACTATCGAATCAATTAGGAAATCATAGATTTATACAGTGATAAACATCGGTGGTACTTATGTGTGTAATGTGAAATTAAGTGGGTTTTCTTTCATAATTGAGTTACATTTAGGCACTGCACCATTGCACATGAAACCATTATTATGCGCTTCTACTGAACAATTTTTTAACACTTACAGATAAATACTTTGTTTATAATTTAAATGTTTTTGACAATAAATCCGTAAGGCTGCTATGGACCAATAGTGTGATATGAAATGGTCAGCATTATAGCCATGTGTTTGACATTTTAAAATGATATTGTATCTCTACGCAACACTAGTGAATACTGTGCACTCATGGTGCATTCAATTCTCCGATGAGTAATATTGTTCTTTGATTCATTCACAAACTAAATAGGGATACGACGTATCAGACGGGAAAGCTCAGTACATTTTATGTGGGCATTAGTGGCAATACCGGACTTCGAAACTACATTTTGACAATGTCATTTTTTTTCTATATCAAATTTGACTACTGCACTTTGCTTATAGAGCCACAAACAAACGCTACGGAAAAAAAATCTCATGGTAAAGATTGTTTTTTAAAGCGTTTGAGCAAAGGAATATGAAAAAGGATTATTATTTTTGTTATAGATTTCCAAGAAATAGATGATATTCCATGTTATCCCTCAGGAAGTCCAGGGCCCTTACCATTAACTCTAAACGCAGGGCAGAAACGAGTGAGTGAACGAGACGGCGCAATACAAGCTGTAAGGCGACATCTCGCTTGCTCACTCGTTTCTGTCCTGCTATTAGAGGTGATGGTAAGGCACCTGATGGATAATGTGAAATATCATCTTTATTAAGGTTAAATTACAATAAAACGACTATATGAATGAATAATATTTTTATTAATCTACTTAATTAATCTAATAACAATCAATATAATATAAAATATACTGAAACTAAACATTTTTAAAATAGAATAACCTAAAATAAAAACGTAATATTTTTTTTTAACAATCATTATTTTAGATAACTACCTCTGTGGTTAGGGCTGATATAATTGCAATATATTAATTTTACATTATCACAGAAATGGGAGGCGTGAAAAAATATTACAAAATAATAACATGTAAAATAAGAAATGCTGAATAAAACAAACAATGCCAAAAATACACCATAATTACGAAAACATGAGAAAGATACAACATAAAGTCAACATGGAAAGTCTGTATTTTACTGAAAAATACATTAGATTTATATGTGATTTTCGACACTAACGTTAAACCGTTTGTTCCGTTTGACGTCAGTGTGCTAAGTATCCACATCGATTTGTACGAAAAGGTGATACAGAAGGTTTGTGAATGGTAGATTGTATAAGAATTTCTTGAATACATCTGTATGGTTTGTTTAGGTATCTATGACCTATTTTTATGTATACTTCATTATAATCACCTTCCAGACAACTATCATAAGATGAAAATGAACTATTTTAAAGAATATCTTTTTATGCGCTCTTTCTGAAACTTTTAGCCGAGGACGCAACTGGGAATCGCGCTTGGTCGAAGAAGATACCAATTGTACACCCTGCAAATGATCGATTGCAATTGGAGCCATTTTATTGACTACAGGGATTATACCCATTTATGTACATACATATATATATTTATATTATTTATATATTATTATTTATGTATTATTGAGACAGACCTCAAAAATATCATTATTATGGCCAGGAGATAGTTAGCCAGTACTTTGAGGAGCTCGATAACTAAGCACAATGCATGTATTCGCAGCAAATTCAAATTCCATTTCAGAGGTGGATGGTGCATCAATATCTACAAAAAAAAAATATATATTATATTATTGTTATTAACTCATTCGTAAAAAATATTTTTGGCATTGTTGCGTTACAGGTCACATTGGATACAATCCAAATCTGCAGGTGTCAGGAACATTATGTTTTCAATGACCATCAGATAGTATTAGAGACCTACGATTCAACGTTTCTCCCGAAGCACAGAATAATCTTTGATATTATAACAATGAGATGCAATGTTTGTCCTAATAAAATTCTATTCTATAATGCCTAAAGTGAAATTGACATTTTATATTTCAATTATATATATATATATATATATATATATATATATATATATATATATATATATATATATATATATTATACAAGCTATTTCCCGCAGCTTCACCTACATCAAAAAATAACTATCCGCTGATCATAAAATAAAATTGCATATATTTGACCCCGGCTCCTCAACTATAACCATGTACCAAATTTAGAATTTTTAAATAATAATATTATAGTATAATATTACAGTATGAATATAGTATACAGTAGGATTATAGCTATGATTGGTGTCATAATTGTTGCTTTAAATGTTGAATTTAATAATGTATTTATATGAATACAATATTGTGTGATTGTAAGTAAAAAATAAAGAGAGATTTATATTTACTTACCAATATTTGATGATTTACTATATGTGTGATCAGAATGCATCCGTTTTCTACTACAATTACGATCTTGTAGCGCTGTAGCACTTCCTAAAAGCAAAGATAAATTTAAATAGATACATTAAAGAAAGTCAATTTAACTAGCTACAAAATTTATAACACAAAATTAGCTGAAAAAAATCGGCTGAAATTTTGTAGGTTGTAATTTGCAAACCCCTTTTAAATGATTCTGGTTCTCAAGTCATTTAGTAGGTAATAGGTACTTTTTTTTCAAATATTTTATTACTTTCACAGAACAAATGGCTTGACAACTAGGATTTATTAGGTAAGTACATTAGGTACATCAAAATAAAGGTAAAGTTGGAATTTTTATTATAAAGCTAACCCTACCTAAATAGTTAGGTTCATAAAACTATTATTTATGTAGGACTTACCAATGTTACAGAATGCGCTCGTGCTAGGTAACCCGATGTTGATTTTTGCTTTGGTAAACAAAGTTGGGTATGCAAAACGTCGCAGAAATTTTCCCGATGTCATCTTCTTCTCGAAGTGATTGTGACATATATGCAGTTTCTGTAATTCACCGTAGGTAACTTAAATTCTGAACACTCGCTATATTAATGCACTTCTGAATTCCCGTCTTTGATTTTCGAAACTTGTGCAAGGGAACAGTTTTTCTTTTGCTTTGACAACCAACACCGACAAAACATTGTTTTTGCAAGAACGGGGGGATAAATAATTCTCGACATAACTTTACTCGAACACAAAATATTTTTGAAAAATGGTGCACAAAATTTAGAGAATACTTTTAGCTTTAACTTCAATGGCGGTCGGTTGAGGCTTTTGCCGCTTTTCATTTGATTGACGTTTGTGGATTGGGTAACCACAAAGAATTGGTTAACTAAATATTTGGCGATTGTAAACAAACAAGAAACCAACTCGCGGCTCCCAGTCCATCTTGACTTTGACATATATATTTTTTAATACCTTAGTAATTTTTGCTTTCTTGCAGTTCGAAATGGCCATTACAGCTGCGTGACGTCATCACTATAAAATCTTTAAAATTAAATAACAAAATAAATATAATTTTAAGAATTTTTTCGTTTAAATTGTATCTCCGAAATAGTCTATTCTATCAATAAAATATATAATATACACAATTTATTTTTTAGTTGACTAGCCAATTTGCGACTTGCTTATGAGGAGGTGAAGGGACGAGGTACGGGAAGCTGGGTAGTTGTCGAAAAGAGCGTTTGATATTCTCTAGGCTGTCTATGGACGTTCGCTATTGCTCATATTTTTTCTTTGAGCTCTATTTGCCGTGGATTCATTCTCTCTGCAGTGCTATTGCACAGTGCTACGAGTTATTTCTAATTTGTGGCTACGAGTACCTACCAACTAGTACATAAGCAGGTACTAATAATTAATCGGCGTTTGGTAGGTAGGTTCCTGTATCTTTGCGCTATTATTATCAATAATAATTCTATAAACTTTGGGCAGTGCATTGCCTACGCCTACATATTAAGAGTAGGTACTCATGCATGTACAGTATCTAGCTCTATCTTTGAAATTATTATAAAATTACGATTGTAAATTTTCCCTGTTTGTATTATGCATTGTTAGTTTCTGAAAATAATGCTAGTCTGAATTTCGAAGACTAACGTTTATCTACTTACCTAAAATGTCTACAGCCGATTGTATACATATAATTAATTAGCCTCATAAAGTACAAATTCCAACTTAATGAATAGGTACCTATTAAAGTAGTACACGCGTCAGATTCCTTTCGCCGTAGGAGATTCCGACTATTGTTATACACGATAAATATAAAAATATTTTTATCGGGTCCATACTGTCTGTCATAAAAATATATGATTCCTATTTTCTATTTACTGATTTCTGTTCCTAATAATAATTCATACCAACGGAACTCTAACAGACAGTTTCATCCTTTTCAGGGTTCTGTACCCAAAGGGTAAAATAGGACACTATTATTATGAGTCCGCTGTCCATCCGACTTATCTCTCGAACTGTGATAGTTAGATAGTAGAAATTGTTTACAGATGATGTATGTCTGTTGCCGCTATAATGACAAATAAAATAACTATGGGGGTGGGGGCTCCCAATACAACAAACATTTCGTGCACAACTCCAACATGACTAGTTTAGTCAATTTCAAAATGAAAATATTTTCAGGTTTTGCATCGAATCATGGCCCTCAAAGGTGTAAGAGTTATAGAAATGATGGGATTGGCCCCAGGCCCCTTTTGTGGATCCATATTGGCTGATTTTGGAGCAGATGTTACGGTGATTCAGAAAGTAATTAAGAATTCTAACTTTTAAGTATAAACTAATGTGTATTATTATTTGTATATGAATGATCCCTTTCAAAAAAAATTTGAAAATAAAACATTACATTTATTTTCAATGACAATTTCCTTCTCTCTTAATTGACTTGACATAATTTATTTATAAATTGTTTAATAAAATTGATATTTTTAACAGTCTCTGTGGTCCATTTGGCTCACCTGCCTGTGCCTAGACCCAGGGTACTCAGGGTAGACCCTGAGCCATACTTTTACCATGAGATTGTTTGAACTCCATATACTTTTAAGCTTTTTTTTAATAACATCCACTGTCCATGTCACGGTGCGGATAGGTACGGTAGCAGGTAGATAAACTTGACCCTCTGGCCATTATGTTCAGTGTGGTAGGTGGGTTACATTTATCTTCCTCTGATCATTGACAATACAAAATCTGAAGTAATCGATTATTCATAGTATAGGTTGGGCGGAACAGAGAGGTTTGGAAGGAGTTGGGGGAGACCTTTGCCCAGCAGTGGGACAATAAAGGTTAATAAAAAAAGGTAATTCAATGATTATAGATAGAGGTATGTAACAAATTAATAACTAATTGTGATTTACAGATACAACCGAACCCTTTTGATGTCATGTCAAATGGAAAACGAATGATTTCATTAGATCTAAAACGCCGAGAAGGAATATCGATTGTAAAAAAAATGTGTTTGAAGTCAGACGTGTTTTTAGATACATTTAGACCTGGTGTTTTAGAAAAAGTAGGATTGGGTCCAGATGTTCTTTTGAATGAAAACCCTCGTTTGATTTACGCAAGATTAACAGGTTACGGTCAAAACGGCTATTTAAAAGATAGAGCTGGACACGACATAAACTATGTTGGGATGTCAGGAATATTATCATTACTGCGAAGTAGAGATAGCTCTCCATCGCCACCGATAAATCTTCTGGCTGATTTTGCTGGTGGCAGTGTTTTATGTAGTCTAGGGATTATTTTAGCTCTGTTTGAAAGGACAAAGTCAGGAAAAGGACAGATTATTGATGCTAGTATGACTGAAGGATTGGCATATATAGCATCGTGGTTATTCAGATCAAGAAATTTACCTATATGGTCAGGAGAACCAGGGACCAATGCACTAGATGGTGGACTGCCCTTTTATAAAACCTACAGAACAAAAGACAATAAATTTATGGCAGTAGGTGCATTAGAGCCACAGTTTTACTCACAGCTTTTAAAAGGTTTGAAATTATCAGAAGCAGAGTATAAGCAAGCTGACATTGAGAAATGTGCAAAAAAATTTACAGACATTTTTTTACAAAAGACCCAAGATGATTGGTGTTCCATATTTGATAAGTTAGATGCCTGTGTAACACCTGTACTGGAATTTGATACAGTTGACCAACAAAAATACTATGCGAAAAACAAAACCTTTCACAGAAATACCTATAACCTTATTGTACCTGAGCCAGCACCGAAATTATCAATGACACCTGGAGAGTCTGTTGGTAAAAAACGTCTGCCAGAGCCAGGTCAAGATACATTAGATATTTTAAGAGAATTGGGTTACAACAAAAGTGATATAAATGAATTATTAGAGAATGGTTGTGTGTATGCTAGTCATAAATGTAGTTTATGAAATATTCTGAACAATATTTTATTCTTTACTAGTTCACTTTATTGTACCTTATTATAACTAGAAATTAGGTGCTTAGTACTAATAAAATCATTTTTGAGGTTTGTAGGACAATAATGATTAAGAAATAAACCTTGGTGCATATCTATACTATGAATTATTTTTGATAGGATTTTAATGTCATACCGTATATGATTTTCTCCTAATTTAATATTATGAAATTCTAAATTATTTTTGTTTTTCAGCTGTTTCAATCTTTTTTTGCTGATATAACACAAAAAAGTTATAAAATATTCAATATCCATACCAAAAAGAGATTTTAAAATGAGTTGACATTGTGAATAATATTCTTGTGTGTGTTTAAATTCTTCAATTTCCTTTTCAACAGAAGACAAGCTTTTTTGTAATGTTTCCCATACAAATTCAATGTTACAGGCATTAATCCAGTTGTGATTGATTGAAATTGTATCTAACAAGTTGACGACTTGATGAAACCAACCAGAAGGTACAAATATAGCATCACCCTGTTCCTGTATAATTTCAAAATATTTCACATCTTTTGTTTTGTCACTATCGAAAAGTAATGGTAAGTTTCCCAGGGAATCTTCAAGCTTTTTCTCTTCGCCTGGAGGAAATAAAATCCATTTTTTTCTTCCAACAACATTAACAGACCAGCTAAATGAATTATAGACATCTGCATGCAAGGGGGTCCTGGAAAGAGAAACCAAAGTATTAAAACACATTCATGATTCATGCTAGCTGGATTCATTGCTGTAAATGTTTTGGAAAACATTTTCAAATAGGTATATACTTACCATGATTCTCTTGGGCCAATATAAACAAACATGAAGTCATCATGTTTATGATCAATCGCAAATTCATTTAGCCAGTCAGATGCAAAAATAAATGGTACTTCATAAAAAGTTTCACCTGGTCTCAATCTTTGAAGATGCCAATCTTTAAGATAAAGCAGTTTATCTTTCTGTGTACCTTCAAGATACTTCATAAATGTAGTTACTTTCATATTGATTTTGCTATGAGCATTAAAATTTATTTTGTCGCAATCTGCTACAGGTGCTTCCATGTCACCATAGTTTTCCTTAAAGAAATCGTATTTAATTCTGCCATCTTCAATCCAATTTTTGCTGCATTTCCACTTCGAGCTAACATTTTTTACAAGACATGGAATATTTTTAAGCAAGTAATTAGTAAAAAATGTTTCATAAGAAATTTTATTATATTCTTCATGATCCAAACTATCGCAGTTGTAGTCGTGACAACTACAATCATTTTCATCCATATTTACGTCAATTTCGTGCATTACTTATGTTATACTGATCAAACAAACGTTTACCTAATTTTGTCCGTAGGTATTTTCACAAATTACCAATATATCTAAAGATAGGTAAATATACTGAATAATGTTAGGTTAGGTAGTTACGTTTTGAAGATGTATCAAATACCACGAATAATTATTAATATTATAGTCATCATTAATATTACAACTGTATGACTGAGTATTTTTGTATTATCTTCACAAATTGAATTTATGCTAATGTCCGTCTCTAGACTTTCTAGGCAGCAGGGTTGCCAAAGCTAATTCATCCAAATCCCCAAAAATCATGATCGAATTCCCCAAATTAGGGGACAAAAATCCGCTGATTCCCCACAAATTCCCCTCAAAATTGAATACAGTTTCATTTTTTCATAAAATGAAACTGTATTCAATTATATAAATAATATTTATTGTTTATGTTTTATATTTTTTTCCATATATTAGTCGAAAGCATTTTGTTCCAAGGGTTAAATTTGACACTGCCGCCCAGTTTTTTAATCCCTTCCCTTGTAGCCATTAACGATACTACAGTATCTGTATTCACTCTATTGCGGTTTTCAGTTTTTAATTTTTAAGGACACTAAATTTGCGCTCGACTGATGCATTTGAAAAAGGCAATATCAGCAATAATGAAATAACAATTTTTATGTTTGAGAACAGGTATTCTCCCGCAGCGTTTTTCATGCAAAACACTTTACCCCAGTAACATTCAGCATCAATGTTATCTCCATGAACTTCAAGCCCATGTTGATGAAAATCCAGCATAGCGTGAGCTCGCCACTCATCGTCCAATTTTTGTGCTGTCACAAATTTATAAAGCACTGGAAATCGCTTCAGTACAGACACCAGTGATTTAATTTTAAACTGTTGAGCTTCTAATGGATTTAAAACAGATATAATAGAAAATAAAGGATCTCCGAAATCAAATCGCTTAATAATGTCCGACGTAAATTCCATATAAAATTCTTGGCATGTTTTATAGAAATCTGCAATAGCTGCACGAGGTACATTTTCATCTTTTTAAATCTTCCATACTTTCTCCAGCCTGTAATCCAATATATATTTCGTCTATACCTAGCAAGTGTGTTGAATTTCTGAAGTCAGCATTTAAAATATTAGCACAGGACTTGATGTAGCTCATTTTCATGAAATTAGCAGACAGTGTTTTCAAAAGATTTTCTACTTCTGGTTTCAATTTGTAAAGAAGGGATGTTTCTGATTGAAACAAGGTGTTGAAGCTCGTTGCCAGTGAAAGTACATAAGACTAGACAAGACATTCTAAATATACGACAGTGAATTGGTTGTTCATTGTAATGAGCATTTCTTCGGTAGTCTTCGATGGATCAGTGAACACTGTTTCTGTGAAGTAGGCTTTTAATGGAATATATTGCTCTAACACACGGTCTACGCATGCTTTCAGGGACAGCCAGCGAGTCTGAGCTGGCGCGAGAATTTTGTGTACTTGAAAGAATTCCTGAAACTCTTTCAATTTCATTTGCCTTTTTGAATTTCTACTGAAGTGCGCTCCAACAGAACGCAAGAAATCTTCAACATTTCGGGGTAATTTGAGGCAAGCTTTCGATGATGATAAGTGTATCATGTGACAGGAGCATTTCACTAGAGCAATGTGAGGTAAATTGTTCTTAAGAAGAGCAAAAACGGAACTATGTTCCCCAACCATTACGTTTGTGGTGTCTGAACTAAATCCAACCATGTTTTCTATGGGTATGTTTTTATTTAGAAGCATTTGTTTTAAACAGTCATACAGTCCCGCAGCAGTTCCTGATGACACTTCCACCATATCCAAAAACAAATGTTCTACCCGATTGGTGTTTTCATCATAGATTACAGCAGTAATCAGCAGTCCGTCGTTTCATCCATAATTAATGAGAAGAAATTTTTTTCTGTACGTAATTTTTTATTTATATCTTCTAAAAATGTGTTTCTTAAAACATTCTTAAGTATAGCTGTTGCTTTGGTTCTGTGTAAATTTGTGTTCTTAGCTATAGCTGAATCTGAAAAAATATCTTTACAGAGCGGTCCCAAGGTATCCATGAATGATATTGGTATATTATTTTCAGCCAACGCTCCGGCTAGTTTTAATTCAGCTTTTCGAACATTTATGTCTAAATCCGTCACTGGTAAGTACATTGAAAGTTTGGGAACGTTCTTTATTTCCGATACTTTTTTCTTATGGCGTTCTGAATTCATATGTCGAATCAGGTCACTTTTATGCGCTAGGATCGATACCGAACAGAGTTTACAATTTGCAAAATCATTTCCATCTCTCATATTCGAATCTTTGCATAACCAGCTTGAGAAGTTTGGTTCTTTAAGCCACAAATCATTAAATTTATTCAAGCGTTTTATTTTTAGGATCTGTGTACTATTTGACTCACTTGTCGTCAAATCTACTGAAGTCAAACTTGAACTTGGAGCGGCATTTCCTTCTGTACTAGAAGTTGACGCCTCCGATAACTCGAGCTCAGATTCTCTTTTACGTTTAAGCTAAAAAAAAACTAAGTAAATTAACCGGATAAATAACAAAGTTTATGCGCAGCAATATTAGGTTTAATTAACTTACCTTAGGATTATCTTCTTTATTTTTTTGTCCTTTTAATAACCATTTATCAATATTTGCAGAAAATCGTATCGTTACTTTGCGACAGAAACAAACACAACTTTTTAAACTTGGATCTACTAATTAACTACGAACAACAACGAACGAAGCCAATGCATGCATTACGTGTTCAATCATCCATTTAATAGTCACAAAACAAAACATTTAATAAACACTTTAATAAAGGAGAAAAAGGGAATCCCCTGATCATAGACAAGACAAGACAGACAACTGACAAACTAGGGATGTGCCATACATAGATATGTGCAATTACCGGTATTTTGATTTTTCGTCACGAGACCGTCATAAGTACTTGAGCCATACTTAATGATTCAAAAAAATGTTGTTATCGATAATAAACGATGAAATATTTTCCGATGAGAATATGATGTAAAAATCCCCGCATTTTCCCCACTTATTGCCAATCCCCAATAAATCCCCAACCAACTTAAGATTCCCCGCAGTTTGGGGAATTCCCCACAGATTGGCAACCCTGCTAGGCAGTCCAAGGTTCCTCTTTTTTTTTAGTCATGGGTTATACGGCCATGGATACAAGCCCTTCTTAATTTTTTTATCTTCTACAGTCCTACAGTGTGGTTTCATCAAGTCTAAAAGTCTAGTCAGAAGAATCAGGCTAAGTGAAGTGGTAGAAAAACTGCACTTAGCCATTACTAGGAGCTTTTGGCAACAAGCATGAAAATCACATAAATCAAACACTGTATCACTTCCCAACACTCACGAACACTGCGAATTATAATTCACCATTAATATGCACAAACACTCAAAAAAGCACAAATATTGGAAAATAAAATACAGCGCCGATAATGCTCTTCACAGCTTCCCGCCAAAAGTCCTCCAAGGTTCCGTGCCAAAGTCACAGACTAAAAAATGAGAAATTATTTTAATTAAAAAATTTAATGATAGGGATGTGATAACTTCAACTGGGGCCTTAATGTCACCTATACTAGCAGGGCAGAAACGAGTGAGCAAGCAAGATGTCGCCTTACACCACAGACATATAAGACGTAAACAGACGGAAGGTGTGCTATTACTTAGCGTAGCAAAAACATACACATGCTAAACTATGCAGCCTGGGCTGTATCTAGTCTAGGGTAAGATGTTTACGATAATGCTCCCCATTCAAGAAATGTATGAATGTTGTGTGGAGTTCATTATCTGAGATCATTTATACGGTATTCTACTCTACTTAATTTTAGTGTTCACCGATCCAACAACGTAACTTACAAAATGGCGGGCGTCACGGCCAAAAATTGCCACGCGTAGCTTAATATTTATGTGTGAGTGAATGTTGCTACAGGTGTAAAAAAGCGATATCGCCATATAGATCCGAATACGTGAGAAAAGGTTAACAACAATTACTTGCTATATTATGTTTATCTATTATCATATGTTCCGTCTGTGTACGTCATAAGTCTGTGCCTTACACCTTGTATTGCTACATCTCTTTCACTCACTCGTATCTGCCCTGCGCTATGGGCCCTGCTTTTAGAGGTGGGTGAAAGTAAGGCCCACATCCACATTGTGGATTCCACAAGCATGCATGACACCACATGACACGATGCAATGCATGATCGCACTACCAGTATAATTTCATACAAAATCAGCTAGATGTCCGCAGACGACGCGACTCGTGCGCCGCTACCCTTCATACATTCAAGTCGCATCGCAGTCCCGTCGCAGTTCGCAGTCGCGCCTCGTGTTTGAACTGCCTTAAGGACCGTTCACACTGACGCGAATCCCGCTCGCGTGGCGGGACGCGCACAGCAATAAGAATATATTGAAGTGTCATTAGCAGGCCAGTTAACTTTTTCATACGCTACGGCACTTCTACCGATTCTTATTTCTATGGGCGTCCCGCCAGTCGCGCGGGATTCGCGTCAGTTTGAACAGTCCTTTAAGGTGGTCGCGTTGTAAATCAAGTGAAACCGAAAAAAAAACAAGTTTTGTCATTCTGTCTGTCTTGTCTGTGGTCATTCAAGTCATTCTGTGATGGCGGTGCTTGGTGATGCTGCGTCAGTTTATCCAAGTTTAACCAGTAATCGTACCTACGGCAACAGATTTACATGTTGTTTTTAACAATATTAATTATGTGATTTTTTTGTGATAGTTGGTTTAAATTTATATTCGACTTGTATTAGGATGTGTATCTATGAAATCAATTGTTTTTTTACAATCGTTTATTGGCGCTAACAATATTGTGACTCCAAATAAATAATGTGCTTATTAGAACCTTATTAGTGTGGAGTTTGGGGTTTTTGGTATTCAACAGTTTCCAAAAAAATACACAAATTTCAATTTTGTCGTAAAATACCTCGTACGATAGTGCGTCAACATGAATGATGTTCGTGATAAAGTGGTCGCGGGTTCGTCATCGTGGGAAACTAACGCTATTCATAGTGACTCTTCCCCGGAAATTCAATCCTCTCCTAGCGGCAGCGGAGAGACCCCACAGACGCCTGGAGCCCCGGCGCCGCTCGCACCACACCTTGCCGCAGACTTGCATCCGGATCTACTGCAACAGGGCTGGCGAAAGTATTGGTCGAAACGAGAAAATAGGCCTTATTTTTGGAACAAATTGTCTGGTGAATCTATGTGGGAATTACCTGCAGTAAAAAGAGATTTTGATCCAATTACAGATCCTCTGGGGATATGTCACACAGGCCCTCCTAATCCGGGTAGCATGACTCCAGGAGCCACGAAACGCCGACCTTCTGAAGATAATGGTCCTCCTCCAAAAAAATTTGTCTTAGCCGGCCCTTGGGACATTGAAGTACCCACAAATGTGGTGATTTATGAACGTCCACCTACTATATGCCCTCATCCACATCCCGAAATAGAAGGTTTCAGATTCACATTAGCAAATAAGTTGCGACAATGTTATCAGGAGCTCTGTCACACTAGAGAGAGCATTGATGCTCCAAAGGACTCATTTAACCGCTGGCTGATGGAACGAAAAGTCAATGATCAAGGTGGCTCGGACCCATTGCTGCCAAGTCACTGTTTTCCTGAAATATCTCGATCTATGTATGAAGAAATCATGAATGATATTCCAATTAAACTGACACACCCTAAGTTTACTGGAGATGCTCGGAAACAACTGTCACGTTATGCTGAAGCTGCCAAGAAGATGATAGAATCTAGGAATGCTTCGCCAGAAAGCCGAAAGGTTGTAAAATGGAATGCTGAAGATACATTTCAATGGCTAAGAAGAACAGTTGGAGCCACATATGATGACTTCCAAGACAGGCTAGCTCATCTCCGGGTTAGTAACTAATACCGAAATTATGACTTTTAACACTTTCTGTAGTTAGCTCATGAATCACATGTGCACAAATAAATTATTATAATTTTTAACTTTCACTAGACACCACAACATGGGGTCTTTCCAAAAGTGCTTGAAAGGATTTCTCATGATTCAGAAATGCACACATGACAATCCTTGCAATATTTTAGGTGTTCATGGGATGGGAGAACTTGCTCTGATTCACTATTTGTAATAAAAAATATATTAATTTATTTCTCCAAACCAACTTCCATTGTGTTTCTTTTCATAATCCAAAAACAAATGGGTCTTTCAATTATCTATATATATAATTTTTTTTATGATATAATTAAAAGGGAGCTTGCCACCATACCATCCATATACCCAGTACTCTAGTGCCAGTGGGTTTATCTCGGGATGATGGCAAGCGTCCCGATGGCCTATGGCCCTGGCCCTGGGAAGGGCTCTAGTATGGGGGACGCCACTTGTGTCGATACTGTAGCCCCTTCTCTTCTTAGAGGGACAGTTTCCAAGGCTGGAGCCGCGGTGGAGGCTGCTGAAGACGCCATGCGGCGCAAATATGAAACACTAAGTAGTGACTATACATTTGTTCTGCTTGGTGTTGAAACTTTTGGCTCATGGGGTGATAAAATTTTGACTTAAATTACTATATGGGAAATATGAAACTAAAAACCAATTTCAATTCAGCTTGTTTTTCCGCTAATCTCTCTTTGTCCAATTCCAATTAGTTGGGTTATATTTTGATGATACTTCAATGATGCATAGTACAGGAACAAGTTGGGCTCAGTGAACGTAAACATTTGGTCCGGCATTTCATTTTGATGATGGTTTATCTTTTCACTTTTAAATAAATGAGAGAAAAATAATACAACTAATCAATTATTTATGAAATATACGCGGGTGGTCGTGGCGGTTAACAGAATCATCTTCACCATTCTTAAATTTAAATTCAAAATGACACAAAAATACAAATTTTTCTTTAATTCAAATGTTGCAGGGGACTATATATAGTCTTATAATAATACATGTAGCAAAGCTATTATATACCTATAGCACATACTCACCACTTGTGATGATGACCAGTGTTGAGTATGTACTATAGGTTATAGGTACTAACTAACTATATTCTTCTAAATGCCAGTATAGCATTCAACTTCAAACAAACATTTTAGCTTTATTATATTAGATCATCATCATCAAAAACATGTTTGTTACAGAGACAATGTCAGCCGCACTTATCAGAAACTGTTAAAGCTTCAGTGGAGGGGATATGCTTAAAGATTTACCATTTGTCAGCAGAGTATGCTCGAAAAATAAAAGAGAAGCACAGCATCCTACTAAAAGAAAATGGGATTCAGGTACATTTTTATTACAAAATACAAACAAAAAAATTAGTTATTGAAGTCATAATGTAAGGACTTGATTAGGGAGGGTAGCAGAGTAAACACACTATAATCATTACTTTGCTACATAGCAGTGCCCAGTCCATTTATTTCATGAATCATTAAATTATAAACTATCAGAAAGGCGCATTAAAAAGTTGATCACTAACACACCCAGGATCAAATTAAAATATGAATACATTTACATGTAAAACAACTATGTTTGATCGGCGCAGGAGTTGCAGGCGCCGCTGCAGCAGGCTGCGCTTCGCAAGGTGTGGTGCTACCCGGTACAGTTCGCGGTGCCCTCGCCGCGCCCGCCGCTCGTCGAACATTTCCTCGACAGGGACCAGGCGCTGCTGCGCTATTTGGGAGAGACACAAATCCTCAATGCCACTTATCTACAAAAGTTGGTATGTAATTATCTTCTTAACTGAATAATATGTAATTTCCCTGGGCAAAATGAAATGTTTATAGTACTGCCACTGATCACGCATTCTGGAAATATACATGTGGTCACGATCCTCAGCTTTGGCGGACTGATGAAGATGAAGAAGAATTTTCCTTTTAGATATTACTATCATGATTATCGTTCACCCCACGTTCACACTATTCTGTTTGATGCTGTGCCGTACTGAGCAAAATAAGCCAGAGTTATTATAATTAACTTTATTGTAAAAGATAACTAATAATTGATATAGGCAGGCAGCTGTTAAAGCTGATGTATAAATCTATATAATATAAAAAAAGAGCGCCGAGTTTGTTTATAATGTTGGAAGTAAACTTTCACGATTTGAAAAGTACATTATCTGAAATGGTTATAGGGTATTTTTTATGTTGTTAATAATAATAAAGTTACCACGACGATTGTCAGCTAATTCGGAGAATTCATGCCTATAAGGAGTTTCCTTGGCGTGCGCTGCCAGTATAGTTAAAGATACATGAAAATAATGTATGTAAAGTTCTACAAAACTTAAAGTAGCTTAAGTATATTTTTAATGGATAGTCCATGAAGATCACTGAAATCTATGATGGATTGACCTACAACGTACTAATCTCAAGAAAAACTAACCCCTAACTTTTAAGACAATTTGTAGCAAAATAATCGCGAGTTCAATCTTCCCGGAGAACTAGTTTATTTTTAAAATCGATATGTTACCGACCTGTGCTTCGTTGTCATTGTGAATAACATAGCGAAAAAGAAAACAGAATATTTAATAGCGGATCGCTCCCTTTCAACCAGCGCTAGATTGGAAAGGTTCAAGTTCCATAAATGGAAACCGACATATCATCTTCCAGGAATGCCTATACCGATTCAGCTGCTTCGACGACAAGAAGTTCGAGCAGTTCGTATCGCGCGTGTGGTGCCTGTTACGGCGGTACTCGGCGTGGGTGGGTGCGGGCGGGGAGGCGCACCTCACGCAGATGGCCTTGCCGGTGCCAGTGCTGGAGTGCCTGCATCGCTGCTTCGGCGTTAGCTTCGAGTGCTTCGCAAGTCCGCTCGACTGCTACTTCCGACAGTACTGCTCGGCTTTCGCGGACACTGACTCCTATTTTGGCTCAAGAGGGTAAGTGTTACTGTGTTTTATGGTTGCGTAACCACAGCGTGAAACGGGACCCTATTACCGTAGAAACAATACCTTGCCGCTTGCCGAGACCACGAGTGGCCCGCTACAGCAATTTCGCGCGCGGTTTTTCCGAGCGGGAAGCGGCAAAACCACAGAATACATAAATAAAAAGTATTCGACATTTCGATCTAGAATGCCAGAAAGTGATCGAGATTTCGATCTCGAACAGCAGAAAGTGGCCGACATTCTGATCTTAAAAAAGCAAGTGTTCGTTTGGACCTCTAACACCACAAAGTGATCGACATTTTCATCTCGAACACGAAAAAGTATTCGACATTTTGATCTCAAAAACGAAAACGTGGTCGAAATTTCGATCTCGAACACCAGAAAGTGGTTGTAATATTGGTTTATTCCACTTGAGTCACCTGAGTGATCAAATTTCACACTTTTGTGTCCTGAAATCACCCAGGTGATTAAAATTCCACATAATTTATCCTTTTTTAATTTGTTTCCTTGAATCATCTCTCTGTAAGTACATATTCGTGTAGTGAGTACGTTGTGAAAGCCTTTGTGATCCAGTGGTTAAGGCGTTTGCCTTCGACCCCGGGGTCGTAGGTTCGATTCCTACGGTAAGCATACTTCGTTTAGTTGTTTCCAGTTTGGTTAGGCCATTGCAAGCTTGTATCACCTGATTGTCTAATAATAAAGATGATTCCGTGCTTTGGAAGGCACGTTAAGCCGTCGGTCCCGGCTGCCATCTGCTGGTCGTTAAAGGATCCACGTCAGAGGCCCAGAGGCAGTTCCGAACAACTCTGACACCAGGATGTACATGGTCGATTCACAATGTAACCTACACGAAATTATAATGATGATAACTAGTTTTTACCCTCGGCTTCGCTGCGCGAGAAGGATTTTAAAATATGTGTTGTTTTCGTAGTTCGCATGATATATTAAAAAATAAGGTTTTCCTAACGTACACACAACACGAAAATGTACTTAAATTCAGGTGATTTAAGGAAACAAATAAAAATTCTCTTGTCCCAGAAGTGCCGGACGAGCGTATCGGCACAGTCCCCTTAATGACCTGGTACGTCGGTTCCTTGCCAACGTCTCTGTCCCTGCAATTCTCGAACCCAATGGTTTAAGTAGAGACGATGGCAATAGACCAGATGGTGTAATCCTAGCACCGTGGTCATTGGGGTAAACTTTAGTATGGGACGTGATCTGTGCCGACACGCTTGCTGCGTCCTACGTCCGGCAGACGGCTACCAGTGCCGGAGCTGTAAGGACGGGATTATGAACGCAAACAACCGTTCCGATCGAAGTATGATTTATTTGCTGTTTGAGTAAATAGTACATATTGGATATAAATCCTTACTCACTACATCACAGAGCTGCGGCAGAAAATGCTCAGGCACTAAAGCGTCGCAAATACTGTAACTTAATTAATAATTACGAGGTTGCGGCGCTAGACAATGGAGCCGTGGACTTCAGACATAAAAAAATTTATTAAAACTTTTTCGGCACGACTGGTCCATGAATCGGGTGACCTGAGGGCTTGCAGCTATCTCGCACAACGTGTTAGTCTTACTGTACTTAAATTAATCACCTGGGTGATTTCGGGATACAAAAAGATATGATTTCACTGTTGCGGAATTTGATCACCCAGGTGATTTGCCATTGGATTTTAGAATACTAAAGTGTGGAATTTGATCACCCAGGTGACTCAAGTGGAATTGATGTCGAAACCAGAAAGTATTCGAAATTTTCATCTTGAACACAAAAAAGTATTTAACATTTTAATCTCGAACATGTAAAAGTGGTTGAAATTTCGATCTCGAACACCGGAAAGTGGTCGAAATTTTGATCTAGAAACCAGAAAGTCTTCACCATTTAGATCTCGAACGCCAGAATTCATAGTTTCCCTAAGAGTTTTCATAATAACTAAGAGACAAATTTGATAATGTCATGATTAGACAAAAGTAAATGCGCCGTTACTAAGACTGCCGTTCGTCCCACTGTCACCAAGCCGTATCTCTCGAACTGTGATAGTTAGGTATCTGAAATTTTCAGATAAGGCTGTTTAGGTTGAAGCCCCGCATTTTATTGGTGTTTACAATATCGGTTTCCACTAGGCCTTTCCTAGAGCTGCGGCCAGTGGCGGGCTCGCTGGTGGCGCACCCGCCGTGCTGCGCCGAGCTGCTGGAGGCGGCGCTGCGACACATGGAGCGCCTGCTGCAGGAGTCGGCCGAGCCGCTCAGCTTCGTGGTGGTGCTGCCCGAGTGGCCCGAGCGCACCACGCACGCGCTGCACAAGCTGCAGGCCAGCCACTTCAAGCGGAAGCAGGTGCGTGTGTGACTGTAGCCGGGGAGATCTACTGCTGGAGGCAACGCTGCGACACATGGAGCGCCTGCTGCAGGAGTCGGCCGAGCCGCTCAGCTTCGTGGTGGTGCTGCCCGAGTGGCCCGAGCGCACCACGCACGCGCTGCACAAGCTGCAGGCCAGCCACTTCAAGCGGAAGCAGGTGCGTGTGTGACTGTAGCCGGGGAGATCTACTGCTGGAGGCAACGCTGCGACACATGGAGCGCCTGCTGCAGGAGTCGGCCGAGCCGCTCAGCTTCGTGGTGGTGCTGCCCGAGTGGCCCGAGCGCACCACGCACGCGCTGCACAAGCTGCAGGCCAGCCACTTCAAGCGGAAGCAGGTGCGTGTGTGACTGTAGCCGGGGAGATCTACTGCTGGAGGCAACGCTGCGACACATGGAGCGCCTGCTGCAGGAGTCGGCCGAGCCGCTCAGCTTCGTGGTGGTGCTGCCCGAGTGGCCCGAGCGCACCACGCACGCGCTGCACAAGCTGCAGGCCAGCCACTTCAAGCGGAAGCAGGTGCGTGTGTGACTGTAGCCGGGGAGATCTACTGCTGGAGGCAACGCTGCGACACATGGAGCGCCTGCTGCAGGAGTCGGCCGAGCCGCTCAGCTTCGTGGTGGTGCTGCCCGAGTGGCCCGAGCGCACCACGCACGCGCTGCACAAGCTGCAGGCCAGCCACTTCAAGCGGAAGCAGGTGCGTGTGTGACTGTAGCCGGGGAGATCTACTGCTGGAGGCAACGCTGCGACACATGGAGCGCCTGCTGCAGGAGTCGGCCGAGCCGCTCAGCTTCGTGGTGGTGCTGCCCGAGTGGCCCGAGCGCACCACGCACGCGCTGCACAAGCTGCAGGCCAGCCACTTCAAGCGGAAGCAGGTGCGTGTGTGACTGTAGCCGGGGAGATCTACTGCTGGAGGCAACGCTGCGACACATGGAGCGCCTGCTGCAGGAGTCGGCCGAGCCGCTCAGCTTCGTGGTGGTGCTGCCCGAGTGGCCCGAGCGCACCACGCACGCGCTGCACAAGCTGCAGGCCAGCCACTTCAAGCGGAAGCAGGTGCGTGTGTGACTGTAGCCGGGGAGATCTACTGCTGGAGGCAACGCTGCGACACATGGAGCGCCTGCTGCAGGAGTCGGCCGAGCCGCTCAGCTTCGTGGTGGTGCTGCCCGAGTGGCCCGAGCGCACCACGCACGCGCTGCACAAGCTGCAGGCCAGCCACTTCAAGCGGAAGCAGGTGCGTGTGTGACTGTAGCCGGGGAGATCTACTGCTGGAGGCAACGCTGCGACACATGGAGCGCCTGCTGCAGGAGTCGGCCGAGCCGCTCAGCTTCGTGGTGGTGCTGCCCGAGTGGCCCGAGCGCACCACGCACGCGCTGCACAAGCTGCAGGCCAGCCACTTCAAGCGGAAGCAGGTGCGTGTGTGACTGTAGCCGGGGAGATCTACTGCTGGAGGCAACGCTGCGACACATGGAGCGCCTGCTGCAGGAGTCGGCCGAGCCGCTCAGCTTCGTGGTGGTGCTGCCCGAGTGGCCCGAGCGCACCACGCACGCGCTGCACAAGCTGCAGGCCAGCCACTTCAAGCGGAAGCAGGTGCGTGTGTGACTGTAGCCGGGGAGATCTACTGCTGGAGGCAACGCTGCGACACATGGAGCGCCTGCTGCAGGAGTCGGCCGAGCCGCTCAGCTTCGTGGTGGTGCTGCCCGAGTGGCCCGAGCGCACCACGCACGCGCTGCACAAGCTGCAGGCCAGCCACTTCAAGCGGAAGCAGGTGCGTGTGTGACTGTAGCCGGGGAGATCTACTGCTGGAGGCAACGCTGCGACACATGGAGCGCCTGCTGCAGGAGTCGGCCGAGCCGCTCAGCTTCGTGGTGGTGCTGCCCGAGTGGCCCGAGCGCACCACGCACGCGCTGCACAAGCTGCAGGCCAGCCACTTCAAGCGGAAGCAGGTGCGTGTGTGACTGTAGCCGGGGAGATCTACTGCTGGAGGCAACGCTGCGACACATGGAGCGCCTGCTGCAGGAGTCGGCCGAGCCGCTCAGCTTCGTGGTGGTGCTGCCCGAGTGGCCCGAGCGCACCACGCACGCGCTGCACAAGCTGCAGGCCAGCCACTTCAAGCGGAAGCAGGTGCGTGTGTGACTGTAGCCGGGGAGATCTACTGCTGGAGGCAACGCTGCGACACATGGAGCGCCTGCTGCAGGAGTCGGCCGAGCCGCTCAGCTTCGTGGTGGTGCTGCCCGAGTGGCCCGAGCGCACCACGCACGCGCTGCACAAGCTGCAGGCCAGCCACTTCAAGCGGAAGCAGGTGCGTGTGTGACTGTAGCCGGGGAGATCTACTGCTGGAGGCAACGCTGCGACACATGGAGCGCCTGCTGCAGGAGTCGGCCGAGCCGCTCAGCTTCGTGGTGGTGCTGCCCGAGTGGCCCGAGCGCACCACGCACGCGCTGCACAAGCTGCAGGCCAGCCACTTCAAGCGGAAGCAGGTGCGTGTGTGACTGTAGCCGGGGAGATCTACTGCTGGAGGCAACGCTGCGACACATGGAGCGCCTGCTGCAGGAGTCGGCCGAGCCGCTCAGCTTCGTGGTGGTGCTGCCCGAGTGGCCCGAGCGCACCACGCACGCGCTGCACAAGCTGCAGGCCAGCCACTTCAAGCGGAAGCAGGTGCGTGTGTGACTGTAGCCGGGGAGATCTACTGCTGGAGGCAACGCTGCGACACATGGAGCGCCTGCTGCAGGAGTCGGCCGAGCCGCTCAGCTTCGTGGTGGTGCTGCCCGAGTGGCCCGAGCGCACCACGCACGCGCTGCACAAGCTGCAGGCCAGCCACTTCAAGCGGAAGCAGGTGCGTGTGTGACTGTAGCCGGGGAGATCTACTGCTGGAGGCAACGCTGCGACACATGGAGCGCCTGCTGCAGGAGTCGGCCGAGCCGCTCAGCTTCGTGGTAGTGCTGCCCGAGTGGCCCGAGCGCACCACGCACGCGCTGCACAAGCTGCAGGCCAGCCACTTCAAGCGGAAGCAGGTGCGTGTGTGACTGTAGCCGGGGAGATCTACTGCTGGAGGCAACGCTGCGACACATGGAGCGCCTGCTGCAGGAGTCGGCCGAGCCGCTCAGCTTCGTGGTGGTGCTGCCCGAGTGGCCCGAGCGCACCACGCACGCGCTGCACAAGCTGCAGGCCAGCCACTTCAAGCGGAAGCAGGTGCGTGTGTGACTGTAGCCGGGGAGATCTACTGCTGGAGGCAACGCTGCGACACATGGAGCGCCTGCTGCAGGAGTCGGCCGAGCCGCTCAGCTTCGTGGTGGTGCTGCCCGAGTGGCCCGAGCGCACCACGCACGCGCTGCACAAGCTGCAGGCCAGCCACTTCAAGCGGAAGCAGGTAGCCGGGGAGACTTATTGTGCAGACCAAGTGTTCAGAGACTAATATACATCTGTAATATTCAGCTTATGTACACGAAGTATTTGCCTTGAGATCCATTAAGGAGACCCGTCGTCCCAATGGGCCAATTCCAAAGTCCCTGCCATTTATCATTATCTGACATGATATGTCGTGGCCATTGCCATTATCCATTTTCTTATCTTTTACTGCCTTATTAATAAACTTAGACTAAAGCAAGAATAACTTTACTCCAAGTTTTAAACTAGGAGTAATGAGAATGCGTATTAATAAACATGGAGTAAAGATGGAGTAAACTAATCCGAGCGTACTCTCGGAGTAAAAGATACTCCAAGGCACTACATGGTTTAAGGACGGACTAAGCATAGAGTATGGGTGTTTTTGTGACATCTTTTGGCCATTGAATTCACAACCTAACATTTTTCGGCATTGAAGCTTTCATTTTATGTTATAACTTCATCATGTGTTGTTTATTTATGCATATTCTTTCTAAAGTGTGATGTTGTTTGTTTATTGTGCTAAAAAGATGGACAGGGATAATTTTATTGATGATTTAAGAGTGATAGATGAAATAAACGAGATCGAAGATCAAATGCTATTAATGAGGCATGTAAAACATTACAAAGTACGTCGGAAACCCCTAGAATGAAAAATATGTTCCATTTATAAAAATCTTTTGACTATTGTTCTTTTATATTACTTGTAAAAAATATATTTTAATATATAAAAAAAAGAGGTATCCATAGGTAGTGAGCGGAGTTTGACCCAAGCTGCCGGTGGTGGTCAGGGATCCAGAGAGAGGAATCTTCTCACTATGCCTTGACCCAACTGCCAAGCGATAGTCTCCCTAGTTTACGAGACTCTTTGTTAATAAACCGGAACAATTATCGTCGAGTCCACATGCCACATGGGGCGGTAACCAAGTCCAAGAAATTAGAAAGTATTTCAAGCTTCCCACAACTATATAGGGATACTTACGTCTAACAACAACAAATGACAAGCTGACAATGACACTTTGTTCTCAGCAGTTTCTTTCGTCGTGCGTTGTTCGCAACATGTGCAAAACATGTGTGTAAAAAGTGAATTGACTTTTGGCGGGAAGCTGTGAAAAGCAGTATCGGCGCTGCATTTTATTTTCCAAAATTTGTATTTTTTGAGTGTTTGTACATAATAATGGTGGATTATTATTCGCAAAGTGTTCAAGAACAAGCGTGAGTGTTGGGAAGTGATGCAGTGTTCGATTTATGTGATTTCCTCGCTTGTTGCCAAAAGCTCCTGGAAATCGCTAAGTGCAGTTTTTCTACCACTTCACTTAGCCTGACTCTTCTGACTCGACTTGACTTAAGTACTGACTTGACTTTATACTTGTTTAATTAAACAAATTTATAAAAAATATTTTACTTGTTACTGGCTAAATACGAAAGTAAGAGCCAAAATTAAAAGAAAAAAATAAATAAAGTGAATTGTCAATTTCACAGTAGCGTCATTTTCATTCTTTTGTCATTCAGTTACTCATTCTTTTTACTTAAAAAAATACGGGGTTGCCATTACATTCGCTTTATTTTCGGTGTAAGGAATGTATAGTTAGTCCAAGATAACTCCACGTTTATTAATAACAATGAAATTGTCAAGTTAATACTCCACTACTCTGAGATTAACTAGTCCTAGTGTAAAGTCGGATTACGTTTGGAATAGGTGAATTTTATTAATAAGACAAATGTATAATGTGTAATGTAATAAACGGCGTGAGTGCTAAACTATAGCATACTTTCACAAATTTCACATTTATTATTTTCTATTTGTCTTCCGTATACTATTAATTGTATCTTATTTGTTTTTTATATTTATTTTCCAGGTAGTAATACCAGCATTCGAACATGAATACAGACATGGATTTCAACACGTACTTCCCAAGTGAGTTCATAGAATCTTACCTAAACCTCTTTTTCGATATTGTGATTTTTTAATTACCATGATCAACTATTTTCTAAAGAAATTTGCAGTCAATACGAGACATTTTTAGATCTCACATTCAATCGAGACGTATCGTATCCTACCACTGTCCGAGGATAGAGCCCTTTCGCCCGTAAATTGGGGAGGATTCATTACAGGACTAGGTTAACAATAATTCACAAGGATTTATAAAAAAATATAGTGCAAACCTCTGTTTTTCTTGATGGTTTGTTTTAAATTTAAGTTTATCAAGTAAGCAAAGTTTTGATTTTTTTACCTGACCGAGTTGCGAAGTAGCCTAAATAACGAGCGTAGCGAGTGATTTAAATATAGTACTGAGGGAAGGAAGTCTGGCACGTTACGTAATTGGCGTAAATTATTCTCGAATGTCGTTATCGTTTTTCAAAATGTAACTTGTTTACGGGCCTTGTTTTGTTATTATAAGTAGTGAATTAACTTGTGCGGCGTGTCGCAGGAACGAGGTGTACTTCCGCTGGGGCGGCGGCACGGTAGTGGTGTGGCTGCAGAACGCGGCTGGGTTCGCTCGCTGGGGGCCCACCGACGAGCGAGTGGAGGCGCTGTTAGACGCTTGGAGACCGCGACCGCCGCGCGCGCCGCTAGTCGCGCCGCCGCCCGCGCCGCCCGTCGCGCCGCCTGACCCGCCGCTCGACAAGCGATAGCCCGCGATCATAATGCTATAACTGATACCTATAAACACATAGTTCGCAAACTCATTCCAGAGCGATTGCTAAGTACGATCGTCACGCCGTCCAAAATAAAACCCTTCTTGTACGAGATGGAAAATTAACTGTTGCCCGTATTTGCCAGACTATGACTATATTAAAATCAATGTCTAATTTTAACGGATTACCTTAGTCACAATATTTTCTATGAATTAACTGGCGTAATCAGAAAAATCATATTTATAACATTCAATCGCTGGTCTAATAAATCGGATTTAAGAAATAATCACACAAATCTACACTAAATCTACGTGAAGACATCAATTTTTGATACTTGGCATCTTGTTTCTTTCATGCTTCGCCTCGCCAAATTGCACAGAAGCTGGCAATATGAAATACCACTCAGAAAATTATACTTACGTGAATAGTGTTACAGAAGTTCAACAAACAAAATCACTATAATATCGTCCCTGGATGAAGGATAATTTGCACGGCACAGGCTAAACAACGTACAAGGCAATCTGTATTGCCCATAGGCCCAGCAATATATAAATCGACACCACATACATCATAGACTGGTAAAATCAAATCTCAGCAAGATTTAAGAACAAAAATGAGCTGTTAATATAAAATGAATAATAACATGGCGTCGTCGTCTGGGGTATTTTGGAGAGTTAGTGGTTACTCAGTCAATATATTTTACATTATTGACAGATTAGTAAGCTAAGCGCCTCTATGATTTTTTTACGAAATTACCTAAACATAACAGATCTCTATTTCTATCGGATATGATCACTATGCGTGCACTATGAACTGAATGTAAATAGTTTTAGGAATATTTTAGTTATTTACTTATTTTTATAAGTTCTTTTACGAGTTTCTCTTTTCTGTTGTATAGTTCTATAAAGATTTATTTGATTGTTCATCATTATATTTTATAAAAAAAAGGGCTGCTTTTCATTTGGAATCGTTCTCTCCCATATCCTTATAGAGGAGCATGATAACCCAGCGGCACGTTACATTCGTGCGTGTCAAGCGACGGCGAGCGCGGGCAGATTGCTGTGGGCATTCTTTTGATACGGTAGCCCAATTGAAATTGATACTATTTGTTATATTAAAATATTTTGATGATTTATTCTTAAAACGGTGGTATGAATTTCCCCCACTTCCCTACTTTTTATGAGGTTTTTACAGCAGAGAACCCGACATACGACGCTATTATCAAATAACTATGATTGAAATCCGTTAATTAATGTTACACCCAACTTTTGCCCTTTTTGCCTTCATTTTTTTAAATAAATCAAAGAACACGTGTGTCAAATTTCGTAAGGATCCGTTCAGAAATGCGACTCTAGCCCGGAACATACATTTCTCCGTACGAAAGTAAAATTGCCTACGCTTACGCTCAGTCTATAAAATTAAAAATCGCGAACTTAAGGACGAACTTCGAAAAAATATTGTTGTAATGGTTAAAAAAATGTTTTTGTACCTATTTATAAAGAAATCGAACAAAACCAATACAAGGTGATCAAACAATTTTAACAATAAATTTGGAGTTTCACCTTATTTATTATTTTTCACTTATTGCTATCAATTGAAATTAAAAATTGTAATATTTCTTAATATTATTAAAATCACTATTTAATTTATTGTAATGTAGTTATTGTTTTGTTTTAATTCAGCAAAAAATTTACAACATTAAAAAAAAACAAATGACTATTTGTTAAATTCATAATAAGTATTAACAAAACAACGCAAAAGTTTACCTGATAATCATTTGGTACTAGCTTTTTGTATTTTTTAATTTTATTATATTCTCTATAAATACTTTTTATTCTTAAAATAAAAAAGCATTACTTATGACCTAAATAACCAAATTATTACAAACATTTTTTGTTTAGTGCAAGGTGGTGGTGCATACAACAATTGTACGTATTGTTGTTACGCGTGTAACAGGTTTGTTAAGGCATGAAATAATGGACGTTAACTTGTTAGGCCTTGCTTCCAATTAAAATGAGATTTAATTTAATTAATAGTTATTAGTAATTTTGTTAGAATAATAAAACCAGTCAAGTGCAAGCCGGAATCGCGCACGAAGGGTTTCGTACCATTCCATACTTTTAATATTATTAGTGCCAAAGGCTGTCTGTTAACGCTTTCACGGCCAAACCGCTGAACGGATTTTGTTGAAATTTGGTATGAATATAGTTGAAGACCCGGGGTCAAACATAGGCTACTTTATTTACAGTTAATTACGTGGGGCGCACTATAAGTTTCCGGAATGAATATGAAAAAATACTATTAAAGGTACAAAATTAATTTATTGTTTTTCAAAATAATCTCCCTTGGCGTCTATGCACTTTTTCATTCGATGAAACCAGTTTTGAAAACTTTTGTGCCACTCCTCTGTGGTGACCTCTGAAACGTGTTTTTCATACTCCTCGACAGCCTCTTCTGGTGATGAAAATCGTTGACCGCGTAATTGGTTCTTAATTTTTGGGAACAGAAAAAAGTCACAAGGTGCCAGGTCGGGACTGTATGCAGGATGACTGATGAGTTCTACATTTTTCGCCTTCAAAAAGTCGTTTGTCTGTCTGGCCGTGTGAGAACTAGCATTGTCGTGGTGCAGGATGATACGGCGTTTACGGTTATTTTTACGGAGTTCGTCAATAACTTCCGGCAAACAAATGGTCGTGTACCAGTCACTATTCACTGTACGACGATTCTCTAAAGCAACAGTAGCCACGTGTCCAGTTATATTAAAAAAAAGAAGCAATCATCCGCTTAGATGCACTTTTCACGCGCGCCACTTTGGTTGGTTTCGGCTCATCTTGAAAGACCCATACGCTCGATTGCTGCTTTGTTTTGGGATCGTAGTAATAAATCCATGTTTCGTCACCTGTTACTATGTCCCACACCAAATTTTACGCACCTTCGTTGAATCTGGTAAGCATGGCACTGCACCAAGTGACGCGGTCCGTTTTTTGAGCCTCGGTCAAGTTGTGTGGGATCCTCCGCGAGCACAGCTTTCTCACACCCAAATGTTTGTGTAGGATTAATTGTATTTGACTCATGCCTATTTCTAAGGATGCGCGAATTTCATGGTAGGTCACATGCCTGTCTGTTTCAATCATACGGCGCACAGCATTAATGTTTTTGTTGGTCACAGCGGTGGACGGCCGACCATCGCGAGATTCGTCACTGAGATTGATACGACCACGCTTGAATTCTGCAAACCAGCTATAAACAGTTGTCTTGCATGGTGCTTCATTGCCAAAAGCTGTTTCAAGCCGAGCGATGCTCTGTTGAGCTGTCAAATTACACTTAAAATCGTAGAAAATCATACTACGAAAATTTTCCCGAGTTAAATCCATGTTGATGCAGACACACAATTTTTTAAATGGCGCCACAAGGTAAAAACAAAAGACAGTCAGATGAAACAAACTGCATTCTACAGCCAAAGAGTTCTATTTTCAAATGTTGCAATAATTTTTTAAATATTGTTTATGTAAGTGGCCAGTTCCGGAAACTTACAGTGCGCCCTATGTATCTATCCGCAAAAAATAATGTCTGTTGTATGGGAGCTCTCTTTAATATTATGGTCCCGTTTTACCCTTTGGGTACGGAACCCTAAAAAACTTAATTTTTAAAAAAAATATTTGATAAGTCCTCAGCGTTACTTACATGAAGCCTCATAACAGCGCTACCTACTCCTGCTCAAAAGTTTCAGTAGTTCCTTCGAAAGCCACGTTAAGCCGCACTACCTATTACATCCAGAGGCGTCTCTTGCCCTTGTGGCGCCCGTGTGCAACCAGTACCCTGGCGCCCTCTAGTAGAAGCGGGGTCAAAATGGAATAATAACAGTTATAATTTTCAAACGGAAATTCGGGTGCAAATGGTGTCGGAAAGCAAAAACTTTTTTTTTTGGATGGAAGGGGTTACATCAAGAATAAAAAATCACAACTTTATAGTTCTTCCAAACATATTTAATTTAAAAACTAATATAGTTACATTACAGGACGCTCGTACACACAAATATATACACAGTATACACACACAAATGTATTTACAAAAAAAGTTACTTTTCGTACTTTTGCATTAGCGAAATCTTTAACAATGTCACTAACTTCAATTTTGATTTCATGTTCAATACTTATTAACGATGAATTTGTCAGTCTACTTTGCGACAATGTTGATCTAAGATAGTTTTTAATAATTTTTAGTTTAGAAAATGACCTTTCGCTATGTGCGACCGTGACTGGAAGTGTCAGGTATATCCTCAGTGCTGTGGACAGATTTGGGAACACTGAAATTAATTTATTCGTAAACAAGTAATTTAAAATATCCAACGGCGTAGTGGAATCATCAATAAACATCGGTAATAATTCGATTTCGTTATAGAGCTCGAACTTTTCCACATCTGAAGAACCAGCATGGCTAAGTTTATTTTCTAAATTAGAACAATGTGTTTTTTTTGTATCTGAGTCCAAATCTTTCCAGTGTTTAAATTTTTGAAGAAATGAAAAAATTACATTATTTTCATTCAAAAGTTCGAACCGTTCGTCGAACTTAGTAATTGCGGTGTCTAACAAATAGTAGTAAAAAATTACTTTGAAATGTGTTTTCGGGTCTGTTATCGGTTCATCCTCCGCCTCATAATTAAAAAACCTTTTACGAGCGCGAGGGCGTGCAGGTGTGGGAAATTCTGCTATTGCCTCGACTTCTTCCGCTACAGTTTTCGCGCTGTTAAGGAGCTCCTCAAAAAAGCAGATTCATTGCGGAATTCAGACAAACTTATTTTTGCATTATCAATCATTTTCACCGCTTCTGACAATACAACGTCTGACTTTTGAAGTGCCTTGCTAACTATATTTATCTTGCTTAAAATTTCAAACCAAATAAGCAGAGAGCAGATGAAGTTAAACGACTTAATTTTTGTCAGTAATGAATTTGCCATATTTCTTGACTCGGCATCTTTGCTCCTATCGGAATATATGGTAAACAAGGCATCATACACTTTTCCCAGGTCAAAACGTAGAGCTTTTGCTGCTTCAACCCTGCTCTCCTATCGAGTATTTGAGAGTGGTTTTAGACTTAAAATTGGCACTTCTTTAGCAAGTATTTGCCAACGTGCTGTTGACGCAGAAAAAAAAACATAAATTTCCTGCACAACTGAAAAGAAATTGACAATTTCTAATGAACTTTTAGCAGCGTCATTCACTACCAAATTTAGGCTGTGTGCCGCACAAGGTACGTAAAATGCGCGCGGGTTTAAATCTAAAATTCGTTTTTGTAGACCTATATTTTTCCCTTTCATGTTTGCACCATTATCGTAACCTTGACCACGCACATATCTTGTATGTCAATTTCGTTTGAGATTAAACAATCTAACAAAAATTGAGTTAAGCCCAGGCCAGTAGTGTCTGTAATAGGAAAAGAAAAAACCAGAAAGTGTTCTTTTACTTTAGCCTTGTTGTTGCTTGCATTTAAAACAACGTACCTACCGTACGACAACCGATATTTGTTCTTCGTGTGCAATATTTCTTCGTGTGCTGATATTTGTTCTGGAGTGCAATCTAAAATAATGGAAAAATATTTGGATTGTGTCAATTCCAAAACAATAGCTTTTTTTATTCTTTCTCCTAATAATTGTATTATTTCATTCTGAATGTTATGGCCAAGATAATGAGTTAGGTGTGACTCAGATTTTTGAATAAGAGCAATGTGTTCCGCAAGCACATTACCAAAATTAGAGGTATATTCAACCAGCTTTAAAAAATTACCATTATCGGAATCGTAAATTTTTGAGATCTTCCCCGAAAAGCCAGACATTGCCTCGCTAAAAAATGAATTAATCAACATAATTCGTTCGAGTACTGCAACCCAACGTTTTTTTTCCCTGATCAATTTCATTTTGGTGCAAGAAATCTACCGACTTTTCTTTTAAAATAACAGTTTTCAACATAATTTGTTTCTTAAGACATGATAGGTCTAGCTCTTTTCATGACGTTCTATAGCAGTAGACAAATGCTGCCAATATTTGTAACCTATTTCACCATTAAAAGAAGTCGCATCAGCATGAAAAAGTTTACAGTAAAAACAATAAACAGAATCAGTTGACTTAGAGTAAACTAGCCAGTTTCTTAAAACGGTTTTATTATTTAACATCTTTTTAGTATAATAAGCATTTGAATAAGATCTTTTTGAACTATTCGAAGGATATGAACCCACTTTTACCTGTACTGGCCCACGCTCCATCAAAAATATTCTCTGTTTATCGGATAACACCTGTGGCCATAACGCGAGATCATTCATTACATCTTCTCGAAGGAGGTTCTTCGTCTTCTTCGACTACCGACGACAAAGAAAAAGCGGCGGCGGCGGCGGCGACGTTGAAGGGACGAGTTCTGCTGTAGAATTATCTTGGTTTTCATATGTCTCTGTCTTCAGGTGTTCGTCCGAGGATGGACCTGGTCGAATAAAAAACTTTTTAATAGAACATGTATTCTTTTTCAGAGACACTTCCTTCTCCAGCTTTCTTTTTCGACTTTGTGCACCAGAAAGTTTCTTTTTTCCATCGCCATCAGACATCTAAAATAAATAATAAACTAAGTAGGTATAGGCACCTAAAAGTACTATCAATGTAAATTAATATAGGCCCAGAGAAATAGTTGCAACTTGGACTAAGTATTATTGTACGAGCCCGTACAATATGTCGAATCATCAAAATCGCGCGATGCGCTTTCTATGTAATTATAATAAAATCAGTTCGCATCTTACCGGCCAGCAAGCGTGCCGCGCGTACTCATTTATCAGTTTCCATCAAATTCATTTTAAATTAAGGTTGTCCCGAAATATAGGGTGTCTTTATCGGTTATCAGTGACTTTCATTAATCAACTCACATCGTTTGGGTATCTGCCCATACATGGTCCTTCGAGCCGGATGCGGCCCCCAACACGAAGGGCCTTCTATCTTTCTTTATTCATACCTGAAACAGAAAAACAGCAAGTATAATACACAGATCAAGAAATGAAAAAAGTAAAGCAAGTTAATGTTTCCTTATCAAGTGGAAATGATATTATCAAGCAATTGTTAGAAAAGCAAAGCAAGTTAAGAAAAGCAATACATATACTAGCATGGGTATTAAGACTAAGCAAGAAAAATAAAAAGCAAGCATTTTTAAGTACACAAGAAATAAGCAAGGCAAAAAATATTATTATCAAGACTATACAGGCAGAAACCTTTCCAAATGAAATCGCTAATTTACGACAAGGTAAAAGCGTAAGCAGTACAAGCAAGTTATACAATTTAAACCCTTTTTTGGATGACGACGGAATCCTTCGTGTTGGGGGCCGCCTCCGGCACGCAAATCTGGATCCTGAGATGAAGCATCCAGCAATAATATTAAATAATACTAGGCTATCAGATCAGAACTTATTATAGATCAAGCCCACGAGGCCTCATATCATGGAGGCGCTCGCCTAACAACCGCGTATATACGCAGGCAATATTGGTTGCTTGGTGGTAACAATGCCACCAAAAAACGCCTACGTTTATGCGTAAAATGCAAAAGGCAAGATCCTCAACTTCAACATCAATTGATGGGAGACTTGCCTCAAGCCCGAACAAACCCTTCTAGTCCTTGGTACCATTGCGGTGTCGATTACACAGGTCACGTAAGCGTAAAAGCCAACAAGGGCAGAGGAATCAAAACCTCAAAAGGTTACGTGGCAGTTTTTGTGTGTATGGCAACCAAGGCCATACACCTTGAACTTGTATCAGATTTAACTACATCAGCATCTATCGCCGCACTGCGTAGGATGGCTGCCAGGAGAGGAGTGCCCGGGCACATATATAGCGATCAGGGAAAGAATTTCATCGGAGCAGACAGAGTATTAAGAGAAGAATTGAAATTAATTAAAGAAACGTTTAATGAATAATTTTTGGCAGAGATATCAAGTATGGGGATAGAATTTCACTTGAATCCCCCCTCCTTTGCTTCAGCTGTGGGAGTCCTCAGTTAAGAGCCTAAAATACCACCTGAAAAGTGCAATAGGAGAACAAAATTTTACCTTCGAAGAGTTTACCACTCTTCTCACTCAACTTGAAGCAGTACTAAATTCGCGTCCCCTCTGCCCCCTCACGGAGGATCCCGATGACCTCAACTTTTTAACCCCGGCTCACTTTTTATCGAGTGGACCGCTATTTACATTGTACGACACCGAAAAAGATCACAGGACAAGGTGGCATCTCACTCAACAAATTTTCCACAGTGTATGGAATCGTTGGCGGGACGAGTACCTTACTCAACTTACAATAAGAAGTAAGTGGAGAAAGGCCCGCCCTAATATCAAGATTGATGACGTCGTCATAATCAAGGACGACAATTTACCGCCGGGTAAATGGTCTTTAGGTCGCGTTGTAAAGCTACATCCCGGACAAGATGGGTATGTACGCGTAGTGACTCTGAAGACCAAAAATGGTTTCATGCAACGGCCTATTGTGAAGTTATGTATCTTACCCGTACATTCCGATCAAGACCAGGAAATAAATCAGAACGCTGTGAAACAAAAACCTGAAAATAATTCCGGTAACAATATCCAAAATAAACCAAATAAAATCAAGAAAACGTTCAGTTTAACATCAGCTGTTACCTACCTTACATTGTTGTTATTTTTCATTACGTTACCATTAGAGATGGGCAGCGGGAAGAAATTCAAGAGGGAAAAAATGAAATGTAAGGGGAATAAATAATTTATTTCCCATTGAATCCCAGGAATTTTTGAAATATCCGGGAGTAAATGGGAAATTTTCCGGGAAGGCGCCCATCTCTAGTTACCATCTGCGTTTTGCACTCATACCGTTACACCATTAATGAAAAATAGTCTTTATTTCGATCGTGTCAAGGATATGCATGTTATACGGGATGATCGTATATTATAACATTGAACCTTATCAGGAGAGCAACAAGGCTCTCGATAATTACCTGCAATATTTAGAACGTTTAAGTAGTGAGATAAACTCTCAATCATATTGTGAGGGAGTCATATTACAGATACGACATGAGGCCAACGAACTAAAGTACTATATAATGAGTTATTAATGAATCATCATAATTAAAACGCTCAGAAAATATCGTTAACAAAAATAATGAAATGATTAATAGGAAACTTTCAGTATTAGGAAACAAAATCGATCAAATAAATACCCAATTTTTAAATATATCTCTAATTTACGACTTTCTGACAACTTCATTATTAACAAATAAAAAATCTTGTATCATCTTGTATCACGCACGCAGCATCTCATCTACTAACCTCATCTTTTCCCGCCCGGGAATATGTACGAGCACGTACAATATGTCGAATCATCAAAATCGCGCGATGCGCTTTCTATGTAAATAGAATAAAATCAGTTCGCATCTAACCGGCCAGCAAGCGTGCCGCGCGTACTCATTTATCAGTTTCCATCAAATTCATTTTAAATTAAGGTTGTCCCGAAATATAGGGTGTCTTTATCAGTTATCAGTGACTTTCATTAATCAACTCACATCGTTCGGGTATCTGCCCATACAATTATATATTATAATTATGACACATATCAATCAACGTCGCGGTACCTTCATTAGGCAATCAAACAGAATAAATAAATCAAATAAAAAAGTAGTTTGTTGTTCAAAGGTTAGGTAAAAGTAAGACCTAAATAATTACCTAAGTAAATATACTAACTAGTAGGTACAACATATTACCGTTGTTTGTTCCGCACTGCAGTAGGATAAACAAATGAAAAATCCTAGGTCGTGGATATTTAACTTCGATATCACTATCTGTTGACGACAGCCACGCAGCATCGTTAATTTTAAATTAACATTGTAAATAATGCAGATAATGTAAATAATAAAGAAAAAACTCATAGCGAAAAATGAAGAGAAACAAAGCCATTTTTCGCTATCCTGGGCGACCAACCACAGAGCCTACATTAAAGGACCAACCACAGCGCCTACATTGAATGACCAATGACAGCGCCTACATTAAATGACAAGTGCGCCGTGATTGGCCGACTCATTTTGCCCGACCGTATGCTACCTGCGCGTAGCAAAATGCGCACCTTCAGTGCGTCAGGGCACCTCCCGCCGCCACTCATCGCGGAGGTGACGCGCCTGTTCAATGGCATTCTGCGTTCCGGCCACTACCCGGACGATTGGAAGATTGGACGAGTAATCATGCTGCCCAAGCCGGGGAAGGACCTCAGGAAACCCGAGAGTTACAGGCCTATAACCCTCCTAAGCGCCCTCTCGAAGTTGTTCGAAAAGTTACTGCTCCAGCTGCTGCTCCCGCACATCACGCCACGTGCGGAGCAGTATGGCTTCCGCCCGGAGCATTCGATGACGCTCCAGATCACCAGATTGCTTCACAAGATCTCAGAAAGCGACAACAAAAAGGAGTACGTGGCCGTGGTACTCCTGGATATGGAGAAGGCGTTCGACAGGGTATGGCACGAGGGGCTGCTGTACAAACTGTCGACGTCCACCGCCCCAAGAAGACTGATCAGGATTGTGGCCTCCTTCCTGAAGAATCGCCGATTTAAGGTGGCGGTCGAAGACCAGGATTCAGCCGAACGACCCGTCCGCGCGGGCGTTCCCCAAGGAAGCTGCCTCTCTCCCGCCTTGTACGCCTGGTTCACCGACGACATACCGGTCGCCGGTCAGACGCACCTCGCTCTGTATGCCGACGACGCGGCGTACTACGCACCGAGCCTCAACGCGAAGAACGCTGCGACGAAGCTGCAGAACACACTGGACGCCCCGCCTGACTGGCTCTCCAAATGGAAGTTGTTGGTGAACGTCGGGAAGCCGCAGGCGATGATCACCGCCACCTCTAAAGCTGCTGGGTGAAACAGTGCCGTGGCAGCCACATGTGAAGAACCTGGGGGTAACCATGGACCGGCGCCTCACAATGACGAAGCACGTCGACGGAGTGGTGGCCCAAACGAAGATGGCGAGAGGCAAGCTGCATCCGTTGCTGTCATCGAAGCTGCCCCTGAGGACGAAGCTAGGGATCTACAAAACTTATTAAGATCCCGCCTTACGTACGCGGGCCCGGCGTGGTACGCGTACTGCTCGGTGACGAACAGGAAACGTCTTCGAGTTCAAGAAACCAAGAGTCTTCGAGTGATCGTCGGGGCCCCGCGCTGCGTGAGGAACGCTGTGATCCTCAGGGACCTGAAATGGGAGGGACTGGATGAGTTTGTTTCTCGCCTGGCCAAAACCATGTTTGAGAAGGCGGACAAGTCGGCGTTTCCCCACCTGCGGGGAATAACGCCCCTCCACACACGTCCGCCCGACTCCAAAACGAAACCATCGCCAAGAGACGCCATCATTCCACTGATACCAGAAGAAGAAGAGGAAACGCCGCTGCCAGCGGCGCCTGCCGTTGTTGCCCCCAGATAAGGAAGGTGAAGACCAAGGCCGTCACGGCCTAATACCGAAGACCCGCCTGTAGTGACAGGCGGCGGCAGCTTTCCACTGTAGAGGACCACAAGTCCTGATCAGTCACCTCTCCACCTCGTAGGAGGAAGAGAAGAGCCCAACGGCGTCAGGGCAGTTCGAAACAGATTAAATCAGATAAATAGACCAGTGCAATATCCGACCGTCAACACTATCTATCACTCAATAGCACCTCGATAGTTGTTTTTTTTTCATGGATTTCGCTGGCTATTTTTGATGACCTCTGACCTCGATGCTTGTCGCAATAATTGTGCAAGCAAATAACCAAATCTTACCTTTTATATAATTTTTATCAAAAGCCGATTTACTTCACATTTACATGTTTACTCAAAGATGATAGCAAGGGCGGATCCAGCTTGGGCACCAGGGGGGGGTCACATAGTCGTGGTCAAGTCAAAAACTTATAATTTAATTTTGATAACAATAGATACCTACAAGTAAAAAGTAGGCATTTCATTAATGTACGGTGTACGGAAGTACTGTACTTAAAAATATTCATTCTTTATTGTACACTTGGAAAACTTAACACCTAATAACTTGTACATATTGCCATATTCTCTTGAAGACATCCAGGGAAGCACTATCACACACGGAGTGAGGCAGCCTATTAATATTCCATAACCGTGGTGGATGATTTGTCATAACAGCTAGAGGTATGACGCAAAACTCCGCAAAAGTGAAGAGGTGGTACGATTCTGCTGTTAAGTTGTAAGTTAAATGTACAATATATATATATATTTATTATCAGCTAGTATTTACTGAAAAAATGGGTTTAGTTCTGAAAAGAACTTTTGTTTAGTTTTAAAAAAACTTTTTTGTTGTATTTAATTACCTACTAAACGGATCCAAAATATTTTCAAGCGAAAATTATTCGATTCCGCACACGACCGTTGCGTAGGGAGGCGACCGCACGGCGACCACGCGACTTTTTTCTAATAGTTTTTTGAACTCGTGATATCTTTGCGTAGGGAGGCGACCGCACGGCGACCACGCGACTTTTTTCTAATAGTTTTTTGAACTCGTGATATCTTTCGAATGGAAAGTCCGAATTGAATAATTCAAAAAGTTATATAAAGGTATTGAAGTATTCTTGAGTATGAAATTATTTATTTTGATAAGGATTAATACGAAGGTAGAAATAAAGAACCTTTTCTAACGGCGGCAATATAATTAAATTTTTAAAATAAAAAACCACTTATTGTGACTTAAATATAATAGTCAGACATATGCTGTCGCGACATTTTTTGTAGATAATGATGTGTTCTGCAAAGTTGTAGTACATTATTTTGTTCTATCATCAATAGTTTTCGCAGCGCACTCGATGTAAGCAATTTTTAGGTCTTTTTTTTGCACCTTGGGTTACATTATTGCAGTTTTTTTAAGGATCCCTAATGTTTTTGAAAATAAAATATAGCCTATGTTCACCTGGAATAATGTAGCTTTTCAACGGTGAAAGAATTTTTTAAATCGGTCTAGTATTTTCGGAGCCTATTCAATTCAAACAAACAAACAATCAAATCTTTCCTCTAATTAGTAAGTATAAGTATAAGTATATAGATATAGATAGATATAGATTAGTATAGATATAGATTAAATTAATTAAATATTGAGGGTATGTAGTTACATTAAATCTGTATGGTGACAAAATACATTAAAAAAATTATTATGTTCAATTAGTGGGCCACCTAAGTCCTGGAACCAGCTCAGGGGGGGGTCATGACCCCCATGACCCCCCCCCTGGATCCGCCGTTGGATGATAGTTAATCCAATTGCATCAAGGCTTATTTCGCAAAACTACGCTGTAGCGGTAAAACGAAAAATGCGGCACGCGTACATAAGCCTTTGAAAATGACCGCCGCACGTCCCTGAGAATTTTAATTTGAACTTTATAGCATTCCAATACAGCCGAGTTAGCAATGATAGTCGGCGTATTGTCAAACAAATCAAAACAAACAGGTGCAACGCGGGCACGCACCTTTGGTAGCGATGCGACATTACGCCAATATAATCTTTATCTATCTGTTTTAAGGCTGATTTCACGTTGAAACAAAAGTTATTGTGTAGAGTAGGAAAAGGAGTAGGTAGCTTGTGGTGGCGCGCCTTGCTTTGCTACCGCGCACCCGGCGTCGGCCATAAACACAGGCGCAAGGTCTTTGAGAGCGCCGGCGCCGCATCTTTGGAGGTGGAGGTGGACTCGAGGGCGCTCGGCGCCCCCTTAGACCCGGCGCCCGTGTGCGCCGCACACCCTGCACCATAGGTAAAGACGCCTCTGATTACATCCGGATCATGCAGGACCCTATTCATCTAGTTTCTCTTTAAAAAAAAGGGTCACGAAGGCCAGTCACCAGTAACTCACCTAGTACAGTACTTCTTTATTCTAGCGTGTATTTAGTCAGTTGCGTGGTCAGCTTACGCTTCGGAGCCCAGGGTACGCTTTAATCATGGCCCTAGATTTGGCCGTACTGGTTATTATATTGGAGCGACTGCTGTCTGACCTCAGTCTTAACACTTTTTAATAGGAAAACCAGACCAATAGGATCATGATGTTCTGTAACGACCACTAAATAGCAGTCGGGACATACTTAGTACTATTATAATGTATTCTGTGCGCTGATAAGTAACTGGTATCTGGCTTTCGTACTACTAGTTAGCAGCTACTAGTACTAGGGGTTAGTACTACTAGCCCCGCTCTAGAAGCAACTGGTTAATACAAGTTACGAGGTGGTCCTATTATATTTCAGGGATATACCAGTTGGTCCATGAGGAAAACATGAACAAAATTATTGTAAATAAAACTATTTTTTTAAGACGCAAAATTTAATAGATACGTTACTCTACCAACAATACAATGTTAATGTGACGCCTCGAACTATAGGCGGACTATTCAAAGTGACTTATTCTATTCTATCCATAATTTTATCACCATATCCTACACTTGAATAAGTAGTCAAGTTCGCCAGACAACTAAATGTTAGTCCAAGTCACAGATATACAAAATACTATCCATTATAGATCTCAAATTGGTTTCAATGAGATCAATATTTTCCCAATGAGGTACATACCTACACTGAAAGTTGATTCTGAAATATATATTTTTGCTTCTCTTGAGTGCATTAAAATGAAGAGCAATTCATAGTTATTTGTTATTTCAACAAAGTAATATTTACTGCATTAGCAAATATACTCGTAGCGAATAATTATTTAGTTGCAAAAATTTCGCCAAACCCAAATAATCCAGCCAGTAATCAATATTGTCTGCTCATATATTTTCGGGACTTTCCAGTCCACTACACCTCGAATTGTCGCGCTCTTAATACCTATAATCCACTGCGGGAGTGACTGTAAGCTCGAATGTTTTATAAAATACCGTTCTCTAGGAAACTTACCTACACCAAATAATAATTTAGGTGCATTTACGAACTAACACTGTGAACAATTATTACTTATCGCTAAAAAACAATGCACTGGTATTCTGACAGAAAAAAAATAGAAGTATGCAAAACAGTCAATACAGAGATTAACACAATTAATTTTGTACTTTAGTATGAAAATTTTGCAAACCCTAACTTACATGTTGATCATACATACAAACTTATTTGTGTCATTGTGGAGCTCGCTCATTCGCGTAACATGACGAACAACATTACAAATACGCTACAGTTAGTTAGGTAATATTAGGTACACGTACACCTTAGCCATCAATCATATTAAGAGGTGCAAAAAAACGAAATAAAAAATATGTTAAAAATCATTATAAACCAGAATTATTAAAAAATATAACATAAACTTTTCCTTAAGACTTATATGATGCAGTAATTATGTACTATGTACGTAAAATACTATATATAGTTAATAATAGATCCACATTTTTTAAACATATTATTGTGGAAACTATTGCTTAATTCATTTAAAAATAATAAAAAGGCTATGATAAAGTCGTACTTATACCGAATTCTATCCACTCTGTACCACGCAGTGCAAAAACATATATAAAGCACAAAATGTAATTATTTAAAAATTTGCCATCTTGGTATTTATACCATTTAGATAGCAAGATCAGCCACATAAAATGTCACAATAGTTAGATTTACTATTTCGTTGGAACTCAATTGACAACATTATACATTTCACATCTGTTGTACCAATCCAATGCGTCCTGGGCTATGCATGCATACTTCATGGGTAGCCTAAATCATATCCACCTGATATGAGGAAGAAAATATAATATCATTATAACCATTTCTATGAAATGACGTCATAATGCGCTTAAAGTAAGCTTAATTATAGGTTTTTCAAAGCCTTGTGTGGTCATTGTTGACTATATCAAAAACTTGAAATGTTGTCAATTAAGTAGGAATCTATCATCGCACTGTTAGATGGGAGTTGCAATTTTAAAAAAACACAGTAATGTTAGTTATTTTACCAGCTAAACTAACTTATTATGAAAATGTACCAAATTTTATGAAAATGTTATTATTATAGTAATCAGCATATTGGTGCTTAAGTCAAATTTTGAAAATTGATGTTTAATTGTATTCATCTTCATCCATAGCGAAGTCGACTCCCGAATCCACTGCACACACAGGGCTGTAACAAAACAATTATTCAAAGGCTGTGTTTTCACCTCCTCGAAAACACCTACTTGGGCAATATTTGTATACGACACAATATGTACACTAAAAAGTAACCGATTCTGAAAACAACAACAAAATTGGTTGTTAATTAAGGCAAGTAATTGGATTTTAAAGCTTTTTCAAGAAGAAAAGTGAGAGTGTGGTGTGGACGTCTTGTTATCTCTTTTGTACGCACGAAACTAAGTGGCAGTGACGTCACTGCAACCGAATTTCAAAGCCTTTTAACTTACTTAATTAAGAACGGATTTTAAAAAATCTTTCTGTGTTCAGTTTCTGGTGCTGTATCAAGTTATTGTATCTATGGTGGCGAAGCCTACTTAGAACAAGATTCCTACCGGCTTCCCTTGGCAGATACTAATATAAAACTACTATTCTACGTAGTCTAATAATTAGCGTAATGTAATTACATTACGCGTTTGTAACAACACACACATACAAGATTTTATAATCGTAGGACGCGTGTCGCGTGGGCCGCGGGGTAGTACGCCGCTTGGGAATTCGCTAACAAAATATTACAATGTATGTAATTTACGCACACATACACATTATGTCCACATGTCACATCAAATAAATATACTTAAAAAAAAAGTGCAACTAAATTAATGTTTATAAATCACGCTGTATTTGTGTAACCGGTTGATGCGTCTGTCGGCATCAAACCGGTCCTATTCATTGCGAGGTTGTTGCGAAGCCTGCTGTTGCTACGCAATGCATTGGAGTATGTACTTACCTGGGGCTCGAGCAGAGTCGATAACTTGTACCTACCTGCTTAACTACATCATTTAAAATTATCAACATTGTCTTCAGATTTGTTTGACGATAGGATGACTTTTATGTAATTAAACATGTTCAATGTACGACTGATTCGATCCTAATGTTCGGAAAAACCAATTTGGTTTATGCAACATTGTAAATGTATATCTTAAAAAAAAAGAAATGTAAACACTTGTCCATTTAAAGCCGATTAGACGCCGAACTCGAGAGAGCTTCCAATCTTTATTTGTCTTGTGATAAGGTTGTTTCGCTTGAAAAGTTTTCGTCGAAAATTTCTGCGCTATTGTCGCGGAGGCGCCAGTGAGGCTCTCTCCTTGTCCTTGACCTAGGTGGATAATATATTTCGCGCGCGACATTTTGCACGGATTCGTATGTGCTAATATTTTATCTATTGTGTTAAGTAATTAGCTTGATTGTGTTATATAGTTTAGCAGAATCGAAAGTAGTGAAATTTTACTTCGTCGTAAAGGTTTGTTTGTTTATTTTTGTTTCTTTTTATCACTTAGGCAGTTAGGTGAGAAATGGCGGCTTTAGTACAAAATACAAATAGGTTGTTGCCAACCTTGCATATTACCTAATTTCATGTTTTTTTTACAAGTTTTGATTATTCACACGTTAGCTAGGTTTTTTGGTCCTGCTTTATTTTTCTTTTTTTTTCACCCTACGCCACTGGTGTATAGTATCATTCTTCAATGTTTTGAAAAATTATATGCCTGATATTTCGATGATATTTATTTATTACTTAAAAAATGCTCTTTAAGCTGGAGTTCCCCTTGTTCTCATCTTACAACACCCATAGTAAAATACGGGGTTGTGTATCCTTAACTTTATTTAAATCTTCTATGAAAAAAACCTTATACCCACCTCATAGCTCTGCAGGTGAAGAACACAATGCGCTTTAACTTTCTGTTGTAAAATAAATAGTTGAAAGCCCACAAGCAGCCTGGTTCTCCAAATGGATCACTGGCCAAGTCTGGGTTGTAGCTGTAAATACGGCAGTCTGCAAGGACCACTTCTTTATCTATGGCGGACCATAGAGCAGGCCGCAGCTGCCTCCAGCGTATTCCCCCAACAGCAGACAGGGCAGCATCAACAGCACCTTGCACCCAACTCAGAGACGGTTCTGCACTGAATTCACTACTCTGTGAAACAAGATTACAGATTATTATTAATTATTTATTGCACTTTATGATATACATACAACGTGCCCAAAATGCTGGCCACATTCCCTTGCTGGATTGCAATGCTATTTTTTTGTCCAAAATACAAGTCAGCATTTTGGTCAAGCGTTGCCTCCTTAATTATTCTGTAAACATTACTAAAGTTATCAAGTTTATTTATTTTTTTATTCAAAATTATTCAGTTACCTTTGCCAAAGAAAAATCATAATCTGGAAAGGCAGCATTCAGTGTAGCAATAAGATAGAACAATGTCTTCCTAGATATTGTGTCACATAGCACTCCATCTTCATCACCAGAAAGGCTTCGACTGAAATAAATATGAAGTAAGTGAAAAATAGAATTGAATAATATGAAAACCACAATAAAAATGTTGGAGTAGCCTTTTTATTTAGTAAGCAGTATATCAAGAATATTGTTAAGAATAATATTGCATGGGTATGGTCTAGCATCAAAAGAGGAGTAATTATCTGCATTAGTGTTACCACTCAGTAGTCAACATCCAGTATATATTAGTGAGTTGAGAGAAATCAATAGTAGTCATACCATAGATAGCTATTCATATCAACTTATCAGGGATCATTCATTATCACATATATAATTTTGTCTTTTTCCACTTGCTAAGAAGAAGCTGTGGTAGAAGTTTTGTGGCAATGCTGTAGAAAGTGACTTTATGGGAGTTTCAGGCACATATAGCAAAAGCATCTAGCAAATAACAAGGACCTTGACTAAGGTATAGAAATACACTTGCATTAACATTAAACTTATCTGTAAAGTAACCCTCCAAACTTAGAAATTTTCTGTTGATTGCAAATATCAGTGATATTTATTGTTATACTTATATTTTTTGTATGTATAATTTTCTAAAATAGATATTGCACATTGATCTCTGGTAGCTATGTAGATCCTATTGGAAGCATTCGCCTTCAACCTGGGGGTGGTGGGTTCGATTCCCACTGGAAGCATACTTTGTTTAGTTGTTTTCACTTTGCTTAGGACTTTGCAGGCTTGAATCACCTGATTGTCTGATAATAAAGAAGATTCTGTGCTTATGAAGGCACATTAAGCCGTTGATCCCGGCTGCCATTTGGTAGTCGTCAAAGGAACCACATCAGAGGCCGAGAGGCGATTCCAAACAACTCTGACACCAGGGTGTACATGGTTGATAGACAATGCAACCTACTCGAAATTATGATTATGATTGGAAGCAACCGATGAGCCAATTTCTTAAGAAATTTTACACAAAAAGCTTAAATCACAATACCTAAAGCAGTGTTATGTGTAAGTATTCTTATCAGTATACCTATATGTGATTCCCTCTGGTGGCGATAGAGCCTGGAGGTTGTGAGTTGTCTCCCCATCCGCAGTGAACTTTTTGTAGAAAGCTTTCTCAGTACCTGCCATTTTGCAGCTGTAGCTTTCTACTCGGCCTTGCACGGCACTGTCGCCATTCAAGATCGACAGCGCCCTGCTTAGGGCCTCTAAGTGTCCACTCTCCAAGAGTTTCATCCTGTCTTAACTGATCTGAGGATTCTTAACCACACAGACTTCTCGTTATCAATGGTATTATGGTCGTGCAGCACCGTGCACTACTTCTGTACATAGCAGAGGGGTGTATAAATATTCCTTTTCTTTTTGAGTGTATAAGTTTCACACTCGGTATAAGATTCGTCTTCTGTTCTTCCGCTCTGATGGAATGCGGGTACATCACAAATAAAGGAAAAAGTTTAATTTTCAAAGCGCTATGCTGTGTAGCAAATTATTTATAGCTTGTTGGCTTCTGCAAGGAGATCGCGTCACTTCACTTTTGTCCCACAAAATCGATTTATCACTTTTGATAATACTACAAATCAAAATCCATGGAAGACATCGTCACAAATGAGATTTAATCAAACAATGGAACATTAAATTCTAGCACAAATACGAAGAAATTGCACAAAAGATTGACAAACAAAGAGGAGAAATTTATTTTGTGTAACAAACCAACCACAGACAAATCGACGATATTCCCCTTCGCCCCCGCACGAAGCGACGGCGACGCGCCATATTATGGTGATTAACCATAGACGGACTAATTTATTTCCAGCCAGGGCCGTAAAAATAGTAAATTTAACAAATAATTGTCATTGTAACACATCAAAATCGTGAAAATAAATTCAAACTAGGTATCACCAAAATTCACCAAATTGAACTTTTGTGGAGGATTTGTTTTGTTTGAAATTTGTTAAAAATTTGCTCAAACTTATTATAATTAATTTATCAAATTTTGGGTTGACTATGTTTCCCCTTAATATCGCATTAGTCAGTATATTAAGAACTAAGTGTCCAAATTGTTTTCACATACAACGCTACGGTATGATTTCTTTCGTATTTAATATTTTTACAAATAAGATTTTACCAGTATCTGTTTGCAACCAAGCAATCAGCAAGTTTGATACACTCATTAGTTTCTTCACAGATGAAAATCCAAATTAATAAAACGAAACAACCTCACTCTTTAGTCTCCTAACATGGTCCGTCTGTCACCAGGCTGTATTTCATCAACCGTGACAGTTCAAATTTTCACAGATGATGTATTTATGTATGTATTTTGCCGCTATAAACAACAAATACATATAAAATAATTATTTAAGGGGGCTACATTTTTATAGATATTGGTATAGATATAAGAGAGGTAGGACATTTTGTAAGGAGTAGTCCGTCTGGGGAAGTACTTCCACCCTACAGAAGACTGCAGCCAAATAACACTGTGATGCAGTGTTGTGTTCCTGCTGGTGAGTAGGGTCGCCAGGCTCCAGAGGGGTCGGACAGGTCAGCAACATGCTCGTGACATCTACGGTGTTGCAGGCGTTCATAGGCTACAGTAACCACTTACCATCAGGTGGACCGTACGCCTGTTTGACTACTTAGTTGATAAAAAAATTAATAGAACTATTTGTGTGTAAGTGACTCTCATGTGACTGGTTTTATTTAATACACACAAGTTTTGGAGTGCAGCCAGTTTTACTTGTAAATTTTTCTATGTATTGTTTTTTAATTAGCTATAATCTGTTTTCTGTGATAATAAAATAAAATAAAAAATGCCAGGTTCTATAAATTTGTTACTTATTTAACATTCAATGACTTATTTCCAGCTACTCGTAAACGATTTTATCGTAATACGGGTATCATTCAAAATGAACAAAATTGGGAGATTACTCTTGACCACAGGAGATTGAAAACTCCAAATGGTAAAGTGTTACTGGTGAACAGTGAGCCACTCGCTCGCGCTATCGCCACTGAGTGGGATTCTCAAAAGGAATACATAGCACAACCTGTAATGCATCTGGTAAGAAAAACTTTTATTGTCGTTTTAAAAATCTTTATGCTTGGCTAATACCACTCGGCCTCAGGAGCCCTATTTTTAAAAGTGTGACTAATGTTATATCAAATATTTTTTATTTGTTAAAGAATTTTTGTTTGATATGGAACGATTTTGATTCGACATATATGTCATACATTTCAAAAATAGGGCTCCTGATGTGGTTCCTCCTTGGTAAGGGTTAACCATGGAGTAATTACAAAGGGGAGATGCCGTTTGAAATGGTGCAGTAATATAATCATTGGCGCCTCGCCGACACAAAAGTGGGCGGAGCTTGTCATTGCTCATTCAAAAGCGTACCGAGAAACAGATCGCGAGCTTCTAAGTTTGTCACGATTTTCCACGACTTTTTTAGGAATTTAGCATTGAATAATTTTGTTTCATATAAATATAAAGGATGAAGTGTTGTGTGCTTCAGTGTAAAAACTTTTCTGACAAAAAATTGGAACTTAATCAACAAATATCTTTCCACAGGTAAGTTGTACTTAGTTACGTTTTATAAATGTATTAATTAGAAATAATTTTCTTTGGTTTCTGTTATATAAGATATATTTAGCGCTCTAAAAGTTATACCTAATATTAAAAACAACAGTAAGTAAACAGTAGTGACATCTAGTGTCGGGTGTCTGAAGTACTTGATAATTTGTAAATAACGTAGTACTGCTACTTTCCGTAAGATGGATATCATTACTTAATGGAGCCACGGCCGAAACCAAGCACCCCGCACGTCTGCCTTCCGCCCCGTGTAGCCTCACAAATGGTTTCTTACAAAACGCTTAGTACGGCATCTCCCCTTTGTAATTACTCCATGGGGTTAACCTTTCCATGTCAACTAATAAGTGTGCTCATATATAGCAATGTCTCAATTGTTTTATAAGTTATCGCAGTGAAAGGGTAAAGGGAAACACCTCTGTATTGTTAGAGCTTCTTGCATTAATGGATCTGAGTTTTCTGATAGATTATTATTCCTTTATTTATCTGTTTTTTTCTTTTTTATACATTTTTAAATATCCATACTAATATTATAAGTGCGAAAGTCTGTCTGTTACACTTTCATGGCCAAACTGCTGATTGGATTTTGATGAAATTTGGTATGAATATAGTTGAAGACCCGGAGTCAAACATAGGCTTCTTTTTGATACAGGCAGAGCTGCGGGAAACTCCTAGTATAAAAATAAAATAAAACATTTCAAAATATACAAAAAAGGCCATTTAATATTATCATTATAAACAAGTGATGATTGCTTGCATAATTTTTAAGTTCCATATAGTGTCCCATTGTTGGACTCAGGGTAGCTGTATTTTAAAGTTGTTATATTTTCTTTCAGACTGCTTTGTGTAACACTGCATTGGACAATCCTGGGAAATTTACAACTCATGACATTGCCAGTTATTTGTTAGACTACCTGCCTACTGACACCTTACTCTTTTATTCTGATGTAAGTTGTTTGTGTGTGATTTTGTCAAGTAATTAATTTAATTGTAGTATGCTCATGCTCGGAAGGCTACATGGTAATAAACAGTCTCTGTGGATTACCATGATCTCTTAACTTTACCCAAATGCGAGTGAATATGCAAGAGTCAAGACGGCACAATATGCGATGTAAGACGACATCTTTCTTACTTGTCATGAAAATCTCCCACCTCTCATTAATCTGGGAACATATAGCCCTCATGTGCTCTTACTGTAAAAACTGTACTGTCTGCACTGGTCTGAAATGGAATAATAATTATCTTTGTTTGCTTGAAGGAAGAAGAAGAGTTGAGAGTTTTACAAGAGCAAAAATGGGGTCCAATATTGGAATGGTTCCAAGAAAGATTCAATGTGAAACAAGAAGTCTCCCGGGGCCTCACTCCTCCTGCAGTGTCTACGGAAACCCGCGCAGTTCTAGCAAGACACTTTTTGTCATATAGTTTCCCAGCTTTGAATGGTAAATATCAAGCATTTCTTATATCATTACTTTTTAAAAACTATATGAATGACTAAGATTTGCTTAAAATGTAGAAAAGTAAAGTAGACATGACAATTTTGTTTCATGTCATTCAGTGATAAAACAAATAAGAATTTAAATAATGTGTTTAAAGTTTTAAACCAAAAATATGTCTTTAAAACAATATTTTTATTATTTTACACAGCCATAAGATTTGGCACTGAGGCGTTGAGGTCACCACTATTGATGTTGGCATGTGTAGAACGGCGCTTAGACCCGAAAGATGCAGTCCTCCTCGCTCGTCTAGAAGAAGAATATCAGGTCAGTGGCCTACATATCGCTGTATGTGTGTATTTACATGTTAGCTGTATACCGCCACCTTCTTTCCCATAGACAAATTACTGAATTTTACACTTTTCATTACATAATAGATAAAAGTAATTTTCGGAGATGATAAAACAAGTATATATTACATATAGGTTACACATAAATTAAATATGATAAAGTCAATAGAATAAATTTTAGGAGACATTTTGGCGTGCGCCAATGGGCAGGTGAAACTGCAGGCAATAGATAGTAAAATATAATTGAAACATAAATGTAATGTAACGTATTTTTTTTCGAATTTCGTAGTGATTCTTAAGATTTCTCCTTTCTACATGAATCAAGTAAAAATATGTTAAGGTTAAGGGTTTCATTGAAATTTGACTTAACTGACTTTTAGTACCTACCTACAAGTGCCGTTTGAATAATTTCTAAAACGCAACCTACCGAACTAAAAATAACCGAAAGGAGACGACAACTCGTGGGCCCTCGCCTCCTTTCGGTTTTGTAAGTGTGAGTCGTTTCGTTCAGCTGATTCAGTGGGGCCGCGTGCCGTGGGCGCACGAGCTGAACCAGGCGGAACTGACGGCGCGAGTGGCCGCCTCGCTGCTGGTCGTGCAAACCTCGCTCGAACGACACTCCTCCGCTAAGAAGACGCCCAAGGGAGAGCTATCTGCGCAATGAACTTGGCAACTTAGCAATCGTGATCAATCGCTGGACATATGAAAATAATTATTAAATAGATTACGATGTTTTAGAAAAGTAGCAAAGTGTCACGTTAAGTTTTTTGTTAATTAATGCATTAATACGAAACCCGAAGTTTTTTATTGGTTATACGAAGTTCAGATTTTTGATAAAAAAGAAAACTGCAAGATAAGTATCCAAGATACTGATATGTCTAGAGATATATGGAAGGTGAGCGGAGAGCTTTCTGTCCAGCAGTGGGACATGCACAGATAAAAATGCAAGAACGCCATTAAATGTCCGCATGTTTTCGTATTTGATAATAAAAACCAAACAAATTATTTTTGCGGTGTTATTTCTAATAGCGCTTTTAAATAGTGGTAATCTACAGTTTTTAGCATGTCTTCATGTTCCACATTTTAACAATATTGGTCTTATGTTTTTTTTCTAATTCATGTTAAAGTAGGTTTATCATAAATATTAATTTCAAAGTGTGAAAACTATGTACAATCCATACTAATATTATAAATGCGAAAATCTGTATAGTTTTATGAATAAGACCCGGGGTCAAACATAGGCTACTTTTTGACGGAGGCGGAGCTGCGGGAAAAAGCTAGTAGTTTATATTTGTTAAAAACTAAAGTACACCAACTGAAGTAGGTACGACTTGTTTTGTTATAATACGCTGTAACTTCTTTATAGTTGTTAAAATGTTTGTTAAAGAAGCATATTTATTTACCAACAACTTATTGATTATATTTGTTCCTTTTTGTTGAGTAAATAACTAGCATTATTTAAAGTTTGTTCTTTTTTTTAATTCAAAATATCTAGTAAAGTAGATAAAGATCTACTTATTTACCTAACAATAATATTTATTAAGATCCAAGTGAGATTAACAAGAGTGTCGTGAATATAAAACAACAACTAGGAAGCCCAATTTAAGTGGGATCGGGGCGCTCTCAACGCACAAGAATGAAATGAAAATAGCAAGAATTGAGTCGCGAAGTTCTGCTAAATATAGCTGGGCGGGCGGCGCGCGTATAGACCGCGCTAGGGCCCACGGAGCGGCGCACGCGTCGCGCGACCTCGCTTCGTGTCCTCCTTATTATTGTTCTGCACATTCAATAATCATCTTCAAACTCTTACTTCATTAACATCTTTGTTAAGACAATCCGCTGCAGATCACGATTGCCGAGTTGCCAAGTTTAACAGTAAATTCTACAAGAATAGGACTGCGACCTCAAATGCGCTCAATTGAGGCTAATATGCGCTAGTTCTGGTTTTCGCACTTTGAAACTTCACTTCATCTTCATGCGCGTAAGTATTTTTATTGCCTGTTATATATTGTTAGTTTTTAGAATATCTGTATGTATTATGAGTATGATTTATTAAATTATTGTGACATAGGTATTATTGGCTTAATCAAACACCTATATTTCTAATTCTTATAATCGCAACCACCTCTTTAATGTTTATTTTGTAATTTCAATGTCATTATGTATTGTTTACTGAGTCATCATTTCGCTGCAGTTAGTCCGCTGTCGGACATACCTCAAGGATTTCCAGAATGATTGGTCGGAAGTGGCCTGCATCCATCGCTTGCCTGCGACCTTCTTCAGGTCATCTGACCAATTAGTCTGTGGGTTCTGATTATCTATTTCTATTTTTGGGAAACTCTGTTCACTTTGTTGTCATACATTGTCCTATTACCCTTATAGATTTACCGGCAGTTTTCGCTACTTAGCAACCAAATTTTGAAACAATATACCCCCTCCTTTATGGCAATTATCTTCCAAACATTCATTTAAAATATAGTTTAGAGAAAACTTTATTAAAACCAAAACAAAAAGTAGGTAGATATACCACTTGGTTGGTCTGTAGCGGATTTTGCCATTTAAAAGTATGGCCACCCAATAGGCTATTCCACACATTTTTTTATTGTTCATATCACAAATTTGAGTACCTGAAATCAAAAACAGAACGAATTTTTTGAATCCGTTCATTAGTTAGTAAGTTAAAAGTATAATTTATAATCCTATGGATGGGGAAACTGCCAAGATACAAGAAAAGGACGCACTTAATGATGGAGTGACGTCACTGCCACTTGATTTTGTGCTTACGAAAGAGATAGCAAGACGTCCCCACCACGCTCCCACTTTTCTTCATTAGAAAACTTTAAATGCTAATTGCTACTTAAATTAATTACCGATTTTATTGTTGTTTTCGGAATTGGTTACTTTTTAATGTATGTATTGTTCCCTATAAAAATATTGTCAAAATGTGAACACAGTCAAGTAGCCTATTGTTTTATTGTCCTTTTAGATTAATAATTGGTTTCGCGCGCTCGACTAGATACCGTCGGTTTACTAGAAAAATGCGGCAACTAAAACTACGCTGAATTTGGCGTACTCGCGGCGTACCCGCGTCAGTCACGCCGCAACCGATGATTGGGTTGGACGTCTAGATAAATTTAAAATTTAATGTAAAAGCAGAAGAAAATGGCAGTTTGCATAGTCAACCGTTATAAGAAAGATACTGGTATTACATACCATCAGTAAGTATTTGTATAATTTCGAAATATGGACATACATTACTCATGAAAATAATAAAACCCTAAAATATAGCGCGAAGTACCGATCAGTGCTCAATGTTGCCGTATTTTAAAAAAATCCTAAATTCTCCGAGGTTTCGATTTTTATTATTCGGATATTTTGTTTTTAACTCCTGACCCCAAAAGAGGGATATTATATTATAAGTTTGACTTCATTTTTTTCTGTCTGTTTGTGGTCTTATTTCTTCAATACTGATCTGGGAGAAAAGTAAAAACGTAGAATATACTAGCTGCTTCTCTTCCCGCGCAGACCATATAAGCCGGCCGAGGGAGTGTCACTACTTTTATGAGTAAAGATGTTCGCTGAGATGACCATTTTGGTTGTTACTTCAATGTACACTCGCTGTTAGTCATAAGTTATCATTTTAGTTTTAATCTTATAATATGTATTGTGTTAGCTTGTGTCTGTTTAAGTATTACCAAATAAATAATTCGTTTATTTGTTAACTTTTCTGTTATTTTTATCTTCTCTTGTGCGTTGTGTTTCTCGAAAACATTGATTGCTATTCTTACTGGAACGTTTACATAACAAGAGGTTTGTGGTTACAGGTGTGATGAGCGTGTCCGGCGAGTCGGAGGCATCGCGTCCGCGGCCGCTATCGGCGGGGCTGTGGACGCTGCTGGCGTGGCTACGGCGAGCCGACTCGGCCGACAGCCTGTCCAGCGCCGGCTCCGCGCGCTCGGCTGCCAGCTTCGCGTTCCTGTCGCCTGCACACTACGCCGACCCCGCGCCGCGCCCTCGTCCTCCGCCCGGCCCGCCCACCGACTCCTACAAGAAGAGGCTGCACGACCGCAACTTGCGACGGCACCACGACCGGGACCTCACGCTGCATCGCAAGTACGGACTGTACAGAGGCGACGTCGCGAGCCTGCCGTCGGCGCGCCGATCCGCTCACACCAACGCTGACAGACAAGACAGGGAGCGCAGAGCTATAAGTGAAACCTTGCAGCGCCGCACGCCCTACGTGCCCGGCAAACGGCGGGCTCCCCTGCCGCCCGTCGGAGCTAGCGGTTCGTCCGCCACTCTTCCTCACCGACATTCACGAAAACGACGAGCTCCACAACCTCCAACAAAATTTGAGGACAAAATAGTACAAGTTCAAAATAGTGATATGAACCCTAAATCTGGTGATAGTGAAAATACTACACCTGTTGATGTAAGTCATATTTTCATGGGATGTAAGTCGGAGAAATACGTCAAAAAAGAACAAGTTACTACTCAAATAAAATCAAAGCAGGAAAAGAGTTTTCTAAAGCAAATCTTTGAGAATAAAAAGAGAAGATCCGCTATTGAAACGTCTTCTGTAAAAATACTTCCAAGCATTAGTGAACTAGATAAACAGGCAGCAGAAATAATAGAAACGTGCAAATTAAAAGAGCGAGAGCAAAATAATAATAATTACAAAATGGACCAGAAACAAAATGAACAAAAGTCTGAGGTATCTAAAGGCGCTCGATGGATTTGTATAACATGTTTAAGACGTTTTGATGTATCAGTAAATATATGTTCCTTCTGTTTATCGAATCAAAAACCTATTGATATAAAAAGTAGAAATGTCAAAAAAGAAACTAAAATCACTCAAAAAAATTGGAATGTTGATCAAACATCAAAAAATATAGATGATGAAGAAAAGCTGCAACTTAAAAAAATGTTAAAGGAGATGAAAGACTCACTTTCAAAGAAGCCAAAACCACAACCAGTTGAAACTATTGTCAAAAATCAGGATGTAGTAGGTCCCTTGTTAGATAAAGGCACTGTGTCGGTTACGGAAACTCCTACACTTCGTATTGGTCCATCACAACACCAAAAAGTAAAAATCTCTTCTTTAGAAGAGCCTTCATCTTCTGGACCTGGGCCGTCATGTCTAAGAAAATCTGAGGAAATGTCTAACACTTCAAGTCGTGATAATACTAATGAAATTGTTCGAAACATTTTGCTTCCCAATAATGGCAAGTCCCTAGAACGATCGATCAAAGAAATGACTAAAGACACAGTCAATTCACCAAGAAATTTAAAGAGAGATCAGATAGCTGCAATCGGTGTTAATACAAATAAATCTGAATCTGCAGGTGTCAATGAATCTGGAAAGCTACATACACCAATGAAGATTTCGTCGTTATTAAATCCCGTTTATGTTCCAAAACAACAAAGTGTCCAGCTCCCTAAAAATCTTTCGGTTTCATCTAAAAATACAGATAAAATTAAAGACGATATAATTTTAAATACAGATATTAAAGTAGAAGTAAAACTTCAAAATGAAACACCTATTCCTTCTACATCAAAAGAAATGGATAGAAATAATGCTAATGTTGTTAGAAAAAAAATAGCACAACAGACTTCAAAAAGTAAAATCACAGTATCTACGGAGTCACAAACGACAAATCGAACACCTACAACCAATAAGATAGAAGAAGTAAATCAACATTCCCGACGCAGAGATTTAGTCAATCAGCTGGAGAAGTCAATAGCAGAGGGTGATGAACGCGCCGCGGCCGATGCAGCTGCGAAGCTTGCGCAGTTACGATTGTCTTGTTCCGTCTTATCATTTACTTCACAAATTTTAGGTGAATTGTCTAACCAAGATGCCGCTGTTCAGAAAAAAGAAACGAAACATGAAAATCAAATGCAGCGTTCTGAAGATGTGCTTAAAAAACCTATTTCAAAATGTAAGGCAGATAACTCGTCAAGAAACCTTGAACTTTTTTCCGAAACGAAAAAGGACACTAGACCGCCTGAAACATCAAATAAACAAGCCGAGCAGCCGGAGCAGAGCTGCAGCAAATTGCCAGACCCAAATATAAAACCATTGAAAGCAGCTGCGTCGACTTCTCAAGAAAGTAATATGGTGTCGTAAGTATCTACTTTTAATTTATTATTTACATACATAATAGAACATTGTTCACCGAGGGAAGAAAGTGATAGATTACTAACGTGGGCATAGTAACCTTAATATGCCCGAGTTAGGAATCGCAGTCTCTGTATCTGTTAGTGAAATCGGTCACTAGTATTAATGTATGAAGTAAGTGTATGTCATTTAATGCTTTAATCGCTATAAATAACGAAAGAATGAATTTATTTGAATGTGTTTATTTTTTAAATCACGGAAAATTAAGAAGGTACTTAAATTTATCATAAAAATGTAATGAGGAAAATCAACAATTGATAAGTAAATTTATACTTTGAACAGAGACTATATGACGCTAATCTGAAATTAAAAAGTAAAAATGCGAAGGGATCGAGCCTTAGATTAATAATTGGTCTCGTGCGCGCTCGACTAGATACCGCCCTATGAAGAAAAATCAGTTTCCACAATGCGGCAACTTTATATTGTATTGTGTGTAAGACAATGTGCAAAGACGACACGAGAAAGAGTTATTTCCTGTACTATTATTCTTACATAGTTTGAATACGCAAACTGGCATTTTGCTTCTGTTTTAAAACTAAAATTTTAAATTTATCTCGACGTAGTTTTACTTGCCGCATTTGTCTTGTATGAAGACGGTATCTAGTCGAGCACGCGAGACCAATTATTAATCTATGGGGTCGAGCATTCAGTATCAGTAATTTTGAAATTTGATTATTACATTTTTTAATTCTGACATTCATTCTGAGATTTTTATAGGAGGAGGGCTTCGTTGCAGAACACCAGAATTTCCCTTTCGCAAAATGATCTATAAAAAATTTAAAAATTAAATCATCGGTTTTAAAGGTACCTAGGATTTGGATTTTGGACTAACTTAAGATTAATTTTTATAGAACATTTTTTATCCAAAATGGGCATTTTTCGGAAGGGTTTTGTGTTACCAGGAGGACATTATCCGGGTCATTTGCGAAAGGGGGCATTCTTCATTAATATTTAGCGGAAATAATGACTTTGTGGCGTGTAAATTTAACGCAGATAAATTTTTCAGGATTTCAGTATGGATCGAGGACAAGAATGCGGCCCGGGGCCCGATAAAACTGGAGATCGGTCGCTCGGCGCGGCTGGGCGATCTGCGCGCGACGGCCGAGCGGCGCCTGCGCATCGCCGCGCGTCTGCAGCGTTGGATCGTGGGCCGCGTACTCTGTGGAGACGACGCCGCGCCGCTCGTGACGCTGGCTGGCCCCGAACTCGACGCGCCTTTTTATCTATGCTTAGTGGAATTTGGTGAGTACCGTCAACAATTAATGTAGATATTAAATAAAGTTATCTTAATTGCTCGGAAGTCGTTTTGTTTAACAGCATTAATGGTCTGTTTCTAGGCGTCCGTGATTCCCGACACTAGATTATTCCAAAGTCTGTGCCTGTACCTAGATAACCAAGCGCGACCAACAAATATAGCATATCTTATCGCTGACGTGTCGATCTGTGAGGCGATCATTTCTGTTATTCCATCTAAACGGAAACACTGGAAAAGCTTCTTCACTCACTGCAAAATATTGTAAATATAACGATTTTTATAGCGGGTCGTATAGGCAGTAACTGACCATACCTACATTTATTTTTCAGATACCAAGCAGAACGATAGAAACAAAAATACTACTACAAATAAAAACTCAAACAAAGTAAATGATAACGAGAAGGCTAGTGACGTGTACGCCGAACTAATGCAACTAGAGAGACAGGCTATCGTACCCAATGGTGATACATTTGAATGTCAAGTTTGCATGGAAGATTGTCCGGCGGGCCACGGCGCCGTGTTACGGGAATGCGTTCACTCTTTTTGCCGCAACTGTCTCGCCGATGTGATTCGCCACTGTGAGGAGCCAGCAGTGCCTTGTCCTGCCACGGGTTGTCCCGGAACATTACACGAACGGGAAATTCGAGCGCTTGTATCGCATGAAGAATACGATAGATGGCTAGCGCGAGGGCTGGCCGCGGCGGAGAGCGGCACTCGGAACGCGTTCCATTGCCGAACGCGGGACTGCGCAGGGTGGGCTCTTTGTGAAGCTGGTGTGCGAACATTCCCTTGTCCTGTGTGCAAACGAAATAACTGTGTGCCTTGCCAGGTAAATTAGCATAATGACCGAGGAGATGGTACAGTAAATATACCTAATAATGTGCTAATATAAAAATAAAAAAAAACTATTGTCACAAAATAATATATTTTTTATAGTACATAACGATTATGGTTACGGGTGTGCCGTTTTTTTTGTAAGAGGTCATGCAAATCTCGTTTATCCTGCCCGACTTCGGTAGAGCTGTATTTGACACTGCTATTTGAACTGCCAATGAATCAGATTTGTCAGTGTTGCGTCCTTAGGTTGCGCTTCAGAGCCTAGGGAAGCATTTATCATTTGGCGGTCTTTATTAAAACTTAGACATATACATACAAATATGATGATTTAGTGGCAAACATTGTCAATTTTAGGCTGCCTTAAGTCACCAAGAACAGGGCCACCAATGGTGACGAATCCAAGGTGGGCCGCTCTCGCCGTCGCTTTTCACGCGTAATCGTTACAAACACGCATGCCCGCTCGGCTATCGAGCTTCTGAGACCGTTAATTACCCCTATTATGTTTTACTCACTCTAGTGTCAGTCTTTTAATCATTCAATTGTATATATTGGTATCCATAGAAATCAATGAATGCTCACAACACGGGCTCACAATAACTTTAGTCTACTGACAGAGTTGAGAAGTAAAATTTGTATTTTCATTTCAGGCAATTCACGAAGGGGAAACATGCGATCAATATCGCAATAAATTGGAACAAGCTACTAGCCAAGTTCCAAATCAAACCGATGAAGGTACTAAGGCACTTCTGAACTCATTAATATCACGCGGCGAAGCCCTAGAGTGCCCAGAATGTAGTGCAATCATAACAAAGAAATGGGGTTGTGACTGGGTGAAATGTTCCGCTTGCAAGACGGAGATATGTTGGGTGACGCGAGGCCGCCGTTGGGGCCCGGCCGGCCGCGGGGACTCCAGCGCCGGCTGCCGCTGCGGCGTCGACGGCAAGCGCTGCCACCCGCAGTGCGGATATTGTCATTAGATTTTTATTGCTAATTTTTTTATAATAATACATGTATACTTAATGAATAAATGTGTATGTATAAATATTCTTACTATATTTAAATTAATTATATGTAGGTACATATGTATAAATTCGTCATTCATTCTAACTATAGTTTGACCGCAACCGCTGTACCGCTCCATGGGTATGCGCGGGGAGGTGGGGAGTGGGAAAGAATGAGCATGAGATTCGTAGTGCCAGACAGATCTTACGATTTCGAATTACAATTTTTTGAAGCTGTATATTTACGAGCATAATTATACCAATACCTGTTTTACCCGACTGCAACGGAAAGAGGGTTATGTTTTTTGAGAGTATGTATAATTGTTCTGCACGCTCTGCAGCCTGAACGGCTTGGTGGATTTTAACTTAAAGGTGTCGTTAGATTCGTATTTACCGTGAGAGTGACACTGGGTATATATAAAAATGGCTATTTCTTCGGGTATTATTACACAAAAACGCTTCCGGGTTTTTTAGTTTTTTAATTACCGTACAATAAAAAAAATGTAATGAACTGAAACTTTACTACCCGTCTTTAGATATTTTATCTCATGTGCGTCTGACACTTGAGCACACTCTTGACCTGTGTGTCTATGGTTAATTTTTATAATCCGTAGTCACACCAACACACCACATTTACCTCGTGGACCAAATAGTTGTATCATAAGGAATATTTTTTTCAAATTATTACACAACTAAGTACAATTGTCTGCAACACTGTATTCACATTTTAAGGTAAGCATTTAATAAAAACTAGCTGTTACTCGTATTATAGAATAAGGAAAACAAATGTGGGGAACACAAATGACAGAAAAACAAGTGAATATTGGGAAAACAAGTGAATGTTGGGAAAACAAAAGAAAGTCGAAACAGGTTTATTTAGCGATCGTATGTTGAAAAAACAGGTTCAAGCGATTATCGACCTTATTGACATTTTTCCCGACATTCACTTGTTTCCCTGTGTACATCAGAATAGCGGTGTTTTATTATTAATCGAAATGAAACAAAAATACCTACCTTTAATCTTCTTAACAGTACCAATAAAGAAAAATAAGTGACCCGCATCAAGGGTGGCGTGTGTATTTCTTTTTTTGACAGAAATATTAACTGTTTATCTTAGATTCATAATTGGTCTCCGCGGCGCTACGACTAGATACCGCGCTGTGAAGAAAAATCAGTTTCCAGAATGCGGCAACTTAATAGAAAAGTGTGTGTAAAACAATGTGTAAAGACGCACACTAGAGTCGATTATGGTGTATGCCAGCTACTTGACTGGTGCCCGACCAATGGGAAAATTATTAATTGCTGTGGTCTTGTTACGCATTATAAAAAGTAGCTCAGAAAATCCTTTAAAATTAAATTAAAATAAAACCAGCCACCAGCGGGGCCGGCAAAAACCGGTTTCGCCTAGTACGTGACGAGCCCGCCGCGTGTAGCCCGCAGTGTTGCCAGATATACAGATTTCGCGGTATCCATACAGATTTTCAACATACGATACCGATAAAAATTGAGAGTAAAATTTATACAGATTTTCAACATTCCAATTTTTTTCATACAGAATTACCTCAAATGGCAATTTTTAGACCATACCATGACCATTTTAGGTAACAAGAATAAAAATACTTTGGGGAAAAGCCCGATTGGTCTTTAGGTTTATGGTACGTCGTACGAATGGGGAACCCCTTAGAAATATTTTTCAGTTACTTGTTCATTCATTTTATTCTTTTAATTGAAATTCATTGAATTCGACTCAGTACTTTATATAGCCCGACCAGGAAAAAAAACCCTACATTGGCGTTGCTACTGATCTTTCTTTCTTTTAAATTATGGCTTTCACCGATATCTCTGTGATTCTGCCAATGTCATGGTTTTAAGGGACAATGGTTGTTTGTGCAGTTGTCGGTAAAAACGTCACAAATAGGCTGAAAGGACAAAGAATCATGTAAAACATACAAAGACAAGCACAACATTTAGTATTAATATTGGAAACTTAGATTAATAATTGGTCTCCGCGGCGCTACGACTAGATACTGCGCTGTGAAGAAAAATCAGTTTCCACAATGCGGCAACTTAATAGGAAAGTGTATGTAAAACAATGTGCAAAGACGCACACTAGCGTCGATTATGGTGTTGCCAGCTACTTGACTGGTGCCCGACCAATGGGAAAATTATTAATTGCTGTGGTCTTGTTACGGATTATAAATTGTAGCTCAAAAAATCCTTTAAAATGAAATTAAAATAAAACTGGCCAAATGTGAGTCGGCTTGCGTGGAGAGGGTTCTGTACGATTTTTAATTTTGCTCCATTTGGTCTAATTTAAAATTATCTCATAGGTTTTCCTGTAATTCTTGTATTCGAAATTCTGGAATCGATCGTTTCGGAGCTAAGGTAGGAGAAATGGTTAACTTTTGTCTACTTTATTTAATAATTCTAATAAGGACCCTAAAATTGCAACAAGAACTTTCATTTGATTTATTTATTACACAGTAATTAATTTGCATATAAACGTTACTTTTAATTGGCTAGTCAACTAAAAAATAAATTGTGTAATTTATATAATTTATTGATAGAATAGACTATTTCGGAGATACAATTTAAACGAAAAAATTCTTAAAATTATATTTATTTTGTTATTTAATTTTAAAGATTTTATAGCGATGACGTCACGCAGCTATAATGGCCATTTCGAAATGCAAGAAAGCAAAAATTACTAAGGTATTAAAAAATATGTATGTCAGTGTCAAATGTCAAAGTCAAGATGGACCGCGAACTGCGAGTTGGTTTCTTGTTTGTTTACAATCGCCAAATATCTAGGTACCCCATTTTTCGTATCTATTGCATATTGGCCTGTTGATTGGACTTACTGCCGTCCCTTCATCCGTTGACATCTGATTTTTCAATAATTGGACACCGATTCTTCAATAAATGTATGAATGGATGTAATGAAGATGTAGTTAGGTTATGTTTAATTGAACAGAGATGACATTTGACACGGGTGACAAGTACGTAAAGCGCCTAATTAGCGCTACCAAACAAAAAATATTTATCACTACCCTGTGCTACCAACCTAAAAAATTAAAAGTGAATAACCGGAAGTTATCCGGCTACGTCATACGTTAACTTTGCTAAAAAATGAAAGTCATTGGGTTTTCTGCGATTTTCTTTAAAAATACTTGCTTATCTAAAGATCTGATTAATGTAATCTGTTCCATATGCCTATTCCTCGAAATGGTTTACGAATTAGACATTTTCATGAAAAAGTTTACTAGCCAATTTTCTATTTAGCTTGGAGCTAATTAGTTACTAACCCTTTTTAGTTGTGACCCGGGCTTAAATACAAATAAATAAATACTTAGACATACACATACATACATATTATGAATGAATGAATTATTTATTTAGCAATACTTAAACACACACAAGCTAACACAATACATATTGTAAAATTAAAACTAAAATTATTACCTATGACTAACAGCGAGTGTGCATTGAAGTAACAACCAAAAAGTATTATTATGTAGTGTTGTGTAGATTATTTCATAGTTGAAAATATAATCTAAGGTATCGATAGTGATCATGTATCGATAGTATCGATATTGATACTTTCGATAATATATTTCTGTAAGTACGATGTGACGATGATTTGTGTAATGCCCGCTGTACACTCCCGCCGCATTGGTATTTCAATTGATAATCCATTAATCGACTATTTTTGATAAATTCAATACTACAGATTATATTACATCGATAATATCGATACGTAATGGATACATAATCGATATGCAACCGATACCCTAGAATATTAAAAAAAAAACGAAATCGATGTATCTAATAACCGGCAACACTATCCGTAGGGACGGGGTACCAACTACCCAAAGGCCACATTTAGAATGTTGGTGGGCGTAAAGGTGGAAAATGGGATCAAAATAGTGATAGGCTGCTAGTCGCATCGATTTTCGCCTACTCCCTCGGCCGGCTTGTATGGTCTGCGCGGGAAGAGAAGCAGCTAGTAGTACATTCCACGTTTTTACTTTTCCGACAGACCAGCATTTAAGAAATAAGATGCCACAGACAGACAGATAAAATTAAAATCCAACTTATAACATCCCTCTTTTGGGGTCGGGAGTTAAAAAACAAAATATCCAAATAATCCAAAGATAATTCAAAAAAATCTAGATAAATTTAAAATTTAATGTAAAAGCAGAAGCAAAATGGCAGTTTGCGTAGTCAAACTGTGTAAGAATAATACTAAATAAGAAAGATACTGGTATTGTATAATTTCGAAATATGGACATAAATTATTCATGACAATAATAAAACTAAAATATGGCGCGAAGTAACGCTCAGTGCTCAATGTTGCCGTGTGTTAAAAAAATCCCAAATTCCCCGAGGCTTCGATTTGGATTATTTAGATATTTTGTTTTTTAACTACCGACCCCAAAAGAGGGTTGTTGTAATTTTGACTTTTTCTAACAATTTTGTGTCTTTAACATCTTATTTCTGAGTGGGCAAAAATCGAAGACTACCTATCAGTAGGCGATGCGACTAGCAACCTATCACTATTTTGATTCCATTTCCACTTTACGCGCACCAACATTCTAAATATGGCCTTTGGGTAGTTGGTACCCCATAGGCTATTGTTGCCGGATAATCGATTAATCGAATTTGGTTTTTTTTTTAATAATCTAGGATATCGAAAATATTGATGTAATAAATTTAATCGATTTTTGACAATTAATCGAAAATAATCGATTATTAACTGGAATACCAAACAATTAGTCGATTATTGAAATGGGTCGATATAAATTATATCGATTTAATTAACATAGGTAATCGTTTATATCAATGCTCATTAATCGATTATGTATCTATATAATCTATAGTATTGATTTTTGAGAATTTATGAAAAATAATCGATAAAGGATTAACAATAATACCAAGCATTTCAGGTACCGGTACTATACAGATATACCGGAACTCGGCGGCGGGATGTACAGCGGGCATAACACAAATTATCGTCATTCAACTCATACAGAAAAAAATATTGTACTTACAGAAATATATTATCGATAGTATCAATATCGATACTATCGATACATGATCACTATCGATACCTTAGATTATATTTGCAACTTTCAAAGAATCGATTATTATTCGATGTGTAATCGATTTTCCGGCATATCATGGCCTTTAACCATACACTACTGTATGGTTAAAGGCCATGATAATATGTATGTAAAACCTGAGCTAATTTTAAATTTCTTTAGGAGGTCCAAATGGAGAAAAATAAAAAATCGTACAGAACCCTCTCCACGCGAGCCGACTCACACTTGGCCAGTTTTATTTTAATTTCATTTTAAAGGATTTTCTGAGCTACCTTTTATAATACGTAACAAGACCACAGCAATGGGCTAATCAACTAAAAAATAAATTGTGTATTTTATATAAATGACATTTATATGAAATCTCGAATTTTGAGGGTAATAGAAAAGTTGTCTCTTTAATGTAGTGGGGACTTTAAAATATCCTGAAGGCAGCTAGAAGAGTCAGAAAGAATGAGGGAGTTGTTGAGACCATGTGATAGGACAAATATAAAAGGCTTCAAGTAAGGCAATAGTTTCACCTATGAAAACTGACGTCTGGGGCAAGCATTTAAAACTTATGTTAAATTTTGGTATTTCCATGCTGCAGCACCCACATTGAAATTTTGGGGTAATTTCGAAGCGACCGTAAAGATGAGAGTCCGATCAGACCATTTTTCATTTATAATTTCATTAAAAAGTTTATCTATCCCAGGGATATTTTTAGAGATACCAAGAGATAAAAGAATTTGAGGTTGAAATATAGGGGCGTCGTATTCGGACAAAAGATAGGGTTTTAAAAGAGATTGCGATACTAGAGGGGGGGGGGGGGGGGACTGTAATTTGTTGTAGCTTTTAACTAGAGGGATATGGAGATAGTGCATAGGCATCTAATAAAAGGTGTGAGGATATTTGGGCCTTTTTATATAAAAATCTATCTGCCAAAAATTGTCGTCTAAGACACAGGAGAGAATCTAAACATTCCACTTGAAGAGCATTATAGGTGATGAATTCATCGTGCTTCAATCTCTATTGAGAGGGGAGGAGTAGATCGTTTCCTCGTAAATGCTACTGCATTGGATTTGGTGGCTGAGAGCGCAAGACCGTGATCAATAAGCCAGAAGATAGAACAGAGCTGAACAGAGTCTTTACAGGTATCAGGAAAGGATTCAGAACGGGAACATATACATTAGAAACAATACTATGTCATCGGCATATTGTAAGATATTGCAAAAGCAGTAAACAGATTGTTCCAGATCATAAGTACATAAATTATACAAAATAGGACTTAGAACTGAGCCAAATACGCGAACTGAGCATATTTTTTTTACTAACAAACCACCAATCGCTTTAAGTCTTGAGGACTCAACATGGAAACATGGTTGGACAAAGAATATACCAAGGCAAAGAGAGTTGATTGACCTGTTTGATACCAGTTGTGTAAAAAATCGGTTGACCATTGGAGTTAAAGCCTTACTACATCGATGTGAGGTGGTTTCGCTGAAATGACACCAGGAAAAACGGAGTCGATTGGCCTTAAGAAACAATTTAAGATCAATCAAATGACTTAAGTAATGAAAGATCAAAGGAATTCATATCATTCTTATTTCTCCAGTCATATTAATTTTACAACTAAACTACTGTTCTAATTTCAATAAATTTTCATCAGATCGAATCATTTAACTGCATTCTCCCTTAAATATTTCATCCTTGAAAAATAAACAATTTTTACAAGTTCAGAAATGTTGAAGAGGTAACAAACATTAAAAAATTCAAATTCACTTACATTGAGAACCTCCCCTATTTTGGATATTGTAAGTGGGTTGAAAGGCTGAACATCAGTTAAGATACAGGACTAAAGATTACTAATAAAATAGTACTAAGAGTAGGGAAACTGATAAACAAATGGTCAGATAACAGGGCACTGGATGATCATTGCCGAAAACAGGGAAAAATGGAGGAGGTTTTTACCCACAGGGGAGCAGAAACACTAATTTATGATAATTAAAAACTAATCACCCACAAGATACAAGAGAGATTAGTGGAAGAATAAATTGACTGAATTGATTGAAGTTTGCTGAAAATGGCTACAAAATAAGTTTAGTGCCTAAATATAATAGGAATCAAAAATAACAACACTTTCAAATCTTAACCTTCTATTATGTGTTTACATATTTGCACACTCATTATGGTCACTGTGTTATAGACACATTTTAGCATAGACCATTGTTTCACTGCTTACATAAAATACATACTTAACAAATATTAATAATAAAGAGGGGATAATACATACATCACTTGCAAACTCTGCAGCTAGAGAATACATACCGAGATTTGGGATCCCGGGATCCCGACCGTTTTCTGGCCCCGAAAATCCCGGGACTGTACTTGGCTAATCTCAGGATTTTTGGGATTGCCACAAACAAGTCTAGTTTGTATTCCGTAGTCCGTTGCATCTTGAAAATAACCTTGCCTAGATTATTTTAATACATTACGACAAAAAGCAACTCGTACAATACGTAGGTAGTTAGGTACCCACTATTTACTACACAGGTACAGTCCTAATAATATGTTTGTCGTAGAACTTAGAAGGGACTTCCCCACTCGGATACTTTAATACAATACTCTTAAGGTAATTCCCCAAGGAACCAACAGGGGAATCACCCGATCATCTCATATCATAATATTGTTGCGGGTATTTCCCGTCGGGGATTCCCTGTACGAAAGTATAAATATGCAAATCCGGTTTTATTTTTTTCATTTATTGTTCTGTCAGTGACGGGTCATTAAAATTTAAAAGTCAATTATCTGAAATTAAGTATTTCAAATGGCGGGAGACTTTGTTAAACATAAAAAAGACAGTGATACGACGTCAGTGTGGAGTTATTATTTAGTTGCGAAGGACGGGAATAGTGCTAAATGTAAGCGATGCCCAGCCATCCTCAAGTAGAAACCACATAGCCTAATCCCAGGATAGGCCCGGGATCCCGGGAAAAGGCTTCAAAAATCCCGTAAGCCCGGGATTGAAAAACATGCTCGGGATTGTATTCTCTATCTGCAGCAGACTCAAGTTATTGGTTTTGAATGAATCCTTAGGTATATTTTGATTGGAGAAACCTAAACCTAGTATCGACGCATGCCATGTGGTCCACGACCTCCAGGACCACCGCGACCCATTCCTGGGGGAGCTCCCATCATACCAGGTGGAGGGCCACCCATCATAGGCCCTCCACGCATTTGTGGTGGCGCAGACAGATGACCTCTAGATCCAGGTGCCATATGTTGTTGAGATGGACCACCAACACCTCTTGCAGGACCTTGTAAACCAGGGGGTGCTCCACCTGGACCTGAACCACGTCCTGCTGCCCGACCACCACCTGGTCCACCCATGGCCCCTGGCAGGGGAACTCGAGGCAAACCTTCTTCAGGAGGGGGTGGTCCTTCAATAGTTAGAGAAACAATATTCTCCCCACGTAACAGTACAAATCCCAGAGTTCTCTTTTCTTCTCTATCAACATTTTTACTGTTTTTTGATTTTATTTTTCTGAATTCTTCACAATCTCCCAAAATCAAATTCATATGTTTGTCAAAAGCCTTAAAAGTGCCAATAAACGTACGAGAGTCCTGCAGTATGACTCTCACTCTGTAATTTAAATGCTGTTGCATTTTATTATTCTTTCCAATAGTCTGGAACAATAGAAAAATTATATAAAAAAAAGTCATTATAAATAAATATATATTGATACTTTTGACAACAATTTGTCATAAAAACAATTTTGGCTAAAATTACTTTCAGATACATCTCTACTCAACTTTTGACTCTCTATCTATCTATACTAATATTATAAATGCGAAAGTCTGTCTGTCTGTTACACTTTCACGGCCAAACCGCTGAACAGATTTTGATGAAATTTGGCATGAATATAGTTGAAGACCCAGGTTCAAACATAGGCTACTTTTTGACGCAGGCAGAGCTGCGGGAAAAAGTTAGTATATGTTTAATTTTTTGATTTGTTATTGCTTATTATCATAAGTGCCATGTCGAAAGCACCAATATCTACATTTTAAGTAATGTACAGCTGATGTTTTTGTTTGGTTTTGTGATAAAACCGTATGAAATAGTTTAATGTAATGGTTTTGAGATATTTTTTTCTAAAATCTTTCATTCTGTCTTGACAAAATTGCTGCCTACATTATTTCAATCCGAATACGAGCTCAAATAACAAAATCTGGTCAAGAGTGATTTGAAGGCAAAAAAGAAAAACATGTCTGTTGTACAGGAGCCGCCTTGAATATTTTGTTTCATTTTAATTTAATTATTTTTTTTAAGTAAACATATAACCTAATATTCTGTCAATATTTTAAGTATCTACCTGTTATCAATATAGAGCCAAAAATCACATTTCTTTTATGGGAGCCCCATTAAATACTTATTTATCTGATTTTTACTATATTTGTTATTATAATGGCAACAGAAATTGTTGTTGTTATAAGCAGATATGGAAATTGTATACTATATTTATATTGTTTGTATGGATATTAAAAAAGCGTGAGGAAAATCAAATCCACCAGTTTGATTGGTTGTACATAAGTATAATCAAATGAGTATGGTGTTTTACCAATAATTATACCTCCCTAAATATAAGAACAGGCAATAAAACAAAACTGAAAAAACCTGTATAGCAACAGGGTCATACTAAGTATTTAATCAACTAGGTATTTCCTGTCGATCTACCTCTATTGAACAGTCGATCTTTTTAGAATATTTTATTATTTAAGGTTAAGGTCTTATTCCAGAAAACAAATATAGGTGTGTTTACTATGGCACACAATATTTAAATCTGGGTAGGTTTTACCCGGTAAAAACATAACCAACATGAATTAGTATAAATTATAATGATAATCAAATATAATATAAAGCAACGAAACAAACTTTATGCCATACCATAATAACTAATTGAATAAAGTTATAATTCTGGTAAATTTTAACAATACATTGAATTTGCCGGCAGTACTAAATATTTAAAAAAAATGAAATTTGAACTGTCTACATCATTTTAAAAAGACTTAAAATAACAAAACTACAAACCATTTTGTATGGAGATTGTCCTGATAATTGCAGAAACAATATTTATACTTTATCACAACACAATCACAAAAGATGCTAAAAGCTAAATTCTATCGCAAAGCAAACAAATTAACAAACATGGCGGCGATGGCGGAACGCGGGGCCGAAACGGAATTTCAAGTTTTCAACACAAGGTACCTACCTATTGACATTGACAACGGACATTGACATATGACAATGACAGCCTTTTTTTTGGACTACAAGTCCTACCACAGCATTAGTCAAACCTATGAACTTACTATTCTTACACCCGTATTCTTAAACCTTCACTCAAACTCTACTCAACCTTACTCCACCTTATTGGTATGATTAGTCGTTACAAGCTTCCTTGACTTGAGATGATTTCTCATTGGAGTTGAGTATCGAACTGTCAAATTTAAGGTCGGTCTAGAGGTACCTTGAGGTTTTTTTTTTTTTGTACCTTGAGGCGTCGTTAAAATGAAATAAAGTGGATAAAAAACGGGTTTTTGCCACTTTTGGTCTAGGTATTTACTTACTTTATATTATTTCTTACTCTATTCTTTGGTAATTTTCAATTTTTTTGTTTAGAATTGTTAAACCTGTGACTTTCCTCATTAATTTTGCTCAAGTAACTAACTAAAAATGTAATTTTCAAGAAAAGTTCGAGGACTTCCATAAGGCGCCCTCCAATGAGTTTAAGTAAAGGACGCCCTTATAATTATGTTTAAGAATACGGGGGTTATTATATTAAACAGGACTGAGTAAATCTGCAAATTTGCATAGAGGCAAGGCCGAGCCAAGGGAGATAGAAATAGTGGAGGAACCTGTCTCTTTCTAGCAAATACAAGCTTTATCACGTTGGTACTTGTGCAAAATGGGGTGACCACGCTCCTCTTGAAAAAAAGGGGAAAGTGGTACATACTTTATGCTGACTTTTTTTTTCAGACCCAATCAAATGTTTCGAGTGAGGAGGTTCTAACCTCCTCCCAAGTAGTTCTGTGCAGACTTTAAGGAAAATGGACTCTAGTCGAAAATAACGTTTCGTAGACATGTCTCCCTTATTGGCTCCCTCGGGGAAGACAAGGAAACATTACTAGTGGCCTTGGCTACACTAGACAAGCAGGACTAACGGCTGAACGTAATACGCCAAGTGTTGTCCACTCCAAATTATGTCGCACCTGCTGTTGCTAAACTTGCGTAATCGTCACCAACAATCAAGTCCCGCTAAGCTATCTAGCTAGCTACTTATCCCTTCACCTGCTTTGGGCCCGCGTTACAAGTATTTTAGTTATAGCGTTGTTTACAACTCGAGTGTAGGTTTACAATAACACGTAAAATTTATTTTTGTTCACAGATAATCGACCTTAATGACGAAACTGTTTGGATAACGATATCATAAGTGGTTCTTTTGTAGTAACGGGTGGAAGGAAAATATTTCTTTTTTTGTCCCCGTAATTTTGTACTATAATGATTTTTTAAATAAAAGTTGTACCATATATATGCCTTATTTTTTAAAAATCTAACAGCATCTATCTAGTTCTATAATTAAAACTAGTTCTATAAAGAAAAATAAATTACAATTTCGAAATGCGCGGATTTTCATACGAAAAAAAGATATATTTTGCATCAAGACTTTGTTTTACAAATTTCGTTAAAAGCAATGAATACACATATTTTATTGAAGCCTAGCTATCTTAGAATAGATAACAAGCAATAATAAGTTCTCAGAATGTTCAAATTTTGAAAAAACTGACAAACAATGGACATCCGTCGTTTTTTATGGTCGGCTCGACCGATCTTTACCCAAGGTCAGTATAAAAACTACTACACGAATCCAAAAAAAAATAATTCAGTATTGCTTGGAAAGGAACGTACTGTCGAAAAAAAATACAAACCAAAGATATATTAAAGTGGACTGCTCCCTTAAAATCCGTTAGTGAAGCATTTTTCGCGCGACTGCTGTCCCATACTAAGATGCTAAGTTAGACAAGGACGCGATGCTCTACTCGCGCGTTCTTTTTTTGAAATCATGAAAGATCGATTGAATTGGCTAGTAAACTTTTTCATGAAAATGTCTAATTCGTAAACCATTTCGAGGAATAGGCTTAGGGAACAGATTACATTAATCAGATCTTTAGTTAAGCAAGTATTTTTTAAGAAAATCGCAGAAAACCCAATGACTTTCATTTTTTAGCAAGGTTGACTTATGACGTAGCCGGATAACTTCCGGCTATTCACATTTAATTTTTTAGGTTGGCAGCACAGCGTAGTGAATAAATATTTTTTGTTTGGTAGCGCTAACTAAGCGCTTCACGTACTTGTCACCCATGTCAAATGTCATCTCTGTTCAAGTAAACATAACCTAATCACATTCATTCATACATTATAATGAAGAAGCGGTGTCCAATTATTGAAAAATCAGATGTAAACGGATGAAGAGACTGCCGTAAAGTCCAATAAACAGGCCAATATGCAATAGATACGAGAAATGAGGTACCTAAATATTTGGCGATTGTAAACAAACAAGAAACCAACTCGCGGCTAGCGGTCCATCTTGACTTTGACATTTGACACTGACATATATATTTTTTAATACCTTAGTAAATTTTGCTTTCTTGCAGTTCGAAATGGCCATTATAGCTGCGTGACGTCATCACTATAAAATCTTTAAAATTAAATAACAAAATAAATATAATTTTAAGAATTTTTTCGTTTAAATTGTATCTCCGAAATAGTCTATTCTATCAATAAAATATATAATATACACAATTAATTTTTTAGTTGACTAGCCAATTGGCTAGTAAACTTTTTCATGAAAATGTCTAATTCGTAAACCATTTCGAGGAATAGGCTTAAGGAACAGATTACATTAATCAGATCTTTAGATAAGCAAGTATTTTTAAAGAAAATCGCAGAAAACCCAATGACTTTCATTTTTTAGCAAAGTTAACGTATGACGTAGCCGGATTACTTCCGGCTATTCACATTTATTTTTTTAGGTTGGTAGCACAGGGTAGTGAATAAATATTTTTTGTTTGGTAGCGCTAATTAGGCGCTTCACGTACTTGTCACCCATGTCAAATGTCATCTCTGTTCAAATAAACATAACCCTTATATAACCTAACTACATCTTCATTACATTCATTCATACATTTTAATGAAGAATCGGTGTCCAATTATTGAAAAATCAGATGTCAACGGATGAAGGGACGGCAGTAAAGTTCATTAAACAGGCCAATATACAATAGATACGAGAAATGGGGTAGGTACCAAGATATTTGGCGATTGTAAACAAACAAGAAACCAACTCGCGTCCTTCGGTCCATCCTGACTTTGACATTTGACACTGACATACATATTTTTTAATACCTTTTTTTGCTTTCTTGCAGTTCGAGATGGTCATTATCGTTGCGTGACGTCATCTTTATAAAATCTTTAAAATTAAATAACAAAATAAATATAATTTTAAGAATTTTTTCGTTTAAATCGTATCTCCCAAATAGTCTATTCTATCAATAAAATATATAAAATACACAATTTATTTTTTAGTTGACTAGCCAATTATCGTGGTTTCTTGTTATTTTGTATTGCTTATTATTAAATTAGTAATATAAATAGCCAAAATAGCACAGAAAATAATGAATTTTATAATTTATGAAAAAATGTTTTTTGCGTGGTACGCCATTTTGTTCCCAACTTTTTCGATAAAAAAGTGGAAATGACACATGAAAACATAAAGTGATCAATTATGTTTGTATTTAATATTAAAATAGACTTATTTATGCATTTTATCATAAAATTTTATTAGTTTTAATAAAGGATAACCTCACCAGTCAGGCACTTTCCCGTACCGTGATCCTAGAAAAAAATTAAACCCGTCAAGCTCAACTTCAAATTCGTATTTAAAAATTTTTTCGGCCTGGATGGCAATGGAATTATTTTTAATCGATAGTGACAGGATCTTAGTAAGCCGAGAAAAAGTCATAGACACATAGAGTTACTCAGTGTTGTGTAAATAAAAATTGTTGCAAGCGAAAACAGTTGGGGCTGATCGAGCCCGGAAGCACAGTAGCGCAGAAAATGTTGGGCTCGATTGACCCCAAAAGCAGGCAAGGGGGCGCAGTATTTACGAAATTTAAAATAGTTTGTCCCAATTTAAAACATTGTCATGGTTACCCTATTAAAAAGAGATTCCTCCACTATTTCTGTCTTTTTCTGCTCGGATTTTAGGTCAAAGAGCTGTTTAATATATTAAGTCCACGGTCAGACTTAGAGATGGGCGCCTTCCCGGAAAATTTCCCATTTACTCCCGGGAATTTTTGAAATATCCGGGAAATAAATGGGAAATAAATAATTTTTTCCCTATTATTTCCCTTACATTTCATTTTTCCCCTCTTGAATTTCTTCCCGCTGCCCATCTCTAGTCAGACTAAAGAAATGGCAAAGGACTAAGGTTAAGCCCTCTACACACCCTAAAATATTAGGACAATATTGTACGATATACTTATTGGTGACAAAACATAACTGTTTATCTATGTTACTAAAACAAAACGTCAATCGACTGTTTGGTGCCTTGAAGATGGACGAACATCAAAAAATGTTGCATTGAGCGCACAAACTTTAAGGATACTACTACGATCAGACGGGCAAGCTCAGTACATTTTATGTGGGACATTAGTGACAGACATTAGCAATATCGGAATACAATGCCATATTTTGACAAGATTTTTTTTATTTAAACCTACAAAAAAATGGTGACATTTTTTTTAATGCGTTTAGGCATAGATTAATAATTGGTCTCCGCTGCGCTACGACTAGATACCGTCGGCATACTACATAAATTCGCAACTAAAACCATGCCGAAACCGGCATGGTTGCGGCATACCCGAGTCAGTCATGCCGCGACCGATGAGTGAGTTGGATGTCTAGATAAATATAAAATTTAATGTAAAAGTAGACGCAAAATGTGCAGTTTGCGTAGTCAAACTGTGTAAGAATAATACTAAAAGAAATAAGGAAGATACTGGTATTACATACCATCAATAAGTATTGTATTATTTCGAAATATGGACATAAATTACTCACGAAAATAATATAACCCTAAAATATGGCGCAAAGTACCGCTCGGTGCTCAATGTTGCCGTGTATTAAATAATCCCAAATTCCCCGAGGTTTCAGTTTTTATTATTTAGATTTAACATCTTATTTCTTTAATGCTGATCTGGGAGAAGAGTAAATACGTGGAATGTACTACTGCTTCTGGTGGTGCGAAGCGGAAAAAAAGATGGTGGCGGCTGGCACGCGAACTCAGTGTGTGAAGCAAAAAGGGCCTTACCTTACAATCCACCAAGCGAGGCAGTATGTTGAATGCATTGGATAGCGTGCGTGCATGCAGAAGTGCGGTGTTAGGTGGAAACAGTTATAAGGAAGCACACAAACACAATTCACATTCGCGTAAGTTCTAAGCGCGGTTTGGCGAGCGGCGGCGGTTGAGTAATGAAGCGTGGAGTCACGTCAAGAGCGAATTTGCGACTGAAGACGCCAGCGCTGAGATCGGCGTAGCGCTCGCGCGGGGGGGGGGGGTCGATAAGTCGATCGCACTCAAAACTGCCTGTGGACGGCAGCGACATCTATCGCGCCAGGCAGCCCAAGGCTAAACACACACAGAGTATACAAGCGCGCCAACAGCTTCTCTTCCCGCGCAGACCATATAAGCCGGCCGAGGAAGTGGGCGAAAATCGAAGAACCATACCTATCAGTAGGCGATGCGACTAGCAACCTATCACTATTTTGATTCCATTTCCACTTTACGCCCACCAACATTCTAAATATGGCCTTTAGGTAGTTGGTACCCCGTAAGGTATTGTTGCCGGATAATTGATTAATCGAATTTGGTTTTTTTTTCTATAATTTAGGATATCGAAAGTATTGATATAATAAATTTAATCGATTTTTGACAATTAATCGATTATTAACTGCAATATCAAAGAATCAGTCGATTATTGAAATGGGTTGATATAAATTATATCGATTTAATCAACAAAGGTAATCGTTTACATCAATGGTTATTAATCGATTATGTATCTGTGGTATCGATATAATCTAATCTGTAGTATTGATTTTTGAGAATTTATGAAAAATAATCGATTAATGGATTAACAACAATACCAAGCATTTCAGGCACCGATACTATACATATATACCGGAACTCGGCGGCGGGATGTACAGCGGGCACAACACAAATCATCGTCATTCAACTCATACAGAAAAAAATTACAGAAATATATTATCAATAGTATCAATATCGATACTATCGATATATGATCACTATCGATACCTTAGATTATATTTTCAACTATCAAAGAATCGATTATTATTCGATGTGTAATGTATTTTCCGGCAACACTACTGTATGGAAAAAGGCCATGATAATATCTACTCGTATGTACAAGATGTTTACCGCAGCTCCGCCTGCGTCAAAAGGTAGCCTATGTTTGATTCCGGGTCTTAAACTATATCCGTACCAAATTTCATGAAAATCAATTCAGCGGTTTAGTTGTGAAAGAGTAACAAACAGCCATCCATACTTACAAACTTTCGCGTTTATAATATTAATAGGATGTGTATGTCTATTTATTTATCTGTATTTAAACCCGGGTTACAACTAAAAAGAGATCAGTAATCAATTAGCTCCAAGCTAAATAGAAAATTAAAGTAACGTTTAACATACTGTACTGTGTAATAATAAATCAAAAGAAAGTTTTTTTGCAATTTTAGGATTCTATATTAGAATTATAAAATAAAGTAGACAAAACCTAACATTTCCCCTACCTTATCTTCGAAACTATCGATTCCAGAATTTCGATTCATAAATTACAGGAAAACCTATGAGATAATATTAGATGTGTTTAGGAGGTCCAAATGGAGAAAAATAAAAAATAGTACAGAACCCTCTACATGCGAGCCGACTCACTCTTGGCCAGTTTTATTTTATTTTCATTTTAAAGGTTTTTCTGAGCTACTTTTTATAACACGTAACAAGACCGCAGCAATTAATAATTTTCCCATTGGTCGGGCACCAGTCAAGTAGCTGGCAACACCATAATCGACGCTAGTGTGCGTCTTTGCACATTGTTTTACACACACTTTCCTATTAAGTGGCCGCATTCTGGAAACTGATTTTTCTTCACGGCGCGGTATCTAGTCGAGAGCGCGAGACCAATTATTAATCTATGGCGTTTAGGCTAGGGAAAGGAAGTTTAAGGTGTTTTTTTATCTGATTATTAAGTCTAAGAAAGTGAAGATATTCCATATTATCCCTCAGGATCAGAGATGGCCAGCGGGTGGAAATTCAAGAAGGAAAAAATTAAAAGCAAGTGGAAGAGAAGGGAAAATAATTAATTACTATTTATGCCCGGGAATTTTTTAAAATTCCAGGAACAAATGGGAAAATTTTCGGGAATGAGCCCATCTGTACTCAGGATGACCTGAAGGATAATATGAAATACCATCTCTAATAAGGTGAAAATACAATAAAACATTTTTTTACAAACCATTCTTTTATTAACCTACTTAATCATTTAGAAACTATCAATACAACATTAGGTAAAAAATACATTAAAACTAATAAAGTAACCTTATATTAAAAATGAAATAAGTTTTACAAATAATTATTTTAAATAACTACCGCGTCAGAGGCCTAGTGGCGATTCCGAACTATTGTGATTCTAGGGCTTACATGGCTGATTGATTACATTACCCCCACTATGTGAATGAATGAATATTTTAAAATTACCTATGTCTATGTACTCGTTTGACAATATGTAATAAAATCCTATTATAGTAAAATTAATTAAGTAGATAACCAAATCTAAAACATTTAACTTTTCATAATGGTACCCTATCTTTCAAATATTAAGTAAACTAGCTGTTGCCCGCGGTTTCGCCCGCCTGATCAAAAGGTATTTCCAATGACATTTGAATTACATAGATTACGAGTATTTATGGCAGGTCTCTCAGGATTTTATTTTTATATATTTAGAAGATTACTGCCCTAGCGGATCCCAATACGGATTGATTGTTAATTTCGTAGTCAGCAACCCGATTAACTATACAAATAACACCCATGTCCCCCATTCAGGGACTGAATTGTACAATACAATACCGACTTCTTCATTCTAGTGTGTATTTCTAGCTGCGTCGCGTCGTCAGCTCATGCATCGGAGCCTAGGGTATTTATTTATTTATTAGGAAAACCAACAGCTTTTTTTGTATAAAGGTAGTAAGGTAAAAAATATGCTGTAAGTCATGCTCCCAAATTTAGGGCCAATGGTTATTACAATGAAGCGACTGCTGTCTGACCTCCTAAACCCTTTTTACAGAGAATCCAAAACAACAGTAACATGACCCGAAGTTTGTAAGTGGCCAATACTGACAGAATTTTTCAGGCTTTCTAAAGGCATCTGACACAGCCTCACGACTGCTATCTATCGATAATAACCCGGACCAACGGCTTAACGTGCCTTCGGAAGCACCCCCTGATTAAAAAAGAATTCCTCCCTGCTAAAATACATGCAATCCATGATACACAACCTTTTTCCCCTTTTATTTATTTATTTAAATTTATTACATGACATGTGGTGGAGGTGACGTAAATGGCTACCAGTCAACCAATCGGTGGTTATAGGTTAATGCAAATCCTGAAATAGGTATTTACTCATTCATAATAATAAATAATTTTGTGAAGTTTTGAATAAAATTGTCATATTTCCCTATACATGATTTGGACCCCATTTCACCCTCTTAGAAGGTGAATTTGGAAAATATTTGCTTAGTGTTCCCCTTGCTCTCAAAAGAAACCCACTTGCAATAAAATTCATTGACGATCAATGATAGTACTTATAGGTATTTTTTTCTGATTTTGTCTATTTTTTTTTTAAATGATCAAGATTTAGGTATCTGCAGAAATTTATTAAAAATAAATATACCTCTTTACCCCAAACATACTTTGGACCATATTTTATCACCTTAAGATGTGCATTTAGAAAAAAAATTTACTTGACTAAACTCCTTAATCACAAAAGAACCACATGTCAAAATTCATTGGGATATCAGTGATTGTTAAGTTTGTCAAAGGAGACATTTCCCCCTTTAGAGGGTGAAATCTGAAAAATCTTGAAACAGGTAACTAATAATTTATCGAAATTAATTATCTTGTGAAGTTTCAAATGAAACGGACTAACTAATCTCCTTCCCCCAAACATATTTTGGAACCCCGTTTGACCCCTTAGGCGGTGAATTTTGAAAAAGCCTTTCTTACCTGAGCATGAGCACGGATGGAATTTCAAAAAATCCTTTCTTAGCGGACGTCTCCTAGTCACAAACTATATTCCTGCCAAATTTCATCTTCATCGGCTTAGTAGTTTTCGTGATTTCATGATGAGTGAGTGAGTGAGTGATTTCCGCTTTTATATATATATAGATTAATAAAATAAACTAAAATTACCTTTAATTAAATACTTATGATGAATAAAACTAAATCAGTAATAATATAAAATCGAAAATTTACTCACTTATTTTATATTAAATAACGATATACCAAAAACTATTGGGGTGCTGTTATCGAATGATTTTTATTAGTCACAGGTATTCAGTGAGTCATATAACCACCTATAAAGCTGAAATTAGGCAGATAGATCTTGTACCACTGCATCAGTTTCTGAAAACAAAGGTACTTTAGTTACACAATTTATAACTTAAAAATAGCTGGTGCCCTATAAATAGCCCCATTATTGAAAGTACAGGCATAAGCAAAACCGGTGAGTCGGATGATTTTCGTTCGATATCAAATGGTTGTTATTCGACATAATCGGTGAGTCAAACGATATTCAATTTGGGATGAGTCATTCTTTTAAAAATAGGACTGAACAAAATCGGCTGAAATTTTGTGATGACTATATGCAAATGCAAAGACTCAATTTAAATGATTCTGGTTCTTATTAACCTAATTATTACTTATTTTTAATATTTGGTTTGTTTGTTTGTTTGTATTATCTTTATTGTACAAAATAAAACAAATAATTTACATACACAAGCATGAAAAGACAATAAGTACAATGGCGGACTTATCCCACTTAGGGATCTCTTACAGTCAACCAGCGAGTGGCAGGAGAAGATATGCTTACCGGAAGGGTAGAAGTGTGTACAATATAATATTATTATAAAGGATATACATTAAATAAACCTACATACCTATATAGAATAATCATAAATACATATAAATAAACATACATACACTTATGTAACTAGCTTATACTTTAAATGTCTAAGCATAGCAAAGGAGAGTTTGAAAGATTTATTTTAAAAGCCTTCAAACTTTGTGACAACCTTACTTCCACAGGAAGTGAATTCCAAAGCTTAGCTGCCACAACAGTAATAAGTATCAAATATAAATTAATACCGAGTTGTAAAAACTCCGGGGTGGTTATGTTTTCTTATGGAAATCACACGATTTTGTTAATCATCAAACTTTATCGTAAAAGTGAAATACGTAACCGAAAACCTTGTAAGTATAATTTTAAGCTGTAGTTAAATTCTATCACTTGAAATCAAAATTAAACAAAATCTTATTGCGCATGTGTGTTTTTTTAGCAGTATTCATTTTATGCCTATATATCATTAAGCAAAAATAATAACTATGATGTTATGTCTCTGATAAGCTTAATAAAGTCTATAGAGATACATTACACAAAAATTAACATTTTTTTTAACGTTTCAATCAAAACGTATTTCTCTCTAGAAAAAAATCGTAACTGTGAAGTTTTTGTTTAATTATAGGATTTGGGATACCACAATTATGTTTTCACCAAATTTATACAGTTTAGTGTCTCGTTTATGAAATTTATAAAAAAATATAAAATACGCGCGAGCGCGGGTTGTGAGCGGGGTACATGCGGTGGGTGCGGGGCGGGGAGACGGAGCGGTGGCGCGCTCTGCCACCGCCCGCGCCGCCGCCGCCCCATACGTCATAATTCGGTCAATCGCTCGCGTGTTTATGTACTTATTTATGACAAAAAAATGGAGTACCCCAATTGCAAGATATGTCAGTGCGCTTTAGACTTCGATTTAGTAAAAGTAGATGAAAAGGGGCAAAAAAGTTAATAGCCGCCAGTAAAAGGCGTGCCAATAAAAAGTTTTTGTGTTTTGAAGAAAATTTAACATTGCACACCAAGTGCAGAGCTGTGTATACTAATGAACGGTCTATAAGTGCTGAAAAAAAAACAAACAAAATCCAATGACTGTTCAACCGTTAATTGCATTTGATTATCAAAAACAATGCCTGTTGTGCAAAGAAGATGCTTCGGAGGATTTTATTCGCAGTCAAATCAGAAAGCACCAAGAAGACAGAATTATGGTTTCCAAAGTGACAAAACCTAGCACTGGTGAAACGATTATGCGTACCTGTTTAGACGGCGTCATGGACTAACACAGTGACGAGGTACGGTAAATTATGACCGAAACGCAACTAGAAGTTTACACGAATAAGCGGCTCACTATAAATACCTACAGGATTATTATTGCAATGATTAGGTACTTGAAATTTTGTCTATGTTGCTTACTTAAATTTATGAATGTTGATAAAGGATACAAAGTTTCGGGAATACAACCTCCACCATTTATCAACCATCAACCTTCTGATATTGATACTGTGTACACAGCATTAAAAGAAGCACAAGAAAAATCTAAAGGGTTATGCATTGTGTGCACATTCGACCAACCCTTATACCATAAAGCCCAAGAAATTGTTAAAGCTAACCCGGATATGAATAACGTTATACTGCGGCTGGGAGGATTTCACCTTTTGATTTCATTTATGGGGGCCATTGGTCATATCATGTCAGGCAGTGGATTAAAAGAATGGTGGTGCATCGTATACGCAGCGATCTCAACTGAAAAAATGATGACAGGACACTCATATGCTCGAGCTGTTAGAGCACATTTTCTTACCCGTGCAGCGCTTTTTAAAATCATTTTCCAAATCCTGAATTTGACGCTTGAGGAACAATTACAGCTGGATCAGGTCATGGACGGTGACTACAACGGTTGTGAAAAATCGGTCGAAAAATATGAAGAACAGCTGTCTAAGATTCTAAATTTGCTAGAAGAAAATGGTCCTACGGCAAAATTGTGGGTGCAGTATTTTAGAATGACTACACTTGTGGCTCAGTTTATTGAAGCGGGCAATTGGGACTTACATATTGCGAGTGTAAAGAAAATGCTGCCATTTTTTTATGCGAGTGGCCATTTCCTTTACGCCAAGTCTGCTTCTTTATACTTGTAAGATATGAAAAATATTCAATTAAAAATTACCACGGAAGAATTCGTAAACTTTACGACAAAATGATATTTCACAGTATGAAGAACTGACAAATTTTGGTCTGGGGTTTGGTCAGATCAAACGATTGAACAGACCCTAATGAGGTCGATGAAAAGTTCAGGAGGATTGACACGAGGAAGAGGCCTAACCGATAGTGTCCTGGCTAAGTGGATTTTATCAACGCCGGTTCTGTGTACGGTAGTGGAACAAGTAGAAAGCTTTTGTGAAATTTGTCCCTTTTCTACAACACAAATGCAACACCCAGATGGAAGTGATGCTATGATAAAAAGAGATAATGAGGGCCTTAATAAGTTTTCAGAATGGTTACAGCATCGTGAACCATTCCAAAAGTCCGAAAACATTGTCTCTTTAAGTACTGGTATTGTAGGTAGCAATGATATAAATTGATTTGACGCACACAATATTGGCAAACAGATGATGCTGGAAAAAGTCGGATAAAATTTTCAAGAGCTAGCTTTTCAAAGAAAAAAACGAGTGGCACCATTAATATCAGTCAAATCGGCTGTAAAAATCGACGATGAAAGGATATCAATAGAACCTAAAACAATTTTTTGACGTATCAGTTTCACGAAAAAAATCAGGAAGAGCTAAAAACCATTTTTGAATATGAACTGGCTCCCTACCCACTTTCATTATTTGATGAAAACGGAATGCGAAAAACAAAAAAGTCTGTCCTTTATGATCTTTGCACAGCAACTGAGCAAGTCGTCATTAACAGTTGTGATTCTATATTGTATGTCATTGACGGGGGTTCCTTCTGAACAAAGTCGTCTGGAAAAAAGAAATGAATATTTTAACCATTGGGAATACGTACATAAATTATGTGAAAAAACATTTTAATAATGCTATAGTTGTTTTTGATGGATACGAATGCAACGAATCCAACACAAAAATAGCTGAAAGAACACGAAGATTTAAAGGCCAGTATAGTGCAGACGTGCTATTTGAAAGAAACCCTGTTATAATAACAAATCAAGGTTTTTTTTTGGCAAATGAAAAAAAAATAAAGATAGATTGATAAAATATTGAATATCAGAGTAAAAAAAATGCAATATTCCCGCTGAACAAAGCGCTGGTGACGCTGACACAACTATTGTAAATGCAGCACTTAAAAACTGCCAAAAGTTTGATAAGACGTTTATAGTTGGTGAAGGCGTCGATTTGCTAGTTATACTTTGTGGACTTTCGAAAGAACGAAATGTTTACCTTACCTTATGAAGCCAGGTCGAGGGAAAGTCAACACAAAATATTATGCGACTGATTGCTTCAACAACGTAGAGATCAAAAGTAACATTTTCTTCATTCATGCTATTAGCGGATGTGACACTACGTCCGCGATGTTTCGACAAGGGGAAAAACAAGTAGCCAATTTAATTAAAAGCGATGCAACCGTACAACAACTGATCTCAATTTTCCAAAACCATAATGCGAATCCGCGAGATATAGCGGTCGCAGGAGAATAGTTTTTACGGCATTTATATGGAGACACAAAACATAATCTAAATTAGATACGATACTACAATTTTGCTAAATCTATGACCAAAAGCAAATTCAATTTAGCATGCTTGCCACCATCTACATATTTACAGAACTTACCACCAAATCCAAAAATGGTTTTTGATAGAAAAACCACCAAATGAATGGGGCTGGCAATTAATTGATAAAAACTTAGAACCAGTTATGACTCTAGCTGATCCCGCACTCAAACATATTTTGAATATGATTTATCTGACTGGATGCATCTCTGATGGAAACCCAGTAGACACGATGATGTTTTAAACGATGATGACAAAACATTTTCAGAAGAAACTGATTACGATACAGATGCAGACAGCCCGAAAAGGTTTAAACTTGAGAATGACTCGGAACAGATTACAAAACTTCTCATAGAGTTAGAAATAGAATCTGACAGCGACCAAGTTTCTGTAGAAAAATCAGAAACTTCAGATTTTATAGAAAAAAGATGTGATTAATTTTTTTTAAGTACGTATATACTTAATTTAAAAATTATAAATATTACTTACAGAATTTTACATTGAAATCATTCAAATATAATATTTCTTAATATACCACTTGTTTTCTAAATATTTTGATGGTTTTTATTAGATTGTCTCCTCGCACAATTACTACAGGAATTTAGGACTAATTTCTAAAAATTACACATATAGTGTTGATATCGTATTCCTTTATCGCTTTTGCTTCACCTTTTGAACTCAAATTGTTAAAAAATAAATAATAAGAATTCATAATTAGCTTTAAAGCAGCTAAAGTCGTCGCTAGTAGTTTAATTTTGTAGTAGTAAGTTTCTAAAATTAATTTTATTTAGATGCATACATGTCCACGTCTTATTTAACATTTCTTGCCTAAAATGTATACTCGATTTTAAGAAAATGTTATATAAATAAATACATTTCTAAGGAGTAAGGAGTTTTGGTCTTTATTGGTTTATCAAAGAAAATAAAAAATATGTATGTAATATTTTTGCATTATCTGATTGACGGACTAAACAGAATTTAGTTTTTTTCGTCACGCCTATTATTGTTACTTACATATAAATAATTTATTTTTTTATTAGCGTTCCGCCCCGGCTTCGCCCGTGGTCTGTGGTACATACATAGACTATATAGCACTCGGGGACATTTTATTTAGTCGATTCAGTAGGTAGTTCCTGGGATTAGCGCGTTCAAACAAACAAACTCTTCAGCTTTATAATATTAGTATAGATAGTATAGATTTACAAATTATAAAAGCTAATGCTAGAAGCATTATCTGATAGTCCACCTTGGGATTATGCAGAGAGCGTAATGTGGGTTCAATAAGGACTGTGTAGTTTAAGAAATAAAAATATTTTACACAGTGATATAGCAAACATACTATAATAAATACGGGCATATCATCTATTAACGTTACGATAGATTTTTTATCTATGTAATATGCTTTGCTTATAATTATAAACGTAACTAGTTATATTTTTAGTAGGTATATGTAGAATATGCCCGCGTAACTAAGTGGCGGGCGAGTTGTGCGTCTAGCTAGTCGCGTTACATCTCGACAATATATGCATGCAAACAAACCAATTACGGCTTTATGGTCCAAGGAATAACGTCTATATTAAAATGTAACTGAAAAAAAATATGTACAAATGAATATCTGTAAACAATTATTGTTTAATTTGATTTCCATGATAATAGTATTATTTTCAAAGCTTAAATTAAACATTTTTGAAATAGTTACATATTTTGGTTTCCCCCAAAATTACGAATATTTTTCTCTCAAAAATCTGCAAAGTGAATCTGTTTATTTTTTTTTTATTTGTTTAGAAACATAAAACATTGTCCTGAATAAGATGTCAAACTGCAGTTATCTATAATGTCTAGTTAGATAAACCAAAAAATCTGAAATTTTGTAAACCCTCTTGATTAATGGTAGTACCGGATGACTAATTAGTTTAATTTTGATTTATATAAATAGAATGCAAGATATATAATATAAGATAAGTATTTCGACAGAGTTATTTATTATGCTGTAGATATGAAATTAAACTTACTTGGAATTAAGTTTTTTTTTTTTTTGCATTGACGCGCATTTTAAAATGTTTAATTTTTCTTAATTACATAATAAATAGCAATGCATAATGCTATAGAAAAAGAAAATTACAGTTATAGAATTATGTCCGGGTTAAGCTAATTTGATGCGCCTAATAATGAGATTAGGGTAGTCACCCTAATATCGACCTGGTGGTGTCGCGAACAGTAAGACATCTTGCGTCGAGTGTCTGAATTTCTTGTTTCTTGTAATTTCTAAATATAGTAGTATTGCTACTTTCCGTAAGATGGATATAAGTAAGCCTGGCACGGCCGAAACCAAGCACTATTGTGTAGTGTAATTAATATGACTATGGTCTTCAAAACCACATAATATGAAAGCTATATTGGTTTGTAAAAAATGTATGTAAATTGGCTAGTAAACTTTTTCATGAAAATGTCTAATTCGTAAACCATTTCGAGGAATAGGCTTAGGAAACAGATTACATTAATCAGATCTTTAGTTAAGCAAGTATTTTTTAAGAAAATCGCAGAAAACACAATGACTTTCATTTTTTAGCAAGGTTGACGTATGACGTAGCCGGATAACTTCCGGCTATTCACATTTCATTTTTTAGGTTGGCAGCACAGCGTACTGAATAAATATTTTTTGTTTGGTAGCGCTAACTAAGCGCTTCACGTACTTGTCACCCATGTCAAATGTCATCTCTGTTCAAGTAAACATAACCTAATTACATTCATTCATATATTATAATGAAGAAGCGGTGTCCAATTATTGAAAAATCAGATGTAAACGGATGAAGAGACTGCCGTAAAGTCCAATAAACAGGCCAATATGCAATAGATACGAGAAATGGGGTACCTAAATATTTGGCGATTGTAAACAAACAAGAAACCAACTCGCGGCTAGCGGTCCATCTTGACTTTGACTTTCACACTGACATATATATTTTTTAATACCTTAGTAAATTTTGCTTTCTTGCAGTTCGAAATGGCCATTATAGCTGCGTGACGTCATCACTATAAAATCTTTAAAATTAAATAACAAAATAAATATAATTTTAAGAATTTTTTCGTTTAAATTGTATCTCCGAAATAGTCTATTCTATCAATAAAATATATAATATACACAATTATTTTTTTAGTTGACTAGCCAATTAGGTAAAGTCCCCGTCACGAGAAGCTATAAAAGTAAACAAACTAATCTCTACTGCAACTCAGTAGTTCAGGAGCACTATTTTTTAAAGTGAGACTCACGCAAAATCGGTGAGTCGAATTATTTTTGTTCATATATGTGTATTTTGTTCATATTTTCATGTGACATATATGTCATACATTTCAAAAATAAGGGCTCCACGAGTGCTATTTTTTTGAAAAGTGTGACATTTATATCCATTGAAAAATCGTTCGATAACGAACAAAAAGCCCGGCGCGGCCGCCGCCAGAGCCAATCCAGTATACTGGATCGCTAGATTGGCGCAAGAAGTCACTGGATCGGCGCAAGAAGTCGCTGGATTGGCGCAAAATTTCACTGGATAGGCGAGACCGATCCAGCACTGGATTGCCGGCACTGGATCGTGTCTTAATTAACCAGCCATTACTCACACATTAAAATAATTGTTTGTATGTATGTGTCCGTGAAAGCACTGGATTGCCGCACTGGATCGTGTGTAAACCAGCCTTAAGGTAAGTATTTTCCTCATAAATATTATAAATCCTGTTGTTGCCGTGCTGCCGTAGCTACAGATAGCCACTGCCTAAAATTACTTAGGTATTAGGTAGGTACTTACTTGCTTGCTGTATCGATACCTGTTTATTTAAAAGATAATAATAGGTGTAGGTAGGTAAGTATGTAATTGAATAAATTGCAAAGATAAGATTTTATTTTAGAAGCGGATAACGCAGGATAGGAGGTGAGGCAAGGAGGAGCGGGGTCGGCGGAGCCCAACGACGCGCGGGTCAGTTGCGGTCGCGTTGAGGAAGGTTGAATCGGGCGCACGAGCCGCCTGGCCTCGACACTACGGTTTCGAACGTTCGGTGACCGAGCAGCGCGTGTCGACGTTTCGTCCCCCTCGCTCGTCACCTACCCCTCTTCCGTCCGTCTCTCCTCTGCCCCCACCGTTGATAGTAGGTATATTTATGTAGGTACATACCGAAACTTTGTTATGTAGTTAGTTACCTAATTAATTTCAAGTTTACTATGTTTGTTGCTGAAAGAAACTCACTTTTTATGATCTCAAAAACTTGATTGATTTAGGTAACGTTCTCTTATATTTGATAAGTAAACTTTACTGTCTCTACCTACCTATATGATGCTTTATGTAGTGTATAATGAATGTATGATAAAATAAAATATTTCTGAAGATACCTTTTGTGCCCCAATTTATATCTTGACTTTTGCGATGTTGAATGAAGTGATTTAAATATTAAAATTTAGGTATCAAAATTTTAAGGGCCAAGCCGTAAAATCGTTTCATAACACCTATATCAATGCTTCATAGTTAAGTTTTAGCAATTTGACGTCATCGATTTTGTGTGAGTGTGTGGCCATTCGCTTCATTATCATTAACATAGTATAAAACCTTAGATTAATAATTGACTAGACCAATTATTAATCTATGTATAAAACAATGTCGCTTTCCGCTGTCTGTTCCTATGTATGTGTAAATCTTTAAAACTACGCAACGGATTTGATGCCGTTTTGTTTATATGTATAACACATGCATAATATAGTAGAAAAACACTGTTCATTTTCGAGGTTTCTAATGTGAGGTCGTAATTTAACACATTTTTGGCGCTTACATTGCAAAAGCTGGCTGTACCATAAGAGATAGATCAAAATAATGTACTACAGTATTGAAAATCTCACAAAGATCTACAAAAAATTCCGCGGTACATATGGCACCGGTCTAGCTGTTGCAGTTACGTTGCAACAACTACTTTTTAATGTTAATATTTGCAATAGTAACGCCGGGACAAACAAGGCCATATTATTCGTTTTTCGGTATTGATCCTTATCCAAATAAATCATTTCATGTTCAAGAATGGTTTAATACCTGTAAATCACTCTTGCAATGGATGAAATCGGACAATCCATTCCAAAGGTAATAAGGATTTTGTTTCGTGTTTCAATCCCGCTGCTGACCGCAGTACTCGGACGAAGCGGTACACGGTTTCATCCCGTAGCGTTTATAATGTCAGGAAATACGATTAGGAAAAATCCAGTCAAGTGCGAGTCGGATTCACACAGGAAGGGTTCCGTACCATCTATCTGTACCATGTATATATATATAATTCAAAGTCGTGACTGACTGACCTATACATATATCAACGCACAGCCCAAACCGCTGGGTCTTTTAGTTCCAAAATTGGATTGGCACGTGTGTTCCTTTTGTTAACTAGGGGTGCGGGTTTTGTTAACTAAGAAAGGATTTTACAAAATTCATCCCCTAAGGGGGTGAAACGGCGTTATCAACTTTGTATGAAGAAACGAGAATAGTTAGACCATTACTTAGACCAGTGATTCCCAAAGTGGTCCAGGTGGACCCCCAGGGGTCCACGGGAGACTTGCTGGGGGTCTACGTAGGCGTGAACAAAAAATGGGGGTCCATAAGATGTTAATGGGGGTCCACGAAAATTTATCTGCTTTTGATAGTAAAGAGCAAAAATGTAAGCATAGTTTTTATAAGGGCCTACCTACATTGTTTTAAGTACCTATCTAAGCAGATAATATTTTAATAAGGCAAGCGACTGTTACTTGTCCAAACTTGTGTATTCGATATTACGTACAATTTCGTGTACAGACTTGCAAAGCGCTATCCGCCCGACAATGCTTAATGCTTGTTCAGACATGAACTTGATCAACACTATAAATACTTGATGCCAAAGGCAACCAAACGCATTCATTTGTTTCCGGAATTTCGAAAACAAGGCGGAATTTGGAAAAAAGTTGTGAGAAAATTTATATCTGTGTTTGCTAGTGCCGGAGAAAAGTAAGTAACCTACCTTTTTTTGTTATAGTACTTAAGTATTTTGTTTACGTGTACTAGTCGGTTGATCACAACGGCCTGTATAGATAGGTAACTTAGTAACTTACAGATATTTTAATTGTCCTCTTTCGATTTGAAGACAAACACAGCACGTTTTATTCAATTGTTTTTTCACGAGAGAAGCACTGCCTCTCTAAAAAGGCCGAATAAGCAATATTGCAGAGCAATTAATTTTGTAATTTTTCTTGCAAATAACTACTAATTTTATAAAACAGTAATTTCATAATCATGTTAAATTGATTTTGAAGTAACTATTTTATCAAAACTATTCCTTTTCGGAAAGAGCGAGCGGTGCGCGGGCGACGGGAAAAGGGCGGGGCTTGAACTTCGATGCCTGTTTGTCACGTTTTAACAATGAAGCCGCAGACAAAAAATACGCAAATACACGGAGCGCGTGAACTCATTGATTTAATAAAATGTTAGTTATCGTTTTTATGGACAATTTTGGGATTTCGACGTTTATTTTTTCCTACACAAATATGATCAGTATTCGATACTGAGTACACTAATTTTTATTTATACTATTAAAAATTAGTGGTAAATTATGTACTTTAAAATTGATACCGTTTTGTGAAAACGTTCGTATTTGTCTCAGCGGTTTATTAGTTGGTCCCTTTACAAGCCGTAATTCTATTTCCGCGTGCTGACAAAGGCTGCGGTGTGATACCTATATTCAGAAAAAAACTTGGTTACTAAAACATTTTTTTTACAGGTAAGGTAACTGACACGAAACATGGCTACAGCAAAGAAAAAATGTCGACAATATAGTGTAGATTATTTGAAATATGGTTTTGTTCCATCAGAGGCAGACAAACAATTGCCCATGTGCCTATTATGCAACAAAGTTTTGAGCAATGACTCTATGAAACCATCAAAGCTCGAAGATCATCTAAAAAGGCGTCATACTGATAAAATAGGTAAAGATTTAAAATATTTTCAAACATTGAAAGAAAAATATGGAAAGAGACCCACCATGCACAGTATGTTCGCTTCAACATCTCAAAGTAACGATGATGGCTTGCGGGCATCTTACAATATCTCATTACTTATAGCAAAATCTGGAAAACCGCACACTATCGGAGAACAATTAATTTTACCCGCTGTTGAAGAGGTTTTAAAAACTGTTTTGCACAAATCTCCATTTGACGTACTAAAAAGAATTCCATTAAGTAACAATACTGTACAAAGACGCATTGATGAAATGAGCTCTGATATCGAAAGCTTTTTGTGCAATCATCTGCAAAAAACTCATTTTTCTATACAACTGGACGAGTCAACGTTACCCAGTAATGAAGCATTACTATTGGCATATGTCCGATTTATTGTTGAGGAAGAAATTCACGAAGAATTGCTATTTGCCAGAACTTTGGAGACTGACACTAAAGGCGAATCAATATTTAATGTCCTGAGTAATTTTTTTACGGAAAAATCGATCCCATTTACAAACATTATTTCAGTGGCAACAGACGGAGCTCCTGCAATGGTCGGGCGATATCGTGGGTTTATAAGTCATCTCAAAAGAATTATACCAGGACTTACAGCTATTCATTGCGTAATCCACCGACAACATCTTGTGGCAAAACATTTAAGTGACAGGTTGAACCAATCTCTTCATTTTGTAATAAAAGCTGTCAACAAAATCAGAAGCAATGCATTGAATACACGTTTATTTGCTCAATTGTGCGACGAAAATGATGAAGACTTCCAACGACTGCTCTTACATACTGAAGTACGCTGGTTGTCGAAAGGTGCATGCTTAACGAGATTTTACTCTGTTTTCGATTCCATATTAGAGTTCTTAGAAAGTAGAGATCCAGATTTAAAAGAAAACTTGATCAAATTCAAAGCAGACATTGCGTATTTGACAGATTTGTTTAAAAAATTTAATGATATTAACTTGCAGTTACAAGGGGACAGCCTGAATTTAATAAAAACAAAGGGGATAATTTCGGCTTTTCTTGGGAAATTGAAATTTATGAAGCAAAACATTAGTCGGCGCGAATTCTCTCAATTTCCAAACTTGTCGCAGGTAGAATGTATTGATGAGGATATCCATACCTACAGTCAACATTTAAGTGCCCTGCATGATGACTTCAAAACCAGGTTTGAAGATATACTGACGATGGATATACCACCATGGATAATAAATCCATTTGATGAAACGGAAGTGGCCAATGTTGTATTACAAGAGGAGCTGCTCGAGCTAAGCACTAATGAGGAGCTGAAGGTGAAATTTAGAAAAGGCTACCCAACATTTTGGCTGCAAGCAGAAATACCCGAAAAATATCCTGGACTGTGGGAAATCGCAAGGAAATTTTGAATAGCTTTTCCCTCGTCATATCTTGTCGAAAGGAGTTTTAGAGCCGTTACAAACCTCTTAACAAAAAAAAGGAGCAAATTAAACATCACAGAGCGGGGGGATTTGCGGTTATTGCTCACAAAAATAAAGCCAAACATTGATCGTTTGCTGACACTCCATCAGATACATCCTTCCCATTAATTCAAATTATGACCTGAACCTATATTACCTTAATATTTTTTTCTTGTAATTCTATTCTTTTAATAAATAAAGTGATATAAAATGTACCATTTTTCGTTTTTAATTTACATATCGAAATATAGGGACAGAACTCAGAAGTGACACAATTTTTATTTTTTGGCGACTTTAAGAATGTGGTAGAAATGTAGCAGCAGGGGGTCCACCGAAACCAGTAAAATTTTGAAAGTGGTCCACGAGAAAAATAAGTTTGGGGACTACTGACTTAGACCAAACAGCGCTGAAATTACAACTACTAAGATTCGGTCGCGTTCGCACGCGCGTCAATGTGAGTGATGTGTGAGCACAGTGTGTGAGTGCACAGACATTGTACTTAAGTGTCACTTGTAGGGTTGGTTATTTACCGTATCTGCGTCATGGTTATCCGTCGCAGCCGCGAGCCGAAATGTCATCCTTGCAGTGTTTTGCTCTCGATTTTTATACCCTTAATCTGCGCGGTTAGAGATGCGGTATATGTTTCGGGAGGATGTGAGTGTCCATTCTATACGTTAGTAGTATTAATAATTTGTGCCAGTGTGTGTTTCAGGATTTTTTAAAAATCAACCCTTAAAAAAGGGAAACGGGGTGCCTTGTCTACAAATAGACACTGATATGTTTTAATGGTTATTCGGTCGTTATTTTAAAGGCCCACGTGCTCGATTCATAAAACCATCAACTTTTACTCTGCTGCCCAAACTTGAATTTATGTTTATGAAGAAAATTATGTTAATTCTTATTAAACCACGTAGGCGAAGGCGCGGGCAGAAGCTAGTTTATACTATTTATAATTATTTAGTCACAATGAATTTTGGTAGGTTATTTTCCGTGACACAAACGGAATTCCACGCGGGCGAAGCCGCGGGCACAACTAGTATCTAGTATACAATAATACTACTAATATAAATACTAAATACTACTATATATTTTATAATAATATTTTAAATGCGAAATTCTGTTTGTCCGTCTGTCTATTACGCTTTCACAGCCAAACCGCTGAACGGATTTTGATGAAATTTGGTTATTGAAGACTCGGGCAAACATAGGCTACTTTTTTATGCAGGCGGACCTGCGGGAAACAGCTAGTGTAATATTTGTATAGTATAGAGATAGGTGAAAGTAAAAAATAAAGACATAAATTATTTTTTTCCAAAAAAGTCCGAACCCTGCAAGATATAGATTAATAATTGGTTTCGCACGGTCGTAGCGCCGCCTGCGGGGATTTTTCGGTTCGATAACTGACAACTGAAACCTTACATGTACAGATTTTTCTTCGTGCTTCAAAAGGGCGATACATAGGCCATTTTCAACCGGTAATAACTCCTAAAGTATTTAGTTTATGTGTAAAAATTTTTTTATAATGATTGTTGATACTTTTAACTCTCATATTCTTATAAGGAAAACACGATTGGAATGAAAAACCTCGATAGAAATAATTATACAAAATATGCAGTAAATTCGTCTATAAAACTCAAAAGATAACAATATAAAAAAGAAATTATATCCAAATTAAAGCTCATTAAAAATAATAAGTTTTTACCAAAGTAAAATTTTGATTGAGTTTTTTATTTAAAAGTAATTAATTTAAAACGTAAATTTTAATTGTGGTGATTACGTTGAAGCCACGTTTAAGCAGACCCATCTATGGCTGTCTCTTTCACACAGGCAAAATCGCCGAGCGCTATCCCTTTTTAATCCCGCTGCTCAGTCCGGGCGCGTCTCTGTTCGAGGTAGGGTCTGTGTCAGTCGTCTGCGTAAATTTAGACTTCGCGCGAGTTTTTGAAAATAGAAATTTTTATTGTATCGTAATTTATAAAACGTGTAAACAATTTTATAAAAATTGGTTTTAGGTTTTATACATACCTAGATTATTTTTATAGTTAGAATATTTTTTTTATTAAGTACATTATGGAAAAAAGGAAAATGTTATACCAAGATATTGCTCGCCGCATGATAGGAAAAATATGGTAAGTACTAATTGTATCTATATAACTATAAAGTACTATTTGTGGTTTTTTATTTTTAGTTTTTAGTTAGTTTTTTACGTCTTATTTTAATAAATACTCTATATAACTAACGTTGTAACTAATTGATTTTTAAATGATTAGGTGATTGATTTTTTTTGGTAATGTACGTATAATATTATAAATGCGAAAACTGTCTATCTGTTATGCCTTTACGGCTAAACCGTGAACCGATATTAATGAAAGGTGGATATTGTGGTGTTTGGTGGTACTTACCCGAGGTCAAACAGGCATTTCACATAAATACAAGTAGACAACTAAATAAGTATGCCCTCTTTATTTATAAAATAATAAAAAATCATTTTATTTTCAGGAAAAAAAACAATTCCCGTATACTCGTCGGCGTCATAGAAATCGCTGTCGAACGAACGCGAACCAAGGAGTGCGATTATTATGGAGATGGCAGTAATTATGGACTGAGGTACTAAAAGTATTGTTCCGAAAACATCGCAAGATAGTGAACGGTATGTTGTTACTTTTTATACATATTTCAAAAAAATTATACACGAACTACCTTGTATCAAGATTTCGTTTGACTAAGTTGAAGTACATAACCTAAAATTTTAATTTTAAATATTTTTGTAATTTAATAAATGAACCTTTAACACTTCTCATGCTCCACTCGATAATTTTAAAATATTTTTTCTTAAAGTGATGTGAAAGGCTGATTTTTCATACATTTTGTTGTTAGATCTGATTGTAACGTGTAGCAGATTTAAGTAAATATAAAGTTTTATATTATAATAAAGAATATTTTATATAAATTTGTTTATTATTTCCATCAAACAATATATTTGTTGCCAATAACGCAAATCATATACATCCTAACTATCCGAATCCTACTAATATTCTAAAAGTTAGTGTTTGTATATTTGGTTGTTTATGTTTTTGTTACCTCCATGCTCCATTCACTAAACCAATCGATCGAATACTTGAAATTTTACATACACATAGTTATTAGCATTGGGAAGAACATTGGGTACTATTCGGGAACAATATTTTTTTACTAAAAACAAAAACCGTCTTCCATTCGTTTACCGGGGCTATCTTATAGATATTTTATATCATAGGGGGACAACTGGAAAATACCTTAGGAATAAGAAGATACCAAGGTAAACAGAGTCAATTGACCAATCTGATACCAGGGTGTAAAAGATCGATTGACCATTGAAGTTAATCCCGTACTACATGGATTTTACCCAACTGAGACTGACCCCAAAAACACAATTTAAATGATCTTTAGGTGGTTTCTTAGTACTGACACCAGGGTATATGGAGTCGATTGGCCTTAGATAAAAAATTTAAAACAAGCAAACGACTTTAAATTAAATATAAAAGATAAAACATGTTGAGTTTCGTTTATTTGGATGACTTCAATATCATTCTTTTATTTTCTAGTCATATTGGTATTGGTTACACAAGCATCATTTCGAGTAGTAACATATTTACGTAGACTGAAAATCAAATTCACTTCCCGGCGCGTTCTTTGAATTTGGAACGAAGAGCGCGCCGGCAATGTTGTATGAAACGGTGTGCTGTTTGAATTTAGAACTTTTTCATCTATCGTACACATTGCGTTCTCATGGCTGTATCTGAAAAACCAAAATCACTTCTCGGCGCGTTCTTTAAATTTGGAACGAAGAGCGCGCCGGCAATGTTGTATGAAACGGTGTGCTGTTTGAATTTAGAACTCTTTTATCTATCGTACACATTGCGTTCTCGTGGCTGTATAGCCACAGATGCGTTTACCTTTCGGCACAAACTGTAAAATAAATTAAATTTATTATGTAAAAGGCCCTTTTTTATTTCCTTGCATTTTTTCAAGAAAAGCACTATATATGCCTCGGCCGAAATGGCAATTGCCTGTCTCGTATCATTGAAGTCCTCGCCTGCGGCTCGGCCTTCAAACTCATACTCGACCTGCAATTGCCTATTTCGCTGCCTTTGCAATAATGTACTATTATTTTCAGACAATCAGGTTATTCAAGCCTGCAATGTCCTAACCAAACTGGAAACAACTGAATAAAGTGTGTTTCCCGTGGGAATCGAACCCGCAACCTCTGGGTCAAAGGCTGACGCCTTAACCACTGAGCCACAGAGGTTACACAATAAAACTACTGAACCAATTTTAATAAAAAATTTATGGGACTTGATTGAAAGAATTCCTATCAAACAAAAAAAAATCGTTTCAGAAATGACTGAGTTTCGCGATAACAAACATAAAACAAGATAATGGCAATAATAGAAAAATTAAACTTAAAGCCCACCTACAAAATGTCCTTTAGCAGATATAACAAGTAGCTCGAGAACCGAGTGCAGCGCGCGTATCCGAAGTGCGAGTAGCTAATGCGTGTGTCAAACGACGACGGCAAGAGGCGACTTGCGACCCGTATTAGGTCGGTCACCATTATTGGCATATTCTATTTCGACCTCCTCCGTGCTTCGAAAGGCAGGTTGGTGTCGATAGGTGACAATCATTAGGCTGTGTCAGAAGCCTTTAGGCAGTCTGACACTTTTAGACACATCGAGTCATGTTTCTGTTGATCTGGTTTTTGAGTAACGACCGCAAGGTCACACAGCAGTCGCTCCATTGTAGTAACCAACACCAAAATCAAGGTCCGTTTCGAGTAAAAAAAGGAAAAGTAGCCTTTGTTTGATTCCGGGTCTTCAACTATATTCATACTAAATTTCATCAAAATCCGTTCAGCAGTTTGGCCGTGAACGCGTAACAGATAATTAGACAGACTTTCGCACTTTTAATATTAGTATGGAAGTATGGATTTTCGAATGAATATTTAACTAAATATTCTGTGAACATTTCAAGCGTCTACCTGCTGCTGTTATCAATATTGAGTAAAAATGAGAAAAATATTGATTTCAATTAGGATATCGCCTCTGTTGCATTCTAAGCTTGAAATGTTCACAGAATATTTAGTTAAATATTCATTCGAAAATCCATACTTCCATACTAATATTAAAAGTGCGAAAGTCTGTCTATTTATCTGTTACGCGTTCACGGCCAAACTGCTGAACGGATTTTGATGAAATTTGGTATGAATATAGTTGAAGACCCGGAATCAAACAAAGGCTACTTTTCCTTTTTTTACTCGAAACGGACCTTGATATTGGTGTTGGTTACAATGGAGCGACTGCTGTGTGACCTTGCGGTCGTTACTCAAAAACCAGATCAACAGAAACATGACTCGATGTGTCTAAAAGTGTTAGACTGCCTAAAGGCTTCTGACACAGCCTAATGATTGTCACCTATCGACACCAACCTGCCTTTCGAAGCACGGAGGAGGACGAAATAGAATATGCCAATAATGGTGACCGACCTAATACGGGTCGCAAGTCGCCTCTTGCCGTCGTCGTTTGACACACGCATTAGCTACTCGCACTTCGGATACGCGCGCTGCACTCGGTTCTCGAGCTACTTGTTATATCTGCTAAAGGACATTTTGTAGGTGGGCTTTAAGTTTAATTTTTCTATTATTGCCATTATCTTGTTTTATGTTTGTTATCGCGAAACTCAGTCATTTCTGAAACGATTTTTTTTTGTTTGATAGGAATTCTTTCAATCAAGTCCCATAATTGTTTTATTAAAATTGGTTCAGTAGTTTTATTGTGTAACCTCTGTGGTCCAGTGGTTAAGGCGTCAGCCTTTGACCCAGAGGTTGCGGGTTCGATTCCCACGGGAAACACACTTTATTCAGTTGTTTCCAGTTTGGTTAGGACATTGCAGGCTTGAATCACCTGATTGTCTGAAAATAATAGTACATTATTGCAAAGGCAGCGAAATGCAGGTCGAGTATGAGTTTGAAGGCCGAGCCGCAGGCGAGGACTTCAATGATACGAGACAGGCAATTGCCATTTCGGCCGAGGCATATATAGTGCTTTTCTTAAAAAAATGCAAGGAAATAAAAAAGGGCCCTTTACATAATAAATTTAATTTATTTTACAGTTTGTGCCGAAAGGTAAACGCATCTGTGGCTATACAGCCACGAGAATGCAATGTGTACGATAGTTAAAAGAGTTCTAAATTCAAACAGCACACCGTTTCATACAACATTGCCGGCGCGCTCTTCGTTCCAAATTCAAAGAACGCGCCGGGAAGTGAATTTGATTTTCAGTCTACGTAAATATGTTACTTTGCGTGTTCTTTATTCAAAAGTAATGACACTATTTCCGCGCATGTTTAAGAAAAGATAATTCCGTGCTTCGGAAAGCACGCTAAGCCGTTGGTCCTAGCTGACATCTGGTGGTCGTTAAAGGAAACACGTCAGAGGCGGTTCCGCACAACTCTGAAACCAGGGTGTACATGGCCGATTGATAATGTAACCTACTTGAAATGATGATTGTGTAACCAATACCAATATGACTAGAAAATAAAAGAATGATATTGAAGTCATCCAAATAAACGAAACTCAACATGTTTTATCTTTTATATTTCATTTAAAGTCGTTTGCTTGTTTTAAATTTTTTTATCTAAGGCCAATCGACCCCATATACCCTGGTGTCAGTACTAAGAAACCACTAAAGGTCATTTAAATTGTGTTTTTGGGGTCAGTCTCAGTTGGGTAAAATCCATATAGTACGGGATTAACTTCAATGGTCAATCGATCTTTTACACCCTGGTATCAGATTGGTCAATTGACTCTGTTTGCCTTGGTATCTTCTTATTCCTAAGTTTTCCAGTTGTCCCCCTATGATATAAAATATCTATAAGATAGCCCCGGTAAACGAATGGAAGTCGGTTTTTGTTTTTAGTAAAAAAATATTGTTCCGGAATAGTACCCAATGTTCTTCCCAATGCTAATAACTATGTGTATGTAAAATTTCAAGTATTCGATCGATTGGTTTAGTGAATGGAGCATGGAGGTAACAAAAACATAAACAACCAAAATATACAAACACTAACTTTTAGAATATTAGTAGGATTCGGATAGTTAGGATGTATATGATTTGCGTTATTGGCAACAAATATATTGTTTGATGGAAATAATAAACAAATTTATATAAAATATTCTTTATTATAATATAAAACTTTATATTTACTTAAATCTGCTACACGTTACAATCAGATCTAACAACAAAATGTATGAAAAATCAGCCTTTCACATCACTTTAAGAAAAAATATTTTAAAATTATCGAGTGGAGCATGAGAAGTGTTAAAGGTTTATTTATTAAATTACAAAAATATTTAAAATTAAAATTTTAGGTTATGTACTTCAACTTAGTCAAACGAAATCTTGATACAAGGTAGTTCGTGTATATTTTTTTTGAAATATGTATAAAAAGTAACAACATACCGTTCACTATCTTGCGATGTTTTCGGAACAATACTTTTAGTACCTCAGTCCATAATTACTGCCATCTCCATAATAATCGCACTCCTTGGTTCGCGTTCGTTCGACAGCGATTTCTATGACGCCGACGAGTATACGGGAATTGTTTTTTTTTCCTGAAAATAAAATGATTTTTTATTATTTTATAAATAAAGAGGGCATACTTATTTAGTTGTCTACTTGTATTTATGTGAAATGCCTATTTGACATCGGGTAAGTACCACCAAACACCACAATATCCACCTTTCATCAATATCGGTTCATAATTTAGCCGTAAAGGCATAACAGACAGACAGTTTTCGCATTTATAATATTATACGTACATTACCAAAAAAAATCAATCACCTAATCATTTAAAAATCAATTAGTTACAACGTTAGTTATATAGAGTATTTATTAAAATAAGACGTAAAAAACTAACTAAAAACTAAAAATAAAAAACCACAAATAGTACTATATAGTTATATAGATACAATTAGTACTTACCATATTTTTCCTATCATGCGGCGAGCAATATTTTGGTATAACATCTTCCTTTTTTCCATAATGTACTTAATAAAAAAAATATTCTAACTATAAAAATAATCTAGGTATGTATAAAACCTAAAACCAATTTTTATAAAATTGTTTACACGTTTTATAAATTACAATACAATAAAAATGTCTATTTTCAAAAACTCGCGCGAAGTCTAAATTTACGCAGACGACTGACACAGACCCTACCTCGTCCTCGAACAGAGACGCGCCCGGACTGAGCAGCGGGATTAAAAAGGGATAGCGCTCGGCGATTTTGCCTGTGTGAAAGAGACAGCCATAGATGGGTCTGCTTAAACGTGGCTTCAACGTAATCACCACAATTAAAATTTACGTTTTAAATTAATTACTTTTAAATAAAAAACTCAATCAAAATTTTACTTTGGTAAAAACTTATTATTTTTAATGAGCTTTAATTTGGATATAATTTCTTTTTTATATTGTTATCTTTTGAGTTTTATAGACGAATTTACTGCATATTTTGTATAATTATTTCTATCGAGGTTTTTCATTCCAATCGTGTTTTCCTTATAATAATATGAGAGTTAAAAGTATCAAAAATCATTATAAAAAAAAATTTACATATAAACTAAATACTTTAGGAGTTATTACCGGTTGAAAATGGCCTATGTATCGCCTTAAGCCGTTGGTCCCAGTTAGAGATGTGCCGAGTGGCAATATTTCCACTGCTGGCAATATTCCCAATCTTGCCGCTGCCCGAAAATTTATATTTTGCCGGCACTATTTCCAATGTTGCCGATGCATTTTAATAGCTTTATTTAATCAAAGTTTCGTGAAGAAATATAGGTTTTGTTGAGAATGTTTTTACAAAAAAATATATTCTATTGACCCGTTTATCGTATCGGAGTGTAACTGGAGCTAACTTAACAATATGGTTGTGATGTACCGCTGGGAAAACCCAATTTCCGGAATATTCCTTGTAAAGTTACGGGAACAATCCCAAAATTCTTGTAAATTTCCTCAAAATTCCCAAAAGTTTCCAAACTCTTTCTTTGGAATTTTTTAACCGTTTATATGGCCTATTAAATTATTTTGAACATACACTTATACTTATTCATATTCCCGCGAGCTTGATCTGCCAAGTGTGAAAGAAATGTGTGCCGCTAAAAAATTTATTTTTGGGTCTAATTTTATCGAGACTAAAAATTACACATCCTAAATAGAACCACCGATAAAGGTCGTTGAAGGAGCCATGCTAATGCGCTGGCATATCTGGCCGAGAGGTGGTTCCGAACAACTGTAACACCAGGTTGTATATTGTCGATCGACCTTGTAGCCCACGCGATATGATGATAAATGGACCTTCCAGAACATTTTGGGAACCTTCCCGATAAATTATTTACATTTTTTGTCCCACGAGCAAATACTAACCTTGGCAGACATGCGCCCTTAGGCCCTTACCCAGAATTCTTTCCTCTTACAATAAAATTAATTCGAAATGCGACCTAGATATTTTCCACGACCCATTGTCTATTTTCAAATCGAAAATTCAGTCATCCCATCAAAATGCATGTTAATTTAATTTGGTATTTAATTTGATCTTCTAATTCAAATTCAAGTCGAATTTAATTTCATTCTTTATTTCATTTAATTCAAATTTAATTTATATCTAAATGATTTCATTTCTAAATCCAATTTATAATATTTGTTTAATTTTGCTTCTGAATGTTATGTTCACCTGTAATTAGGTTTCATGCTGGCACATTTCTGTTTATTGTATGTTATTACATGTAACCTGTTGGTGTACCAATGGCCAAGTAGCACAAAGTATTTATTTAATTATTATTATTGAAATACACCAACAGTATTTATATACATCATTCATAAACACCTGGTACAGGCTGGGTTCCAATATAAATGTTACGGTAAATCTGATTAATTGAAAATTATTAATAATTTTACAACATTATTTATAATAACCTCGTGTTTTGGTAAATGTGATTAAACAATCGAAATTAATTACTTTTAGTAGTAATTATTAATAATTCACTACACACATTGGTAAAAGTTAAAGTTTTTTGATAAATAAATCTCAAAGTTTTTTGACCAGTAGGTATTTATTTATAATATTACTCACAGTCTTACAATTATACTTGTCTGAGATCACACGAGCAAGGTTAGGTTAGGTTTTTTTTTCTATTCTAAGGTGTTTGTAGAGCGAGAAAATTTCGCACAACAAAACTCTGCGATTTGATACAGAGTTCAAGTTGTATATTATAGTAACTTTAAAGCGTTATATTAGTACGTTAGACGTAGCATTAAAGGTACATTGTTAGGGTTATTACATTTATCGGTACTAAGGTTATATTATTAATAAACACCGAAAAATGTGATTAATTTATCACTTTTACCTCGACTTTCGGCAATTATTAATAATGATAGATAATTATTAATAATTTTCAATTAATCACTCTTACCGTAACATAAACACCAATAATAGATATTTTTTCCATTTCATTGGTCATTGAGTGAAATTTATATCCTAAATTAAAAATAATGATTATATTACATAACAAATACAGCAAACAAAGCAGAAAATGACGGTTTTTTTCTACTTATTCATTTACAAATTTCAGTTCTTTATCCTTATATACGTTCAGGCTATTACCAAATATGTCGAAGTCTTTTATATCGAGGTTTAGTAAATTATAAGTATTACACATTCGATTCACGGGAGCATGGTTGGTTCTGAACGGATGTCCACAGAGTAATTTAGTCACTGGGTAACGCGGGGGTCTGTAGGAAACTTTGATATTAAAGTTCGTTAAAATTTCGCCAGAGTCAACGCGACCATTCAATATTTTATGCAGAAATTTTTGCAGGAGGGATCATGAATATTCCTTCGATCAAACAATGAGAGGATTCCGAAATGTTTTAGTGTTTGACTATAAGGACAAAATGAGATGTTAGGTGCAACGTAGGCGAGTTGCCTGGTGAACGTTTTTTGAATATATTTTATCCGTTGAGTAGCATACTTCAAGTTACTTCATAAAAAAGTATTAGAAGAAAGATTTATTTTAGTATCAACGGATCGAAACTCTTTAGTATTTCTTTTTACGAAGCCTAACATTTGTGCTGATTTTTTGTAGTACACATATCTAAAAGACTAAGTAGCATAATGAGTACATTTCAAAATGCCTTAGTAACAAAATGACTATATCGTGAAACGACAATATTGCCGGCAGTCATCATCATCCTAGCGTGTATTCCTAGTTGCGTCGTTAGCTTATGCTTCGGAGCTAGGGTACGCTGTAAGTCATGGTCCTAGATTTGGTGGAACTACTTAATACAATGGAGCGACTGCCGTCTGACCTCCGTAACCCTTTTTACAGGGAAACCAGACCAACAGGAACATGACCCAAGCTGTGTTAATGGCCAACACTGTCAGAATTTTTCAGGCTGCCCCAAGGCATTTGACACAGCCTAACGACTGCTATCTATCGATAACAACCGAGACCAACGGCTTAACGTGCCTTCCGGAGCACGAAGGAGCTCAAGATAGAAAATGTCACTAAATGGCGACCAATCCAATAGTGGTGGCGTCACGTCGTCGCTTGACATGCGCATTCGCTACGGATACGCGGGTCGCGCTCGACTAATGAGCTTCTCCTGCCGGTAGTATTGCAGGCAATATTCCCGCTTTTGGCAATATTGCAGGCAACGGTACATCTCTAGTCCCGGTTGTGTCAGACAGATGCCTTTAGGCACCCTGAAAAATCTGACAGTGTTGGCCACCAACACAACTCAGCTCGTGTTTCTGATGGTCTGGTTTTCCTGTAGAAAAGCTTGCGCAGGTCAGACTGAGTCCCTCCATTGTAATAACCAGGTTTTTGACGTGTAAGCTGAGGACGCAACTGAGAAACACGCTTGGACGAAGGAGATTAAAGATATATATTTAACTGAAATAATACAATTTTGTTAAATAATTGGAACTACTGTATTTCTAAAATGCTTTAGAAATCAACAACTTATAAGAACCACTCTCACAAACAGAAGTAATGCAATGCTCTAAAATAAAAAGTATAAAAAAAGGCATGTATTCTTTATAGCGTGTGAGCGTGTATGACGAGAGTGATGAGCGTAGAAGAAGCGAGGGAAGTCTGTAAGGATCGTAGCAAATGGAAATTCGTAGTCTCTGCCTACCCCTGCGGGAAAAAGGCGTGATGGTATGTATGTATTCTTTATAATTTTTGTTTTGTGCTTTCTTTATTCCTTAATAAGGTTTACATAACGCTAACATATGTTATTGTTATAGTTACGAGTATAACGGCACTCCAATTCCACAAGTAAATTTTAATGTTACCTCATTTTCCATAAGATATTTGTGAAAATTTCAATCTTGACCTTACCTACGACTTCGATTCTAGTAGCCATAGATTTCCCCTTTATCCAAAAATCCAACTTACTTCACGACTTCATATTTGCCGGTTTCGATTATGTGTTATCTATGTGGGTGGTACATTCATAAGTACTTACTAACATAGCTAATGGCCGATAGGTTGCCCTAGACAGTGGGAACGATGTAGACAAATTCAGAAGCAGTGCGGGAAAAGCGAGGTGTAGCGGGGTGAGGAAGTCTCAAGCTACGCACGCGCACTGATGTCGAGAGTTCACACGCGCGTCGAAACCGCGGTAGGCCTCCACGTGTATCGTTTCCCCTGCCCCGTTCGCCCCCCGCGCCTGCTTTGCTCATTCGCTCCGCTCACTGCACTACAGTGATATGATATGAATTGAATATTTATCAAGTGGGTAAATGATATTGAACATAAACAAATAATTAAGTATACCTAATGGTGTATGAGAAGGGAAGAATTAACAAAGGCGTTGTAATTTTTTAGACAAAGGTGTACTGAGTAGGGTTAATGTTTTATTTTCATAAGCCGTAGAATAGGTAATAGTACGACATAATGGTCATAGGCCGATTTAATTTATAGGCATTGGACGGCCCCATAGATTTATTATATCATGGTTCATGGCTCACACTCATTAATAGAGAAACAATCAATGTTGTATGTACACTGAGGTTAGGATGCAATGCGGCTTCATTCCACCGATGACGATGACTAGATTCGTGTTGTCCCAGCCAGTGTCGCAATAGCAAGAATTCATCGGCCGTCGTTGTTCCGTGCGCCGCGCCATCCGCCGCCGCCGCCGTCACCTCTTGGTCGCGCCGCGCCGCATTCATCGTCGGGCCGCCGCGAGTCGAGCGCGTATCCGATTTGTTTATTACAAGCGCTGTGCGCAACCTACACTAACACTAAAACCATTAAACCAACATAGAAAGTGATCAGTTAATATCATCGGGGAACATGATAGGTAAGCAAACAAATATCTTTTTGCTCTTGTTAAGTGTAATTTTATAATAAAAAAAGCTTTTAAAATAAATATTATTTTGAAATAATTTTAATTCTTCATCATATATGTATACTTAAGTATAAATAACTTACAAACAAGTGTGTAAGTACTTGTCTAAATACGTTTTCGGCAGATCATAGTAGTGAATTGAGGAATTGTAATTTTTTATTAATGGGAACCATTTTTGTATATTCTGATATATTGACTAAATCCCATGTATTGTACTACACAGAGTACTGAATATACGACCCACATTATGAATAGAAGCTATAGAAATCCATTCTTATTCTCACTAATATTTTAAGCTTCACTTAGCAATATTTTTTTAAATTTAATTTTGACGATTAATGGCAAACCGATTCAGAACCAAGGGTAACCTAAGGTATTATTACTATAACTTATCTTTTGTATTTGTTGCATGAATATAAGACAAAATATTAGGTAGTTGTATGGTATAATATAGGTAGGGTTCGATGCGGTGGCAGAAGAGAGGGGTTCAGCGCGGACTTCGGGGTCGGCGGCCCAAACACGTGGAGGCCCTCACTGCGGTCTCGACGCGTCGGAACCGCGGTGTGCGCCTCCACGTGCGTTCAGAGGACATTCACTCGACATTCCGCTCCCCCTTCCCGCTCTCAAACCCCTTCGTGGTCGTATATTGCATCCTGATATTCTTGTCCTGATCGTTTTTTCTAAATATTTACCACATTATTGTGCCGCGCACAATGGTTTAAAACGGTTTTTCTATAATTTTCGTTTAACTATGGACTATACAATATTGGAGTGCGTTTCTAAATTTCAATCGTATCTTCCGGCAGGCGAAGAAGAACGCGTTCATCAATGCGGTGAGTGCGGTTTGACACTCTCTACCCGGAGTGCTCTGACGGCACATGCACGCTCACACCGCGTTGCTGCTGATGCTCATCGATGTGATGTTTGTCACAAGACTTTCGCCGTGCCTGCGAGACTAGTTCGCCATTACCGAACTCACACCGGTGAACGACCTTTCGAGTGTGAGTACTGCCACAAAATGTTCAGTGTCAAGGAAAATCTTCAAGTTCATCGCCGTATCCATACTAAAGAGAGACCATATCGCTGCAATGTGTGCGATGCAGCCTTTGAACATTCCGGAAAGCTTCATCGTCATGCTCGGATCCATACCGGAGAACGTCCTCATGCTTGCCCACATTGCGATAAGACATTTATCCAGTCTGGTCAATTGGTTATTCATCTACGAACACACACTGGAGAAAAACCTTACCGATGTCCTGCTCCTGGATGTGGCAAAGGATTTACTTGCTCAAAGCAATTGAAAGTGCACTCTCGTACACACACTGGAGAACGGCCTTATACTTGTGATATTTGCCTTCGAGATTTTGGTTATAATCATGTTTTGAAATTGCATCGTTTTCAACATTATGGTGAGCGTTGTTATCGTTGTACGGTTTGCGATGGAACATTTAATACTAAGAAGCAAATGGAGGCGCATATTTATAAAGAGCATGGTGCTGAAACTCCACGCGCGCAAACCTTACAGTCTGCAGTCCCACTTGTAGTGAATGGTAATGTAATGTGTGATTTAGTAGAAGCCGCTCTTCAACAATTGCCACCAACGCCACCTAGTTCTCCTCCATCGCCGCAATGTCAGAAAGCGCCGATAGCACCCGTCGCTACGTCATCATCATTATCGCCTCCCATCCCCAGTCAAGCAACCACTTCTCTTCAGTACACTACGGTACATTCTACGTTACCACCGCGAAAGCGCAAGTTTATTCCTCAGCCGGAACCAGCACCTGTGCCAGCAGTGCGGCACACTTCTGTCATACAATTTGCCCCTGCAGTGGTTGATGCATCTTAGCTCTTAACAAAAACATTGCAATAATTTTAGAGTAATTTTGTTAGTAGACAGGTAACTATTTAAAGAAAGTGCTTTGTGACTTTTGATGATGTGTAAAAATTTTAGCCTCAATAACGTAGTGCGATTTAAATGCTTTTATATTAATAGGATTGTGTGTAAGTTAAGACTACCTAGTTTTAGAAGGTATTATGTTAAAGAGTTAAAGACTTTAAATATGCAGCATTTGTGCCGTCGTTGCTAGTGTAAGTTTTGTATTCATCTACAATAAACTTTTCCTATGGTACAATGAAGGATATTTCAATTATACTTATTTCGTTTTTTTTAATGTATTTTTTGTTTATTTCCTAGCGTTCTCCTAGTTACGTCCCAACGCGACTCCTTATTGTTTTTCGTTCATGAATAAAATTTTATATTTTTTTACTTACCTATCTTGTTCCACACACACCGCGAACTACAGAGAAGCTACGACCATCGGTAGATGCTTATTGCTTCCATGGCTACGAGCGCTGCAACGAAGATATACCACGGTGTCAGCGATCCTATATTTTACCTCGGTTGCTTTACTTAGCAGTGTAAACCAAAATTATTAAAAGAACGATCCTACCTAGTGTGAGCTAGTAAGTACTGACGAGCGACAATATAAAGGTTTTTGAAAAAAAAAACAGTGCTGACTCCAATTCAAACCTAACTAAACTAAAAGTGGTCCCATGTACGAGAGTAAGGGTAGGACGGGAGTCCCCATAGATTAATAATTGGTCTCCGCGGTGCTACGACTAGATACCGTCGGCATACTACAAAAATTCGCAACTAAAACCATGCCAAATTCGGCATGGTTGCGGCATACACGGGTCAGTCATGCCGCGACCGATGAGTGAGTTGGATGTCTAGATAAATATAAAATTTAATGTAAAAGTAGACGCAAAATGTGCAGTTTGCGTAGTCAAACTGTGTAAGAATAATACTAAAAGAAATAAGGAAGATACTGGTATTACATACCATCAATAAGTATTGTATAATTTCGAAATATGGACATAAGTTACTCACGAAAATAATTTAACCCTGAAATATGGCGCGAAGTACCGCTCGGTGCTCAATGTTGCCGTGTATTAAATAATCCCAAATTATTTTGTTTTTTAACTCCCGACCTCAAAAGTCGGATGTTGTAATTTTGAGTTTTTACAATTTTGTCTGTTTTTAACATCTTATTTCTTTAATGCTGATCTGGGAGAAAAGTAAATACGTGGAATGTACTAGCTGTAGCTGCTTCTCTTCCCGCGCAGACCATATAAGCCGGCCGAGGAAGTGGGCGAAAATCGAAGAACCATACCTATCAGTAGGCGATGCGACTAGCAACCTATCACTATTTTGATTCCATTTCCACTTTACGCCCACCATCATTCTAAATATAACCTTTAGGTAGTTGGTACCCCGTAGGGTATTGTTGCCGGATAATCGATTAATCAAATCTGTTTTTTTTTTTAATAATCTAGGATATCGAAAGTATTGATATAATAAATTTAATCGATTTTTGACAATTAATCGATTATTAACTGCAATATCAAACAATTAGTCGATTATTGAAATAAATTATATCGATTTAATCAACATAGGTAATCGTTTATATCAATGGTTATTAATCGATTATGTATCTGTAGTATCGATATAATCTAATCTGTAGTATTGATTTTTGAGAATTTATGAAAAATAATCGATTAATGAATTAACAACAATACCAAGCATTTCAGGCACCGATACTATACAGTTAAACCGGAACTCGGCGGCGGGATGTACAGCGGGCATAACACAAATCATCGTCATTCAACTCATACAGAAAAAAGTTACAGAAATATATTATCGATAGTATCAATATCGATACTATCGATATATGATCACTATCGATACCTTAGATTATATTTTCAACTATCAAAGAATCGATTATTATTCGATATGTAATGTATTTTCCGGCAACACTACTGTATGGAAAAAGGCCATGATAATATCTACTCGTATGTACAAGATGTTTACCGCAGCTCCGCCTGCGTCAAAAGGTAGCCTATGTTTGACTCTGGGTCTTGAACTATATCCGTACCAAATTTCATGAAAATCAATTCAGCGGTTTAGTTGTGAAAGAGTAACAAACATCCATCCATACTTACACACTTTCGCGTTTATAATATTATTTAATATTAATAGAATGTGTATGTCTATTTATTTATCTGTATTTAAATCCGGGTTACAACTAAAAGAGGTCAGTAATCAATTAGCTCCAAGCTAAATAGAAAATTAAAGTAACGTTTAACATACTGTACTGTGTAATAATAAATCAAAAGAAAGTTTTTTTTGCAATTTTAGGATTCTATATTAGAATTATAAAATAAAGTAGACAAAAACTAACCATTTCCCCTACCTTATCTCTGAAACTATCGATTCCAGAATTTCGATTCATAAATTACAGGAAAACCTATGAGATAATTTTAAATTTGTTTAGGAGGTCCAAATGGAGAAAAATAAAAAATAGTACAGAACCCTTTACATGCGAGCCGACTCACACTTGGCCAGTTTTATTTTAATTTCATTTTAAAGGTAAAAAAAAAACGTAACAAGACCACAGCAATTTTAATTTTCCCATTGGTCGGGCACCAGTCAAGTAGCTGGCAACACCATAATCGACGCTAGTGTGCGTCTTTGCACATTGTTTTACACACACTTTCCTATTAAGTGGCCGCATTCTGGAAACTGATTTTTCTTCACAGCGCGGTATCTAGTCGAGCGCGCGAGACCAATTATTAATCTAAGGGAGTCCCCTTTACTCATCTTAAGAAAATATGCTCCAAAAAAAAAAAATAACTTCATGTCGGTGTCAGGTATTCAAAACGAATACTTTTAACGATTTAACAATTTAATAAGCGAAAGTTATTCAACGAAATCATAGAACAACTTGTTAAGTAAAAACTCTTTAGAACATTCAAAAACTACTTTTCAGTAGGTAGGTACCTTTATCAGGTTCCATTGGTGTTTGTTTAAAAAAAAATCAGCTCTCTTGAAAAAAAAAATTATATTTTTTTTTTCATAATGGGGTTTACGGCCATGGATACAAGTCCTTTATAGCCCTTCTTAATTTTTCAATCTTCTTCAGTCCTACAGTGTGGTTTCGTCAAGTCCTAGTCACTTCTGTACAGTCCAGGACCGAACACCTTAGATTTTAGTTGTTTAGTTAAATGATAGAAGTGAACTTTATAAAGACTCGATTTATTTGTTCCAAAATATTAGATTAAAATGGGTATGAGTGATATGAATGAATGCTAATTACGGACTAAATGCAATTTGATTCGTTTACGTAAATGTCGCCCGAGTGTTTGCTGAGATGGCTATGTACGTGTCCCGTACAACTTCCCAACACTCACGCTTGTTATCGAACACATCGCGAATAATAATCTACCATTATTATGCACAAACACTCAAAAAACACAAATTTTGGAAAATAAAATACAGCGCCGATACTGCTCTTCACAGCTTACCGCCAAAAGTCCCTGTATTATTTATCGTTCTATTAAATAAAGTTAAATTCGGTTATACAAATTGTAGAATTTTTCCTCCACAAGCTCTGCTGTACTTGTAATCATAAAAATACAATAGGTTATTAGGTCCCACCATGGAAAAAATTTCTACAAACATTTCGATCGGAAATTTGGAAGGGAAATCTAACTGGACAACTTGGAACTTGTCCATAATGCTGCGGGGAATGACAGATGGCATGGAGATTGTCGAAGGCAAGTTAAAAAGACCAGTTTCCCGTCATGATGGAGCAGATGACGTAGCTTTTGCAAATTATAATCAGGAATTAGCCCGACATAACCAAGCTGATTGCAGCGCACTGCTAGTTCTGACAACGAATATGACCGAAGAAACTTTAGAAAAAGTAATGCGATTTGAAATCTTATGACGTCCGGAGAGAACTACATAGATTATTTGACGGAGAAACAAAAGATATGCACTATGTATGGAATTCTTAAGCTTCAAGCGGAATATGGCTGATGATATTTCTACATATTTATCTAAATTAAAGAATATCTGGAGCAAATTAAATATTGAAATAACGAAATCTGATAATAGTAGCCAACTTCCTTATCTTTTTCTGATTTGCAAAATCCTAGAAACTCTCGACGACAGGTTTTTTGCATTTAAATCAAACTGGTTACTCATGAATAAAACTGAGAGGACAATAGATAATCTTACGACTTAGTTGTGCTCTTTTGAGAAAGCGCTTGAGAACAAAGATGGTTCCCAAGGTAGTCAAGAGGCACTGACAGTTAAAGGCCAAGAGGTAAAGAAAGATAAGTGGAAGTGCAACTATTGCAAAGAAGTTGGACATAGTGAGGAATTGCAAAAAATGGATAAAGGATGGACGACCACCTAAACCAAGCAACTCAACACAGAATGCAAAGCAGGTACATTACCTTGATGGGAAATAATGCTGACTCTAGAGCTGCAGACCTAAGTCAAGATTTTTGGTATGTAGACAATGGAGCAACAACACATATTGCCACAAGAAGAGATATGTTTCAAAAATCTGAACCCTTTGATTTTGACCAATCTGTGAAGACGGCAGATGTGACAATGGTACCAGCCCTCGGCAAAGGCATTGTCTGGGTAGAATCAAGTGTGGATAACAAAAGTGAAACTATATATCTAAAAGATGTCTGGCTTGTACCCAACTTAACTAAAAATCTTTTCTAGACATTGGCAGCACAAGACAACGTGAAAAGTAGCTTATTTACTTCAACTAGATAACGTTGTCAATTAGATATTAATGGAGTGACAAAGATTGTAGGTACGAGAGAACCTGGAAGAGGTCTTTATAAACTGCAATTTAAGACAATCACTACTAAAGAATCTAATACAATCGAAGTGGACGCCATTACGGGCACTAATATACTACAACTGTATCATGAACGGTTTGCTCATCAGGATAAGCGACATGTTAAAAATCTTGTCAAGAGAGAACTTGGCATAGATTTACGCACTGATGATAAAGTTTGTGTAGGATGCATATTTGGTAAAGCACATAGGAAGAAGTTTGGAACAATGGAAAGAGCATCCCAACCGGGTGAACTTATTCACACGGATGTTTGTGGAAAGCTTTTCTAAGTATCGGTACTACGTGTTCTTCAAAGATGATTTCTCTGGATACCGTATGGTCTACTTCATGCACATCAAATCAGATGTTAAAGATAAACTTCAGATTATGATTAATGAGGCGAAAACGGCAGGCCATACTATAAAAACACTACTGAGTGACAATGGTGGAGAGTTTGACAACACGACTGTAAGAAACACTTAATAAGCACGGAATACTACAGCGGTTGACAATGCCGTACACTCCTGAGTAAAATGGGTGTGGTGAGCGCGAAAACCGTACATTAGTCGAAGCGGCTCGATCCATGATGCAAGCTAGAACAAAGTTACCACAAAAACTATGGGCTGAGCTCATGCAAACAGCAACTTAGGTGTTAAATAGAACGGGACCTTCAAGAGTTGAAGATAAAGTGCCATATGAGCTCTGGCATGGAAAGAAGCCAAAAAATAATTATTTAAGGATTATAGGGAGCGACTGTTATGTGCACATACCCCTATAGAAACGTAAAAAATGACACAAAGGCGTTTAAAGGAGTTTTGATTGGTTACGAATCAAACGATGGTTATCGAGTATGGGATGGGAACAAAACGGTTAGATCTAGAGTATTATATTTAGAAGTGATACCGAATTCAAAATATCTACTGAGCTACCTAAAGACCTTCCACAAATAGAGGGAGATACCCAGAATATTCATGATAACAACAATCAGGCAGTATCTTGTGACGAAGAACGTGCTTTAGAGATAGAAGTAACCATAGAAAATCTCGTTCAAGAGGGAGAAAATCTTGCAGATACGTCTTTTCCCACAAGACGGGATCGAAATAAAGAATTCTTTGATGCTGAAGACATAGAAGTTCAGAAAGACGTTATCTCTGGAGAAGTTCCTGTACATGAACCGAGATATAATACAAGAAATAAAGAAAATCTCCGACTTTCAGAAAGACTTTGAAGTCTACCTATTATATGGCATGGAGTCATTCCCAAATTACGAAGTCATGAATGGAGAAGACAACTCAGAGTGGCTAAAGGCAATGAATAGTGAAATAAAGTCAATGAAATTATAGCAGCTAGCGAAGCAGCAAAGGAGTTCATGTGGCTTCAGAGATTATACTGTTTCGTAACTAACTTAGAAGAAACTCCAACATTACATGTTGATAATGAAGCTGCCATTAGATTAGCTCATAACCCAGAGTTCCATAAAAGAACAAAGCATATAAGAGTGATGCATTTCTTTGTTAGAGAAATGGTTTCAGAAGGAAACCTCAATGTACTCAAAGTATGCTCGGCCAATCAGCTAGCTGACATTATGACAAAGACAGTCTATCCAAGCCTAAGCCTTAGTTTTGGGCTTAGGGGCATTTGTACCAAGTTAGGGCTGTCACAGAGTTTATTGAATGAGGGAAAGTGTTGAGTAAAAACTCTTTAGAACATACAAAAACTACTTTTCAGAAGGTACCTATAATGCCATGGTGTTCGTTTTATAAAAAAAAACAGCTCTCTTAAAAAAAAAAATTAACTGTCCATAAGATTGCCTTATTTATTGTTCTATTAAATAAAGTTAAATTCGGTTATACAAATTGTAGAATTTTTCCTCCACAAGCTCTGCTGTACTTGTAAACATAAAAATATAATATAACTTATATAATTATCCTCCAACTCCTAACCTTTATGGAGTGGTATGAATGTTTCATCAGCTCATCAACACTAGGATCATGAAAAAATGTAAATACATACTTTATTTCTACCAAACACGAAATAATCTCCTTTTTTAAGTCCGTTAAAAATTACACAAACTATGATTTTACACCAAAGCTTACTAGCGAAGGTCAATTGATGATCAGGATGCTCTTCAGTAGGGTTAACGTGAGACGTGACGGAATAAAGCTATTTTCGACCTTAGCTAATGTAATTTAATTTAATTTTTTCAAATTTGGTCTACACATGGAATTAATATATTATACAGGATTGAGTATTCTGCAAATTTGCATAGAGGCAAGGCCGAGCCAAGCGAGATAGAAATAGTGGAGGAACCTGTCTCCTATGCCTATGCAAAATAGGGTGACCACGCTCCTCTGAAAAAAGGTGCTACATACTTTATGCTGTTTTTTTCAGACGTAATTAATTGTTCCGAGTGAGAAGGTGCTAACCTCCTACCAAGTAGTTCTGTGCAGACTTTAAGAAAGTTGGAGTCTAGTCGAAAACAAAATTTCGTAGATATGTTTCCCCTATTGGCTCCCTCGGGGAAGACAAGGAAGCTTTACTAGTGGCCTTGGCTCCACTAGACACGCAGGACTAACGGCTGAACGTAATACGCCAAGTGTTGTCCACCCAAGTTAGGTCTCACTTGCTGTTTCACCAACATTCACGTCCCGCTAAGCTATAGCTACTTATGTGCAGTATTTACGAAGGTTAAAATAGTTTGTCCCAATTAAAAACATTATCATACCCTATTAAAAAGAGATAGATTCCTACACTATTTCTATCGTTTTCTGCTTGGGTTTTAGGTCAAAGAGCTCAGACCTGTTTAATATATTAAGTCCATGAGTCTACACTACAAAAAACCTCCTCCCAATTAGTTCTGTGCAGACTTTAAGGAAGTTGGTGTCTAGTCGAAAATAACGTTTCGTTGACATGTCTCCCCTATTCTTAGACTATGGATCCAATTGACGGGAAATGCGAAAGAGAAATATATAGGATGTGCGTATGTTAGAATGAGAGAGAGCGAGACTATTTCATATACACAATAATGCCCCATACATGGAGTAATTATAAAATGGCGCAGTGATGTGATCATTGGCGCTTCGCCGACACAAAAGTGGGCGGAGCTTGTCATTGCTCGTGCTCCATGATTGTAGCCACGGCCGAAACCTCACAAACACTTTCTTACAAAACGCTTATTACGGCATCTCCTCTTTGTAATTACTCCATGGTCCCATAGCAGCCTTACGGATTTCTTGTCAAAAACAAATCTTTAAATTATGAACAAAGTGTCTAGTCGTTAGTGTTAAAAAAGTGTTCAGTAGAAGCGCATAATTATGGTTTCATGTGCAGTGCCTAAATGTAACTCAAGTAACAAATAAACCCCACATAATTGGCTAGTCAACTAAAAAATTAATTGTGTATATTATATATTTTATTGATAGAATAGACTATTTCGGAGATACAATTTAAACGAAAAAATTCTTAAAATTATATTTATTTTGTTATTTAATTTTAAAGATTTTATAGTGATGACGTCACGCAGCTATAATGGCCATTTCGAACTGCAAGAAAGCAAAATTTACTAAGGTATTAAAAAATATATATGTCAGTGTCAAATGTCAAAGTCAAGATGGACCGCTAGCCGCGAGTTGGTTTCTTGTTTGTTTACAATCGCCAAATATTTAGGTACCCCATTTCTAGTATCTATTGCATATTGGCCTGTTTATTGGACTTTACGGCAGTCTCTTCATCCGTTTACATCTGATTTTTCAATAATTGGACACCGCTTCTTCATTATAATGTATGAATGAATGTAATTAGGTTATGTTTACTTGAACAGAGATGACATTTGACATGGGTGACAAGTACGTGAAGCGCTTAGTTAGCGCTACCAAACAAAAAATATTTATTCACTACGCTGTGCTGCCAACCTAAAAAATTAAATGTGAATAGCCGGAAGTTATCCGGCTACGTCATACGTCAACCTTGCTAAAAAATGAAAGTCATTGGGTTTTCTGCGATTTTCTTAAAAAATACTTGCTTAACTAAAGATCTGATTAATGTAATCTGTTCCCTAAGCCTATTCCTCGAAATGGTTTACGAATTAGACATTTTCATGAAAAAGTTTACTAGCCAATTTCACATTATACACAAGTACCACCAAAGTTTATCACTGTATAAATCATAATTGTTTCGATAGTTTTTCCGCACTAATAGTAAGAAATATCATGTAGTTTTATCACATGATTGTGTAAGATGCATAAGAATTCAAATTTGGATAAAAATAAATACGTGAATTTTCACAATTTTTAACCTAACTCTTAAAGTTTAGGGATTGACGTCAATGCTGTTATATTATATCGATAGTATTGCACTCAAACACTAGGGAGGAATAAATACCTACCTACTGGTATTAAACGTACCTATATATTTAAAATTCAGAAATCCGACACGGTTTATGAAAAAAAGTCCGCTACGAATGCGGGTAAATGATTCTCTCGTCTCTGAGATAAGTCGAATTCGAGATTTCTCGAAAAACCCCTCACGCCTTTAGAGATAAAGTGTAATTTGAGATATCGCAAAAAAACATGGCGGATTTGTACTGAAGACCCCGTATTCGTATTCTCATTCATCTCTCGTAATTGTAATATTACAATTTCTATTAAATACCTACCTTTCAGATTTCTATCTAATTTAGATATTTGCGAAAAATGGCTTAAATGGTTGGCAGAGAAGAATGGTTTTCCGAAATATATGCAACTATATGTAGTAAACACTTTCAATACAGTTTTCAGTAGAGGGAAAATCGGCCACTGCTCTCAAAGTTTTATTAAAATAAATTAATGTCCACCTATTCAAAGTAGAGTCGGAGTGCTCGTTAAAAATAAAAATACTAAAGTAGCATGTTTATTATGTACTTTATTCTAACTTATCACAAAAAATACTGCATACTTAATTTGGCAATGTTTTCACTTTAAGAAAATCGATCATAGTGATGTCGACATTGCTCAGCTCAGCACTATGTGACAGGGCACACATGTATGACACACACACACAAACAGTTTTCAAATTCGTCTCATTTCTTTTACTAATCAATCCACTCTATTGAGGTAGTAAAAAAAAAACTAAATTTATGCCCCTATTGGTTCCCTCGGGGAAGACAAGGAAACTTTACTAGTGGCCTTGGCTCCACTAGACAAGCAGGAAGGCAATCGCGGTATTTTAAATGACGCGAACGTTCAAACTAAAAGCAATTTCAGAACGCGAGGGCTATTTTTTGTATGTAATACTCACCAATTATGTCGAATAACAGTAATTCGAAATCGAACTATTCGCAACCGTCTAGTCTAAGTAGGTATAAGTCTAGTAAAAAAAAGAAAAGCTGAGAAAATAATTATAATTTTTGTCGTAAACTTTGTTGGCCGCATCATGGTTGGTTGAACTTTCTGTGTTGCAACGGTATCGCGCTATTTTTTGACAAAAGGATCGTACGAGCCCCTACCAAAATAACGTTTGGCAAAGTTACTGTCGAGGAACTTTTTGGCATAACGTACGAAACATTCGTGAGACAGTCAGACTAATATGCTTATATTTCATTAATTTTGATAAGATTTTTTTGTTTAATTTTGTTTTATATTTAAAATAATTCAAAATTTAATTTATAAAATTTATTTAATTCCTTAAAATTTATTTTAATTCGTTAATTTTATTTTAATTCATTTTAATTAATTATTTAGATTTTTTTTCGAATTTAGTATTATTACGATATAATATATTAGATTATAAGCTTTAAGTTTGAAACAAAAAAAATCTGTTATAGAATTGCCAATCTTTATTTGGGGAACGGCCACGCATTTGTCTTTTAAAAATAGTTCGACTCGCCTATTATATCAAACGAGAATCATTTGACTAACCGATATTATATTACATACTTGAAAATAGTCATAACGATCGTTCCTTGCTTTTGGTAAATACGTTATTTAGTTACCGAGATTCGGGCGCAGAACGTAATTATGCAAAGTGTTATCCACTCCGAGTTATGTTGTACCTGCTGTTGTTTAACCCGAGAAATCGTTACTAACAATCACGGCCCGCTAAGCTATCTATCCAGCTACTTATGTGCAGTATTTACGAAGTTTAAAATATTTTCTTCTAATAAAAAACATTATCATGGTTACCCTTTTAAATAGAGGTAGATTCCTTTACTATGGCTGTCTTTTCTGCTCGGGAATTAGGTCAATTAGCTCAGTCTTGCTTAATCCATTGGTTTATGATTTCCGAAGAGTGATTCCTATTGTTTCTTACTCCTAATTTTTGTTTGTTTGTGAAAGGCACAAGTGACTTTCACCCCCGTATTCTTAAACATAACCTTAAGAACGTCCTTCACTCAAACTCATTCGAGGGCGCCTTAAGGAAGTCCTCGAACTTTCCTTGAAAATGACATTCTTAGTTGGTTGCTTGAGCAAACTCCAATGAGGTTATAATAACAATTTTACACACAAAAATTTAAATTACAAAAGAATAGAGTAAAAAATAAAATTAAGTAAGTAATTACCTAGGCCAAAAGTGGCAAAAACCTGTTTTTAATCTACTTTATTTCATTTTAAGGACGCCTCAAGGTACCTCTCGACTAACCTTATATTTGACAGGTCGATACTCAACTCCAATGAGAAATCATCTCAAGTCAAGGAAGCTTGTGACAACTAATCATACCAATGAGGTGGAGTAAGGTTGAGTCGAGTTTGAGTGAAGGTTTAAGAATACGGGTGTCAGACTTGACTAGAATTTGACGAAACCACACTGTAGGACTGAAGAAGATAGAAAAATTAAGAAGGGCTTTATAGGACTTGTATCCATAGCCGTAAAACCAATTACTATAAAAAAGGCACAAGTAGGTATTCTTTCTAATCTGTGACAAGTAGTTTTAAGGCTGAGGATACATGCTAATTCAGGCGTAATTCTGGACTGACATTCTGCTCTGAATGACGGGAGAATAAACATGTGATCCACTTGAATGACGGACTTATGGTCCTTAATTACGAAAATCAAATATTCGTTGTAAATCACGCCAGGATGATGCCAGAAGGAAACACAAAGCGCGTTTTATACTCCAATATTTCACGTGGTTGAAGGCCAAGGGAGGGTACGAGCGATCAAGAACACGTGTACCCCGCCCACTCAGGCCTCACCACCCAACCGCCATCCAGTGTGACCACTTGTGAAACAGAAATCTGCCAATTAGCAGGAATTAATCTGCTACATACATAATTCTTTAATTTATTAAAAAAGAATAAAATTTAGATTAAATTTTTTGACAAGCTGAGAACGTGACTGGGAAACACGCTAAGGTGAAAAAGAAGTTTTAGACAAGCTGAGAACGTAGCCAAGAAACACGCTAAGATGAAAAAGAGTTTTTTGACAAGTTGAGAATGCATCCGGGAAAAGTGCTTAGATGAAAAAGACGTACGTTATTTTGAGTAGTTGAGAATGCGACTGGGGAACACACACTCTTGGATGAAGACGCACGTTTTTTGACAAACCGAGGAAGAAACCGCTTAGATCAAGAAGACGCACGTTTTTAGTAGTGATGCAACGAATACGAATACGAATATTCGTATTAGGCGAATACTAATACGAATATTTAAAAACTGATATTTTTATACGCAACTCTATTTACTGCAAATTTGAAAAAAGCGCGTAAAAATATGACATGGGCAGCGGCCCTTAACCGCAACGACGACGCGACGGGGTACTCCCCAGCCATAGTTTATTCATACAGTTCCCGCGGCTTCGGGAGTTTCTCTATCATTACGATTACGAACCATGGATTGATTTATTCACTCCTTTGATCCTTTCCTTTCATTCATTTTATTTGTCAGTCGTGAACACAAGTCAAGCAAGAGAGTATTGTTTTATTTATTTTCTGAGGTTGCTGCGAATTTAAAGAAGTTGAAGTTGAATTGAAAATGTCTTCTCGTAAACAAAGTGACATATGGAAACACTTCGATAAATTACCTAGTAAGTATATATGGTCTATATTTCTTTTGTACCAACAAAAATAAGTAAGTAACTTGACGAACGTTAGTAATGACTGCGTCTATGTAGTACTAGACTTTGCCCGCGACTTCGTCCGCGCAGACTTCGGTTTTACTTTTGCATGTAATATTGTAGTGGGATAGGATTTTAAATTGTATTGTTTTTATTTTAGACAGTGAAAGCAAAGCTATATGCAGATATTGTTCTTGTGTTGTCTCGTGGAGGGAAAAATGCATCTTTTAAAGGATTTACTATGACCGCACTGTGGACTCATGTGAAGAGATTTCACAAGAAGGAGATTTCTGCCTGTATAAATACTGTAGATGAAACAAGCACTGAAGTTGAAGTTACACCAGCGAAGAAACAAGCGTCCTTAAAGGAAATATGGGAAAAACTTACTACGTATGAAACTGGTGATCCTCGGGCTGTCAAAATCACATATTTGATTGCTGAACAAGTTTGTCTAGACATGGAGCCCCTGGATTTGGTAAATAAAAACGGATACCGTCGTTTGCTCAGTGAACTAGCTCCAAAGTTTGTTTTTGTTTGCTTTTAATAAAATGCTAAACTTTTGTTCATACATATTAGTGGGATACTCTTTAAATTTAAACTTTCACAAAACCCTTTTTAATTCCTGACTGTTATTTTTTTACAGATATAACATTATATCTAGAACCCACCTTACTTAATGAACGTGTTAAAATAAAATTGAAGGAGCAGTTAACAAAGACCCCATATCTCTCTGTCACAACAGACATGTGGACCAGTGACGCTTCCTCACAAGTCAATGATTTTATAAGTCTTACTGGACATGGAGTCAATGAAGATTTCTAGCTCAAATCTTATTGTCTGGAAGTGTTTCCTTTCCAAGGCGACTCACATTCAGGAGAAAATATTGCCCACAATATGCGTATGATGTTTCTGGAATGGCAGCTAGTGGGTAAAGTTGCAGCGGACAATGCACGGAATATGGTTAAAGCAAATGATGAGCTTGATCTTAGCCTTAAACATATTTCTTGTTTGGTACACAGCATCCAATCAGCGCTGAAAACAAGTTTGTTTGGTCAAGAACGCATAACCGAAATGTTAACCACATGCAGAGGAGTTATTACTCATTTTAATTACTCAACCTCCGCACTCAAACAACTGAAAGATTCTCAACAAGCTAACAATATACCGAAACATGTTTTGTTTCAAGATGTTGAAACTATATGGGACTCAACATATCAGATGTTAAAGAGATTACATGAACCGTACATAGCGATTCAAGATGTTTTACCATCTCTACCAAATTGTCGTCATGAAATCACAGCAAGGCAATGGGCTCTTATGAGCCAAATCATTGATATTCTGCTACTAAGCTACTAAAGAGCTGAGCAAAGAATCAACGACGTTATGTCAAGCAATCCTTCTTCTCATACTGATGTGAAAAATCTGGCAAATTCCCTATTCAGTGGACTTTCGAATAGATTTGAGTTTATGGAATGTGATGAAACTTATCTATTAGCAACGATCCTTGACCCACGATTCAAAACGAGGATTTTCAGCTCAACAGTGGTCACTGAAACCGCTCGGTCAGTTCTTAACGCTGCTTTTGATAACAGACAAGACCTCCAGAAGAACCTCAACCGTCGACAAGTAGAGGAATTTGGCAAGTATGCCAAGAAATTATTGAAGAGGCCGAAATGGAAGAGCCACTTTCAATATTTTATGGTGGGTATGAAAAAAGTTAGAAAAGTTATTAATAGGTAATAGAATAGGTACTCTTTGTCATCTACATAGTAAAGTAAAATAAAATTTAATTTCAAAATGTTTTTTACAGCGGATTCGCAAATTAAAAACGAGATAGATGCTTATCTAAAGCTCCCAAACTAAATTTATCGCCGACTGCTGATCCACTGGCCTTTTGGCGAGAAGATGTCCATTTTCCAAGTCTGAAAAAACTCGCCCAAAAATATTTTTCACTGAAGCTATGTACAGACGCCTCGGAAATACTTTTTTCAACGGCTGGGAACATCCAGACTGAAAAAAGAAATCGCCTAAAACCAGAAAATCTACAAATTTTATGTTTTTTAAATAAAAATTTGCCTGTTGTAAATTTTTATTATTAGAAGAGTAAACATTCATCAAATAAATAAGTCTTTTATTACCATGGCGAGTTATTCGTATTCGTATTCGCCGAATAGTATGTTTGATATTCGTATTCGTATTCGTTAAAGTAGTATTCGTTGCATCACTAGTTTTTAGACATGCTAACATGAAAAAGAGATTTTTGACAAGCTGAGGGTGACACCGAGAAACACGCTAAGACGAAAAAGAGTTTGTTGAAAAACCGAGGACGCAACCGGGAAACTCGCTTAGATAAGAAAACACGTTTTTGACAAGCTGAGGATACAACCGAAAAAGAAGCCAAGAGGAAAAAGGCTTTTTTAACAAGCTGTGAACGAGACCGGGAAACACGCTAAGATGAAAAAGAGTTTTTTGACAAGCTGAGGATACAACCGGGAAACACGCTAACAAAAAAAAGACGTATGTTTATTTGAAAAGCTGTATTTATAGTTTGGGCCAAAATATGCCAAATCTCTCTAAATAGCAGGAACCTAGAAATGGTCACACTGGTATTTTACCGAGTTTCGTCAGTCAGTGAATGAGCACGTAATCCAGTTTTTCACCTATCATTCTGGTGTAATTCTGAGCAAAACCGGACTGTCAGTTCAGAATTACACCAGAGTTAGCATGTAACCTCTGCATGTAGGCTAGTGATTAGAGGGGCAGGGACTTTTGGCGGGAAGCTGTGAAGAGCAGTATCGGCGCTGTGTTTTATTTTCCGAAATTTGTGTTTTTTGAGTGTTTATGCATAATAATGGTGGATTATTATTCGCAAAGTGGATTAAAATTCGTTAACAAGCGTGAGTGTTGGGAAGTGATACAGTGTTTCATTTATGTGATTTTTTTCATGCTTGTTGCCAAAAGCTGCTAGTAATCGCTAAGTGCAGTTTTTTTACCACTTCATTATGTCTGATTTTCTGACTAGACTTGACTACCGACTAGACTTTTAGACTTGACGAAACCACACTGTAGGTCTGAAGAAGATAGAAAAATTAAGAAGGGCTTTAAAGGACTTTTGTCCATGGCCGTAAAACATATTTAAAAAAAAAAACAAAATAGTTACAGATACAGATTTAAAATTTACTCTAGTTTACTCTTTAGGCAGTACCACAAACTACAAACAAAGAGATAGTACGTATGGTAGTTTGTTTACCAGCTATTACTTTTATTCTGGGTTAATAATTTATTGTTTCGTTTGTTCCTGTTATTTGTTCATTTCATTGATTTACTGTTTCTGTTTTTCTACATAACGCGCCATGGGAGGTGGTGATTTAGTAAGTATTATTAATTATTTGTGTTTATAGCGTGGTATAGCTGTGGGTTGCTATGAATTACCACAATTTGTCTGTCACTTTGACCACATTTTGTACTGTGGAGCCCAGAGTCCGTTTTCCTACATAAAACACATTTTAAATTTATCTAGATAAATATAGCAACTATATGGTTCCCCGGGGCTCTGCTTGCGTTAAAATGTAGCCTATTTTTGACCCCGGGTTTATATCAATCTGATAAAAACCTGGAGCCAAACTTATTCAGTTCAGAGGTTTAGGTACTTACCTAACCGTGAAAGCGTAACAGGTAGACTTTCGCGTTTACAAGTATGGATAAAATGTAATATTAAGCATGAATAAATCAGAACAGTTTGTTTTAGATGTCTTCTGTTAAGGGCTTTTGAGATTTTACAAAATTCTTTTTGCAAGTGAAACTTGATTCTTGAGGAATGCTAATGGCACATCATGGACAGGTGAAACCTGCCATACACAGTCAAGTCTTCTTCGTCAGAGTGTGTTTCTCATTGCTTCCTCAGCTTACACTTTAAAGCCCACAGTACACTAAAGTGTTTTCCTAGATTTAGAAGCAGTATCAGTCTTAAGCCTTATCTATAGAAGATATCTGCCAGTGATAATCTAAATAAAACTGGTGTTTTGTCATAACCATCTGCTGTTGTATTTCAGTAGCAATTTACAATCTAATCTAGTGTAGACTGTGTTACAACTTTAGAAATGAATTAACAATACCTTCATTTATAATATATGTAAAATGAGGAAAAAAGGCTAAAATATTACAAAAGAGATCTAGGAATTTAAGATAAGTATATAAACTATGTTGTCACTATAGTATTTACCAACATAATCATGTATAAAAAAATTGTCATTCTGTCTTAGAATTCCAAGAAATCATGGCATCCCAATACTATGAAGAATCAGGAACGAGTATGGAAGGCAGAGCAGGCTGCAGCACAAGAGAAGCAACGTATTCAAGAACTGCAACGGGAACATGCTGAAGAAAGAGACCGTTTTGAGCTTAACAACATGATCAAGCAAAACAGTAGTTCTGCAAGTGGTTTGAATGATAACCGCTTACATTGGATGTATGATGTAAGTTTTTTTTAAATGTAAGTTTGTAAAAAATACATAGACAATTTTCTATAACACAATAGGCATGATTACTCAAATGCACTAAGTTGAAGTGGATATGGGCGAGTCATATAATATAAGGCGATAGGCAATTGCTGTGACCATTTGGATGCCCAAAGATGGTCACAGAAAACAAGGCAGGAAGCGCTGGAGTGAAGGGTAACCTAAAGGATTTCAAACATCAGTGGTTGGATTTAGCCTTGTCCAGAGATGGTTGGATGGGAGACTTTTGCCCAGCAGTGGGACAGTATGGGTTAAATCATTGAAATAGATTAACAGAAAAAATTGCACAAAATGTTTATATTGCCAAACAGCCTTATTCATAATAATTTACGAACTTTCTAGAAGCCTACATTAACTAAAATTTGTCAAGTCCCTTTAAGTTTTATCGATAATTTGATGTAAAAGAACAACACAGAAAATAATTTAGTTAAAATGGCTTATAAGATGTTTGGATTTTTTTAAATCAGAGTAAATACCATTTGAATTTGACTAAGATAACATACATTATAACTATACTTGATTTCATACCATTTAGAGTTTTAAATTACCTTTAATAAAAATACAAAATGAATTCTGTAACATATTATTCCTAAACCTACCTACAATTTTTGCCATGATTTACATATGCATTCATCTACACATGCATACAAAATTTCATCAAATTTCCATGTTGACAAGGTAAAATAAAAAATATTTACGTAGTAAATACAAAATCTAGATAATCACTAAACTATGACACTGAAACTTGGTAGTAGTTTATTGTTAGGAGACAGTAGCTAAGAACGAATTATTATAAAGATTTTTAATTCTGTATTCTTTGAAAATTTCAGAAACCAGATAGAAAAGGTGAACAGGAAGACTACCTTCTTGGTAAATCAATAGAGAAAAATTATGACAATGTGGAGAAACAGCAAGATGCTATTCCAGCTGTGGCTCGTAGAGTGATTGGTTCTAGCATGCTTTCCTCAGCGGGAGATTCTCAGGTGGATTTGGCAAGGAAACTTCGCGAGGATCCTTTGCTGCTTGTGAAGGAGAGGGAGCGCGCAGCCCGCGCTGCTCTCCTCAATAACCCATTGCAAAGAAAGCGGCTTACAGAATTACTTAGAAAGGAACAAGTGAGTTTCTAAATACGATACCCTATACAAGAAATATGGTCCTGACTAAGAGAAAACATTCAAAGGTCTATAATCACTGTTATACTGATAGGAACCTTAATAAATTAAAGTAGGAAAAGTTTGACTATCCTCTCTCTATAATTGCAAAAGTAAACTGAACGAATATCATATGAAATATCATAAGTTCAGCATCATATTTCTAGTATATTGTACTTTATTAGTTTTTATGTTCATGTGCATGATCATTTCTACCATAATTTTGATGTCATGCTCCCCAGCTTCCCTATCATGTGTTTTAACATTTCTTTCTTGCTATTTTTTTTGTCCACTTTATGTACTGAATTAGTACATAGTTCAAAAAAATGTACACCAATGATAGTACAATTAGTATTTTTTTGGGTTGCCATGGGGCATCTCCCCAGCAACCCCATATAAAAAAATGAAAAGAAAAATGTACATATGTACTGGTTAGTAACTGAAAAAAATGTACTCCTAATTTTTGTGACATCCATCCATCCCTTGACATCCAAGATCGTAACTATCAGGCTTGCAGGCTTGCCTCACTCACTTATCGAGATCCTCCTATGATCTTGCCGTTAAATACTTGTTTTTTATTTACGTTACCTTAAGCTCTTACTAACTATTTTGGGGAGAATTAAAAAATAAATCCTGGCAGCTGGATCTCCTGCCCAGATCGTAAAAGCGGATCATGGGAATGGTTTGTACATTGTTGTTTTATTTTCATACCTATACCTTCTTAATTTTTTATAAGATGTGTCTGGTACAATAAAAAGTATTGGGCTACGTTGATTATCCTGTTCACTATACTCTTCATTCCTTCTTCACCTCATTATCTAAAAGAGCGCTTCACATTTTGTAATGAGGCATTTTCTTAGCCTAGTCCGGCTTAAAAACCTATTACTATTGGCATTTCGTTCAAATGAGACTACTAACAACATCTACTGGATGTGTGACTCATTGGATATTCATACTGTATGTGTATGAATGAACATTATATATAAGTTATTTATGTAAGTATGTTTATTTCATATGCCATATTTGTGAATTATATTTATCAACTACCTATATCTGTTGCTTTACCCACCCTAACTTAACTGTTTATCTTTCACCTATCACCTCGTAAGGGTTGACTAGAAGAGATTGCCTAGCAATAAGTCCCACCTTAGCTCAATTGTTTAACACTTTCACGGACAGTCAAGAAAATATCTACGTCGAGAGACGTTACTGTCCGCGAAAGTGTTAAGTGTTTGTTATTGCTATTTGTTACTGTATGTGGGCAATAATTAAATTAAATATTGTATTGTATTATGAGAGAGCTAAAGATTGATTTTATTGGTTGTTGTAGGAGCAGAAAAAAGATCACAAGCAAAAAAAAACAAAAAAGAAGGATAAGGATCTAGATAAACAGCTTGCAGCTAAATTAAATGCTCTAAGTGGTGGAAGAGGTCTCAACTTAGCTACATTGTTAGCATCTGATACTTCGGACACAGATACATCGTCATCAGAAGAAGAGAAATCAAAGAAGAGACATAAGCACACTAGGGAGAAAAAGCGTCAGAAAAAAAAGAAAAAGAGGAAACATAGTTCTACCGAAGAATCATCTACAGAAGACGAGAAAATCAATCAGAGAAAGGTGAAACAAGATTCAAAAGAAGCTAGTCAAAAGAAAAGAAAAAGCATGTCTTTCGAACGCGAGAGCGGTTACAAAAGGAAACCATATTACTCGGATCAACATAGCAGACTTGATCGAAATAAACAGAACAAATATGATGCGGCGGTTGATGACAAAAGAAAAAAGGATGATAAATACGAGAGTAACGATAGGACGCATAAGGATAAAAGAGAATCATACTCTCGGCCAGATCAATATGATAGGCATAGGTACGAAAGTAATGAAATGGAAAATGATAAAAGACACTATAGGTCAAAACAGAACAGGAAGGATGACAGATACGAAAGTAAAAGTAAGGGTATGAGTTCGGAGGAACGTGCGGCGAAGTTGGCTGCCATGGCGGCCGCGGGGGCGGAGCGCGAGCAGTCGCGAGTCCGGCGTGTGGCCGAGCAACGTGTGGCCGAGCAACGCGACGCCGTCACCTCCACCCGCCCGCACCCCGCCCCGCGCTCCGCTCACGCGCTGCCCGAATCCCTCGAAGCCAGAATACACTCCAACCGACACTACATCCAGCGCGATCGCAGGCACATGGACGAACATTTTGCGAGGAGGTGATAGTATCTCTTGTGTGCGGAGTAGAATTAAATAAGTTATATCAACTTTTATAGTATTTTTATTATAAAACCTTGATAAATAAACTATAATGTTCTGTTACAATATTCACTCTTATTTATATGTTACTGATAACTTTGAATTAGATGAATTTCCGAGGCTGTTGAAAACGACTTGCATATTTCTTAAAGAAGAGATTTTAGTCTTAGTTTGTTTACTCCAATCTTGTTTCAATCCAAGGGTATTTTTTCTCTAACAATCTGAAAAATAAATAAACCTTGTTTAAAAAATTGTTTTAGTGTCTGAGAAACAGCGCATAGTCAGCCAGTCAACGTTCTTTTTTTAAAGAATTTTAAATTTAAAAGTAACTAAACACCGTTATAGATTTTTGAATTAGTACATAATTAAATAAAAAAGGAAATTCTCACAAAAAATACAGATTTTTTTTAGTAATGTAATAAGATGTGTAAAATATCGAGGTTTCTTCTCGTGCTTCGTTTAATTTTTTTTCCATAAAAGTAATACTTAACTATGAATACTAAATTTTTTTGTAAATTTTCTCTGAGCTAGATAGCCGAGCGCGAGATAGTCAAGCGAAGGCAAGACGCGGCCCGTATTGGATTGGTCGCCATTTAGCTCAAAATATATAAAATGTTATATATTTTGAGCTCTCTCCTCTGTGCTTCGGAAGGCACATTAAGCCGTTGGTCCCGATGGCAGTCAAGGCCTAAAGTTAGGTTGTGTCAAACTAGTTTAGTGTGTGTGAAAATAGTGTTGGCCACAAACACACCTTGGGTCATGTTCCTGTTGGTCTGGTTGATTTGTTCCTGATGTGTCATACCAAGATGTGTCACCCTGAGACAGATAGGGAAAGAAATTATCAATATGTCACAGTATTACACATTACAACTAAATTTTTCTCAATGTGTCACACTGTTACACATCGGCACTCTGTATTCCCTTTGAGTGTCAGAAATTCAGTAAAGGTTTTTAAAAATCAATAAATATTTTTATGTTGCTAATGTAAGTACATCTATTGGAAATAACAAATTCAAATAGAATTTCAGAAATTTATTACATCGAAAATACTATTTATTTATTTTTTTAACTTTTTTAAAAATCTTTTTTTTTCTGACACTCAACTGGAATACACAGTGCCGATGTGTAACAGTGTGACACATCAAGAGAAACTTCAGTTGCAATGTGTACGGTGGCACATCGATAATTTTTTCCCAATGTGTCTTAGAGTGACACATCGGGAACAAATCGTCTGGTTTCCCTGTAAAAAGGGTTACGGAGGTCAGACGGCAGTTACTCTATTGTTATAACCAGTGCCGCCAATTCTATGACCATGACTTGACTCAGGTCCGCAGATTCTTACAGGTTAAAATAATTTAATTTTCATAATTTAAGAATACTAGGTGGTGCGGTGGCCAAAGAAAAGTACTAAGAGCAAAATTTTAAAAATCTACACGCTGGTGTTTTCTACATTTTCCTAACAAAATTAATAAAATTATTTTATGATAACTGTTTGTGCACTAGAAAATTCATTCATCGTAGCATGAATGGAATTTATGCCTTAATTTATTCCTGCAGCTCCGCCTGCGTCAAAAAGTATGCTTGATCCCGGGTCTTCAACTATCATCATTCATCATCATTTCAGCCGCAGTCAGTCCACTGCTGAACATAGGCCTCTCCCAATGATTTCCAAAATGTTCGATTGGCAGCAGTCTGCATCCAGCGCTTGCCTGCGACCTTTTTCAGGTCATCTGACCATCTGGTCGGTGGATGTTGCGCTTACCGGTACGTGGTCGCCATTCGAAAAACTTTCTGCCCCATCCACTGCCACTTCAAAGAACTAATCCGCTGGGCTATGTCGGTGACTTTTGTTCTCCTACGGATCTCTTCATTTCTGATTCGATCTCGTAGTGAAACACCAAGCATCGCCCTCTCCATAGCTCTCTGTGCGACCTTGAGCTTTCTTATGAGGCCCATAGTCAAAGACCACGTTTCGGACCCATATGTCATCACTGGTAACACACACTGGTCGAAGACCTTAGTTTTAAGGGACTGAGGTATTTTGGACGAGAAGACGCTACGTAGCTTCCCGAACACAGCCCAGCTGAGTCGGATTCGACGAAAGACCTCTTCCTCGAAGCTGGAGTTGCCAGCCTGGATTATCTGGTCTACAACTTCAAGAGTGTGGCTCCAGGCAGAAACCGGTGATGGCGTAACATGGACATTACACATTGACTTAGTTTTGTCCATGTTCATTTTAAGGCCCACCTGTTGGGAGACCACGTTGAGGTCGCTGAGCATGGTACTTAAGTCCTCCAGCGACTCCGCCATGACCACGATATCGTCGGCAAAACGAAGGTGAGTGATATACTCGCCATTGATGTTGAGGCCAAGTCCTTCCCATTACAGGAGTTTGAAGGCATCTTCCAGAGTAGCGGTAAACAGTTTCGGAGAAATGACGTCTCCCTGTCTTACACTTCTCTGAAATGGAATAGCCCCCGTGCTCTGCTCCTGTACTTGGACTGACATGGTGACGTTGCTGTACAAACACTTCAACACTTCGATGTACCGATAGTCAATGCGGCACCGCTGGAGAGACTGAAGCACCGCCCACGTTTCGATCGAATCGAAGGCCTTCTCATAGTCCACAAACGCTGGGCATAGTGGCCGGTTATACTCTTTGGTCTTCTGTATAACCTGCCGAAGCGTATGGATGTGGTCTATGGAACTAAACCCTTTTCGGAAACCGGCTTGTTCGGGAGGCTGGAAGGTATCGAGCCTGTTCGCGAGACGATTCGTGATTACCCTCGAAAACAGCTTATAGATGTAGCTCAGGAGCGTGATGGGTCTATAGTTCTTCAATAGGGTATTGTCGCCTTTTTTGAAGAACAAAACTACTACGCCCCTGTTCCACGCTTCTGGCGTCACGCCCTCGAGCAAAACGGAATTAAAGAGCTTCTGAAGGATTTTCAGTACCGGCGTTCCGCCCGCTTTCAGATGCTCTGCTCTGATTCCGTCTTCGCCCGGCGCCTTTTTGTTCTTGAGCTGTTTGAGGGCAATCCTAATCTCGTACAGGCTGATGTCCGGGATATCTTCGGTATAGTGTCGGATGAGCTTGGCTCTTGGGTCTTTGGCCAAGCTTTCAACGGGTTTGGCTACTGAAGTGTAGATTTGTCCGTAAAACCTCTCGATCTCCCTCAGCACCTCGGCTTTCGTCGATACCACGTTGCCGTCCTCCGTCTTCAGCTTGGTCAGTCGGCTCTGCCCAATAGACTCCACGTTTGCGAACACTTTGGAGCCTTTGTTTTGCTCTATCGTCTCCTTAATACGTCTTCAACTATATTTATACCAAATTTCATCAAAATTCGTTCAGAGGTTTGACTGTGAAAGCGTAACAGTTTGTCTGTTACGAAATATAGTATATGCGAAAGACACACAGACTTTCGCATTTATAATATTAGTATGGATATGGATGGAAGTATGGATAGTATGGAAATATGGACCTACGTCATTCCGTTTGTGAGTCCATTTGTGACAGAAACAAAATAAGTTTTACAACTTCTGCTAGCAAAATGGAATTAAAAATATTATTTACATACCATTACAGGATATCTCAATTGTATTCCGTAAAATATAAAAGTTCGATTTTGTCGAAAACTAGCGTGTAGAAAATTATGAAACCAACAATTAGCCTGGAAAGTATTTAATTTTTATATTTCATTTAAATCCACCTTAAATACTAAAATAACCTCCGAAAGCGCCTAGGCCCTAGAAAAGCCATTTGCCCTAGGCAAAGAGTTAATTGACGTATTGTTTTTTTTAAATTAATGAAGCTATTTCCGAGCAAGTTAAAGAAAAGTGATTTTTTACCAATTTGTTTATTATTGTGAGGTCTTTCAAATAAATAACAATACAAAAAAAATATTATGTAGCCTAGTTTTTGTCTTTTTATGCTGGGAAATGTTAGGTTAGGGATACTTATGGGATTACCCAAAATTATCGGTATTCATTTATGACTGATTCTTAGGGCCAATTTTACCATCATTCCTATCCAAGAGCAACTAATCTAAGCATAAAAAATGGATGATAGACATTTTTTTAGAGAAATATGAATATAAGAAGTGCCATTAGCAGGCCAGTTAACTTGGGCACACGCTATGGCAGTGTTGCCAGATGAGTATTATAAATTCTCTCCAAACCTTTTTCAAAATCCCCCCAAAATTAGGATATTTTAAGAAAAAACCCCCGCTGTTCTATAATTATTTTTATTTTAATAAAAATACAAAAATAAACAATTAGTTTAAATTTCAGCAATTGGCAAGTAACTTTTCCATGAAAATGTCTAATTCGTAAACCATTTCGAGGAATAGGCTTAGGGAACAGATTACATTAATCAGATCTTTAGATAAGCATGTATTTTTTAAGAAAATCGCAGAAAACCCAATGACTTTAATTTTTTTGCAAAGTTAACGTATGACGTAGCCGGATAACTTCCGACTATTCACATTTAATTTTTTAGGTTGGTAGCACAGGGTAGTGAATAAATATTTTTTGTTTGGTAGTAGTATCAAATGTCATCTCTTTTCAAGGAAACATAACCCATACATAACCTAACTACATCTTCATTACATTAATTTATACATTATAATGAAGGATCGGTGTATAATTATTGAAAAATCAGATGTCAACGGATGAAGAGACGGCAGTAAAGTCCAATGAACAGACCAATATGCAATAGATACGAGAAATGGGGTAGGTACCAAGATATTTGGCGATTGTAAACAAACAAGAAACCAACTCGCGGCCTTCGGTCCATCCTGACTTTGACATTTGAAACTGACATACATATTTTTTAATACCTTAGTAATTTTTGCTTTCTTGCAGTTTGAGATGGCCATTATAGCTGCGTGACGTCGTCACTATAAAATCTTTAAAATTAAATAACAAAATAAATATAATTTTAAGATTTTTTTCGTTTAAATTGTATCTCCTAAATAGTCTATTCTGTCAATAAAATATATAAAATACACAATTTATTTTTTAGTTGACTTGCCAATTGCTTCCATTATTGCATCTGTATCTCCACATGCTTCATCTGTGCCATACATTTTTTGCTGCAGCTGGCGGTTGGCGGTTTAAATAAACCTGTTTGTCCAATCCAACCCGAACAAACGAACGAAACGACTGCGAGACAACTTCGCTTTGGCAACATTCGACTATCATCGTTCGTCGTACTGTACAGGACAATACTGTCGTGCGCGTGTTTGTGTGTGTGTGGCTGTGTGCGTTGGTGCGTTTAGATTACCGATTAAGTAATACTAATAATTGCGCTTTTAATCGCGTTCAGAAAAAAATTGATTTAAAAAAAAAACCCCAATTAACTCCAAGCCCGTTTTAGTTCCCCCCGCATAATCCCCCAAAGGATTTTCCCCCCCGAATTTCCCCCCGAGGGCTGAAAATACCCCCAAATTTGGGGGGAATCCCCCCCATCTGGCATCACTGCGCTATGGCACTTCTACCGATTCTTATTTCGTGTCAGTTTGAATGGACCTTTATCCTTGGAATAAAACTTATCCGACTGTGGTGAAATCGGTTAGAATAAACGGTATTCCCTCGTTCCGGGAGGGCGTGATACCTCAGCGCACATCCCGGCATAGATGGGGTCGGTGTCCCACGGGCCGCGCTCGGGCAGCGGCAGAGCGCGACGCCGCAGCTCGGCCACCAGCTCGGGCACGTCCATGATGGGGATGGGGTCCAGCCCGCGCGCGCGGCCCGCCAGGTACTCCACGTAGTGCGTCCTGCAACACGACACACCTGCTGCAGGCCGCGCTTGTACAGCCCCTCGAGCGAGCCGTAGGGCCGCGGCGGCGGACGCAGCCCCGCGCGCCGCACCAGCGTCTCCAGGTCGTCCACCGCCAGCAGCGGCAGCGGGTCCACGCCGTGCGCGCGCAGCAGCCGGCTCAGGTACTCCAGGTAGTGGTTCCTGCAACCACACGCGAACCTACACGCTCCGCCCGCGCCGCCGTGACGCCGCGCCGCCTCCCTCTCCCAAGCGCTTCTTGTCGAGTACATGTTATTTATATTTATTTAACCTATATTGCAATTTATATATCATTATACAAAAGTTGTACTTAGGGAAAAATATGTTATGTCAGTTACGTGTTTTATGTATGTAAGATACAATTTTACGAGCGACGTTCTTTTTGCTCGTAGTTTGAATATTTGATTAGATAGTATGCAGAATATGTATTTTTAGGTAAGGCATCGAAGTGCTTGCTAGGGTTTTTTTTTTTCTTTCATTTTGGCTCTTACTTTCGTATTTAGCCAGTAACAAGTAAAATATTTTTTAAAAAGTTGTATAATTAAACAAGTATAAAGTCAAGTCAGTAGTTGAGTCAAGTCATAATCAAGTCGAGTCAGAAGAGTCGGCTAAGTGAAGTGGTAGAAAAACTGCACCTAGCGATTTCCAGGAGCTTTTGACAACAAGCGAGGAAATCACATAAATCGAACACTGTATCACTTCCCAACACTCACGCTTGTTCTTGAACATATTGCGAATAATAATCTACCATTATTATGCACAAACACTCAAAAAAACACAAATTTTGGAAAATAAAATACAGCGCCGATACTGCTCTTAACAGCTTCCCGCCAAAAGTCCCTTGCTAGGGTTAACTATGACATTTAAAAATCGTCCTTTTTTTTAGTAATGGGTTTTACGGCCATCGATACAAGTCCTTTAATAGCACTTCTTAATTTTTCAATCTTCTTCAGTCCTACAGTGTGGTTTCGTCAAGTCTGAAAGTCTAGTCGGTAGTCAAGTCTAATCAGAAGAATCAGGCTAAGTGAAGTGGTAGAAAAACTGCAATTAGCGATTACTAGAAGCTTTTGGCAACAAGCATGAAAATCACATAAATCAAACACTGTAACACTTCCCAACACTCACGCTTGTTATTGAACGTTTTGCGAATAATAATCTACCATTATTATGCACAAACACTCAAAAAAACACAAATTTTGGAAAATAAAATACACCGCCGATACTGCTCTTCACAGCTTCCCGCAAAAGTTGAAAATCGACATGAACGAATTAAACATATTATTTTTTTTTTTTTAGTGTTGACTTGATTTACAGAAGAAAACAAATGCATACATACTTGCATAATCCAGCATGTTTGGGCGGCACGTCACTGCCGCAAGTGCCGTCTACCAGACCAGTGGGCGTTTCCCGTTGCAGTTGGATAGGACACCGTTTTGTGCAACCTTCTGGCGATTCCGTCTCGTAAGGTACATTGTTCATCTTTAATAAAAAACAGTTTAATTATCAGTGATATGATTTATTCAATATTTAAAAACTTAAGGGGTAACCCATAGATTAATAATTGGTCTCCGCTGCGCTACGACTAGATGCCGTCGACATACTTCATAAATTCGCAACTAAAACCATGCCGAAATCGGCATGGTTGCGGCATACCCGCGTCAGTCATGCCGCGACCGATGAGTGAGTGGGATGTCTAGATAAATATAAAATTTAATGTAAAAGTAGACGCAAAATGTGCAGTTTGCGTAGTCAAACTGTGTAAGAATAATACTAAAAGAAATAAGGAAGATACTGGTATTACATTACATACCATCAATAAGTATTGTATTATTTCGAAATATGGACATAAATTACTCACGAAAATAATATAACCCTAAAATATGGCGCAAAGTACCGCTCGGTGCTCAATGTTGCCGTGTATTAAATAATCCCAAATTCCCCGAGGTTTCAGTTTTTATTATTTAGATATTTTGTTTTTTAACTCCCGACTCCAAAAGAGGGATGTTGTAATTTTGACTTTTTCTGTCAATTTTGTCTGTCTTTAACATCTTATATCTTTAATGCTGATCTGGGAGAAAAGTAAATACGTGGAATGTACTACTGCTTCTGGTGGTGCGAAGCGGAAAAAAAGATGGTGGCGGCTGGCACGCGAACTCAGTGTGTGAAGCAAAAAGGGCCTTACCTTACAATCCACCAAGCGAGGCAGTATGTTGAATGCATGGGATAGCGTGCGTGCATGCAGAAGTGCGGTGTTAGGTGGAAACAGTTATAAGGAAGCACACAAACACAATTCACATTCGCGTAAGTTCTAAGCGCGGTTTGGCTAGCGAGGTTGAGTAATGAAGCGTGGAGTCACGTCAAGAGCGAATTTGCGACTGAAGACGCCAGCGCCGAGATCGGCGTAGCGCTCGCGCGGGGGGGTCGATAAGTCGATCGCACTCAAAACTCGCTGTGGACGGCAGCGACATTTATCGCGCCAGGCAGCCCTAAGCTAAACACACACAGAGTATACAAGCGCGCCAACAGCTTCTCTTCCCGCGCAGACCATATAAGCCGGCCGAGGAAGTGGGCGAAAATCGAAGAACCATACCTATCAGTAGGCGATGCGACTAGCAACCTATCACTATTTTGATTCCATTTCCACTTTACGCCCACCAACATACTAAATATGGCCTTTAGGTAGTTGGTATTGTTGCCGGATAATAGATTAATCGAATTTGGGTTTTTTTAAATAATCTAGGATATCGAAAGTATTGATATAATAAATTTAATCGATTTTTGACAATTAATCGATTATTAACTGCAATATCAAAGAATCGGCCGATTATTGAAATGGGTTGATATAAATTATATCGATTTAATCAACAAAGGTAATCGTTTATATCAATGGTTATTAATCGATTATGTATCTGTGGTATCGATATAATCTAATCTGTAGTATTGATTTATGAAAAATAATCGATTAATGGATTAACAATAATACCAAGCATTTCAGGCACCGTTACTATACATATATACCGGAACTCGGCGGCGGGATGTACAGCGGGCACAACACAAATCATCGTCATTCAACTCATACAGAAAAAAATTACAGAAATATATTATCAATAGTATCAATATCGATACTATCGATATATGATCACTATCGATACCTTAGATTATATTTTCAACTATCAAAGAATCGATTATTATTCGATGTGTAATGTATTTTCCGGCAACACTACTGTATGGAAAAAGGCCATGATAATATTGTTACGAGCTCGGGGTTCGCAATTTGGAGAAAAACACCTGATGACTCTTAAAAACGTTTATTCCCACAAGGATGGTCGCCGACGTCACTTCACTTCACTTATCACTAACAATGTCCAAAACACTTGCTAATCACAGTCACTATAACTTGCCGAGGTCGCTTGTATCACTTGTTATTCGCTCCGGATATCGCTTCTTGATCGCACTTGTAGCTCAGTTAAATTAGAACTGCCCTCCTGAGGCACCTTCCGATATTTATATGGCCCGGGAAACCCGCTCCATAAGTTTCTAGAAAGATCACAACTACTCCGGAATAGTAAGAGAGGGATACTCTCTGTCTCGTTCCCTTAGTACATACTAGAAGTGCGAGAGCGAGACAAAGCAATATGTCAGAGCGAGATAATCGATGTACTAGATCGTTCGCGATATTATTCCCGTATGGAAACACGCGACGATTGTACGAGAATTTTCCGCGGACAGCGCTACTCAAACTTCCGCGGGCCGCATTTTATTTTTATTTTCTTTTGATTTCGTAACACTGCCCCCTTCTTAGAGATGCTCGTCCCGAGCATCATCATTTCTTCCGTGATATTTCGCCAAGCGGTCGATGTGAACAATCTTCATTGCTCCTCTTGGTTGACGCTGTATCCGATACGTCACATCATTTAGTCGCGTTACCACCTTGTATGGGCCCTCCCACTTGGTTTGTAACTTTGGCGATTTCCCTTTCCGGCGAGTCGGGTTGTGAAGCCAGACTAGAGCGCCTTCCTCGAAGCCATTTGTATTCGACATTCTGTCGTATCTGGTCTTCATGTTCTGACTCGACTGCAACCCGTTTTCTCGAACTGCGGCGTGTATTTCTCGCATTCGGTCACGCAGATCAGAAACGTAGTCTTGAACACTTTGAGGTTCATCTGGTGAGCCTCCTGTTAGAAGGTCCACTGGCAACCGCAGCTCACGACCGTAGTTGACATATGCCGGAGTTGCCTTTATGCTTTCATGTTCTGCTGTTCTGTACGCTAGCAGGAACAGTGAAATGTACTTGTCCCAGTCCCTTTGATGGCTTTCCCCACTATTTTTGCCAGATGTCTCTCGATCGTCTGATTAAACCGTTCGACCATCCCGTCTGACTGAGGATGGTAAGCCGTGGTTCGGGTTTTGTTCATTCCCATAATCCTGCAAACTTCTTGAAAAACCTGTGACTCAAAATTCCTGCCTTGGTCGGAATGGATTTCCAAGGGCACGCCAAAGCGACAAATCACTTCTTCCACTATCTTGGTTGCAACTGTCGTAGCTTCTTGGTTTGGTATGGCGAACACTTCCGGCCACTTAGTGAAGTAGTCCATGACAACCATGAAATACTTGTTCCCTGAGTCAGTGACAGGAAATGGTCCAGCTACGTCGACTGCAATGCGTTCCCAAGGTGCACCGACGTTGTACAGTCGTAGATTCCCTCGGCTCCTGGTATGTGGCCCTTTTACGGCAGCACAAGTTGTACACTTGCGGCACCAGTCCTCCACATCCTCCCGACAATGGAGCCAGTAGAACCTTTCGCGGATTTTCGTTAGCGTTTGGAACCACAATTTGCAGTTGAAACTCTCTGCCGTTAGGTTTATCCCATTTCCGGTAGAGTATTCCGTTTTGTACAACGAGGCTATCCCATTGCGCCCAGTACGCCTTGGAAACAGTGCCTGTCGGTGCAACTTCACTCCACTTTGGCTTATCATTACTTTGTGCCTTCCACCTGATGATGTGCCTTAGGTCATCATCATTCTCTTGCTCCTTTCTCATCGCATCGTTCTCCCAGGTCTCTAATGGTTCTGTCCGAGTTAGCTTTAGTGTCATTTCTTTTAACTCCTGCCTGATACAGTGCTTACAATCTTCTGGGCAGGGTCTGCGTGACAGCGCATCCGCGTTTCCATGGGCCTGTCCTCGACGGTGTTCGATAATGTAGTCATATTCCTGAAGTTGTTCAATCCATCGAGCAACTTGACTTTCTGGGTTCTTGAATTGCAACAGCCATTTTAACGCTGCATGATCCGTGCGAAGTAAAAACTGCCTACCGATGAGGTATTTGCTGAAGTGTTGTAGCGTCTTCACTACTGCCAGTAGCTCCCTTCTTGTCACACAATAGTTCCTTTCCGGTTTAGACAGCGACTTACTGAAGTACGCTATAACAACTTCCCTGTCTTCCTGCTTTTGAGATAGTACCCCACCGATTGCGGTATTACTTGCATCCGTATCCACTATAAATTGACCTTCTGGTTGAGGGTATCCCAAGACTGGTGTTTCGCACAGATGTTTCTTCAGTTTTTCGAAGGCAATTTCGCAAGCTTCATCCCAACTAAATTGACGTTTCTCTTCAGTTAGTCGGTGTAATGGCTTTGCAATCTCCGAGAATCCTTTCACGAAACGTCTATAGTACGAGCAAAGGCCAAGGAATGCTCGTACTTCTGTCTTGTCCTTGGGGGTAGGCCACTTCTGAACGGCTTCCACTTTCTCCGGGTCAGTCAGGATTCCTTCACTGGTAATGACATGGCCTAGATAGCTCACTTCGTTCCTGAATAAGCGGCACTTTTTCGGATTCAATTTTAGGTTGGCTCCATGAATTTTCTCGAAGACTTGCTCCAAGTTCCGCAAGTGGTCCTCAAAGTCTCGGCCAACGATGATAACGTCATCCAAATATACTAGACAGGCTTCTCCTACCAATCCTGCTAGTACACATTCCATCAGTCGCTCGAAGGTAGCTGGCGCGTTACATAATCCGAATGGCATGACGTTGAACTGCCATAATCCCTTGCCCGTCGAGAATGCAGTCTTCTCCTTATCCTTCGGATGGATTTCCACTTGCCAGTACCCAGATTTTAAGTCCAATGTTGAAAACCATTTCATGCCACTAAGGGTATCCAAGGTGTCATCAATCCGAGGCAGCGGGTAACTGTCCTTCTTGGTGATGTCATTAAGTCGTCTGTAGTCAACACAGAACCGCGTGCTTCCGTCCTTCTTCTTTACTAGCACGACTGGTGAACACCATGGACTTGCTGATGGTTCAATAATTTTATTCCTTTCCATATCCGCCAGCAGCTCTTTGACTTCTACTTCTTTGGCTATAGGGATTCTTCTCGCTCGCTGTCGGATGGGTCTCTCATTTCCGGTGTCAATCCTGTGTTGTACTAGCGACGTTCTTCCTAAGTCTCCTTCTTGGCTGGTGAAGATGTCGGAGTAGCGCAGTAGAAACTTCTTAGCTTTAATGCTCTGCGAGTACGTTAGATTGCTTTTGCAGTTACTTAGAAGCTCATTGACTGTAGAATCACTGGTACTCGTTGTATCTGAGCTTTGTGTTGTACTGCACTTTTTCAGCCAGACAACTTCCTCACATTTTCCAATGATGTCGCCTTTGTTTAAGGTCCTCTCTTGGTCGCCTAGATTAAGTACTCTTACTACTGCGGTGTTTCTTCCTTTCACGAGTCCTCGCGGTCATGAGTCCTCGAGCAGCAGGTTTATTAGCTATCTCCTCAATCAACACGCATCCGGTAGATTTCTTGTTCCTTGTTACTGGTAACTTTACTAGTACTTGGGCTTCTGCTTTCCCAGGTATGACCGTTTGCTTTAAACATGTCACTCTCCCGTTAATGCCTCCTAGGATGATGATCTCTTCTTCACCACTCTTGAATACACCACTAGCAACGGCTATTCTACAGTTGTACTTTTTCATGAAATCTAATCCCAATACACAATCGTCCATAATTTCAGCCACGATGACGTTGTGGGTATATGTGGTTTCTCCCATAGACATTTTTACAGACACTTCTCCCAGGACGGGTATTGGCTGGCCGGAGGCAGAAAGAAGCCGACAGTCCAGTTTCCTCATGCTTCTCATTATGGTCCTTACTAAGTGAGGTCGGACTATTGTTCTTGATGCTCCGGTATCCAGCGTCATCCTGCAGTTGATCCCATTTACAGTTCCAGATATTACGAGACTATTTCCGTTGCATGCCTGAGAGATAATGGTTGTCGGGGCTTCCTCCGCGCCAGCCAGTACTCGCCCCCTAGTCCTGGCTCTTACTCGTTTCCCTAGTTCCTCTCCGATGATAAAGCCTCCTGCTTCATCTTCAGTTCCTTCACGTCGTCTTCAAGCTTCTTGATCTTTGGGCAATTCATTTGTAGGTGCCCTCGGTCGCCGCACCTATAGCACATGGATCCAGGTCTCTTCCTTAGCGGAGCTTTTATTTCCCTAACTTCCTCCACTACTTCGCGCACTTTGTGAGTCGCGGAATGACGAATGTCATGTCTGACGGCTTCCACCTCCAAAGCGTGGGCCAGTGCATCTTTTAATGAGGCATGATGGTTTAGGCTTACTGCAGCTCTGACTTCCGAATCCTTGATGCCGTCGACGAACGCCTGCACGGTGTTGGACTCAAGCATCTTCAAATCGGCCCCTGGATACGCCTTGCGGACGAGTTTTTCTATTTCCAGCGCCCATTGCTGCAGACCCTCTCCTGAGCGCTGGACTCTGTCGCGGAGTTGAGCGCGGAAGACGTGCTCCAAATGCCGCTCCCCGTATCGCGATTCCAGTGCCTCCAGCAGGTCCTTGAATCCACTGCCCGACGGAAGAACCTCCAAGACCGTCAGAGCCTGTCCTCGGAGTGCGACGGTGAGAGCTGTCAGGCACTGTTCATCTGTCCATCCGTTAGCAGCTGCGATGGTCTGGAACTGTTGACGGTATGCGGTCCAGGACGAGGTTCCGTCATATGGCGGCAATTTCACGCTGGGTGCAACTGCTACTCCCGTTGTTTCAAGGCGCACGACCTTCTTCTGTAATGTGGAAAGGTCCGTCTTCATATTTTCCATGTCGTTCCCAAGAGTCGTGACGCGTTCCTCCACCAAGTCAACATCCTTGCGTAATTTGGTAACCACGCCACTAACTTCACCAATAGCTGACAGGAGTTGCTGTTGAGCCTTTTGTTGTTGCTCTTGAGTCTTTTGTTGTTGCTCTTGAGCTTTTTGTTGTTGCTCTCTTGCGTCTTGTAGAAGCTTCTCCTGCATTGTAAATTTGTTGTCCAGCATTCGCATCAATTCCCCAAAATCAAAGAAAGGCGCAGCCTGGTGGGCGTTGGATGTGGCCTGGTTGGTGTTGGACGTGGCCTGGTGGGTGTTGGGCATGGCCTGGTGGGCGTTGGACGTGTCCTGGTAGGCGTTGGACATGGCCTGGTGGGTGTTGGACATAGCCTGGTGGGCGTTGGGAGTGTCCTGGTAGGCGTTGGACGTAGCCTGGTTGCCGTTGGACGTGGCCTGGTGGGTGTTGGACATGGCCTGGTGGGTGTTGGACGTGCCCTGGTGGCCGGTGGGCGGGGTGGGAGCGGCCTGGTCAGCAGATCCAGTAGAAGTGGCTTCCGCAGCACGCTTCGCCCTCGTCTTCACACCCTCACTGGTGACGTCTTCTCTCGGAGTCAATGGCATCTCCAAATCCACTTATGACACCAATTGTTACGAGCTCGGGGTTCGCAATTTGGAGAAAAACACCTGATGACTCTTAAAAACGTTTATTCCCACAAGGATGGTCGCCGACGTCACTTCACTTCACTTATCACTAACAATGTCCAAAACACTTGCTAATCACAGTCACTATAACTTGCCGAGGTCGCTTGTATCACTTGTTATTCGCTCCGGATATCGCTTCTTGATCGCACTTGTAGCTCAGTTAAATTAGAACTGCCCTCCTGAGGCACCTTCCGATATTTATATGGCCCGGGAAACCCGCTCCATAAGTTTCTAGAAAGATCACAACTACTCCGGAATAGAAAGAGAGGGATACTCTCTGTCTCGTTCCCTTAGTACATACTAGAAGTGCGAGAGCGAGACAAAGCAATATGTCAGAGCGAGATAATCGATGTACTAGATCGTTCGCGATATTATTCCCGTATGGAAACACGCGACGATTGTACGAGAATTTTCCGCGGACAGCGCTACTCAAACTTCCGCGGGCCGCATTTTATTTTTATTTATTTTTGATTTCGTAACAATATCTACTCGTATGTACAAGATGTTTACCGCAGCTCCGCCTGCGTCAAAAGGTAGCCTATGTTTGACTCTGGGTCTTGAACTATATCCGTACCAAATTTCATGAAAATCAATTCAGCGGTTTAGTTGTGAAAGAGTAACAAACAGCCATCCATACTTACAAACTTTCGCGTTTATAATATTATTAGGATGTGTATGTCTATTTATTTATCTGTATTTAAACCCGGGTTACAACTAAAAAGAGGTCAGTAATCAATTAGCTCCAAGCTAAATAGAAAATTAAAGTAACGTTTAACATACTGTACTGTGTAATAATAAATCAAAAGAAAGTTTTTTTGCAATTTTAGGATTCTATATTAGAATTATAAAATAAAGTAGACAAAACCTAACCATTTCCCCTACCTTATCTCCGAAACTATCGATTCCAGAATTTCGATGCATAAATTACAGGAAAACCTTTGAGATAATATTAAATTTGTTTAGGAGGTCTAAATGGAGAAAAATAAAAAATAGTACAGAAACCTCTACATGCGAGCCGACTCACACTTGGCCAGTTTTATTTTATTTTCATTTTAAAGGTTTTTTGAGCTACTTTTTATAACACGTAACAAGGCCGCAGCAATTGATAATTTTCCCATTGGTCGGGCACCAGTCAAGTAGCTGGCAACACCATAATCGACGCTAGTGTGCGTCTTTGCACATTGTTTTACACACACTTTCCTATTATGTGGCCGCATTCTGGAAACTGATTTTTCTTCACAGCGCGGTATCTAGTCGAGCGCGCGAGACCAATTATTAATCTATGGGGTAACCTATGCTATACCACATTAGGTAGGTATAGTTATATATACAGTGGTGGTCATATTATTAGAAACACTTCTTATGAATAAATAAAGCATAACTTCAACGTACAAATGTTCGTCAAAAATATATATATTAAATAATAATAATCATGCAATAATATAGCCAATTAAATAAAAAACTCATTAAATGCATAAAAATAAAACGTATCTTACTTTTAATTACAAAATGAGTCTTACACATTTAGGAGTTTATTTTCTGTTACTGGCCGCTTGGACACCTAATTAGAAACATTTGAAAAAAGCATCCATAGCTCGTTCTTTTTTTTTTTAAATTGGAGAATAACATTTCTGTCTTGGCTTTTTTTTATTATTTTGGCGGCAATTCAAAATTTAATCTGAATTTTATTTTGTTCAAAATGGGCAAAAATAAAAGTTGTGACTCGTCAACTAGGCAAATAATTGAATTTACATATAGATCAAAAGTGGGCGTACAGAAGAATAGCTGAGCATTTAAATTGGTCGATAAAAAACACATGGAACTGTTGAAAATGTTCTTAGAAAGGCCCGGCCAAGAAAAACCTCTCCCAGAGAAGATACGCTAATCGTTCGTGTTGCTAAAAAAGGCTCCAACCCGATTAAAAATAAAGTTCTTTCGCCTGATGACTCGAGAAACGTCTCGTCAAGACTGATACGCCGAAAATTAGTGAAAGCTAAATTGTTTGGAAGAACCTCTCGAAAGGTACCGCTTTTTACCAAGCAACATCGAGAGAAGCAATTATTATTCGCTAAAACATATGTTAATTGACGGTACGAAAATGGAAAAAGTGTTATTTTCAGATAAAACAAAAATAGATATGGTAAATTCCGATGGAAAGCGCTATGTTAGACGTCCTGTAAACAATGCTTTTAATTATAAATACACAAGGAGTACCTATAGTCAAGCACGGTGGCGGTAACATTAAAGTTTGGGGGTGTTTTTTTAGCCTCACAAATACTTTATTACAAAACGCTTATTATGGCATCTCCTCTTTGTAATTGCTCCATGGTTGGACCCGTTCGGAAGATTGAGGGTGCAATGGATCAATGGCAATACAAAAATATATTAGAGCACACAATGATTCCTTAGTCGGACGATCATTTGCCTGTAACCTGGATCTTTCAGCATGCTAATAGCGTAAAATGTTTCCTTATAGAACAGCATATACAGTATATCCGTTTTAGACTGGCCAGCAAATAACCCCGGATTTAAACCCGATAGAAAATCTCTGGTATATTGTTAAAAAGAAAGTCTCAAACAAACGTAACACCAGTCAAAATGAACTATATGGAGCATTTGTTGAAGCATGGAATTCAATTCCCCTAGAAAAATGTATGAAATTGATTGAATCAATACCACGTCGTTGGAGAGCTGTTGAAAATAAGGGATACGCCACTAAATATTAATTATAACTATTGGTAGGCTGTGGATAGAAGCTATTTCGTAAAAAACAATACTAATTACTAATACTTAAAAAACGATTGCGGTGAAGTGTCTTACATAATGTCAAGGACCGTTGGTAGTGTTTCTAATTATACGACCACCACTGTATATTATATTATATATATAGTCGTACCACACTATTTGTTTGCAGTTGTTATTTTTTTAGATAATTCAAGATAATTCAGATAGTCATTTGACACCCTGTAAAGATCAAAGATGTTTTTTTAATAAATACTAGCTGTCTTCCGTAGCCCCGCCTGCGTCAAAAAGTAAGCTATGTTTGACCTACGGAGTAAGAACAAAGAGGAGATGTCATATCAAGAGCTTCCTTATGATGCGTCCACACATGGCTTATTTGCCTAAATATTTGCCATTGCATGTTTATCAAAGTAACTCTTATTACGTACGGTTTTGTGTCTATTTTGGCAAAATATGCAAATTGGCCATGTGTGGACGCATCATTACAAAAATTGTGTGAGGCTACGCGGGGCAAGGCAGACGTGATGGGAGCTCGGTTTGGCCGTGGCTTCGCCCCAATTGACAATCCCCTCTATTTACCAATAAATGTCGCTAGCAAATCGAATTTCAACATAAGAAAATATATTTATATTTAATTTAAATATCACAAGAACCTGTAGCAGAGTCTGCAGTTCGTGCGGCTCCTTGTCCCTCAAATAGAACAGGCAGTTCCGCGGGTGATGCGCGTGCAGCCCTAGTTTGGCGCAGTACTCGCTCAGGCCGCAGCGCGCGCCCATCTTGAACGGCTTGCCACAGCCGTAACAAAACTCGTATTTGCATTGTGTGCACGTGAAATGCATACAGCCTCCCCTAAAATTAAAAGAAAAATGTGACTATGAAGACAATTTATACATTTATTTATTGCGAACACAGGCTAAAAGAGTATTCCTCATTTTAGCCACAAGTAATTTATGCGGCGTAATAATTTAATATATGTAAGTTACCTTAAAGAATTTCTTCCATAATAAAGTATTTTTGCTTAAATTTTAATAGTTTATTTAATAACAATACAACACAACTCTTTATTGCACAACAAGGATACATTGTCAAATACAAGCAATTACAGGTCAGGTGTAAATAAATAAGTAATAAACGCGATAAAACCGTATTAAAATAGTTTAATTTAATGGACAAGCAATTACAATTTATTACCTCGATAATGAATATTTGAAATGGCATCTTGGACATTCTAAACCATTGTCACGTAAATGTTGCTGTACCGCAGTCATGGAGAGCTCTGGGTCATTGTCTTCCATCCACTTGGTGTATTGCTCGCATGATAAACCTTCATGGTTCGAACTCCACTGTAATTCAAATATTAAGATTTAAGAAAATTAATTTAATTTTGCACCAAACGACACTTGGCAAATAAAGTTCTTGTATCTTGATGGATGCGTGGTAAACGTAAGGGGAAATATTTGCCAAGCAGTCGGACGCCTATTTAAAAATATATTTTTTAAACTATAAACATTTGTGATTGGTCCACACTATCGCGTCTGCTACCGAATTTGACTCGAGTGTAAACATATATACTTCACAGTTGAAACTTCTAGAATATACTTTGTAAACGCGGTCATAAACGGTAATAGTAGAAAATAAACGATTTCATTTCATTTCAGTATTTCGCGCTGTTATTGGTTGCGGTAGTCGCACCATTAATATGAGAAATGTACACTTATGAATATTTTATTATTAATATGATTTCACTTCAGCAATGACTCACTGGTTTTCTGCACGTGGCGCAGCTAACTGAACGACATTCCGGGCAACGGAGTTTCTTTTGCTTCGGATGTACAAAGAATCCTGAGGAGCACTCCATACACCATCTGAAGTTCGGATCCCTTGCAAGTGTTCTATCTCGAAGCTGAAACGGATAAAAATAATGTGAGAACACGTTCCCACTTCCCCAACCATCAAAACCAAAAGTGAGAAATTGTGAAAACTAGAAAAACCTATTTGTAAATATTATACAACTTAAATTAAAATACTTTACAGTACGACGACGAGTACAGTTGGACTTTCAGCCCGCCAAATTTTCAGAAAAATAATGTACAGAGCCCTAAAATGTTTAATGCTGAAGTGTTTAAGTGAATTTTCTTTACTTACATCTATGACTATAGACTATTAGATATATACTGGCGCTGTTTGCCTTGTTGGCATCAGAAATTTCGAACGATGAACAGATATAGTTAACAATAAATAAGTACACAAAATCTTTTTCCAGATACACAAATCTGTCTGTCTATGGCGTCTATGCACTTAATTATGAGGTTAGGAAAGGGATTAGGCTAAGTATGCAAAAGGGATTGGTCAGACGTTAGCAGAGAAAAACGGCATCGCACCTTTCTCTGGAATAGTTCATGTACATCCGCTTCCAATAATGTTTTCAGTAGTATATCGAGATGTGCGAAGTACTCCAGCCAAGCGTCTTCGGGAAGGTTTTCGAGTTCTGGCACCTTGCAGTAAGGGCACACGCAGTCGGCTATGCTTCGTTCGGTGATCTGAACGGTGAAGTAGTGGCGGGCGCATTCGCGGCAACAACGGTGGACGCAACGGAGCATGGACACCATCTGCAAGTAGTCGATGTATTCCTTTATCGAGTTACAGTTTGATGTAGGTAAATTTTCACTACTCATTTAGCTCGGTAGTCTTTATTGGAATCACTCGCTACGTTCGTGATTCAGTTCTATTTAAGTTAGTTCGTGATTCTAACACAACACCCGCAGCAAAAAAACAATATTTAACAACAATATAAATATCTTTACTTTGTGTTTATTAAGATGTTTTACATGTATATCTTTAATACTCCAAAAATGTATATATAAATTTAAGTGCTGGGCTCTTATCTGTGGAGTTTTTTCCATTCTGTCCTGCACCAAAAATACATATCACTAACCCCCTTCAAGAATTTAATAAATAATTTTACAACGGCGGACCAAGAAGGGATCTCCTACAGTCATCCTGTATCAAACAAGTGTCAACGTTACCTCATGTTCTGGAAGCTTCGACGCGCACAACTCGCATTCCTGGTGCAAGTAAGCAAGTGCAGAGTCCAAGTCCGAGCACTCGAGCGCGGCGAGCAGCGCGACCGGCGGTTCCGTACCGCGCGACACCAGCTCCACGGCCAGCTGCGCCTGCTCCCACGTTTCCGTTGCCCCTTCAGCCAGTATCATGCGTGCTTGTCGCTGAAATACACTCATTGTACAATATAATTGTATACACCACCTCTTTACCAAGTTCAAAAGTCATTGCTTGCCACGTATAAGTTTAATTTTTAATGTTCAAAGAAAAATAGACGCTTAATAACTCAACCAAGAACTTCTTTTAAAAAAACTTAAAAAGTAAAGTAAAACCATATGTTGATTAAAAATTTTAAAAGTTTATTTACCTCTGGAGAACCTTCGGGAAGCTGCACAGCTGCTAAATCGATGATCTGTCCGGAAACCCGTCGCAAAGTGATCGGCGGTGGCGGTGTCGGCGCCCGGTAGTTCTCTTCGCTTGCGTTCCTAGCTCGCACTGGAGAATCTTCAGGTTCACTCTCCGTCCATTCGTCTTCAGTGCGGCATGTTTCGCGGAAAAAGTTATCTTTATTTGTTTTAGTAGGAGATAGTGGCGAAAGTTGTTTACTTTGTGCCGATTTAGGAGGTTGCGGCGCCTGCTTCTTTTTGCTCAAAGTTGTCGATGTAATCGGTTTAACATCGGTAATCGTAGAGCTTTTATTACTAATTGCTTTTGATGATTTGTTATTGAACAGTCTGGTTTGTAATTGCTTTACAAAACCACTTTGTATGTTACCAAAGTGAGTTTTTGGCGGTGCCGGTGCAGGATATTGCTTCAAGGAATTCCGACAAACTGGAACTTTAGATGATAATACTTTTGGAGAAGTTTTATCTTTTGTTTTATTATTCGATACAATTTTAATTAACTTTGGAATGTTAGATTTAGGCGTACCTTTGTTTATACTGATTTCGCTTTCTCGTTTAACAATTTGATTTTCCTGTAATGCATTCTTATTTTCAGATATTTGTCCTTTCTGTTGATCTACTATATTCTTAGACGTCACGAGAGTTTGTATTACATGGGAGACATTATTATTTACTTCATTGTGTCCAGATACTTCTAAATTTGTTGAATGTACTTGTGACTCGTTCATTGTACTTTCAGGAGTATTATCTCTAGAATGTTCAGAATGTACTGGTGTTTCAGTGGATTCATTATCTGATTCTACAATATGTGCTTTCTGATTATAATGTTCTGCTTGGATTTCTGTATTTGTGTTTATATCGGAAATTTGATTGTTTAAATAATTTTCAATTTGAACATTATTTCTTGTATGTAAATTTTCTATATTCAAAAAATTCTTACTATATTCTGTAACGGCGTGCAACAGTTGAGTTTTCTGTTCGTTTATCATCAATTTTGTAGCAGTTACAGGTTTAAATAATGAAATAATTATTTCTTGTTTAGGTAAGTTCAAGAAAGGTTTTTCTGTGATTTTATCGTTCTGTGAAATTAGATTTGACAAAGACTCTGGCTTTTCAATACTACTGCTAGTGACCTTGGAACTACCGCTATTATTGCTTAATTCATCGTATATCTCTTCAAAAGAGTTTACTTCAACGAATACATTATTATTCTTGTCTTGTCTCCTTTTTACTGCCACTGTCTGTTCATTTTGTTCTACAGAAATAGTATGTTCCTCTTGTAGACTCCTGGCGATGGAATCTAAAATTTGGATATTTGCAGTTTTGAAATCTTCAATTTGATCGTCTATATGGTCCATAGCCTCTTCAAACTGTTCATTATCTTCTGAACTTGTTCTGGTTGCTATCTTAGGTCTTTCAGTAATTTGATCTTCGTTTTCAGTGCTTGATTTCTCATCATTGTCATTAGATGTTAGGTTGTCAGTTTCTTCATCTGTTTCACTATAACTTGACTCATGTTCAGATGAAAATTCACTCTCGTTAGAGCTTGTGTCAACTTCACTCTGAGAGACATTTGAGTCGTCAATAGAATTAATATCGGAATTAATTTCGTCTTTCATTTGCTGTATAAGCTTTTGTGTATGATCAACTATGTCATTCAGATTTTTAGCTTTTTCTTCATCTTGCTTTATGAAATGGTCTGCCGTAGTTGAAGGTTTTTTTATGTCATTGTTCGTCGTATGAAGTATTCTTACTTCTTTTTCCGGCACAGTACTGCTTTGTTTTTGATCATTCGCTTTCAAGTTGAGTTCGGTTTGTTGTGAACTATTATTTTCATGAGAATCGTTAACACTTTCTTTCTCAATTTCATCATACACAATTTGTGATGTTACGGCAGCTACAACAGGTGATATTATTACATTATCGACTAAATCATTTCCGCTCTGCTCTTGAGTGACAATAGCAGTATGAGAAATAAGAGGTTCTGCTGTTACTGCTACTGTTATTTCTTCGTTGTTATATACTTTTTCATTTGATATTACTGCCATATTTAGTACTGGAATATCAGCATTTTTTTGAACAAAAGCCGATTCTCGAATTGAATCTCTGTACAAATTTACGTCTTGAAATGGAATATTATCGTTTTCTTTGATATTTAAATTATTTGATTTAGTAGAATTATTCTTATTATAATGATCAGTTTCATTGTAAATAGAATTATTAATCAGTTGGCTATTCTCTCGCCTAACTTCGTCTTTATGCTTGCTTAGGTTAGGTAGTGGACTCGACCTAGTTAAAGCATTATAAGCATCTATAAAATCATTTTCAGACTGAATAAAGTCCGTGAACTGCGATTTATTACTTGTAACATTCTCACTGGGCACAGCTTTGAGCAACGCATTATCAGATAGGAGACCTTTTATTAACAAATTCTCATCAACAGCAGGAACGCCAGCTTGTAAGAGAAGCGATTTCAATTTCAACGCCACATCTTCCGTTCTTTGGAGTATCGGCTCCGTCGGAGCTTTCCAAGCTTCCTCTCCTCTATACAAGTCGTCGGCGTTAGTATCCAGCGGTAAGTACATCCAGTCGTCATCTTGAAGTTTGGTCGGCGCTCGGTCGTCAAAGTCATCCGAGCTATCTTCTGCTGAAATGTAAAGGTGCGTGTTACGAGGCGGTTCGACGGTCGGGCGAGAGTAGATAAGGTATAGCTAGTGGTCGGTAGGGCGAGTGGGTTTACCGCTGCGGTCGGCGGGTGGCGCTGCGTCGTCGTCGGCGCCGGCCGGCGAGCCCCACACGCGGCCGCCGTGTCGCGCTTCCGAGCCCACGCCCGGCGGCGCGGGCGGAGCCTGCAACAGAACAGGATGCTTACATGCGTGATACGAGATCCCACGGACTTTTTTTAAACTTCGTTCTGTGACTTTGGTGTCACTGAGCGAAGCGTATTATTAAATTCCTAATCTTGCCGCCTCCGGCCACTTCATACAAAAGCGGCGAGCCCGATATCTATTATTACTAGGTACTTAGATTCGGTCGCGTACGTATACGCGTCAATGTGTGCGTTACTCGCAGGGTTGGTTATTTATCGTATATGCGTCATAGTCGGTCGTCGCGGCCGCGCGGTCGAAGTGTCTTGCATTATTTTGCTCTCGATTTGTCCCCAATCTGCGCGGTGAGGTGCGGTAACTGTTTCGGGTGGGAGGGTGTGAGTGTCCGTTTTGTACGTTAGTAATATCAACAATTCTGTGTCTTAACTCTAAACCGAACATTTTAGTAAAGCTAGTGCCGTTTCTTAGGCCGCATCCTTTATAGTAATTATGTAAATGTGGTCAGAATGTTATAGAGTAGAAGAGTGACCTGCCGGCGGTGTCTCTCGACGCAGTCGGTGACGGCTGGCCACATGGCGCCGCGGTGTCGAGCGAGCGCGGCGCGGGCTTCCAGCTCGGACACGCGCGCGCGAGGCTCCAGGCGAGCGGCGGCGGCACGCACGCCCGCACACAAGCTCGGCCAGCGCTCGCGCAGCCACGCCAGCGGCGCCGCCGGGCTCTGCGCCAGGGCCGCGTGCACTTCGGCCGCGCTGGAAACATTTATAGAGGTTCATTTTCGCTCCGGTGATCCGGCTCGAAAGACCGAAGTCAATTGACATATTTGAAGGGCCTCTATTGATTATCTAATGATCAACAATGGATATAAATAAGACTATGTCATGATTATGCTGAATGTTAGCTTATTGCTGTCCTCTTGGTGTGCCAACACGTTTGCGTGTCGGAAACGACCAGACGTATCAGTACCATAATATTCTTCAATCGGTAAGAATGAAGTTAGTACCTGGGGAGCAATTATCGTTAAATTCGAAATATGGCGGATGTACGACTGTTTTCTGTAGATATTAGCCAGTTTTCCAAGAATCTTGAATTCAAGGCGCGGTTTCGGCCCACTTAAAGCCCTCCAAATGGCAGACTGGCAATAGCAAGTAGTAAGACTTTACAGAATAGGGAGGAGTAGAAAGGCAAGGATCCTCTTTGGATCACTGAACCCTCTCAGTAAGCACAACCATAGTATTAAAGCTGATGGACTATACCTGAAGCCCAGACGCTCCGCGTCGCTCATCAGCCTGGCGAGCTCGAGACCCCGCTCCGCTTCGCGTCTCACCCCGGCGCCTACTAAAGCTTCCAAGGAGATTGCTCTGGTGCTAGATAGAGGCTCCGGCGAACCCGCCTGTTGATGTATAATGATAACGTTTGTTACATGCTCGATAAGAAAACTCACAAGTTAAAATTACATCCGAGCTTCATGTATAATAATTTTCTTTGTTGGGAGTTTTCCCAGCCTGTAAAGAAGAATAAATTCATATTATTTACTGTAATTTACAGATCCGTAGGCACCAGAGCGCCCAGTGGGCCTGGTTCTTTGCAAGTCGGTCGAGGTGTAAGACGCGGCGATGAAACTGTGTCAGCCTAGCAGCGCTCGCTATCGAGACTACTGTCCGGCCTTCCAACGCCTGTCGCGGCTGATCTTTACATATATAACGACATTGAAGACTTACCCCAGATCCGTAGGCACTAGAGCGGCGAGTGGGCCTGGTTCTATGCAGGTCGAGGTGTGAAGCGCGTCGTCGGAGCGCCGTGGTAGCGCGGCGTCGCTCGCCGTCGCTCCACTCGCCGCCGCCGGGACTGCTGTCTCGCTCGCGCCACTCCCACCGCCCGTCGCGGCTAGTACGAGCGCTGCGTTCGCTTTCCTTTCAATAGAGTATCATCATTGTAACGGCGACTGCTAAGTTTGCTTTACGATCTTGGAGGTTCAGAAGATTCGACTAATGCTTTTGAAAGTTTTTCGAATGTTTTTTTTTTTGCAATATCATAGTTGCGGTAATGTATTAGGTAATTATTGTACGTCCAATGGAAGCAAAAAGTTGTTAGGTATCTAGGTTAGTAAGCAGTGTTTTCATTTTAATAACTTGTTCCGCACCATACTTGGGTAAAAAGAGTCAGCCGTAAGGACAAACGACTCAAAAACAAATGAGTATGATGGCTCAATACACAATGGATGTCTCCAAGTCTCCAGATCATGTCACACACACACATTTTCTATTACGCTCACTATTACGCTATCATGGATCTAAATTAAGGCACTCACAATGAAAAAGATCGTATCGTAAAATATGATCATAGTTTACCCGCGTATCGCTGGACATGGAGTGTCGGCTGTGCGATCTCTCGCGTCGCGCGTCGTCTCTCAGGCGACGTCGCGCGCGCGACCGCGGCCGCGAAACGGACGGCGCGCGCTCCCACGTACTTGGCACCTCGTATGTCTGATCAGGACAAATTGTTTGTTATTCAACTATGCCATTTTAAAATTATACTTTATTTCACAATCGTATTAAAGGCGGACTTATTTATTTAATCTTGTTCAAGTAAGAGTACATTAATGATAGTAGATGATAGTTAGGTGATGATTAAGTTCGCCTATCGTGCTATACAACTGTATTATGTACAATAAAGTTTAAATAAATAAATGATGAACTGCGAGTCATTAGGAAAGGATTACTGAAGATTATTGTGAATCATTGCAGTATGTATCGTAAATGCATTCCATTGGGGAACCACAAAGAGGAACTAACAACTTAAAGCAAAGAGTTCAAATATAGCTTATAGGTTTATTCTAGTTAGAATTATTTTTGCAAAGTCATATCAAACAGTAAACAAGTACTTAGTTCAGTTTTTACCTGCGTGGAGATAGTTTGCGGCGGTGGAGACGTACCCGTGTTTGACACGTTGGTCCGCACCGACGACGCCGGCCGACTGTCAGTCGACCGCGGCGGAGACGTGCCCGTGGACTTTTTTTCAACCGTCGAACTATTTGGTGAAGCGCGTGTAGAACGCGTGGTTACGTTTTCACGAGGCGGCGACGGGCCTACAGACACACTATGCCTTTCTGGAGGCAATTTCTGAATCTCGCGAGGAGGCGACGGCCCCACCCCGGTATCGAGTTTAGTCTTCTGCTCCGCGCGATAGCTTTCTCGTGTCGGAGTAACGAGTCGGTTTATTGGCTTCTTTAACTTGTCATCTCGAGGAGGCGATGGGCCGCATCCAGTTGATGCGCGTTCATTTTTCTGAACACTTTTAGTGCTTTCACCATCTGTGGCAACAAAAGTAATATGGACGTTGAAAAGAGATGTAACATTTCCGCAAAGCACGCAAGCTGAAAATTTATTGACACAACCTAAGACGCGGCGGTACTATTTGCGGCGCGGCGGTGGGCGTGCGGCAGCAGATGGCATCCTTTTATCAGTCAACTCTAAAAGAATACTCCTGTCGATGATATACTAACTTTGTTTGAGTCGTGGTTCTTGAAAGCGAGCAGGCGATGGCGATCGTCTGTCTTGTACGTTGAGCCTCGCCATGCTATCAGTGGCGGGCACTACTTGCGGCGCGGCGGTGGGCGTGCGGCAGCAGATGGCGCACACGCGAACTCCGGGCTCGTTCACGAACGTGCAGAACTCGCACTGCCACGATGTGCTGGGAGGAGCTGGTGGAGGACCTGTTGAACAGACATATTGAAAAATACAAAACATAAGAAATTGAAGGGGTTCAGTACTGTAATGGTCGCCATACACGCTACGAGAAATCGTCACGATCAGACTGTACAGTTCGAACGGTACCGATCAATCAGTTTCGTCCGATTTTCGAAAACTGTGCATTCGAACGGAACAATACGAAAATTTCAATTGATTAAACGGAATCTGAAGAACTGTGCCGACTAATTGCACTGATCGTAGCGTACCTATACGCGCTCGGTCAGTTTTCGTGTTCAGTTTTGTCGTCAGTTGCAGTTCATGTCGTGGGTGGAATAGCATTACTCATAATAGTGTCTTGCTTCTCGATACTCGTAATGGGTGCTACCATATTCAGTAGATGTAAGTACGTATCATATATATAGATACGTACCTATCATTACCTAAATGCCTACTTACCTTCTGGAGTGAAAAGTATGTTTGAATTGACGAGTTGGGTAATTTTTATTTATTTACCAAATTCATCGAACTTGTTAAATATATAAACGAAAAGATTGTTGTTCGATATCGAACGATTTTCATTTGACATAATCCATACTAATATAATAAATGCGAAAGTCTGTCTGTCTGTTACGCTTTCACGGCCAAACCGCTGGACGGAATTTGATGAAATTTGGTACGAATATAGTTGAAGATCCGGGATCAAACATAGGCTACTTTTTGATGCAGGCGGAGCTAGTATGTCATACATTGCAAAAAATAGGTCACCTGATTGTATTATAGTTACCTAGATCATCATCTTCCTGTTTGCTATGAGGCAGCGGAGGAACATCGCGGTCGCTGCCGTCGCTCTCGGAATCCGCGTCGCTGGACGGCAGCGGCGGTGACGGCGTGCGATGTTTGTTGCGGCGCGACGCTCGCGAGCGAACGCTGGCGGCGGGCGACGCGGCACGCGAACCAGTGCGAGATGCCGCGCGTGACACAGCGCGACTTTCTGCTGCAATCAAAATTACGGCAATCATTGCCAGTTGTCTTACAGTTAGTTTTCTAAGCTTTTCTTTTAATAGCCATAACTTTTTTTATACAGCACTATTATTATTTTGAGACGGGCAGTTCAATTTACGCTAAATATGACGTAAATAAGTGATATTTATTTCCTTTGTTACAAATAAACAATTTCATTTCATTTCAACCAAGACAAATACAAGAGGAAGAAGATATAGCGACCGCGAGACTAGGCAGAACGAAAGCGAGGCGTAAGTGTGTCGTATATCCCCAAGAAAGAGGAAGAGTTCAGAAAAGATAGGAGACACATTAGAGAACTTGTAGGGAGATCTATCTATCAAGCAGTTGCGACTGGAAAGAGCCAAGATCAAGTACAGTGTACCTTACCGTGATTCGGCTTATATATATATATATATATATATATATATATATATATATATAATCGGTTATATACATATATGGTTGGAGGAGCCATGGAAAAGGAGGGAACATTTCGAGACGTCCACGCAACCCTGGTAGGTGTGAGAGGCTGCACGTGGGATTCCTATCGGTTGGTGATTGCATACGGGCATTACGCGGATTGCTGTCATCATACGGGTAGCATACGGGAACAGACCGCTTTTGATCCGTTTCAGTGGGTATAGTGCTTCTTTACGTAGCCAGCATAATATAATATAAAATCCGCAAAAAAATAACTATGTCCTAATTATGATGTAATATCAGCTTATATTCTGTAAGGCGAGGGGCTCGATAATCGAGCGCGCGTAACCGTAGCGAATGTGAGTGTCAAGCGACTTGGTCGGCGGATTGGTCGCCATTTAGTGGCGTTTTCTATTTCGAGCTCCTCCGTGCTACGGAAGGCACGTTAAGCCGTTGTTCTGGCTTAACCCGGTTATTATCGATAGATGGAAGTCATGAGGCTGTGTCAAATGTCTTTAGGCAGCTTGAAAAAGTGTTGACCACTAACACACATTGAATTATGTTGCTGTTGGTCTGGTTTCCCTGCAAAAGGGTTACGGAGGTCAGACGGCAGTCGCTCCATTGTAATCATAAGTGCCGCTAAATCTAGAACATTACTTACAGCGTACTCTAGGCTCCGAAGCGTAAGCTGAGAACGCAACGAGGATTACACGCTTAGACGAAAGAAGAATGGAGTACCATAAGGCAGATGCGGCATTCGCATACCTTTTGCACCAATACTAAATAACGATTACCTCTTCGATAAGAATGCGGCGTATGTGGCGTATGTGGCGGATGTGGCGGATGTGCTAGCGGGTGCGGCGTGTGCGGCACCGCGCAGCACTGCGGCACCTGTCCCCAGCCCCAGCCGGCCTCGAGGTTGGCGCAGCTGCCGTACCGCCACGGTGCCGGTGCGCAGTGCCCGCAGCCCGCGCAGTTCCCGCCTAACTCCAGCACGGACGCGCCGCGGCGTAATGGACGGCACCAGTTCTGACTGGCGTGGCCGTGCGGGGAGATAGCCTCTGGACTGTCCCAGGTTTCGGCGGGCATCCGTTGCTGTTTGAAGTTTTAACGTTAACTATTTTATTTTGTAAAACTAATATCATAACCACATAAACGAAAAACTTAAATGATATGTACAATAATGAATTTATTTGACAGAGTCCTAAATTTACAATTCATCATTATCTAATCTTACGGTGCAGTTGCGCATCAGTTGTGAACAGCAGATACGGTAGAAGCCGAAAGGATTATTTCAGTCATAAGAAATCTACTACTGGATGTAAGCTTCCGTCATTGATTTCTATTACGTAAACTGATTTGAAAAGGCATGTAGTCCATGACTAGGCCATTTCAGAACGGATACGCACTACCACGTACTAATAAATCATCATCATTTAAAAAGTTGTTGCCTTTGACATTTGAATAATTACAACACAATAAAAAAGTTTCCAGGAGTACTATTGTTGAAAAGTGTGACTCACTCAAAACGTCAAGACGAATAATTTTTTTGAGTCTGCCTGCGACCATGAACGCTGTAAAGTGTTTGAAACGTCAGGTGTAAATAAATAAGTAATAAACGCGATAAAACCGTATTAAAATAGTTTAATTTAACGAATAATTTTTGTTCGATATCGAACTATTTTCTTTCGATATCAAAGGATATTTGTTCGATACCTATGGATCGACTTTCATTCGAAATATATATCGTCACATTTTTCAAAAATAGGGCTCCAGATACATCTTTGTCATCTTACTTTTCGACAAAATCGTCTAAATACGTACATTCATGACATTCGGTGGCACATTAAACCCTGGAACAGAACCGCGCTGGCGTCCCCACGGCGAGGTGGGGTGTGCCAGCGTATTGTGGTGCGGAGCGACGGGCGCAGTTGCGTGCATCGCGTTTGTTGCCAGATATGGCATGCTGCCGAGGTGGCCTAGACCCGGTTGGGATAGTTTGCCTGCGAAGTTTCAAATGCACTATCATTTTAAAAAACAACTATACATACATGTTTTAATAAATAAATGTAAAAGTCAGCCTGTCCATCTGTATGTCTGTTACGCTTTCACATTAAAAAATTTGGTAGAGATATAGTAGAAGACCCGAGGTCAAACATAGGTTACTTTTTGACGGGCGGGCTCGGGCGAAGTCGCGGGAAACCGCTAGTGTAGTGTGCCATTAATATACAAGTACGTAAATTTCAATTTTATTATTTTTGTACAGGCATATTTATCCCAGCCGCTTGGTAATAATACCAACAGTGTTTTATAAAACATCAAGTTTCGTCAATAGTTTCTTACAAAACTGTTACAACTATTTTTAATTCTGTGACGAAAGATTGTATACTATCTATCTGTAAGTAGTATTGAATTTAAATACCTTGAAGGTGTGGCGGAAGCTGGTGTATGTGCTGGGATGACTGATTATTCAGTGGCAGCGTCGAAGTTTGATTGTGGTTCAAGGATAGGTGACCGACTGTGGCACGCCTCTGATCTGTAGAGGGAGGTCTTGGACTTGCGCTCATTCTATCACCGCTCATCTGAAAATAGGAATGGAGTGTTTATTTACATACCATCTTTAAACAAAATTTAAAGGACTTGGCCAAACATAAGTCGGTATCGTCAGTTACGTGCACAGAAGATTTTCTCAGGATAGGCAAAATGAAATCCAGTTCGTATATTTAAGAGTTATGATCATGGTTCCCGTATCAGGAGCCGTTTGGTTTCGCATTTTTGGGGCCCCCCTTGAAAATTGATTTTAAGCTTTCTTGTAGGCCTAATGTCTTATTATTTGGTAAGTATCCATCTGACCTTTTGACCCGGATTTTTGTCGTTTGTTTGCTTTTTCTATGAGGTACGCTTTTAATTTCTTAAGCAGTTCCTCACATCACATCGAGTGGGTTACATGATCCATCGACCCTGTATAGGATATCAGAATATAAAAAAAGATTGATAATTTGATACTCACTTTGTGTCGTCGCGGTGGCGGCACAGGCGGCGTGGTCTTGGGCGGCAGAGGAGGACGCTCGTCTCGAAGCTGAGCGGTAGATAATGCCTGCATATTCAATGATTTTTTAAAATATTTTATATGACACGTTCAATGTGGCGCATGTTTTAAAGCCTCTTTATTATTTGAAAAACCTGAGAAGGAAGATGGGCACGTACGCGTCACCTAGATGCTAGTGTGTTTTTTTACGTTTCTAGTTATTTAAATACTTAATTTTTACTATAAAATGAAATAGAAAAACAAAAATAATAAAACAATAGAAAAACAAAAATAATAATTACAAAAGAAAACCAGTTACGTACAACGGCGGACGTTGCCCTTTAAGGGATTTCTTCTAGCCAGCCTTTCTACTGTGCATTGATCATTACCTAAAATTAAATTTATTGTCTAGGTGTGAAAATGTCGCCCTAGCTAGAGTTTCGAAATTGCGCCCACGTCATTTGGACCAGTGAATAAATATCTAATGTATATTAGTGGACACTAGTTGCCAAAACAAATTGCGTCGTTAACAAATATAATATTCGTGTCATCATTTAGCATATAGAATTTATTTGGAAAATTTTAGCCTACTAAATCTCAATAAAGGCCTTTTTCACGTAAAAGATTACCAGATAAATAAATCCATCATTTATATCATTACAGCCTTTTTTTCTACCTATTGTGGAGTATATTGGTTTGGAATATTGACTTGAGCATGTTTCATTAGATCGGCTACTTACACGCTGCCGCAGGTCCGATTTAGGGTGAAAGAGTCTATAGGAGCTCCGAGAGCCCCTGCAAGCTTCCTGCAAGCCTACATACGTCACGCGTAGTAGATTTAGGGTCATCCACGATTGTGGAACTAGAGTCCTACATATCTTTCTCCGGGCAATTATTCAACGACATAACCTTGGTCTTTCAGATGACTAGCCGACGGAACAGTTCATCTTCAACTCTTTCACCTTGAATTGCCGCTGCGGCAGCCATGTGAGTAGCTGGTCTTTAAATATTTTACCTAGGTCTAATGTGGGCATGCCACAGTAACCATAAAATCGCAATAAAGATATTTATATACATGAAGATGTAGTGACAAAGATAGAAAAAGGCATATTAAGATGGTTTGGACATGTAGAAAGGATGGATGAAAGGTGACTTACGAAAGGAATTTACAAATCAAAGGTGACAGGAAAAGTCGGTAAGGGCCGGCCTCGGAGAACATACTGCGACCAAATTGCAGACATATTAAAAAAGGGAGATGTCAGGAGTACCCGTAATCGACATGCGTGTATGACGAGAGTGATGAGCGTAGAAGAAGCGAGGGAAGTCTGTAAGGATCGTAGCAAATGGAAATCCGTAGTCTCTGTCTACCACTACGAGGAAAAGGCGTGATGGTATGTATGTAATTTTTTATCTAATACACTGTACCTGTCGCTGATGGTGCCGCCGCTTAGGGTGTCGATGGTACATGTCATCGCAAGAAGCGCAGAGGGCACGCCGCCCGCACTCAGCGCAGCGCACGCGCGCGCCCCCGCCGCCGCACAAACCACATGATGCATCAGCGTCTACCGGGTGACCTAGGGGTCAATTCCGCTAATAAACTTCAAAAGACCATGCAACTGTATATAACCAAGTATATTACAATCACTTATAGACAAGGCTAAACAAGAACAAAACAGAGTACGATTATGATAAAAATCGACTCATGCTAAAGGTTTACTTATCCATTAGGTTTGAATTTTATAACTATTATACTTACAGGTGTAAGAAGAATAGTGCAAATCTTTCGATTTAGTGGTATCTGATATGAACTTACAAATGAGGACGGCACCTGCCGTCTTATGTGATTTGACCAAACTACATAAACCTAGTATCATTTTCATTTATCTTCGACGCGGTAACTGACCTATAAACTAGTACAGACGAATACTGCCAAAGTAAACGAACTCATAAAATTGTTATTTTGCGTGATTGAATACCAATATCAGGAGCTGTATATATAGGTACAATCCGAAGCTCATTATATCACCATTGGCCAGAGTCAATAATAATGAATATTGAATCTTATCAAACATTAGTCATATTTACTGAGGTAATAACAGACATTTTTTCAATACCTGTTGGAGGACGCGGGGGCGGCGGAGGCGGCGGCTGTAGTTTGGCATTCACATACTGTTCTGTGGGGAACTCCACCACCTCGTACTCGGGTTCCGGCTTGGCCAGAGGCGCCCTTGCCAGCGGCCCGGTCCGCACAGTCAGGTGTGTGCCCTGCGCGGGGCGTGCCATCGTCTGGCTGGCTGGACGCACGACGTGCCCCGGAATGCCAGGGGCGTTGGACCCGGCGAACCGAGGGTCGCGACCACGGCCTTTTAACATTGCTGAAAATAAAGTCCTTAATAAAAATAAGAAAACAACTATTACACTAACGATATATATATTTTTTTATTCAGTACTGGATAGATATATTTTCTAATAACATTACAATTATATAGAAAGCCAATAGTAATAAAATAATAATAATATAACTTAAAAAAACTAAACTAAATCTGAAACAAAAAGAAAACTTAGGAACTAAATAAACTAATAGATACTGCCAGGGAAAGGACGAGGGACTCTATTATATACTCGTAACTATTCCTAGTTATCCAGCGAAGAAACGCTGCCAACATTATCAGTATAACGCCATTATATTTAGTACCTACTTATTTAAGTATAATGCAGCCAAGTTTCTTTAGGGTTTCGTACATAAAAAGACTAAACCACAAAATATATAATAGTACTGAAGTAACTAAACTGTACACGTGTGTCTAATAGGCTACTTGACTAAATTTTTTTTAAATATTTCTTATCACTAATTTGAGTCCGCGAATTCGAAAAATGAAAGCATTTTTTGAATCCGTTCAATATTAGGTAAATAAGTTATAAGCCCTTGAAATCATATGGAAGGGGAAACTGTCAAGAAACAAGAAAAGGACGCACTTAACGGTGGAGTGACGTCACTGCCTCTTGATTTCGTACGTACAAAAGAGATAGCAAGACGACCCCACCACGCTCCCACTTTTCTTCATTAGAAAACTTTAAATGCTAATTACTGCTTTAATTAATTACCAAATTTATTTTTGTTTTCGGTATCGGTTACTTTTTAGTGTATGTATTGTTCCGTATAAAAAATTTGTCAAAATGTGAACACAGTCAAGTAGCCTATTGTCTCACAGTCTCTACATAAAATAGGTATGTGGCTTGGCCGTTTCGCTATTATCTATGTGTATATACCCATGCGGGCATATGATATGAGTAGAAAAATTAACTACCGTCACATGCGAGTGCGATGAAAAAACATTCACTGTTCATCAAAAGAGAAAAATACTCTTTTATAACGCTGCATATTTGGACTACTATGTAGAGCCTGTGTTACTGCTTGTAGAGTATGGTATAGATCTACCTTTTGACAGTGTCCGTCATATGGTCCAGTTAGACGATTTCGTATATACAATATGATAATATTTTGAGATGCGATCATGATGCGATCGATGAATGTTAAATATGTATGTAAATAGAAAAGACAGTTCATACAGAATAAGTTAACCCCCGTGGTTAACCCCAAAGAAAGTTGTGTGGGATTTACACTTAACGAAACTTATTAAACGTATTCATCAGTTTGTATACATGGGTTACGTGATATTTACCCTTATTCGCACAATATTAAATTTTCAAAATACTTATTAGATCCTTAAAATATTAGTTTCTCAATGTATCCAAAGTATAATCAAGACAAAAATAAAAACACGTAGGTTGTCAAATGATGAATTATTAGTGAATTCTTATTATATTAATAGTTTTATGTTTAAATGGAAGCTGTGACCGGGACAGAGCGGGCGTTGCCGCGTAGCGGACGCTTCTCCGACCTATTTATTCTGCCACTCATATCCCAAAATACCGAAAGTTTATTCACACTATTATTACTAGTTGTTCCAATTATCATAGTAATAACTTTGCTAATGTAAAATGTTAAAGTTAAATAGCCATTTACCCGTATAAAGTTACTGTACCAGACCAGTAAAATTATTATAGATTAATTCATATTTATTGTGTGTAACTGAATTTAGTGTGAAAACTGTTTGTATTATATACAAACAGTTATATATATAATAACTTAGATTAAGAACAAAATTGGTCTGTCGCGCTTGACGTCGCGGAGACCAATTATTAATCTAAGGCAAATTAAAATCAAGTGAATAGGATCGATTACCAGAAATATGGATTACACAAATGCCATACATACAATACAATATAAAACTCTTTATTGCACAACAAGGATACATTGTCAAATACAACAAATTACAATAAAAAAACCTACATACTTATATTATCAATACCTACTTGACGTGTAGCAGGTCCGATTTAAACACTGGTAAGAGGAATGACACTAGTGTTGAGTCACAGACACATAACTGCAGAGAAATTATGCAATCGCACAGCACTGTTAGAACGCGAAGAACACTGCACTCGCGGGCCCAAGGCGGGCGGAGCGCTGGGGCTGCGCTGGAGACCGGTCGGCAGCCACTTGCCGCTAATCCGGCGCCCTATCCGGACGAAATTGACAGAGGGAAGACGCGTGCGCCGCCGTCTCTATTTCTGTCCGCGGCCGCGTTGCCCCGATTTTACTAAAATTACGACGCGCAGCTATTTCCGCACTCCACTGGCTCTTGCTAGCGTAAAAAGCTTTGCGAAATGATTTTTTGAACGGCGCTTAGCAATTACACGATGAGAGAGACTCTTCTCAACTCAATCAGATATTAGTTTTGCTCAAAGACTTAACTAAGTATTGTAAAACAATATAGGAATTTTAAGAGAATAAACCTATTTGTTTTAATCATTTGATACAAAAAAATAATAACTAGTTGTTCGCTGCGACATAGACCTCGCGAATTTTATTCAATAAAGTTTAGTTACAAACATAAAAATAAAACTTCCTATCATTTACTGTTAGGCATTCTGAAAAATCTGACAGTGTCAGCCACTAAAACACCTCTGACCATATTTCTGTTCATCCCGAAGATCAGAAGGCAGTCGCTCTATGGGAATAACCAATACTGCCAAATCTAGGAACACGATTAATAGCATACCTTACGTTCCGAAGCGTAAGCTCAGGAGAACTTCTGCTTGGACGAATAAGATAAATATAAGTAGGCCAAGGCAAACAGAGTCAATTAACTTCTCTAGCACCAGGGTGTAAACTATCGATTGACCATTGGAGTTTAAGCTACGTGGATTTTACCCAAGTAAGACTGACTCCAAAAATGGCCGTGAATTGATTTCGTAGTAATATGGGGTCGATTAGCCTTAGAAAACATAAACAAAAAATAATTAAGATTAGGAAAGTGAATTTAAAAATATGAAGGATCAAAAATTTGAATTGAGTTTATTTGGATGATTGTATTATCGTTCTTTCATATGCTAGTCATACAGACTTTCTACGAATTAATGATTTTTTATATTTTCGCGATTGTTACACATAAAATTAAACTATTTTAAATTATTTTAGCTGCTATTGTTAGAGGCGTTATTAATTTTGGTATGATTATAGTTGAAGACTCGGCGTCAAACATAGGCTACTTTTTGACGCAAGCGGAGCTGCGGGAAACAGCTAGTCTACATCTACACTAATATTATAAAGAGGAAAGATTTGTATTTTTGTGTGTATGTTTGTGATGAATAAACTCAAAAACTACTGTGCCGATTTCAAATATTCTTTACCATTGGAAAGCTACATTCACCCTGAGTAACATAGGCTATATACCGCAGGCGGAGCTGCGGGAAACAGCTAGTAAGTAATAAACGCGATAAAAACCGTATTGAAATAGTTTTTCTACGATTTCATTTAAATTGTTTGTTTCTACGGAATTTGGAATTTCTGTGTAATCTCATTGAAAGTAAATATATTCTTTCAGACAAATAATAAATAAGTCGGTTAATCTTAGCGCCTTCCCGGATGCATCCTCGGCTAATTGCCTCGGAGCCCAGGTTCCGCTTTCCTACTTTTTCTTCTCCATTTCGCAAGGTCTTTGGTATCCCTGGTTGTTAGTCCATTAGCACGCATATCCTCCGTTGCGACGTCAAGCCAGCATTTTTTGGGTGTGCCCCTTCCGCCCTAACCCGGCGGAGGCGGCATGGCTAGACACCTGTTCCCAACATAAATTAGCCGGTATTCGCAAGACGTGGCCGTACCATCTTAAGTGGCTCTCCTGAATGAAGACTGTCTCGGATACGGGAGTTTCGTATACGATCTTTCCGCGTCACTCTACACATCCACCGCAACATCTTCATCTCCGTGACACGCAACACTTGCTTATTCCGCTCAAGCACCGGCCACGGCTCGTTGCCAAGGGCAGACCTAATCATAGTTTAATAGACCTGTCCTTTAAGTCTAACCGTTATTTTTGGGTCACAGATGACACCAGTCACCTCGCACCATTTTGACCAAGCTGCTGCTATTCGGGCTTTGACGTCGCAGTCAATGTCCCCGGACGAGTCAAGTACAGATCCCAGGTATTTGACCGGTCCGTTCGCTCGACCAAGTCTTCACCTATGCGTACCGGTTGGGGATCTCTGGTTTTACAGGCCATGTACTCGGTCTTCGTCACATTCAGCTTTAAACCGCCGTTCTCCAGTGACTTCTTCCACGTGTTTGCACGTTGCACCAGTCTCCCCCTGTCCGCGTCCGTCGGTGCGATATAATCCGCATACATGAGCAGCCACGGAGGTTGCTCGTGTGTGTCCCTGTTGCTGCTTGACACTTCGTTTAATACCACACAGAACAGATAAGGGCTGAGAACCGAGCCCTGGTTAACCCCGACCGTGACGGGGAAGGGTTTGGTGTCACCAACAGCAGTCCTAACCATGGAATCGGAATCGCGGTACATGTCCCGGATGATCTCAATATAGAATTCTGGTACCGCTTTTGACCTCATTGCTCACCAGATCATCGACCGAGGAACACAGACGAAGGCCTTCTTCATATCTAGAGACAATTTGCGGCGGCCTATCTATAGACGAATTCCTTCTTGTTGTAACCATTCCTATAATTTGGCTAATATTTACGACCGGCCGTCTGCCTGACGTCAACCCTTCTTTGGAATGCTGTTGTTTTCAGAGCCTCGTTAGCCGGGTAAATCTTAATTGTACCCGTTTCCCGCCACCTACGTGGTCCAGATGTTGATGCCCGGACGAGAGGTTGTGTTGGAGAGTTATGCTTCAACTTAATGAGTCAACATTTACTCGAATTGAGAACCTCCTCCGTTTCGGATTTTGGAAGAACCTTGTAGGTGAATCAATCCTTCATGCCCTGTATATTTGAGGGATTTATCTACTCTGTTTGCCCAGGCATAATTATTTAAAAATCACCTTCTTCTGTTATCGTTAATTTTTAGTCCGTTAGACTATAAGGTCCATTGATCCTTCTACTCCCACCCTTGTAGATTGATATCTCGACTTCAAAATATCTTCTCGATGGCCCCACTAATTTCAGAAAGCATTATTTTTGTGATTTGGAAAAAACATGATTAGTTTACTTCGAAGACATTATCACTATAATTCTAGGTGTTTTACAGTTATTATTATTTATTACTAAACTACTGAACCAAATGCTTTAAAAATTTTACTGGACTAAACCGAAAGTGTGCCTTATGGAACTTAAAAATAGTTTTTTTCAATCGGTTCAGTAATAATGGAGTTAATAAGTAACAAATACGAAAAAGCATTAGATCCTTTTTTTTTAAAGTCGGTTATATATCACTAAATCTATTTTAATATCATACGTATCATAACGTTTCCTACATACATTTTGATTATCAACGAAAACGGACTTACAGCTTTGGCAACTTAAAGCTTTATCAATAAATAATTATTTTTACATTAATACCAATATCTCAAAAACTACAAAACCGATTTTAATGCCAAATGAACTTAACAATTCTATACACGCCTGCTATACACACTTTGAATTTTATCGAAATCAAACTAACGGATCGAGAGTTATCGCGTTTAAACATATATACATACTTACATACAAATTTTCATAATCATTATTAACATAATTGTATTATTAATATATATGTTACGGTAAGAGTGATTAATTGAAAATTATTAATAATTATCTATGTACGAGTTAACAATCGTACAAAGTCAGCATTTTCACGTCATTCACATAAATTCATTGCATTTCATATTCAGTTCGCAATCGGTCATCAAGAGCGCCGCTGTGTTACTCATTATCATAAATCATCTTTTTTCTTTGTTGCAAATTGTCGTGTGTGGTTCAAAATATAGTTTTATCAGTTAACAAGTTTATCGCTTTGCACTTGAGCATGCTAGCGGACAGATACACGTCCCCGCTATGGCGATGTCTGGTTAGAAGGGTGATAATGGAGGCTCACACACCTCTGTGATCACCTTTGTAATCAATATTTTAATTTTATTTTAATATTGCTGTGGTCATTCTTGTGGTCACAAATCTTACTAACATAAATTAAGTATGTACTAACAAATATGGACCCATGTTGTCTGAAAATAAAGGATTTTTATTTTTATTTTTTTATTTTTTATCATTTAACATCAACATAGTTTCGGCAACCCGAACAATCTATCATTATTAATAATTACCGAAAGTCGAGGTAAAAGTGTTAAATTAATCACATTTTTCGGTGTTTATTAATAATATAACCTTAGTACCGATAAATGTAATAACCCTAACAATGTACCTTTAATGCTACGTCTAACGTACTAATATAACGCTATAAAGTTACTATAATATACAACTTGAACTCTGTATCAAATCGCAGAGGTTTGTTGTGCGCAATTTTCTCGCTCTACAAACACCTTAGAATAGAAAAAAAAACCTAACCTAACCTTGCTCGTGTGATCTCAGACAAGTATAATTGGGTATTCTACAAATTTTTATTTTTTCTTTCATATCAATATTTTTATTTCCAGAAACAGAATCATGAAAGAATTTTTGTAATCCGTTCAAAAATAAATAAGTTATAAGCCTTTGAATTTCGGTGGAAGGGGAAACTGTCAAAAAACAAGAAAAGGATGCACTGTGTGAGCTGTGACGTCACTGCCACTCGGTTTCGTGCATACAAAAGAGATAGCAAGACGTCCCCCCACGCTCCCACTTTTCTTTTAGAGAAAACTTTAAAATCGAATTACGGCCTTAATTAACAACCAATTTTGTTGTTGTTTTTAGAATCGGTTACTTTTTAGTGTATATTTTGTTTACTATAACAATATTAACCAAGTATGAATACAGTCAAGTAGCCTATTGCAAGACTGTGAGTAATATTATAAATAAATACCTGCTGGTCAAAAAACTTTGAGTTTTATTTATCAAAAAACTTTAACTTTTACCAATGTGTGGATTATTAATAATTACTACTAAAAGTAATTAATTTCGATTGTTTAATCACATTTACCAAAACACGAGGTTATTATTAATAATGTTGTAAAATTATTAATAATTTTCAATTAATCAGATTTACCGTAACATATACATAGAAATTGCTCTAGTGATAAGGCCGCCTTTGTACCATAGATATAATAATATTCATGTACTGTATTTGGTACAATAAAGAGTTACTTATTTATTTATTTATTTTACATACATACAATGTGTTTTTGCCCCAACTCGATTTAGCCACTGAATTTGGATGCGGAATTTTATAATCCACTTTATTGAAGATTTTGGTATTTTGGAAATATACGAGTTATGTCACGTAACTAAAATATAATATGTTTTGGTACACATATTTTATTTATTTATTTAAACTTTATTGTACATAATACAATTGTATAGCACAATAGGCGAACTTAATACTTTTTAGCACATCTAAATAATTTGTAATAGGAAAATTTTATAGTGGAAAATTTATTCCTACAAACATAATTTCCCTTTCTTCGATTAGATCGAAAAAAGCGAAATAGATCGAATGAATAATGTAATTAAGGCCCAATGCGAAGCAAATGACATTTCCCATACATTTGACATAAGCAATATTACTAGGTTTTTGTAATAAAAACGGATTATTATTATAATTATATCTTTTTATGGAAAATAAAGATGGCGGTCATCTTCGGGATCACAATACAAATATTTTTACATATAAATATTTTTTCCCAGATGTATATTCACCCAGATATGGATGAAAAATCTTTTTTAAATATCATTTCTTATCACGTTTTTTAATGGTTATAGTGATTTATTTTAAAATTTTAAGAAGGCCAGCACCTTGTTGAATGACCAAAAAAACCTACAAAATATGTTTTAAAGCTTAGAATTACTTCAGGTCAAAGTTCTAGTGAAAAGAAAAACATGAAATTTTGTTAGTTCTCTTGGTGTTGGGCCCTGGCCACTTCGTGTTTTTTATTTTAAATTTTATGACAATCTTTATCGTCAACCTTAGCAACCACTGGCATGTAAACAACTATGTGTCAGATTTTGTTATGAATGAGCTGTACCATAATTAATGTTTCACTATGGAAATATTGCATAAGTTCAAACAAAATGGGTATTTTACAGCAGAACTCTATCATTTGGTTGCTAAGAAGAGGCTTTTGGACCCAACGGAGGAGGTAATTTCTGAGAACATCTTTTTCCTTTAACAGTTTATGTTTTGATATTGATACACACAGATACTTTGCTGTTACTATAATATCTGTGTTTAACATTAAATAAATTAAAAATTATAACATATTCTAGTCAATTTCTACTAGTCAACCATGATACCCAATAAATTTTAATTTGGTGGATAAAATCCTAACATAGTTAAAAAGAAATATTACATAAGTAAAATCAGCTAAGTTCAAGTAGGTACGGCATACGACTATTTCAAACTCATTGTAATTTTCCACAGATCATTCCTTCCCAGTATGAGAAGGAAATGCGCATGAGCACTTCACAGAGATTGCAAAATCTCAACAGTATAGAAGTAGACAATATGGTCCGCACGGGAAGTAAGGGCCATGTACCTGTACTCTCATTTACTCCTAGGGTCATCGTGTTCCAAAACTTCAAGCCGAATGATAAGATTGTTGCCAAATTCTCGGTGAAAAATATAAGCAAGGTAGCACTAACTATATCTCACAAATTTTCATTTGCACACAGATTGAGCTAGCCCCAAAGTTCAACACTTGTGTGCTCCCAAGTGTCTTGTAAGGATTTCATAAATACAAAGTAAATTGAATTTATTTAACTCGAACGCATCGACAATATGATTTGCCAAAATAGTTTCGATGTTTCTCTTATAACATTAATATTCACTATTATATCTTTAGTTTGTAGTTGAACCTGTGGTCCGCTTTAACCAAGAAACAATTTAACGAGACAATTTATTCCAGAGCCCTTCGTATCTCAACATGGTGTACAAGGAATCTTCATATTTCTCAGTGAAACCCTGTAGCGGGCAGCTTCTATCGCGCTTGGCGCCTGGCATCAGTGTGACTTTTGCGGTCACTTTCACGCCAGTACAGTATGAGGACTACACGCATAGAGTGACGTTTTATACAGACGTTGACCAATATATTGTAGCTTTTATTGGTATGTACTTATAATAGTTTAAGTTAGGTGTAGACTGAGATACTTACTACGATGGCGCCAGTTGCTTACTCTTTACTTTTGTTTTTTTGATTTACAGCAATGGGCCCAAGGCCGGTATTCGATTTCCCAGATGATATAGTAATACCAAAAGTACCGCTGAAAGTTGAAAATTCATATCTTATGACGGTACATAACGTCGGCACAGTTCCCGCGGGCTTCACACTTCAGACAAAGAGGTAAGAGGTTTACAAAATCATCTTTCACACAATTCATGTCATTGTTTGTGACATGAATTCAATAAGATATGTTTCAGTAATTCGATTTTAATATTTTTTCAGCCCATTTTCGGTGCAACCAAAATCTGCTTATTTGATTCCCGATCAAAAGATTCAGATCAAGGTCGGATTTAAAACAATGCACCTCGGAGATACCAGTGGAATACTCTTTGCTATTTTAGAAACGGGTAAACTGTACTGAATACATTATTAAGGTCATATTTAAACACAGTGCACTCGTTATTTTTAACGATAGTTTATGACATAACATAAAATTAGCACATTAGAAAACAAAGCACATAATTTACTGATTAAAAACTGTTTATTTTAATAAATGAAAAATCAGTCAGTTATATCTGGCTAAAATCACGTATTTTATGAGAGGTAAAGCGGTAATGTACTCCTAGGACTATTAATATTTTTATTTCATCAGGAGAGCACTTTCACATAAAATTGTCGGGGTCAACGCAGACGGTGAACATTGAATTGGAAAAGGCCGTAGTGAGATTCGAAGATACTTATAACACAATGGTGCGACAGCAAGCTTTCAAGATCACCAACAAGTCCGATCATATCATTACTTTTATGTGTATGAAAAACGAATGTGTTTACTACGGTGTGTACCCGCACTCAACTGTACTGTATCTTATCTTTATTTAGGTACTTTCTTTTAAAGAATCTTGACATTCAGATAAATATCTTTTCGGTTTGTGTTTAAACATCATTAATCTTTGAATCTACAATCAATAAATCTATAAGCTTCTATTAATACATTCGTTTTTTTGTAGATTTTCAAGAAAAAGTGAAGCTAGCAACTATATTCTACAATGTGAAAGACAGCGAATCAGCCAAATACACGAAGCTCGTCCGTTACGACGTGCTAAGCAGCGATGAGCATGAAAGAGTTTACACCAGAATATTCTTCGACGAGATCCAGGCACTAGTGGCTGACGAATCTCTATGTTTTCAGGACACACATTTTTCTATTACTCCTATTGTAAGTAAATACAATTTATTTATTTATTCATGCACATATGAAATAACATCATAATCATAAATTTATCTCTATTCATAAATAAAATACAAATAAAGAATATCATGTACTATTTTGTTTCGTATTCTTCTTACGAAACTTTCTTTCAAAAGGATAGGCTTTGAATTTTTCATAAGATGATATTGGATAATGATGAATATCAATTATACCATATGTTTTCAGAGTGGAAAGTTATGGCCAAACAAATGTACAGAGATAGTCATAACATTTTCGCCCAAACAAATAGGAGAGTTTGACGCCACTGCGTTTTTGGACATTGACGGCGTGTTCGACCGCGTGCCGCTTAAGATGGTGGGCAACTCTCTACCGCCGTCCATACACCTGAACCTGGAGACCCTGGACATGGACTGTGTTTACATAAACAAGATGTATAACTATGAAGTGGTCGCAGTCAATAAAGGTGCATTTTGTTACCTTATTTTATTGTAATTGCAACCAATTATATTTCAAGCGAGTAATAATTGGGACTTAGTGAGTGCATGGCATATTTTTTCCTTGTTGTTTTTTAAGTGAATTTTAATAACACTACAATTAAAACTGTAGTCTTAGTCGTGGTAACCAATTTTCTGATACAAAATCGGAACAACTGATTTTATTTTGTATGAAGTTGTTGCTCAATTTGTTTGTTTTGGATCCCTGTGCAAAATTGTTTTTTATTGGACGGAATTCATTGTTTTTATTTTCTAGACTAATTAAGAATTACGTTATTATTTACAGGGCATATAAATGGTGTAGTTGTATATAAAGAAGTGCCAACATTGTTCGGCAGTAACATCAAGTGCACTCCAGAGATGCATTGTCTGCGACCGGGAGAACGGGAGATATTTGTGATTTCCTTCAGTAACTCCAGTCAAGGGCCTTATTTTGAAGAAATTAATTTCATTATACGCGATACCAGTGTCGTCTTGAAATTATACCTAAAGTATGTGATTTTATATGATACTAATTAGAATAACTTATTACTTGTTACTAAATATAATAATGTGATAGTTAGTAAAAAATACAACTGTTAAACTTATATTTAATCTGGGTTACCTTATTTTAGGGGTGAAGTAATATATCCATCCTTGTGCTTTAGTATACCATGTCTGGACTTTGGAAAAGTTAGTATAGGTAAGGTGTTAGTTAGTAATTTTAACGTAATCTATTTATAAATGCAGGACAATACAAAATATTAAGATTCAAACAAAATATATTATATTAAGAGTGTTCGGTGGTATCAACGATGCCGAAGGCGTTATTTTCACTAGTTCTGTTCAGTAGTGGCACTTTTTCATTCCCAATAGTTCTGTTGGCAAAAACAACATCTTGTTTACGGAACAAGTGAGACTTAGTGATTCCCACTAGTTCTGTTCCGTTGACTTTCAGACTAAACGAGCCCTAAGTTGTAACATAACGTGTATTTTTTTATTATCTCATCCTTAAAACATGTATGAATGATAGAAAACAAATGAATGTCGAAAAAACAAGTGAATGTCGGGGTACAAGCGGATGTCAGAAAAATATGTGGATGTCGGTAAAACAAATGAATGCCGGAAAAACAAGTGATGCCGGAAAGACAAGTAAATGCCGGAAAAACAAAATAAACTCAGAAAGGCTTGTTTGACGATCGTGTGTTGAAAACTAGTGGGAATAAGGGCGAATAGTGAAATGGAGTAGGAGAGCGGACCTTTGTCTCAGAGGTAACCTGCTGAGGAGTGAAGACGCAACCAAGAATGCGCTAAGATGAGATAGAAAAAGGCGAAGTTTGTGTTATGAGATAAAATGTATTTAAAATTGATATTTTCAAATTGTAGGTTCACAATTTGATTAAGATAACTCTAGCAGTGGAGACTTTTAAATTAATTTTTAGAAGTATATTGTATCAACCATGTATAAATAGTCGATAGTCTTCCAAAAGTTAAATAAATGTATATATTTAGGAGCATGCGAGTTACTTAATAAGAAATAATTAAACAGGAGTGCCAAAATCGCTCGAAGTGGAAGTAATTAACGAGTCGGTTGTGAACGTGACTGCCTCTGTAAAAATATCGTCTGACGGTCCTGAAGTGAGCAGCATGACGCTCGCTGACTATGCTGTGGCCGACAACCCCAAACCAAGTATACCGCAGTGGCCCAGAGAGTTCAATATCGAACCTTGTAGGATTGAAATGGGGCCAGAATCCAGAGTTTCTTTGAAGGTATGTTCTTTAGTTACATGGGTAACTCCCATAATTAATGTTCTTGCTTCTTTTGCACATTTGTAATATAATTCTCCTAAAAATAAAAAAATAAATAACAGTTAATGGTCGAAGCTGTTTCGCCCTCGTTAAGCGACACAAAGCATCAAACACCTAAACGATTTTTATCATATTTTTTCCATCGAGAGCGGTATCAAAATGCCCACAATGGAGGAAGGGAATGGATATAGCTTCACTTCACAACTAATTTCCCTGTGCTATACTCAAATTGTCTTGTATATTTCATGTATTTCAGGTCACATTAACCGCTAATCTGATAAGAGCCAACCAGACATCCTTGGAACTGGAACTGGAGAAGTCTGACAGTCCTCCTATAATTCTACCAGTGATGTTCAACGCTAAAGTGCCCGACATTACGCCTGCCCCTGAGATAAAGCTTCGCGCGTGTTTCCTAGACTACCCGTACAAAAACGAAATACTATTGACCGTTAATGAGTTTTGGGGGTACTTCACGTTAGAGGAGCCAGAGGTAAATGTAACACTTGTTTACTGCGATGGCTTGGAGAGTGGCTTGGCTTTTTGGCTATTCGGAGGACGTTCAGATCTCAAAGTATTTTGCAGCATATGAAACGATCAACTATTCGTTCCTTATGGTCGTCGTATGTTATGTACACATAATTCACTGAGCCATATAAATTTTCGTTTCACCACCGGTATATTAATGGGGTACAGAGTGTAAACTGTGCGACGGATAAGATACTACATATAGTGAAACTGAAATTTTTATTTTACTTATGAAGTAAATATTGTTTAGGAAGAATCAACATTGGAAGTAGATGTCAAAGTGAAAGAAGGAATGATCGAACCCAACAGCACATTCAGTTTGCCAGTCACCGTAAAAACGAGCGTCCTCGGACTTCAAGAGTATTCAATTCGGTAAAATCAAACTGTAGAAATTAGATGAACTTAACATAAATGTAAAAACAGTACGTCTACATTGATGGTACATTGTTTATATTTTAGTTTGCGTCTCTTTGGAATGTCTAAGTCAATAGAAGTGTGCCACATTGCGGGAACTGGTGTACGGCCAATAGTTACATGCACGCCCATCGCTCTACATTGGGGTCAGGTTAAATTGCTCACGAAAATACAGAAAGTTTTGACGCTTTGTAACGATTCGCCAGTCTATGTTAACTTCAAAGCGTCACTGGTACGTCTTTATATGTTCCATATAGATTAGTTAAATAATTTAATAAAAGTATTAGAATTTTATTATTTATGGAAGACGATCGCCTATCGGGAGGCTTTTGCCCAGCAGTGGGACATACTCAGCGAAAAACTAAAAATATATTGGAATGACAATAGCTCTTATTAACTTCCAGAAAGTAATCTAGCAATAGATTTATTTTTGTTTTGCTTTTACTCGGCGGGAGAACTGCCGTATTACTTGAAATATTTGATAATATGTTGGAGTTGTAACTTTTTGATTCTTCAGCTAAATAAAGACGGTCGATGGAGTATTCATCCAAGTGAAGGATTCGTTGCGCCCGAGGCGGAGACTGATTTGTATCTAACATTGTACTTGTTGGACGCCGATACTTATACAAACAAAGCCGTCCTGCAATTGGAAAAAGTAAAAGATATTGTGAGTATGTGAACGTTATTGCAATGAACTCTGTAATTAAATTCTAAATGCCATCGAGGTGCCTATTATAACGTGAATCCTAGGAGTGCAAAAAATCGTTAAATAATGGATAACAATTCTCTATTTAAATGTGGATGTGTGCTGTTGGCCCTGGCATGCATTGCATGTAAATTCTTGGTAAATTTATTCATTCGTTACAATAATACTACAATAATACTTCCAATTAAAGCAGCATGATATAAGCCATATAGGTTTAAATGTGCACTGCCCTGCGCTGGCGCCATCCCACCGATTTTCTTGTTTGCCAATAAAGAGTCTGCTTCTACCCTTCTGGTAAGCATATCTTCTCCTGTCACTCGCTGGTTGACTGTAAGAGATCCCTAAGTGGGATAAGTCCGCCATTGTACTTATGGTTTTTCCATGCTTGTGTATGTAAATTATTTGTTTTTTTTTTGTACAAAAAGATATTACAAACAAACAAACAAGAGTTTAAGAAAATTTTTGAATTTACGTAATTTCTTCTGATTTTCGTGATTGTAGGATTCGTATGACGGGTCTTTGCTTGCGTTTCGTCACTTATAAATTTAATTACTTATAACTTACTCGTGCAGTTGGTACCTCTGTCGGCCACCGGAGTCGGAACAAGTATTTTGGTGGGAGAGCTACGTGATAGCATATTTTTAGGGCGACATTTTACTAGAATACCCTTAATTGCCAATGTTGTTATGGAAAACTGTGGAACCAGGATGCACGCTTTGGAATGGAGCGAACATTACAAAGCTCCAAAGACCAAGCCACTAACTTCGTAAGTAATTTATTTCTCTCTGTTTATGTCTCGTAGTGGACACGATGGAATTTGAAATTATAACTCAATCTCGGCAATGAAACGTAATTTAGTTATAATTAAAAAAAAATATGTCCGTAAGTATCTTATCGCAGTGAATGTCGAAAGTAAGAGAATTAAGAAAGATATTAAAAATACTTATTTAATTAGGACTTCAATCCTGGGTGTTCAGGAATCTATGTACTCTACAATGTTCTTTTTATCGCATCATGCCCAATATTATTGTTTTCAGCATCATTAATTTGACAAAATGTAAAATATTTCATTTCAGAGGTTTCTTTAATTTAGATCCTAAAAATTTTAAAATGACACCTGGAGAAAAACTAGATTTGACTATAACGGGCTTGTCTCACAAAGTAACTACAGTTAAGGAAATGTGGTATTTAGTCGGAAGCGTTGAAGGTATAAACAAGAAGGAACTGCTATTGGAATGCCAGATATCGGCGGAGTTTGTGGATCCCAAAATAGAAGTATCGTCTTCCATCGTAGACTTTCAATACGACTTCGGCCCGTATAGCGAATATTACAAATTGACAGGTTACATATTTCTAAGTTTTATTTTAGAAAAATATGCCTTGAGCCGTGAATGAAATTTAAAGAAAAAGATACCATACAATATAACTTTATTGCTCACATCTGGGAAATCACAAAATTACGTAACATAACTAAGTTAAATAATAAATAAATAGTATCTATTTAAAACTTTTTTTACTTTCTTATATTTATGACATATTTACAGATATTGTTACCATAAAGAATGTATCAAAGTTGCCATTGGATATTGATATTTGTGTGAAGCCACCATTCGCTATCATTCAAAAACAACATACTTATAAGATTCCGCCCGAAGAAGAACATTTATGTTGTTGTATTTGTTATAATGAGTGTGACTTGAACGTCCCAAATATGCACAATGAAATTGGTCAATACCAATCAAGATTGTACATAGATTTCTTAACATTGAAGCCTGTCGAACCAACACGGAAGGAGCCTTTGCATTTCTTCCAAGACATCAATAAAATTAAAATGGCTTTCAACCTTACGCATACTATTGAAGAACGATTGAAAGATCAAGAAACTATGAAAATACAAATTTTGTTCGATACCACTAAGCACGTGTCCTTGAAATCTAAAATATACTGTGACTTGATGAAAATTAAATTCAGAGGACATAAAAATAAAGTATGTAAAATAAATTATTACTTATCATAATTTGTAAGTGCTGTTAACATGATTAACTGTCCAACTTTGATTGTTCACTTACAGGATGCAATAAAACTCATCGGAAAAATAAACTTTCCCAACATATTCGTCCTTTCACCTAAAGTCGAGTTTCAGGCGATTTTGAACGGCAGTATCGAAAGTAAAACGATACAAATACAAAACCTAACTCCACTGTTAGCCTGTTATCGGTTTCAATGGAAAAAGTGTTGTATAACTGTTCGTATCCGTTTTTTATTAATATTTCTAAAATAGATTCTTTAAAAGAAACGTTATGTTAACTTCATCATGTTTGCAGCATGAAAAGGAAAGTAAAAGTACCGTTTCACGTAGCACTGAGACCGATCTTAGAGGTAAAACATATTCCTTGGTATTTCTTCTTAGGCAGGCGCTTAGTAATTAAATGACTTAATATTACGATAACTTTCAGGTAGAAAATCATTAAGTATTAAGAAATCGGGGAAATCAACAAACACAGATACTTCAACGTCTTTACAACCAGTATCTGAAGTGGTTATTAAACCCGTAAAAAAGAAAGACTTGAACGTTTTAAGGACAAAAATTATGTCTAAAGTGTCGCCTATGATAGAAATAGAATTTGAAAGTCAATTTGAATGGATTTATAAATTTCAAAAATTACGAAAATCGCAAGACACCCATGTTAACGACGTGCTCCAACTTATACCACATCGCGGTTTATTGAAACCAAATGAAATTCAAAATATACATGTGATTTTTATGCCAAAGCGGAATATTAGTGTTCGGGCCACACTAGAATGCGAGGTGCTGGGCGGGCCGCCGGAGCTCATCGCCGTCTCCGGACAAAGCTCCGACTTAATGTACAACATAAATACACATAAGTTGAATTTTAAAATAAGATCATTCCATGAGCCCGCCTCTGAGCAACTTATCATGACAAATATCGCACAACTGCCGTTTGAATATAAAACTTACATAAATGAACCCAAATTTGAAAATGAATTAGAAGGTACTATTTTGGATTTAGTGCCACGTACCAAAATATTAGAACCAGAAGAGGAGGCTGAAATAAAAGTGGTTATGAGACCCGGTGTTGTCGGTTACTTCACGAGAGTGTTCTTGTTAGAAATCGGTCATTTACCTCACATTCCCATTGAGATATTCGGTTGGGGTGTGGTCCCACAAGTTTATTTATCACTTCATCGTCCAGATATCATAAACGTAAGTAGTCATATTTATTAAAATTTTTCAATGTCCAGTCATGAAAAGTTTAACCATATGAAACTGCTTGCGCGTTTGCCATTTTGTTGATAATATTATTTTGAATATAAATGTTTCAGCTGAACCCTGAATTTGGGTACCTGGCGATTCCTGCGTTAACAAAAGAGTATTTAGCAGCAATAAACGAGATTTTCGGGAAAGATAAGATCGAGCAATGTGACGACGATTTAGAGACAGATAAATGTCTCGAAGATCCCGATCTACAATGTGGTTGGCACATATGCTCCTCGCGGGTAAAATAAAATTATATATATTTGATTCACCTTTCTTATCAACATATTATCATATATTTGTTTAACTGTACTAATAAGAACGAACTTAATAATTATTTATTCAGGATAACTATCCCACCGTGATGGACATAGAACTAGCTATAGAAAGAATGCTAGTGATAGAACACATAAAGCTAAGACCTGAAATTCTGATCGCGTACACCAACAGTAACAAAATGGGGCCCATCCCGGGTTTTCACACGACTCCCTACGTTATCGACTATGGCGTGGTTATTACCGGCAGTACGGTAAGTGACAAGGATTTTTAGAATTTTCTAGAGAATGTGAAGACCTTATTAGCTGTTAAGATTTTCGCTGCTTTTACCTGAATAAAATACAAAAGAATAAATTTTTCACCCTGCTATCAACTTAAGTGAGGCGCGGATCTGAAGATTTCAAGGTGTTTAATTGATTCAGGCGTTACTTTGCGGAACTTGTAATTACTTTTAAGGACTAATGTGCGTTAAAGTAGACACGTTAAAGTAAGAAAGCGGACCCTAGGCTTCGAACCCGGACTGCAATCGAAAAACGCTAGAACTAAGAAGGTGTTAAGGATATTTAAAATTTTTTAGGACCTTTTAACTATAGGTCTAGTAGAGGTCAAATTTAAACATACTAAAATTATATTTCAGGTGCAATCCACAGCGGAAATAATAAATTACGGGCCGATCCCAACGAAGGTTCACTTCGCAAAGGGGACCCGCATCCCACCGTGGCTGAGCGTGAAGATTTGTGGAAAACTGAACCCGGGCGAGGCTGGGAAGCTGGACGTTGTGTTTATGCCTACTTCGACAGATTTCACGGAGTTGGAGCAGAACGTCGAAACTTATTTTAATTTAGATGTAATACGCTTATGGTAAAATATATGGTAAAAAAATTAAAATATATTGTTATAATTTATTGGCAGCACCAATAAATTATAACAATATATTTTAATTTTTTTACGACACACATATGCTTTTCCGGCACTAATTGTGCACGGCTGTGTTGTCTTGGAATTAAGAATAGATAACCCCCTCTCTTCGGTTAATTAAGTAAAATAAATATGACTAATTTATTCAGTTTAAGTCATGCACAAGTTGTATGTTAAAAAAATCATGCCAAATGATGAACATCAATACACATGATTTGACATGATTCTTTTTAATTATTGGAGTTAATAATTGCTTTGGCTTGTTTAGCAGTTCGATATCCTACCATGTGACAAGCGGCGCGGAAAGCGTGACCAGATTATTATTGGTATTAGGACTGTCTATCTGAAGGTCCAGCTTGATGGAAAGACGCTAAGTCGTTGGATCTAGATGCTAGTGCTAAATGACAGTAATCTAAGAATGCCTTCAGGCAGCTTGAATAATCGGATACCAGTGTAGGCTCTTTAAGAAATAATAGATGACAGTCAACTGTTATTTCAGGTACCCTACAGTGTTACAATACCAGTTCATATCAAGGCACTTTGTGCAGTGCCATATTTAATGTCTAATGTGACGATGATCAATTTTGGTTCAGTGAGATGTGGTGACAAAATTGTAACATCAATTCCTCTTAAAAATGTGTAAGTTATTTCATAGTTTGGTAATTTACAAATGTTAGTGGAAAGCTATTATCACAGAATTATTAATACTCGTAGTACTAATGTACTTCTATTAAAAATGGAAGTAGGTATATTTATTTATTTATTATTTATTAAAATAACAAACTACACATATACTTATAACAATTGGCGCACTTAATGCTAAGAGCATTCTCTACCAGTCAACCATTGGGAGAAACGGAAAGATAATTTGGCGCAAAAAAGTTAAGGGGGAAAAATGTATTAGTTATAGAGCAAATTTTATATAACATTAAATATATATAAAATAAATAAATGTATATTGAATAAATATATAATAAATTGTATATTGTATCAAAACTTTGAATAATCTTTTATAATTTGAAGTTTTTTTACATAAGATTTGCGGGGTGTTTACTAGGTATAGCTATAAATTACTCTTAAAAAGTATTGATTTGATTATTACCATATATATTAGAAATAATTTAAATAATATTGATTTTACATCCGTGAAATATTTTGTGGGTATGGCGTAGCCGCCTACGATACTAGCGTAGCTCTGCTACGAGCGTAGCAAGCATCAGACTCAGTGATTTTAAACACTGTCGTAGTAAGGGTACGAGAGGTCTACGCCGTAGCGTAGATAAGCTACGCTGCGATTACGATCGATTAATTATCCATAATATAATTAAACTCTTAACATCAATAAAAATATTTGTTTTAACAGCGGCAAACCGACGTGTATTTGGTATGTAACACTAAGATTGAAAGCGCCAGGACCAAATCCCATGTTGGTGTTAGACAGTTCTGGGAAGTACGAGCCCGGAGAAGGAGGCTGGCTCAGCATTGCCTTCAAGCCTACTATGGAGGTATATCATTAAAATAGCCTAAATGGGACTGATGGCCTACATGGGATTCTTAATGTTTACGACTCAAACCCAAAAGCTACGTGTGATACCCAATGGCCTAGTTTTGAATATCAGAAATGTTGTAAAATGTAGACAATTTGTTGAATGAATGAACAATTTATTGGACCATTTATTGATTTCAAATGAACTAACGTTCTAGACGTTAACTTTTACAAGTAAATCTCGGAACCTGTAAAGTTTTTAACTATACTTTTCAAACATTAACCAATACTCGTACAGCATTAACTCCAACAGTTTCGTACAAAAACAGATGACGTACGAGGGAATGCTGATATTCAGGTTCCACATGAACCCCAACCGCATGACGATCCCCGTGGTGGGACAGGGCGTGCTCCCGCAGGTGCACGTGATCGGGCCGCAGCTTAACTTTCCGCCGACGTTGCCGTGGGCAGAAACCACTGAGCTGTACTTCGGACTAACTAACCCTTGCCCATTTCCGATTGAGCTTATTATAGCACATACAGATGAGTAAGTTTAATTTAATTTATAAACAATGGAATAAAGATTTATTATTTATAAAAAAAATGGAGAATCTAACAAATTGAATCAAGCGTACCAAAATATTTTTTGTGAACTTTAAATATTCTTTTTATTTTAATTATTAAAATGTGTGTTTATTTTTAATTTTGGACAGAACTTTGATGTAATTTCTGGTATGCTACGAAATATCGATAAAGTTGGAGCTCAAGGAAAAATCTAATTATATTTCATAACATGTTTCAGAAAGTGGAAGGAAGAAGAAGAAATCTATCAGTTACTTTATAGATACTACAATAAGCCCGAGGAGATGTTGGTGCCCGCAATAAAACCAGGGAACGACCTGCCGCCTGAAATAGTCGGGTTTTACAGAAAGTTTAAGGCGACAGTAGCAAAGTAAATATTTTTAATAGCTTAACTCTTAAATTTATACATAAAACTCGCCTGAAATCAAATGGCAGAGGGACAACTCGCTGATGCTGAGATGCTAAGCTAAGACGGGGATGACTCAAAAGAGATTTAAATCCAAACGCGTCGAGTGATGAATGCACACTAGTTTATTGTCTTCACCTAGATATAATGTTGTATGCTGTTTGACGTAATAATGTTTATGCTTAGCTAAACTGTATGAAAAGGTATGATGTCTATGTAGGTAATAATTACTTGTAAATGTGTGTGATGGCTCATACAAACATTATTATGCGAATAAAGTATAAAGGTGTAAATTTTGTATCTATTTTTTGTTAATAGAGCCAAAGAAGAAGAGGCAGCGGCTCTCAAAGCAATATCTACGAAATCAGCGGCTGTTACAAAGTAAGTTCATTATAATAAACTACAGTTACCTTATATTCACTTAATTCCGCTATTTGTGTGAAACTTCAAAGTGTGTTGCATGAATGAATTTAGGATACCTTTCACGGCTTCAAGCATATGTAAAATAGAAAAAGAATTGCACTTGCGTTAAGTCAGAAAGTTAGAGTGTTACCATGTGCAATTTCTTTAAATGAACTTTGAATTTCTCAATTTGAACTAAATTGAGAAACATTTAATAATGTGATGCATTTCAGAAAAACAAAGAGCCCGAAAAATGCTCCTAAACCAACGGGAACCACTTCACCTAGGAAGTTCAGAACAGAAGCCGAAATTATTGCAGGTAAAATATATAATTAAATGAATTATAAATAATAATAATAATAGGCGTAGGGATGTGACGACCCCATCACCCACTGGGTTCCCTTCCCAGCGCAGTTGGTGAGTGGCGACACCGCGGACCTGAGTGCTCCCAGGGGAGGCCCCGTCCCTTGCCTCCGGGCTTCCTTCGCCAAGGTCGGAGTGGATGCCATGAGGGACAGGACCCCTACCTCTGGCTTGCCTTAGCCGGCCGGTCAGAGTGGAGTCGCAAGAGCTATATGCTCGAGGGTGGAAGTGTATTGCACGTAATAACGGGGAAACCCGCTTACGAGCCAACTCGTGATGGCGAAACCGGAGCCGCACCTCTCGGCACCCTTAGCCGCTCATCCCAATGTTGCCCCTTTGTTGCCAAACGCGGCGACTATTTGGGGGGCCAATTCACTGAGTGGCGAGTCACCGCTTGCCAATAAGAAATAGTCAGTAATAATGATTATGGCAGGTGTCCGATTTCTATTGCAATAGCCCAGTTTAAATCCATCCAAACTTCATAACCATAACCCATTTTATTATTTTCACTTATATGCAATAATTCCACCTCCTGCCTAGACCTGTTCATGTAAATATCATCTATTGATATAGCCGAGGACGGGTTTGGGCAGGCACCACATGACATCAACTTCTCCAAAGGGCCTCTACGCGTTGGATCCATATCCCCGCGCAAGCCTCTCAAAGGACCGGGGTAACCCGTGAATCCCAAGCGGAGATACTTATTAATATATAATAATAAATAACCAGTTTTGATGAAGTGCGAATTGTATTAACAATTCATGGCTAGCCATGAAATGAGCAATTTTTGAACAAGTAATATTGCACGTCGCAGCTGAGGCCTCTTCCCAAGCGAATATAAGTATATTCAAAAGCCTCGCTCGGGAGTACATTAATGCTATTGCCGAGGATGTTATAGAGTTTAGATAAATATTATTGGCGCAAACTAGGAATACTGATAATAATTTAGGACATTTCTGTTTTGGCCGTACTACATTGTGGTCAATAATCTATATTTATTTATGATAGGTATTTCGTTTACTTCATTTCTCGATTTCCAGATGAAATAAAAACGTTAAAGGAAAACGACGTAGACCCTCTGAAGGAGTGCCTTCATGTTTTCGATCGCTTATCTTCTGATTCGGCTACGGAAAAACGTTCTAAAGGGCTGATAGTATTTGTCCACGGGTCACCTTGTGAAGGTAAGGTATCAACGAGGTCTTTTTTATAAATAAATAAATAAAATGATAGACTGAATTTTAGTATAATCTCAGGAAGTTTTCGCTTTGTTTATGTGGAAAATGTGGGGTATATTATGCTTCCTAGTTTTATAAGCAGTGTCGTGAATGACAGAGGATAAACTTAAGGAAATGGACTGTAGATTTTATAGGTATTTGGCACTTTGAAATTAAAGATTTTATATAGTTACAAACTGGGAGTGACTATTCCGAGGGTCGCGCACTTGTCTTATCCATTACTTGCTTGCTGTTGTTAGAATGAATTTTAGGACCGAATTAGTGCCCTTTTATACACTAAATGAACTATACGACGCATGCGCAACCCCGTGAGCAGGTATTCTCCCTCATTTACTCTTTATCCAGTTGTGATACAGACATTTGAAATGCGAGGTCAACCTCAGGTTACACGTGTCGTATATATAGATGCTGGCGGGAAAAATTCCGAATCATTCCCGTCGAATACTTCGGAAGTATTCCGAATTATTCCGAAACTTTGGGAATATTTCAACAGTCAAATATAACGAGGAATATCGACCTAACTACCTATTTCGCGCTTGGAAGTTGGGAATTATTATACTACGCGAATAATCGCGAATACTCGCGATGCGTACAGAGCTACATACAAACTAACCAAAAACATAGATAACCTTTTTTTCAAAAAACAAATATGCTAGGCATGTTTTTTTTATTGCACAACTGATATTTATAAAAATAGCATTCGATTTCGAAATAAGTTGGTACCTACCTAAAACAAAAGAATAAAAATCCTGTTAATCGCAGGCTAACGTATCTATTTATAAAAATATCAACATATAATCAATCCCATTTAAGTATAATAAAATAAACATTTATATTTTACTTACTTATATGCTACTGAACAATAATTAACTCACCATAGCATAAACAAACACGTTTATTCTCATTGAATTATTCTGGCGAAATATTCAGAAACATTCAATTGCGGGGTACGAATCTTTCTTGCGCGGGGGAAAACTTCTCCGGGGAGCATCTCCCTTCTTACCGCACCCCGCACCGCTTGCACGCACGCTACACAGAGCTTCATACAAACTAACCAAACACATAGGTAACCTTTTTTCAAAAAAACAAATATGCTAGGCCTGGTTTTTTTTATTGCACAACTGACATTTATAGCATTCGATTTCGAAATAAGTAGGTACCTACCTAAAACAAAAGAATAAAAATCCTGTTAATCGCAGGCTAACGTATCTATTTATAAAAATATCAACATATAATCAATCCCATTTAAATATAATAAAATAAACATTTATATTTTACTTATTTAAATGCTACTGAACAATAATTAACTCGCCATAGCACAAGCAAACACGTTATTACAATTGAATTATTCTGGCGAAATATTCGGAAACATTCAATTGCGGGGTACGAATCTTTCTTGCGCGGGGGAAAACTTCTCCGGGGAGCATCTCCCTTCTTACCGCACCCCGCACCGCCTGCACGCACGACTCGGCGGCGATCGACGATCGATACAAAATATGATTTTTCAACAAAATAAATAAAAAACTTGATTAAATTTATTTTGAATAATTCTGATGTAAAGAAACTTTCCCAGAAGTATTCCGGAATTATTCCGAATTTTTCAGAAGTTTTGCAACTATAGTCGTATAATACAAGGACGAACACGTGGATACATAAGTACAAACAATATACAACTTTAATGTGTATGCATAAGGTTCTCTATTAGATTGACAAGAATTAGAGACCTCTGATATGCATTTACTGTTACATGGTTGTATCGTACATGACAATAATAATACTTATAACGCTAAGATTGATAACAAATGATGTATATCTAAAAGACATGAAAGATAATGAGTTTAAGGAGAATTACAATCTTAACCTACTTACAAAATAAAGGAGTACAAAAAGGAACGACGTTTTATTTACAGTATTTACAGCTATATGCGACAGTCTCCCCCACGTGCGCTAGCACCACTTAAAGCGGAGCATAGGACTATTAAACGGGAGGCTGGACGGCGTAGGGAGCCGGCAGCGGTTTTGACTTCCACGACTCTTACTCGTCCATCCGGACCGGCATGTGTTTTGGTGATGATGCCTCTTGGCCATACTCCTCGTGGCATAGTGTTATCGGCTATAATCACGACGTCGCCTTTTTGTAGCTGATGTGTTTCCTTTTTGGCCGTTCGGAGGGCCAGCTGTGGGCGGTATTCCAGCATCCATCGTTTCCAGAAGTTGTCGGCCAGTAGTTGAGTGGCTTGCCAGGATTTAGTGGAAAGTTGGTGGTCAGTAAGACGACCAAAAGGATGTAAGGCGGATGACCGCCCAATCAGAAGGTGATTGGGTGTCAGGGCTTCTATGCCCAAGTCTGGGTTGACAGGGGTGAGAGGGCGCGAGTTCACAATATGCTCGGCCTCTAGAAGAAGCGTGTGGAGTACTTCTTCACTGGGTGCCTTCTCTTTGAGGGTGATTTTGAGGGCGGATTTGACGCTGCCCACTAATCTCTCCCAGGCACCTCCAGCGGCTGGGTTTCCTGCTGGTATTTTCTTCCAGATGATGCCTCTCACTGAGGTGAATGCTTTGGTGTCCTCAGGGAGGGTTTGAAGGGCACTTCTGATTTCCTTTTCTGCGCCGATGAAGTTAGTCCCGTTATCGGAATACAGGACGGTAGGTGTACCTCGTCGCGACGCCATGCGTCGTAAGGCCATTATCATGGATGCTGCAGATAACGAGGCGGCAAGTTCTAAGTGAACCGCTCGTGTGGTGAGACAGGTAAATAGTACTCCCCATCTTTTTTCATGCCGTCGGCATATGGTGATGGTCATAGGTCCAAACAAGTCGACGCCGGTAGCTGTGAAGGGTGGTTGATACGCCTGAAGTCGTTCAGCCGGTAAGTCGCCTACTGGAACTTGGAGAGTTGTTCCTTTGTAGGTCCGACACCATTGACATCTGTTACATATGTATCGCAGGCTACTTCGTAAGCCGATCATGAAATACAGCTGTTTCAATTCGTTGATTACTGTGGCATGGTTCCCGTGATTAAACTTTTCATGAAAATGTTGTACCAGCAGTCTGGAGAACTCCTCTTTGGCGTGTAAGATTGGAGTGTATGCCGTACCTCTATCTATTCGTGAGTCTAAAACCAAAATGCCGTTTTTGTCCAATACAACTGCAATCTTGAAAAGTGGTGATTTCTTGTGAATTCGCCGTCCAGCCTCTAAGTCCTTTATTTCTTCAAGAAAGGATACATGTTGACTACGCCTAATTAATAAAAGCTCTGCTAACTTAACATGCCCTGTGTTCATTTCCGTTTCTGTTTTCTTTATTAGCAATTTAGCTTTGAATGCCTCCGCCGCGACCAAGACGCAAGCCGCAGCCCTAATTAGCCGTATGTACTTAGAGAACCTATTTACTGGCGGGAGAAAATCTTGCTTATTTTGAGCGCTATGTACTATGGCCGTAACCTTATTACTAGTTCGCTCTTCGCCCGTGGGCGCTACTGTCGCGTCGGACTTGTCAGTAGGCCAGTGCTCTTTTGAGCTCCTAATAAAGTCGGGACCGTGAAACCAGCGGTGGTTTTTATCAAAGTTGTTCGGGACGCCCTTAGTCGCGTCATCCGCTACGTTCTGTGCGCTAGGTACCCAGTGCCAGTCAGCTGGTGTAGTACTTTCCTCTATTTCCGCTAAACGATGGGCTACGAAACTTTTGAACGATCGCGGGTCTGCCTTAATCCACGCTAATACGGTGCGTGAATCCGACCAGAAGTGTTTACCCGTGATGACGTAATCCGTTTCCCTAATTACGGTGTTAGCGAGGCGTGTACCTAATACGCAACTTTGTAATTCAAGTCTCGGGATGGAAATCGTTTTTAACGGTGCGACACGCGCCTTTGCCGAGATTAAGGTTGATGTCCTCTTAGCGTCTTTGTCGGTCGCTACGAAATAGACCGCGGCCGCATAAACCTTTTCACTGGCGTCGCAAAATACGTGTATTTCTACTTGTTTATTGTTTGCGGGCACGTAACGTGGTAATTGTAAGTTATTTAATAATTGAATGTTACTGACAAACGAAATCCAAACCGACTTTAATTCGGGGGGTATGGTGTCATCCCACCCTATACCCTTACGCCATACTTCTTGCATAAGGACCTTGCCTAGGACGGAAATAGGACTTCCTAAGCCTGTGGGGTCGAAAACCGACATTGCGCTACTGGTTACCTGTCGTTTAGTTGGTAATACGTCATTACAGGACACTTCCTGTGGTAAGTTGCGCAAGTTAACTTGAAAACCCAGTGTATCCGATTTGTGATTCCACTTGAGTCCTAATGTACGTTCTACGTCGCTCTTGGCGATGACGGTGGTGTCGGAGCCCCCCGCGGTAACGTCGCGAATCACGCTGGGTACGTTACTGGCAAATGCACGGAGTTCAAACGACGCCTTCTTATTGAGCTTATAAATTTGGTTGACGACTTCGCGTGCTTCCTCTTTGCTTTCGTCCATTGCGATGAGCATATCGTCCATATACGTATTTCGGATTATTTTGTCGACTGCCTTAGGAAATTCGATCGCGAAAGCCTGCGCGTTTTTGTTTTTTACGTACAACGCGGTAGTAGGCGAGGAGGCGGCGCCGAAAATTAATCGCCTCATTCTATACTCCGTTGGCGGGGACGAGCGGTCCTCCCCCCTCCACAAAAAACGTAAGCTATCACGATCGCTTTCGATAACTTCGACTTGTAGAAACATTTCCGCTACGTCGGCTATTACGGCGATTTTACCTTCCCGAAATCTTATGAGTACTCCGAAAAGGGATTCTAATAAGTCCGGACCGGCTAGGAGCGCGTCGTTCAGGCTCTTTCCACAGTATTTAGCCGCGGCGTCGAAAACGAGACGCATCTTCTTTTTTTGCGGATGTGTGGTTGGAAAATGTGGTAAGTACCAATTACGAGGCGATTCTACCGGTGGGCTAGACGACATTTTTTCCGCGTAACCTTTATTCAACAAATTATTTACCTGAGCTGTGTACTGAGATTTAAGTTGCGCGTCTTTGTCGAGCCGTTTTTCCAAACTATACAACCGACGGAGAGCCATGTCTTTATTGTGAGGCAATGCCTCTGAATCGCTACGCCATAGGAGGCCCGCCTGATACCTATCTTCGGACGGCAGTTTTTTGCATGTATTTTCCAGCACGGTTATTGCCCGTTGTTCTGGATCTGCCTTAGGTACTTTGCGTTCCACGCCTAACGATTCTATACTAAAATGCTGTTTCATCAAATCTAGCATCTCGTCTTCCGGGGTGACCGGTTTGACGTGACTTATGAATGCCTTGTTGACGCTTGAGGAGAGGTACTGCCCGTGCAGCACCCAACCTAGGGATGTGAGCGACGCGACAGGTTGGTTTTTATTTCCACTTCTAATCTGTCGCGACACGATAAGATACCAGTTGTCTTGGCCTATGAGAACAGTAGGGGTAGCCGATTCGTACGACAATTCGTCCGCGATGTCATATAAGTGGTCGCATTCCTCCACCATAGTACGGGGCACTGCCTGAGGGGCGATGTTTAAACAGGTGATGGTACGCGCCTTCATCGTTTCAAAATTACGGCTACAGTGACCACGAATCGATACATTTATTTCGCAGGATTCGATATCGTTTATTATATTTCCCCCGATACCCGTTATTGTGAGCGGATCTCCCCTTTTTCTGGGACAAATTTGATCAGAGATTTCTCTTTCGACCTAAGTCATAGTGGACCCGCCGTCCAAAAGGGCGTATGTGCTTACGACGCCTAGGGGACCCGTCATTTCGATGGGAACGACTTTTAAAAATGTACTCGATTTGCTTACGTGGTTAATACTACTAACGTTAGCTCGTGACGTAGTTGCCTGTGATGACAACCTGTGCAATAATTTGTGGTGCCCTGCTTCACACTGGTTTACACCACACGGTACATTTTTGCACCTCATGGGTCGCTTATGGGATGAATTTAAACACCGGTAACACAACTTATTATTTTTTGCAATTTCCCAACGCTGCTGAACGGAGGATTTTAAAAATTCTGAACATTTTGATAACATATGTTCTTTTCCACATAATACACACTTTTGCACTGAGGGTGCAGACTTAGGTTTATTATCATTATTACTGTGTGAATTTTTGAAGTCCTTCGCTTTGTTGGTATTGACTTTAGCCGATGTTCGTGACGGTCGTTTGACCGCGCGCTCGCGTTCGTATTCAGTGTCACTGCTTGAATCGACTGATGGTGGGGATGGTCGGTGCGCGTGCTGATAGTAAGGCGACTGAGGGCGTCCCGACGCTTGCTCACGTTGACTATTGTTCGTAATGTTGACGTGAGCCCGTGATTTATTTTGACGCGAGTGCATTTTTCGCGCGGTACTACTGATATTATTTAAAAATTCAGCCATAGCGACTAAGTCCGGTGTACTGGAGTTTAACGTTCTGTATTTACTCCATTCGTACCGAACAATTAAATTAAGTTTGTCAACAATTTTATTAACTAACTCGGGGGCATATAAGTACTTATCCTGCCTGAGAGCTCTAATGGTCGCTACAACATTAGCGACATGACCGGCGAAGGTTACGATGTTACTGTTATCTTCGAACAATCGCGGCATACGTTTAACGTTATTAATTTCCGTGAGGACTATTTCTTCGGGGTCTCCGAAGTGCCTCTCCAGGGCCTCCATTATCTCAAATGGGTCCTGAACGGTATACATGATGGCTTTAACGGCCGTACGGGCCTCGCCTCTGAGGGCTCGGCGGATTCGGCTTACGTTATTTACGGCACTAAACATGGGAGCACTATCTTCAAACTCAGCCCGGAATGCGATCCACTCGGAAATATTTCCGTCAAAGGTAGGTAGCTCGGGTACCGTCCGCTGCATAACGGGTACGACACGATCCCGAGGTGTCGTGATAACGTTGTTTAACGTGCGGACTCTATTATTGTCTCGCGACGTATTAGGACCCGGGTCCTGAAAAGCGTCCTGAATAGCAGGCCTCGAACTCGTATGTTGTGCGACCCAGTCGGACACCCTGTGCTCTTTACTAAACCCGTGCTGCGTTCCGCCGTCGGTAGACTGCGCGACTTTCAAGCGCGCGATCTCCAACCTACAATTAGCGGATTCCGCAACCCGTTGAGCCAGTTCCAACTTAGCCTTATGCACTTCGAGCTCTGCCATCAATACACTTATCTCACTGCTTTCCCGGGGCGAGCGCGGCGCTTGAACTACCGTGCCCGGGGCACTCCTATTTGGCAACGTATCCTCAACAACACCGCTCCGCGCTTCCGGTCGCGGAGACGGTGGCACGACTGCATCTTCTACTCTTTTTTGACTTTGACTTGCGTCAGTGGTCGGGCTGGTGCTTTTGCTCCATGTGTTGGTTTCACCAGGAGTGGTGTCACCTGAGGGCGGTGTTTTTTCCCTTTCCTCTTGTGAGGAGGGAGTGGGCGGAGGGCCCCTAGACCTTAATGACCTATCGGTGCGCGTGGGGGACCTCATCATTTTTACCCTAATTTTACACACTTAAATCCCTATATAAAAATAAATGTATGTGTATAAACAACGAACAAAATACGCGAAATAATGAAAAAAATAAAGACAATAAAATAAATGCGACAATGGAAAAAAACAAAAGAATAAAAAATATGCGAAATTACGACTAACACTTTCACTGCACTTATTGTTTGGCTAAAATGTCACTCACTGAGTTTGGTGAAAGGACGCGAGGCTCTCGCCCCCACAGTCCTTTTGTTGCACGACGGATAAGATGACACGGAGAAGCCAGGGGGTACGTGACCTCCCGACCGACGCACAACTACACTGCCAACGTGAGGTCTGAGGGACCTGAACTAAACCCAAGGGTCGGCGAGCCTGTGCTTCGAGCCACACACCTTGGGGTACCGCAGGGAGCAGGCTAAAAAGCCGATCACCTTTGGTGGATGTTTATACAGCTAAAGCTGTCGAGCCGAGCGAGTTCAGCTCACCTAACACCGTGGGTCACTGGTACTTGTATCCGGCTCGAAGGACCACTTTCTGTCGTGAATGACAGAGGATAAACTTAAGGAAATGGACTGTAGATTTTATAGGTATTTGGCACTTTGAAATTAAAGATTTTATATAGTTACAAACTGGGAGTGACTATTCCGAGGGTCGCGCACTTGTCTTATCCATTACTTGCTTGCTGTTGTTAGAATGAATTTTAGGACCGAATTAGTGCCCTTTTATACACTAAATGAACTATACGACGCATGCGCAACCCCGTGAGCAGGTATTCTCCCTCATTTACTCTTTATCCAGTTGTGATACAGACATTTGAAATGCGAGGTCAACCTCAGGTTACACGTGTCGTATAATACAAGGACGAACACGTGGATACATAAGTACAAACAATATACAACTTTAATGTGTATGCATAAGGTTCTCTATTAGATTGACAAGAATTAGAGACCTCTGATATGCATTTACTGTTACATGGTTGTATCGTACATGACAATAATAATACTTATAACGCTAAGATTGATAACAAATGATGTATATCTAAAAGACATGAAAGATAATGAGTTTAAGGAGAATTACAATCTTAACCTACTTACAAAATAAAGGAGTACAAAAAGGAACGACGTTTTATTTACAGTATTTACAGCTATATGCGACAAGCAGGCATAGTATTAGTATTGTTTAATTATTTAACTCTTTTGTATTGTCAGTATAAGATAGATGCGCATTTACCTTATAAAAGTCGACGACTTGTAATTAACTTATCATGTTATGTTTTGGGAGTTTTCAGTCGTTGCATGGTTCAATATTTAATAAAAATATTTTTCTCTTGTAGAAGTGCAATGCCAAGAAATGGCGTATTCTATCGGGAAGGAGCTCAAGTTACCTACAGTTAATATAGATAACTGCATAGTGGAAGCATTGTGCGAATGCTCGTGTCCAGCAAAAATTTTGATATTAAGTACAATTAATGAACTGTACCATCTATCAAGGTCTCAACCCATGAATAAATCGGATTCGCAATCCGACGAAAACGAAGACTCCGAAGAAGGTAGGTATGGTTTCATATTATAAAGAAAAACTTTTCATCTCTATTTTCAAAACGAACAAATATTTTGTCGATTGGATTTTTATTGCTCAAAATTGACGGCTTTTTACTGATCTAGATATAACTGACGAAGGCGAAGATGAATTTCAAGCGTTAATGAAAAAGGTTGAATATTTGGCCAATAATAAGAACGTTGGAACTCCGCGATCGAAAGCAAGTGATAAAAAGAAGAAAAGATCTCCTACTTCATCAGTTGCATCCCATACAGCTTTGGGAGGATTTGGTTCCTCGACTTTGTTTAACTTGGTATAAACAGTTTTATTACATATCACACTTATATTTTAATATCTTAGAATGAATTATAAAACATATTTTTACAGGATTTAATTCAAGAACTTCTAACTGATTATTTAAATCAACCAAAATTCAATCGAGGTTTCGTAATTGACTCTTTGAAAAGTATGATTTTAAAAAATCCATCCCTAACTATGACATTAGTTTTAAAGTGTAAGAACAACATACGAAATATTCACCTAATATTGTGTCAATCTGATTTTAATAAATGGGTACAAGCATATGAAGAATCGATTAAAGAAAATGAATTGGTAGACGAGTAAGAAACATTTTTTTTTAATTTAAATATTTGCAAATAAATATTTTATTAATTGTTCCATACACGTCATTGATATTCATCATTACAGAATCAATTCTAAAGTCTATGATGAAACAGAAATACAGCAAATAATAGGATCGTTTGAAGAAATGGATGAAGAAGAATATAAAGACGCGTTTCCAGAATTAAAAGCAATCTACATTAATTATGGACTAGAAGTAAGACGAAAGAATTTCTATGAAAAGCGTGGGTGAGTTGACATACAGAACCATTTTTAGGTAGAATAGATATAGAAGATTCAACATGTTGCAAGCATTAGCATGCTGTCGAAAACGTAGTCGTTTAAGTTCATGGTATCTTGCGTTTCTGGCACCCTGCGTTGAAAGGTTACTGCATGCTTTGTAAAAGACAATTGAACATTGCAATAGTCGCATCGTATCCATATATTAACCGCATTGTAGCATGTACATGCTTCGAAAATTTTATCCCCGACCGATATTGAAATTATCAATTCAATATCTAACGCATAATTGGTCATTTCAGATACAGTTACGACGTAACCAAAAAGGATAAAGGTATTATCACAATTTTTATTTTTATTTGATAACGATAAATTATTAACTAACTAAAGTATGACTTTAGTTAGTTAATAATTTAAATTTATGATAAATTATTAACTAAACTATGATAAATTAAAATAATATTTTATTTTACTAATTGCGATACTCAAATTTTAACAGAATTCAGCAAGTCTATGTTGAATATTGATGCATCAGATTCCAAGAAAAAAATTAAAAAGGAAGATACTAAAGGTAATTTTTACGATTAACTTCTATTACTTATCCTTTACTTTGAGAAGGTATATCTAATACGCTGTGTGACTAAATCGTGTTATGATTGACTTAATGCAAATAAGGCACAGAAAGACCTAATTGATTTTAGACCAAAAAAAAAATGACGCAACGAGACAAACTTCTGTGCAAAAAGGAAGTTGTGAACGTAAGTTTCAATTATCCAACGACTTTTTAGGAAAACCTACAACCGAATACAATATAATGAACGCAAAATACAACGAGTATAGCAAAGTGACGTATGAACAGTTAATTAATATTGCAAATAATTGGATTATCGATGAATGTGAAATGGGCACGCCCCTTATCGGATTTAACGGACAAGTACTTGGAGCAGCTCAAAAGAAAGTGAAAAAAAAATCGGAATTGCAACTTCAGGTTGGTATAAACATATAAAAGTAGTTCAGATTCAGTTAAGAATCCATTATTGATATGTAGCTAAGTTAATTGTCTATTTATCATATTATCTATGCAACAATATAAATTCAAAAAAGGAATAAGAAACATCAACTCAACATCTAGCTTTCATCTAGGTCAAGAAATTATTAACAGTACTAACGTATCTAGGTACTCAATCTTAAAATGGCATAATTTCATAAAATGATTATTTCAGATGTCCGAAGTAAGCTTCACTGAACGCGGCTTTCCTCTGACATTAATAACATGTCCATGTCTGCGTTATAAAATGGCTTTGATACATAGCTTAGCAAATTCTGTAGTTGTCAAAGGAGTCTTGGAGGAAGAAGAGGAACATGACATACTCAAGTGTCCAGAAAAAAGAAAAGAGTTCACTGTTTTATTGCCGAAAACTTTTCCTAATATCAACCACGAAAAACCACTGAAATGGCGTTATCTAGATGAAACTGCGGTATAGTAACGGATCCGTATTTTGATAATTTATGCGATAATGCCTCGATTAACATTTAATCAATTGAAACTTACCAAAAACTAAATATGGAATGAAAATAAATTAAGTCATTATTTCATTACAGCTAAAAAAATGTGAATGTAACCAACTCACTGATTTGAATTTGTTGGATGACTCAACTCAGGATAACGTTATAAATATATTGTCTAAATGGCACTGCGTGTGTGGGAAAAAGGTGAAGGAGTACATTTAATTTAATGTTATACATAATTTATGCACCATTTGTCTAAATCTATATTTATAAATACTAGCCGTTTCCTGCAGCCCCACCTGCGTCAAAAAGTAGCCTATGTTTGACCCTAGGTTTTCAACTATATTTATACAAAATTTCATCAAAATCCGTTCAGCGGTTTGTTATTAAAACCATTGAATTAATTAAGCCTACCCGGATCGTGGAAAATTGTATTGTATATAGGCCAATGAACTACTATATTTGTACATTCGAAGTTACTCATAGAAGTACTTTATTTTTTATTATATTTTGCCGTACATATTTCCTGAATTATTATTTTATTTTACAGATGGCATCATCGCAGACGTCAACCACGGAAGTGCCATCGGCTTCCTTAGAAAAAATGACCGGGGAAGAAGGCGAAGCTGATATACTATATCCTCTACCTTTGCGTAGCGTCATGTCTGTTTCAAGTTGGTATTTTTATTAGGCATTATTCTATATTTATATTACGAGTACAATAAGCTATTCTAGAAGTGCCCGTTTGTTAAGTTCCCATAAATATTTGTTAACATAGACATATTTTATTTATTACTTATTTAGTTAACACTTCTCAACAATTTTAAAATTTTCAGGGATACAATAAGAAAATTTCCCGTAAAATTAGAAAATTTCGTTTCTAGCGGCCCATCTTATTTTGTTACCTAAAATGAATTAATTTAACTTATCCTAATTTGGACACATAGGTAGGTCTCAACCGATGGGACAGAATCTAAGTGCTTTTAATTCTCGACAGCATGGTAAATTCAACCCTAGATTCATACAACTTAAAGCTCAATTAATTGTGTACGGAAAGGAGTTGCCACTTGGAAGTGAGGGTTGCAATGTTTACTAACAAAATGAATTGTTTTAGCTACTGGTGGACGTTTGGTGTTAGAACCAGAAGATCTTGTGCGATGTAAATATTCGTTTAGTCCTCAAAATGAGGGACATTTCAGTGTGAAACGATTTGTGGAAGTAAGTGGATGGCCAAACTCCAGGGTCGATATAAATGTCTCCGGCATATGCGACTTACCTAGGTAATTATTATTTAGTACAAATAAAACAAATCATGCAATTCATAAGAGAGTTTCATCAGATACATTTTTGATATTGCAAAAACCTTGCTTGACTGTCCTCGGAATTGTCGGATTGAGGTACATAGCAATTGTGTTCCAATAACATAGCTGTTAGGTAAATCCACAGGGCGAATTCAAATTTTAAGTGAAGTACAACCTCCGATAGGTACGAACAGATAGACATACAAAACTGTGGCAATATTCATTATCTACTGAAATCACACACCGTTCATATGAGCCCAAATACGCTACATTTGCTGTACGTTGAATTTAAGTATCTCAGACTTCCATTTGCTGCCGCATGCGACTGAATATTTAATAATAATATCAATATTTAATATGTTGTCAGTCTTTTGAACGGCCAGTTAAAACCCATCTTTATAATAGAGGTATATTTATTTATTCACAGCTACTCATTACCCTTACAGTTTCCCAAGATTCTTAGAGTTTATATTTAAGTATTATTTATTTCAAATCTTGCCTTATCCGACCTTACCCTGGCTTACAAAGATATCTACTTGCGTAAAATATATATATATATATATATATATATAACTAGCTGTTTCCCGCAGCTCCGCCTGCGTCAAAATGAATTTTGGACAGAAGATTTATGTTATTATATATGTTATAAAAATTAGGGGTGGACTACCCCTAACATTTAGGGGGATGAAAAATAGATGTTGGCTGAATCTCAAACCTACTCAATACGCTCACAAAATTTCATGAAAATCGGTCAAGCCGTTTCGGAGGAGTATGGGAACGAAAACTGTGACACGATAATTTTATATATAAGATTTAACTTTGAATTTATTCTTGAATTCTTTAAACGATTTAGGCTTGACAGTCGACCAAAGAAGATGTTTGAAAATTTCGTTAGAAGAACGGTTGAGGATAATGTTTATAAATTGACGTATTTGGACGACCTCAAATTATTTGAATTTGGACCAATATTTATCGGCGCCAATAGGTATGTTATTTCCTAATTATTATTGTTGGGTCAAATTGTGTACCCTTAGAAAAAATCTTACAAACAATCTTTTCTGTATTTATTCAGATCTCAAAAAATATATATTGTTATCTTCTATGACAATTGCAATAATGACGTTGATAATTTTACAAAAGTATAGAAAATGATTGATGCTTTGTATTAGAAGTAGTAATTGTAGTAGATGTGGAGAAAAGTTAATAGTCTTTAGTTGCGTTGCTATTTATTTATAACTAGCTGTTTCCCGCAGCTCCGCTTGCGTTAAAAATGAAGCCTATGTTTGACCCCGAGTCTTCAACTATATTCATACTAAATTTCATCAAAATCCGTTCAGCGGTTTGACCGTGAAAGTGTAACAGACAGACTTTTGCACTTATAATATTAAGTACCTAATCATATGACAAGTAGTTCTTATAATTTTCGACAGAATATATGAAGAAGAGTACAAAATTGATTTAAAAAATTCCTCGCTTATAAGAGCAGACATCGATATAGAATTCCTAGAAGACACCACAGTATTCCAAATTGATAAAAACTTTATACGACTTGAGGTAAGAATATATTAAAATAATTGTAGGACGAAATTATTCTTCGTTAGAACATGTTTTTTGTATGTTTCTTATCATTTTAAACTTTATGAATTTTGTTCTTATAAAAATACATAATTAGTAAAAAAATCAACTAACATAGGTATTTCGGCATATGAAATTAATATGAGGATTTTCTGTTTGCTATTTTATTTACCGATTCAAGATATGGTTTGATTTTCTCTACTTTGGACAACGTTTGTTCCGGGATGAAATATATTTTAGTATTTTTCTTTGCAGCCTGGATGTCGAGGGAAGTTGACAATATCGGCTGCTCCAGCGGTAGTGGGAATCCACAATGTTGTGTTACTGTTTTGTATCAAAGACAACCCAGAACTTGTTACTGTCAATATTGCATGTAGCGGAGTGGTGCCGACTGTAGAGATTTTACCTATTACCAAATCAATTGGTATGTATGTTCTTGCTTTCAATAGCAAAAATGCTATTAAAACATTTTCTTACTTCCGTGCTTCGGGTCCGCACTCAGTGGTCGTTAAAGAAACCATGCTAGAGACCGCGAAACTGATACCAGATTATGCCCCTGCATAATTTTACAGGGTCAGGGATATCTGTAGTTTCATCTATTTTTAATTTAAAATACAAATGTCACTGTCAATGTTGTAGAATATGGAAAATTACTACTGTATCGACGAGAAGATGACAGATTTATAGTAAAGAACGACTCTATTTTACCTGTCATGTGGAAAATTAGAAACGCCTCGGAGTTTATTAATGACTTCATAATAGCTCGCACTTCAGGCATCGTGCCGAGACATAACAACCAAGTGGTCCCGGTGACCTACATCGCTTGTAATGTTGGAATCATCTCTAACAAAATCCTTACTATTGACGTAAGTAAAAACTTTCATATTAAAGACTGATGTTTTGAGTATTGCTTTACCTGCAACTACATAATATAAGAAACGGTCATATCAAACTATGTCACATACAATATAAGCATTATCTAAAAAATCTTAGCAAAACCAATATATATCCTAATTTAACTGTTTCTCTTTCACCTTGAAAGGGTTGACTGGAAGAGATTGCCTAGCAATGGAAGTCTTTGTAAATGTTAAATTATTTGTTACTGTATGTGGACAATAAAGATATTTTGTATTTTTAAATACCGAAGATTACAAATGTAGAGCTATAGCTGAAAATGAATTTAGGAACAATGCAAGATTTCAGACGAATAAAAATACTAAAGCTTAAACTTCAATTTACATTTGCAGATATACGACGCAGAAGGACGCGGCAACCCCATGATAACAGAGAACCTGTCCTTATCTGCCGAATGCTATGACGTCATGGTGGAATGCGCCTACGAGAATCCTAGCGAGATGTTCCTTAATTATGGAAACGTGAAAGTTAACTCTACAGTCATTCGCGAAATGTATTTGCTCAATAGAGGAAAATACAATATATATTTTAAGTACGTACTGGTATAATATATAACAACGGATGTTGTACTCTAACTCAACAAAAGTTCTAGCTAAAAACCAAGTACATTATTTCAACTAGATGCAGACTTCAGCTTCATTGCTCAATCAATCAAACATGTTTATTTGGATGACGTTCATTAGTTTCATTACTATGAGTGACCTTTTGTTTCTATACAATTACATTCAGATCTAATTTTGTTCGTAGTAGTTATTTTAAAAATTACTTAGTAGTTCCTCAAATGGGCCTATTTGAGGAACTACTAAGTAATTTTTTCTCTGTAGTTCTTTCTAATCTAAAATTTTAAGTTGACTGAAACCACAGGTTAAAGAAAGTGAAGAATTTTCCTGAGCCTTCTCTGCTTCGTTCCTTCGAAGCTATTCCAGAAAGCGGAATGATCCCTGCTACCTTGAAGCTGGTGTCCATCGACTTTGAGTGCACGCCCACCACCTCTATGAACCTGGTGAACGTACCCGTCTACACCTGCACCTTGCTCGATGGCAGTAAGAACCAAGTGGTGGTCGCTAAGTTTCCCATCTGTGTTACTATTGCGTCATTTTACAATACGTGAGTTTTATTTTCTACTTATTGTATAGGGGAATGTTGTTCTTTGGTATTGCCCATAGGCAAACTTGCACCAAATCAGAGCGGACCTTTGAGAAAATAACCCTCTGGGTACTAAGTAGTCAGTGTTTCAATATCCTTCCTTCAATAGTAGTTAAAGTTTGTCTCAATGGAAAAAGAAAATAATGTAAACAAAAATGGCCGCGGCTGACATTGATACAGGTGTGTCCATGTTGTTTTTCGAAAATTAATAGCGTTAATGTGGCATGTACATTTTAGCCTGCAGCACCGCTGACGCAAGTATTTTTTCCGCAACTCCTTTCTTACTTAAGGTAGGCTGGAAGAAATTGCATTAGCGATAATTCCGCATTTAGTTTTATTCAATTTAACTGTGTCTCTTTTGTTTGTAAATGGTATCTACAATAAAGTATTATTCATTCATTCATAAGATTCGATTGAATGTAAGTGATGATGAGTAATTTTAATAAATTGCCATTGTATAATTATATAATTACATTATTTAATTTACATTATTGTATTTATCCATTGAGACAGATTCTAAATTAAAGGGTTATCTGAAATTATAATGTGCACAATTGTAAAAATATTTTATTTTACAGGTTTACTCTATTTCCGCTGGGTGAACTCAATTTCCACATAATACCAGTGGGCAGCGGAGTAATAAGAGACGTCATTATTAATAACACGAGCAAGTGTCCCGTGACTTACGAAATCGTTCTGCCCGAGAAATACCGAATAGATCCCGCTGATCAGCAGCAAACGAAAATCAAAGACAACAAGTAAGTCGGACGGTCATGAGGAACTAACATTTCATAATAAATATGCGTTGAACGACGTGCCAAACATGCCATAGCCCGGTAACATTTCACATGACTATATCGTACATTAGACTTTGTAGTGTGAACTGAGGTAAAACTGGATAAAGCGTTGTCATAAAGATGTATCAAACCGATTCGTTTGGTTCCTTTACAAAAAAGAATCCGCGATTTCTTACGGCGTTTAATTAAATTTTTATAAGACTTATTCATCACTTCATCTTGTTACAAAAACCCTCAAAAGCTAGTAATATGTTCAGATGTTCACGCGAACCATTACGTTTATTACAGACTTAAAGTTCCACCAATGAAATGTGGTAACTTTATCATCTTAAATGAGGACAACCTGTTAGCACCGGGCACTAGTCGGACTTTGCACATCCAGTTCCTGGCCACGGCCGCCAAGACCTTCGAGGAGACGATCAGCTTCATCATCAGTGATACCTGTCCCGCCGAGGCTCAGGGGGTGCCCTTGAGACTTGTAGGGACCGGCGCGATGCCTACTCTCGACTTTTGGAATCTAGAAACTACCTTCAGGGAACACCTTATTGTGAAAAATTTGTCGGAATATAAAGTTCCAGAGGTAAGTGAAGAATATGATATTTCTGAGGGCACAATATAATTTATTATAATTTTTTAGAAATTCTTGTCCTTTATGTAGACAAAAATCGACCATAATAGTTGTTAATTATATTTTATTGCGTAAAGACACAGTTGAAATCGAAACCGAAAAATATGAAAATAAGGAACATAAATGCATAAATTCTGTTATAATATTTTAGTCCTCTCCTCATTGCGTGTTCGTCGAAGATTCAGTGACGTTAAACTTCTTTTGTGTGACGGTAAACACGAGCTACACTGCAGCGATAGACCTCTACAACAATGGACTAGTGGCTTGTGCCCTTACTATGAAGTTACACTATCAAACCAACTCCAATCAAGACATATTTTACCTCGATAAATATGAGACGCACATTGAACCTCTGCTTCATAAAACTTTGGGTGTCATATTCTATCCAAGGGCTCTGAAGGTTAGTTCTATTTCTTTGAAAAAATTATGGGTTTTTTCTATTAAACTTTGTGCAATGATTTCTTTTGCAAAGAAATGGTTTCTCAGCTGTTATCTTGTAGGTTTCAAATTATAATGTTCGAACTATTCATATAATTTACTTTTAGGAATATCGTGCAGTCCTGGACATAAGGTTAAAATTACTCGATAATCAAGAACAATCGTTCAAAATATGTCTCATTGGCGAAGGAGTGATACCCAGAATACAACTGGTTTCACCTCCGATGCGGCATGGAATCCACCTACTGAAATTCCCCGTAACGTGCTTGGGATCAATGAGCACCAATGTTTTACGCTTCAAAAATGTGAGCTCGGCAAAGAGTACAGTTGCGGCCATAGTGTACCAGCTGCCGTACGAAACGAGGCCCGTTTTTTGGCTCACCACAGCGGCAGATTCTGACCACATGGTTGTTTCTTGTAACAATGGTAACCATTTGGTTTCATATTTTTATTAAGTAACCTAGAATCTCCTCCTTTATTAAAGTAGGTTAAAAACGAGAGAGCTGAAAAAAGACTTAATAAAAAAAATCATAGTTTTATTTTTGTTTTGCTTTATTATAAGATTTTTAGACTTGTCAAAATAATATCAGTATTTTTTAACTTTTAGTCGAGTACTGTACAAGCATGAAAGTGATGATTTGTCCACGGGAAATTGCAACTTTGAAAGTATTTTACAGTCCGATCAAGAAAGGAAGGAGTTGTTGTGATGTGAAACTCAATATAGTCAACAATCCTTATGAACACTTTTCGGTAAATATACACTTAAGATTCAGTTCAAATAATTAACAATCTTTCAATGCGTACTTACGTACTAAATTTGTAATTGGAAAAGTAACTATATCTGTAAATTATTGCTGAACCGATTTACATGAAAATTAGTATGGATATAATTTGAGCACCGGAAAAAAAGACGGTTCACGACGCGATTTTTTTTTATTCTTATTTTTTGGGTTTATCTTAGTTCATTGACAAAGTCAAAATATATTTAAACTAATTAAAATATATTTTTTGTGTATTAAAATAAAATATTTTATGATTATTTATATGGCTTATTTACTAATGTATCAAATATTTAGTAACTTTTGTTAATTCCTGAAGATTTCATGCGAAGGCGAAGCTTTTGTAGAAGATGTCATTATTGTAGGACTTGAAATGCTTCCAATGGAAACTGATTTAGACGCTTACCGATCTTCTATAGATGGGTAAGTTTTTTTTTTTTCAAAATAAAACATTATTATTTTCCTAAGTATTGTTTTAAAACTATTAATATCCTAAGAGAGTAAACAAGTAAATAGCTAAAGGTGACTAAAATTCCAGGCAAACTTTTTAAATATGTTTAATAGCCAAGTTCTTTAATTTAAAATACTGTTTTTTATTTTTAAATGATAACACCGCAATGTGATTTAATCAACTTGTTCAAACAGGACTATGTCAACTGTATCGACGGTCGACAGTACAAAGAAGAGTAAAAGTGCGCCTGTCGTCAAGAGAAAATCTAAACAAGCAGTGGAATCAAAGAGAAGCAGGCGGACTATGGGTTCCACCTCTATGAGTTTGGACAGCAATGATTTAAAATATGTACTAGATTTCGGTATGATTATTATTTATCGTTTAAAATAGGAACATGTTTCCGGGTTAGGAATTAAATTGAACACCTCCTCTACCCATGAAAATATAAAATGCGATTAAGGAATATTTATGGGGACGAAACCGAAAGAATGTGATGATGATGATTTTGGTAATTTATTTTAGACAATCTTATATCTTATATAATGCCAAAATTATGTACTTTGAATGACATAATAAATTGAAGTGAATTATAATTAAATAAATTAAACTGCAACAGGTGGGTGTGAATTGTCTGTGATGGAAAAGAGAAATATAATTTTGATCAACAATTCTGACAAGGTTTATAAGTTCGAATGGCAACAAGTTGATTACATTTGTGTTAAACCATCGGTTGGATTTATCTTGCCTGGTGAAGAAAAGGACATGGAAATCATGTTTCTGTCAGTACAACCTGTCTCTATAAAAAAGGTAAAAAGATTACTTTTCATTTTCGGATGTTTTTGGTTCGTTCCCCTAAACGAGGCAATTTGAATCTCAAATGTTTGAAAATGCGTGAGGACCAGTTGACTTATATATGGGGGCTAGATAAATAATGCATGTTGGTCAGGTCAGGTTAGGTTATTTTTGTAATTGGCCTGGGTCTTGGATGTTTCTGTATATGTATGTATATTTGTTATATAATATAGTATCGTTGAGTTCGTATCCCATAACACAAGTCTCGAACTTGCTTTGGGCTATATATAATAATACAACTCTGACAGCAGGGTGTACATGGTCGATAGACAATGTAACCTACACGAAATGATGATGATGACTGGTTTATTTATCTATCACACTGTAGGTAGGTACTCACTGCCGGGTAGATTCTTTTTTGAGTTGTGTCGAATTTATTTAAGTTGATTATTACTCTTTGTAAGCAGTACTAATTTATTCAATTAATGTTACAGCAATTATTTAATTGTACATTGACGGCCGTTAGTTATGACTCCCTCACTTTTGACTTCAAATCGTCTAGCTGGGACAATCGTCAAATAGTAACACAATTTAAACGAGACAGGTAAAAATAAAACTATTTTTATGAAAATTATCATATCAACGCACACTGCACTTATAGGGTCTCACCTACTTACAGCTGGTCTCGGAAAAATCAGACGGCGAAATCTAACACTACGCGCGTTACGAGTAATTTTTCACATCAAATCAAGCGCATCTTGTTACACACTTTGATTCCGACGAAAGGTTGGATATAAGACAAGTTTTACCTTACAAATTGAGACGTGGCGTGGTTTATCCATGTGTATTTTTATTGACTACGTCATATTTTTAGGGTTGCGAATATGAATGAAAGATGCGAAACGATGATTGAAGAACAAAACGTTCCTCAACCTGAAGACATGATAGGGGTTCTCCATATGATCATAGTCTATTCTGCTGTTACGGAGTATAGCAAATACACGTGTTCTCTACCGGAAGAAAAACCTTTGAAGGATACTTTTATTTATCAGGTATTTTACTTTTTAAAATCAGTAAAATCGTAGACGTATTATATAAATTTTGTATATCTAGCGATTTTCACCCAGACGAGTATGGAAGTTTTAGACTATGTATGAAACTTGTAACAGATATATATATTTTACACAGACGAAAACATTCACGTTCACCATGAAAAACACGGGCAACGTACCGCTGAAAGCTACTTGGAGCTTTGCCATTGACGACGATTTCCCATCGCGAATTGACAAATGTGAAAAGGTAAACGTAATTAATACTAATAATCAACATGTAAAGTCTCAATTGACCATCTATTTCTTAAGAACTTATTTTAAATGGCAGGTTTCTTTCTCTTGGATGTCGTAAAATGCGTACCTAAGTGATTAACGGAAGTCGAATTTCTTCGTACTAATAATGGTCTTCATCAGGATGCCAGAATGAAGATAAAAATTTAAGACATCGCGTTTAAGTGAATAAATAAATGAACACTTTATTGCACCATTTACAAACAAAAGAAACACATAGTTAAATTGAATAAAACTAAATGCGTACACAGGCGGACTTATTGCTAATGCAATTTCTTCCAACCTTAAGGTAGAAATGAGCTGCGGAAAAAAACACTTGCGTGAGTGGTGCAGAAAGCTGTACGAAAGATGTTGTACGGCATGTACATTAAAACGCATACAATATACTTACATAAATAAATAATAGTGGTATCTGGGATCCAAAGAAATGGAACGGAGCTTGGAATGAAACAGGGAAATCAAATCAAAATAATTTATTTGTGCAACATACATGCAGTTGTTACAGATAATAGGGAACGCTATGTTTTGCCATTAAAGTATGGGTACAAATATTAAGTCATTATAACATCATTCTAGTTATGTCAAATTGAAAATAAAATTTATATTATAATAGGATGTCAAAGTGTTACAAATAATCAAAATTGTATGTTATCATCATTCAGAAATTCAAATACATTATTAAGTCATTAATTGATTTTAGATTATTCGGTAAGTTATTATAGATTTTTGGTGCCATTCCTATTATACTTTTTCTAATATGTGCCCGAGTACATCGCTGGGTACAAACATTGTAAATGTACTAATTAATACATTGTAATGTATGGGAAAAATTATTATGGTGATTATGTACTCCAGGGGTTATAAATGCAAAATTACAATTATAAAAAATTTGTTAGTGTTTTTTTTTTTAATTATTATAAGGTAAAAATATGATATAGTTTTAATGTGCGTTGTACAGCACACACACATGAAATCGCAACTTAATTACTTGGTATTAAGTGGAGTTTGTTGTCAGTAGAATTTACAGAGAAAAAGGAAAAGTAAGGTAAAAGCACAAACAGAAGTCAATATTATGGATGAGACTGCTGTTGTTACTAACGATGCTAATACCGAACAAGAGGGTGGTAACCGGGATGATGATATGAATGAAGAAAATGAAGACGGTGAAGTTAATTATGAAGTCTCAGCCGTACCAGTGATCGAACATAAGGCAGAAAAAGGTAAGATGGACAAAACAAAAAAAGTTAAACTAGAGCAAAATCATGTGGAGCTAATGCGGATTACTTTATTTTTGAAATTTAATAGTTATAAATGTTGTCTAAAGTACTTAATTATTATAAATATTTTTCTAGTTGCCAGTAAAGTAACATTATTCAGCGGCAGCCTTGGAAGAGAGAGTGTGGACACTTGGTTTGAAATAGATTTACCGTTTCAAATAGAACCAGATAAGAGATGTCTTAAGCCCAACCAAACTCAAACCTTCAAAGTAACATTTGCTCCACAAGACGCCTTCTTTTATCAAGTTCGATTGAAAAGTTTGATCGGTAATTACTTAAGTCATTAAGGGCCGATTTCACCAACATCATTGCTATCCAAGAGTACTGAGACTAATCGAAGCATAAAAAAATGGTGGGCAGACATTTTTATTCTAGAGACAGTTCTCTTATACCGGAATTATATGTTAGTGGATTAACAGTAGGTATATTCTCAGGTGTCCACCTGTGTGGTGAAATGTAAACTTCATTATATTAAAGTAATTGTGTCATTATCCTTGGAATAAAAGTTATCCGACTTTGGTGAAATCGGCCTTAAGTCATGTAAATAAAATGTTTGCACACAAATTAAAAATAAAAACAAATGTTATATGGGATTTTCTACCAGTCAACCACAGGACAAAACAAAAAGTGATAGTAGAAAAACTGTCAAGAAAATAAGACAAGAAATCACTAAAATTGTAAGAGGTCAAAAATATATTTTTTCGTATTTCTACAGATAATTTGGACCCGTATGATCAGAACGTATGTTGCAAAATAACAGCAAAATCATTAATACCGTATTGTCATCTGGATATGCCCGAAAGTGATTATATAACATCAGGGCGGAGGAAAGTGACCGGTGGTGTTGCTTTACCCAAACATTTGAGTATATTGGAATTTAACGTTTTGGGATCGGGATGTTATAAAAAGTAAGTTAAATAAACACCCTTTGCCCACTTAGATGGACCCACTTGGACTCTACAATACAGTTATAACTACATGCAAAGTCTACCCTAATGATGTTGGTACAATATGAACCCTGTCTTACTTACTACTATTAGTGTCTATACTCAGAACTTGTAAACTACCTTAATTCCGAATAACTACATCAGAGTCGTTTAGCAAAATATCAGGATATATCCCAACATGCGATTCAGTGTATCAAGAAGGTACAAATTTTGATGACCTAATTTTCAGATCATTCAATGTCGTCAACCCCACAAGCAACGCTTACGAGTTTATATTCGAGATGGTGTTGCCCGACAAGCCGGAGTTGATTCCAGTCCACTGTGACACACTCAAGGGATACGTGGAAGGTGGCACTTCCACGGAAGTCACTTTCACCTTCTCTCCTACAGCTCCTGGGGTAAAATACTTTAATTGTTAATCTGATGCGAGTTATAGTACCCAGCGTAAATATTGCACATCGGCAATCGTTGCAAATATATTTAAATAGGTTAGGTAGGAGCGACAATGATAACGCGCTACTAGTAGAGCATAATGCCGAAATGCCGATTTGTGTAATTTATTGTAACTACTGTTTTTATTACACTCAGAATATGGATTTATAAAAAGGTTCTTCTGTAAACAACGTAGTAATCAACAATTACTATTTATAATGATGTCTCTTATAAAACTCTTATTTCTGGTTTTAGATTTATGAATCGCAATGGAAGTTCATTATACCCGTGTACAACTTGACGATAAACATTTTAGTGGTAGGATTAGTAAGAGAACCAGACGTGGTGTTCGTGCCCACGATTTTAGTAATCCGAAATTCATTGGTCGGGTTCACGGTCACACATGTTGTGAAAATTAAAAATAATGAAGATGAAGGGCTCAAGTTCGAATTTAAAGGAAATTCAATGTGCAATGAGTCTGGCAAAACTCCGGTTATAATGGAACCTGAACAAGGGATTTTGAAACCACGTTCTGAAACATCAATCAAGTAAGTTATCAGTATCTAATAGTAGTCCGCGTCAGTCTATGTTAAATTCTTCTAAAAAGGAGTCTTCCTACAACTTTTAGCAAAATTTGTTCACTATTATACGTATAATAGCGTAACAAGTCAACAAACTCATAGTCGCATTTGAAATATTATTAGTAAATTATATAATAACGAATATTGTAATTGCAGAATATTTTATACTCCCATTGAGGACGGGCCGATCTCATTCAAGATATTCTGTAGTGTATGCTACATGGTGAAGTATTTAACTCTATGCGTGAATGCTTTAAGCCATTCCATAAAACCAAAAATATCGTATTACTTGATCGGGAATGAGCATATATTAAATAGTGAAGTTATTACAAATATTCACTTAGATGAGGTACGTATGTGCTAATTTGTTTCAGTTGTTTCAGGTGTTGTTGTTTTTAAATGTGTAGCCATTTTATCAGTAAGCTTCTGCCCAGCAGTGCACTAACAACTAAAAGTCTTTCCCGTGTAAGAACTTTTTACATCTAAATTGAAATATTATACGCCACTTTTTAAGAAAAAGTCTGACAAACTTTACACATAATGAGCTCCTTGTAAAATTTTCCAATCATTTTTACATCGTATTTTGTTCCGCAGACAGCGTCAACATATCAACGTACATTGCTGTTCAAGATCCGTAACGACGGGTCTGCCACTTTCTTCTTCGACTGGAACTACAACTGCAGCAAGGTGAAGAAGTACCTGACGGTCAACGTAGAGCCTCAGAGCGGGCACGTATCGCCGGGCAATGAAACCGAGTGTACACTGTACTTTACTCTTATACAAGTGCCTGTACAGGCTTTCCCTGTCACTCTAAATGTAAGTGCGCTTTTAACAAAAACAATCGAAGTATAATAAGGAATGGTTTTGCGTCCTCATTTTAGCCACAAGTAGACTACTTCCCTGTTCAGCACAACCTCTTGCCAGTGGAGATCTCTTGTGTCGGAGGCCAATATCCTCTTTGGGTCGCTGAGCCATCGCATCAGTTAAGTAGACTACTTCACCTGAAGTAGATGATTGGCGTAGACAGAGACATATGCCCAGAAGTGAAAGCTGATGAGACCACTTCTGGAAATGGAACTCTCCCATAATTTTCTGTGTTAGCTTCTAGAAGATAAATTAGTCTTGGTTCTTCCACTTGGCGTGGAAGTATTTGGATTGGGACAGAAATGGCGGACGCTTATGCTTACAGCTCTTTCTAAGATAAGCATTCGATAACAATATTAAACAAGACCACAAGACCAATTATACCTAAGCGTCAGACAAAGAGCGTCAGATTAAATATCTTGCCTTTTCTAGATATCGGATGGCCCGGAATATACTATGTATTTGCATGCAAATATCAAAAAGCCGTTGTATCACTTCACGTGTATGGATATTGACTTCGGCAAATGTATCGTTAATGCCCCGGATCCCACCTACAAGAAGAATTTGGCATTTGTTAACGACGACACCGTTCCAGTGATGTATGACTTTTTATTTTACCTACAAAAGAATATTGCAAACAATATAAGTAGATATCGCTGCGTTGGCAACCCTTAATACAACTTCAAAATTTCTTTGAAGCTAGCTAATTCTGTTTTATTTATATTTATGTACTGAAGATAATCTTGAATGAAAATTGCTAAGACTTGACAGACCTTGCGTCTCCCATTTTCAGTTTCAGTTTGAATTTTGCGACCATACCAGAGCTGTTTGTTGATTTCCAAGAGCTGCCAGAAATCGCGCCCGGAAGACGGGTTAAGATTCCTGTTTATTTCCGACCGAAGCAAGTCAGGGAATATGAGTTTAAATTGGAGTTCTGGGTCAACTCGCTTTGTGAAGAAATTGTTTCGATTAAAGGAGAAGGTTAGCTGCATATTTTTGAATGTTTTTGTATAAATAACAATAACTACCTACATGAGTATTTGTTCATTATTTATACATTATGTGCTATATTGGTCTGTAATTTTGCATTATCCATGCATACATACATACACTCTAATTTTCATAAAAAGACTTTTATATCTATTGAGTCGTGTAGAGCAAAGTCGAGAGATGCATATCTAGATATAGACTCGACTAAACCTTTCAGTGAAAGCATGAAACAAACAAACGGTATATTGATGACCAGTCTAGCATGTGATTTGGTGGTATAGCTAAGTAAAAGATAAACTTGTATTATAATGATTCTGATCATCTAAAATTCATCGTTGATTTCTGTCAAATTTCACTGACGACATCAATAGAAATACAAAATTTCATGAATCCGATATAGTTATATTTCGTATATCTCAGGTATTCCACTTCTTTTCGACCTCTACGAAGGTTGCCAAAAAACCTTCAACTTGGGACCAGTGAAAGTAGGCGAGAAGATTATAAGGCCAATCGAGGTCATGAACCACAGCAAAGTGCCGATCGAAGCCAGCTTTATATTCAGGGACATGTACCCTGTTATCGAGGATACCACCAAGTCCGACGCGACCAGCGTGTGTCTCAGTCCAAGCGCGACCACTCAAGCTGACGCTGGACCTTCTAGGTGAGCAGAAATTGATTCAAATCTGGTTTTACTGAAAATTAGCGCATCGTGATATCAATTATCACTTATGCATATGCTGAGTGGGGCCATTTTGGTCGCATAAGATATACAAAATATATAATAGGTATATTGTAGCTTTTATTAGTAATAGTAGTACCACTTAAGCACCTATTGTTACACAATACTTATGTAAAAATGCACCAAATAAAGATTTTCTATTCTTTTCTAATAACACGAGACTCTATCATTCCCTTACTTTAAAGAGCAAGAGATATTATCAGCTTATTGTCTTTTTGTTATACGTTTAAACATAGGTACCTATCTAAATGGTCATTCTAATGTATACCTAAACTAAAATTAAAGTTCTGTAGCAAAGCTCGCTAAAAATGCTAAGATGTTTACTAAATTCACTTCACAGGGTAAAATTATATTTGCTTAGTGCATTTCCTTGGCCATGGGATACCTATATCTAGACTGCGTCGTCATCGCTAAAGTAACCTCTAGTAAAACCTAGTATGCAGAAATATAAGTTTTATGCAGAAATAAAAAAATATATTTTTTATGTTTCGTTTTCCTTTAGAGTAAAAATGCTGCAAACATACAAAGACGACAAGATACGTGACCAAATTGCAATGGACATTCAAAATGCATTATCATCTCTTAAGGTTGTACCTAATAAGTGTAAAATTATGCCATACAGAAAGTTCCCATTGAAAATACAGTTCAAACCCAATGGCATGATAAGTGATCTCAACGTTCAGGTTTGTTAATTATTTTTTGGTAAACAGAAGATTAACATCCTTAGCAGACCCTGGGCTCCGAAGCAGCCGGCTGAGGATACAACTGGGAAAACGATGACGATATCTGCATGTAAGTTTGATAGTGGGGAAGATTTTGTCTTTAGTAACGTTGTTTTTTTTACAGAATTAGGTACTGACTTAGTCATTTCTTACAATTACAACTAGCAAAAATATTTTTATAATTGACAAACTCAAGGATAGGTCTAGGTATTCCCTGCCAGCCAGACTTAAGGAACAGCAGAAGTTTTGTGTGGCAAAACTAACATAACGAACAGAAAAAAGTCTTACAAAAATATTATCGTTGTCGAAGTATTTTGTAGCACTATACCGTAATAGTCAAGACATTTGACAATTTCAATGTGATAATGTTTTAGTTGAATATGAAAGTGTTCGAGTTCGAGAGACCACTGGTGCGCATCAGCGGCAGCGCCACCGGGATGAGCCTCTGCTTCAGCCAGAACTCGCTGCAGTTCGGCAGAGTGCGCAAACGCGGGTGCAAAATACTCAAAGTTATGTTGATGAACAAGGGTGATTTTGGCACGAGGTAAAAATTATATATTTTTTATTTGTACCTAATTCATACTATCATAAATTGTTTTCTATATAAAGTAAATTAGATAAATAAAGAATTATCGATAGTTTTAACCTTGAAGAATAGGTATTTTATGTAATTTGTGTTTCCCTGACAAACAACTCTGTTTTCGTAATGTTGAATGAGAATAAAAATTGTATCCCTTCTAGATTCGTATAGGTTCTTGGGCCAAAGTGTAGATATAAAATAATATTCAAATTGGGTATAGCTTAGTAACAGACATTGATTACTTTCTTAATATACTACTTAATCAACGATTACTGGATCTACTTCCAGGAATCTAATTTCATTTAATTTTAACGACAGGTTTTGCTGGCAACCTTTGATATCGGATGAATTTACAATATCTCCAATGCAAGGATCTATAGCTGCTCATACAAATGTCACCTTTACTATATCATTTAGGCCCGTTAACCACAATCCGTTTATTAAAGTTTGGGTAAGTAGTTGTTACGTAATTATAACAAGTTACGTATATTAAGCCATCATAAGTAATGTGTTTATAAGTATGTGTTAATTTTAGTATCCCAATATAAATGTCATTAAAACAATTTGCAAACCCTTCAGGTATTTGTTGAAAAAGTTTATAGCTTCTTGTGACTTTTAATTGTATTTTCTCTATCAGGGAAAGGCATACCAGGGGCCATTAGGAAAGGCGGCGGCCCTTCCTTTGCCTAAGATGGTTTGATAATTATTTCACAGTTTCTATATTCTCTTAACTTTCCAGGCTAGTTGCAATCTCGACAACTACATGCCTCTGGAACTTGCTATGTACGCCACGTGTGTGGATTTGGGAAACTTCCAAAACAAGACATTGTATTTGGAATGTGCCGTTCGCGATGTTAAAACCGAGTACTTGAGTGTGACAAACAGGCAAGTATTTCTATTTTTATATATCTGAATGTAAAATATCTAAATCACGAATAATCATAGTCAATGAAGGTTCAATCTCGGTTGTCTTCCACTAAAACGACATATTTAAACACCGGAAATGAAGAAGTAGAATTCAACGTGTCGAACATAGTACGTACGACGTACGTACGAACATAACGTAGACAAATACGGTTTTCAGTAGTTATCCGTTAGCGAGAATCGTTAATTTTATTTATTACCAATTTATGTATATATAATATTAATTAATGTATTATTAATTTTTTCACAGTTCCGACGATGTCTGGCTTGTATTGAGCGAATTATCCGAACCAGGTCCATTTGAAACTCTTAGAGAGTTCAATATTGAACCTAACTCTACATTCGAAATACCCGTCAGTTTCAAGCCGAAAACTATTGGGAAACATGAGGTGAATAACATTTCACTTAAGTTAAGGACTTTTTGTAAGTAGTCCGTTTGGGGAAGAACCTCCACCCTACAGAAGACCGCAGCCAAATAACACTGTGATGCAGTATTATGTTCCTGCTGGTGAGTAGGGTCGCCAGGCTCCAGAGGGGTCGGACAGGTCGGCAACGCGCTCGTGACATCTCCGGTGTTGCAGGCGTTCATAGGCTACGGTAACTACTTACCATCAGGTGGGCCGTACGCCTGTTTGCCTACTTAGTTGTATAAAAAAAACGTTATTTAAGAACTGTGGGTTACTTACGCTCTTGGTTATCATAACATGTTTACTTAGGAACCTATTTGACAAATTTTTATGTGCGCCAAGAGTTCAATATACAAGAATCAATTGAAATTTTATCTCCTGGAGACACTATTATTTTGTGTATGACGAGCTTATTGAAATACTATGCATTTCCTAATCAGTGCCAAGCATTATTCTCTCCATTGGGCGAGAGCGCCCTGTTCGTAAACCTGGTGGGCATCGCGCAACATCCCAACCCCAACGGCACGATCACGATCAGCGTCCCGGCGAAAGACTGCCATACTGAAGATTTACTAGTCTACAACATTACTGAGGTAAGTAACTTTTAGATAAGTGAGGAGCCAGTTCAGATTTGATAATGAAATAACCCACGGGTATACATACGGACATGTTTTTTGCATGCCTGTGTCTTGTATATGCAAACGGTAGAGTCATTTTAACCAGCCCCTTCCTCACAAAATTTTATCTGTTATTTTAAATCTTTGTTGGTTGAATCCTATACTTCGGAATACGGGATTCGCTCTCGTGCGTTTTCCTTAGCCTGGTCATGCGATCTTTTTAATCGCTGATTCTGAGACCATGTAGGTATAATTTACGATCACGGTTCAGACATAAAACCAATTTCACACGACTACAAAAAAGATAAAAATTGTTTTAAATGCCAAAGTAGCCATCAGAATCTTAAGTTATTTTTCCCTTTATAGTTTCCGGAAACCTATATAGTGTCTACAGAAATCGTTCGGGTTATACCTGATAAGTTTGAAGGACACTTCGAGATCCAACATCCGGAGACCATCAAAGTTTGGGGCGAGGCGGCCGCAACTTGCCGGTTGAAGTTTGTTTGTTACGAGGAGTGCGAGATGCAGCTAAAAGTGAGTATTTAACAAATTTTAATATTTGTAGGCCTTGTAAAATTTAAGTTAATTCCTTACGGGTAGACTGCGCCTGGGGTCGTTCAACCCAAAACCTAAGTATCTTTAACACGCAGATCGAGCTCGATGTGCGTTTCTAATACCTAGGTACAGCTGTACCTAGGTATTAGAAATGCACTTTCTCCCTTTGCCTAATTCTAAACAAAATTAATTTGGACTTTCTTCTTTAACGTAGTGGAGAGAAGTCTAAATAATATAACTTGATTAAGTTAATGGAATTAGTGAAAAATTTTCACAACTACTGCGAGATTGGAACACCTAGTTTAGGTCTTGTAGGTATGTCAAGCATATTTTTAAAACATACGTAAGTACATTTCCTTCATCAGGTGTTATTTATTAACGAAGACTCACGCGAGTACCAGTTCTACAACATCACGGCGACCGTGACGGCCAGCCCACTCGTGGACACCCTGACATTCGTGGCGCGCGCGCGGGAAATCTTCCGCAAAGAGCTGACTGTCAGCAACCCGCTTGCCGAAGACGCCATGTTCTCTGTGCGCTGTGAGAGACTTAACTGCCCGGAGTTCATTAAAATTGGAAGAAATTCTGAGGTTGGTGGTAATTATTTGTTAAGGCTCTTAGAACCCAATAAAACTGTTTGAAAAATTTGTTTCTTTTGGAAAATGTGATTGAGCAAGCAAACAAAGCGTCTTGGTTTTAATTCTGACTCTAACAAAACAAAAACTCTAACAAAAATATCTTTCGGTTTTAGATGAAAAGGTTAAGGTATTTAGTTTGAAAGTATCTTACGTTTTTCAGGCAACATTAGTACTAACTTTCAACCCTCTCGTGGTTGGAGAGAGTGAGGACTATCTAGAAATAAACAATGCCCTGGTCGGAACGTACATGTACAAGGTGGTATTGAAATGTTTGCCAGCCAAAGAGAAAAACTTGGAGTACACCACGGAACTAGGCAATTGCATACCGCTGCGTCTGCGTGTGCAGAACAATACCGACGTCAAGACAGAGTTTATCACTACGGTGAGCATGCTCATTTAATCATAGATCTTTCTTTAAAATTAAATTAAATAATATGCAAAAAAAAAATATTATTGTTTTTATTTTTGCGTCTTTTAACTACTTCTAGATCTAGAGTGAAAAACAAGAGAAGTGAGAAATTCTTTACTTTATATTTACGCTGAGACTTATTTCATATTTCTAAAATATCGGAAGCAACAATAAAGGAGTTATCCATGTAAACGAAATTACGTATTTGAATCTTGAATTGATGCGAGTTTTTTCTTCTAAAAAAACAAATATACAATTGAATTACTGGTTTAATTATGTTACAGGCGTCACATCCATGCATTTTGGCAGAACCGCAATATCCGTTGTTGCCATTTGAGAAAGGGAAATTTCTGGTGTGGTTTGAACCCACGCAGCTCGGCATACAGCATTGTAAGCTATCGTTTGAATCACCGGCCGCTGGAGAATTTGTGTAAGTACCATCAAATTATGTTAACGCAGTATCTAACTAAAAGGGAGTACTCTTTTTCTTCCAAGTGTGTTTTCTAGTTGCATCTTTAGCTTTCACGATTTAATCATGTTTCTAGATTTGGCAAAACTGCTTATTTTTTTGGAGCGGACTGCCGTCTAACCTCCATCACCCACTTTACAAGGAAACCAGACAAATGTGATCGTGATACGAAGGCTATTTTTGATTCCCCAATTACGTCGAATAACAGTAATTCGATATCGAACTAGCGACAAAACCATTTTACATACTCAAAAATAGCCCTCGTAGGCTAAATAAGTCTAGTAAAAAATATAAAAACAAAGAAAATATAATTTTTATCGTGAACTTTGTTGGCCGCATCATATTTGCTCAAATACAATACCAAACATAATCGGTACCTATCGCGCTATTTTATGTCAAACGCTTTTGACAAAAGAAACGTAAGAGCCACTACCAAAATAACGTTTGGAAAAAAGTTACTGTCGAGGAACTTTTTGTCAAATATGCTTGAATTTAATTAATTTTGATTAGTTTTTTATTTAATTCGTTAAAATTAATTTTATCGATTTATTTCGACTTTGGTATTATTGCAATATAATATAATAGATTTTAAACTTTAGTTTGAAAAATAAAAACATTGTTTATAGTTTATAAATAGTTCGTCTCGCCTATTATGACGAACGAGAATCATTCGACTCACCGATGTTACATGAATCGAAAATAGTCCTAACAATCGGAACTTGCTTTTGGTAAATACGTTATTTAGTTACCGAGATTCTGATTCAAGCCTGTAATGTCCTGACTGAACTGGAAACTACTAAGCAAAGTATACTACCCGCGTGAACCTCTGAGTTTTTAAAGAAAAGCAAAAGGCTGGACCCCAAAAGCAGTTTCAACAAAAAGGAGATACTAAAAAGACAACGTAAAACTGTGTATAAAGTATGACCATTTTTAACCGAATTCAAAAAAAAGGAGGTTATCAATTCGACCCGTATGTATGTAATATTTCCAAAAATGCCCAGTTTTTGGATATGTTAGTCTATATCAGCTTCTTAACACGTGTGCCAAATTTTAAAAGTGTATGTATGTTTGTCCACGCATATCTCCGAAACTATAAGTCCGATTTAAATAATTCTTTTTTTGTTGAACTAGGTATTGTTCAACTTAGGGAATACTGCAAGTTTCATCAAAATCGGTTCAGTAGTTTTTGAGATATAATGTTGTTGTGTATTAATTATTATATGACAGGTGCAACAAAAAAATATTTGTCCTCGCGTATCTTCGAAACCACTAGTCCGATTTAAGTAATTCTTTTTTTTGTTAAACTAGGTATAATTCAACTTAGGGAATACTGCAAGTTTCATCAAAATCGGTTCAGTAGTTTTTGAGATATGGAATGTTATTGTGTATTATTAGACAGGTACAAGTTTGTATAGAATTTCGTGTATTTTGCAATTTTTACTAGGGTTTTCATTACATACCTTAATTTAAATAAAAAAAATAAGAAAATAGGCTTTTTAACCGACTTCAAAAGAGGGGTTAGTAAAAGGTGCAACTTTATATGGAATTATGTGGTTGTGCAGAGTGATACCTACGTGTATATATATATATATTAATAAATGTATATGTCTTAGATTCCATATAAGTATATATTGCCGTCAAAAAAATGACGGATTTTGTTACGGAATCATAAATTATTATTACTTACTGTTGGATTATTACGTAATCGCAACATTTCTTGGTATGCACGAGGATCATGCGGTTGTCTTAACAGTTTATTGGGATCTAGCTCATCGATTGCGAGACCATCTAACGTTTTAACCCTACTTAGGGCAACGTAAGCTTGACCCTTCGCAAACAAGGATTTTCCTAAGTTAACTACCGCAGTTTCTAATGTCGTACCCTGCAATTTGTGTACAGTTACTGCCCAGCTCAGTATGAGCGTAACAAATTAGTAATAACTTACAGTTTTACTTACAACTACTGAAAAAAAAAGATATCTACCTACACTGCGAATGTCAGGAACTATAACCTACAACTTTAGTTAAAGAATCAGAAATAAATAAAATTCAAAAAACAGATTTCTAAATCGTAACTTACACAGTTTATAAAGAATACACCACAACTAAAAATTAACTTACAACAACAGAATGAAGAGATCAGAAATAATATAGATATCTACCTAAACTACACTACCAATATTAGTAGGTAACCTTAAGGTTAGTATGTAGTTTAATTTGCAACTTTAATTAAAATAATAAGAAATAAAGATAATTAAAGAAAAATTAACAGATTTTTAAATCGTAACTTACGCAGTAAAGAAATAATACAACACAACTAAAAATTATCTTACAACTACACTAAGAAGAGATCAGAAATAATTGGATATCTACCTACACCACACTACCCCAATAACTTAGGAATTACGTAGCTTAACCTACGACTTTAGTTTAAAAAAATAAGAAATAAAATAATTAAAAAAAAATTAAACCGACTTCAAAATCGTAACTTTAGAAAGAATACAACACAACTAAAAAGTGAGAAATAAAAAACAAAAACTTCGTTCTTAAAAGAAAATCTAAATAAAATCAAATCTAATGTGGGTGGTTAACTCACTTAGACTAGACCTACTAAGTATTTTTTGAAGTCTGTGCCAGCATGGTGCCAGCCCGAAAACGTAAGAAATAATCTTATTAAATTAACAAGAAGTGTAAACCACGTACAAATACAGAAATTGAAAGTAAAATTTAGTTGATGAGACAACTATTTAAAACTAACTAATAACTCCAGAAAAATTAATGTTTATTTGAAAGTAGGAATTGAAAGTTAAGTAAAGACGTTAGTACTATTCTATATTCTGTAATAAGAAGAAAATTAAAGAAATTCTGTCCGACAACAATTCATGCGCATCAAATTTTAAAAAATAATATAGTTCTGAAGCGTCCGCTCGCAACGACGTATGGCCCTCACGTGTGTGCCCGTTTGGGTTGCGCTCTCAGGTACATCGATTTCGGACAATCTCGCCGATAATCGGATCAACTCGGGCGACGACGTGCGGGCGCGAGAGTTCAGCGGGAAGAGGATGACGCACGTTTGGAAGTACTTGTGAGCTACATAATGTGTCGTGTCGTGTACCACCAATGGTACTGCTTAATTGTACAGGTGGTCCGGCGGCGTTTTGTTGCGTGTTTTGTAAGCTTTCATTATGCCTACTTATAATTTGGGCTGGCACCGACTTCAAAAAATACTTAGTAGGTCTAGTCTAAGTGAGTTAACTACCCACATTAGATTTGATTTTAGATTTTCTTTTAAGAACGAAGTTTTTGTTTTTTATTTCTCACTTTTTAGTTGTGTTGTATTCTTTCTAAAGTTACGATTTTGAAGTCGGTTTAATTTTTTTTAAATTATTTTATTTTTAAAATAGATATACACATAGGCTTAACAAAATTCTAATTGTTTGGAGATTTATAAATAGGTTTATTTTCAGTTTTAACATCAAAGGAAAAGCAGCTGATCCGAAACCCCAAGGTCCGTATGAAATCAAAGCTGGGGGATTCGCGACAATCAGATTCAAAAATGTATTCGAGGATGTCAGGATGTTCAAGATATATGTCGACAGAGATGTTTTCTATGTGAAGACACTGTACGAGACAGTCAAACCGAAAAAGGTAACACCGTAGAGTAACTTTCAAAAGAAAATCAGCATTATTCTGTTAATATTTCATGTAAATATTGTGGAGATTTTTGTCATTCTATTTGGATCAGATTCTAGTTTCGAGCTCAAGATTTCAATAAAATTGCGGCTGCTCACAGAGTACTACTAATAAACTAGCTGTATACAACTACAAATACTATAAACTTTTCAGGATATCAAAATTCCAGTTTACCTGAATGATAGACCGCAACAAGGTTGGAGCAAGGAGCCTACAGGCTGCCTCACCATCGAATGCTACGATCCTCCTGAGCCCAAAGTCAGTTGGACTTATTTCCTGCAAGGAATACTTTGACCTTATTTTAGGTTATATCTATTTTGTAGCTCTTTTGAAGTTTCTTGATTATTATGTTGTAGTGAGTAAACTCATGTCAATTGTTAACTTCGTTTTATTTATTATAGTAGAGTTACAAAGCTAAGATACATAATTATGATAACAGTGAAAAAAGCGAACATATATAAATACCCACGCACATTGCACCCTACTATGCATCAAGTCGCTTACGATTTCCTGCCTATTACATTTGCATCATAGATTTAGAATTTTTTTGACTACGTGTTTGCACCATCTATTGTCCTGCCTGGCCAAAGGCAGAATACCATTTGGCACATATATTTCTTATTTATTTTATGGATAGAAACAAATTCACGTAAGATGCATTTCACAAAACCAATGAAGTTGGTTTTGAAATGCAGTAGCAATCAAATCAAGCTAATTTAATATTTATAATGATTATCTTCTTAGTATATGAAAAATTAAATTTCTTTTTCTTGTGACCAACCCAGATTATATTGTATTGATACTGATGCTCAAGTACCGACGACCACTTGTGAGTACTAGAATGGGTTCTTACTAAGGTTTATTGATTACCAATTTAGCAGTCCCTTTGTATAGGCAGAAGGAAAAAAGTTGAACATAAAAGTATAATTCAAGTAGGGAAGGGTATCAGTAGAAAATCATATCTCTTCGCCTCCATGTCCATGCGCCTGTCCTTTAAAAAAAAGGTCAAAAGACAATAAAAAAATAGGTATACAAGAAAATGTACTTTTATTACCATTCAAAATCTTGCACAATATCTTCTTTATCAACGAAATCGTCATTTTCTTTCTGTAATTCCTTTTTACTTCTTTTCGTTTTAGTTTCCTTTTTCTTTTTAAGTTTTTTGGCTTTGAGGGGTTTGACATCATCTTCTCCGAAGTTAAAATCGTCTTCACTATCTGATGGGAACAACACCATGGGTCCTTTATTTTCTTCCTTAGGTTTGGCGACTTCTCCATTCGAAACTTTAACTCTTTTGATTGTCGGCAACTCTCCTGCTATTTCATCGTTCTTACTTACTTTCTTGCGTTTTTGAATCTTATTAACCTTATTCCAATTCTCATAATAAGTAAGCAATGGTGTGCCTTTCGTTTTTATACTAGTTTCCCAAGCAGCAATCATCTTGTCATCATTAAGTGCGAAACTAACAACGTTTCGTTCACGCTCAATGAACTTGGAATTTTCTTCAATTTTTTCTAACAGTTGTCTTAATTTTTTCGTGTAGTTTGCTACTGAACAGGTTTTCAGGAAGTGTTTAATCTAAAAAATAAACATTATATACAGAAACTAATGACGAGTGAGCTCGATAGCCTGCTGCTCTATATGTGCATGCTATATGAAGTCCTTGTAGCATTATTAACATGTTAGTAGACAGGAAGTAGTTGGGGCAGTTAAAACTGAACACCAACCAATAGTGATATACCATATGACACCACCGGTTCTGTCATTCTGGTGGTCATAATAGGGGGAAAGAAATTTTTATCTACCCCTGACTACAAGCCCAAAGAAAACGCTTTAACACATCAGTGTGTGACTATTGATAATTTAATTTAGTTTTTTATTGGCCTCACAATGCCTTCAGGCAGTTTTTGATTCATTTTTTAATAGCAACAAACACATATTGAATTAAATTGAAAAATCAACATTTTTTCTAGTTATATGGGTTATTGATGAAACAAATCTGGATTACATTTTTTACATTGACTTTGGTAAGGATTGAACCCACACGCTTAGAGTTTAGAGGCAAGGACAAAGTAATACTTACATTGTGTAACAACAAAATACAATAAATTATTAATAAGGTAAAAGTAAAGTTTTTGAGTACCTGTATCACTGCTAGCAATGTGACATCTGGA